>JARWIR010000021.1:8978333-10314166 GCA_029959085.1 Nemophila menziesii
CATCTGCATAGATAGCAATAAGATTAGGACTTAAATTATTAGGCATAAGTAAGGATTGATGATCAGTGCTAATAGAAGTAATAGTTTTATTTTTACAAGAAGAGATGGAATATATACATGTTCCTACCCAGGTAAAGCACATTTCATATCATTTGTGTCGTTTTCAGAATTTATATAAGTATCACTGTTAAAACTAGTTTCTATTTCATAATATTCTTCATTATTAGCCTTAGAAATTTTCATTACTATACTTTGTGAATTCATTATAGGTTATATAAGCTTTTATGATGTTATTGAAAGTCAGAATTTCATCTTTGACAAAAAAAAAAGACAGAATTTCATGATTTTTATAGAATTTATTATTTTTATTTTTTAAGATGAATTTAGTTATCCAGACTGCCAGTTCAATTAAATTTTTATCAAACTCATCATTGAAATTTTTAATGTTCACAAAATTTTAAAGGGTGAATAAGACACAGGGTGTGGAGACTAGATTTTCGTCCTATAGGAACTAGTGGGAGTCTAATTTCTTTAAAGAGACCTCAATGATGACCAAATACTAAAATGCCCTTACTAACACTAAAAGACAAAAAGAAATTGTTGAGTGATGTCACTTTTCATCTCTTCCCACTACCCACCTACCTCCGACCTCCTCCGACCTTCGACCACCGACCATCGGGAAAAAATATAGAGTATCAGGAAAAATAATATAGAGTATCGAAAAAAATACAAAGTAACGAAAAAATCAATGAGTATCGAAATTAAAACAGTAAGTATTAGAATATAAAAAAGAGTAATATTAAAAAATAGAGTATCCGTTCAAAAAAATAAAATACTCTATAAAAAATAGAACACTCGATAAAAAAAAATAGAATACTCAATAGAAAAATCAGAGTATTACATTTTTTTCTACAATAACTTATAAAATAAATTACAAAATAAAAACCGACTACTTATTACACAATTTACACTACACGGTTAACAAAATGATATGGTTTGACCAACAGATTCACCATTCTGATTTTTAATTTGATTATAAACATCTTCCAAACTGGACCCACTTGAAGATGCATTTACATCACCATCCGTATTACCCAAATGAAACCAGATCTTACGAAAAACGAAAAAAAATACAATAGAACTGTTTTCGGCAAGCTCCACAACAGCATTGACTTCGTCTTCGCATCCACAACGGAGCACAAGAAACCCGAAACTGCCATGGCTTCCAATGTCTGGATCTACTCCGGCGAGGCAGTTTTGTTCGCACAAATTGGTTTTGACGAAGTTTGTTCCATTGCTGCACTATGTTGTAGATCTCTCCGCTTAGGTGCGCTTAGGCGCCGCCTAAGCGTCAACTCCTCCTCAGCCGCTTACGCCTAATTAAAATTCTAGGCGTTTTTTTCTAGCGCCTTAGTCGCCGTGTAATATGCGCCTAGCCCGTCTAGGCGTCGATTAATTGCAAAAAATGACCGCCTAAACTATGATTAATGCCAAAACATGCCCGCATAGGCCTTCTTGTTATTTTTCTTATTTTCGAGAATTCTTTAATTGATACTATAACTCATTTTTTTTATTTTATTTAGTATAATGTTGTTAGATGAATTTTATGACTTAAATAATTGAAATTGCTATAATTACTACATATATATTACTAAATATACAAATTACACAGCGGAATTCAAAATCGTATAATTCCGCCTAGGCCCCATGTAATCTCGCCTAGGCGCTAAGCCCCGGTCGACCGCCTAGCGCCCAAAATCGAGATCTACAATAGGCTGCACCACTTCACGAAACAAATTGGAGAACCACAGGTGAGCTCGCGAATGAGATGAGGAGATGAGTTCAGGCACCTTGCTCGGACGGAGAGGCAGTTTTATTCGCAAGCGGAGCTCGAAGGCGGATCTGTGCAGCAGCAAAGGTCTTCGAACAAATCAATGGTCTGAGCTTCTGAGACAGGAAATCTTCGAAGCCATCTCCAAATTTGAGCTTATCCATGTCTTCAAGAGCTTCTCCAGCGACTGAGATGCTTCCTCAATCTCGGTGGAACCATAGGTTCATTCGACGGCGGTTTCACGAGGCGAAGGAGAGGAGTTGTCAGGCGTGGTGAACAATTTGAGCTCTGGTGATTTCATTGCTATAGGGATGGGAGAGAGAGAGAGAGAGAGAGAGAGAGAGAGAGAGAGAGAGAGAGAGAGAGAGAGAGAGAGAGAGAGAGAGAGAGAGAGAGTTTAGAAATAAAATAAGTAGTATATATAGAAAATTAAAAATAAAATAGAGTAAAAATGTAATTGATTTTTGGATTATAGTGTAAATTCTAATTTGAGGTTTTTAGTAAGCAGCAAATGTAAGTGGAATTGGGAATAGAAATAAAAAGGTGTCTTCAAGATCCGATAAGTATTAATCTCAACTTTAAAACCTTTTAGTGACGATAGAGTTCGATAAGAAAGTTATAGAAGCTGCCACTTTTTTTTATTACATGGGAGGTCCTAAGACTGGTTATAAAACTAACACATCAAAATCAAACACCTCAAAGACATAATTCTAATCACTCTCTACTATTCTTGGATCAATAGAGAAGACTCGTCGCGGCACTTTACTTGAACAAATGTCTTTAACTGATGCGCTCCAAAGACCATCAGGAGGGTCTTCCATTTTTACTATGTGTATCTACTCTTCGTTCCTTGTTTTGCCAGCCAATACGCACAACAGTTCGTCTCTCTAAATATGCTATAAATACTGAAGCCTTTATTAGCATCTATCATGCTCCTAATCTCTGCTACCTTTATCGCTATTACTCATCTCCCGTTCAGGAGGGACGAATGAGAGAGGAGTAATAGCGATAGAAGAAGTCACTTAAAACTTGAAGAGTTGAAGAAAATGTGTTAGAACAATTTATCTGTATCACTTATGACATGATGAATAACTAAATTGAAAGGAGGGAAAGGAATGTTAGGTAATATATCACATGAGTAATCGTTCAATTAACAAACAAATATGAAAATAATCCACTTAATTTAATTTATAAATAAAAATGCATATAATCATTTGACTTAAAAAAATAATTACTATGATTTCTTCAATTTTTTAGTAATCACATAATGCAAAAGCAATCTAACTACTAGGCCTTAACAATAAAAAGAATCTATTAAGCTTAACAATTGATCAAGGTCACAACTTTAATTAGATGGGAGAATATACAACCAAAAAAGTACAATGGACCAGTAGCATTAATTTTTAAACTGAATGTTAGAGAGGAAATTAGCTAGCTGTATTTGTTGAAAATTAGCACTGTTTGAAAAGGAGCCATATATTATTTTCGATAAATTATTCTATATAATGAAAAAAAGTACAAACACTATACGAAAAGGTAGAAACGAAAGACCTTTCTCAACGAATATCAATGTGAAACATTATTTTTTTCAACACATCAAAAGTCATGATAGGGTGTTATTTTGATTTTAATAAGATTTAAGATTTTAACCCAATTATTTTTAGTATTAAAAAAAGACTTGTTTTTTTTAGAGAATGGATAAAACTATAGGAATTTATTAAGTATTAACTTTTAATTATCATATAATACTAATTTTTACCAAGATACCAAGTCAATGAGAGTTAACTTAGCCAAAAAATTCTCCCAAGCCATTCATCCATTAAATTTTATTCCATCCTAAAATCCTCACCTACTCACCACTTTTAGCCTTTTTTTTAACATTTTTTTGCTTTTCTCTCTCCAGAACTAGTGTTTGGCCTTGAATATTTCTGGGATCTCTCACTTTTTCTTTGCTTTCATAACCTCATCCACACCCTCTCGCCATTTTTTCACACGCCGCCTTTCTTTTTCTTTCTATTTTCTTTTTCTTAGTTGTTCTCTTTTGCGATGGCAAAAACGTTTAACTCAAATCGAGTCAACAAAGTAACAAACGTATCTGGTAAAGCTAACACCAACCCTAATCCAAAAACCAAAACCAAATACAGAGACATAACCAAAGAAATGTTATCTCCTAGCCCTAACCTTCTAAATACACCAGAATCTTACAAAAGAGATGAAGGAAATAGCGAATTGAAAGCTGTTTCAGAGAAAGAAGTGATAAAAGTAGTTGAAGATGTTGTAACAAATGTAGATCGGGTTGAATCAGTTGAAGAACAAGTTGTACCAGCAGCTACTAAAAGTGTACCGTGGTCCAATTTGTTTAACAGATGCACGAGTGAATCAATGAAGCTAGAACATCATCCTCCATCGATGTTGAAGGGTAAGAAATTAATTAAGCCGCCTCAAGATGTGTTAGATGAAGGAGCAGAACAGTGGGCTAATAGCTTAGTAGGTCAATTTTTTGATAATCCTCCACCATTCTTTGCTATCGTAAATTTCGTGAAATTTCAGTGGGGAAAATGGGGAAAATTGGGGAAAATTGACATTAAATCAAGCTCAAAGGGAAATGTGATCTTTAAGTTCGAAAATTCTCAATACTATAACAAAGCACTTGAACAAATATGGAATATAAATGGTAAACCTCTGTTACTTAGGCCATGGAAGCCGGGATGCAGTTTGATAAGATAGATGTTTCAAAGATTCCGATATGGGTAAAGTTAGTCAATGTGCCGATGAATTTATGGACGCAAAGGGGTTTGGGATATGTTGCTAGTGGAATTGGAGTGCCCTTGCAAATGGACTCCATTATTGAATAAAAAACCAGGCTGGGATATGCAAGAGTTTGTGTTGAAGTTGATACAAAGGAAGAATTACCTAAAGAGCTACTGGTAGATATTGGATTGGAGGAAATGCAAGCTGTTAGAGTAGAGTATGAATGGAAACCTATAATATGCACCAAATGTAATAGGTTTGGACATATTGATAGCAAATGTAATAACATTCAGAGAGTGTGGAAGCCAAAACAGAGTGCCTCACTCAATGAAAATGGTAGTAAAGTTGATAAAGGAAAAAATATAGTGGAAGAATGGAATATAATCAGAAGTAATAGAAGAAATACAAGAGATACAAAAGATAAGGGTGAATCTAGCTCAATAGTTGATGTTAATCAATTTGAAAGAATACAAGAGGAAAGGGTGATTGATCATGATGTTATTGAATTCATCACTAATAACAATGGTGGTGAAGAAATAACTAGACCTCCCAACGTATGAACTGTGTATCTTGGAATGTTAAGGGTTTTAATAATGTAATAAGGCAGATTCATGTCAAAGACTTTATTATTGAAAATAAGATCAGAATTGTTGGGTTGCTTGAAACTAAAGTTAGAGCACACAAGTATTCTGAGATAATAAGTAAGCATTTCTCTTATATGGAAATGCTTCACAACTACAATAATGACCCTAGTGGCAGAATATGGTTACTTTGGGACAATAGATATGTGGAAATTAAGTTAATTCAACAATCTTCTCAAGTTATTCTAGTTAAGGTGAAAATTTCTGAAAATAAGGAGGAAATGTATATGGCTATGGTATATGCGAGTAATGATAGTGGTGAAAGAAAGGAGTTGTGGAATGATATGAAAAATTGGAGTAAGAGATTTGATAAAGAGAGATTATGTGTGATGGGTGATTTTAATGAGATTTTGAAGGTGCAAGATAGACTTAATTGTACTGTTCTAGATAAAGGAGCATTGGAATTCAGTGAATGCATAGAAGATGCTGAGTTATTAGAGCATGGTTATGGTGGGCAGTTCTACACTTGGACAAATAAAAGTGATGCTTGTAATATAAGGGCTAGCAAAATAGACAGAGTATTTGTCAATACAAGGTGGTTAGATACAATGAATTCAAGTGTAATGGTTCATAATCCTTCCACTTCTGATCATTGCCCATTAAGGTTGGTTTTGACTAACAAAAAAAGAGTATAGCTAGTCAGTTTAGATTTTTTGATGCATGGACTACACATGAGAAGTTTCTTAATACAGTTAAACAAGCTTGGAGTTTAAAGGTAGATGGAAATTACATGTTTACATTGTGTATGAAGCAGAAACAAACAAAAGATGCGCTAAAGAAGTTCAATAACATGTATTTCAGAAGAAATTCTTCAAATATCGAGTTGCTTAAGACTCAACTAAATGTAGTACAAATGAAAATCATGAGTGGAAGCTTTGATTCAAGTAATATAAATGAAGAATAAATATTAAGTGCTGAATTGGAGGAAGTTATGATGATACAACATAGCGTTTTAAGACAAAAAGCCAAAGTTATGTTCAACAATGAAATGGATAGCAACTCAGCTTACTACCATAAAATTATAAAAGGGAGGATAGCTAGGAATAATGTCACTTTGTTAATCACTGATGATGGAAATAGTATTGAAGATCCTATACTCATCAAAGAAGAATTTGTTGAGTTCTATATTCAATTACTTGGAACTAAAGATGGAAAATTGGGTAAACAATTAAGTGAAGAGCAAAGAGAAGGATTGATAGCTCCCATCACTGATAAAGAGGTAAAAGAAGCTCTGTTCTCAATTAATTCAAAGAAAAGCCCGGGCCCAGATGGATTAAATTCTACCTTTTATAAGGAAGCATGGGAGATAGTTGGTGAAGATTTCACAAAAGCAATTAAACAAAGCTTTGATAATTGTAAACTCCTGAAACAAGTTAATGCGACAAACATAGTATTAATACCAAAGGAGAAGAAGCCTTCTAATGTAAAGAAGTTTAGGCCCATATCTTGTACTAATACTATATACAAGACACTATCCAGGATCATGAGTAGAAGGTTAAAGAAGATCATGAGTTCTATTATTTCTTTAAATCAAGCTGCGTATATAGAAGGGAGGTATGTTGGAGATAACATATTAGTGGCACAAGATATTATGTTGGGGTATGATAAAAAGAGTAGTACCACCAATTGCACTATCAATTTGGACCTTCAAAAGGCCTATGATAGTGTCAATTGGGTTTTCTTAATAAATATCTTGAAAGCTCTTAATTTTCCGGTTAAATTTATCAAGTGGATAAAAATGTGCGTGTGCACTCATACTTACTCGGTGTGTGTTAATGGTGAAGTGTGTGGCTTTTTTTAGGGTAAGAGAGGGCTGAGACAGGGTGACCCTCTCTCACCCTATCTATTTGATTTGTGTATAGAGGTGTTTACAGGGTTGTTTACTCATTTGGCAAATAAATGGGAATTCAATTATCATCAGAAATGTGAAGTAATGAAACTTAACCATATCATCTTCGCGGATGATTTACTTGTGTTTTTTAAAGCAAATTTAAACTCAGCAAGAATAGTTAAAGAAGGTCTAAACCTATTCTCAAGACTTTTTGGGTTACAAATAAATTATCAGAAGAGTGAAGTTTATGTTAGTGGAGGAAATGTTATTATTGAAGACAAGATTTCTAGGATCCTAAATATTAAAATTGGCAAACTGCCAGTTAGATATTTAGGGGTCCCACTTCATTCAAAAAAGCTAAGTGTTGAGGAGGGTAATAAGTTAGTTGATAAAATATATAACACAATTAATCAATGGACCTCAAAGTTACTATCTTATTCAGGAAGAGTTGAACTTATAAAGAGTATAATCATAAGTAAAATCCTCTACTAGTATAGAGTTTTTTTATTGCCCAAGCAGGTCATCTACAAACTGAATAAGCTTATGAGCAGTTTCCTTTGGAAGGGCAATATGGAAGGTGCACAAGGAGCCAAAATATCATGGGATAAGGTATGTAATAACAAAGAAAGAGGAGGTTTAGGTATCCCTAATTTGTAGAATCTTAATTTGGTTTGTCTACTTTTCACTTTCTGGAGAATGTACTCGCAAGAGTACAACTTGTGGAGTATGTGGGTCAAACAAAATATATTAAAAGGAAAGTGTGTGTGGAGTATGGAATAGAAACAAAGCCATACGTGGATTTGAAAGAAACTAATGAAAGTTAGGAGCATAGCATATGATTTCATCACTCACACTGTGTATAATGGAAAAAATACTTATCTTATATGGGATAAATGGCTTGAGGGACAGAATATACAACAGATTTTGGGTATATAGCTAGAAAAAGATAATTTGAATAGTAATAAAATAGTTGATATATTTTATGGTAAAGAGAGGTGGAGATTGCCACCTTGTGTGGGTAAAATACTACCATACTTAGTTGATATTAAATTGATAAACAGAGAAGACAAGAAAGTATGGAGTGAATCAAATAAGAAAGGTTTTTCTTTTAAAAAAAACCTTTATCAAACTCACTAATACTACATACACAAATATAGTCAACTGGTATGAGCTTATTTGGTCAAAGGCAAATATTCCCAGGTGCGTTTTTATTTCGTGGCTGGCTATACAAAACAGGTTGAGCACAAAACTTAGAATGTTGGAATGGGGAACTCAAGTTGATCCTCTATGTGGGTTGTGTAAAGCGACAGATGAAGATAATGTGCATATTTTCTTCCTATGTTCATTTTCTAAGAGAATATTGCAGAGATTATTAAAAATCTGTGATATTGCGTGGATGCCGAGGGATTTTGAGGATCTTAATGAAAAGTTTCTTGGTTTAACAAGTAAAGAGAAGAAAATGATCGTGAGTTTAGTGATTACTTCTTACATTTACATGGTATGGAGGCAGAGAAATGAAATAGAGCATGGAGGGGTGATTTTGAATGAAGAACAACTTAGTGGGCGAATTTGCGAAATGGTGAAAATGAAGGTAAAAGAAAGAAGTTTAAAAAATTTGAATGTTATTAGAATAGCTGAGAAGTTGGATGATTAAACTTGTATTTTTAATATTCTATTGTCATAGTACTTTTGTAATAGTAAAGTAGGTAATAGGCCGAGTAGTAAAGTTTTAATAGTAATGTAATGTTTTATTTTTTTAAAGTGAAATGGGCTTACAAGGTATAAAACCCATGCTTGGGCCTTATGCTTGTAAGACCCATATGTAATGACTTTGAGGTTGATTTATAATGAAAAAGTTTGATTTGTTGATCAAAAACAAAAAAAATTACCAAGATCTCCTTGGCAATTCGGTATATGTAAAAGAGTAATGCTGGATATCATCCCAAATCACATCACCTTTTTATCGCCTTTTATGTTGACCAATCATAAATAGAAAAAAATGATAAATAAAGAAAAAGAAATTATATAATTGGTTTATTTAAAATCCACCTACATGATTATAAAAGAATGATTTGATTTGAAGTGATATCCAGCTTTACTCCTTTAACTAAAAATTCTATTATTTTTATTTTTAAAATACAAAATATAAGAACACTAGGTAAAACCCGTGTCTGAAGACACTAAAGCAAAAATGAATTCCGTTGACAGGAATCGAACCCAGGTTCAAAAAAAACCCATGTCTGAAGACACTAAAGCAAAAATAAATAAATTCCGTTAACAGGAATCGTACCCAGATTCAAAAAATCTTATGAAAGATACAACTATTTTCGGAAACTCATGACATGCTTTGATGGACTGGGTTATGGTTCCTTATACGAAACAAAATCTTAACTGGGCTCAGTACGCGTTCAACACGAGGGTTGAGTTGGTGAAGAGAGTGGGGAAGGAAGCATTTATGCGATTGAAAGCACAGTGGACCTGTTTACAAAAGAGAACATAAATGAAACTTTCGGATTTGCTTGTAGTACTCATGGCTTGTTGTGTTTTGCATAACATATGTGAGATAAACAATGAAGAATTGAGTCCTAAGCTGAAGTTTGAGTTTTTTGACGATGAAATGGTTGCTGAAAACGGTGTAAAATCATATAATGCTTTGAATTATAAAGATACAATTGCTCACAAGTTGTTGCATAGTTCAGCCGGAACAACTTTTTTGTAGTTAATTAATATACATAATTTACTTATAACATATTACATCTTTATGTTTTGGTTATCATATGACGGTGTTGAATTGGTATCTGGCATTTTCATTATAAGTACTGTAATGGAGAACCGGTCACCTCTGTTGAGCATGATTTTAGCCATCTCCACCGCCTAGAAGAGGTGGCCAGCTAGTGGGATGAGGTGGCGGAATCTGAGGGTTGGATGAAGATTTTTACATTTTGATTTGGAGAACCCAGAAATTAGGGTTTTTCATTTACCTCAATCAGATGAAATTTTTTGTTTTAATTTTGGATTATTTTAATTTGGTGTGTATATATGTTAGGGGATTAGTAAGTGCCATTTTTACCCTTGTTAATAAATGAGTTTTGTTTAGTTACTAGAAAAAATATTTTTAATTAAAAAAACCGCACACATGATCAGCACATGACCAACTAACAACCATTTTAACGGTTTCCGTTAAAAAGAGTAAGGAGTCACGAAAATAAAAACTGGAAGGCAACTAGTATCAAAAAATATTGTAGAGGGTAAGTTGTCAATCCGCCTATTACAAGAGATATTCAATATATTACTTATTATTATTTTTAGAATTTATTGTTGAAGTACTTCCAACAATCAACGGTGGTCGCTAATGATTAAATTCATATGACTATTATGACGGATATTGGAAACTTAGTCTGTAATAAAGCTATTTTTGTAAAAAATCCTGTTGTTTCTAACCTTTGCTGATTGTTATTGAAGTCTCATTCGGGACCACTCCCTGATCATAGCATTTAGTGAAAACAAAAAAAAAAATAATACATAGGTATTATATCCAGTTTTGGCACACCACAACTAAATAAACCTTGAAACTTTGATTTGATATGAATACGTTTTCTTTAATCTAACGAGATATACAAATTTTATAGAGTAATGATATATGTCATCCCTTTTCATGTCACTCTTTTATCACCCTTCTATATATATGTATTGATTTCCTTGAATAAAAGATAGAGAAAAATTAAATAGGATAGAGAAATCAATTCATTGGTCCATATAGGCATACACATAGAAGGTGATAAAAGGGTGATAAAAAAAGGTGACAAATATCATTACTCAACTTTATAAACATGATAACCATAATATGATTGGTCTAACACATGAATGGAAAGTACGTGTAATCCACTTCTCTATCGTCTATACACCTATCTTACTCTTATATTTTTCTGTTGTTCTATTTGGCCAATTTTGTTTTTTATCAAATTTTTCTAATTGGTCACTAGTGGTGGCCGCACACACTTAACGTCTTAACTCTATATACCAAAATCGAAATCTATTTGCTGAGGCAGTAAAGCCATCCAATTATACATTGTTTTTTTATATATAAAATTATGCATCAATGGGTTTATTTGACGTTATGTGTTTATTTTACATCATTGCTTAAGTATCACGTCCTTAATTTACTACTTCTAAATGGGGAGAATTCAAATTTATAAATGGTAAGTGTCCACGTCCTTTTAGTGTTTTAAATAAAAATTTAGGAGATAGAGGATTCGAGAATACCCAGGACATTCACAAGATAAATATAAGTACACGTATTAAAAAAAAAAATCTACGCATTGCAAGTTTTGATTTGATTCATCTTTCATTTATTTTATGTTAAATATTTACATTGACAAATACTTAGAGAAAAAAAAACAAAAAAGATACAAGGTTTGAATCTCTTTCAGAACACCTAATCCTGACATGTCTGGGGTATGTTTGGAGAGGATAGGCATATTTTCCGCAGAATTAGTTAGGTTTGCGAAAGCTAGCGTAGAACCCACGTATCAAAAAAAAAAAAACATTGAGGTACACAAAAAAATTAAAAAGGACAAATAGGTATTCATACCCTTGTCACATCAACACTTAACAGATGAACTGATAGCGGGTATTTACGGTTGGACCAAATCGAAACGATGGGTTCCCAAACGTCCTTTCTTATAGTATGGGTACTCAAATGTCCTTTCGCAAATTTCTTAGGTACCCACGACGTCTTTTACCCTAAAAAATAATTGATGGTATAACTAGTACTGCAAATCCTTGTAAATTTATAAGAATTATTTAATGATTGATTGAATGACAAAACATCATCAACTGTGAGTTGTTCTTGGTTTACTAATGCAGCTTGGTTTCTTCATCAACTTTGATCACATTGTCACGTCTCTTTCATCCCTTATGGAATTCCTCTCTTTGCCTTTTTGGCTTTTAGTAATCGATTCAACCTTACTATTAATATCTCGTTTGCATTTATTAGCTTCGTTAATTGATCGTTTTACTACTTTGTACTTTTGTGTTTATGCTTTACAACTTTTGGGTTTTATTGTTGTGATGAAATTCTTCACTAGGAGTAATGATAAAGGGAAAAATAATGAGAACCTTGTTCTTGATGTTGATCAAGACTCTGTTTATGCTAAACTCAAAGGTCCAAAACTTACGACAAAAATCATCAGCAAGGAAACGCTTGGTTTTAACACTTTCAAAAGGTTGATTTTAAAAAATTGGGGTTTAATAGGCAATGTTGAGTTAGAGAAGAAGGGTTTTAATGCTTGTACTCTAGAGTTTGATGAAGAAGGAGATTGTCAACGAGTTTGGAACAACAGACCTTGGATTATTTCTAGAAAACATGTTCTCATTTAGAAATTAAAGAAGTGGGTGTTATCTGAGGACGAACGTAACTGCTCAGCGTTTTGGGTGAAAATACATGGAATCCACCCAACACTCATCAATGAAATCCATATGAATAAGATAACATCGCAACTATGAAAGGTTATTAACATTTGGTTTCCCCCAGTAGCGTCCTTCAAACAATTGGTTGTCCTAGAGATTGAATCGAATGGAATATAAAGAAGCCAATTATTGGAAATTTTCAGCTAAATGCGAATCAAGGAAGAGAGGTAAGGGGAACTTTCAAGTATGGAAAAATTGGGGGATATTTGTTTTGAATGTGGGCTAGTCAATCACCAACCATGGAACTATAATTTGATGGTTAAGCTAAAAATCAAGTTTGTTGTTTGTTGTGTGGATTCATGGGGTATTTTCAAAGTTTCTTGTTGAACAAGAGAAAAATATTGTGACTACACCAAATTCAAGGTTGGAATAGATCGAGTCAACCTAACCGAGTGGAACGAGTGGAAGCAGAATCGGTGAGCTTAGTTCGAGAATTGATGGGATGGGGGAAATGACTACTTCGGTCGTGATAGGAAGTACTAAAGAAGTTGTGTTCCAATATAATGCTGAGGCTACTGTGGTCAAATTACGTGGTAATAGCCTAACGGATAAAGGGGTGGTGAAGGTAGTGGGTTGGATATTTTAAACACTCCTAAGAAGCCCATTATTTTTTACAAAATAAATACAAGCCTAACTAAACCTCATGTTTGGATCCTGGCCCAACTCTATTATTAGAAATAAGTAAACCATTTACCTAAATGTTATGTATTCAGTCATAAACTCATTTGACCTTATCCCTAACCCAAAATATAACCATAAATCCCCAAATACAAATTACAAATAAAAAAACTCTAGAAATAGCATAAACACCGAAGCTAGATAAGAAAGTGTAAAATATCAAATAATAGGGAAAAAACCTCAACTAAGTCCTAAATACCTATAAAAGGATTTCCCGTGTCTAAATTATCACATAAAATGGAGACATCACCTTCTCCACTTTCTTGATCATTAGCGTCTCCATCAATTTCTATTTGCCATTTATTCTTATCATCTGAACTGTTAGATCCTTCATTAGGTCTGATAGTGCTCTCCAAAATAAAATCTGCCAGTGCCTATGCTTTGATAGCAAACCCTCATAGGTGATATCGAATCGAAATAACTCAACTTTCTAGTTGAGGAATCTTCCTGATACTTTTTGCTTGGACAATACTTGTTTCCATTGGCATATCAATTAATACTTTAACAAAATGATCCTCAAAAGAAGGCTTTAAATTTCTTGTTGTTATTACCAGCACCAAATCTATTTCTTATACGGGTCTGTATCTAATTTTTTATTATATAATATATCGGCTTTTTTCCTCTCATCTTCTCAAACCAACACAACAACTACATATTCTAGAATGGTTGTTAGATAAACAATCAATTGATTCCCCTCAACCATTTCGTCTAGTGTTGGTACATCAACTAAGTAAGTTTTTACACCTTTGGATGCTACTTGGAACTCCTCGGTCCAAATGAAGTTTTTTGTCTTGTGTAGTTTTTTAGATAAGGTCACACATTTCTGCAGATTTTAACACGAAGCGGGGTAATGTAGCTATCTTCCATATCAAAGTATGTACGTCCTTTATAAATTGAGGCTGGACCATATCTAGGATTGCTTGCACTATGTCGGGATTAACATCAATTCCTCTTTGACTGAACATGAATCCTAGTTTTTTTACTTAAGTAACTCAACGGTGCACATCTCTTGATTTAATATGAAACCCACTTCTCGCATCACTCCAAAGGCCTCCTCCAAACTGACATGTGTCCTTTGAAAGTTTTAATTTTGATGATCATTTTATCAATATATACTTACATATTCCGTCAAATTTGATGTCCAAATACCTTATTTACCATCCTTTTGTAAGGGCTCATATGTTCTTAAGGCCAAATGACATTACTTAATAATACAAACCATGTAGTATAACAAATGTGGTTTTATCTTCATCTTTTGGGGCCATTCTTATTTGATTACACCCTTTAAAGGCATCCTGAAATGTTAAGAGAGAATATCTAGTTGTAGCACCTACCAACTTGACCATATTAGGGAGTGGAAATAAATCTTTTGGACAATAATTATTAAGAATAGTGAAGTCCACACACATTCTCCAACTTCCACTGGATTTTTCCACTAACACTGGGTTTGATATCCAATATGGGTAATTTTATTCGTGTATGTTCTTCACTATCCTTTCTACTTCTTCTTTGATATGTTTTTCTCTTGTGAATATATCAATCATCTTTGTTAAATAGGCTTTGCTTATGGCAGGGTGTCTAAATGATGAATTGATACTCTGGAACCTATTTCCACAAAATATTCAGTTTTCCAGGCGTACAAATATTTGTTATCTTCAAGTAAGTGATGCAATATCACTCTTTGAGTTGGAGTCATAACCTCTTATATTTTCACCATGTCGTGTATTGAATTAAATATAACTTCTATTAAAGGTTCAACAATCAAATTTCTAGCTTATAATGCTTTTTCAGAGCTTCTATTATTTCATCTTCCTTTTCTCTTAAATTTGCTTATACCATTATAGTGTCCTAATGAGTGAAAAGCTTATCACTTCCCACAAACAACGTCAATCGGATAAAACATATTATACTAGATAAAAGAACAAAATTTAATGCATAAGAAAGTTGTATTGAAGTATATTGATGTATAAATTATATTGTGCAAATTTGGGCATCTATATTTTACATGTCATCCTTTTATTTACATGAGACCCTAGCGGTTATTGACAATTTTATCAAGTTTTCAACAGACTGACAGTTGTGATCTTAACTACTTATAACTTGAACGATGCCTAGATATTTTTTTAACCTGCCGTGGTGGTGAGGTAATTTCTAGGTGATAAGGTTTAGTGTTTTAGCAGGTTCTCCTATCTCCACTATCCTTACTAGGTCGTGGTATCGAGGCCTGACTCGCGTCTCCTAAAATTCTTAGCATTGTATATCTATGTGTCATTGTTGTATTCATGTAAAATGCTCTTTGTACGAAGCAAAGTTACATTTCTCTTTATCAATCTCTACTTCTTATTTCTACTTAAATCCTTTTATTTTATGTCATCTAACTTCCTCCTTCTCCTCCAACAATGATCATTTTCCGTTAACCTATTTTAAATGTAAATCATTATAGGATATGAACAACAACATGAAGCACTATAATAAAGAACACAACATTATAAATTATAATAAAACAACCTTGTTGAATAGAGCATTCATTATTATATAAAATGATGCACTGGAAATCATATTAAAAAGTACGAATGGGGTGATTATTCAGTTAATTGTTATGGTGGCTGAAAATTGGGAGCAATGGTGGACTAATTTTATGGGTAAGATGGTTATAGTCATTGATAATTTGAGGAAACTGAGTAAGATATTGAGAAAGGTTCAACTGATCGCTTACAGATGCTACATGTTGCCTCAGGGGCACACTTCCTGCGGTACAAAGTCTCCTGGAACGAAAATACATTAGTGGCTGCCTTCCAAAGGAAGGTCGTAATTTTAAGAGGTAGAGGTCCTTTCCAGGAAAGCTTCCAAACCCTTGAATTTAGGGAAGTATTGGGTTTGTGAGGGATAATCAATTGATGATTCTCTCAAATTCCAAGGTTTGTATATATTCTTATTTGACTATGTACTTTCTATTCCCCGTGAAGGGCCACACTAGGGTATTTGGTTGGTCTAGGTTGGGTAATGGAATTGCTAGGACTAATTTTGCACTATTAGAAACCATATATTGTTGTACTCGATTTATGCTCCAAGCTTTAGTAACCAATTTTATGAGGTTTGCAACCTTTATTGGTGCGTTTTTAATATTTGTCGGGGTTGTTCCCTTTCCTATTGTCCATTTATCGTGTCAATTGATACCATATCCCCAATTCTAATAGACAAACACGCTTTTGATTTAACAAAATCTTTCCATTTAATGATGTTTCTCCATACCCAGGATATGTGACTTTCGATCGACGCATCCCGTATATAGCATTGCGGGAAAAAACACCTTTAAAAGTATGTGCAACTAGAGAGTCTGGATTCAGAAGGATTTGCCCCATTTTTTTTGCGACTAGCGCTATATTGTAGAATCTGAAATCTTACAAACCTAGATATTCGTCAAGTCGTGGTTTAGTTAGAGTTTTTTGGTTTATCCAGTGTATTCCCCCATTCTCAAATTTTGTTTCATCTGAAATTTACGATAAGAGAATTAAGCTTTCTTGCGATCGTATTCGGGAGAAGGATTTTTTATCTGTGAAGTTGATGAATTATTAACAAAGTCATAAATATTAGTTGGTTAGTTTGTCTAAAGATGCTGATTTTAAAAAAGGTTGACAAACAAAATTATATAGATTTTTTTTTCAATTAAAAATAGTCAAAGTATCATGGTTTTGACATTTTACTTAATAATTATTTTAGTGATTAGAATATTACATATACCTTTATCAGGCTCGGGATTGGCTAAACTCTGCAAGCTTTGGTCCCTTTACGTTTGTCAAAAAATAGGATTAATGCCCAAGAAACATCTCAAGTTCGAATTATTTCCTCCTCATACCAACCATTATTTTTTTGCCTATAAAAGGCACCATACATTTTATTTTTCCGGTCATAAAAAGAGTCGTTTGAGTTATGGAAAACTTTCCAGAACTCAAATTTTAAGTTATGGGAAATTTTTCAATTTTAAAAAAAGACAATGCCTTTTATAGGATAGTGGATAAGGCTATAAGTGTTTATTGAACATTAACCCAAAAAAAATTAGGATTATTGCCCAAGAAACAGCTCAAATTAGAATTAATGCCCCCTCACCCCCGCCGCTTTCTTCTTGCCCATAAAAGGCACTCCTTTTTTTTTCTTTCCTATTTTACCCCCTCACCCCAGCCGCCGTCCGTTTATTAGTTGTTAGTTCGTATACATTGAGTTAGTTATATATATCTCCTCTGTCTCTCTCTCTCTCTCTCACCCTTGGCAGCAGCAAACAGTACAAAAGTGTACGTGACGAGTGTTGGGAAACATTCCCACTACTCAACATTAGCCCACAAGTACAAAAGTGTACTTGCACGAGTGCTGGAAAATATTCCCATTACTCAACATTAGCCCACAAGTACAAAAATGTACTTGCACGAGTGCTGGGAAACATTCCCATTACTCAACATTAGCCCACAAGTACAAAAGTGTTCTTGCACGAGTGATGGGAAACATTCCCATTACTCAACCTTTACAAAAGTGTACTTGCACGAGTGTTGGGAAACATTCCCATTACTCGCCCTTGGCAGCAGCAGCAGACAGTAGTAGACAGCAGTAAGGGCATTAAGGTATATTTACCTTAAGTGCCTTTTATGGGCAAATGGCTAAGGTGGCAGGTGTTTATTGGGCATTCACCCAAAAAATTATCATATACAAAATATTTCAAGATTTGGTTTTATTTAAATGAAATAAATTTAAAGTATAGTTAAAAAAATGAAAAATTGTATTTAAGATCGATAATTGATCTAGTGATTAAATTATTTGCCAAACCAAAAAATTTTAAGATCAAAACTTATTGAAGTTAAAATAATTTTAATTTTAAAGTGGTTCTCATATGTACCGTTTGAATTCTTTTTTTGGTCAATTCAATTTTCTGGTTAACTTTTTTTACCTTTCTACCCTTTTCAATTTTTTTATTCTCTTTTCTTATTTTTTTTCTGAATTGTTATTAAATTAACTTTCTCGATATTTTTTTCGGTACATTCACTAGGGTACGTACCTACATTTTTTATGGGTACAGTCCTATGTTTTTCTAGACGTTTTTAAGGTAGATAAAGTGATTTTTTACAGAATTGCAGTACTGTCTTGTTCATATAATAGTCCAAATTCACTAAGGGTTGTACCCAATTCTTGTTTTTGTACATGTCCAATGTTCTGTTTTTGTCCAAGTTCATGTCCAACGAAATCCAATAAAGTTTGTGTACCCAATGGGTTGTACACAAACCCGCTTTTTTCCATGTTTTTTATATATTTTTCATACATTAATTTTTTAACAAAGATCCCTCAAGTTTTTTAAATTTTCACAATTGTGTTTAATTATTGTTTAATTTTCACCTACAAAATTAACAAAGTAGATTACGGTTTAATTTGTAAAAAAAAAATGAAGGACCCTGAGGGCCAGACCTAAGGGGCTGGACCCACCTCAGTTGTCACCTGGAAAACAATGATTAACAAAGAATAATAGTTAATGGACCCAAAGAAATTTTCTAAAAAAACTGACTTAATAAACAACTATCAAAATGGGTTGGACCCTTTACCCACTCACACTAACGGGCTGGACAAGAATAAGATGATTGGGCCCAAATGGGGCTGGATCAGCAGGGCTGAATCACGCACCTGCAGACACAGTTAAAAAAATCAGGCAACTGACTTAATAAACAACTAAATGGGCTGGACCCCTTACCTACTCACACTAACGGGCTGGACAGGAATAAGATGATTGGGGCCAAATGGGGCTGGACCAGCAGGGCTGAGTCACGCACTTGCAGACACAGTTAAAAAAAATTAGGCATGTAGAAGGGAGGTGAGAAGATGACGCTGGTGTGGGGGCGTCGCTGATGCGGAGGAACGGAGGAACGGCGCGACTGGCAGAGATCTGGTGGAGTGGCGGAGGAACGACTCGAGTCTCGGCGGTCTGGTACGGTGGCGGAGGAACGACGCTGGTGTAGATCTGGTGCAGTGGCGGAGTAACGGCGTGGTTTTCTCCTCGAACCACGACATCTGCTGCAACAGATCTGATGAGAGCGGCGCAGTCTGGATCTCCGAGAAGACGAACCATGGCTGTGGTGGTGGTTTTCCTGTGCCAGAAGAGTGGCTGTGGTGGTGGTTCTCTGCTTCTGCGCGAAGGGCTTCGATGAAGCTCTGCTACAGCGGTGGTGGTATTTCGGAGAGAAGCTGTCGGTGATGGAGATCTGCTTCAGTGACGCGGTCTTCGGTGGTGGTGGATCAGCAACGGCAATGGTGGGAAGCGGAGTTGAGAAGGTGGGAAGGGCAAAAGTGTAGAGGGCTGCAATGGTGGGAAGGTTGAAAGAGAGCATCGGTGGTGGGAAGGTGCCGACAGAGAAAAACAGAGAGAGTGTAGAGAGAGGTTTGGGTTTTTTGAAACAAAAACCTAATAAGGGTTTTTGTTTTTGATTTTTTTGTTTCATAGTGTATAAAAGTTAAAGAGGAGGGTTTTTGGGTATTTTACTAGGTTTTAGTTGGTATTGGATTACTAGTTAATAGAGAATAATGTTTGAGTTTTATAATGTAACTTTCAAGTTGTTAAGACTCTATTATATAATTTCCCCAAAGTCTAGTCCATAGATCAAGTTAGAGCTTGTAGTTATTCCACAAGGAAATTATATATTAACGCCTAACATTTGAAAACTTTGTAATATAAATCCTAGTTGGCAAAAGTTATTTTTTAAGTCCCAATTTCATTTTGCGTGGTTGGATTTTTTACCTCTTTACCCATGTTCTTATTGGGTACGGACCCAACTCGAGTTTATCGTGTTCTAAATTATAACGTAATGGGTACGGATCCAATTCATTTTTTTGCAATGGGTTTTTTTAGTTTTTTTACTAAGTCTTTTTATATCTTATAGTCATATTGGGCCAGACCCATACCCTTCAAATTGTTTTTGGACTGTACCCATTAAGAATAACTTTGTACCCATTAAGAATAACTTAAATAAACGAAGTGAATTATTTTTATTATGTTTTGTACTGCACAAATACCCTATATGGGACTAGCCCATGATACACAATACCCTATATGGGCCTGTCCCATGATACATCTATATGGGACTAGGGTAGTACCCATTACAACAAAAAATACCTATACCTATATGGGGCTGGCCCAACATGAACAAAAAAATTAATCAACTGCCCAACATCAAACTTGAGGCTAGTGGGGCTGGACCCATTATCAAACTTGAGCCCAATAGGGCTGGACCCAACAAACAGAAACGCGGTGGAGATGAAATCTGCTGATGGCGGTGGCGTGGTGGCGGTTTCGAGCGCAGGCTGGCCCCATCTGGTGAGATGAACTGGTGTGGCCTAAGGTGTGATAAAAAGATGATATAATTTAGATGCAAATAAACACCCTAAGCTAACACGGTATTGCAAGTATTACAGGACGTATGCAAGTTTTAATGATAAGAAGATTCGTTCCTCAGAGACTGACGAAAGTTAGAGAGAACTTATGCAAATTATCAAGTGCAAATAATTAAGCTAGAGATAATAATACGCAAGTAGAAAGAAGAGAAAGATAGATATTTATTTGGTTTTTTATAAAAAAAACTAAACTACTAAATTAAAGACAGAAAATAAATAACAGAAAAGAAAAGAAGATAGTATGAATTATGTAAGGGTGAATTATGTAGTATTTCAATAATCGGTTCCAATTACGCTAGGTAGTTTTAAATAGGATTTACCTGTGTCAATAAGGCTTCCTAAGCAAACCGTTCCTGTAATTGGTAAATAGTAACATGTACTAAACCATAGTGATTATCTAGTTAGGTTGATTTGTCAGATCTAAACCGAATACTAGACGTTATGTGCTAAACTTGTAATTAAACACCGTTGTCAATGGTGACCTAATTACTAGATGGTAATTCTATATGGCCTAGGTTCCACAAGAACACAGAATATAAATCCAAACACATAAACAGAGAATAAAAACAATAATTCAATTTAAAACATAGAATTCCCAAATTAGATAGATGTCAATCAAAACTAGGGTTCATACATATATGCTAAAACTCAAACTAATGGAATTAATTCATACTAAGAAAAGAAGAGAAAAGAGTTACAGAATCAAAGGTTGAAGAAGACATATGGTGTTCTGCTCCTTCCAGACTTCTTCTCTTGTGTTGCAGCTTCCTCTTGGCCTTAAGGTCTGGACAAAGATGATTTTCTAATGTTAAGAGGATGTATTTATAGTGTATAGGTTGACCTAATTCATTTTCTTGAAGGAGAAGTAAGTGGTGGACTCCAAGCCCAACTCTTATTCGTATGGAAATAAAGATAATTACTGCTGAACTGTTTTGATCATATCATTTTCCCTATTGGTCGGTTTTTGCTCCACAAGATACCAAAAGAATCCTCACAGAATTATCTACGTCCCTATGAAACGAATCTTCTAAAATCGGCTTGGTTTTGGAGTTATCACCACTTCTTTAGGCGTAGCTGCAGAAATTCAGATTTAAGGCAGCTTTTCCTTTTCCATGTTTTTAGTTTTTACTTCCTTATCTTCAATTTCCATGTTTATCTTCTTTCCGTTAGCTCTCTTTACCAACTTGGACTCTAATTAATTACCATATATCTCTAAAGCTTCACACTAAATAAATAATTAAACCCAATATGCTCTAAAAATAATAATTAATTAATTCAAGACCCAAAATAGGAAAGTGCACTGAATTAAGCTCAAATCGACCTATAAACTAATAAATACGCCTAAAATGATGTCTCAGAAATAGATTATATTATCACAAATGAGGAGACATCATGAACAGATCCGAACGGGGTTCTTGCTGGTGGCTGTTGTCGAACTGCAGGCGGCGCTGGATCCACGAATTGGTGGTTGTTGTCGAACTGGAGACGGGGGTGGATCTTCGTGCTAGTGGCAGCAGCGAAGATACAGCAGCGGTGGCCGGCGATGTCTTCGACGTGCAGCAGCGCTGCAGAGGACTCTTCACGAACGGAGGGGAGGGCGGTGGTGTTCGATGTGTAGCAGCGCTGCAGAGGACTCTTCGACGTGCAGCAGCGATGTAGTGATGTTGTTGGTGCAGATCTGGCCTGGTGAACGTCGTTGTTGGTGGGGTACAGGAGAGCAACGCCGGTAACGGTGGTGGGGTGCAGGAGAGCAGCGTCTATGGTGGTGGTGTGCAGCTCGTTAGTGGGAAGGGGGTGGTGGTGCGGCGTGACGGGGTGGAGGTGGGGTTTTCCAGCGGCGCTGCAACTCGATCCAGAGGGGGTGGGGGCTCGGATGGGGAAGAAGGTGGTGACCGGTGGTGAGTGGGTTCATGGTGGGGGTGTTGATGGTAGGGGTGGGGTTGGGTGGTAGTGGCTCGCCAGGAAGAGAGAGAGAGAGATCTGTGAGGGGGGGTGGGGGGTCGGTATGAGAGAGAGAGAAGAGAGAGGGTGGGATATTTTTCAGAACCTATAATGGTGTTTTGGATTGGGTTTGGGAGTTTCCACTGTACGTATAATAGAAAGAGAGGGTATTTTTGAAATTTTGTTTTATTTAGTTGGCTTCCAACTATCTTAACTAGTCCAGGATTAAAAAAAAAAAAAAAAGGTGTTTGGGCTTTATAAAATAAAGACCCTTATTCCACGTTGCAACTTGTAATCTAAATGAAAAACATCCATATAAGTAGTTACCCTCGCCACCCAAAATAAACGAAAAAATTGATTAACGGACGTTTAGACGTCAAAATCCAATGCTCTAACTTTCAAGCTTTGGAGTTTGGATGTTAAATGTTGACTTTTAACCAGCACGTGAAATAAATATTATGACCCGACAAACTAAAATAAAATAATTTGGAGTACATCTTTCTTTCTTTTTTGGTCGGAACCATTTCATAGATTTTGAACTCGCTACTAAAAAAAAATTAAATGATCCCTAAAGTAGGGATCATTAGTTTTATGAGATTATCATTTAATGAGTTTTGAAGATAGTTTTTTAAAATTCAACAAAACTTCATAACATGTTTTTTCTACTAAAGACTAAGTGCCCGTTTGGGATTGCTTTTGAAAATAATCACTTAAAGTGATTTTAGATCCATAACAACATTTTAAACTCTTAAAATCACTTTTAGAAAAAGCACTAGATTAGTGATTATTAAAATAATCACTTAAAGTGATTTTAGATGTCACAATATTTTTTAATATTTTTTACAAATAATTTAATTTTAATCAAAAAACGCTTTTAGCTCTAAAATAATCAATCCCAAACGGGCTCTAAATGTTTGTTTAAGATTGATTATTTTAAAGTTAAAAATGTTTTCTGATTAAAATTAAAATATTTATAAAAATAATTAAAAAATATTTTAACATATAAAATCATTTCAAGTGATTATTTTATCAAGTACTTTTTCTAAAGGTGGTTTTAAAGATCTAAAATATTCTTATAGATCTAAAATCATTTCAATTGATTATTTTAAAAAGCAATTCCAAATGGACCCTAAACTAGATTTAATATTATAAGACAAAATTTTAATTACTTTTTTATTTTATTTTTTAATTTTTTCTCTATATATATACTAATTTGGTTAGAAAAAATATAAACCCTGACCATTTATTTCTTTTATTTTCTCTCTCCTCTCTACTTTTCTCTTCTTCCCCTCTTATACAGGTCATTTTCGCAGCTGCAAGACCAAAGAAGCTCAAGCAAAGCTTGAAGCCATCACACCATTCGCCGGAAAAGCTTGCTCACAATCATAAAACACCTGGTGATAAGAATAATGCTCGTGCTCACAAACTACTCCAAATCGCCGGATTTTTAGACCTCCGTTCAAGATTCTCCAGCCTCAAAGATCCAACGACGCCATGGTGAAGCCAAGCCGAGAAAATGAGAGGCAGCTCTTTCTATGCATCTATTGTACCGTGAACTGCTCGATCGCCGGAGACCACGAAGCTCAGTCGTAGTGGTGATTCTCGTCCGTTCCCAGATCAGCACAAACTCAGTAAATCTACACGCCATGGAAGCACGCTCGGAAGCTGGAGTTCGTGAGACACTCCCGTTCACGAAGATCGTCGTTCGAGTAGCAGCAGATCGCCATTCGAGCACCATGGAGAAGAAGGTCAATTGGTTACGAGCTGTAGTGTACTTTTTTGCTGAGTATTGACGGCCAGTTGTAGTAAAAAGATTCTTTGATGGCTTCATTAAGCTTTTATTTATCTTTGATTGTCAACGAGATTCTTAATCTATGCAGGCCAATTATTTTTTTATGAGTATTGGTGGCCTTCTGTAGTGTACTTTTGCTAAGTCTTCCTTTTTCATTTTCTTTCTCTGGCAAATATTGTTTTCTTTTTCATTCACTGTTTTTTAGTGTAATTAGTTTTTTATTGTAACTGTAATTCATTAATGTAATAATTCGAGTTTTTTTATATAAATAAATTTTAATTAAGAAAAATAATGAAATTCCAAAACTATTGATTTTCCCCCATACTCAGTAAATAAACTAAGCATACGAGAATAGTCAGTAAAGTTACCGAGCATACGAGCATACTCAATAAAGGTTTTGAGCATACCCAGTATAGTTACTCAACAAAAAATTCGAATACTCAGTACTTTTTCTGGCGACTCAGTAACTTTTTTCGGCGACTTATTAACTTTTTCCGATACTCAACACTTTTTCCATACTCAGTACTTCTTCCATACTCAATACTATTTTCGACGGTGGTTGGCGGTGGTCGGCGATGGTCAGTGGTTGTGGTCGAAACTGGAAATTATTGATACTTAATGGAGGAGAGAGAAAAATGGTAATGGAGGAGATAGAAAAATAGTAATGGAGGAGATAGAAAAATGGTAATGGAGGAGAGAAAAAAATCTATTTTTTCTTCTTATATACACTATAAGGGTATTCATGACAATGGGCATCTTAGGGGTCTCTTTGAAAGAGAGAGGATAAAAATGTTACTAGTGTGGCACTAAGACGGTCTCCAAGACCCTATAGATAATTCACCCTAGTTTTATATAATTTTTTATTTCAAAAGAATATATATACATATATATATATATAATATGGAAGAAAGGTCAAGGGTCCGAAATGTCTCTTATTTCTCTCCATATTTTCTACCTGTCAGGTTTATTTTATGTGATTTTCGGCATTTAAATCAATTTTAATCAATGGTTTAGATTGTTCTAATTAGATCAACAACTCAAAATGTCTTGATTTCCCTCTATATTTTTTAACGGTCGAATTATATGCGGGCCCATCTAATTATAATTTATTTATATTTGGTTATCTCTTCACATCACATTCTTTGGGGAAATAAACCATAACAGAAATCTCTTCACACTCACCTTACCACCAAGCCGTATTCTTGCACAAGAAAACCGCCGCGACTCAGAGACTATTCTCCACCATCATCAACCGGCCTAGCGAAGAACCCATTCATACTAGTGCCAGTTAGGGCATGGTAAAATAATGATAAATAAAGATGTAACTAGCACCCTAACCTAAACACGTTAGTCACTACAAGTATCACAGATCGTATGCAAGTTTTAATGAGAAGTATAATTCGTTCCTCGGAAACTATGAAAGTTAGGAAGTACTTATGCAAATACAAAGTGCAAATAAGAAAGTTAAAAGAATAATACGCAGGAAAGGAAAGACTCTGAAATATTTGTTTGGTTTTTAAAGACTTTAAACAATTAATAAAATAAAATAAAGACAAGAAAATAAATAAAGAGAAAGAAGTAGTATGAGAGTTTAGCTCGAGATCTAGCAAGTAATTTCCACTAGCCTTGTATTATTACCTATGTATGTAAGGGAGGATTATGTGATATGCAATAGTCAGGATTCTATATTCCTCCTGACCCCCTTCTGGGTTGACTTAGGCGACGACCTAACAATCAACAAGGGACTTGGGTAAGGGGACCTTGCACAATGATTAGTGGTTAATCTCAAACCCTAGTGACTATCTAGTTAGGCAAGTCCTTACAGATTCACCACCGCACACTAGACATTTATGTGGTGTTTCAATAATTCGACACCCCTTCCGGGTGACCATCTAGCTATTATTTAGGTAATCCTATATGTTGTACACCGCGATAACTACAGACAATACATCAAAGAACATAAAAATAGAGATAACAACACTAATTTCAGTTAAATGTAAAAACATCCCAAATTAAAATAGATATATAACAAGTATAAGATTCATACCCATATGCTAATCTCAAGCTAAATAGAATCAGTTCATAATAAAGACAGAAAGAAAATAAATTACAAATTTGAAGGATTAGAAAGACATAAATGGTTGTCCAACTCCTTTTGGTCTTCTCTTCTCTTGATGTAAGCTTTATCTTGGTCTTTAGATGATTAAGGATTGACCAAAAATGATTTCTCTAAGGTAGGAATGGATATATATAGGCCCTTGGTAGAAATTAGGAGTAACCTCCAAGTTAAGGAGTCTTGATCTTACCAATATTCATATTCCTAACTTGTAGGAAGGGATAAACCTTAGCGGATATTGATTTGGTCATATCTCCTTCATTACTTATCGGATTTTTACGTTCCTTATATGGAAACGACCGCGTTTGAAAGATCTATCTGTTCATATAAAAATATTCTCCTAATTTCAGACCGTTTTTCTGTAGTAAATTATTTAGTGGACGTATGTGTAGTTTTGACAACTTCTTTACTTTCCAAATATATCCAAACTCATCCTTTTTTACTTTGACAAAGGGATTTCCTATACTTTTCCACTTCAAATCAGTTTTCATAGGTGTAATAGCTTCCATATAACTAACTGCACACAAATAACACACAAATTACGCACAAAAGCTCACAAAATAGCAAAACACCTAAAACTAGACAAGAAAGTGTAAAGTATAAATAAATGGAGGAAATACCGAAATTAATAACTAAATAACCCTAAAACGATGTCGCAAGTATAGATTATTACATACCTTCACACTCGCTTGGAACAAAAACAAAAATAAATCTCTTACACTTACCTTCCCACCAAGCCGCTCTCCTGCACAAGAAAACCGCCGTTGGGGACCATTCGCCACCATCATCAACCGGCCTAGCGAAGAACCTATTCATAACTTCACTCTCGCATTGGAACAAAAACAACAATAAATCTCTTCACACTCATCTTTCTACCAAGCCGCTTGTTTGCACAAGAAAACCGCCGCCACTCGGGACCATTCTCCACCATCATCAACCGACCTAGCGAAGAACCCAAATCAAGGTAAAAGAAAATCAATGTTTAGCACTGAAACTCTAAAAAATTGAATTATTTTTAACCTATCAGAATTATCTGATTTAATTATAATTATGGTCGTGGAAATAGATAGCATTATCGGAGCCTTTTACCGTATGAGAAGTGATACGCTGAAATTAGCGTATATGGGGAGGGGGTGTCGTGGGTCCTTGTGCAATTTTCCTTAATATAGGAGTTTAAACTGATTTTTTTTCTTAATATAGGGACTATTGCAATGCAATTTCAGCATAAATTAGAAACCTGTATTGCAATCTTGCTAAAATATATAGTGACTGGCAGTGCATTGTTTTGTTTGGATAGGGCAGTTATGCAATTTTTTGTTGTTTAATAAAGGGTCTTTAAGTGCAATTTTTGTTATATAGGGGGTTTAAAGTGAACTTTTTGCTTAATATAGGGACTGTTGCAATTTTTGCTTTATGGAATTCTTATTTAATTGCACTTTCACACGAGGGATGAGGGATATTGGAAACAATAAAAATAAATATATGAGTTAATATGAAGTTGGACAGTCGATGTTGTGCAATGTAGTAGACTTGATATATTGTGGCTTGCTGATGCCAGCAATGGATCACAATATGTTCAAGTATACTCGTAAACTTAGTTTTATCATTTTTACATTAAAAGTCCTTCCTGAGATTGGGTTATCATTTTTACATTACGGGGTTGGTACTTATTTTTTGAATTTGCTGCTACTAAAAGTGAAAGTTCTCACAATTTGGTTAGTGTTCCTTTTATTTTGAACGGTCAAGCTTACTAGAAATGATTTTGAGTTCTGAAAGTTCTGGTCATGCTCATTTTCCACTTGTCACGGTAAATCTTACCATTTCTACTTGTGAAAAGTTACGGTCTTTGTTACAACAAGTTAAACAATTCTTTCGCGTGTAAGATTTTCTCTGAATCTGAGCCCAAGCCTGTTTTTTCTCAAGAATCCGTGTTAATAGAATGTGATTGTGTGGAGATTTTATTTATTATGGAAGCTTTATTTATTCTTGGTCTACTTATTTCGAAGGGTAAAGGTGGGTATTGTTAAAATTGCTTACAGATTTTGAAGCACTTTTGGAAACAGAGAAATCAAATGTTTCGATACACATGTTGTAATAGATACATGTTACGATACTTTTTCTGCTTTAATTCGATTAAGTTCTTAGTTAAAGAAGATTTACACACCTGATTTTCTCACTATTCGGATTAGTGGAGCTTTGATCAAGATCTTCTCGACTCCCCCGTTTTGGATTTGGAAGATAAGTTCATTTACAAAATCGATAGATTATATTACGAACAATTTGTTATATTATGTCATTGAGTTCATTTCAAAGTATAGGTCCTTATACTATATTGAGGTTGAACTATAAGTCTCTACATCATTTTTGTAAGTTAACTGCATATAGGTCACTATATTGACCCCAGTTTTTGCAGAAAATATTCATTTGGCGTATCTCCATCTTTTAATAAGATATATTGCCGTTGTAGTGGGAGTAGGGGAGATCAGAAAATTAATTATGGGTCAGTTTTACTTATGTTATAAGTGGAGACTTACCTTCCTCCTTTTTTTTCCTGATTCAAGTAAAGATTCATTTTTTTTTTCTAGCCATCAAATCGTTACATTCCTTTTTTTTTTTATTCTGGAAGTAACGTAAAAGTAAGTGAATAAATTAAATATTTTTTTGGAGATCCTTGCAAAGAAAGATGGATTTGGAATGACATGAAGTAATTTATTCAGCCGTTAAGTAAATATTGTAAAGTGCTTTGTACACCATTAATTTTCTTCTCTTTTTATATTCACGTTGTTTCTATATTCAACACAAGGCCAAAACTGAATGATTCAAGGGCCTACGATCATTAAATGAAATTGAATAGTTTAATTACATCCTGTTAGAATTTTGCTTTGGTTTCCTAATTTTGTTAGTTGGAGGACTCTCAAGTAGACTGAGAAAGAAAAGGTTGTCTGAGCAAGGAATATCGAGGGGATAGTATGATATTTAAAGTATTCATGTTAATGAGATGAAAATAATAGAAGAATACATAAAGACAAATGGAGAATAATGATTATAGTGTGCATCTACAACTCGACTTTCAATTTCTACTATCATTTGTATCAAATTATGTTGTATACAACTTTTCTATTTATCTGAATCGCCATTGATTTGTCATCTGTATCAAATTAGTTATACCTTATATTTTTATGTTATATGAATTTTAAAATGTACAATAAATAGTTAATTAACCGAATTAAGAAGTGAGGATGAAGAATTGAAAAAGGAGGTGGGCCATGAACTTCATTTAACAAGTTAATAGTTAGGTGGGCTTTGCCTTTTATTTTATTTGTTTGGAATCTACCTAGTATTATTTTATTTTGGGCTAAAATGTAGGCCTTAAAAGATGTATAAGGATTGAAAGGTTTTTTTATAAGGATAATGGTTTGTTGATCTTTAATTAATAAAAAATTTATTTGCCGATAAAAAAAACTACATCATATTGGTTGTGTATTTCGAAGAGCTATATCATATGGAGTCCACCGAATTATTACTCATCTAAAAGGTCCAGATTTTTAGATTTATCCCATTTCTACCCCTACAATCAACATATTAATTAGACCATGTGCCATAATTATCTTCAATAACCGATTCCTTATTATTTGCATATCTACTAAATTCCTTAATTATAGCAACCTCCCAATAGAAAGTTTGGTATTGTTACTATCAATCATGTCTGCAAGGCTTACATTCATTCAGCTACAAGCGAATTACTCAAACGAATTTAGAAATCCAGTGTAACATTCGATACATTCGAGACATTAGAAATTTGAGACATCTGGTTCTCAAGAATCTTCAATGTAACCGAGTGAGAAATTCAGCATTTCCTCGGTCTTAGTCGATTTTTCACTAGATGGCATCATAAATTTATTCAAAATAGCAATTAAGTCCTTAGTAATGATCGTACCTTCTTGTGGATGGAAAGGAGTGCCTTTCGATCAAGATTCTCCATATATGAATCATCCACAGGATTTTAAGTAGCATGGGCTCTATCACTTGGAACTCCTTGATAATGATTTCGAGGTCTTGATTGGTAATTGGTTCTTTAGGGTTGAGGTAGATAGGTGGTTCCTTGATTTACGACCCCATGAGGATTAGACCATTGAAGTACCAGATGGTTTTGATTTTTCTTGACCATAGTCTTGACACCCGAATGGTGGTCCCTTGTTTCGACACACAAAATACTAACTTCAGATTATTAGGACACTCTTCCCACACAGGATCAAATTCCACACAACAGGGACACCCTTCAGGCTCTTTAACCACATTCACATTCGCTTGATTAGTATTTAAGGATAGTTGGTTTACTTTGTTCTATAAAGCGTCAATCTTTACATTCAACATGGTTTCAGTATCTAGATTCAATGTACCTCTTTCCGATACTTGGACCAGTGCTCTCGATGGTTGCCATCTCATTTTATTCTTGACAACGTGATCTATCAAACCAAAAGCATGACTACCGTTCACCATCATGAAACCTCCTCCGCATAAAGTATCGGCCTTCTCCTTAGAGACTCCATCTAAACTACTGTAAAACATGCCTAATTGCAACTCTGATGTATACCCATGAAGTGGATATCTCTTCAAACATGATTGAAATCGAGTCCAAACAGCTCCTACTATTTCACCGTGTTCTTGATAAAATCTCGCCAAGTCTATTTGACCACTCAATTGTACAGTCTGAGGATAATATCTATCAAAAAACGTTGTTTGAAATTGGTCCCATGTGGTGATTAAATATCCAGGTCACTGATTGTACCAGTCGCTTACTCCTCAGTGAGGAAGAACATGAATATGACGAAGTACATTTGTTCTTTGAGTGATATATGCATCGCAAATTTGTGTATCACTCTAACGGGATCTACACGGGCATCCCAACTATAATGACCGTAGTTAGAAAATTCATTTATCATACTGACGTTGGGCTTGAATAGCGTGGAATGGAGGGGGGGCAGAATTCCTTGAGGTGGCAAACAAAATGTTTTTTTATCATGCGACTGCATAAACCAAGTAATACCCCGGTGAGACTTGGGCACCTCGATTATCATTCGGGGGTGGTTGATTTCTAGGAGGGGCTTGATTTCAATCGATACCCCCATTTTATGGTGGAACTAATGGGGTCCTATTAGCGTCCAAATTCAGTTGAGCATTCACATTCACGACGACCATCTCTTCTTGTGATTTTTTCATCTCTCTCTTTTCCTTTGAGCTTGAAGCAATCTCTCGGGATCCGAGAGCATACACCAAACCTAATAAGTTGTAGAGAGACAAAAACAAAAGCACACGTAAAACAAACACAACTAAACACTACTACACTAAATTAAAACACAAATTTTAACGAAACAATTTCCAAGCGACGGTGCCAAAAACTTGTCCTCCCCAAGAGTGTGATAAATAAATCAACACCTTTGAGAGCTACTACCCACAAGTGTACGTGCCATTAACAAGTAATAATATAGTAAGTAAGGGGTTATCGTTCTCCACATGGACTATTAGGTTAATGTTTTTGTGTTTTTAGGGAAGCGTATAGGGGTTGAGTTGTGATTAACGAAAATAATAGAAATTTTTTGTTTTTTGGAATAAGTATTAAAGTGCAAATAAATGAAGTACGATTAATAATAAAATAAATTACATGATGGAATTAAAAGATTACGACGAATATACACGAGAATGTAGCTTGAGAGTCTATAGTAATCCCCACTAGTTATGAATTTACACGTTTATTGATATAAGGGCGAATTGGTATTTTTATCACTAGTCGGGATTCTGTAATCTTCCTAAATATCTCCCGCGCAGATAGGGGTTTTCCTACAGTGCTAGAGACCTCTCTCAGGTGACCTACAACAAATTCAAATGTAATTTATTCTAACCCAAATGACTATCCAGTTAGTCAACCCGATTCAATAACGCACACCGAACAATTATATATTAATTTCTAAAAACCGATCCTTCTCCCGGGAGACAGTTACGCTTACTAAACCCAACCCACTATTTTATTAAGGTAAGGGATAAAGAATTTAATATAAATATATTATAAATGTCAAAGACTCAATTCATTTTAGTAGTAATATTTCAAATGCAATAAAACATCATAATCAAAAGTCAGAGTAAAACATTAAGCGTTTCTCAAGCTAATTGAAATTTAGTTCATAATGAAAATACTGAAATCAATAATTAAAAATGTAAGAATCATGTTTAGTATGAAAAACTAATAAACATAAAGCTAAGAATTACTGAAATTAATGAAAGAATGGTGCAGAAAAGGTGGAAACCCTTATTGTCTTCTTCTTTACTCAGCTTCTCGGTGTTCTCAGCTATTAAAAGGGATCCAGGACCTATTTCTAATCTTAATTTTTTGGTATTTGTAGGCCAAGAAAACGTTTTATGGGCCTTTTTTGAGTGGCCAAACCCAAACGAAAATTGTTTTACTTAAGAAGGGGCTAGTTCATACCACAACAACGACATTTAGCATAACTTATTCATTTCAGCTTCGAAACGCAAATCGTCAAACCCTACGCGTATCTGACTTCAATACTATCTAGATATGGAAGGTCTCCTCCATAATCCTTATCAATCTTGTGTGAAACCTCGAACGATCCACTTTTCAAATTTTGCTGACACATGCTTTCATTATATAAAAGTGGTCGAATCTTCCTTTTTTTCCATAACTAAGGTGATATTATTTTCTTCACTACTTACAATCATATTGGGGTGTACTTGAATCCAATTATCTATGATCTACACACTTAACACACAAAAGATCTAGAAATAGCATAAACTCCGGAACTAGACAAAAAAGTGCAATACATCAAATAATAGGGAAAATCCCTCAACAAAGTACTATAAACCCCTAAAATATGTCTCGTGACTATATTCGCTATCATGAAAGACGAGACATCACCAAACCTGATATTTTCAAGATCAAGGCACAAAGAAAGTGAGGAATCCCTGAGTAAGATAGTCTAAATCCGTCATGTTCAAGTTTAGATCTAGGTTTTGTTGGCTAACTAAAATAAGGTACAACACATCTTATTTACAAGCTAAGGAGGGTTTACATAAACCATAGAGAAATCCACATCAACCAAAACCTATCAATGATGCAGGTGATGGATCTGCATACCAAATTCTGGGCAAGCCACCTTGGCACGGTTAAGTCATACTCTTTTTCCTCACTAGGAGGTTTAAAACTGTCACATTGTATCTAACTTTAGTATGAATGAATTGAGTTGGTATATATGTATCCCTTTTAGCACGACCTAAAAATTTGTTTGCGTATCAGTCAATTTTTACTATCTACTTACTTGTTTGCATGATTATATGTACTCGGATGAAGTCTTGATTCAATATCTATGATAGATTATATAGCCTGGAGGGATATTCCTAATCGGTCACCGTTGGAAAACCTCGATTCATCCTCATGTAGGGAACCGAGTCTAGGAAAGCAATGCTTAAGTAGTTTCCCTTGTAAAATCTTGATTTACCTCTCCAACATGAATTAAGTCTATGGGGTAGTCTAAAGGGGTCACCATGGTAAAACCTTGATTAAATTTTCCAAACAGATTATTGACTCCAGTAAATGGACTACCCGGTCACTCTAGTAAATTCTTGATTTTAATCTCCAAACATTAGTAAAAACTAAATGAAATTCATCAGACGGGGTATTGAGTCCAGCGAATGGACTATGCGGTCACTCCGGTAAAACCTTGATTAAATCCGCCATACAGGTTAATGAGTCCAAATTGTAGGCTTAAGGTTCCACTCAGGTAAAACCTTGATTCAATACTCTAGACAAGTTATCGAGTCTAGAAAGTAGGCCTAAGGGGTCGCTATGGTTATACCTTGATTCACTCTCTCAGAAAGCTTACCACGTTAAAAATTATTCTATTAAACATGTAACTTTGATCTAAAACCAATCAAGGTTAACACGTTCGATATCAAAAGCCTCGGTTCAATCTCGTAGAAAGGTGGTACCACGACCTAGTAAAACCCATCAATATTAACACCGTCAATATCAAAACCTTGATTCAATCTCTTAGAAAGGTTATCGAGTAGGAAATTATTCCATTAGACTGGAACCCGACCTAAAACCTATCAAGTTTAACACGGTATGAATAAAAAAATTTGACTCAATCTCTCTGAAAGATTATCGGGTGCAACGTAATTATATCCATATGTTGACCAGAACCGCAAAATAACTAACCCCTAATCATTAAGCTTGTCAAGAGAACAACGAGAGCCACAAGGGTTGTGGCATAACAAAAAAAATATAAGACGAACATAGAAAGTTTCCATATTATATATTAAGGCAAAAATATCTCCGAAGAGACCGTTACATCATGGTAAGAAAGAATCAAAAGTAAAAAACCTCAAGTGGGCGAAGACTACCCATATGAAGAGTCCGATGAAGAATATCCAACTTAATCTTTGGACGGAAAAGAGAAAGCATCAAACAATGTGGATATGGAGTATTCTTGAAAACACATTTAAAATCAGGGTGTTTGTCATAAATTTTACCACGCAACTAGCTTGCGCTAAATCTCTCGCATAAGATTTTATGAAAGTGCAATGGCTAGTACTTTGTCTCTTTCTCCCCTTGGGGGATGCTCCCGCCTACTCACACAACTCTTTAATGGCGTGGCTTTTCTTCGCAAACTCATCATGTAGGTCACTTAGTCCTTTGAGGACTTTGTTGTTTACTTTAGAAATTATTTATTTATGATAGATGTGGGGTGTAGACTACTTACATTCCTCTTCCGTGGCCTTAACAACAACACCATACGAAATAGACAACACACCATGACTGCTTGTAGAAGACCATCCCGGAAAGAGTGGTACGAAGATAAGAGCTAAACAAACTTCCCAATGGACAATATAAATATTGAAGATCCACATACGATTAGTGAACTAAGGAAAATAGAGAGAGATCACTTGTAGAAGATAGTAGTATTAATAGTTAGCTTACAATCATATGTATTCATAATTTATGTAATCACTCGACATATTCAAGCCATATTATCAATACAGTTTAGCTTTTATCTATATTGCTTTACTTGTCTTCCTCAATTAGACTTTGTTTACTAGTCATTTTCATCTAACTACTTCAATCCAAACAAATAACAATCCATTTACTTTGACAAGATCTAACTAGTAAAATCTGCCTAATCAGTTACCTCTTAAAATTGAGGTTTCAAATCTAATTATTAAGCACCTTTGCTAGATTGTCTTATCTTAAAGTTCCTTTGGCTACCATTTAATGCACTTTGGCAGTCCGACCTTTCTTCATTTTAGAGGTACATATTTCAATTTTCCTCAACCTTCCTTATTGAATGGCTTTAGCATGTCCTTCTTTTCTCATAGTTTGGAGGTCCAATTTTCATCTCCTAAGCCTTCAAACTTGGTGTGGCTTAAGGTGTGATAAAAAGATGATATAATTTAGATGTAAATAAACACCCTAAGCTAGCACGGTACTGCAAGTATTACAGATCGTATGCAAGTTTTAATGATTAAGTAAGATTCGTTCCTCAGAGACTGACGAAAGTTAGAGAGAACTTATGCAAATTATCAAGTGCAAATATAAAAGATAGAAAAGATAATACGCAAAGAAAGAAAAGGAAAATAGATTTTTATTTGGTTTTTATAAAGAAAAATAAACTACTAAATTAAAAGACAGAAAATAAATAAAAGAAAAGAAAAGAAGATAGTATGAAAGTTAGCTTGAGTAAATAGCATGTAATCCCCACTAGTTTTGCTGTTCTAAACATGTAAGGGTGAATTATGTAGTATTTCAATAATCGGTTCCAATTCGCTATCGGTAGTTTAAAATAGGATTTACCTGTGTCAATAAGGCTTCCTAAGCAAAATTTTCCTATAATTGGTAAATAGTCACAAGAACTAAACCATAGTGATTGTCTAGTGAGGTTGGGTTGTCAGATCAAACCTTATCCTAGACGTTATGTGCTAAACATGTAATTAAACACCGTTGTCAATGGTGACCTAACTACTAGATGGTAATTCTATATGGGTGCACTTCCACAAGAACACATAATATAAATCCAACCACATAAACAGAGAATAAAAACTATAATTCAATTTAAAACATTAAGTTCCCAAATTAGATAGATGTCAATCAAAACTAGGGTTCATACATATATGCTAAAAACTCAAGCTAAAAAGAATTAATTCATACTAAGAAGAGAAGAGAAAAGAATTACAAAATAAGAGGTTTAAGGAGACATATGGTGTTCTGCTCCTTCCAGACTTCTTCTCTTGTGTTGCAGCTTCCTCTTGGCCTTAGGGTATGGCCAAGGATGATTTAAGAGTGTTAAGAGGCTGTATTTATAGTGTATAGGTTGAACTAATTCGTTTCTTGAAGGAAAGGCTAAGTAATGGACTCCAAGCCCAACTCAAATTCGTATGGAAATAAAGATAATTACTGCTGAACTGTTTTGAGCATATCTTCTTTGTTATTGGTTGGTTTTTTCTCCATAATATACCAAAAGAATCCTCAGCGAATTATGAACGTCCATATGAAAGGAATTTACCAAAATCGTCTTCTTTGTTGGAGTTATCACCACTTCTTTAGGCGTTGCTGAAGAAATTCAGATTTAGGCAGCTTTTCCTTTTCCATGTTTTTAGCCTTTGTTTCCTTTATCTCCAATTACCATGTTTATCTTCTTTCCTTTAGCTCTTTGAACCAACTTGGACTCTAATTGATTACCATATATCTCTAAAGCTTCACACTAAATAAATAATTAAACCCAATATGCTCTAAAAATAATAAATAATCAATTCAAGACCCAAAATAGGAAAGTGCACTAAACTAAGCTAGATTCGACCTATAAACTTATAAATACAGCTAAAATGATGTCTCTGAAATAGATTTAATTATCACAACTGAGGAGACATCAAGACCCCCAACTCAAAGTTGTATCGTCCCGATACAATAAAAGTAAGGAACAATAGGGTAGTCTAATAAACAAGAAGAAGAAGTAGGAGGAAAATAAGAACAAAACATAATGAATGATCCTAGAGCATAAATATCTAAAAAATCTCATGTAGTAATGCTCAAGAAATAATGCACAAATATGCTTAATATACGTGTAATCAACAATCCATAAATTCAAGTCTAGATTAATTTCGCAATGCCAGAAGGAGAGGATGATAACTTAGTTCATGTTCATGGCTATAGGTTGTTCATAGGTCCTGATATAGCATCCAATGGTCCACTTACCTACTACCTAATAGCTCAATTTTTTCTCCACCTAGTAGTCAGAAATCCTAAGGTCTTTGGTTAAAACGTGGCTTAGGGACGGTATGATATATTTGGATAATGAAAAGTGAGCTTTTGGCTCTCTCCTCACTAGCCATCAACGAATCGCCCTAGAGCTTGAGTTTTCACTCGAAGATGTTCTCACTCAACCCAATTTATTGATGCTTTTGATTTGCATCCCCAATAATCCTAATTTAAAACCTTTGATGATATAAAATCCATTTTGCCGGTCCGAATATATATTCTTTTCATATCAATTTTTTTCTTTTGTATAGCTATGATTCTCTTTTTGATGTTAGAGATATCACACTATTTTCTCATATATATATTCTTTCTTTTTATCCCCTTGTTGGCAATTTCAGCTCGTAGCTTCTTTTTCATTCACTATTACCCCGGCAAAGGGTTACAATAATAATTTTTTCATCATTTAATAAAATCACAATTACAATTCCCAAACCCAATGTTCCCTAATGATGAAACCCACCACCCCAAACTCAAGCTCCAAAACAACTTGCTTCAGGTTTTGCGATTCGAGTGCGGGTCACCACTTCGGCTTTTTTGTTGGAGTTATCACCACTTCGGCTTCTTTGTTGGAGTTATCACCACTTCTTTAGGAATCCTCAGCGAATTATCTACGTCCCTATGAAAGGAATTTACCAAAATCGGCTTCTTTGTTGGAGTTATCACCACTTCTTTAGGCGTTGCTGCAGAAATTCAGATTTAGGCAGCTTTTCCTTTTCCATGTTTTTAGCCTTTGTTTCCTTTATCTCCAATTACCATGTTTATCTTCTTTCCTTTAGCTCTTTGAACCAACTTGGACTCTAATTGATTACCATATATCTCTAAAGCTTCACACTAAATAAATAATTAAACCCAATATGCTCTAAAAATAATAAATAATCAATTCAAGACCCAAAATAGGAAAGTGCACTAAACTAAGCTAGATTCGACCTATAAACTTATAAATACAGCTAAAATGATGTCTCTGAAATAGATTTAATTATCACAACTGAGGAGACATCAAAACTCGAATGACTTTAGGCGTTCTGACTTTTAACGACTTAGAGACCCAGACTTCAACTTCTTCCTCTTACACCTTTAACTGGTCTTTTTTGGGGGTCCAGTGACTTTCTTTCCGTATCTTCTCCGCGTCTAATTGAACATGCATGACTTTTACACAATCTAGACAAATCTTGTAAGATCAAGTAGTTCAAACTCAATGTTTTGTCAACAATCACATTAATCAAAACATGACATTTAGGCCAACACAATGATAATATAAGACAAAGATGAATATGAAGAGGGAAAATCTTAGTCAAATATGAAGATGAAGGAGAATATCCCTTCGAAGATGAGTTGAAAGGAGATTTACCTCTATGCAAAGAAAATGACTAGAATCTAGACCAAGGGAATAGACACCCTCAGGCGTAATAGATGCATATTCTACAAAGGCTTCCTTCTCAAGATATTTATAGATGAGATAGAAGTCCCCCACTAAGATATTTTCCTCCATAAATCCAAACAGACAATCCTTATCTATAGGCGGGGAGGGAGGACCAAAGGTTCTACACGGTGGAACTCTCTAGGTTCCCTTAATCTTTCCACCACCTTCACCGAGCTACCACTAAAAGACATAATAATAAACAATTTCTAAAGACAAATAGAAATACCTTGGAGATAAGCAAAGACTATGGGCCAAAAAAACTGTATCATTAATTGCCCAAAGTTCAAAAAATACTTTACAACAAACGTATAAATAAAATATTAGTTGAAGTTGTGATATAATACCATGGATATGATGGCCTATATATAGGAAGAGAGTGACAATTTATCTTCTCAACATAATAAATGACCTGGCATCTATCATTACACACAATCTCATGCGTGCCTCCCACGTATCAAGTTAATAAAGGATACGTGAACAACCTTGGACAACCATGTGTCACCCTGTTATGTGATACAAAAATAGTCGATTGGATCACGCATCCCGTCGTGGCATAGAAAAAATCAAATAAATTCTCAGATCAAACAAGTAAAAGTGATTAACATCAAACTTTCGTATTCAAGGGGTATTGATAGGCTCGATCATGCTCCACCAAGTATGCCCGTCATATCTAGTCTCGACCAATTGAGTATATAACATCTCACGTAATTGCTGAGCTTAACAAGATCTCCTAACATAGCATGGGGATATATTTATTTCTTTGCTATGCGATTGAGGACCTTAGCTCCCGAATGTCTCTTAGTAGAATGCGAAAAAAGACAAACTCGTATACTAGGATTTCCTTATTTATAGGTACCTATGCCATGCGCCTAAAGTGGTATCACTTATATTTTTATTGCTCATATTACAGTTTAAACTATTCTCATATATATTCTCCTTGGTCCTAGGTCCCAATACTTACTTGACTCCAAACCTTTATCTGATTTCAGGTCACTACATCGACCAAAAGCAGATTGAACAAGAACACCACCTACAACATCCACCGAAGTCCTACTATTCGTGTATCTTTATTGATCCAACAATTCACGCTCTTATGAGATCACTATCAATAAGAGATCATTGCGAGACAATATCAACTTTATTATCTATTACTCTTATTTACAACTACGTGATGCCAACGTTTGATCCACTAAAGACTGAGGTAATTCAAGTAAGTTACAATATCTAGATTCGCTAAAGAGGGGATTTTGTTAGGTGATTGATTATCTTGTTACTTCTAACTACATTAATTACTACACTAATTATATAGATGTTGTTAAAGAAATGAAGTAACTAACTTAGAATGTTATTTAGGATATTGTTTATTCAAATTGTTTTTAGATTATTAGGGAGATTCCAAATGAAGCCTTGGTACATGGGGCTCTTGAAGGTATCTTATTTAAATCTCTCAATGTGGATCTTTTTGGTATTTTTGGGTATTATATATGAATAAAGAGTTCAGAGCCTGGGTTTAGAGCCCAAAATATGGATGTTTGAGCATCTTTATTCGAGACTCTAGATCTGAGTCTCGAGTTCTATATTTGAAAATAGAGCCCAAAAACACAAAAAATCCACATTCGTGACTCTTGAGAGGGCTTTTAACTAGAGCCCTTCAAGAGCCCTTGGTAGTAAGGCTCCATTTAGAGTCTTGATACTAACACTCATAAAATATACCACATAAGCGCTATATCATTTTTATGGTGGAAAATTGTATTTTTATAGGGGAAGTCATACCGTTTTCCTTTTATATGTTTCTTTTGAGATATATAGCCCAAATGTAGAGTCTCATATGCGTAGAAAATTAGCTCGGAATTTAATCTAATTTTACACCTATGATTTTAATCTCTATAACGGAACATAAAGCCAGGTTTTTAGAGTCTCATATGCTTATTTGATCTAAAAAAGATAGAATTGAGAAAGTTACGAAAGAAAAACAATACAAAAGGAATCAACCTTTGAAAAAAAGAAGGGAAATAGAGGGATTATAAACCAATAACTAGTTGGGCAAACTCAACTATCCAGAACCTTATTATCACTTTTGTACCTTGGGAGTATGAACAAAAGGTACACTGATCGAATCTCTCTGTGAACATGGGCAATCTAGTTTTGATTTACCTCGAGGGTATGCATGAGAGCCATGCATATCCTACGTGAGACTATGAGACTAGTCGAGCTGCACACCGATTAGCCCGGACCACCCGTATTATAAAAAGAGTAACTTTTAAACCAATTACATGCCATTGCTAATCCAAGAAGAAGAATCACAAGAAAGGGCCAACATTCAAGCCCATTAATTCAGGTTAGCCTCTACCTAGGTATATAAATAGCTTTAACAAAATAAAATGCAAAATTCCACATTTATTAGTAGCATCACTTCTCACTCTCTAGAAGCCTCTTTCATCTTATCCCGCGAAGCAAAGAAACTGAAGAATATCACTTTACAGTTTACACTCATAAACAATGTCATCTTACGTCCCACCTCACCTGAGAGCCGCCACCACTACGTCGTCCACCGCCGCCGCAACCCTAGGTGGAAAGAATGATTATTATCTTCTTTCAAAGTTCAATAAAACCGACGCCTTAAATACTAGTAATTTCAATTCCAGCACCAGTTCGTCGGTAGGTTCAGCGAACAATGCACCTCGCCGGGGCTCCTCTGGAAATTACTCAGCGCCGAGAACGCCGACGGTTCCTGAAGCTGTTTTCCCAGACTGGAAGCCATCCGAACGTGTTCTCCGGTTTAAACCTGAACAGGTACAATTATTTCTAGCGCTCTCTTATTAGATTATCATTTTCATCTCTTTAGCTCGAAATGTTTTATTTTTAATTATTCATACCTTTTTTTGAGGCTTTACTATTCTTCTAGAGTTCTAGGGCTTTTTGATGATTGAGTTTGGTCTTTTTTGGAGTGTAATCCATGCATTATATACGTTACGCATTTCCAATGAGGGGAAAGTTTATGCTTTCTCGAATCTGGAGTCGAATATTAATGTGTAAATTTGACTTTAATATATTTAGTAAGTGAGGAATAGGAATAGATAGTTTCAAGTTTGTGGCATTACAAGAAGATATAACGTTATGTTTATGTTCTTTATGTCATAAATATTCACATTAGCAAAATTGATAACATTATTGCCTAATTGTATGGTTATATTGAATATCAGAAGCATTATATTCGAATTTGGAATAGCCGAATAGAGTGACTTGCATCATTGGTCCCGGCATTTTCTAAATGTAGCAAATATACCCACGCTATTCTCAAAATAGTAAATTTAATAACGTGAAAGGTACAATGGCAACTATAATTTATAACACGGGGTATATTTGATACTCTTTGAAACATGGGGGATATATTTGGCTATTTTCCATAACACAAACTAATGATGCATTTTACCCTATTACAGTATAAGCTAGAATTTTTTTGATGTAAAACAAAATAGGCGATAACTCAAACATATATCGAGATTTATAAATAAGTGGTATTTCTGAAGAAGGTATTGATATATTGTTACAGGTAGAAGAAATTCGTTTGAGGCTTAATGTTGATGTTACAGTTGATCCAAGCTCATCCCCTGCTCCAGCACCTATTGAATCATTTAGTGACATGGTGAGATCACTTAGCTGTGTAAATTCATTTCATATGGATTAATGTGATTATTGAATTTGTATAAACAGTGTTTACATGCAAGCATAATGAAGGATATAATTGAGCATGAATATACAACACCAACTTCTATTCAGTCTCAAGCTATGCCTGTTGCTCTTAGTGGAAGAGATCTACTAGGATGTGCAGAAACTGGTAGTGGTAAAACTGCTGCATTTTCAATACCTATGATACAGGTTTGTTTCTTTGTTTCTTCTTCTCATGCACTTAGTGAAGTTACAATTGATATTTTTATATATTTTCGATTGTATTTTATCACAGCATTGCCTTGCCCAAACTCCTGTTCGACGTGGTGATGGACCTTTAGCATTAGTTTTAGCTCCCACAAGAGAACTCGCTCAACAAATAGAGAAAGAGGTAAGGTGTAGGTTATAAAGTTATTATACTTATACAAGTAGATGCATAATTAGTAATATAAGCAAATTACACATTCTATTTGAAATTCCAGGTTAAGGCTTTTAGTCAATCTCTGGACTCCTTTAGAACAGCAATTGTTGTTGGTGGAACAAACATAACAGACCAGGTAATTGGTTTAATGTCTGTTCTTTTCACTTTTATATTCTCTTACTTGTAGGTTTTTTGTATTTTTATATCAATTTCTTCTAATTTAGCTTTTTTTTTTATTGGACAATGTATAGAAATCTGAATTGCGAGCAGGAGTTAATGTAGTGGTTGCGACACCTGGGAGATTTATTGATCATTTACAGCAAGGAAATATTTCACTTTCACGTGTATCATTTGTTGTTTTGGATGAAGCTGATAGAATGCTTGATATGGGATTTGAACCTCAGATCAGAGAGGTAAATAAATGCTTAACAATACCTTTTTCAGACCACAAGACTTTTTTTTTTTCCTCCTAATCTTAACAATACATGTTTGTGTTTCAGGTGATGCGTAATCTTTCACAGAAGCATCAGACATTGCTGTTTAGTGCTACAATGCCTGTGGAGATTGAAGCACTTGCCCAGGTTTATTCTTCATTTTGAGACTATATATCTTCTCTTAACTCACTTGATCTTTTGATTCTCTACTTCGATTGGACTGTAGTACTTCATTATCTTGACATGTTTCTGTTTCAAAAATTAAAATTCCTTATACTCGTCTTTAGTGAATAACATTCACAAATGTTTGATGGAAACCATTTGACTTTCATATATCTTTTAACGTATGTGACTATATCGCTATTTCAAGACTAATTTCTCATGATGACTCTTATGTCTTATGTATTATGATGTAGAATTTGCATGCATAAAAGTGTGCATCAATTCAACTCTTTTACCTAATGAGTTTGCTTTCTAAAATATATATTGTGTCAGGATTATCTGACCAAGCCAGTACAAGTAAAGGTGGGGAAAGTAAGCAGCCCAACTGCAAATGTATCACAAAATCTGGAGAAGGTACCTGAAAATGAGAAGGTATGCGTTCCATTCTTTTGCACTAAAATGAAAAAAATTCATAAGCTTTATGTGGTTCTAACTACATTATACAGTTAAAGAGTAAAAACCTTCCAACATTGCACAAGAGAGTCCAGACAATGTTTTTCTAGAAATTGTACAGTACATACACTTCTTAAAGGATGCATGTACTTATTGCAATATGTGTTGGAACAAATCTAAAATCTTGTCACGAAAAAATATCATTAACAATGTAGTTTCAAGTGAAGCTTAACACTGTGATATGCCTCCTTTATATTTTTTACCTTTGTTTTTTACTGACATAATGAGAGGTGTGTTACATGTAGATTGATCGGCTTCTTGATCTGCTAGTTGAGGAAGCTTCTCAGGCTGAACGAGCAGGCCGTCCTTTTCCTCTTACCATAGTATTTGTTGAAAGAAAGGTTTGGTTGATCAGCTTTGTTTTATTTCCTCTACTCCTCTTTTATTCATATAGTTGCTCTTTTTACTTTGCAGATCAGGTGTGATGAGGTGGCAGATGCTTTGCTGAAGCAAGATCTATTAGCTGCTAGTCTTCATGGTGGTCGTAGTCAAACCGAAAGAGAAGCTGCTCTTCATGACTTTCGCCATGGTCCCATTAGAATTCTGGTACATCACAAACTATCTCATGTTTTTCAATAATGTTTATGCGGCTTACATATATTTGATTTTGCAGGTTGCAACTGATGTTGCATCGCGTGGATTAGATGTGACTGGTGTAGCTCATGTCATAAATTTAGATCTTCCAAAGGTAAAATGTAGATTTTCTAAACTAATTTCTAGTGTGAAACTTGAAAATAATAATATCTGTTTTGGGTGCATCAAGTTAGACTATGGAAGATTATGTTCACCGTATAGGAAGAACTGGTCGTGCAGGATCAACAGGCCGAGCAACTTCTCTTTATACTGATCGTGATATGGTTTTATCCATGCACCTCTTTTTACTTTCTTATGATGTTCACGTGTATATCTTACTTATCTTCCCTTTATATATATTGTAGTATCTGGTGTCACAAATAAAGAAAGCTATTGCAGATGTTGGATCTGGGAATACAGTAAATTATGCAACTGGAAAGGTACACTTTTTGTCAACCATCTTTGTTTTGTTTTCTTCTACTTTACTCATTTTTTAATTTATAGACTGCAAGGAAGAAGGAGAGAGAAGCAGCGGCTGCTCACAGAGATTCAAGAGTTGCGGCAATGTCGAAACTGTCTGTGACGGGACCCACACAAATAAGTGTGGAGGACAAGTACAGACACATGTTTGCCCCATCCGAGATCAGAAAAGAGGGTTCTGCAGATGATGCTTGGGATGACTGACTTGACTCATCTTCCTCTTTATATATTGTTGGCAAGACTCCCCCAGAAGCTGGTCTCTGTGAGATATGAGTTGGTCACACGTTTTAAATGAAATTCACAAACCTTACCAAAAAGACCTGCATTTACACGTTTTACCTACCACTAGAGTTTCAACTTTCAAGTGCATGAGTTGGGTGTAAGTTTTATAGTTTCTTATAACTTTCTTACATCAATATGTAAGCATCTAGCTCCTGAACTATTGTGATGGCTAATTATCCAAATTTGTATAAAAAATAAAACCACTTATTGCGTCTTCCCTTTATGAAATGTCTCAACAATGGTGATCCTGTGCTTGTATACGAGATTTTTTCCAAAATCATAACCATTTATTTTATTAAAAATTATAACCTAGTGGTTTAATCATTAGTTTTGACACTCAACCTAAATACTGTTTGATGACTCGAATTGAAATACCTCCTTCATAAGAGTCGTATGATATGAAATCCTACAATAAATGTTAGTATAAGTCAAGAGCAATAAAATATGATGTGAAAGATAGAATAAATATGATCATGATACTAATTCTAAGTGTTAAGCTACTAAAATGTGAAAGATGAACGAATATGTTTGGATGTTTCATCTTTTTTAATATGTAAAATAATCTAATGAAATAAACAAGCAAGCTTTTAGTGATCATTTATGAAAAAGTAAACCATAAACGAATTTACAATTTATTAGATCCCTCACACAATGAAGACTATAAACAACTTTCAGTTTCTTCCAATCTCATATATCGCGTGTGATATGTTCCATATTCTATCAGATGAATCATTATGAACCAATCGAGGTGCAGTTTGGTGAGTCCTGAAATGCACCATCAAACTTGTACACGTGTTTGTTTTTTTATACATGTCCATGATTTTGAAAGACATGTTTCTGATTAGTATTGGTCCAATGCCTTCGATTCATGGAACTCCTGTCCCCTACCTCGTGTTGCTTGTTCCGATAGGAATCCACCTCCGCACAGAGGTTTGTTGCTCCAAATTCTTCAGCCAAAATCAGGTCCTCGTATAAGGCTATCAACTCTGCAATTATCGACGAAACACACATTATCTTCATTGAAAAATCCTTAATCGTATTACCTTCCACATCTCGAAACAAGCCACCTATGTACGTGAGTTGTTGCATGGAATCCCAACTACCATCGGTATTAATCTTCCAACTTTGTTATGGTTTGCATCACTCCGCAATTTCTACTTGTTCCCGTCGATTTGAAATTCTCCCTACAAATCTTCCCTGCGCGAATATATTCAATCACCAGGTATTTGACTTTGCTTATTAGCGTCACACCACTTGGGAGAACCTTGTTCTCAAAGATACACTCGTTTCTTGCTATCTATCCAAACCACCCAAACTATGGCCCCAAAGAATATATTCCATAATAATCTCGCGAAAAACCATGATAATTTTCAATTCCACCCTTTAATAACCGATACACCAGATGTCAGTAAAAACATACCTATTGAACCACCAATTCCTGAATCACAACCCTACTACTGCCTATAGAAGATGTTGCTGGTTCTCACGTAAACCGGGGCCTGGGCTGCCAATCCATGCCCTGATGCTGGTCTCCGTCTTGAGTCCATATATCCCCTGCCGCTGCTGGATGTCTCTTCACCGCCCGCTGCCCACACGTCCGACCAGTAGCATGCATGGTGCTGCCTGACCAACTACCTGTGCTTTTGGCTATAAATACGCATAAATTCCCATGGAGTTGCCGCAACTTATTTCAAGTAGAATTTTGGCGGTCTCCTCTTGCCCTTAACAACTAATTTCTCTATTTATTCCACATAACTTAAGGTATAGTGAAACACCGAAGATTGGTGACAAGATTTGGATTAATCTGGGGGCGGATCCAAGATAAATTCTAGGGGGACGAAAAACTAGAGGGGATTGGAGTGGGAGTCCCGAGTTTTTTGGGGGTAATTTTAGGCTTAGTGGATAATTTTTTGGTTCGGGGTACGAATTAGACTCGGGGAAGGAAAATGGGAGGGGGTGAAAGTCGATTTTTGTTAAAGATTTTTCGTCTATTTTTTTCAAACATTTCATCACCACTTCCTGCACCCACCCCCCCCCCCCCCCCCCCCCCCCCCTCTCTCTCTCATCCTCCACCCCTCCAAAATCCGCTCGTGGCCTAGTCGTTTCCAACACCGAGGAGATCATTTTAGCAATCCTTACCATTGACTAAATTCTATTTTGTGAGTAGGAACTTGAACATTGTTATCAACGTGATATGATATTTCTTTCCCTCCCGAAAACATTGTAAACTGTAATTTTCACGTTAAAAAAGTAAAACCGAACCGTAAAATGTCCAAGAGACATGATGAAAATCAATTAAAAACTGCCCAAACACTGCTGACCACAAAACCAAAAGAAAAACTAATCGCTACTTCGCTGCACACAAAAACACAATCTGGCCTGACCTTACTATGGCTGACAAGACTTTATTATTTTTCTGCATTTAAATCTAAACGGTGTGAATGAAAGGTAAAAGGTTCAAATCTTTTCTCTGAAAATGGGCAACCTACTTATTTACCTGAAAGTAGTATTCATGAAAGTAGTGATTAGTCGTAGCTGGCCAGTACACCCACATTATATATAAATAATCACATTCTAAGAAAACTCTAAAATCCTCAAAAATTAAGACTGATTGAGAAATGATCATCAAAATAGGTTCTGAAACTATATTAAATTGGCTTGAATATCTTTTTTTATTGGATTTTCATTCATTACGTATATACAATTTTAGTTGGCATTTATTTCCTTTCCTATACGGCAAGCTTGGCCATTCAACCAATCTATTACAATTAGGTCTAGTGGTCAGTTCAAAACCTGACGACTAAGTCTAGGACTAATCATTTGGTTGTTTATATACGCAACATTCAAATTTCTTTCCATCTATTGTGAAGTGACGATGCAGTCATAATTTACTTATACTTAAATTATAGCATCAGTATCGATTAGGCACATTGGCACAAGGAATCGCTGCAAATTTTGACACTTGAATGTACTGATCCGTAATTACATAATATTGCAAGAAAATTGGTCTTATGAGAAAGTTGACGTGTGGTTGAGAGTAATTTTTTAGCGATCTTGAAATCTAGAGTCTAATTTGTGGTCGCAAAATATATAAACAATAAATCATATATAATCAAAAGAAAATCTGAATTCAGATCTCGCACATTTTTCCACACCATCATAAGAAGGCTTAACAATTCTCAGACAACCTGATCATGCTTTATGGAGACTTTATTCGGATTAAAGGAAAGGTTTGACACAACGGTTGTAAAAGCCAAGTTTTATTTACAAAGTCCAGTAACATACGTGAAGAGCACATATATCTCGTTCTGATTTGATAACTCTAGTACACTAACGGGAATCTAATATATAAAAATCAAAACGAAACGACCCACTTTGAGCAATTCCATTGAGCTGCCGTCCAAGCATTTATTACTAGAAGGCGAGAGCTACTAACAGAAACAACACGGTATAGCCGAAAAGAAATATCTACACGTGCAACTTAATTGGTCGTCCTCTTTTGTGCAATAACAACTTGTCTAAGACGATGATATCCTTTTCGGTAATGCTCAAGAGAGAAACATAACTGCCTTATTGCCTCACGCTTCTCTTCAGCTCCGTCTTCAATAACTGTCTCTTGACGTTTTAACTCCTTCTCTAACTCCATAACTCTTAATCTCAACTCCTCCGAGTATTTACGTGTCCCTTCAATTTCAGAAATAAGCTTCATATGCTCCTTATGCAACTCATTCAAAAGCACATTCACTTCATCAATTCGATCGTCTTTACCACTTGCTTGCACAATGAGTTCATCAACTTTTGCATCAAGCCCGTCTTTCTGAGTCAATAGGATCTCGTGTGTTAGCCTAAATACATCAAGATTTTTGTTTAATTCTGATATTTGATCGTCTTTCTCCGAGACAGTTGCCTCTAGTTGCTCAATTTCATCTTCCATTTCCAATTTCGCAGCCTTTTCACGTTTGAGTTTGTCCTCTAACACTTGGCATCGTTGATTTAATTCTTTTAGGTCATTCCTAATATACGATTTCCCGTTTTGCAATTTAGTAATTTCTTCTAGGAGCCCCACGTTTTGATCGGATAAACTTTTATCGGCATCCGAGATCGCTTCTTTCAGTTGCGTGATTTCTTGATCACGATCCGATAATCGATCCAGAAGTTTCGAAATTTCCTTCTCTGAATCATTAAGCTTCTCTTTTGTGCTTTTCACCTCTTCCTCAAGCTTATAAATTTTTTTCTCGAGCTTCTTGACCTGTTTACCCTCAATAGCTTTCACATTACGAAGTTCAATCTCTAATTCATTAACCTTCCTGCGCCACCCTTGATCATCATCATTACCATGAACTCCCCCAGGGTACAAAGATTCATCTGACTCCGATTCAGAATCCAAACACGACAATTCGTCTCCTAATTCCGAACCACCACCAATATTACCTAGGAAAAAATCAAATCCGGCAGCACGAGGACCGGATCTACGACGACTAGTCCGGTATTCCGGTGAAGGGCAAATAGACGACGGTTCAGAAATGACTTCTGAGATGCCTGAACTCCAAGATTGGAGCTCCGAAGGAGCGTTTTTACGAATCTCTCCAGTGACACTATCATAACGCTCGGCCAATGAACGATACATTCGGGAAAATTCTTCGACAAGATGAATCAATTCAGGACGTTTCTGGTAATACATTTCCGCCTTTTTAGCAAAAGTATCTCCATCGTCCTCGATGAGTTTCAACATTCTTTTGATATTCTGATCCATATCTGAAAGCCACAATATTTTGGTTAAATTTTTATTCGGCATCATTACTTTCTTCCTTTTTTTGTCAATATTTCCTAATTAAAGAAAGTACAAACACCAGAAAAAAAACTAGAACGATATTTTTGTTCTTTAGTTTTCAAATTTACGGAAACGCAATAATTTTTTTGCACTCTTTCCCTCCTACTCGTTGAATCCTTTCCAAGAGGAATGGTTAGGATTTTATTAGTTTTCCTCCTCTTTCGAAGCTTATTTATGAAAAAATTATAAACCACTAATAACGTTTGTAACCAAATTTTGTTTTTTAATAACAACTAGTTTGTTATTTTCTTCTTTTTAAAATGGAAAAAATGAAAAGAGAATACATATAAACAATGAGTCAACGATAGTTCCATAATCATAGGAAGATCTGACGTACGTACCTATGAGGATCTGGTCGAGCCGTTGTGAGTTTTGGGGACTAACATGGCTATCCCACCAGCAAGAACGTGACTTCTTTGGCTCTAACTTCTTCTTCTTATGTGACTTTTTAACCTGAATTCATAATAAATCAGACTCACCATTTGTGACATAATTTGAAAATAAATAATAAAGATTGTTATCTTACGTGGATTAATGAAGACATTATAGGTGGTGGAACTAGATGATTAATATTATTGATGCGTAAACCACCTCTGTTTGACGAGGTGACATCTTTATTTAGTACCTGAAAATTATCTTAGTTAGACACAAATTTAACAGATATCTTCAAAATTAAGATTCAGACACAAGATGAAGCCATAACAAGCATATTTCATTACAAGTAAACTTTGTAGGATTAAAATAATGTGTAAATTGCATTGTTCATCGGTGTGCTATGCGAAATAGTCTGATTCAAAAGTAACAAATACATAAGGGGTCACTAGCTTCTAAGCTAGGCTTTACATCTTGATTTTGCGGCCTAGGCCTCGATCGAGGCCTAGCGCCTAAGCAGAATTATAAGAGGCCTAGGCGGTTAATTATGTATATTTAGTAATATATACGTAATAAATATAACAATTTTACCTATTTAAGATATAAAATTCATCTAACGACACTATACTAAATAGTAAAATACTAAAATTTGAGTTATGGTATCAATTTAAAAAATTTCAATAATAAGAAAAAATAAAAATAAAAATCCTAAGTAACTAATTCTTTGACTATTAACCGACTTCTAGATGGCTATTTTTTGTTATTAATCTATGCCTAAATGAGTTAGATGTCTTTTCCACAGCGACTATTACACTAGTTAAAAACGCTTAGTATTTTATTAAATTAGGTGAGTTTGTATGACGATTTCTATAACATGGATATACATACAGAATTATTTACTGCAATTCCTTCTTACTAAATATTTACTGCCTAACTCACCATCAATATACATACAGAATTATTCAAAAAACAAAAAATCTGAAAACTAAACTATATAAATTATTCTACAACTTCACACGTTTCACCATCAAACATGATTTTTGCTCAAATTATATTTTTTCACTCGTTAATTTATTTTAATCTTTTAATTATTTTTTTGAATTTTTGAATTTTTATTAATTTTTTTAATGAGATTTATCCTATCAAAAGTTTTGACTACTATATAATAGAAAATAAATATTTTTTAAAAAACTCTTTATATTTTTTTTTGGTTGGTTCAACAAAGGCTTCTTCAGGTATTTGTTATCCGATCCCGGTTTTGTTAAAAACTAAGTCAGGTCGTGGATAACAATCGGAGAGTGAGTCATGGCTCTCTGTCTATCAGAGTTTGTAGAGTTGTCCGCCCATCCATTGTGTTGTCTCAGAGTGTGTTGGAAAGAGATCGACCTAGTACACGTAGCTAATTCCTCATTTTTCCTTAACACCGGTTGAATTCTCCAGTTTGCTGCTGATAGTTGCCTAATACCAATAATAATTTTGAGGTTGTCAAAGAAAATGGTTTTCTCCAAATTATTGAAATTTTTACAAAACTTTGTAGCTTCCAGAACAACTTCCACTTCTCCTTATATAACATGTTTAACCATGGTTTCTAGCCATATCCTTTTCTATGTCTTGTTATTTTGTTGATTTGTACTATTTCAATCTTGGTCGGTTCATACAGGATTTTTAAAGAGGCATCACACAAAAAAATGATTTTCGAGCGTGTTTCCAAATCTTGTCTATCCTCTTCACCATGTTTAATGCTTTGTTGGTGCCTACCCGTAGCATCTTACCAATTATAACCAAAAAGTTCCCTTATGGCCACATTGGTTGATTTTATCACCTCATCTACTATGATAGTTTTATCTTCGTGTATGTCTTTCATTTTGGCTTTCCAAATATTCCAGACCTGGAGACTTAGGCTAGTTGTTATCGTTCTTCCGTCCCGACCTCCTTCAGTGTATGTTTAATGACGCCTAAAAACCAATCTCCTAGGTCCCTCTCTTGGCTTGCCTTTATTCTAACTTATAATGCCAAACCTGCCCAAATAACCTGACAAACCTGACAACTGAGGAGTAGGTGGTACACCGATTCCTTTCTCTGTTGACACCACCTGCAATCCTTATTATCTGAGCATGACCTTCTATATAGATTTTCGTTTGTTGGGATCACATTGTTGCATGTTTTCAACAAGAAAATCCTAGGTTTTGTTGGTATATTTGTATCAGTGTTCTAAAAGACGCTAGGCGGTCGACCACCTTCGAACGTCTAGGGGACTAGGCAGGCGCCTAGGTGATTTCTTGCTAGGCGGTTTTGATATTTATTTAAATTTTCTTTAGGTTTATAGAATTTTTAAAATAAATTTATATAATTTTTTGTGTTAAAAAATAGATTTTTTAAGTTTTTATATTAAAAAATAGATTTTTTAACTTTTTATATCAAAAAATAGATTTTATTTTTATTTTTTAGCTTCTGACCGCCTAGGCGCCGCCTAAACCCGCCTAGGACCTTCTGGGACCGCCTGGAGGCCGCCTGAGCCATTTCTGGAAGTTACGCTACTATCTAGCGCCTAGGCGCCGCCTAGGACGATTTTTAGAACACTGATTTGTATACCAAATTCTTTTCTAGAGTTCCGGTTTTGCTGTTTCAAACATAGAGGATTCTGCGGTTCATTGATGTATTTCTTATCTATAATTACTTTGTAGTCTATTTTTATAGTATACTTTCCTTTGGTGGAGAAGGGCCAAATAAATATATCACTTTCATTAGTATTATATAATTTGATCCTTTGTATATTTATTATAATTTGTTGTGTCAAAATCTCATCCAAAAGCCCGGGGTTCCATTCTTTTGTATCAGTATTCCTTAGTTGCGAAACCGTCTCCAGTTCGCAACCAGTTGGTCTTTCCAATTTCCACGTTGTCTCAATACATTTGTCGTTCCAAATGTTTATACTTTTCCTAGATTCTATTTGATACAATTCGTGTTCCCTAATGAAGTTTCTGCCTTCAATGATGCTGGCCCATGTCCATGTTCTACTCTGTCTTAATTTAACATGCATGAAAGGTTTTTATTAATAAATATCTTTTAAAAGTCTAGCTGCTAGGGTATTCGAATTATTTAATATTCTCCAGACTTGGGCTCCAAGAAGGGTCGTGTTCATTCTCTTGAAATATTTTAAAACTCATAATAATTGAAGATGATAGTTTTTCATCAATAATTTCTTTGAATATAATGCACATATTTTGAGATCTAATATATAATAACTAACAAACAATTTCTTTTTGAATTGTGTGTGTGATGGGATTTATATCCCATCAACTCTGAGATGATATTTGTCCCATTAACTCTGAACTAATATGTAATATCTAAGAAACAATATTTTTTGAATTGTGTATGCGATGAGATTTGTCCCATCAACTCTGAGATGAGATTTGTCCCATCAAATCCGACATGAGAATTTTTCACCAAAACTGAGATAAAGTGTCACTTCTTCATTTTAACAATGAGATGTGATTTGTCACATCTCCTTTCTAACATTGGGATGAGATATTCCTGGAAGACCAAAAAAACTTTAACCCTCCCAGCGACCCTCTTTGAAAAGGAAAAAATATCAAATAATAAAAATTATAATATAAAAATAATTTAAAATAAATAAAATAATTGTTAACGTAAATTTTTTTTATATGATTTTTTGGTCAAATCAATTTTAAAATATTTTTTTGGGCAACTGATTGTTTTGGATGAGGTCTTGGGTCTAACGTATTATCAAATTGATTTTTTGAGTCAATAACCCTTAATTGTTTGGAGCATGTGTTTTAACTTTTAATGGTTAGACTTTGGTGATAATTGTGATTGCTATATCTAAAAAATATCTATGTGAACTGAGTTTGTTTTTCAAAAATTATTTCTCTAATAAGCACGAAAAATTTATAATTTCTATTTGCAGTTTTGATTAATAAATGCAGGGTTGAGCAAAACAAAACCGAAAAACCGATCCGATCTGATCCAAGAAACCAACCCGATAAAAAAAAGACTAATCCGAAAAAACCAAAACCCAGCAAAACCGTTCGATTCGGTATAAACTTTTTAAAAACCCAAAAAGTATCTTCGGTTTAGTTTTTCTACGCTAAACTGAAGCAAAAAAACCGAACCAAAAAAATACAAAAAATAATTTATGTCACTAACATTTTTTAGTTTTGAATGACCTCCCATCTATCCTTATTTAAGACACTCCTGACTTTATTTTATATTCTTAAAAAGGATTATGATAAGTGGATAGAAAATGGAGTAAATTTCAAAATAAATAAATAATACTCACAAAAGGCATGTGTAGCCCCTTTAAGGGTCATAATGTACATATATCATTACTCGATATATCTAAAGAGATCATTCATTTATTGAAAAAAAATAAACTAAAGTATACACATTAAATTCTAGAAATATCTCTCTTTAATGATTTGTTTACAATTTTATGCATAATTTTCCTGCATCGGTCAACAACATAAAAATTAGACACTTCATATATGGATTTGTTATATAATAAAACGTTTCAAGTATACGTCCTTAAGCACTATCCAGTTGCTAAACTAAATACATATTAAAAAAACAAAAACAAAAATGAAATGAAGATATAGCGAACCAAAAACCGATAAAAACCGTTCAGTACGGTAGCAAAACCCTTAAAAACCGAACCATTCGGTTTCAGTTTTACCAAAAAAACAGATCTGAACCAGACTACGCTCACCAATAAATTAATACATCATTTATTTTGTTTCTCAGTAACAATCCTCTATTTTAGTTGTTTTCAAGTATAAGTTTATCTCATTTTATTTTCAAATATAAATTTGTTTAGTCATTGATTTGAAAAGCATCAAATATATATTAAAAAGGTGTCTACAAAATTACAATGCTTTTGATGCTAATTTAATAATTAATTTCAAAATATCTTGTTTGGAAAATCCAGTTAGTTTAATTTATAAGATTAATATAATCAATTATTTTAAATTATTAAATTCTTGATAATAGTGTGAAAATAATTATTAAATTTAACTTGAATTATTATATTTGACAAATACGTGTAGTCAAAATTAAGTTTTACCTATATAAAAATGTTGGTTTTAAGTGGTATAATTTTATATTTTTCCTTTAATAAGGGTACATTATAAAATATTCGCCCAAGATCCCAAAATTACCAAGACTAGCTCGGACAGGAGAAGAATCAACTTCCACGATCTCCATTGTTATCTTCCACATAAAACAGTTTTGTTTTCAATAAAATTTTATTTAATGAATTATAATATGTGTTGTTAATTTATTCAATCATATATACATCTATTATGTGTTGATGTAAGCAATTTAAAGATTAAAAGTTCAAGGATTCTATCAATAATTGTGCTTTTTCAATTTTCATATATGTAGTAAATGATTGATGATTTAATTATGATAGGTTTGCATTATTAGAAATGAACTATAGTATCCCTAATTTATGTTCCCTAATTCATTTAGATCTTGCCATATAGGTCCATAATTACGAGCAGTTAACATTGTGTGTCCTTTTGTAAAATGAATATATATTTATTTATATAGTGGTGTAGTTACCAAAAACATAGGGACTAATGGAAATTGCGTAAAAAAAGGGATGCATTTTCTCAATTAGGTAGCCAACTTTATTAGTTGTGTTGTGGTTTTTTAAATAAAAATGACTGACACTAGCACTAACATATTTTAGGACAGTAATAATCTTACTAGTTGTTCAATACTTGATAAATTTTGTCGATGACTTTGACAATTGACAAGAGATGGGTAAGGTTAAGGGATAGGGCGAGTCGGCCTTTCATGGTCAGTGTTCACGGTTTCATCCAATTAGCGGAGAAACACATGGAAAACACATGTTAGATAAGTGTTTGTGTTAAAATTGTATTAATAATAGAATATTTCATATTCATGAACTAAGAAGACATCTTGTAGCAGTTGCGACGTGTAAAGATTATGAGGTTTTGACAGACCACGATGAACAACCCAAGATAATGTGACCACCTCAAATAATATCGTTGATAATGATATGATGAATTTTTTGACGATTTGAGGGGAAACACTAAAGACCAGTTTGATTCCGTTGGCACAGAAATGGGTAACGAACATGTGCCTAAAAAACCGTGGATCTTTTGATGCCTTGTAAGAAGAAATGCAAAGTGAATTATATCACATGTTCAAGGAAATGGGTTTATTGATGTTTATTTGCAAAATAAATGCATATCGAAGTGAAGAACAAGTGGACAAATATATTCCTTACCGAACTCCTACAGTTTTTGAGACGTGCTTTTCCCAAAGGTCATGTGTTGCGTACATCATATGAAGAAACCAATAAGAAGTTAAAAATTTAGGGTTTGGGTACAAGCGTGTTTGAAATACTGTCTATTATATTGGGAAGAGACAACAAATATTGGAAAATTTCTAATTTTTGAGGTGGGATCTTAAGAGGAAGAAAGTGCCTCATAAAATATTACACTACTTTTACATTGCACCTAGGTTATAGAAATTGTATGCTCCCTGACACACGCTAAATACATGACATGGCGCCATATAGGTAAGTATGACGACGAAGACGTGTTACATTATCCAATAGACAATCTAGGTCAAAAAAATCGATGCATGAAATCATAAGTTTGCACGTGAACCACGCAACATACGATTGGGTTTGGACACCAATGGGGTTGTTCACTTTCTAAACATAACAACATGTGATCGATTCTATTGACCACTTACAAGTGTCCACCATGGTTGTGCATATAAGAATCAACCTTCATGCTAACACTATTGATTCCAGTTTGTGTAGTCCTCGTAAGGATATTGATGTTTTCCTCTGTCCTATGATAGATGAATTAAACGAGTTGTAGGGTCCAGGCATTCTCAGGTATGATATGTATAAAAGGAAAAAATACGTGTTTATGTGTTGTTTACCGTGAATGATTATCCACCGAGATTGTACGCATCAGGTTGGTCTGGTTAAGGTTACAAAGCATTTCCAGAATGCATGGATTATACACCTTTCCTTAGTGTAAATAAGGGTATAGTCGACTTCGATCTCATACAATGGCTATCTATACATCATCCATACAAAAAAAACTTATGCTAAAGGAGAAAGTCAGAATAGACCTCATAAGTACATCCCTGCAGATATTCGAACCCAACTTAACAGTTTGGTATCCATGTTTCTTGGGGAACACAAGAACATTGGTGGAAAGATAAGAAAGCAAACCGATCCTAAAGAGTTTAATTGGAAAAAAAGAGTATCTTCTACCAGTTACCATATGGGTTAGAAAACCTACTAAAACACAACATTGATGTTATGTATTACGAGAAGAGTGTTTATGATAGTTTACTTGGTAATGTTGTTGGTCTAGATGGAAAAGTGAATAAAGACAATATAAAGGTCAGACAAGATCTAGAGAGTATAGATATTAGAAAATAATCATGGTTAAGTGATGATCAAGGTAGAATAATGCATTGAAAGCTTGACACCTGAGAAGAGATAGACATTTTTGGTATGGTTCAAGGTGCAAAAGTTACTGGATGGTTTTTATTACAATTTGAAAAATAATATAGTTGTCAATGCCAGAAATATAATCAAAATGAAATATCACGATTGTTATATTATGATACAGTGCCATTATATTGCGAGCATCCCAGATTAATCAAGGAAAAAATTAGCGAGTGACACGATTATAGGCTTGTGAAACTTATTCAAAAGGGTATATAATAGAAGTATTAGTATGAGAGAACTAGAAGCTAACAAAGTAAAACTTGTGATTCTAACGTGCACCCTTGAAATGATATTATCTCCTACATTTTTTGACATAATGATTCATTTAGTGATAAACCTGTATGAGGAAGCACAATTAAGTGCACCGATCCAAATACGATGGATGTAACCTTTTGAATAGTATCCAAAGAAACTCAAATAATATATTTAGAACGTGGCTAGGCACGAGAGGGAAAACGTCGAAGGGTATATCGTAGAGGCGACACTAACATTTATATCCTTATATACATTGATGAAAACAAGTTCAACAATCCAGGAAGATACGATGATTCACTAGATAAACCATAATAACTATAGTGTTTAGGAGCCAATGTCTATTGTGGGGAAATAGGAAAGGGTTTTACTCACTCCCGTGGAAGAAAAAATTTGTTTGGTACATACTTTTTAATCGCGAGGAGATCCAACAATATATGACGTATGTATTTTTAACTACAACGTGCTTATTTTACGATGAATTATATATTGATAATAAATTTGTTTCAGCGAGCACAAGACCACACTTGACACGAATCTTGGAGATGCGGAGAAAAAACACCTTGAGAAATTTCATCAGTGGTTCATGGAAAAGGTATAACCCAAAATAATTGATACTTTACATCAAATGATAGTTAAATTAAATATTTTTGCCATCTACTAATTTATACTATGCGAAGGACTAGTGATCCAGCCATTTTCGATGAGCTCATGAGATTAGCAAACATGTCAAATAATACTGTTATAAAATATGATTCTTGCATCATTAATGGAGTAAAATGGGGTTTTAAAGTCGAAAGAAGAAAAATTAATAACACAAATTTTTGACGTTTCTAGTTTCTTCGATGGTATGACTTGGTATGATGAGTTAACCAATGTTATTTGTTTAGAGTTTGGTAGGTAGTTATCGGTTGTGGCATTTCCAAGTGCAAATGTTACAAAATCGATGAGAAAAAGAAAAAAAAAGTTTGAACACAATGAGACCAAAATCGATACACGTACTTATTAGTGTAACTAGGACTTGTACATCTTGGCTATGCAAGCGAAAGAAGTCTTATGTATCAATAAAACAAAATAAAGTAAGGTGCGTGCCACCAATTTTGGAAGGTAGTATGTGAATTGAATGACCCTTACAAATGAAAACAATTGTTTGAGGTGTAGAAACTACAGTGAGTGTAACATGCCTGATACCTCTACTAGAGAATATCTACATGAACGATTGTCCTTTACATCTTATTACCAAGGAGTTTAAGGAAGTAGATCAAGAAACATTAGAACACGATTCTACCATAGACGAAGATGATGAAGTAATTGACGATACATGGAATGGGTACACTTAAATAGATCAGACTTTATACGTAGGTAGTGATGATGACGTCATGGACATGGAAGATCATGGATATGAAATAGACTAAATTTTTTGATGTAAGTCTTAATCGATATTTAAAAAGGATTTCTTATTTATTTCGCTTGCTAATATAATTCGTTTATTGTAATTTAAGTTTATTACGTCACACACACACTCACACCACTAGTTCAAGTGTTATGAAACATACCTCGTCAACATTGTGTATTATTGCAATTTGGTTTATATAATTATCTTGTATAAACGTATTATAAATTTGGTATAACAAATTTGTATAATGATACATTCAAGGATTTTATTCTTGTAAGATATGTATAAGTTATACATTCATTGTATTACTAATTTAGAGCACGTACATATATTTAGGACATCGTTGATATTAAAATAAAAACCACATTTAAAGATCACAACTTTGTTGTTAAACGGATTTAAAAAAACTAATTTGCAACCACGACGTGGTCGCTGATAATGTGCTAGCAAATGACATGACATTTAGCCGCTTATAACTTGATGCTAATGTCTGTCATTTGCGGCCGCTAAAAAATTCTAACAATATCGGTTACAAGTACATTAGTAGACACAAATAATACTAATTAGCGACCAACTACCATGAGTTGCCCCTAAAAATTTAAATGAACCATTAAGGACCATGACATTACGATTTAGCGACCACATTCTTGGACACTAATCATTGCGTCCGCTGTGATGGTAGGACTATACTTAGTATTTTGCTCGGAATGTATTTTTTTACTAATTTTGCCGAATATACGATTTGCGTTCGTTTTGACGGTCTTATATATCACTAGTTTACTTGATAAAAATATCTCTATTTCTTTTTTATAATGGACCAAGTGTTTAATTTAATGTATAAAAAACACTAGGTATAAGTAGAATAATCGAACATAATCTGTCACCATATAATTAGACGATTCATTAATTGATTTTTTTAAATACTTAAAAATAAATCAATTCAACATAATTGTTAGATATATTATCATAATTATTTTTTACTTTGTTAGACTAGTTTAAATATCTCACAATAATAATACAAGTTTTAATATAAATTATATGAATTTATTTTTTATTAAAATATAAATAAACTAATGCAAAAATGAATCACTTCAAATTTAAAAATCCTAACTTTCTCTATATTTTTGTGGTTCAAATTATAATCTAAGAGATTCTTTTTATTTAATATTTACTCCATTATATGTGTTAGGTTATGGTGTGTTAATTTTTTATTTTATCTAAGAGATTGCTGAGTAGGTACTAATTATGTTCTAGGTTTACAAAATATTTTATTGGATCCCAAAAGTTGACTAATTTATCTTGGGGTTCAATTAATAGAGTTGGATATTTATAAATTGGATTGGACAACTATTAATCAGATTATACAAATTTTATAATCAGATGACGAACATGTCTTCTAGCTTTTTACTGATCAAAGAAAATGTCTTCTAGCTTCTGGCAACCGTGCAAGGCACCAACTAGAGTACATTTTGGACGAATGACACCTTTTAGACCTTTTTTTTCCTTTTGTTAAATTCTTTGAACACTTAAACAAGTATTCTTGGTTATTGGAGTTTTAAAGTATTGGATAAAAATCATACTATTTTAGAATCGAAATTTCCAATTCAATGAAAGAAATTATCTTAACTTAAACGGATTGGTTGATGCACAAAGAATAACAAGACAAAGTGTAGTCAAAGCTTGAAAAGCTTACCCTTATGTAATGAGGGGGAGCGTGAGACATCAAATTAATATAAGGGAGGAACTGAAGAAACCACCCTGCAAGTCCAGGCTATTAGTAACACGTAAAATAACTAATCAATTATACAAAAAAAGTATATAAGCAACTCTTTATTTTCTTGAGCTCAACGAAAACAAAAATTTAAGTCAAAATAAAAAAAAATTGACACACTACAATACAAGACAAAGAGTGATTTAATCTTCTTACCTTTTTTGAGTATGAATATATGGTTGGATGTTGTTGAATCTTGAAGTAAATATATGGTAGTATAAAAGAAGATGGATGGGGATGACAAGAGAGACACGCATAATATGAAGAAAAGCAAGAAAACAAAAGGGAATCTGAGCTTCTTGCTATTTGGCAAAAATTAGAGAAGAGACAAAATGCTTGCTCTATTTATCAATACTATTATATTGCGCGGGATAGTAATGCATGGAGTCAAAAGCTTTTAATTTACTCCTCACTTTGCTTGCTTGCTTGCGATGAGTAGCATTATAGTAAATGAAGGTTCATTGATTGTGATTGACAGCTGGGATATTTTAATTATCGAAAAAAAATAAAACATTATGCGAATCGGTTTAGGATAAAAAATGCTTGACCCGTTAACTACCCGTTTGTTTGCGGATTTTGAAAAATTAGATCAACACCCGCTCAATACATTATATAAATTATTGTGTTTCAGGAGTGTCGAGTTGCTTGTGTATTGCGGGTGACTTGAATCGTTAAACGAGTTGAATTTGTATCCAACGAGTTAATATTATTTTAAAGGATAAAATTCAAAAAAAACTATATAACTTTGAATTTCAATCTATAAACGAATAATCTTCGGTTTTTTAGTATATAACTTGAGATTTTAAGATAGTAAATTTGAAATTTTAGAAAAATAGAAATAATATTATAATAAGTATTGATATTTATCACATTTTTTTATTCATGTTTATATGTCATCTTATGTGTCAGAAATTTTTTTTTTTAAAATAATTAAAAAACACTTTGATTGGTGTTTAAAACCTTCATCCAAGAAAGAGGTGATATAAGGATAAACTAAAAGGAGATTATTGAATATCTTTACTCTGTTATAATATAAAATAAAATTAGACTTATTAGATTCAATATTATTGAAAATTTAAAGATAGCAACGTAGAAGGAGAAAAACATATACTTGATGAATTTTTTGAAGTAAAATAAACACTGCAATTTTCTCTAATCAAAATGACAATTAGATATGTGGATATGTGTTTTAACTTTAAAACCCGTAACTTATAAATAATGTATATATTTTTTAATATTTATATCATAATTTATCCAATAAAACAATAACCGTCTACTTTCGGATAGTTTATACGGATTAATCTGGTGAATCGGATTCTCGAACCCAATGTACATCCCTACTTGAGGGTAACCCACATTTTCTTCTTTTCTTCGTAATATATTTAACGATTTGATTTGAAATGAACAGATACATCAGGGGCGGAGCCATGTGTATGTTAGGGGGGTCCATGGCCCCTCCTGATTTTTTGAAAAAAAAATTTACAACTATCTTAAAAAAAAAATTATAAGTAAATAACTCTAAGTTATTAAGAAATCTTTATTTGACCCCTCTAACTTTTAAAAGGTTATTTTATTAAGCTTTACATTATTTTATTGATAAGATTTTTTTTATTTTTTATAACAAAATATATGTTATATTATATTAAAAAAAAAAATTTATAACCAGATGGGATTAGCTCACTGGCCAGGGCCTTGGTCTACCAATCTAGTGGTGCAGGTTCGAACCGAGTCAATGACTCCGAGTTCAAAGTGGCTCTCCTATGTAACCAAAAAAAAAAAAATAAAAAAAAATAAAAAAAAAATTTATAACAAAATTAATTAGAAAAATCAATATTGAGACTTATATTGTAATATTTATACAATATAGGGACCTTTAGAACAATTTCTCCTAATATAGGGACCTATTTTACGATTTTCGTATGATATTTAGACTTATAGTGCAAATATTGGCGGATTTTTTTTTTTTTCGGGGTCGTTGCCCTCCAACCCCCTTGGCCCCCTCTTACAAAAATTTCTGGCTCCGCTCCTGAGATACATGATTATCTTACTGGATAAGGATTTGAGAATTTTGTATGAGAGTTAAAAACTAAAACAAAATAGAGGATTCTCTTTCTTTATTGAATTAATTTTGCGGAAAACTGAAAACCTTATTTTTAAGTCACCAAGTTGTTACATTTCTTTAAAACCTAAAAATATGATTGTTTCCTGAATGGTCTTCATTAAGTTTTTAAGATGATAAAATAATGATATAAAAAATAGTAGGCCTTATTCTTCTTAAATCATTATAAAACTCTTTACTGTGACGTGATTGTTTTTTGAGCTAATTGTTGATGAATGTCTATTTAAAAATTTATTTTAAAAAATACCTACAATAAGATATTTTATAGAAAACAACTTCATCCCAAACTACCTCTATAATTAATGATTAGAAAAAAGGAAAAAAAAAATTAGAAAAAAAACAAAACAAAAACTAATAAACACACGCGCGCGTCCGTGAATTTTTTTATCGTCATAACTAATTCTAAAAAAATTAAAAAAAATTAAAAAAATCAAATAATTATATATTTGGATAAAGTAAATTAATATTTACGTCTATCATTTTTTTTGTAAATTTTTTAAATTTTTTGAATTTTTTTAAATTTTTTTAAATTTTTTTGAATTTTATCAAATGTTTTTGAATTTTTTATATTATTTTTTCGCAGACATGGAATTCCATGTCTGCGAAAAAAATCACTATTTCTAAACAGTGAATTTCATGTTTAAAACATGGAATTTCGTGTTTAAAACATGGAATTCCGTGTCTACGAATCAAAAAATTAAAAAAAAAACCAAAAAATTAAAAAAAATCCAAAAAAATCATATACGTAAATACTAATTTGCTTTATCAAAAAATGCAAATTTTTTATTTTTCTGATTTTTTTTTGAATTAGTTATGACGATTTAAAAAAAAATTCACAGACGCGCGCGTGTGTGATGGAATTAGTAGTAGGTGGTGGTGGTGATGGTTGTGGTTGTTGTGGTGGTGGTGCTTGTTGTGGTGGTGGTTGTGGTGGTTGTAGTGGTGATTAAATACATGGTGGTGGTGGTGGTGGTGGTGGTGGTGAAAGAAGTACCCTATTATTTGTTTAATATTTAAAAATTGATATTGTATTAAAATAAAATAATATATTTAATAATAAGAGTAGTAAAGGTAATAAAAATATGAAAGAGATTTTTTCTACAAATAATTATTTTATTAGACTTTTTTTATAAAATAAATTATTAAAAACTTAAATAAATGATTAAAAAAATTAATAAAAATATTATCAACAATAATCTCTTGTTTTTTTAAAATATCATAACAAAGAATGAGCTTATCAAAACAAAATGAAAAATATTGAGAAAAAAATTCACTTTAAATGATCGATTATATACTAGTTTCTAGAAGGATTATTGCCCAAGAAACACCTCAAATTAGAATTAATGCCTCCTCACCCCTGCCGTTTTCTTCTTGCCCATAAAAGGCACTCCTTTTTTTTTCTTTCCTATTTTGCCCACCCCAACAGCCGTCTCCAAATTTTCCCTCCTTCAAAGACTATAAGGGGCAAAGAGCTGGCTTGATTAAAGCGTTAACCACTGGTGAAAATTATATATTATAATAATCAACATATATATCATATAATTATTATTTAATATAATTCAAAATTAATTATTATTTTACGTTTTTGGTAATTTATTTGAAATTGGATTTTAAATGTTCAAATACTAACAATCATATTTTTTGGTAATTATTTCTTAATTTATTTTTGCAGATGTTGAAAAATTCTTTTCGCTGCGACCCAAGTAAATTAGCGAATTTATAATCTCTTTAAGTTTTTATTAATTACTGTAGATATAGATACACTTTTTTTTTAATTATAAAATAGAAAAACGCGTAATTAAGCATGTAACTGAGTTGGATGCTAGAGAGCACATAGTGCCATACATTGATTGATTTATGCAAACAAAACATATTAAAAAATAAAAAAGCAAATGATGAAGCGGCAAAAGTGTACTTGCACGAGTTGTGGGAAACATTCCCATAACTCAACATTAGCCCACACGTACAAAAGTGTACTTGCACGAGTGCTGGGAAACATTCCCACTACTCAACATTAGCCCACAAGTACAAAAGTGTACTTGCACGAGTTGTGGGAAACATTCCCATAACTCAACATTAGCCCACAAGTACAAAAGTGTACTTGCACGAGTGCTGGGAAACATTCCCACTACTCAACATTAGCCCACAAGTACAAAAGTGTACTTGCACGAGTTGTGGGAATCTATCCCAGAACTCAACATTTAGTCCACAAGTACAAAAATGTACTTGCACGAGTTGTGGGAAACACTCCCATTACTCAACATTAGTCCATACAGTACAAAAGTGTACTTGCACGAGTTGTGGGAAACACTCCCATTACTCAACATTAGCCCATACAGTACAAAAGTGTATTTGCACGAGTTGTGGGAAACACTCCCATTACTCGCCCTTGACAAAAATTGTACTTGCACAAGTCCACTACTCGCCTTTGGCAGCAGCAGTCGACAGCAGTAAGCATTAAGGTATATTTACCTTAAGTGCCTTTTATGGGCAAGTGGCTAAGGTGGCAGGTGGTTATTGGGCTAAGGGCATTAAGGTATATTTACCTTAAGTGCCTTTTATGGGCAAGTGACTAAGATGGCAGGTGGTTAATGGGCATTCACCCTTTCTAGAATGGTAATAGAACTTAATAAAATTAAAGTGACCACAAGTAATCAATTCAAATAATATATAAAAACTGAATTTATAAACTCAGTTATTGAAGGGAGAATGAACCACATAATTTTCTAATGTGAAGTTTTCTTCTTGCTATTACAGGCTAACATGATAAGAATATTATTCTTTTCATTTTTATAATGTAACGTGGTCTTCTTTTTTATTTTATTTTTGGTCAACATGTAACGTGCTGCTTAATCATCATATTACATTTAAGTATCATCACAAGATTTTTTTTTTAAAAAAAATACATAGGAGATCCAAAAGGATCAAAATAAAAGCATAAATGTTACACTAAAACATTATTAGCCACCACAGGATCGTACACCACTCTTGGTGATTTCCACCCCATCCGGTCCTAGTAATGATGCTCCAAATCCCATCAGGAGGGTCTTCAAGTATATCCAAGCCTCCTCCATTCCTTATGCCCTCTCGCGCTAACAAATCCGCGCAGAAGTTAGCTTCTCTATAAATGCCCCGCAACTTAAAGCCCATATTTCTTGCTAACGCTCCCCGAATCTCCTCAACCCAATGGGCCCCGTCCATTCTCGACCCTATGTATTGCCTCAATCGATTCCCATGAGTCCACCTCAATCACGATCTCCTTGATGCCCAAGCTTTCCACTAGTTTCAACCCCCCATTCAACACAATTAACTCCACCACTATCGGATTATCCAAATCAACTCGCATAGTAAACCCTTTAATCCACTCCCCATTTTCATCTCTAATGACACCACCACCGACTCCTATCTTACGCCCCCTATTACAACTTCCGTCGGTATTTAGCTTGAGTCTACCACAAGGCTTTGTCCATCACACTAAGTGCACTCCATGTCTTCGTGAGAGATCTTGTCCTGGTAACAAACCCCAAACTTTGGTATAGATTCGTGCCAAATACTTTGCTTTTTTCACCATAGCTAACCCACTCGGAAATTCACTGCCATTAAATACACATTGATTCCTTTCTTTCCATATTGTATCAATAACTGCTCCGAAAAAAACATTCCAAACCAAACCGAAAAAAAGTTTCTTGCATGACAGATTACGCACCCACCACTCTCTCCCATCAATCACTGAAGCCCCACCTCCATAAGTAGCTGCGTACCCATCAAGTTCTCGTTCTGGACTGTTGCAGCTCCGCGAATCACTCCTCTGCTGCCTATGATCGAGCTGCTGCTTCCCACCTCTTGCTGCTCCCGACCTACACTGCTGAGAAGATTATTCCGAGGCCCCTCCTCCACCTGTAGCCTCCCTCCAGCTGTCCGTGCCTGCTCCTCCTCTTCGCCCGCCTGCCCCTGCACATAATTCCCACGGTAAGTCTGCAACAAAATACCTCGATACCTATTCTGTTCGCGCAACAGTGCATCTCGTCTCCTCTCCCCTGATGTAGTATCATCAGCTCCTTCATCACTGTACAGCTCCCCTTCTAAATCGTCCAACCAGCTTCTATTCTTTTTCACCTTATCCCGAACCCACGTCCAGATTCCACAGACTCTTTCGCAACTCCTGAACAAATGTGAAGCGTTCTCCTCAGCCCCACCACACATCACACATTACCCCGAGATTTCGCCGGACCAAATTTTCTCTTGTCGCCAATCTATCCTGAACGGCTCTCCAGAGAAACACCCGAGTCCGTCGCGTGCAATTTAAACGCCATATCTTGTCCCATACATGATCAATATCCAACTCGCTAGGTTGTTCTTCCCACTTGGCTGACCGGACCGAATAAATCCCATTAATTTCTCGCAGCCAAGATAATCTATCTCTATTCTCATCCCCGTTCTCCACCCTTACACCTGTAATATCGAGTAGCTTGGATGGTGCAAGATACTGATGGAATGCTTCCCAATCCCATAATCCATCTTGTCTTAAATAATCGCTAATACTCTTCGAAAGTTCCTCTCCTTCTACCTCAACAATGGCCTGACTTATTAACGGACCATCACCCACCCACCAATATAGACAAAACGATATATCTCTTTCGTTCTTAACGACCCATCGTGAACCCCGTCTCACTACATCAATCCCCACCACAATAGCCTTACAAATCCGCGAATCACTATTCTTAACAACCTATTGAAAAGGCATCTTGTTAAAATATTTTTCTTTCATTACAATAGGCCATAAAGTCGCATGATTATCTAGCAACTTCCACCCCAGCTTCCCTAGTAAGGCTCTATTCATGTCTTCCGCCGATAAAAAGCCTAAACCCCCGACCTTTTAGGCTTACATAAATTTGTCCAAGCAATCCAAAATATATTTTTCTGACCATCTGATGACCCCTAATGAATTCTCTCCAGATTTTATCTATCTCATCACAAACATATGCTGGTAACTTCTCAACTTGCATAAGATACATTTGGGCCGCGCTAAGCACCGCCTGAGCTAATGGTATTCTCCCCGCTAAAGACATTGTGTTACTCTTCCATTTACTTAACTTCCCACGCAATCCATTAATAAATTCACCAAAAAAAACCCTAGGCTGCCTCCCTGATAATATATTGACCCCAAGATATTTGCCAATCTCATCGCTCCTTTGATACCCACTCCTGGTCGATATGCTAGATGCCAAGTCCTCTTCTATATTCTTCGAAAAATAAATAATTGACTTCTCCTTACTGATTTTCTGGCCTGCATCTTTACAGAACAAGTCCAATTCCCCCTGTAACACCAAAAAATTATCAATAGATGCCTCCGCAAAAAGAATTAAGTCATCATCAAAGAAAATATGAGAGATAGGAGTCCCCCCTGTTTTCAAACGAATAGTCTTCCACGCTCCATCTTCAACCAACCCCTGTATTAGCAAGGAGAGTCTCTCCATGCAAATGACGAACAAATACGGTGACATAGGGTCACCTTGACGAATACCTCTCTTAGGTTTGATAGGGGATAGAGGCGAGCCTCTCCTTAACACCTGTAACTCATTATCCTCCAAACCCGAAATAATCAGCGAGATCCACCCATGCGGCACCCCCAAACTTTCTAAGTATTGTTGTATAAAACTCCACCTAAGTTTATCATAAGCTTTCGCTAAATCTACTTTTACCGCCATATAACTCTTCCTTCCCTTAGTATGGCGCATTACAAAGTTCACTTCTTTCACCAAAATGGCATTATCAATTGTTGATCGATTAGGTAAGAAGCTTCTTTGGAATGGACCAATACACTTTGCTAACATGGGTCTCATCCTATTAACCAAAACTTTCATACATATCTTATAACACACGTTGATTAAGCTAATGGGTCTAAATTGCGAAATATACTCTGGATTTGTCCCCTTTGGAATTAGATGTATAAGCGTACCCAGAACCTCCTTAGGGAATCTTCATGTGACCAATGCTTTCCAAATCATGTCGCACACCGCTGGGCCTACTATGTCCCAACACTTCTGATAAAAACCGGCTGTCAATCCATCTGGTCCTGGCGCCTTATGCGGGGCCATTTGAAATATCGCAACACGAACTTCCTCATCTATCACCCCCTCCTAGAAGCTCAATATCCCTTGTCTCAAAAGGACTTAATAACGACAAGTCAAATATATTCGGGGATGTAACCTCCAACGCAAATAATTCCTCAAAAAACCCTCTAACCCATGCCTTTTCGCCTTCACCCTCCAGGATCCATTCGTTGAATCCCGTCCTTAATTCGTAGATTCTCGGTTTTCTCCTTCCTAATTTGAGCCGCACAATGATAATACCTCGTATTTCTCTCCCCCGAATTTACCCATTCCATACTCGATCTATCAAACCAGAAAAGTTCCTCCTGCTCCAATAAACTCTCATATTCCCCACATAACCTTTTCTCTAGCCTAACCAAGGATGAATTATACGACTGTTGAATAGCCTTTTGAGCCCCCTCAATTCTAGCCATTACTCTCTTCTTCTTTCGAAATGTGTCCCCAAACACCTCATACCTCCAAGTTTCCAATTCTTCCTTTAGTGCACTAATATTCTCTCCAAGATCTCTATCTTCCTATACCCAACTCTGTTCCACTATATTACGGAAACCTTCATGCACGCACCACGCAGCCTCAAACCGAAAACGTCTTTTACTATGATTGGATCACGGTTGAGTCGCAATGTTAATAACAATCGGTACATGATCAGAATGTATTCGTGGCAAATGTGAAACTCTAGACACTCCAAATGTATCATACCAACACTTGTTGCCATAAGCTCTATCCAACCTCTTTAAAATCCGAAGTCCCGATCGCCAAGAATCACCCCATGTGAATATTATTATAATACTTGAATAAGGTGGGATATCATCTAAATATTTCTCACATATTATGTATTTAATGTAGATTTTTATATAATCTAATTATAAAAAACAGAAAGATATCAAGCAAAAAAAAATAATATTATTTGTAATATATTTGAGTAATACTTTTTATACCCAATATTAATCATACTTTTTATACCCAATACATTTTAGGATATACGTGGAGGGGTTTTATATCAAAGTAATTAGTGTTAGAAATGACAAAATCAACATAAATATATAATTATTCTTCACAAAGAATTGGTAGCTGAAAACAGAATATATCACTATTTTTATAGAGGATGACGATAATTGATTTGCCAAACTATTTTAGTCAAATGTGCCAAACCTATATATAGGCACAAATGCCACATGTTAATCATAAGCCAAAAGGAAATCATACGTATGAGTTAGTCCATATATATATATATATACACGTATGAGAAGAATTACAAGACCTTTTACACTTGAAAAACCCAAGTTTGAAAAAAAAAAAAAAAACAAGCATAATTACCAAGCAGAAGTTAATTAATTCATCTCAGCTTCCTTTATGAGAACTCACGCTATTAAAACCATTGAAGATGGACATTATACTTTGAAAGAATAACTGGCACTACTACGAATCGGTTTTTTAGCGACTACTTTTTTGTAGTCGCTAAAGATACATCTTTCGCGACTATTTTCTACTTACGACTACTTTTTCTCATTCTCGACTACATAAGTCGTCGTTAATAAATTTTCTAATTCTCAACTACGCGTAGTAGTCGTTAATAAGCTTTGTGTAGTCGCTAGTCAGGGTGATTAACGGACCGGTTCGGTCCGGTCCTTAGCGGATTTGGGCCTAACCGGTCTGGTCCAGTCTATCGGCCCTCCCTTCTCAGGACCAGTTTGGTCCGGTTCCACTGTGATAAATCGTGAGGTCCGTACCGGTAAGAAGAACCGGGTAAACTGATTCTGGTCCGGTTCTGGTTCGGTTCTTACTAGTTCCAACCGGTTTCTTATTATTATTATTTTCCGAAAGTGCGAAAGTAAAACATGGTTTGATCAGGACTCTTACACATGGAATTGATCCACTGATACATTTCAAATTACATCCATTTTCTAGTTGGAATCGGACTAGATTAGATAAGATCTTGTTGGTAATGTATGTGATGGTGGGTTCATAATTCATATGCGATAAATATGAAAATTACTTGTAAAATTCATATTTTCTTGAAAAGCATCACAATTTTTAGCTTTACAAAATTAGAAATTCAACAAGTTACGGGATGGAATTTGCTAATCATATCCATATGTGGTTAAAACTTTCAACAAACCATTCATCCATACACACTTTGGTGGGATATATGGAACACGTTCCTCTTCACATATATACTGCAAAACACCATAAAATAAACATGGTGAGTCATTTTCATCATAATTTTTAAACTTTCGAGGCCTGTACCAAACATAATATTTGTTTTCATCATTTTTGAAACTTAGGGGCCCAAAAGTTCCAAATTTATTTATAGTTGGTAATTTCAATCAAAATTTCAAAACACACTGCCCCTTTAACTTTTGAAATACACATTATATGTACTGTGTATTACCAAACAAAATAAAATTATCATCATAAGGGCCAATAAGTTTCAAATCAGAAGCACAATACCTATTGAGCCAAGTTTTCATTTTTTCAACAAATTTTTCATCATGTAATATACTAAGGGGATTAATCCGCAAAATTTCAAAATTACATGCATTTAGTTGCTAATTAATCAGGTGTTATATAAATTTTCATCATTTTCAAAGCCTAGGGTCCCAAAAGTTGTAATGTTATATATGCTTGATAGTTACAATCACATTTTCTAAATAAGTAGGGACTTCGTATGCAAAACTTGCCTATCACAGGAAATTTTCGACTAATACAGGGACTGATTTCCAAATTTTGCATATCACAGGAAAGTAAACAACTTCATATCAGTAAAATTCGCTTATACCATGTAATCCAAGCCAACTAATTTGCAATATTCGAAATATACCGGGACTAGTAAGAAAAATTCAAATATAATAGGAACTAATATGCACTTTACAGAAAAACTTAGGGACCACTAGTGCAAATATTGCAAGAATTTCAACAATATCATCAACTCACAATTTTCTTCATGTTTTTCATGTAAAAACAACACTTTTCAAGCTCCTAAAGATCAAATATACAATATTTAGAATAAAACAGGGTCTAAACCAGTTTTCTTCATGTTTTTATGTCAAAAACATCAGATTTTCAAGCATCAAAAGAACAAACATACAAATTTTTTGAATAAACCAGGGCATTAATCAACCCTATCTAGTATAAGAAATCACCTTTTAGTCATTCTCAATCAAAATTTGCAAATAATACCAATTTCGAATACCATCAGGGACTAGAATACCCACTTAATCCATCATCCAAGCCACAATTGATCATTACCCCATGAATAATTACCACCAAAACCAGTTGGGTTAGCTCAACTGGCCAAAGCCTTGCTATTTCTTCAGCACTTAAAGGGGAGGTCCATGGTTCGAATCCCCTCCCTAACGGGTGTAAAGTAAGAGGTACAAGGTTCGAATCTCTCCCTGAACATGGGAAAAAATAATTACCACCAATCTTTATCCTTCATCACAAAATAAAGCAATAATAAGCTTTATAGTATTAATCAGAAATCCAAGCCAATTTTCATTTCAATGGAACTAATCAGAATTCAGAAGGATACTTAGCTTAATTATTAAAGATGAACAAATAAGAAATGGAAGCCACAGAACCGTAGAAGGGTTAGGAGTCGGTGATGAGAGAGTAGAAGGGTTAGGAGATTAATTGGCGTCAAACAAATGGAAATATATATATATATATAGGGTTATCGGTCTGGTCCGGACCGGCCCAAACCAAGGTTTTCTTTTAATAGGAACCAAACCGTTATGGGTAACTACGGTCTGGAGCGGTTCCGTTACCCACTATTGCTGCGGTTCGGTCCCGGTTCCAGAATCGTCTGATTCGGTCCGTCCGGCGGACCGGTGGACCGGAACCGTTAGCCATCCTGAGCCGCTAGTGTATATTTTTATTTTTTATTTTTTGTTCACCGACATAAGTAGTCGCAAAAGATTTGTTTCTTTTTACGTCGACATTTGTAGTCGCTAGTTGTCTTTAATAACGAGTACTTTAACATCTTTAGCGACTACTTATGTAGTCTAGAAAGATCTTAGTGTATTTATTATAGTCACTTGCGAATTCAAATCCTTAATACCCGCAATTTCCTATCTTTCCCATTATTCTTTCAAAACCCTCCCAATTTTTTCCCAATAATCATCATCAATTATTATTTCAACACGTGTCAAAGCTTTCCAGGGCCAATCAACAAAGTGGGACCTACACAATTCTCACTTTCTCCAACCAAATTTGCCCAATATTAGGTATCTTATATTCATTAAATATTTTTAAAATTTCTTTTCTTTGATTATAATTGTGTATTTATTGTTATATAGTATGATTAGTTTGTGAGAAACATGTTTTATTGTTCTAATATACATGTTATTGTTTTGTATGAGAATAAAATGCACAAATTAAATACTTATTTTGTATTCTTTATATTGTTGTAGTTGATTATATTTTAATAGTGGATGGCTTCGGGTATTGATAAGGGTTAGATTAATTCCGCTCATCGTGTTTCGCGTGAATTTGTTAACGGGATAGAAGAATTTCTCATGTTTTCTCAAAAACAAGAGGATTTTAAAGAAACTTTGTTTTGTCCGTGTAATGGTTGTTCGAATAATCGTCGGTTTAATGTGTAAAAGGTTACGTCACATCTTTTACAATTTGGTTTTTTGTCCACGTATGAGATTTGGACAAAGTATGGTGAGAATTTAGAAATTCCCGAGACTCGATATGTAGAAAATGAAATGTTTAATGTCTGTGAATATTTGAGATTATTATGAGGGTGGTGGTCATTCGGGTGACATTGTGATGATAGACTCAAATAATTCAATACGTGGCAGTTTCAAAACTATGTTCGAGGAATTGGAGACTGAATTATACCCTGGATGTACGGTAATGAGTTATATTTCATTGCGAAGCTAATGCACGTGAAGGTGAAGAACAAGTGGACTAACACATTTTTCACCGAGCTTCTCGAACTGTTGTGTCGCGTGTTGCCCAAACCTCATATCTTGCCCAAGTCTTACGAGGAGTGCAACAAAAAGTTAAAAAGTCTAGGTATGGGGTACACTACCATCGACGTTTGCGTGAACGATTGTGCTTTATTTTACAAGGAGAATGAAATTCTCGACAAGTGTCAGTATGTAGTGAATCCAGATGGGACCCGAAGAAGGGTAAAAAAGTAGCGCATAAGAAACTCCGATATTTTCCGATTGCGTGGAGGTTGCAACGACTTTATGCTTCGAGCCACACTGCCGAAAATATGATTTTGTAAAAATGAGTTTGGTATTGTGCAATACGTAGAGCAAATCAACTGGTACATCCTACTTAAATGTGACGAAATCCAACATTTAATGACGCAAGTTGATCATTTGTATTTATTATTTTTTGCATTCACCATGGAAAAAAGTATTGACTTTAGTCTTCAAATGTGCAGAGAACAAAAAACCACGCTATCGGGTCCTGTAGCCGATAAAGAGAGGAAACACCGACAAAATTTCTGAGATTGGTTTATGCATAAGGTATAGATCCATTCAAATATCAAATTAAGATTATGTTATACAATATGGTTATAATTGTTCTTGTTTGTAGGTTTATGAAACGAAAAATGTCGGTGATGCATTTGCTACCAGTGAGATGATTTCATTGGCTAGTAAGTCTCATGGTCCGGGTTATAAATACGATTCATGTGTTGTGAACAGTATCAAATGGGTTACTCGTGAAAAAGGAGAAAAAGGAGAAAAAAGAATGACTCAAGATTACGTATGTACCACGTATGAAGGGAAACCGTATTACGGTGAGTTAGTCAAGATTGTGGAGGTAACATTTGATGGGGGTTATTCTGTTGTGTTATTCGTCTGTAATTGGTATATCACGAGCACTGCGAGGACAGAGAATGGGTAACCTTTATTAACACGTCTAGTTTTTTTTTTTTGGAAAGAAGAACTATACATCTTAGCGACACAAGCAAAAAAAGTGTTTTACATTTATGAGATTAATTCAAGGAAAACACAAAAAGGGTGGAAAGTTGTTTGGGAAATCAATGATAGGCATGAATGAAGTCCCGATTTATGGGGTGCAGAATCACTACCTACTGAAAACGAGAGTATCACGATTTCTTTGGTAAAGACGGAGACGGATTACTCACAGTTACACTTGACAACTAGTGAGAAGATTCAGTTTGACTCTTCTCTATTGCATGTAGATTTAATTATTGATGAAGAGGATGAGTTTTTGGTCAACACGATGGACGAGTATGTCAATGATGAAATAGAGGAACTAATCTACACTGATAGTGATGAGGAAGTTGTTGACACGAGTGGTTACGAAACAGATTGAAGTGTTTTATTATATCTTTATTGTTTTGTGTAGTTAATTTCATGGTTTTCTTTGAAATTTGGTATTTGAATTTGATGATTTGTTATGATTATGTGGAATTGATTATATTACTATTTTTTTATTGTACAACAGGTGTTTAAAATTTGAAACTGTTCCTTACAATCAAATAAAAAAAGAAAAAAAAATCAATTATATCATTAAAGACTACAATATAGTCACTAGAGATGAAGAACTAGTCGTTAATGACTGGGGGTCATTCGCGACTACTTAAGTTGTCGTTAATAATTTTAATTAAAATAATGGCGGTCCACTTTCCCTTCCATTGGTGGCCACGCATTTCATTTTTAGCTTTCGAAACTACTTAGTAGTCGCGAATAAGCCAAGTGGCGGTTAAATATGTGTCAGTCAAACTCATCATTAGCGACTAAATACCCTATCTTTTGCGACTACTTTATGTATTCACGGAACTTATTGTCCTATATGTACTTCATGCCGAGCCGTTCTCTCACATTCTCACTACTCCTAAACTAGAAAATCCGAACTTCTATTCTTAAATTTTCCATTTCCGGCAACAATTGTAGTGTATAAAACCTCCAAATCACATCCCAGTGTAATAAAATCCTACTTTAAACCTTCATTCCATTTTTTCTTAACATTTTATATTAGTTTTGCTAAACAATTTGTTTCTAACCTAATTTTTTTTGTTTGTGTTTATCTCCGAATCATATGGGCATGGTTACTACATCAAATGAGCTACTATTTCATCACTAAAGGCATGTTTTTCATCAACTATTTGTGATGTAATTTCCTGATTTTTTTATAAATTTTTTTGTTCTTCGATTTTTTTTCATGTTATTATAATTCCGAATTCTTGTGAGTGTTTTAGGATGTGATTTATGTTAGTTTTAACACATTTAGATGTTAGAATTGAAAAATATTAATTGTAAAAAGTTATACAAGATTTATTTCCTTCTTTTTGTGTTGTTAATGAATTTCGAATTCAATAGAGTGTTTTTGGGTGTGATTTAGGTTAGTTGTAACACATTTAGATTGTTAGAATTGAAAAAAATTAATTGAAGAAATTTATGATTGATTTGTAGTGGATTTGGTGTTTAGGTTATATGTTAATTTGCCTTGTTTTAATATGATTAGGGTTATTTATAAGTTTAAAAAAAATACAAGGACCTTTTTGCAATTAAAAAAATATTACATAAAATTATAAGGACTAAAATGTAATTTTTGATAATTTTAAATTTAATACTATTTGAAAATTATAGTTGTAATTAGGAATATTTATAAGTTTTGAAAAAAATACAAGGACCGTTTTGCAATTACAAAAAATATTATATAAAATTATAAAGACGAAAATGCAATTTTTGATATTTTAAAGTTAATACTATTTAAATTTTTTAGGTGTAATTAGATATATTTATAAGTTTTGAAAAAAATATAAAGACCTTTTTGCAATTAAAAAAAAGTAAATAAAATTAAAAAAGACTAATATGTAAAAAAAAAGGATTTATTTATGCAAGATAATTCCCAATTAATTACAATTTCTCACTTTTCATTTCTAAAAAAAAGGAAGGAGGAAATTACTTCATACTTATCACAAATTTTCAACTTAATTCTCAATTAAACACATTGTCATATTACCTTCCACTGTTGACCTTATGTGATTTTTTTATTTTTTAAATATTTTTTCTAATTTTTTTTTTCGATTTTTTTTTAAAAAAAAATTTCGAATTTTTTTAAATTTTTTTTTTCGAATTTTTTTTAAAAAAAATTTTCCGATTTTTTTATTTTATTTCTTAAATCGAAATTCCGGGTTATGTGTTGTTGTAACACACAAATATAGATTTAAGTGTTCATGTGACACACAAAGTCATAAAATCGTTTTCAGTCTCTCTCATCTCATGTTTTATCAGCATCATTGGTTGGGAAAGAAAAAACGGTCTCAAGAACTATGAAATTCTCTCTGTTCTCTCTCCTCACTAAAAATTCACATTCCTAAAATACACATCTACCTTTTCACTCAAAATCCCTACATTTTGGGTGAATCTAGCTATAATCTCGTGTTTCTTCCTTTAAACTTCAAACAACACAAGCTTTTCCTCCTCCTTAAAACGTTTCCAGCCTTTTCCCTTCAATCTTTTCCATCTTTCAGCCTTCCAAAAACACTTCCGAGAAGATGAATTTCTTTGCTCCTTCTCATCCTCTAGCAAAAAACAATGCTTTAGTTATAACACCAGATGATAACTCAGTATACAAAAACACTTGCGAATATGAACTTATTGCTAGACTCTTATTTCAAGAGAAAACAAACCACATCTTTATCAAAAATCATATCAACAAATATTGGTCTCTTAAAGAACAAGTTGAGGTAGAAAGAATTGCTGCTAACACTTACATTATCAAATTTCAGAATGAAGAAGACAAACTTAAAGTATGGAATCAAAGGCCTTGGACTCTACAAGGTAAAAATCTGGCTATCAAAGAATTCAACAGCTATGGTAGTAATGAAGTCAGTCATACGACTATGTGGATTCAGCTTATGGGAATTCCAGCTAAACTATTAACTCAACACTGTGTGGGTAAAATGATGAACTATTTTGGAAAGGTCCACTGTAGCGAGCTGCCTGGGAACATTAATGTTGATGAGAAGTCTATTACGAGAGTCCAAGTTGATTGGAATTTAACAAGCCCATTAATTACTGGGAGATTGAATCTAAAGCAACTTGGATTAAATTCATTTATGAAGATATAGGCAAGGTCTGCTATGGGTATGGAATTTTCGGACATGAGGAAGGTAAATGCCCAAACCCTAAAGTCTCGCTCAAATTAGGGACTTGGATCAAAACATCGACTAGAGGGCCATCTTACAATATTAGACAAATACCTAATGCTACCAAGAAGATGGAAAAGTCTAATCAAGCATCTACAAGAAAATTACCTGAGTTGAATCTGAATCAGAGGAACTCGAAGATGCAACTTGGTAGCAAACTCGTCAGCAAACTCAGTAACAACTCAATTAACGTTAACAGCAAAGAGAATACAACGGGTATTTTTGAATTTGGTACTATGAGTACCTCCAATAAAGGTAAAGGACAAGTAGTGGAGGCTATGAATGAGATAAGAAAGGATGGTAATGGAGAGGCCTCAATTTTGTCTGCTATTAAGATGAAAGAGAAGAAGACAAAAGATGATATTTATTTAGAAAAGGAAAAGAAAAGAAAATGGCCACGCTGGCCGGTACTTTAGTAAATAGGCTCAATACCCCACCAGCCCAACCAAAAGAAATAATGTTTGGAACTTATATCAGCCCAACTCAAAATATCAAAAACCCAAATGTCATATTCCCAAAACCAACTAACTCAAGCCCAAACACCCCCCATAACCCATCAGCCAACAAAATCAACTCTAACCCAAACTCATCTAACTCTTTAACACCCGTCATCTCTTCTAACAACCCTAATCCCTCTCTTTCTACCTCAGATCATCCCACCCCCAAAATACAAAACCCTAATCTCTCATCACTGATTAACACCACTCCAGATATCTATACAACCCCTAAACCCTCAATTACCCAAAACTTCTGAATACCATCTTCTCTCTCAAACCTCTTTGGGAATATGAACAATGAAGAAGATACACAAAAGTATGGTACTACAAAGATGGAAATCGGGGAATCCTCGGATAGAATCTCAATTAAAGCTCGAATTAAGAAGGTTAAAAGAAGCAACTCTACTCAAGTCAATCTGAAAAGACAAAAAATACCCCGGGCAGCTAGGAATGGAGAGCTGAAAGAACAACCTTCTATAAGTGAAGAATCTCATTCTATAGAGGAAATTGAAGATAAGGAAATTAGAATTGATGAGTCAAGTAGCTCGGGTAAGAAAAAGGAAGCTGCAAGTGCTAAGAAGGTTTGCAGGTTTGCCCTTGATCAACCCCACACCTCTCAATGATACAACTATCCTAAAACTATCAGGGTATTGGCAATACGTTGACAGTCCAGACCCTTTCTGATATGGTTGCCAAATATCAGCCTCAGGTACTCTTCTTCTCGGAAACTAAAAATTCTTATTCTTCTCTTCAAAAAAAATTATTAATATGTCCCTCATTGAGACAGTAGAACCTAATGGACTTAGTGGGGGTTTAGCAATCTTTAGTAAAAAGAACTTTGACATTAATATTATTAGTAAATCTATTAACCATTTCCACTGTAAAATTAGATATGAAGGCACTGAATTTCAATCTACTTATGTCTATGGAGCCCCTCTTGATAAAAATAAGGAAGAATGTTTAAATTTATTTAGCAAATGTAACCCCAATAACAATCAACCGTGGCTACTCATTGGTGATTTTAATAATATAAGATACACCTCGGATAAAAAAGGGGGTACTAAACCTATAAATAAATATATGAAAATGTTTAATGGTTTTATCAAACACCATAAACTTGATGAGATTATTACAAAAGGTTGTAAATTCTCATGGACCAATAAAAGAATCAATGAAGAGATGATTAAATCTTTAATTTATAGAGCTCTATGCAACAAAAGTTGGGATGATTTATACCCTACTGCTTGGGTTGCTCTCTTACTTGCTATTGGTTCTGACCATTTCCCCAAGTCCTTATTATGAAAGATAATCATATTAAAAAAGATAGGAGCTTTTATTTTGAGAATAATTGGACTGAAGAAACTGACTGTCTAAATATTATTAAGAAAGTGTGGTATCTTAAAAATTTGCCCTATTGGAATTTATAGAAATGCCCTTACTTATAAACTTGAAAAATGTAAAATTTTACTTACTAAATGGAGTAAGGCTAAATCTAATAATAATAGAAAAGTGATTAATAAACATATTTAGAAACTTGAAGCTATTTATAATGATCCCCTTACTAAATATTGGATTGAATATAATAGTATTATTAAACAAGTAGAGGAAATATGAAAAAAGGAGAAGGATTTTTGGGCCTCAAGGTCTCGAAATACCTGGCTCAAAAGAGGCGACAAAAATACAAACTTTTTCCATGCCTCTATTAAAGAAAGAAGAAAAAATTAATACTATTAATAGAATGACAAAAGAAGATGGCACTTGGATATAGAACTTTACTTACATTAGTAATGAGATTAAATTTTACTTTAATAATATTTTCAAAACAGTGGGTAAAAGGGACTATGCACCCATTATTTCTAACATTCAACCTGTGATCACTAAATATATTGATGTATACTCATTTGTGATAGATTTATGTTAAGATGAGACATCATTTTTAGTGATTTAGAAGTCTTTCTAATAGTTTTTCTTGAGAAAAAGTGCACTTTCCTATTTTGAGTCTTGATTTAGTAAAATAATATTTTTAGAGCATATTGGGTTTAATTATTTATTTAGTGTGAAGCTTTAAAGATAATTATGGAGATTAATTAGAGTCCAAGTCAAAGACTAGAATATATGGAAAGAGATAAGCATGGAAATTGGAGATAAGGAGACAAAAGCTAAAAACATGGAAAAGGAAAAGCTGCCTTAATCCTGAATTTCTGCACCTACGACCATAAATCAGTTTATATCTCAAAATCGGTGTGGAATTTGGAGAAACGGTCAAGAGCAAATTTGAATATCTTTCCGAGACGATGATTTTCGACTACTCATACACGTCAAACGGATGAGTATTGAAGCTTATAGGACCAAAAGAAAAACGGGCCTGATTTCATGTTTTAGGGTTACGAATTTGAGTTGGGCTTGGAGTCCACTACTTACCTTCTCCTTCAAGAAAAATAATTAGGTCTTCTAAAAACCTATAAATACACCCTTATATCACTTGTAAATCATCCTTGCCTCATAGTAATTAGTTCTTAAGGTTTTATTCTTCCAAGTTATTGTAGAGAGCAAGATGAAGTCTTTTATTATTTCTTTTAGTTTATTTCCTTCAGGTATGAACTAATTTTCCCATAGCTTGGGTTTTGCATCATGTATAATCTATGAACTCTAATTTCTTTCTATCTAAGTTTCTTTGGGAATTTCATGTTTTAATATGATATTAGCTGCTTACCTTTATATTTGTTTATGTGTTTTGACTTAATAACTGTTTTCCTTGCGGTGCGCAACGTTTAGGATTACCTTAATAGTAGTTAGATGATCACCTTAGCTGGGTGTCTAATTATTGAAACACCACATAACGTCTAGTGTCGATATTGGTCCTGACAACACTAATTCTAACTAGATAGTCATTAGGGTATAATTTAATCACTATTACCATGTATGGAAATTGATTGCTCAGTGCCTTGGTAGCGCTTGTAAACCCTATTTGAACCAGTCTCGTGGTGTGTCCGTAGCCCCCTTAGTCGCTCTCAAGGTCTAAGGTATGGGAATTTAGAATCCTGACTAAGTATCTAAGAGCTAATTATCTCCCTTATTAACTAGATTAATAGAAATAATTAGAAGGATTAGTGCATACTAGCAAAACCTAAGCTATACTTCTCATCTCATATTTCTTCATATTTATTTTATTGTCTTTAATTTTTCTTAGTTTAATTTAGATAATTCAAATTTATTCTCTTTTTATTTTCTGTCTTTTAATTATCTACTTCTTACTCGTTATTTCTACCCATTCGATTAACACACTAAGTCCCTGAGAACGAACTTTCTTATCATTAAAACTTGCATACGTCTTGTAATACTTGCAGTACTGTGCCTGTCTAGGGTGAGAGTGCGTTGTTTTCTGACTTATATTTTATCTTATTTTTATCACACCCTAGGCGACACCATATATGAATGACTTTCTCAATAAAAACTTTGAGATAGAGGAAACTGAGACTGCTATATCAGAACTTGGTGCTAATAAAGCACCAGGTGCAGATGGTTACCCTGGGTTTTTTTATAAAAAAATGTTGGTCCATTATAAAATTAGATGTTATTAAAGTTATCAACAACTTCTGGTACAATGATGGACCCATTGAAGAAATTAATAAAACCTTTATTTCATTAATACCTAAAATTGCAATGCCTACTAATATCAAACACTTCCGCCCAATCAACTGTTCTAACTTTATTTAAAAAATTGCAAAAATTCTCGTGAATAGAATGCAACCGGTATTAAATGTTCTAATTGACGAACCTCAATAAGCTTTTATACCTGGAAGGAATATTCAAGATACGATGGTAGCACATGAAATTATTAATTTCATTAAAAATAAGAGAGATACAAAGAAATATTACTTGACCGTTAAAACTGATATACAGAAGGCTTACGAGAATGTTGAATGGGCCTGTCTTCAAGATATTATGTATAAAATGGGTTTTAACCATAAATGGGTTAGTAAAATAGAGATGTGTAAACTCAGTCTCATATGCTTTTTTAATAAATGGTTCTCCAGTGGATATAGATAAACCACAAAGAGGTTTACGTCAAGGAGACCCTTTATCACCTTTACTATTTTGTATTACAACTCAATTACTATCGCTTATCATAAAAGATAAAAAAGATAAAAACATAATGGAGGGAATCAAAATTGCAAAACTTGCCCCTTCGGTTACACATATACTATTTGCTGATGATGGTATCTTCTTTATGAACGCTACAAATATGGAAATTGAGGGTTTTAATGATGTTACAAATAAATATAGTTACGCTATTGGTATGAAAACTTAATCTAAACAAATGTGGGGTAAACTTTAGTCCCAGTACACCACATTTTCTTCAAAATATCTTTGCAAGAAGACTAAATATGCCTATTACTAATAACTTGGGTAATTATCTTGGTTTACCTACGGAATGGAGTAGATCCAAGGTGAAAGACTTAAACTCCTTAGTTGAAAGAACATTACAAAGAACTGAAAACTGGAAAAACCTATTTTTATCTTCAGCTGGAAAAGAAATACTTATTAAATCTATTATTCAAGCTTTACCAAATTATTATATGTCTTCTTACCTTATTCCCCAAAAGATATGTGATCTTATTATTTCTCAGATATCAAACTTTTGGTGGGGCAGTAATGGGAAGAAAAAAAATTCATTGGGAAAAGTGGGAATCTCTAACAAAAAGTAAATTCTCTGGTGGCTTAGGTTTTCGTGATTTACATCTCATGAACCTTGCGCTATTGGGAAAACATGCCTGGAATTTAATTAATAAACAAGAGTCCCTTCTATATAAAATACTAAAGGGTAAATACTTCCCTTCAACCTCTTTCACTGAAGCTCAATTGGGGAGCTTACCCTCATGTGGTTTGAGGAGCCTATTGAGTGGAAGGGATACTTTAAAAAACAATCTTAAGTGGGAAGTTGGTAATGGTAACTCCATTAATTTAAATAGTGATATTTGAATACAAGGTAAAAATGATATAATAAAACCTAAGAAGGGTGTAGCTAAGAAAGTTAATGATCTTATGATTAAAAATGAGAGAAAATGGAATGAGGAGATTATTAGACAAGAATTTGATTCTGAAACCTCTATTATAATCCTTAACACTTTCATTTTCATATTCAGATTGTAAGGATATACCCTACTGGGATATGGATACCGATGGCTTGTATACAGTTAAGTTATCAACTTCTAAAGGAAGTACAAGATAAAGTAATATCTAATAAATGCAATAAAACGACCACTTCCCATAAAGTTAGCTCAGATATTTGGAAAATTCTTTGGAACCTAAAGGTGGCGCCAAAGATTAAAAACTTTATGTGGAGGGTTACTAAAAATTTGCTACCCACCAATGAGAATATATATAAAAAGAAGGTGTTAAAAACACCTATATGTGACATTTGTAATAAGGAGGCTGAGAATACTGAACATATGCTATTAAATTGTGATTGGGTTAGAACAATTTGGTTCTCTTCTCAATTCAACATATTAACTTGCAACCAGAACTCCAATAAAATGGATTCTTGGATGGCAAGCTTAATAGAAAATATGGAAAAACAAAAAATCAAAAAAGAATTTTATATGGAACAAATTTGTACATTACTTTGGTGTATTTGGAAAGCGAGAAATGATAATAAATACAAGTATATTCGGTTGGATCCTATAACTGTTATCAACAGGGCTACTAAAGATTGGAAAGAGTATAAAAGTGTAAATTATCCTTATGATGTTAATAATAAACTGAAGGATATAAAGAATAAATATGAAAAATCACTACTTACTATGAATAGAAATATGTTTGAGATAGGTAAAATAAGTGATACAAAAAAAGAGATTAAGAAACAGATTCCTCCCTTTACAAATTTTATTAAAATTAAATGTGATGCTACTTTTATTAATAATGAAGCTGTTATTTCTTGTGTCAACAGGGATCATCTCAGCAAAGTACTTAGCAGCGAAGCTTGAGAAATCAAGGCAGTATCTCCAATAGAAGCTGAAGCTCTAGGCATTCTAAAAGCACGTGTAATTGCTCGTGACTTGAAAGATTCAAGAACAATTATTGAGAGTGATTGCCAAAGAGTGATGCTTCCTTTAGAGAATAATTCTTTTATTTCTATTCCTAAGTTTTGTAATATTATTAAGAGAATTTACTTTATTGCTGAAAATTGTAAACCTATCTTTAAGTGGATTAGACCGATGAGGTAGCCAAACATAAGCAGTTTTGCAAAATGAATGGCACGCACACTTGTGCGTACTCAAGTAGGTTAGAAAATATCATTAAGAACGAAACAGTTCCTACGGGAATAGGTTAATTTGTAATAAGTTTTTATTAGTGTTAATGAAAGTAAGATTTGGAACAAAAAATAAGTCATAAAATCGATTTAAAGGATTCTCTTCTTTAACAAAATTGTTTTTTCTCTTTATTAATCGCATATACCCTATTTTTATTCGTTTTTAACTATCTTGATATATTATCTTTTTGTCCAACACTTTTTTTGTTTATCTTTTTGTCCAACACTTGATTTTGTTTATTTTAATTCTGTGTATTCCTGGAACACACAAATCTCAGAATTGTGTATTCTTAGAACGATCAAATATAAGATTTGTGAATTCATGGAACACACAAATCTCAAATTTGTGTATTCATAGAACACATAAAAATCGAATTTATGTATTTCCAGAATACACAAAACTTGATTTTTTTTGTTCCAATTATGTGTATTCCTGGAACACACAAATCTCATATTTGTGCATTCATGAAACACATAAAAATCAAACTTGTGTATTCATATAATACACAAAATTTGATTTTATTTGTTCCAATTCTGTGTATTCCTGAACACACAAATCGCAAAATTGTGTATTCCTGGAACACACAAATATCAGATTTGTGTATTCGTGGAACACATAAAACTCAAATTTGTGTATTCCTTGAATACAATAAACTTGATTTTGGTTGTTCCAATTCAGTGTGTTCTCATAATTGTGTGTTCATGGAACACATTAAAAACTATTTCAGGGAAAAAAAAAAATTAAAACAAAATTTAGAAAAAAAATAGGAAAATAAAATTTGAAAAAACATTTGAATTGTTTTTTTTTAAAAGCTAAAAATAAATAAAAATAAATATTATTATAATTAAAGTAATTAATTAATTGCCTATGGGTATTTTTGTAATCTTCCATTTTTTTTGTGCTTAAGTAGGAATTAAGTTGAAGTTGTAATTAATTGGGAATTTTTACACTCTCCATGTAATTAATTGGGTGTTGCCCCTTTTTATGCAAATAAATAATATAATTTAAAAATAATTAGGAATATTAGTAATTATATATTTCTTTTATTTGTAAAATGACAAATATTTTTTTTGTGTAATACAAATTGTAAATGGATTGAGATTATTACTATATTTATTTAATTAATTTAATTTGGTAATGTAATATTTATTTTGTATTTCATTTATATTTATTTAATTTGGTGATGTATGATTTTTATTGTTTTTATTTTATATTTATGTAATTAATTTGGTGATGTAATAAAATATTTTTAGTTTTTTTTAAAGTTTTAATTATGTATTTTAAATATATTTATTCGTCATTTGGGGATTGCAAACTAGATGATTGATGTGTTAGCTAGGAACCACGGTGAGGATGGTGGGGGACGCGATCCAAACCAAAATCCAAACAGAAACTTGTCGACTTGTAACTACCAACCGGGTATATATACAATTTTTTTAACAAACTTATTTTTATTTCAAGTTTACAATTATTAAATCTGATTTAACACAGAAAAAATTAAGCGCAAACCGAGGGGGACTGCATCCCTAAAAACTAGCTTTGTTTTGGTCAATAGGAAAATAACATTAACTTAGTACATACAAAGACTATTAAGCAACCTATCTGAATCAACGAATGAAAAATTTGTCCAGCCTGACAGATCAATATTTCTTCTTGTACACCTTTTGCCAAGGTATCCACTGTAGTGTTGAAGCGCCTGCTAATATATCTAACCTGCCATTACGAACACCGACCTAACCAACTTTCTATTTCTGAAAGAATGAGTTTAAGGCTCCAATGAAACCCGATCAACTTTTTGATTTCTTGAATTAAATCAAGGTTGTCAGAGGAAATTGAAACCCTCTGACTGGAGAAATCATAAGACCATCTCATGGCCAATAAAATGGCTCAAGCCACACCAACAATAACCCTACTAATCTTACATTTGAGATTTACTTTCCTGTCAATGTACTCATTAGTGTTAAACCCAATAGCGGCAACCGATGAAATGCTATTGTTATCTTTAAACGAAGTATCACACATCCAAACCATATTTGTCGTATCAGACACAACAGGGTTATCTATATCTTTATTCATCTCCTCCTTCCTAACCTTGCCATCCTGCCAAATCATCAAATTATCCCCAAAAAGTCGACTCATACTATCCTTGACGCGATAAAAAATATCATCTGTACACCATGGTTTCGTTTCATGAAAACATTTCATCGTTTCTTTTCATATATTTCACATTCTGGATAAAATATATGCTGTAACAACTTTTTTATCCCATCCATTTTGAGAAAAAATATTAACTGTATTTAATAACCATTCTGCCATATTATCTTGAAGGGAAGGTTCAATTTAATTTGAAGAGGAGACCGAGTCCATACCTCCCTACGAAACAGACGTTTAAGAGTAAGATGAGACACACTCTCCCCTTCCATTTTGCACCATTCACATATGTCTTCTTTCAAGCACCTTCGTCTAAATAAATTATTTTTTGTCGGGATCGAATTATTACACACTTTCCAGCCAAATTTTTTAACCTTTGCCTGCACGTTAGACCTCCATACTATATTCCATAGTTGCCTTTCATAGTTTCACCGTTTCTTGAGGTTTGCGATTCATTAGCAATTTCTTCATCAATAATAGCATGGTATCCAGACTTCGTCGAACATTCCCTATTTTTTGAGAAAGGCCAAATGATTCTATCTTCTGTATTATATTTGATGACAGGTATTTCCCGAATATATGAAACCATCTCATCAGAAAATAAGCTCTTGAGAATATTAAGATCCCACCCATTACCTTGCTTGATAAATAATTCACTAACCTTATCAAAAGAACAATTATCAAGCCTATCCACATACTGCCCTTTACTAATCCAACAATGATTCCAAATGTTAATCTTTGAACCATTACCGACTTGCCAAATACAGTTCTTTTTAAGGAATTGCACCTCTTTAAAAACGCTTGCCCGGCTCCACGATCTTCTTTTTGATACTTTTGTATCCCAAATATTACTATCTAGGAAATAAATTGCTTTTAAAATTCTAGGAGCAAATGAATCAGGCTTATTAATCAATCCCCAAGCTTGAGCTGCCAACATAGCAATATTCATCTTATGAAAGTCTCTAAATCCAAGCCCACCAACTCTCTTAGATCGTGCATTTTTCTTCCAGGCAACCCAACGAATCCTTTTCCTATTATTTGAATCCCACCAGAAATTAGCTGCAATACTAGACATCTTTTTACATAACATCTTTGGGAATTCAAAATTGACATAGCATAATTTGGTATAGCTTGTAGAACAACTTTCATAAACACCTCCTTACCGCCATCAGACAGTAGGTTTGCCATCCAGCTCGCTGATTTTGACAACAAACGATCCTTAATATAATCAAGATTTTGACGCTTCGTTCTCTTAATCGAAAGAGGAATACCCAAATATTTCCCTAAATCGTTAATACCCTCAATATTAAGCTTATGAGGAAGTTCATCCCGGATCTCAGCCGGTTGGTGGGTCCTAGGGTGTTGGAAAATAAAGGGATAAATAAAAAGGAACCACAAACTGCAAGTGTACAGTTGTCCCAAGTAACATATGATAATCAAGTTCGTTCTCAGGGACGGATTAGGTTCAACCCAAATATTAATCAAGTAGTAAGAATAATTGCTTAACAGAAAAATTAAAGATAAGATTTTTTGTTTGGTTTTCTAAATTAAAAGATGCAAATAAAATAAAGAATAAAATTAAATTAATTAGAAATAAATAAAGCAAATAAAAGTGACTAACTTCAGATAAGAGAGATACTTAAGTCTCGCAAGGAATACACTTAATGAATATAATCTATGTTATGTTTAAGGGTGGAATTGGAATTATAATATTAGTCGGGACTCTAATGTCTCCTAACCCCCTGTCGGGTTGACCTACGAGCTATCCTAAAGTACTATAAATCCCTGTATGGGCGAATATGCCTCTTCGGATGATATGATTTTACCTCTTTGGCTATGTAATTAGTTAAGCCTGTCGGTCAATAACAGACATTACACGGGTATTACCTAAGTCTGTATTCAAACCTCCCTGTCGGATGATCACTTTCGCCACTAAAGTGAATAGCCCAAATACTAAAAGTTATTTCTAGTTGTTCCTAAAAGAAATAGTAATGAAAAAAAAGTAGTATCCAATATATAAAACTCAATTCAATTTAAATCAAAACAATCCCAAATTCAAAACATAGATTAATTAATTAAGGTTCATCCCTTTAATGCGATTCTCAAATATATAGAAATTTAGCTCATAATAAAATTAAAGACTGAAAATAAATAAAAGGAATTTATGTTCAAATACAAAAGATAAATTGATAACCTAAAGGGTAGGATGACTGTTGATGGAAGAACAGGATTCTCCCAGCTCTAGTTTCTCCTTGCCTTCTTGCTCTGACTTGAAAATCTTAAGCCTCTTGTGTGATTATCTGAAGTGTGTGAAAAGAGGAGGCTAAGGGGTGTATTTATAGGTGTTAGCAAGCCCTAATTCGAAGAGAGGAAGACAAGTCAAGAACTCTTTAATTCGTAATCCTAAAATCTAGGAAAGGTAAGATTTTGCTGCTGATTTGTTTTGGTCATATATCCTTCAATACTTATCCATTTGATGCTTTCCAATAGTCGAAACCGCTTGTCTCGGAAAGCTCTATCCATTAGTGTAGACCATTCTCCCAAATTCCTAGCAAATCTTAAGTTATGAGCTTGTCTTTAGATCGTGGCTGAAATTTCAGATTTATTTGGCAGTTTTATCTTTTCCTTCTTTGCATATATTCTTCCTCAATTTTCTTATTTCCATGTATATATCTTTCCTTTACTTCTTAGACTTGACTCGGTCTCTAATTAATTACCATATATCTTTTAAAGCTTCACAATAAATAAATAATTAAACCGCATATGCTTTAAAAATAATAAATCCATAATTCAAGAATAGAAATAGGAAAGTTCACTTCTAAAATTAGAAACTCGAATAAAAATTCTTCCTAACACACTAAAATACTCTAATACTTTAATTCTCACTTCTCCTCCTTGTATTGGTCTTTCATTAAATTCAAGAATCTACTAACTTTGCACTAAAAATAATCAAATTGACGCACAAAAGCTCTAAAAATGCAAATAGTCTAATTCCAAGGGGAGAAAGTGTAATATGATGAAATAAGCATAAAAGTCTATAAAATAAGTCAAATATTCACCTAAAAGGATGTCTCCAAAGGGCTAATATTTAGAACAAATAGGGAGACATCACCGGTGTGTTCGTACTAAAAAAAATCGATAACTTACCAAAATTAATTCATTGACCTGGCGCATTACAATAATCTCTCAAGACATCTTGAAATGTCTCAATCTCTTTTTGATTAATATTAATAAAGAATAATGCATCGTCAGCAAAAGGTAGGTGGGTCAGAATCGGACAATGTCTTGTAATAAAAATACCTTTAATAGATCCTTCTCGGCGATGATAATTGATAAGAATGATAAGACTTTCCGTAAGCAAAGAAAAAAGAAGTATAGATAAATGATCTCCTTGCCTAAGACTCTGAGATGGTTGGAACTTCTTGAGCCTTTGACCATTAACTTTAATTTGGAATGAAACTGGGGAGATACAATTCATAACCCAATTGATCCATTTATCACAAAATCCAAGAGCCAATGAGTATTTTTGAATCATGGGACACGAGTCGATTTTAAATTGGGGTATGAGTTGTCCCTCGTTTCTGTTTCCTATTTTTATTGCTTTGAATAAATCCATCTAAAATAATAATAAAAATCAAAAATTGTGAAATGATAAACATTTAGTATAAATTATGCATGTAAACTTTAATGATATAAATTTAAGTTTATGCTTTAGGAGTGTTCACATTTTGTCAAGATTAATTGTATTGAAAGTGTTGTGTGTGTCGAGGATTTAGCTAGAAATGCATGAAAGATAGATTGAACGAAGTGAAATGTGAGTTGGTGTGTAGACCTTGAGGTCTTGCCTAGTCTAAATCAATTCACCTACAACCTTGAGACGAACTAACTTAGTATGACCACATAGTTTGGAAAATGATTAAGGGTTTTCTTTAAAAAATCACTTGTTCACTTAGCTTATCCAAATGGATTTTTGTATAACTAGATCCCCTTTGAGCCTAAGCTTCTTTGTTAGCCACATATGACTATATCATATGGCTCGCTCTTGAATCAAAACTCTTCATGAATTAACTATCTTCGAGCTTGAGTTTGGGTGGTGGGACGTTTTAGGGATAGTATAGGTTTGTTTAGTGTGTATTCATTTCGTACTAACATTGTGAGGCATGTATATATTTGTATTGTTACGATTGTGGTATTAAGAAAAGAAAAATAAAGCAAGCTATCAACCATCGATACCAAAAAAATCAGTTATGTCTGGCTTTCTAAAGATAAAAAATGAGAAAAGTGTGAATTCGACAATTATAATTTGAATGTCTCATTGAAAAAGGCTTAATCTTTAATGTTTTTGGGATTTAGGGATACTTGATTATGCATTAGTTGGATTGAGTGAAAACATTTACGAGTAAAAATGGCCAAAAACTCAGTCTAAGTTTTCTAATTTTATATAGAATATGACATATACCTGAAAGTATTCGGACAAAATTTAATATAAATAATTAAACTCATAATTTAGTTTATATAAATACTTGAATAAAGATCATATATAAAAACATGTTCCACATAAATATGATCAGAGAGCCATCAAATTGATTAAAATGACTCTGTAGCCCAAAATCTATATAACTTAATCACTCCGCCACCACCTTTACTTCACGCTTTAATTCAAAAATAAATCATACTTGCAATACTAAGAAATATAAATGACAATAAAATAAAAAATACTCCCAAAACTTAATAATACATTTCATGTACTAAGTATCAATTAAATTACAAACTCAAACATACAACATTTTATCTACAGATGTATAACAATCTTCTCATCATGTGTATTTAAGAAAGCCTTTAAGAAACCACTGGGATTAGCTCAGTGGCCAGGACCCTGTCTCTCAACTAGGAGGTACAGGGTTCGAATCCCCTCAGCCGTGTTATTTCTTGAGCCCTTAAAGGGGGTAAGCAAGGGGTGCATGGTTCGAGTCTCCTCCCTGAACATGGGTAACCTAGTTCTGATTAAGTGGGAGTATGCATGAGGAGGCGTGTATATTTCCTATGGGATTAGTCGTGGTGCGCGTAAGCTGGCCCGGACACCCATACATCGAAAAAAAAAAAAAAAAAAAAAAAAAAAAAAAAAAAAAAAGAAAGCCTTTAAGAATATTTACACCATTTGTCTATGTGTTATTTGATATATCCAAATATACAATATGATTTAAGATATATTTGTCTATTTTTCATAACATAGGGGTTAATTACGCAATATACCCCATCAATCATAAGACCTAATACAATCAAATCAAATACACCCTCTTTGAAGGACTTTGATATATATATATATATATATATATATATATATATATATATATATATATATATATATATATATATATATATATATATGGAAAACACACAACTTTGGTTAACCCACATAAGTACCTATATCATTAGCTTCTAGACCCTCAACAACATCATATTTTGACTCATCATCCTTTCCTTCTTCATTAGAATGGAAGCCTTAGGTGTCCTTTTTATTGTTAAATAACGAAGCCCTTTTTAGTTATAGAAAAAAAACATTCCAGGTAATCGGCAATGGCAAAATCTGTTGTAGGAAAAAAAAGAATTTCACATTAGAAAGAATATGTTTAGTAGCCTAACTGGCACCATTCCATCTCGTCTCCCTACCATAAATTAACCGACCCTTCACCGCTAACCAAAAAACCAAATTCCCATTTCCCAAAACCAATCATCAATCACGATGGAGAGACTCGAATATTCTTGCATTGAACATACCTGAAAACGAAAACAAATTCTAGATATAACTCATACCAAAAGGATCAAAACTGTCATTTATTGAAGAAAATTTGAAACCTTGAGCAATTCCTTTTCGAATCATCTCTAGATCTTGGGATGATAATACACTAGAATGTACGACTTCTGGGCATAATGTGTGAACCCTGACTGTACATTTGGAAATAAATTTTTACGAAAGGTCCCCAATAGTTTGTTTGTTAATTACACTATGTATAAATGTTTTGAGTTAGTAAAAGGACAAATGGTGCAATTTAAAGGGGTATGAAATGGTCTGTGCATTATGCAATATAGCCAAATATACATATGATACATGGGTATATAGCTATATCACCTAGCAGAACTTAAAAACAATTTATTTGATAATTTAAAATTATAGATGAGTTTAATAACTACTTATATGCAGAGACATATTTGACTATGTTGCATATAACAAATATAAATCACTACACATAATGGTGCTCTGAAAGTAAAAAAACGGAGAAAAGAGAATATAAATTATAATATGTTTAACATTTAGCTACGGTGATTATATCGAGTTGTTGAGGTTTGAGTTGTGATTATATGTCAAAATCTTTGTCGATGTAAAGCGGAGTTATAAATAAAGACCAATAATGAAATTATAACAACAAATGACCACAAAATATACAAACATGGACAAAATAAGTAACATACACAAGTTACATATTAATAAATGATTATGTGCTTACGATTCCTCCAGCACCACCAATCATTAATGGTCTTTTCCCAAGATCATCAAACTTTAGGACAGCTAAACCTGTCATAAAATACTACATGACCGTAAATAAGTATTGTAAAAAAATCAAATTTAAATCTTTTTTTAATAAGTCAACAAAATTTTAACACACCTTAAACAAACCAATGATAACCGAGTCTCGTGTAACATCAATAGCTGCAGATAAAGCAACAGTCTGAAGAATTGAACCCGCGTAATAAAGAAAACTTGTCTGACCTGTAATCTGTCAATATAGGAATATGTGTGGTTAAACAAGGGATAAATTGAGCATATAATAGAACGAAACGAAACAAACTCATGGGCTAAATATTATATACCTATTTGGAAAGAACTAATCCTCCACCTATTTTAAATGCTTTCAAACTTGGTCCTTGAAACACCTCACATATACAAATATACCATAATGAAAAGCAAAGACTCAATGCAAACTTTCCATCTTTCCTTGGTTTGCCTCCCATAAATAATTCCACATATATCTTATCTTCAATAAGCAATTTTAGTTTTTTCACACCCAGTCACACATTTACAAAGAAATAAAAAATCAAATTTAGAAATTAGAATCAATACCTCTGAATCTGCATTTTTTCATAAAATAGGGATATATACTTCAATTTATGCATAAAATGGACACCTATAGCGTAATGAATCCGGAGACACTGAAAACAAAGAATTCATAGATAGATTTAAACAGTATACTTAGGGATATATAGTGCAATTTTTGCATAATTTAAGGAACTATAATGCAATTTTTGCATAATATAGATATCTATAATGTAATGAATCCAAAGAAACTGATAAAAAAAATCTGGAGACAACTTAATAAGGGTGTGCGTAGGTCGGTTTTGGGTAAAAAAATATTCGACCCGCAAACCACCCGTTCTTGTGTGAATCTTGAAAAATTAGGCTCGCACCCATCCAATACATTATATAAACCATTGTGTTTTGGGTGTATTGCATGTGACTTGTATTGATTAACAGACTAAATTTGTATCCAGATTCATTGGATGGGTCAATATGATTTTACAAATAAAAATTGTAATAAACAATATAACGTTGAATCAACATCTACACTCAAATCATTTTTTATTTTAGAAAATATAACTTGAGACTTTAGAAAAATAAATTTAAAAATTTAGAAAACTAGATATTATATCAAAATGAAATATGAAATTAGATTTATTCAATAAAATGTTATTGAAAGTTTTAAATGAAAAGAAGAAAAAAGAAACATGGAAGGATAATAGCCTTATCTATATGTTTTTTTAAGTAAAAAAAGAATGTGAATTTATATAACTTTTTATATTCCACGGACAAACGAGTGTGCCGGTTTCAACTTCGCAAAAATATATATATATATATATATATATATATATATTCAAATTCAAACCGCAACCTATCCAATAAAATAACAAGAGATAATTCTCAATTAATTACACTTCCTCACTTTTCATTCTCAAAAAAAAGGAAGGAGGAAATTACTTCCTACTTACTCACAAATTTTCAACTTAATTCTCAAATAAGCACATGGTCATATTTACCTTCCATTATTGCCCTTATATGTTTTTTTATTTCATTATATATTTATATTATATTTCTATATTTAATATCTGAATTTATTTTTTCATTTTTTTAAATATTTTTTTTTTTGAATTTTTTTTTTCTGAAATTTTTTTTTTTGAAATTTTTTTTTTTTCGGAAATTTTTTTTTCCATAATTTTTTTTTTCAAAAAATATATTTTTTTTGAATTTTTTTTTTTTTGAAAAATATTTTTTTTTTTTCGAATTTTTTTTTTTTGGAATTTTTTTTTTTTCGAAAAATATTTTCGAAGATTTTTTCATTAACACACAAGTCCATACTGTTTTGTGTTACTGTAACTCATACATCAAGCGATTGTGTGTTACATTAACACACAATCATATTTTCAGACTATCTGTACACTATTATCTATTTCTGTATACAAATATTCTGTACATCTTATTCTGTGTTCCTGCAACACACAATTGTTATTTGTTGTGTGTTTAAGCAACACAAAACTGTAAATGACACACAACCCATATGTTTTGTGTTACTGTAACTCACACATCAAGCAATTGTGTGTTACATTAACACACAATCAGATGTTCAGACTATCTGTACACTATTATCTATTAATGTGTACAAATATTTTGTATATCTTATTCTGTGTTCCTGCAACACACAATTGTTATTTGTGTGTGTTTAAGCAACGCAAAACTGTAAATGATAAACGCATTGTGTGTCTTACCAACACAAAACCCATACTGTTGTGTGTTACTGTAACACATACTTTCAGCAATTGCGTGTTGCATGAACACATAATCAGCCTACATATACATTATTCTATACCTTTGTGTACAAATATTCTGTCTGTCTGATTTTGTGTTCATGTATCACACAATTTGTTATTTATGTGTGTTTAAGCAACTCAATATTATACATATTGGGTGTTCATGCAACACACAACCCATATGATTTTGTGTTACTTTAACACACAATTATCATATGTACTAATCTTACATCATGTTATCCTGGAACAAAAAATTCCGGGGGAAAAAAATCGACAAAAAAAATTTTCGAAAAAAAAAAATTTCGAAAAAAAATATTTTTCGAAAAAAAAAATATTTTTTGGAAAAAAAATATTTTTCGAAAAAAAAGAAAATTGAAAAAAAAATATTTTTCGAAAAAAAAATCTGAAAAAAAATAAATAAATATTAAACTATAATTAATAAAATATATAATTAAAGTAATTAATAATAGGTAGAAGGATATTTTGGTAAATGGGTAATATTTTGTGCTTAATTGGGAATTAAGTTGAAGTTGTAATTAATAGGGAATACTTACCTTCTCCGCGTAATTAATTGGGCGTTGCATAATTCCCAATTAATTACACTTCCTCACTTTTCATTCTCAAAAAAAAGGAGGAGGAAATTACTTCCTACTTACTCACAAATTTTCAACTTAATTCTCAAATAAGCACATGGTCATATTTACCTTCCATTATTGCCCTTATATGTTTTTTTATTTCATTATATATTTATATTATATTTCTATATTTAATATCTGAATTTATTTTTTCATTTTTTTAAATATTTTTTTTTGAATTTTTTTTTTCTGAAATTTTTTTTTTTTGAAATTTTTTTTTTTCGGAAATTTTTTTTTTCCAGAATTTTTTTTTTCAAAAAATATTTTTTTTTCGAATTTTTTTTTTTTCGAAAAATATTTTCGAAGATTTTTTCATTAACACACAAGTCCATACTGTTTTGTGTTACTGTAACTCATACATCAAGCGATTGTGTGTTACATTAACACACAATCAGATTTTCAGACTATCTGTACACTATTATCTATTTTTGTATACAAATATTCTGTACATCTTATTCTGTGTTCCTGCAACACACAATTGTTATTTGTTGTGTGTTTAAGCAACACAAAACTGTAAATGACACACAAGTCCATACTGTTTTGTGTTACTGTAACTCACACATCAAGCAATTGTGTGTTACATTAACACACAATCAGATGTTCAGACTATCTGTACACTATTATCTATTAATGTGTACAAATATTTTGTATATCTTATTCTGTGTTCCTGCAACACACAATTGTTATTTGTGTGTGTTTAAGCAACGCAAAACTGTAAATGATAAACGCATTGTGTGTCTTACCAACACAAAACCCATACTGTTGTGTGTTACTGTAACACATACTTTCAGCAATTGCGTGTTGCATGAACACATAATCAGCCTACATATACATTATTCTATACCTTTGTGTACAAATATTCTGTTTGTCTGATTTTGTGTTCATGTATCACACAATTTGTTATTTATGTGTGTTTAAGCAACTCAATATTATACATATTGGGTGTTCATGCAACACACAACACATATGATTTTGTGTTACTTTAACACACAATTATCATATGTACTAATCTTACATCATGTTATCCTGGAACAAAAAATTCCGGGGGAAAAAAATCGACAAAAAAAATTTTCGAAAAAAAATATTTTTCGAAAAAAAAAAATATTTTGAAAAAAAAATATTTTTCGAAAAAAAAATCTGAAAAAAAATAAATAAATATTAAACTATAATTAATAAAATATATAATTAAAGTAATTAATAATAGGTAGAAGGATATTTTGGTAAATGGGTAATATTTTGTGCTTAATTGGGAATTAAGTTGAAGTTGTAATTAATAGGGAATACTTACCTTCTCCGCGTAATTAATTGGGCGTTGCCCCAAATAACAACCCGTCTACGTTGCGCACCCCTAAATTACTTAGGAACCTATAGTGCAATTTTTGCATAATATAGGGACCATACTGCAATTTTTGCATGATAATGGAATATCCCTAAAATTAACTACTATTAATATTACCATTGATTATGCAAAATATTTTCAATATGTTATGTTTTTTATTTATTTTTATAGTAAAGTCAAAAGTGTGTTTATATGTGACCGTCGTTTTATCATATAAATACCTGATTTCATATCATAGTTAACCTAAGACCCAAACTGAATCATGAAGGGAAAATTGGTGGAGGAAAGAATGTCAAAATATTTGAGAGAAGATATCCACAGGCTGTCCGAAGATTTAATGATTAACATCCTCAAGAGGCTGTCCATAAAGAACCTGTTGAGTTGCGGATCAGTATGCGAATCCTGGAACGCTCTAATAGCTTCCCCTTACTTAATTTGTACTTAATGAGATCTTAATCTGGTTCATTAAGACACTGGATAAATAAGACTGTTTGTTTTTCCTGTCCAATTCAGATCTGAATGGCTCTTAACGGGTCTGTTTCATTAAGATTTCAAACTAAGTCTGAATCATTCAGACACAGCCTCTTAACAGAATAAGTCATATTCAGTTGTTCATTCAGCATTCAGCACTTATTACTTAAAAAACAAACGACACCTAAAAGCCCACAAATCTTAATTAGAATTATCAAACGTTTACCCAAAGCAGAGGAGTGCATAGTGGATGAGAGTAAAGAAAGCCTCTCGTCTAACCCTGAATCAGACGATGCCAGTGAAGAAAGTCATGAATCAGATGATGAGATTGAAGAAAGTCATGATGCAGATGATGAGATTGGAGAAAGTCATGAATCAGATGATGAGACTGAAGAAGGCCATGAATTTGAAAGTGAAGAATCAGAGGTCCGCTACGAGAGGACGTATTTATCCTACTACTATGATTATGATAATACTGAAAGCTTTGATTTACATAATAAGTTTGAACTACCCGCCCTACCACTATCAAAAGTAGAGAAGGAGGGGACGATAACCATAGGAGGGAGTTGTAATGGGTTGATTTGCTTTAGATTAGATTTAGATTCTTATGTTCGGACATTCTTATGGAACCCACTTATAAAAAAGGTTGTATGTGTACCTCATCCCATCCATGTGATAGGTAAAGCTGATGATAGGGCATTAGGGTTTGGGTTTGATAATGTCAGGAACGATTACAAGTTAGTTAAAATTGTTGGTCATCGGGAAGGTAAGCCTAATGTTGAGGTATATAGGTTAAGCACAAGAATTTGGGAAGATATTACTCATTTGGTTCATTTGGATTCTCGTTTTTACCAGAATTGTAGTGTTTGATATGAATAGTGAAGTGTTCCGAGAGATGAGCTTCTCCCATAGTATGAAACTTGAAATGTCTCAGACAAATGTTCTACTTTATACTGCACATGCTCAGGCGTCTCTATATTTGATAGATATGGATAACAGTGGTTCTGGAGATATATGGAAGTTTGATATATGGTTGATGAAAGAATATGGGGTGGCTGAATCTTGGATCAAACTATTTTCTGTTGATAAGGAGGTTTATTGTATTCCACGCGGTTTCTTGGAATATGGTGAGTTATTGTGGGAGGATTATGATGGTTATATTGATGCGAGTGATGACCTGATCTCGTATAATCCTCAGAGTAAGCAATTTAGACTTCTTCTCAGTCCCACCGGAAAAAAATTTGCTCCGTATTATGTTGCTCATTATGTGCCAAGCCTTGTTTTAAATGATCAACAGGTGGATGTTTGGGATAGTGATACCTGCATTTTAGGGTCAAAAGTCGAATATATCAAAGAGAACCTTCAAATTTGAAGCCTTTTAGTATTCAGTTTCAGTTATTGTAAGACTAATTTAAATTTTAAGGTTTTTGACTATTATTTTCACAGTTAACATATGTTTCCTTTTCGTTTTGTTTGGTAAACAAAAAGATATTGGCTTGCTTGCTAGTAATCATGTTTATTCGACTAACATGGAACCTATTTGTAAAAAACTCAATTCCCAAATTGAAAGAAATTGGTGAAGAAGTAACATTATTATATCATCGTTAGTAAAGGCAGCTTGATGGCTCAATATGATATCATCAGCGCTGGTCTTCTTGAAGCTCTTTGTCATTTCTTTCTTGAAACTTAACTTTGTTGGAATATTTTTATGGGTTTTGTTTGAAATTGATGTAACTGGATAATTTAGTTTGGAAATCTGTGGATTTTGGAAGCTCTGCGAAATTTGAAATTCTTAAATCTATGATTTTTGAAAATGGTATATGCAAAAGATGAAATTGCATTAAACAGCTTGTTCAAAGATTAATTACTCCAAGTTCAAACAGCTTGCTGAAGATGTTGAAAATTCCTTTAACTAGAATAGGCAAAAAACCACTCAAGCAAATTTTAGGATTTAAAACATCGATTAAGAAATTTCTGCTCATAAACATAAGCTAATATACTTTTTAATTGTTTAAGCTCATAATTCACCCCTTTAGCTACTTTGACTACTCATAAAACTTTGAATCACACACTTGCTAATTCTCACTCAGTCACCAATTGTTAACAAAAACCCTCACATCCTCTCACCTCTCTTTAAGTTCCCCATACAACCAACATTGCATATTCTATTCTGTACAACTTTGACTATGCAGATGGACTTTGAACATATTTTGCATTGGTGAAGAAAGATTATCTCTAAGTAGTACGGGCTTACACATATTATAGTGTAGAATTAGCATCATATAATCACCATCTAAAATTATGCTAAAAATGTTGGATCAAATGGCTCCATTGAAATTAGGTTAGCATCAATTCTGGTTCCAGAAGAATGAGGTTTCTTAAAAGAAAAGGAGTTGTCGACAGATTCTGGTAATTAGTTATAGAGTAAATAACACTTTTGCCCCCTGGGTTTATACGCGATTGACAGGTTGCCCCCTAACTCTTAAAATGCGCCTCGATGCCCCCTAAGATTTAGTTTTGTGACCCGTTACCCCCTACTGCGTGTTCCGTCCATTTTTACCGTTAAAAGTGACGTGGCATTTCCATGTCACAATTTTTTTTTTTTAATCCAGATGTCAATTAATTATTTAATTAATTTAAACCAAGGGCAAAAATGAAATTTCATTAATAGGTTTTAAAATATTAAATATAATTAATAAAATAACAACCCCCCCTCCCCTTCTTCTTCTTCCCCTTCTTCTTCCCCGATGACCTGCAACTCCTTTTTAAAAAAAAAAAAAAAAATCTGGATTAATTGTGAGAAGAGAAGTAATAATGGTATTAATAGGTTTTCCTCTTCCCATGTTAAAGCCTTTAGTACCATCTGGAATTCTTTGGGGGAACTCCAAGACCAATGCTATGGACACCCTGGTGACTAAGATTGCTGAGAAATTGAAGGGTTGGAAACAATCCCTTCTTTCTATGGCAGGGAAAACCACTCTTATATCCTCTATAAATCATGCTTTCCCCACTTATTTTATGTCACTTCTGGCAATTCCCAAAGGAGTCCTTAATAAGATTAATTCTCTATCTAGCCACTTCTTTTGGGGGAAAGATGAGGATTCTGGAATTCACTGGGTTAAATGGAATAAAATAACTACTCCTAAGGTTAACGGAGGTCTGGGGATTAAAAATCTTGAGGCCTTCAATGTGTCCCTACTCGCTAAGCAAGCTTGGTCTATCCTATCCAATCCTGAATCCCTTGCTTTTAAAGTTCTTAAAGGAGTGTATTTTAAAGATGTAGACTTTATTCATGCTCCTAAGCCTAGGGGAGCTTCTTGGGTTTGGAATAGCCTCGCTAAGGGTAAAGATTTTCTTAAAACCCATCTAATCAAACCTATTGGGGATGGACATTATACCTTAATATGGGAAGATAACTGGTGTGGTAAAATTATCCCTAAACCTGCATCGTATAGTAATGATCCCTCTTTTCCAAAGTATGTTGCAGACCTGATATCTAGTAATACCAAAACCTGGAAAGTGGACTATATTAAGACTCTATTTCCCCCTGATGTAGTATCCAAGATTTTATCCCTAAATGTACCATGGACTGAAGGGTCTGTTGATCTTATTTGGCCTTACACTCTTAATGGTACATATACGAGTAAATCTGGATATTCATATTTAGTGGAAAATTTCATTGAACCCCACTCTGCCCCCTCCCCTTCTTACTTTCCTGATCAGGACCTTCTTAAACTTAGCTGGAAATCAAATGCTCCTCCTAAATTTAAAGTTTTCTTTTGGAAAGTATTGATGAATGCTCTAGCTACGGAGAGTAATAGGTTTTCGCGTAAATGTTCTAGCTCTGATTTATGTAATATTTGTCTTAAAGAAACTGAGGATGTGAATCACCTGTTTCTACACTGTGATTGGGCTAGAAGGATGTGGTATTTATCCCCTTTGCATTGTAGTGTTAATCCTCAGTCTACAGCTGGTCTGAACAGTTGGATTGGGGATTTAGTAGAAACTGGCCAAAATACTAAAGACAAGATAGAGATTCTTCTTAAGATTATAGCTTGTCTGTGGTCAATTTGGGTTATTCGTAATAAAAAAGTGATAGAGGATATCCCCATTAATTATGATACAGGTCTAACTTTGATGAATTTACATTGCAGGGAAATTTTATGTAAGGTTTCTGAGAATCATACCAGCTATCCCTTCAGTCCTAATGTGGAGACGCCAATTTGGAAATCCTTATCCCCCTCATGGATCAAACCTCCCCAGAACTTTGTCAAAATCAATGTTGATGCTTCATTTATCCCTGGGAAAGCTTTTACTGCAGCCGTTGTTCGTGATAGTGCAGGTGTGGTTGTTATGGGATTTACTTCTGAAATTTCAGCCTGCACAAGTTTTGAAGCTGAAGCTAAGGCAATTCGTAGTGCCCTACAGTTTGCCTTAGATCAAGCACCAAATTGCATCAGTATTGAATCTGATGCTGAAGCTGTACTTCAAGCCATTTATTCTTCTAGCGTGCCTTGTTCTTGGGAGAACAAACCAATCCTGGAAGATATTAGAAATTTGGCTAAAGCCCACCATAATTTGCGCATTTGTGGGATTAGAAGAACGGCTAACAAAGCAGCGGACTGGATTGTGAAAGCTTTTGCTAGGAAATCTTTATCTAATAATTGGTTTTGTAATTTGCCTTTTGAACTTTATTCTATTTTGTGTATTGATGCTGAAATTGTAACAACTGGAGTTGGTTGACTCTAGTTGTATCCCTTCTTTTTAATATAAGTATTTTTGCCTAAAAAAAAAAATCTGGCATTCTTGGTCCTTTCACAATTGGTTTTGGTGTTCCTTCAACAATAGAGCTGCTCGATTGTGAAGGTTGAGAAAGCAACGAAAGTAATCCACGGCTATTACTTATCTGAGTACGTAGCCGAGATTTTCCACGCCCTTTACCCCACCCTTTCTCTTTCTTTGATGGTGGTGAACTTTCTTCAGTCTGCAATAATAAATAATTATTAGATTTGGATTTTTATCATGATATATATATTAAAAACTTACATTGTTTTCAACAACTGATCCTGAGCTTTTAGCCTGAGGGGAATCGTCTAATACTTCAATACCATCATCTTCATCAGTATCCTCATCAAGATAACTATCAAAACCTGATCTTCTGCTCTTTAACACTGATTTAGGCTGCAAATAGATGAGATTTTCTAGATTAAAAGTAATTGATGAGATAGTAGTTGTGACTTGTGAGCGTTAATTGCTAATTAAACTTACCGTACGCCTAAGAAGCAGCCTAACACGTAGGCCTTTCCTCCAATTTCTTTCATCGTTTAGTTTATCAACCTGGTGAAATCACAATAGCTGAGTTAATTTTGTTACATAATAGTGAAAAATTATTAAGTAATACCGAAATTTGGAGATGTGACATACTGCTTTCTCAGCCGAGTCCATGTTATAGAATTCTATCAAAGCATGGAGCTTATTACTAATGACATAAAAATCAGGGACTATTAATCCAGATTTTTTTTTTTTAAAAAAAAAAGGAGTTGCAGGTCATCGGGGAAGAAGAAGGGGAAGAAGAAGAAGGGGAGGGGGGGTGGGTAGGGGGTGCGGTGGGGTGGGGGTGGGGGGTGTTATTTTATTAATTATATTTAATATTTTAAAACCTATTTATGAAATTTCATTTTTGCCCTTGGTTTAAATTAATTAAATAATTAATTGACATCTGGATTAAAAAAAAAAAATTGTGACATGGAAATGCCACGTCACTTTTAACGGTAAAAATGGACGGAACACGCAGTAGGGGGTAACGGGTCACAAAACTAAATCTTAGGGGGCATCGAGGCGCATTTTAAGAGTTAGGGGGCAACCTGTCAATCGCGTATAAACTCAGGGGGCAAAAGTGTTATTTACTCTTAGTTATAATATGAACTAGGTTGTATATCTTATCCAACAAAATTTAGGTTGTGATGAGCAACCTTCTGGACATACAGTTGATCGATTTGGGTAATTAATTATTATATGAACTAGGTTCTATATGTATCATTGCAGGTTAGCAGCAATTCTGGGTTTAAGAAGATTTGAGTTTTGTAAAAGAAAAAGGAGTTGTTGATCGATTTTGGTAATTGATTGGATTATCTTCTTAACATAATCTGTTTGTTGTATATTATTAGTATAGTTTGATTTTATTCCATTAAAGATAAAGGACCAAATCACAAATAAAATCTTAGTTTTACTCATTGGAAAATTCGTACAAAAGGTAATCTAATATAGTTTTGCTATTTATGTTGCAAAAAGCTCTGAACTAATACAAATTAATCAACTATGGCGTTGTGTGTAAAGGGTGAGTATACAATATAAATACACTTTTTTATCCACTGTTCATTTTCATTCCAGATATATCTTATCCTACTTTGATATAATTTTTTTTTTTTTTTGTCAACAAACAAGCAAAAATAAAGTTACATTTTAACCCTAGATAAATAATTATAAAGATCTATGATAGAGGTTGACGGGACGTCCAAGATGTTGATACCCCTCTTAGTAACTTTGGCGGCTAAATTTGCGATTTGGTTCAAATCTCTTTTGATATGGAAAATTTTCCATCGCGGGAATCTTTCCATCCATCCAAGTGTTTCACAAATCATTGGCCTGATTTGCCAACTAATGCACCCACCTTTGGCGATTCCTTGAACTACTTTGATATAATTGGCGATGAAATTTTGACTTCATATGACTTCAGAACTAAGAATTGTGCAATTGTACGAACAAAATCTAAGTATCCCTCCTGTCTTACAATATTATGCAAGTCTAGTGCCTTTACATGAGCCTTGTCTCTTTTACAATTAGCGGTAGCCAAAGGATTAGAAAACGAAAGTTTCATGAAGAATAATATATTTTTCAGCCTTATGTGTGAAAACAGCCTATTTATTTTACTTACATAAATGTCAAGCTATTATTTTTTTATCAGATATAAATCTGTTTTTTTTTTACGAGCGATTCAAGACAATATCCTCATTGCTCAAGAAGTTTCCTTCTTTATGAAGCGTAAATTGAAGAACAAAGCTAACTTTGCTGCTATTAAACTTGATATGGCAAAGGTTTATGACCAGGTTCGTTGGGAATTTCTTCGCCTGTTACTTGAAAAATTGGGGTTTGCACCCAAATGGGTACAATGGATCTGGAATTGTATATCGACGGTTACCTTTCAAATTAACATTAACGGAGAGCGCCAACCTCCTTTCAAACCTGGCCAAGGCATTCGTCAAGGAGATCCTTTATCACCATTGCTATTTGCTTTACTCACTGAATCACTTATCTCTTTATTGGAAACCAAGGTTGAACACGGAAAGATTACAGGTATTCAGATGACACAGAACTGTCCGACTATATCTCACCTTCTCTTTGCGGACGATTCCTTGTTTTTTATCTCGTTAGATGGACAAGACTTGCAGGAATTTCAGGAATGCATTGAGACTTACTGCCGGTGTTCAGGACAGAAGATTAATTACCACAAATCTTCAATATACTTCAGTACACAAACACCTGAAGATTTACGTCAACAGGTGGTAGCAACTCTACAGATAACTGAGTCACGTGACTTGGGTAAGTACCTAGGCATTCCACTTTGCCACAAGAGATCTCGCATGGAAACATTAAACTGGATAGTGGAACGGGGTTTTAACAAAGCCCAAGGATGGATAGCCAAACTCCTTTCGGAAGGCGGCAAAGAAATACTTATCAAAGCAGTTTTACAGGCTATCCCATGTTATGCTATGTCTATTTTTTCTTTTCCTATTGGTTTTTGCAGGAAACTCTCATCTATCATTGCCCGGTTCTGGTGGAACTCTTTGGAGAAAAGGAAAATTCATTGGTTGGAATTGGAAAAGATGACTGCCGCCAAAGTTGTAGGGGGTATGGGTTTTCGAGACCTGAAAAGGGCGAATAGGGCACTCTTAGCTGGCCAGGCTTGGAGAATCCTTAGTAACCCGAATCTTCTAGTTTCTAGAGTACTGAAAGGGATTTATTACCCGCATGGGACTTTTTTGGATATTAAATTGAGACAAAGTCGGACGTGGTCCTGGGCAAGCCTGATTGAAGGAAGGGATTTACTTGTTGAACATGGCCACATCCAGATTGGAAATGGCGAATCTACCAACATCTGGAAACACAAATGGTTACCCTCAGGTATTATTAAAGACCGTCCTATTGATACTAATCTTGTAACAGTCAATCAATTGATGACAAATCAGGGGAATAGTTGGGACTGGGCGGTTATTGATAACACCCTCCCTCAGCCTGTTCATGGAGAGGTTGCTAGGATCCCTCTCCTTGAACCGGAGGGACAGGATACTTTTATTTGGCCTTTTACAAAATCTGGTACATATACTACGAAAAAGGGATACAAATTATTATCCCAAATTGCGGTGAGTGGAACAGCACAGACCTCAATTCAAGCAGAACTGAACAACCCGAAACTGTGGAATAGAATTTGGAAATCTAATGTTCCCAACAAAGTGCGATCTTTTAACTGGAAAGCTTGCTGGAATTTACTACCAACTAAGCTGAATCTTTACAAACGGCATTGTAGCGATAGCAAATACTGTACCTGGTGCGAGAACATGACGGATACGGTTGTACATTTGCTTTTATCTTGTACTTTTGCAAAACAGGTATGGGCCGGTATTGAAGTACAGGTACGGATACCGGAGGATGATCCAGACTCGATTGGAGACTGGCTAACCAAAATTTGTGACTCAATGGACAACGCTATCTGGGAGGAGAACATTTTAATAGCATGCCTACAACTGACACTTTGGAACATCTGGAAGGCTAAAATGATAATGCTTCATGAACAACTTAATATTCGACCACAACAAATTGTGGGTACTATTCATGCAGGTATGAAAGACCTCTTTGGGGCCCATTGGGACTCCCAACCATCTCCTGCACCTCCTATTACCAGGATACCGGCTGTTAACCTAATGAATGATACTGATTTGAACAATGCTAATTTTGTTTACACCTGTGATGCTTCATTTATTTCTGCTGACAAGCCAAGTGGTATTGGAATAGTTCAGCGGAATACCCTTACAGGCCAACGTGTTACTTTCTCGAAACCTATCTGGACAGATTCAGCGGTGGAAGGGGAAGCTTCAGCAGTTCTGGAAGCTTCTAGGCTTAGCCTGGCTCACCCAGGATTGAAGACCGTCATTTGTTCAGACAACCTTGACTTTGTTCAAGGACTTAAGTCGTTGCCAGCTGCATGGTGGAAAGTCCGTCCGTACGTTATGCGAATCCACAAGATGGTTGAGGATCATGGAGCGCTTTGCTTCAAACATCTTCCGCGTAGATGGAACGGTCTGGCTGACCGAGCCGCGCGTTTAGCTAGGCAATCGGCACCGAATCATTTGGACCCCTTGGAATTGGGGTCGGCTTTTACGAGACTGGGGATAGGCTAATTTAGACCTTTATATTCTTTATATGTACGTTCGACCAAAAAAAAAACTGTTTTTTGTTTGTTGTAATATGGATATTTTTCATGTTTTATGGTATTTAATCACGCTTTAGAATTGCATATCTATTTTTTGAAACGCTTTACAAAGATTCAGAAGATTTAGTGTATAGTAAAATATAACGAGTGGCTTGACTGTTGCCGGTTAGTGAACCTCGGATTCATGTATCCTTGTTTTAGTTGGTCAATTTATCGAGCGACTCATTTGCACGTTCTTTTCCCTTTCCCGACATCAAAGGTCTTGATTTGTTCCCATTCTTGTTGGGGTAGTTGCAGGGACGGACCCACCTTCGGCCTAGGCCCCCCGAACTCGTAAATTTTAAAATACGTCAACGTAATTTTGACTCGAAAAATAATTAACTCTCACTGAAAATTTATCTAACACGTGCATGCAATAAAAAGCATACAAGTCATTGTAGCTTAGTGGTTTATTATTTTTACATATTAAAATTTATCTTAGAGGTCACGTGTTCTAATCCTAGCTTTTGCTTTATTATTTTTCACAAATATACATATAATGATTCGGAAATAAGTGTCGGATTGATTATTTTAGAGTTAAAAGCGATTTTCAATTAAAATATTGAATTTTAATATTTGTATTTTGACATTATTAATTATATCTTTTTTTTACCTTAAATTTTTTTGAAAAGCGTTAACCTCTAAATTTTTGTATATTTCAAACCCCCTCGATTTAACTTCTGGATCCGCCCCAGGGTAGTTGAAAACCAGGCTCTCCTAACATACTAAAATGATTTCACTTTGAATTTGCTTGTTCCTCTCAAGATAGGTGAGATAGCTTTTGGGATAGTGTTTAAGATTCGAGAAAAAATACTTAAAGGTACACTTGCAAGTTTTAAGAGGGTCTTCAACAATGTAGTTATGATACCTTTTGGTAATATTTTCAGAAGGAAACGCTGATTAGAAGCAAGATTTCAAGGTATATATGTTTCGCTATGTAAATCGTATAATTCGTGACTAACTACTAATCATGGGCTGAAAAATGCTATAAGACTTGGGTTACATAAAAAGTTATATGAACTTGCTAGAGATTATTTTATCAACCTTTATTTAGCAAATGATGATGCTCAGATAAGCATCGACCCGAAGCAGACAAAGTTTTAGCTTCTCCCTGGTTCAAAGTGAATTGTTGTTGTTGTTATTTAAAGAGATTGGGTTTAAGCGAAATGAAGAGAATGTGGAAGGTAATAGAGATAATAGTGCAAATAGTGATAAAGGTAAAAACGAGGAATCAAGTGGTGGATGGTTCGATTTATCAGACAAAGAGCTATCGGATTTAGAGGACAAAGGTATTTATATTGACGAGGAGGACTCACAGTTCGAGCCGGAAGAGGATTTTCCTGAAAATATATATAGTGGACAAGTTGGGAATTATAAAGGATCTGGTTCTGAGTCAGGGGAAGAGGAAGTGCAGAGCAAACGAGTTCAGATTGATAAGTGGAAGAAGAAAGGAGGTTCTACAATAGGAAAGAAGGGGAGCGGTCAACCCAGGAGTGTGACCGCAGGTAGAAAATGACGACTTGTGTATGGAACTGCCAGGGGATACGGGCTCCCTTGACAGTTTCTAGTATTAGGTCCGTACTTAATAGGTTTAAACCTGGGGTTGCGTGTTTTTTTGAAACAATGCTGCGTGCGGTAGATGCCCCCGAGGTTTTAAGGAATCTTAGATATGCTAATCATTTTGTTCAGGATCCGATAGGAAATGCTTATCATTCGGGTGGAATTTTGGTTATATGGCAAGCGGATGTTAAGCTCGAAGTTATTAGGGCTAGTCACTATTTTGTAATTTTATATATTAATGAACCATGTTTTCCCTATTATATTATATGTGTACATGCTCCAAACAAACTAGAACATAGGATAAAATTATGGGAAGAAATTACTATATGGAATCAAAATGTTAACAAACCTTGGGTTCTAATAGGGGACTTTAACGATATACTTAAACAATGTGAGAAATTAAGTAATACACCCCCCGATAATAGACGTATACATGAATTTAATACTTTTATCTCGAGGAATAATCTAAGTGAAATTCGTTCTAAAGGTTGTTATTTTACATGGTCTAACCGTCGAATTGATAAGCCAGTCAAGGTCAAACTTGATCGGGCATTTGCGTCATGTGATTGGTTGCACAGGTATATAAATGCACAGGTATATATACCCCCAGCTGTTGGATCAGATCATTGTCCACTTATTTTGATGCAGGAAAGAACACACAATAATGGATTGAAATGGTTCAAATTTGAAACAATGTGGATAGAGCACCCTAATTGCGAGAATGTTGTGAGAACGGCTTGGGGTAAAGAAGGAAGGACAGAGTCGTTACCGATATTTTTAAGAAAGAGGGACAATACAATTATAGCATTAACAGATTGGAGCAAGAGGACTTTTCGAAACAACGCATTAAAAATTAAGGAGTTGACACGGAGATTAGAAGAACTGGACAAAGTAGAACCTACGAATGACATAATGGAGGAACAGACCCAGATAAAGGAGATTATGAAGCAAACGTTTATTGCAGAAGAAAAATACTGGTATGATCGGGCAAGACAGAGCTGGATTAAATATGGAGATAAAAATACGAAATTTTTCTACTTGACAACGATTAAGCGACGACATTTAAATCGAATTTTGCGTATTAAGAAGGAGGATGGAAATTGGACGGAAGAGATATCGGATGTCAGAAACAGTTTTCAAAGTTATTATGAAAACCTATTCAGAGAAAAGAATTTAGAAGATATGGAGGAGGCAACGGAGGCTATACAGAGAAAGGTTACGGAGGAAATGAACGGGGAATTAACGCGGATACCAGTGTTGGAAGAGGTAAAAAAGGCAGTCTTCGACATGTCCCCATCTAAAGCACCCGGCCCAGATGGGTTGAATGGCAAGTTCTATCAGGAATACTGGCACATAATACAACACGATGTACTTTTAATGGTTCAGGATTTTTTCTTAAATAATATATCTCTCGAAAAGCTGAATGAAACGTTGGTAACTTTAATACCGAAAGGGGAAACCCAGGAAGGTATTGGGGATTATCGTCCAATTTCGTGTGTCAATTTTGGATATAAAATAATAGCAAAGATATTGGCCAATAGGTTACAGGGCATAATGGATATTATTGTCTCTCCGACACAAACAGCTTTTATCAAGAATAGGGCGATTCAGGATAACATCCTGATAGCCCAAGAGATATCCTTTTATATGAAACGTAAACGAAAGACACCAAAGCCAATGGCTGCAGTAAAGCTAGACATGGCAAAGGCATATGACCAGGTACGTTGGGATTTTCTTTTACTAGTATTGAGTAAATTAGGTTTTTGTGATAAATGGATACGGTGGATCTCGAATTGTATATCCTCGGTAACGTTTCAGCTTAATTTTAATGGTGAAAGACTTCGTAAATTTAAATCTGAAAGGGGTCTCCGACAGGGGGACCCGTTGTCTCCTTTTCTTTTTTCCCTTATGTCGGAATCCCTGATCAGTTTAATTGAAAAGAAAGTTGAGCAAGGTATGATGAAAGGGATCAAGATTACAAGAAATTGCCCGACTATAACCCATTTGCTTTTTGCAGATGATTCTCTATTTTTCTTAACAGTTGATGATCTCGAAATACAAGCATTTCGAGAATGTGTCTCTAAATATTGTGCAGGATCTGGACAGCGAATCAATTTCACGAAGTCATCGGTATGTTTCAGTAGGGACACAGCCGAGGAACGTAGATTAGAGGTTTCATCATTTATTGGAATACAAGAAAAGGAGGACCTTGGAAAATATTTGGGAATACCACTGTGCCACAAACGGTCAAAGATACAGTCACTCCAATGGATAGCGGAGAAGGTTTTCAAAAATACAGAAGGCTGGAAAGCACAACTATTATCTGACGGCGGAAAGGAGGTACTTATTAAGGCAATCCTACAAGCAATCCCGATATATGCAATGTCAATCTTTTCTTTTCCTATTACTTTTTGTAATAAATTAATATCGGCAATCTCGAATTTCTGGTGGAACTCTGGACAAAAATCTCGAATACACTGGCTAGCATGGGAGAAATTGGCAATTGGCAAGCTGATAGGAGGAATGGGCTTTAAAGATTTCAAGAGAATGAATACAGCTTTACTAGCAGCACAGGCATGGAGAATTCTAAACAACCCAACCTCGTTAGCAGCTAGGCTTCTTAAAGGTATATATTTTCCTAAATGTAACTTTCTCGATGTAAAATTAAGACAGTCTCGAACTTGGTCATGGGCAAGTCTGCTAGAGGGCCGGGATTTGCTACGAAAATATGGTAAATATCAGATAGGCAATGGAGAAAATATTAATATATGGACGGATAAGTGGTTAGATACAACGTGGAAACTAGAAAAACCGGAGCATTGCGAGATCTATACGATTAAAGAGCTGTGGAAGGATGGCACATCAGAATGGGACACGGAAAAGTTGGATGAGTTATTTCCGGCTCTAGTTATCCCGATTATCTTGAGGGAAAAGGTGTTCCTGACAGACACCCCCGATAAATGGATATGGCCGTACACAACCAAGGGAGAATATATAACAAAGTCTGGATATAAGATAATTACGGAGGCAAGGATCATGGAGGCACCAGGACAATCCAACGTTATGCAAAAGGATAGTAAGCTATGGGTTACTGTTTGGCACTCTAATCTACCCACAAAGGTCAGGATCTTTATTTGGAAGGCTTGTACTAACGCTTTACCAACCGGGAAAAATTTGGTTGTGCGTCATTGTGAGGTGGAAGCGGAATGCCAATGGTGTAAAATGGAACAAGAAACAGTTGAACACTTGTTACTTACTTGTGATATTGCCAAGCTTGTTTGGGCAGGTTCGGCTTTACAGATCTATATAGAACAAAAGGTAGATGACTTGGGAGATTGGATCTTAGCAATTATCGACACGTTTGTCCTAGGAGGATGGAGGAGAGAAATTGTTATATCTTACGTGCTAACGCTGGCCTGGAATTTATGGAAGGCAAAAATGAAAAGTCGGTATGATAACTACGTAATCGACGCTGAAGACATCATTAGATCGGCGAACAAGCATATGGTTGAACGTTTTAGCAGCAATTGGACAACGGGACAGACATTAACAAGCGTCACAAGGGACACGCGAAGTATAACAACAACTGAGTTAAACTTCCAATCAAATGTTGCATATACTTGTGATACATCGTTTGAGAAACCGTACCTACCTACTGGAATTGGGGTGGTACAAATAGTCAAGGATACGGGACAAAGGACAGATTTCTCTTCAGTTACTATGTGTAATACAAGTGTAGAGGGAGAGGCGCAAGCAGTGATAGTAGCGCTTAACCGGGCAATTCAAGACAAACACGAGGGGATTACTATCTTCTCGGATAACCTTGACATAGTTCAGGGTACACAGCAGGTGTCGGCTGCAAGTTGGAAGCTGCGACCATGGATTAGGCAAATCAACAGGCTGGCGACAAGTGTAGCTCCAGTCGTCTTCAAGCATATTCCACGCCAATTCAATGGACGAGCGGATAACTTAGCCAAACAAGCCAGACACAAGGCAAAGAAGGAACAAGGAACTACCGCAGATAGACTTATTTCACAATTTTCTCGATTAGGGATTGGATAATAGTAATTTAGATAGGATACTGTCGAAATGTTTTAAGCGTCCAAAAAAAAAAAAAAAAAAAAACAAAGTGAATTGTTAAAGTAATGAAAGGTTACTACTACAAAAGAAAATTCTTTTCACCTTTTTTCTGATTAGTAAATTTTTGCTACTCGTAATATAATTTTCCGGTTAAAATTTACATTCGAGTTTTTGCTTTAATTAGGATCTTTTTTTTCTTTTTTTTTTGACATCGTTACTAGACTAATTATTACAACAACTATTGAGAAACTGAAGGGAACTAAAAGCCGAGAAATCTTTCCATCTTGAAAGTTTGATATTGTTCCTTGTGCACTTTGCTAAGGCGTCCGCAATTGCATTATAATTTCTGCTAATATAAGATATTTTCCATGTTAGAAATAAATTAAACCATCCTCTGATTTTTTCAGTGATTGGGTTAAGCTTCCAATGTAACCCAGTGTTTCTTTTAATGCCGGATTATTCTTTTTGTCAATCATGTTCTCCTTTAAATTGGCGGAAATGTAAAACCATACAAAATTGAAGAGGCTGCAATAAAAATTAGTTGATTCAGGAGATCTTTATCTACCACTTTAGGATTAAGTTCATTCTCCTTGATCATTTCTACTTCTCTGGCTAATCTCTTTCTCTTCCTTTTTTTTTTTTTCTGTTTGCTTGTTTGACTACTATTTTGGGATTTTCGAGCATACACCAATCCTGTAAACCTAAGAAAGGAAGAACAAACTAAGCGTAAAACTGAAAATAAAAATAACATTTAAACTACTAAAGGATTAACACCAAAGTCACACGCTACCGTCTCTGGCAGCGGCGCCAAAAACTTGGTGGGTCCTGTGGTGTCATAAAATAAGCAATAAAAGTAAATGATCCACAATACCGCAAGTGCACGGTTGTCCAAGTAATAGTCCGATAAATCGGGTTTCCTTCGCAGGGACGGATAGTTATAACTCTAGTATTAATCAAATAATAGGAATAATTGAGTGACAAAAAAGTAAATGATAAAGACCTTTGTTTGGTTTTGTTTAAAGATTAAAGATGCAATAAAATAAATACTAAATTAATTGATCGAAAAGGAAATAATACAAGTATATGAGTAGACGCAAAGATGAGAGATGTATTTGAGTCTCGCAAGGAATCCACCTACTTAACCTAATCAATGTTTTGTTTAAGGGTAGAATTGGTATTATTATATTAGTCGGGACTCTAATGTCTCCTAGCCTCCCGTTTTCCTTTCAAAAGCCTTTTTATATCCACGTTACAAGCCTTGCCCCTTAGATTTTTAGGACCTTTCCATATGACCCGCACTCGAATTACGATGCTTTGACGCTCGTCTAGATCTTGAGTTTGGGGTGGTGGTTTCTATGGGAAATATTATTGGTTAGTTTTGTGCTATGTAAATGTTCTTTTTGATCATTTGTTATATACATTGTAACTCTTTATCGGGGTAAAAAGGAAAAGAAAAAGATTTGAAAAATTTGAGAAAAATATATATGAGAATGAAAAAAAACATAGTGGCATGAAAAAGATGAGAAAAATATATATGAGAAAGAAAAACAAACATAGTGACATGAATTCTCACATTAAAAACAGAGTCATTGCCACTTACAAAAGAAAAACATATATACATTTGGCCGACAAAGTGGGAATTCTTTGGGTAATCATAAAGGGGTTTCATTTGGGTTATTGGGGATGGGAATAAGTGCATCAATTGGGATGAGTGGGAATATCTTTGAGAGAAACTCAAGCTCTAGGGAGACTTGTTGATGGCTAGTGAAGAGAGAGCCAAAAGCTCACTCTAAATTATCCAAATATATGTATCACACCTACTATAAGCCTACATTACAACCTTAAAGACCTTAAGTTTCTTGACTATACAATTTAGGATCTTTTAACTAATTAGAGTAGTTAGATGGACCTTAGAAACTATGTGAGGATTAAGGAATACCATATAGCCACCATTATAAATTAAGAAAGAACCTATCTCCGTGCATTGCAAATCTAATCGGATCTTGAAATTAATTTGTTTGGATTGTGTATTTGATAGGTATATATTTTTATTTAGTTTTTAAATGATGTTATACGAGACTTGTTATATTTATGCTTTAGTGTCATTTATCACCTTTCTCCTCTCTTTCTCTCTTCTTTGGTGTATTTGACATAAGATCCTTCTAAACTCCTTTTTTTTGTCAGGACGAATAAAATTTGAGTTGGTGGTATTGATATATCTATTTTTGTGATGGATTTTATTGGGCCTAAGTGAGGGTTTTTTCCTTGTTATTTGCTATATTGCACTTTTACTTTTATTTTTTGACTTAATACTGTTTACAGATATTTTGTGCCTTAATTGTGTGTTAAGTGTGTAGGTTTTAGGTACATGATTTATACAAGGTTACAATATAAGGAGAAGAATTCGAGAAGTCAAGAGAATCCCCAAGTCAAAGCAGAATTTGAGCTTAAAGCCACTTTGGGAAGTTGGAGTGTTTGTCAGAGAAATTTCTGCACCTAAGTGTTTCAGTCACTACAACTTTTTGGTGAGATATTTGGACCAGATTCCTTTTGATTTATAGAGAGATTGAAGTCAAGGTCATTTTGCAAGTGACGGAAGTCAATTCGGAGTTAAGTTGAAGAAGTTATGCCATTTGATTCTACTGTGGTTCAAAACAGAACTTTGGTTAGTAAAACAGGTTGGGCCCCTTCTAAACTTAATTAAGAAAGCCTAAAGGGGACCCAAATTTTTTTAACTCATATATAATTTATAGTTCATCCCCCATATCATTATCTATCAAATAATGCATCTTTTTAGAAATCAATTTCATCTTCAAAAGGGGGAAAAGTGCCAGAAGAGAAGGAAAAGGAGAAGAGAAGGGTTTGTCTATGAACCTAACCATTCACTGGTTCCCTTCGTCATTAAGAGAAACTTAGCTTTAGTTTTACATTTAAACACGTTTATGTCTTTAGTTGTAATTAGTTTTTTTAAATTAGTTGTTCTTCTTTATTCATGACTAACCCCTCATTGCTTGAGGATGCTACTGTAAGAATTTGTGTTTAGCTTCTTAATTGAGTTATTGCATTTGGGATATTATTATTATATTTAATTGAGTTGGATTGAGTATTTTCCATTGCTTTATATGTCTTGTATAAAGGCCACATGTACTCTGGCCAAGTAATGGGTTGCTGTAGTAATTAAGCTAACACCTGAATGGGGGGTTTGGTTACGTAAATAGCATATAAACGCCTAATGCGAGGCATTGAATTAGACGATCTTGTCCGCTATGCAGTCAACGTGGTAGGAATTTCATTCACCCAAAAACCTTAGGCGTGTACGGTTGCCTTCTAAGTCTACCCGGATGAGAGTTAGAAGGGCACTTGAATCGCGACTAATGTGAACACAACCACTTAACCTTATCAATATAGAGGCGTAAACAATTACTATAAATTCTTAAAGCAACCATATCCTATTAGTTCATCCTTTATTTATTTATGTATTTTTTATTTTATTTCATAGTTTAATTCTCATTGCATTCACTAATTCATTAGTTGTCAATCATATTTGAAAACCAAATAAACATTCTTCTATTTGAATTATTTAATATTTTGTTATTTATATTACAAGCTTCACGCATTTACACTAGTTTGAACACCATTAGTCTTACAGATAATCCTTGTGGAAAAGGATAAGCCTACTTATCACTTTTACTTGTCTTCGATCCGTACAGTGCGCAACGTCACCCCAAATTTATTATTTCTTTATTATATATCACACATCGGGGGGCATCACATACCTTTTTCTTGGAACGCACTGCACTGGACTAACCCACTCACTGTTTGAGATCGAGAAAATGATTCCCGCATCTAACAACTTTATCACCTCATTCCTTACCACCTCCTTCATTGCGGGCATGAGTCTTCTTTGCCCCTCTATTGAACATGAACTTTCGTCTTCAAAAAATGATCTTGTGTTGAAAAATGGTAGTACTAATCCCTTTGTATCAGAGACTGTCCACCCAATTGCCTCTTTGTTGGCTCTGAGTACACATAGCAGCATATCTTCTTAAGGGCCTAAAAGGTTAGCAGAAACAATAACAGATAAAGTATTTTTCATATCTTGATAGGGCATACTACAAATGGGTTGGAAGTGGTTTCTCCTCGAGGATAAGAGGACATTCAATAGATGGTTTCTTTCTTGATTCATTGTCCTCCGCCTCGTGGATTCGTTTGTAAACTTTCACCTTAGTTTTCCACTTTTGGAACTAAGCGCAACCACGACATCGCCTAACTCATCATACATTTCTGGTGATTCAAGTACTAAGGCTTCCTTTAATATGTCATCAAAACTTGTTTCATTGTATACTTCTTGTCTAATTTGGTTAATGACATATATGTGTAAACAATCATCTTTCGAACCTAGAAACTTCATAGCCTTAAACACATTGAATTTAATCTTTTCGTCTTGGATCCTCACGATCAATTCACCATTCTCAACATCATTAGTGTACGCCCTATGGCTAAGAATGGTCTACCCAAGACTTGGGGACATTTTTATCCGCGTCGTAGTCAAGAATAATAATATCCCATGGAAATATATAACTACCAGCTTTATCTACAACATCTTCAATTTTACCTTCTGGTTGGGAGAGGGGTTGGTCTGCCATTTTCAAGACCACAGTAGTAGGTACAACTTCCCATATGTTAAGCTTCTCAAATAAGTACTTGGCATGATATTGACACTCACGCCTAAATCACATAATGCCTTCCCGGTCCATCCTTCACCAATGGTAATAGGTATTGTGAAACTTTCCGGATCCTTCAACTTTTTTGGAAACTTTCTCTGGCATATAGCACTATATTCCTCACATAAACCAAACAATTCCCATATTCATACCTTTGTTGGTTGGAAAGGATGTCATTTAGAAATTTTAGATATTTTGGCATCCTTTTGACAGCTTCCACAAACAGTATATTGATTTATAGCATGCTAACTATGTCTATGAACTTCTTGAATTCTGCTCATTGGTCTTATTCTTCATACGAGAAGGGAATCGTGGTGGAGGACGAGTCTTGTTCACCACTAAGTCTTTCTTCCTTTTTTGGTGATTTCTCTATATACCAGTTCAATTACCTCTTCAAATTTGTCTTCAACTGTATCTTCAACCGCCTTTTCCAAAACGGGGGTTTGTTCTATTGCTTGTTCTTTATCCACAACTAAGGGAGGAGATATTTTTTTCTACACTTCTCAATCTAATCGCCTTACATACATAGTCTTTTAGATTTATAGTATTACTCGGAAGTTAACCACCTGGACTAGATTGCACATATTCGCGGGTTGTGATACCTGACTTTCCAATTGTTTCAGAGCGATGGATTGTTCGTAAAACCTTCTTTGATTATAACTTGCATTCTTTTCCTCTATTTTTGATAGCATAGCCATTTGTTGTTCAAATTTGATTATAGGTGGTTGGGGAGGAGCAAGGCTTACTTGTTGCGTGAAATTTGCCGCATATGGCTTGTATACGGGCTATGGTGGAGCTTGAACTCTGTAGCTCGAATTACTTTGATAGAACGGTTGTGGTTGAACTTGATAGACTTTATCTTGAGGTCGAGGCTGATATGGATTGCCTTGATATGCTATCTTTTGTTGATTTGCTTGTTGGAAGCTTGAATGGGCTTGGGTTCCTTGAGCATGAATTGCGACATTCGAGTGATTGAACCTACGGTGAACTTTAAAAGAACCCAGTACCATATTTTCAACACAATATTCCCAATCATAGTCTCATACCACAACTTGAACAACCATATGTCGTATCTACCTTACTTACTTGGGCTATGTTGTCAGAATACTTCTCTACGGGTATAACTAATCCCTCTAATTGTTTATTGCACTTCTCAAGTCTATTTTTTTTAGTAGAGTCGACATTTTGTGATGTAATTGACTTTCGTTGATGGACAACTTCTTTCAGTATCGATAATTTTCTCCATGGCCATATTAGCTTCCTCAAGGTTCATCAACACAAAACTTCCTCCCCCGAGGTTATTCGCTCTCACTTGAGACTCCTTGTTGAGTCCCCTATAAAAATGGATTTCTGATAATCTAGCGAGGATACATGTAACGAGAACCTCGCTATCTTCTCTTGAAACTTCGTCCATGCTTTGCCAACACTATCTCCCTCTTCTTGTACGAAGTTCTCAAGTTCCAACATGTCTTTCAGTCGCCTACTTATTTGGTAAAATTGGTTGAGGAACTTTTCTTGAAGCTTATCCCAACTTGGGATAGAATCAAAGTATTGATCATCATACCAATCGCTCGCACTTCCGGTCAAGAAAAACTAGATCATGACGTAATACATCGGTTCCTTTGTGACACCTTCAGTGATTGATATAGGCATCACAAATCTTCATGAATTTCTGAATGTAGCGGATAAGATCTTGTTACGTAGCACCACTAAACTGGGGAAAACTCAAAAAATTGATTCAGCATCCATGGATCAGACCTAAATTAAGTGGCTTGTATATCTGGAACGGGATCCCCATGGGTTGCACTCTGAATGCACCAGGAAGGCCTAGATATTGTTGACCATCCATCTAATTAATTTGAAATAGACTCAAACAAAAATAAAAGCGTTAAATTAAACTACTAAAACTAAGTCAAAACTCAAAACTAACGATGTAGACCCGGGCAGCGGTGCCAAAAACTTGGTACCAGCAAAGGTGTGATAAAATAACGAATAGATTAGATAATAAAGCACGTACACCTAAGACAACTACAATAAAACTCTCCGAAAGTGAATGGTTCGTTGCAAGTAATAAGTAAGTAAAACGAGTATCGATCTCAAGGACTACGAAAGTGAGCTTGTAAACAAAGTTATTACTAAGCGCACTAGAAGAAATTGGTAAAATAATACGCTAAAGATACTAAAATTTATGGTTGGTTTTAAGACTTTATAATGATTATCTATATTAAACTAAGACTTAAATTAAAGACGGGAAAAAAACACGAAAGAGAAACTTATGAGAGTTTAGCTCGAGAATAACAAGTAATCCTCGCTATCCTTGTTATATGTTTACTATCTAAGGAGATGTGATATAAGCAATAGCCGGGATTCTAAATTCCTTCTAACTCATGTTAGGGTAGATTAGGAAGCAACTGCAACACTACCAGGGGACTTGGGTAAGAGAACCCTTCGTAATGATCGATGTTAAAATTAAACCCTATTGAATATCTAGTTAAACAAGACTATTAGGATCACTACCGCACACTAGACGATTATATGTCGTTTTCAATAATTGAATCCCCCGCCATGGTGACAATCAAACTAATAATGGGGTAACCCTATACTCTACGCATAACAAGGACTACAAACATATATCAAACAATAAATACAAAGCTATTACGAGCAATTCAATTAATTATAAATTTTGAATTCAATAAAAGAATAAAACAAGTCTAGTGATGACTAAAATGATGAGTTCTAGTAAGGTTAATCAGATCGGTAAAACAAATCCAAGAAGTAAGATCAAGTATAGTAACATAACGAAGATGACTTTCTCGCCAAATGGTACAAATCTAGAAGATGGCGAGTTAGAAGTTAATGAAGCAAATGTTATAGTAGTTGCAGAGCAATTTGTTGAAGTACAAACTCCGGTAGACTCAGTCAAAAGGAAACCAATATTGTGGTCAACTCTGTTTAAAAAAGAAGTGGATTAGGTATCGTAACTTGAATTTCACACACCGACTAGACACGAAGGCAGGAAAGTGATCAAACCACCTCAAGATGTGTTTGATGAAGGTGCAAATCTGTGGGAAAACTGTCTCATCGGCCAATTTTTGGACAGTCCTCCTCCATTCTACGCTATAGTGAATATTGTAAAGTATCAATGGAAGAATTTAAGAAAGACAGAGGTAAAATCAAGTGGGAAGGGAGTGTATGTGTTCAAATTCGAAATTCAACAGTTCTATAACAAAACAATGGAAGAATTATGGCATATCAATGGTAAACCACTATTACTGCGACATTGGAGTGCTGATATGCCGTTCGAAAAAAATGATGTTACTAAAATTCCAATTTGGGTGAAATTAATCAACGTTCCTATGAATTTATGGACTCAAAGAGGATTGAGCTATGTAGCTAGTAGAATTGAAGTCCCATTACAAATGGACTCTATTACATAGTCTAAAACATGATTAGGAGATGCTCGTGTGTGCGTTGAGGTAGACACTAAAGAGGAATTACCTAATAATGTATTGATGTTCGGTTAAAGGAATTACATGAAGTTAGAGTTGAATATGATTGAAAACCTATTATATGTACTAAATGTAGTAAGTTTGGCCATATTGAGAGCAAATGTAACAATATACAGAATGAATGGGTACCAAAGAGAATTGTTGTAGAATAAATCAAAGAGAATAAAGGAAGTAAGGAGAAGAACAAAGTAGATGAGTGAAAAGTAGTTTGTACAAATACTAGAAACTATCATGAAGGAGAATCCAGTTCCATTCAAATATCAAACACATTTGAGAAGCTACAGGGAGGCAGTAAAATTGATCAAGATACCCTAAGTTTCATCAATCATGAAGGTGGTAAGGAGATTACTATACCACCAAACTTATGAATATAGCTACATGGAATGTTAGAGGTTTCAATAATGTCCTCACACAACTTGATGTCAAGGACTTTTGAATTAGAAATAGTGTAAGAGTGATTGGACTTCTTGAAACTAAAGTGAAGTCTGATAGATTTTTACCAATAATTAGTGCTCATTTTTCCAATTTGGAGATGGTGCACAACTATAATAAAGATAATACTGGTAGAGTTTGGGTTTTATGGGATAAGAATTATGTAGAGATCAAAGTAATACATGAGACTTTTCAAGCATTATTTTTTCATTTAACAGTTATAGATGGTGGAGATGAAGTTTTCTAGGAGAATATTTATGGAAGTAATGATGAAGCTGATAGGAAATTGCTATGGAAAGATACGGTTTAGTGGAGCTTAGATTATAAAGATCACAAGGTTGCCTTCCTTGGTGATTTCAATGATATCTTATAAAATTAATGATAGACTGAACTGTGATACTGATGTCTCCCCATTTGTGATGATTCAATATTAGTTGGAGACATCATTTTTAGTGTTTTAGAAGTCTAAATACTCAATTTTTCTATGTAATAGTGCACTTTCTTATTTCTAGTCTTGATTTTATGATTTATTATTTTTAGTGCATATTGGGTTTAATTATTTATTTAGTGTGAAGTTTTAAAGATTATAAGGTGATTAATTAGATGCCAAGTCAATTCTAAGAGATAAAGGAAAGAAGATATGCATGGAAATTGGAGATAAGGAAAGAAAAGCTAAGATAGGGAAAGATAAAGTTGCCAAATAAATCTGAATTCCTGCACCCACGACCATAGAAGTGATCATAACTCAAGATTGGATAGGAATTTGGAAGAATGGTATGAAGCAAAGTTAAAGAGATTTCCGAGATGATCAGTTTTGACTATTGGATCGTATCAAACGGATAAGTATTGAAGGAGTTACGGCCAAAACAAAACAGCGGCAGATTATTACCTTTTCTATATTTTAGGGTTACGAATTTGAGTTGGGCTTGGAGTCCAAGTTACTTGTCTTCCACTCCAAGAAAACGAATTAGGTCTTCTAAACACCAATAAATACACTCTTAAACCTTTGTAAAGTAATCCTTGCTCAGTTCTAAACCTTGTATTAATTCTTAATATATATATAATAGACATAAAATATTTGAAAGTATAATGGGTAATAAAAAATTCTATAATGTTAAATCTTATAATTATCTTTTATTAAAAAAATAAATTAGGCAAAGAGTGTTTGAATTTAAAAAGGAGATTTTAAAATTTATTAGGTAAAAATCTCTTAAAATAATTTAGTAATTACTTAAGAGATTTTGAACGGATCTTATCCAAACCGGAATAGATGACACATTTTGCCATACATAGAATTACAAGATATTTTCTCGGTTTAGGAGTTAAATTACTAAAAATGTGATATATAAAGAACAAATAAGATATTTACTCTTTTTTGAATAGTAGTTACTGTTACAAGCAAAAAAATCTCCCAAAATACTCAGGCCAGCAAATTCGTGCGGAGTATTTAAGTCCTTAACCCCTAATTCTCCATTTTGGGAAAAGAAAATATAAATATTCTCCAATCCTCCCCAATCTTGGGGTGAAAACTATAGTTTTTGTGTTTTGTGATATAAGTGGAGGGCGGCTGCTATAGCTCTGATTTGATGGCCATATTTAGGCTGTAGTTGTTTTCAAATCTTGTTCGGCCATCACCGGGACCCATCAAATCCGTTTGGTCCCAAATTTCTTGACGTTTATTTCCGGGCTTTTGTTATGCAGACACACAAAAGCCCACATTTGTTATCGTTATGCTCATATTTTTTCCATCTATTTATAATAAAAAGGGTAAACAAAATTTACTTAACCGTTTTCGACTAAAAAAAAAAACGACTAAAAAAAGAAAAGAAATTCAACTTAAAAAAAACTTACTTAACCGCTAAAGCTTTACTGGCCAAGATAGTTTTCTTGGGATTTTTTTTAAAAGTTTTAGAATTTGATCAAAAAAGACATCCTTATTATCTATAATGGAGTTCTCACTAGTTCTATCTCTCTTGGTACATGAATGACACTAATATAGTGTTTATTTCAAAATGTAAAAATCTCCAAACAATTAGACATTATAGACCTAAATCTTACACAAATTTTCTTTATAAAATCCTTTCTACAGTTATGGTTCTTAGACTTGCTAATATCATCCCCTCAATTATCTTCCCTTGTCAATCTGCCTTTATTAAAGACATACGTATCTAAGATAATATTATGATTATTCATGAAGTTATTCATAAGCTCAAACATCTCAGAATAACTCGAAAGATAGTTATTCTATAATTAAAGCTGATATCCATAAAGCCTATGATAGAATTAGTTGGCCCTTTCTCTTTTCTGTTCTTCTAAAGCTTGGATTCAATGAGAATTGGATTAATTTTATTCGAGAATGTGTAACTTCGGTGAATTTTAATGTTTTAATCAATGGTCAAATGGTAGGCGCTTTTAAACCCTCTCGTGGTCTTCGTCAAGGAGACCCACTATCCCCTTATATGTTTACCATTGTCTCTTATGTCTTGTCCCTCCTAATTGAAAAAGATTTTTTAAATGGAGATATTAAGGGTATTCAATTAAATAAACAGGGTCCTTCTATCCATCATCTCCTTTTGGCTGATGATTCAATCTTTTTTCTTAGGAATTCTGCATTGAAAATTCATGCTTTTAAGGAGACTCTCTATAAATTCTGTTTTGCTTCTGGTCTTACTATCAACCTTAATAAATCTTCCATGTTCTTGAATCTTAATTGCCCTCCCTTGATGAGAAGTACGATCTCTGATGCTTGTAGAATGTCAATCACTGAGGATTTGGCTTGTATTTGGGATTACCCACTGAGTGGTGTAATTCGAAAACTAAAGCTATGGATACCTTAATTGCTAAAGCAGCCTCTAAGTTAAGTGGTTGGAAAAAATCCTTATTATCCATGGTTGGGAAAGCTATTCTTATTTCTTCTATTATTCATGTTTTTCCCACTTACTTTATGTCATTATATGATATTCCAAAAGGAGTTCTTACAAAGATAATTTTCCTTACTTTCCATTTCGTTTGGGGTAATGAAGATGACCAAGGAAATCCATTGGATTAACTGGAATAAGATAGCATCCCCTAAATGTTCTGGTGGTGTGGGTATAAAAAATTTGGAACCCTTTAATTTAGCCCTTCTGGCTAAACAAGCCTGGTTTATTCTTGACAATTCCTCATCCTTTGTCCATCAGGTCCTCAAAGGAATTTATTTCCCTGAAAAGGATATGCTTGATACTTCTGATATTATGGGGGTTCTTGGATATGGAATAGCATTCGTGAAGGATGCTTATTTCTCAAACCTCTTTTGATCGAACCTATTGGAGATGGGCATTGTACTTTGATTTGGGAGGATAATTGAATTGGTAAAATCATTGAGAAACCAGGGAATTACTCTGAAGACCCTTATTATCCTAAGTTTATAGCTGGTCTCATTCATGCTCTGGATTGATGACTTGAAGACGGCTGGACGTTGAAAGAAATTTCTGTGATAAGAAATTTTGGTTGAGAAGATATTGATAACCTAGAAATATTTATAACGTTTATCCCATTTTTTTAGCATTTACTTCTCAGACTTCGTTCAGACTTGTAACAAAGTCTGACCGAATCAGATCAAATATGATCTCTTAAGATATGATTTGTAAAAAAAACAATCTTAATTATAAGTGATCCGACCGAATAAGTGAAATGGGCCAATCAGTGCCTATTAAGTGCAAACAAAAAGGGCCTAAGTCTTGGAAGGTGGATATGCTCAATACTCTGTTCCCTCCTAAGGTGGTCATAGTTATTCTTAAACTCAATATCCCATGAACCACCCAAAACCTCTCTTTGATTTGGTCATTTACCAAAGATGGTAAATATTCTTGTAAGTCTGGATACCATCTTCCCGTTACCCCCTTATTATCCCCTCCCATCATCCAGGTTTATCTTTTTACCCTAATGTTGATTTACTTAAGCTAGATTGGGCTTCTAATGCTCCCCTAAATTTAAATTCTTCTTCTGGCTTGTTATTATGAATGCTTATCTACTAAACTAAAATAGGTATTTGAGAAAGTGCTCAAGCACTGATCTGTGTCATATTTACCTTAAGGAAGAAAAATCTATTGAGCATTTGTTCCTTAAATGCGAGTGGACTATTAAATTTTGGTTTCTTTCTCCTCTTCAATACCATATTCAACCTTTCTTTAACTTGAGCATTAATTCTTGGATTGTTTCTATTATTGATAAAGGGGCAAATTTAAAAGAAAAGAATGACTTACTCCTTACCATCATCCTGTGTTTTTGGGTTATTTGGCTTACTAGGAATAAGTTTGTTTAACTTACCCGTTGATTTTGATTCTTCTATTAGTTTAATTGACATATTCTACGGGCAAGTTCAATTCAATGATGAGTCTAGCAGTGATCAGCCCTTATTATCGCCTGATAATTATTATGTTGAATGGCTCTCCTCTATCCCTACTTGGTCACCTCCTCCCTAGTAGTGTCTAAAGATGAATGTTGATGCTACTTTTAAGAATGGGAAAGCGATAGCAGCCGCAGTAATCCGTAACCGGAATGGTGAAGTTATTAATGGTTTTGCCATGGATATCCAAGCCTCTTCTAGTTTTGAAGCTAAAGCTAAAGCATTGAGAAATGGTCTTCAATTTTCTATAGGCAAAGCTCCTCTTTGCAACAGGATCGAAACTAATGCAGAAGCTTTTCTTAAAGCCGTATATTCTTCGAGCCCGAACTGTTCTTGGAAAGACAGGTCTATCCTCGATGATATTGAAAATATGGAGAAAGATCACATTAATCTCCATATATGTGGTGTTAGAAGAACGGTGAACAAGGTTGCTGATTGGCTCGCCAAAACTTTTGCCAATTCTATTTTATCTCCTTCTTGGACTTGTAACATTCCTTTAGACTCAAACGTTTTGATTTGTAATGACTCGATGCGACTGGGGTTGGTTAACCTCCTTTCGCCCTATTTTCTAATATATTAGCCTCTTTGCTTAAAAAAACTATTTTTATAGTTAAACTATTTTTAAATTATATCTGATTTTTTTTTTGAAATTTTCAGAAAATCGATGTAACTTCAATGATTAGAGTATTTTGTGATGATCAAGAAATCCAAAATTTTTATATAATTTATTAATTGAAATAAATACTAATTATCGATAATCAAAATAACAGAAAAATTTATTTGTATTTTTTGAACTTATTTGGTTTAATATTTTTTATCATAATACTCTATATAACTTTATATTTGTTATGAATACATGTTTTAGTACTGAAAATTATTCTATTCAATTGTTATGAATATTATTTATCATAATACTCTATATAACTTTATATTTGTTATGAATACGTGTTTTACTCCATATATTTTACGTTATAAGTTTATATTCCACAAATTATGATAACAACCTTACTAATCTAATACCATGTGTCTTCAGGGACGGATCCCTATAAGGGCCATGGAGTCTCAAGCCCTCCCTGAACCCGTAAATTTTATAATACGTCAATCAACTGTTGTCCCGAAAACTAATTAGCCTCCTCTAAATATTTATGTTAAGAGTTCAAGTTCTAAAGAACGCATAAATGATTGTGTCTAAGTGGTTTAGTACCTTAAGGGTTGTAGACGAATCGAGCCGAGCCAAATAGTAGATGTGCATGCTTGGTTATATATTTATAGATTCAACGAGCTGAGCTTTGAAGTTAGTGTTCGAGCTTGACTAGTGAGAATATAACAAAGCTCGAGCTCGAAATCTCATCGAGCTCAAAAGCTCGTTTAAATCTATTTCGAGCTCAATTTTTTTTATCTCAGACTTATTTAGATTAATTATAAGATAGATTGTTGCAAACCTTTTAATTATATCGATTTTCAATTAGAACATAATTGACTATCGTAAACTATCATGAAAAACAATCACATACTCTCTTTTTGGATTACTCTTTACTAAAAATGATTGTTGGTTTATTAAAATTAATCTTTTGACCAGAGATGCACAGTATTTCTCAGGGCAACTCTTGAAGGCTTGAATATCTGTATTATCAATTGTCAAGAAAAAAAGTGAATCATCTGCGAGTAATAAGTAAGAAAAGCTAGGACGGTTTCTAGTAATCTGTATACCCTTTATGAGATTATTATGAACATAGTTGTCAATTAAACTAATCACAGATTATGTCATGATAGTAAGTAGAAAAGGAGAAAGAGGGTCACCTTGTCTAATACCCCTTCCCGAGTTAAATTTTTTTCATTCTTTCATCATTCGTATTAATTTGAAAGGAAACCGCAGATATGCAATTTTTAATCCAATTAACCCATTTATTGCATAAACCTAATCTCTTGAGGACAAGAAGAATAAACTCCCACCTAACCTGATCATATGATATTTCTATATCAGTTTTAATTGTTGTCATATGCTCTTGATTTTTCCTTTTTCGGCTCATAAAGAAGGAAATTTGTTGTACAACTATAATATTGTCTTGGATTGCTCCGCCTTTGATAAAAGTTGATTGTGTGGGGGAAAATTGTATTCATGAACTCCTGTAATCTATTAGTAACATTTTTACAATAATTTTATACCTAAAGTGACACATGAGATAGGACTATAGTCTCCCAATTTTTCCTGAATATCTCTTCTAGGGATAAGTGTAATAAGGGCGTCGTTGATACTTTTGAGAGAAATATCATTATTAAAAAATCTTGTACTATTAGAAAAACATCATTTTAATAATATTCCAGAATTCTCTACAGAACTTGCCGTTTAGACCATCAGACCCAGGGGCTTTAGATGGGGATAATTCGCTGACTGCTTTTTCAACCTCCTCCATCTTAGGTTGTTTGGTCAAGATCTTGTTCATTTTTTCTGTTATTTTTGGAGAAATAAATTGAGCTGATTTCTCCATCATTTCTGTTTTAACTTCTAATTCTTGAAAGAGTTTTTTATAAAATTCTGAAAAACATGTTCTTACTTTGTTTATATCCTCTTTCCAATTATCTTGATCATCTTTGATTTTTGTAATTCTATCAACATTACGTCTTTGAATAGTAGATAAGTGGAATAATTTAGTGTTCTTGTCACCATATGTTAACTATAATTGTCGAGATCTATCAACCCAATATTTTTTATTTGCATACATATTTAAATTTGATTTGAGCCTTAATGTCAAATTCATCTTGTTGAAATTATGGGGTTGATACAGATTTAGTAATTTTTATAATTCATTTTTGTAAAAAATTTATTTGTGTTTCATGATTGTTAAACTTTTCTTTACATCATTTTTTTAGATCTCGAATCGTGTTGTCTATTTTATTTAGAAACTTTTCTAGAGAAGGTGTGACTCCTTGATCACCCTATGCTTTATTAACAATTTTCCTTCACTCATTATTGTCAAGCCAAAAAGATTCGAAAATTATATTTAGAGTTTATGTTGTTTAGTGGAAAAAATCCCACTAAATCCTAATTGTATAATATAAGTCCTTATATAGAATGATTTATATTTTATTATACAATAAAATAAAATCCTAAGTGTAAATAAACAAATGCAGAAATGTAAAGATATTAATAGCAATAATGTGTCTCATAATATGAGACGTAATAGTACAAGTGTAATTTCATTCCACTAAGCTTGGCGGTAACTCTATTAAAAATTCAACAAGTGTTTAAATTCCTCAAGTTACAGTTTGTTCAAATTTAGTTTCTAGTTGAGTAAGATAAAAGAGACACAGTCACACAAGCTCTTCCACTTTAATGTATCTTTAAACACCTTAAACATGACCTCTGTTAAGGTTAAATACTCATCAGCACTACTGATTTTACACACCACTTTTCCTTTTAAAACCACTACATCATCACTTATAATGTATATGCACATGCACAAGAGTAGAAATTGGGAAACAAACCAAAATAAAAGTTTAAATCACCAATAAAAAAAAATCTTTTTCCCCTAATCATGTGATATTTTTTCTCTCTGCTTTAAGTTCATCTTTGAACAATCAGCACTTCCTTTAAATGTCACGCAACTGTTATAATTTATAGCTTCCATCATTTCTTGCTATGGGAAGATCTTTTCTTTTATCCTCCACTTCAACTAGTCTTGATACATGTACTATTGTTGGGTAATTTTCTTCATTTCCTCGAGTTTATCCTGTTCAAACAACACACAATGAATGTCATACATATCAATATTTTTCAAGATTCGCATAATAATCTAGTATTGAAGCATACCTTTGGCTTTGTACCTTCTTCTAAAATACTACTATTAATAGAGAGAAGCACACTTTTTGTAGAGTCTAGTGTTGATGACACATTACTTTTATATATTACAACTGTTTCTCGAAGCTCACAAGTATCTTTTCTTTTCTTAATATCTGCTTCTAATGTCATTATTTTACTTGGTTGTGTAGAATCAAAATCAGAATCAGGTTCATTATCAACATAACAAGTATCATCAATCTTCCTGATTTTAGGAGGTCCAACATTATATGGCACTTCTAAACCTGCTTTCAAATACTCAATTTCCCTTCTACGTTTTTCTCCTACAGTTTCGACCTGTAATTGAATAGCCCTGTTAATATGTGTTATTGAATCACAAGATGGGCGGTGAGTGGTGATGGTAACGATGCTAAATAGCGGCGGTGATGCAATTAATAGACCAACAAATGAATATCAACAAAGTCATTTTTGCTTATTACGCAAAACATAAGGACTATTGATGCAATTTTACCTGAAAACAGTACTAATTACTGTTACCCTATCTTCTCCAATTCACACACCCATATACATACAGATGTTGGAATCAATTACATATACATATATAAATACCTGGAAGTGAGATGGAGGAAAGAGAAGGCGGAGGTGGACGGAGGCGGAGGCGAAGAGATCCACTAGAAGAATCAATCGGATTTTGGAGAGAGCAAAAGAATTATAATAGCCAAAATCTCCATCCTAGAAGCCGTCCATTGCTGGTGGCCGTCTCGCCAGAGCAAATTGACACATGAATAGTTATGGCAGCAGCGCCGGAGACAATACGGTGGAGGGGAGGTTCAGAAAGAGAGAAGAGAGACGCGGGTGAGGAGAGAGAGAAAGAGATCAGAGATTAAAGAAATAAAAAAAAGAAATAAATAATAAAAGGGTAAAAATGGAAATAATGTTTTGGTATGTAACTTTTATAGACAATTTAAAATAAAAGAAGGTAGAGGGCTATTATTATTAAATTGGTAACTTACATGGTAAATATTTCTTTTATTTATTATGTTATTTTCAAATAGATCACCTTTATTGCCACCTTACAAAATTTGCCAAATATGTTTTGGTAAATAATTCTCCCTAAAATACAAATAATGTACCCAACTTTCACACTTTAATTAATTCTAAAATATACAAATAAATATTTAATATAATACAATTGAGGCTAAGAAATATAAAATATAAAATATGAAATATCTCACACATGGTAACATAAAGTAGTCGTCATTCCTGCCAATTGTACTACGTCAGCAATACAGGTGGAACGCACCAACAGCACCTAAATTTGCACAACAATCCTCGACTTTTAAAGAAATATCTAAACAACCCCGTTAGTTTAACAACTTGTCATGTGCTCTCAACCAGAAAATCATCAAAGTCAACCTCGTCGAATTCCTCGGTGTAGTTTTTCCACGACAACCTCATATCCGGCAAACCAAAGGCCAAGTCAACGTCAAAAGAAAAATCGTCAACTTCGCCATAATCAACCCCATCAAACGACGTTATAGGCAAAACTGTTGTCGGTGAGAAAACAGCATCCTTAGAAAAGCAAGACAGACCTTCAACGTCCGTTGTCTGAATTTCCACAGGTTCAACTGTTAAACCGAAGTTCGTGACGGCGTCAGGTCCTTTCAACTTAACAGCAGCTTTATCGTAAACGTTAGCAGCTTCCTCTGGCGTATCATAAGTCCCCAGCCAAAGTCTTTTCTTCCGGGTCGGGTCTCGGATCTCAGCAGCCCATCTTCCCCAAGGCCGCTGACGTACACCTCTGAACTTTTTCCGACGAGTGACATCACTTCCAGGCGATAAGCTCCGTTTCTTGTTACTTTTCTTTAGTGGCACCTGTGACTTCGCCGGCGGGAAAAAATTGATCTCTAGAACATGTCTCTTCACTCTCTGAACTATCTTCTGGTTTCCATCCTCGTCATCTGAGGAATCAGTAGCGTCAGGATCGGTGATAATGATTCTGACGACCTTATTGTGGAAGTTGGTTGAAGAACCGCCGTGCGCGGAGGAGATCTGATCCGGAATGAGCTTGTCTCTAGTGATTTTATGCTCTGAGAACTTCACTGCTGGTTGCTCAGCCATGTCTAGGGTGGAATCCATTTGGCTCCCTTTTGGTATGTGTATAGGGGCTTGCATGATCATCAAAAACATGCAAAAACAAGCATAACCGAGCAGAAATACTTTTCCCAAAAGCTCCACAAACTAATTTTGACCAAAGATTTGCAAGTTAAATAGGTGATTTTCTTTCAGTTGAAATTATTCAATAAATAACCAGAAGGAAGCAATCGAGCACCCAATTTAACAAGAGTTTGCCCTCTGTAACATGTGATTGTATAATAAGAAAGCTTGTTTCTGATCCTCTGCAGCAAAGATACCTTTTCGTATTGGCGGGAAACAATCCCGTTTTGGCGGGAAATGATCTCTCTCTGGATCTCTGTCAGATTTCTGTGCAGAAGTTGGGAAGTGAGAGTAGAATAGAAATGGGAGAGTGATATATAGTGCACTAGGAATCAAATTAAATAGATACATACTCACTAGACACTTTTGACTTTTCTTTGGACTAAAATGAAACATTGATATTGTCGGAGGTGGCGAGGGATGTGTTACAGCTGGCTTTGGATGATGTGTCGAGTGGTTCTTCTTTAAATAAAAATCTCTTTAGATTTTGCCTATTTAATTAAGAAATTTTGACTATTAAAACTTTCGCGTAATATGCGATTTAGACTCGAGAAAATTTAACTTCGATACCCGAGCGCTAAGTTGTGGCAGTTCGAAATTTTGGTCAATTTCTGTCACAAAAGGGTGCGGTATATCGCAAGTAGGTGTCGTACACTGTAATTTTTCTCTGTCCAACACTCCTTAACTTCGAAATTTTTCCAATTTTTCACCTCAAACTTGAACCTTTGCATACCAACACATCAAAAATCCTCATACCTTCCTCATTACTGCAATATAGACTCTAAAACACATAAACTAACTAATCAAAACAAAAACATAAGAACATAAAAGAATTGTGGGTTGTCTCCAGTAAGAACACTTTTATCTGACGTCTTTTACAGTTCGTCGTGTTACCTCGATCCTCTCTTGAGCATCCCCAACAGCGGGTGAGCCTATGCACAACTACTATCCGAAGTTTGTGACCCTTCTTCGCTTGGATTTCAATCTGTTTTGTCGAAACAACTCTTGTAACGAAAAACGAACCCATCCACGAATTCTTGAATCCCCGTGGCCTATTCTCTTGCTTAGGGGTTTTCCAAGCAACCTCGTCACCAAGCCAAACTCATTTTTTACTCTCTTTTTCACGGGTTTATAGTGGACTCTCTTTTTAACCTCTTTGGTCACAACTCGGAATCTTGGGACCTCACGTGACTCCTCATGTTTCTCATCCACAAAGTGGAATGTTTTGGATTCTTCTTCGGTTCAGAGAGCCACGATTCCCTCATGAACATCAATTATGTTGTGACTTGTCGCTAAGAATGGATGTCCAAGTATCAATGGTACATGTTGACCTGTAATGCTATCAAGAATAACAAAATCCGTAACTATAGCTAATGTACTTACATGGACAAGCACGTCCTCAATGACTGCACATGGCTTTACTGTTAAGTTATCTAGGAGCAGTAAATTGATGCCTTTTATTATGGTATCTCCCATGCCTAACTTCTCAAACATATTTTGGGTATGAAATTTCTACCTGACCCAAAGTCACACATTGCTTTAGCCTCGAAGTTACCACCTTTATTGATTTGGAGGTATAAAGCTCCCGGATCTTTTGTGGTAGCTTCTTTGGACTTTTGTCAAGCCTTCTTTAGTAAGACCTACAGTCTCGATCTCAACCTCTACACTCTTACTCTTCTCAGAAGAAATTTCTTTGAAGACTTTTGGTGTTCTAGGTTCTTTCTCAATTACCTCGATTACTGGGATGCTGGTTCCTTCTTGGCTTGACGTCTCAGACTTAGTACACCCATAGGATATGTAATTCTTAGTAGGTGTGGTGGTGATGAAAGCAGATGTGGAGGCGGCAACTCCGCCTTATTATTTTCTTTTCCAACTTCTTTAATCCCATCTTTGATTGTTATGTTGTCTAAGTTAAGCTTCGTGGGTTCTTCTAGTGTTGGAATCACTACACTTATTGCAGTTTTACTTTCAACCTCATCCTCACTGTCCCAATATTCGATTGTTACCGCAATTAAGTTCAATTTTATTTGTGATTATGGGTTTGTAGGTGGCCGATCCACCTTACTTTCTTCTTCTTGCACCTTTGGTGCAATTTTCTCCTCTTTCTTAGTATCTTTTTCACCTTCTCTAACCACATGCTTGAACTCTTTCTTAACCTATTTATCCTCTTGATTCTCAACAATTTACTCATCTAAGCTAAGTTTGGTTGGTTCTTCTATGGTTGAAACCTCAAACCCAACATTGGTATCGCCCAATTTTGTACATAAATCTTGTGGTAATTGCTAAAAAATCGTAGTGAGTTGCGTTAACCTCTGCTCCATCAATTAATTTTGTTGATGCATGAGCTACACTAGTGATATAGTAGCATCGTCCTTCGCTTTACTTTTGCGCATCTTATCGGTTGAAATCTTGATGAATTGCATTAGAGCATCTCTTGAATCAATCATTTTCTCGGAGTGCTCTACGACTATTTCAACAATGTGTTGCATGTTGGTTAGTGTTGGTCCCATGAAATCGTGCAGGGTTTGTGGTGGTCCTTTGTGTGTTCTAAAATAAATGCAAAAAGTAATCGAACCACAACCGCAAGTGTACGGTTGTCCCAAGTAATAATAGTGATAAAACAGATTCGTTCCAAGGACGGGATGGTTGACTACAATGCTTATCCACTAATGATTGGTTGCACTTATGAAAACAAATAAAAGTTGGAATGATTGATTGGTTGTTTGTTTTAATTCTAAGTAATGAGAACTAAATATAAAATGCAATTAAATACTAAGACGCAAGTAAATAAATGTAAAACACAAGTATGAGAAGGTAGCACTTGAGAACGCAAGGGGTCCTCCGAATTCTATTTCATAACCTATTCTGTTTAAGGGTCAAATTGGTCAATTGACATTGGTCGGGATTCAATAATCCTTGTACCCCCGTCAGGGTGGACTACAAGGCTATTCTACAGTGTCACTAGTCCCGTCAGGGTAAATATGATCCACTTTCGAATGATTAAGCTAAATTACCTCATTGGCCATAAAATTAACTACGCTCGTCAAAGTCAAATAGTTTATATTTTATATTCTGTAATTATTTCTGTACCTAAACCCCCCGTCAAGGTGATCCAATCGCCACTTATTGGAATAGCCTAGATACTAAACCCTATTATTAATTGATCAGGTCAATAATAGTAAATAAGCACAAATTAAAGAAAAAAGTAAAAGACCCAATTCGATTTAATTAACAGAAACCCAAATTCAGGACATGAAATACAATGGAACTGGGATTCACCCATAAAGCATTCTCAAGCACTTAATTAAATTAGCTCATACTAATGCGAAAAACTAAATTAAAACAGAAAGAATTCATGTTCTTCAATTACAGAAATAAAAGATAGAACCTAATTAGGATTTGGGTTTGGCTGTGATTTGGAGATATAGACTGTCTCCAGCTCTGTAGCTTTCTCCTTTTCCTTGCTGCTGACTTTCTCTCTGGACACTCTCTTCTAAAGATGAATTAAATTGAAGAATAAAATGAGAGGTGAGAAATAATGAGGTCAAAAGCTCCTTTTATAAGCTTAAAAACGGATTAGGGCTTGGACTTAAGAATAAATCAATAATTAAATGTCCAAGCCCCATTTCTAAGCCCAAAATCCCGTAACTGCTGATACACCTTCACTAAAACGGCTTTTCCCGCTTCGTTACAACTCTGATTGACCTGAAATCAGTTGCTAAATTTCCGTAACTCGATAAGAAATGTTTTCTCTTCAAAGGTAAGCGGCTAAATCATCTCTTAAGCACCTTGAAATCAGAAATCTTTGGCCTGGAAAACAGATTTGCAGCTCTAAAATCGAATCTTTGGGGTTTATCTTCAAGCTTTGACTTCATTACACGATCTTTGACTTTAATCTTTTATTCCTCTCCTAGCTAGTATTCAAAACCTACAAGCTTTTCACTAAAAACGACCCATATTACACGCAAAAGTTTAATAAATCAAAAATAATAAACTCTAAAGAGGAAAATTGAATTATTGCATATTAGCACCAAAAGTCTATCTAAATAATCAAATAAACACCAAAAATGATGTCTCCCAAAGGTATAAAATTAGAACATTTAGGGAGACATCAGTTTGCAAAACCTTATTGTAGGAGACTTCTTGCAGATTATGCATGGGCTGTGGTGGAGCTTGAACTTGGTAGCTCGAACCTTCTTGATAGAAATTTTGACTTCGGGTCCCATGCATATTTGTATTCCTTGGTGTGTAATAGTTCTCCATACCTTAGGAACTTAAAAAGAGACTAAAAGAAGCGTGTAAAACTGAAAAACTAACTATACAATCCCCGGCAGCGGAACTAACTATACAATCCCCGGCAGCGGCGCCAAAAACTTGGCGGTGGCAAAGATGGTATAAAATAATAGATAAACAAATATAATAATAAAGGACACACAACCTATACTACCACGAGAAACTCACTGCATGTGCACATATCGTTCGCAAGGAATAGTTAAATAGGTAAGAGTTCGTTCTCAGGGATTTAGGTAGTTAGCTCAAACTTATATTCAATAATAGTGTAGATGAATTAGATGTTTATACTCAAACAGAAATAAGATAAATAATTATCTAACGCAAATAATTAAATATGAATGAAAATAAGATGATAATTAGGGTTACTAGTATGAGTCTATCTTACTAAGTTGTTATTCTAATCTTAAGGGTGAATTAACATTATATATGTAGCCGGGATTCTAAATTCCTCCTAACCCACGTCAGGGTGGACTTAGGAAGCAACCTCTACACTACCAGGGGACTTGGGTAAGGGGACCCTGCGCAATATTTGGTGGTTAAATCAAACCTTAATGACTATCTAGCTAGGCAAGCCCGTCAGGATCACCACCGCATATTAACCGATTACGTGGTGTTGTAAATAATTGAATCCCCCATTAGGTTGTCAACCCAATTACTAAGGGCGGTCCTAAGATTGTCAAATCTAGGTCTGAAATAAGTCAAAGCACATAATACAGATATACGCAAAGCTCAAATCAATTATAATAACAAATAGTATAATGGGATTTAGACAAAGTAATAATCCAAACAGTTAAGAATTGAAACTTGCTGAATAAAAACTTAGAAATGTGGTTAAGCCACAGATCTTTAGCTAATTACCCTAATTATAGAGAAGATTAGATGTAGAAAAGGAGTTTGTCACTCTCCAGCTTCTTGCTTCTTGTCTTCCTCTACAGGACAGCTTGCTTCTCTGGATGATTTCTAAGTGTAATATGGAAAATTAATTGAGAAATGACCTATTTACAATTATGACTAGGTGTATTTATAGGTTCTAGGTCGAAATATTGGAGTGTAAGTCAAGTTATTGGAGTCCAATTCCAATTCGTATCCTAAAATATAGGACAGGATAAACACTAGATATTGATTTAAGCATATCTCCTTCGTTACTACGTCAAATTTAGTGTACCACCTATCAAAAGAACCGCAATTCAAAGACATATCAGACCCTAAAAGAGATCCTGCAAATTCATAACATATTTTCTACAGTCTTCAAAACTCTGGACGTCTCTCCATCTTTAAAAATTTATTTTTTAACTTTTCCTTTCCTAAATCAACTTTGTTTCCTTTTAACTCTCAAATTTTCCTTGAATATTCTTTTATTAACTCCTTAGAATTGATTTGGCATCTAATTATATTCCATATACCTAAGAGCTTCACAATTAACACATAATTTATACCAAATATGCTCTAAAAGTAATAAAGCAAGGATATCACTAAAGTAGTGGTAGGAATATCGTAGCAAGGGAAACCTTCCATGAAATAATATTAAGCTAGTGTAGGATCAACATGCAAACTGGAGAGCTCTCGAAACAGGTAGGGATGATAGTAATTAGCTTATAAACACCTGTAAAAACCATTCATGTAATCTCATGGCAATCATGCCCTCACTTTCCATCCAGCACTTCACATAAACACGGTCATTCACTCAAAACAAGCATTTTCACGTTGATAAAATCTATCTTATCAGACATAACCAGGAGAAAACCATATTAGTACTTGAAGAAGAAGAGTTAAAGGAGTCAAACTTATCCTTGGGGGGATTTGCCTATCAGTTCTCATGTGGCCTATAAACGCCTTGAGAAGAATGTTCTACTTCATGTGTTTAAAGCCGAATGGTATTCACTCCAAGAAGGTGAAATTTATCTAGTAACACATTGGCTTGTAGGACTTCACATATATGAATTACTTCAAATATAAATTTGGCACACAAATTTTCATAATGTGCACTTGTTCAGGGATTGGCTTTTGGTCAGTGAGAGTGTACCTCATCCCATTACCCAACACATATTCTTTCTTACCTGCAATATCCCCCCATATTTAGTCTCGAGAGTTTTTGAAATGAGTTTTACAACTTTAAAGTGGACAAATTGATCAAAAATGTTATTTGACATATGGTTCAAGAGATGAGCCCTAACAATTTTGTTATAGTTCTCAAACTTTGCAAGACTCTCGGTTGCCTCTATAGTTGCAGGCAAGACATCCAAGATTGGGAGGGTCCAACAAACAAAACGTGATCGACATCAAGTTGTTCAAATAATATAAAAGTTTACGCAACCATCCTTTGAAAATAATCCCGACCAGTGATTCTAGTTTTGACATGTCTACTAGAATTTTCAAAGTAGAGGGAAAATCCATTACAAAATAGAGATATAATTGTTTTTTAGAGACTATAATGGAACTCGAAATCTAACATACAAAAACTATAAAATTTGTAGTGGCGTGGGTACCATTTCCTTAAATACGATTTTAATATTGTTTCGGTGTTAACCAATATTTTATTGGTCATTCCTTAAAGTAAAACTCTTACACCTCTTGAGTTGTGTCACAACGAAAAAGATGTAGTATTGGCAAACATGTTTTGGCCAGAAAGTTTAAACGAAAGAAGAAGCGGGAGCATCTTTGTAAAATTTGTACTCCTTTCTGTTCCACAAAAATTGTCCACTTACTAAAAATAATGTTCCAAGTATATTGTCCACTTATGAATTAAAGACACTTTTTCTTACTTTTTCTACTATTACTCTTATTAAAATATTGAAATTTATATTTCCAATACATATTTAAAATATCAATATACTTTATTAGGGGTATTTTTGTAATGATGAATGCATTTATTATATTTTTTAATTTGTGTGTAAATTAAGTGGATAAATTTATGGAACGAAGAAAGTACTATTTTTTAGCTGAAAGTTTATGAAACCTTTCCAGATTAACTGCCTTTAATTGCAAAAACTTTTTTTATCTCCTTATAAAGAAAAAGGTTCTCTTTTTGTATTAATATGCATTTTACTCAATTGTAGAAATTAAATTTACTAATATCGATAGTTGGTCTAGTGACTAGACTACTCTACAGAGACCAAGAGGTCTTGAAATCGAATATTAATGATTCCAATTCCAAAGTGCCTCTCTTATGTATTAAAAAAAGGGTAAATTATATTATTAAGCCTACGATACCTTGGTACACCAAAGTAAGGCCCAACCCCAACTAAGCACTAATAATCCGTCAGAACCTAACTAAGAAGGGGAGAAAGACCAAAAACACCCTCCCTCTCTTATACTTCTTTTCTTATACACAGCGAAGAAACCAAAACAAAAAGCCTATTAGGGTTTTGAATCAAAAAAATCTATCCTCTCTCTGTACCTTCCCTCTCTATACCCTGGTGGTACGGCCTAGGGTGTGATAAAATATGATATAAATAAAGAGCAGATAAACACCCTAAAGCTAGCACGGTTCTGCAAGTATACAGATCGTATGCAAGTTTTAGAAAATAAGTAAGATTCGTTCCGCAGAGACTACGAAGGTTAGGGGAATCTTATGCAATAATCAAGTACAGATAATTAAAGCTAGAACAAATAAAACGCAGAAAAATAAAGACAATAGATATTTATTTGGTTTTTTGATTAAACTAAATTAAACTAAGAATTTAAAGACAGAAAATTAAATACGAAAGAGAAGTAGTATGAGAATATAGCTTGAGTCAATAGCATGTAATCCCCACTAGTTTTGCCGTTCTAAACATGTAAGGGTAAATTATGTAGTATTTCAATAATCGGTTCCAATTACGCTAGGTAGTTTTAAATAAGATTTACCTGTGTCAATAAGGCTTCCTAAGCAAACAGTTCCTGTAATTGGTAAATAGTAACATGTACTAAACCATAGTGATTATCTAGTTAGGTTGATTTGTCAGATCTAAACCGAATACTAGACGTTATGTGCTAAACATGTAATTAAACACCGTTGTCAATGGTGACCTAACTACTAGATGGTAATTCTATATGGCTGCAGTTCACAAGAACACAGAACATAAATCCAAACACATAAACAGAGAATAAAAACTATAATTCAATTTAAAACATAGAATTCCCAAATTAGATAGATGTCAATCAAAACTAGGGTTCATACATATATGCTAAAACTCAAGCTAAAGAAATTTTGTTCATGCAAGAAAAGAAAGAAATTACAAATTTAAAGGTAGAAGAAGACATTGTTGATGACAGCTCCTTCCAGACTTCTTTTCTTGTGTTGTAAGCTTTCTCTTGGTTTAAGGTTTCACCAAGGATGATTTAAGAGTGTTAAGAGGCTGTATTTATAGTGTATAGGTTGACCTAATTCGTTTCTTGGAGGAGAGGTTAAGTAATGGACTCCAAGCCCAACTCAAATTCGTATGGAAATAAAGATAATTTCTGTTGAACTGTTTTGAGCATATCTTCTTCGTTATTGGTCGGTTTTTGCTCCACAATATACCAAAAGAATCCTCACAGAATTATCTAAGTACCTATGAAAGGAATCTTCCAAAATTGGCTTGGTTTTGGAGTTATCACCACTTCTTTAGGCGTAGCTGGAGAAATTCAGATTAAGGCAGCTTTTCCTTTTCCATGATTTTAGCTTTTGTTTCCTTTATCTCTAATTACCATGCTTATCTCTTTCCATATCTTGTAGTCTTTGACTTGGACTCTAATTAATCTCCATAATTATCTTTAAAGCTTCACACTAAATAAACAATTAAACCCAATATGCTCTAAAAATATTATGTTACTAAATCAAGACCCAAAATAGGAAAGTGCACTAAATTAAGCTAAAATCAACCTATAAACTAATAAATACGCCTAAAATGATGTCTCAGAAATAGATTTTATTATCACAAATGAGGAGACATCACCTGGACCACCCACCTTCCTCCCCCCACCGCCCCTACGCCTCCCTCTTCCCTCCTTCACCCACCACCATCGAAGACCACCCTCCCCTCCACCATCGAAGCAGCGGCAGCACCACGACGAGAAGAAGCCCACGCCGAGGAAGCCCACATCAGAACTCGACGAGCAGCAGCACCACGACGAGAAGAAGCCCACATCAGATCTCGCTGCCTCTGCGCTCAGATCCACCACCACCATCGAGCACTCCACCTCTGCTGCTCTGCGCTCGGATCCACCGCCAACATGTTGTTCTTCTCCCGTTTCTTCATCGCCGGAGTCCACCATCGACGGAGTTTATCATCCTTCGTCGCCAGAGTCCACCACCACGTCAAGAGCCGGAGTTCATCATCCTTCGCCGGATTTCGCTGCTGCTCCTCTTTGTTCGCGCCATCTTCGATCTGTTGTTCGAAGGTCCAGAATCTGCTGCACATGAGCAAAATCTGCAGCAAGAGAGGTCCCAACCTCCAAATTCCACCGTTCGCACTACACCACTCCTCATATCTCCGCCACTCTTCCACCCTCCCGCCAGACAGCAATCGAACCAGACCTATGTTTATCCCTATGTCGTGAGTTTGTTACTGTTATTGTGAGTTTGGTAAGATAGGTCCAGCCCTATGTCTATCATTAGGTCCAGCCCTAGTTCCAGCCATGGGTCCAGCCCTAGTTCCATCCATGGGTCCAGCCCATTCGTTAAAGTCCTTTCTTCTTCTTTTTTTTGCCGTGTGAGTAAGAGAGGTCCAGCCATGGGGGTGAGTGTGGTAAGAGGGGTCCAGCCAATTTTTTTTGTTTGCCGTGTGAGTATGGTAAGAGGGGTCCATTAAATTTTGTTATGTAGTTAATGTGATTGGGTAAGGGGTTCAGCCCATTTTGTTTGTCTTGGGTGTGTAAGGGTTATTTGGGTAAGGGGTCTAGCCCATTTTGTAGTCTTATGTGTAGTTGGACTTGAGTGTGTGAGGGTTCGTGCTTGGTACAGCCCTAAAGGCACAGACTTGGGACAACTTTTTGATTTCATTGGATATGTATTTGGACAAACGAGCTTGGGGTACAGCCCTAGGGGTGTGGACTAGGACAATTTTTGACTTCATTGTACCTGTACTTTGACTTAGACATTTTTTTGACTTCATAGTACATGGACGTGTTACAGCCCTATGGGTATTTGGAAAATTATATAGACAAAATCCCCGATAAAGATGGACAAAAATAATTGCACTTATATAAAAAATCGTTTTACTTAACTTGAAAAACTGAAAACCTAATATAGGTCCGTACCCATGGGTACGGATCCATTTTTTTAAAAGAAAAGAAGAAAAAGAATAAAAACGAATTTCTGGAAAAAAAAATTGAAAAGGGTATAGATGGAAAAAATTCAACCAAAAAATGTAACTAGGCTTTAAAAACACCTTTGGTTACAATTTAGGTTTTATTTTGTAGAATCGTCTTAAAAAAATCAAATATACTCCTACTTTAACTAATTTGCTACAATTAATTACTATCAAATAGAGAATTAGGATTTTATTTCAAAAAAACAGTTTTTTTTGGTCGGTCGTTCCTATCAGTCAAAATTATTACAGAAATATTCCATGTTACCCAATTCCTAGTCTCGTAAACGAGGAAAGCAAGGTACTGCGATCCTCCATGGTGGACGCCGATTGCCTAGCACTTCGTGCCGCTCGGTCGAAAAAAAAAAAACATTATTAGAGATTGAGAAAAACATTTTGAAATTCTCTATTAAAACAGGTAGCCAAATTAAATATTATTTGATTCTCTCAATTCCCCAAAGTTACCCTATCATTCAAGCGTTTGTTAGGCGGATGGCGATGAAAGTGTAAAAAATCTTATAACTCTTCCCATACGGTGTATTCCAATCGAGTCATCATTTTCTTTGGAATTGCAAGTAGAATCAGTGACTCGTTCTACGGATACTATCATACTGATGATATCCTATAAACTTGATGATTCTGTGAGTGTCTTAACTATTAAAATATAAACATATTACTAATGAGATGACTTTATGTAAATCTATTAAGGTCAGTGTTCTAAAACAAGGCCGCCTAGCCGACTAGGCGCTCCGCTTAGGCGTTCCAAGGTGCGATCCGCCTAGAATTTCTCTCGAAGGTGGCTCGAAAGTTCGTCTACGCATAATCTAATTAATAAACTACCCAATCAGATTAATGAGTTGCCTAACGTGAACACTACCTAGCATGCTAGCCCATAAATAAGTAATTCAATCTAATCCAACTCAACACATAAGAAAAATATAAAGAAAAACTACTTAGGTAAGAGTTTGAACGCGCGAGAAAATTAAGAAGGTAGGATTTTTTAAATTTCAAGTTTAGAATTCTTGAATTTGACATTTTTTGTTGAATAATAATGAAATATTATTATTTTATTATAAGATATATGATATTTATATTAAATTGATTTACTTTAAATATATTAAGATATAAATGTTATTCAGATCATTATATTAGTCATATATATTTAATATTAATTAATAGAAAATCCGTCTAGGTAAAGACCGACTAAATTCCGAGACCGCCTAACCATTTAGGCGCTCGAAGGTGGTCGACCGCCCTAGTACCGTCTAGCGCCTTTTAAAACCATGATTAAGGTAGACTTATTGAAAGTAAGAGAAAGTTGGATTATGGCTTGGGGATGAAGCAAAACAGTTAGAATTGACACGGCACATGAATTCATCGTCTAAGTTTAGACTTATTTTGCTTGTCAACCAAGCGATAATATTGATTATACAATTTTCAATAGTATCCCAAAGTAGTAGTGGGTAATATTAAAGTTGATAGTAATGTATGTTGCGATTTGAGCCATCCAAAGTACATATATAATTAGTACATATATAATTAGGGTAGAAATCGGATCTAAAATTTCTGATTTTTTATTTTTTCGATCCGAAAATTTTGATTTTAGAACAGATCTTTAAGATTTCGAAATTCCGATTTTTTGATTTAAAAAAAAAAATAGGATCGAATTGGAACTACATACAAAATTCCAAAATTTCTGGAATTTTCGATCTAATTTTATTTTCGAATTATATTTTTGATTTTATATTATGTATATTAAATAAATAATAAATATTAAGATAAAGAAATAATATACAACTAAAAACGTTGAAAAATTTAGAAAAAAAAAGAAAAAGAAATTAAATGTTGAAAAATGATATAATATTATTTTTTTATGTTTGAAAGAAAAAGAAAATGAAATATGATAAAACCTAAAACCCATCTCTTCACACTCGTATTGGGAAAAAAACAAAAAGAAGTCTCTTCACACTCAGGTCTTACCTTCCTGGCTTCCTACCGAGCCGCTCTCATACACAAGAAAAGCGCACCACTTGTGAACCATTCTCCACCATCATCAATTTGGTTTGGCTACGCCATCACAAAAGTTCTAAAATCTAAACCAAAAGTTTCGTAATTTTCCGAACCAAAATTTTACAATTCTGTACCAAAATTTCTGAATTTTTCAAACCAAAAGTTCCGAAATTTCTGAATTTCTGAATTTCTGAATTCACATTTTTTTTTTCCAGTTCCGAAAAATAGGATCGGAATTGAAATGGAAAATATTTATTTCGAAAAAATTTGAAATTTTTTCGAAAGACCTTTTTTTTTTATCTGTTCCTTCCAATTTCCACCCTTATACATGATATATATGTCATTTTTTTAATCTGAGATTAATATATAAAAAGACGATCTACTGCATCTTACAATAAACTTACAAATTTATTGACTAAAAAAGAAAATCTTACGATAAACTGACTGAAAGATCAAATACAGAAAGAACAAAAGAACTACCTCAAACAACAACACTAACTCAGAATAATTCTCAAATACAATGTAGATAGAAGGAATGAAGATCAAATGTCTTTTTACTACTAGGATACCAATTCAAAGATATCTACACTTTGAATACATACATATATATATACACACGCATGTATATATATAATTTTATTTTGTTGACGGGAATAAAACCCAAGTTTTTTAGGTGAAACCAAGGTTAAGGTTTAGGTCAAGGTTAAATTTAATTTTAAGTTTAAGTTTAAAGTTAAAGAAAAGGTTTAAGATTTAAGGTTAAGGTTAAAATTAAATAATATACAAGGTTTAACGTCGAATATTAGTGCGATGAATCTTCATTCGGTTAAGGTTAAGATATAATTTTAAAAGTTCAAGGTTTAAGGTAAAGTGTAAGGTTAAATGTTAAGATTAAGTTACGGTTAAGGTTTAAGGTTTAGGGTTCAAGGTTAAGTTTTAACTTTAAGTTTAAGGTTTTGATTAAAAAATTTAAGATGGTGGTGAAGGTGAAAGTTTAGGTTAAAGTTTAGGGTTAATTTTAAGGTTTAAGGTTTAAGGTGTAAGTTAAGGTTAAGGTGAAGATTAAGGGTTTAGGGTATAAGGTTAGGGTTAAGGTTAAGGTTAAGGTTAAAGTTAAGGTTCCCACAACAGACGCGCCACCAGCATTACTAGAACAGGTCGGAGGAGCGCCCATCACAGTTTCTGGACAACTCGGAGCAGTGGACAGCACAGCTCCAAATTGATGTGTTGTGCCTTTAATGATTGATGTTGCATCCTTAAAGTGTTCAGTAATAGGTTTTGCATTATTTGTAAAAAGTCCCTTTAGGTTCGTTCCCTGTTCAATAACAATATCCACCAACGCATCATCCTTCCAAGCCCCATTAAGTGTTCTATTGGTTCGCCCATACGCCCCATGTCCTTATTTTTATTACTCTTGCTCGACTCCGCTTCCCCATTCATTTTTTACCCGATTTTCCCCCTTCATTTATCTTTGGCGCGACGGTGAATTATCTGACCTCCACAATAGATTGTAGCTTCCTCTGATGCTCGAAATTTGAATTTTCTATGACCTTGTGACCTACTGATCCACCAGATAAGGCACACGACCCATCTGCAAAGCTCACACAGTTCCCTTTATTCTCCCTTCTATGAACATCAAAAGTTTGTTCCCCGGGCTGAGTGTGTTTTACTTCCCCTCCCAATGAACTATTATCCACCTCATCAACTCTTAATGCATCAAAACGCGATCCCAGTCCCTTGGTGATGTTAGAATTTTGAGCGTGTTGTCCTTGCGGTTCTTTGTCTCTTCACTACCCTCGGTTACCCCTTCGCACCGTCATCCACTCTCCAAACTTCTCCGTAGGAGCCTATTTGTTAGCTACGTTCGAAGTTATGAGATTTCTGGCTTGGTTCTCTTCCCCACTAGTTTCATGAGTCCTAGGTGCATTAGGAGGACAAATATATTTTTGGTGTCCGAATTCACTGCACCCAAAGCAGATAAGGTGCAATCCTTCATATTCTACCTTACAAATATCCGACCTTATACGCACTTCGGGCTCCAAAGGCTTGTTCAAGTCTATCTTAACGCTAATCTCGCATAATTTCCCCTAAGTATACCCTTTGTTAGTAAATCAATCTGTATAGTCCTCCCAATTTTGTTACCAATTTTCCTCAGTATTCGTGTTGTGCAGTTATGCATCCTAGCATTCTACATTCTAACCCATGCTACTGTTATGGTAATAGAGTTAAAAATGTATTAAAGTTGGGTGTCCACTCTCTCACCTGAAATAGCAAAGTTAAAATCCTCCATTTTCACTAATCCCAACTGGTTAATTTAACCTTTATTCTTATATTTTTATTATATTTTTCTTTTCTAGTTTTTACTCTTTTTATCTTATATTTTTGGAAGATAATCATAATCCTAATTCTTTAATAATATGACTTTACCATTTCATTTCTTTCCTAAATAACTTAATAATATTAGTCAATATTATGAAATAAATTTATTCTTCCAATATTAAATATATTTTTGACTATTTATTATTTATTTAAAATTTAAATATTTATACGGGACATCACATTTATCACTTTGGATATGAGGAAAAACAGATGGAGAGGAGAAGAAGAATCAAGAACAAGAAGACATCATTCCACCTTCATCTTGCTTTCATTCATTTGATTCTTAGTGTAATTCCTTTTCCTTTTTATTGCTTTTAATCATTATGAATCATTCAAAATTGTATTACAGTATATGGGCATAAACTAAACCCTTTTGAGCTTGAGGATAAATTATGTATGAACCACATATGATTATATGATGATTTTGTGTGTTTGGGATAATTGTGTTTAATTGAATTGTTCATACACACTTGTATGTTAATTTCCATCCTTTAACTTGATTAAGTATTAGTTTGAATTATTATGTTGATTATTGTTTGGGAGGGAGTCTAAATATGGAACCAGTATATAGGCGTTTGGTGCTTGTTATTGAACATGAGGTCTTGGCTAACCAAATAGTCAATAGGGTTCGTGTGTATGCATTTGAAAGTGTTGTAGGATCACTTAGGAGAGGTCCCTAGAATTGTAGAACAACCCATTATCTACCCAGAAGGGATTTAAGAAAATTATAGAATACCAACTAACACGAAAAGACCAATTTCCCTTTATGTCTAGAATCATCTAAATCATTAATATCGGGGATTACTAGCAAACTCAAGATATCCTCTCATATATTTCACTTTTACTGAAATTTAATCCATGTTCCTTTTATATTATTGCTTGCAATTTATTATTTGTCACTCTAGTCACTTTGTATTATTTTAATTATGAAAAATCAAAATCCAACTATCAATTACTTTCTGTTTTTGCAACTAAAATCCTAATCACTTTATAAAACACAAACGATTAACCTCATAGTCCTCGTGGAGAACGATACTTTATACTTACTTATTACTTGCTAACGACCCGTACACTTGCGATCCTTGCTCTCTTAGGTGTCGATTTTTATATCATGCCTCGGGGGACTGCAAGTTTTTGGCGCCGATGCCGAGAACTATTTTGTTAATATTGTGTGTTTACTCAGTGTAGTAGGACTTTAGATGTTTTTGTTTTACACTTGGTTTCTTTGTTTCTATCTCTCACAAATTCTAGGTGTGCAAGAAGAGATTTTGAAAACGTGAATGCGAATGCAAACCTGAATGGAGTTAAAGACCCACCAGTGGTAAAGCCATGTTTATGCAGAATCTCGAGCAACAACCATTTCATTTGCCACCACTTGGGATTCGCCCACCAGCTATTCTAGCCGTGAGATTCAAGCCCGATGCAGGTATTATAAATCAATTTGCAAATTATGGTAACTATAGAGCAGCCACTCGTGAATATTCCGTTAGAGAGATTCAAAAGTTCATACAAATGTGTTAAATCTAAATCACTTATGGTGTTACTCAAGAACAGATGTACCTCATTATGTTCTCGTTCTTTTTAACCAGATGTGCGAGTGAATGGTATAATTAACGGCCACAAGAGTTCATCACTACGTGAGATCAATTATAGACTGCGTTCTTCGACATGTACTATTCTCAAAGCGTGCAATTGAATGCTCAAATAGACTTGGCAAATTTCTATCAAAATCAAGATGAATCATTAAGGGAAGTGTGGACGAGGTTCCACTCATGTTTGTGTAAGTTCCAACTCCATGGGTATACTCTATAGTTACAGTTAGCCATGTTCAACCGGAGTGTACGTGGAAGTTCGAAGGAGAAGTTAATATTCTTTATGGAGGAGGTTCATGATGGTCCTTCTAAATCGCGCATTCAACCTTCTGGACTGAATTGTCAAAATTGAGATGAGGAATTCTATCTTTAAGCTAACCCCAAGTGGTAAATAAGAGCAATTCTATCTTTAAGCTATTACTTTTTTTTGGTTTCAGGAGAGGCCTAAAATATTATTTTACATATTATGATTCATCGTCTAGTTTCAAATATTCTAATTCTCGAGTTTGTACTTCTTAACTAGGCCACATGTCATAGATGTAACCTAGGTTTCATCGAACTTGTTTCATAGAGAATAATGAGAATCTCATTAGACCAATTACAACTATTAAGGGTAAATTAGCATCTTGGAGCAACTCAATCCTCATGATTTGATGGATTCCATGGTATAAGTTTGATACATCCTTGTTGAAGATTTTTTCTGACAATGTACGATACTTTCTTTATCGAAATCTAGACATTATACTTTTCAACCAAACTCTAAATGTATGATCCCAAAAAACGATGTCCCTCAAAATCTCATTTTTTTGTAGGCTAATCAACTAGGCAAATTTTTGCTACAAAATCATGTCCTAAGGATGAAATTCTTGATGCCAAATCTAGTTGTGGTGGCTCACTTAATTAGTTGAAAAGGATGACTAAGTAGGACAAGAAAAGACTTCTTGATCCTAAAAGATTATTTACATAAGGCTTAGAATGAGATTTTGATTGAGAATGTCTTTAGCAAAATGGGCTTCCACCTAAATGAGTCAAATTGATTACGAATTGAATCTCTTAGTGACGTATAACCTCTTAAAGTAAATTTACCCCTAATTTTTCACCCATCCATGAGATAAAAGTCTCTTTATCTTTGTTTTCTCTTATAATTTTCTTTTTTTACCCCTAATTTTTCACCCATCCATGAGATAAAAGTCTCTTTATCTTTGTTTTCTCTTATAATTTTCTTTTTTTACGTAACTTTAGATTCGAAACTATTTTGAATTCTCTTGATCTCTTTAGAATAGTCTAGACCAACTATCGATCTTTTTTTCTCTTATGAATTGCCACCCATTATCTAGCATGAATTATAATGGTATTTCTAGAAGTATTTTTCAAAGGATTTCATATTGCTCAATCTTGCCAGACTATTATGCTCCTCTTTTTTCAATCTCAGCTTCAATCTTTCTTTATGGAGGATAGCCTCTAGAAAGCTCATTCTCTCAACAAAAATTTATACAAATATTGCTTTACGTTAAACCAACACTTCAACAAATCCTCGATATTAATAAGTCCTAATACAACTAAAGGCACCATCTAATCAGTTGCAAAGATATTTAAGCATACAAGAGATCAATGATCTATTCCCAACCCCAGAAACCCATTCATTTGACATACCACATATGTTAATATAATTCTCAAATTTATTTTAACACCACAATAATCATATTCTTTTACTCATGCTAAATTTGTCTAATTCTATTATCACATTCCAATCAGACTTGGACACTCAGAGAATATAAAGAAAAGTAGATAATCCAATTAAAAGACAATAAATTATGATTACATAACAGTTAAATTCCAAATCTTAATATCAATATTCACATTCCGGGTGATTGAATTTACTTAACAATCTGCATTTAAAAAAAAAAGACTAATCGAGAATCCGATACACAAATAATTGTTACACCCAAGCACAATGGAAAAACAATAAAAAGTTGGAAATGTTTTATAGAATGAATCATCCCATAGCATATTTTTGTGTCCAGCTACGAGCACTGCCTTCATACTTTGCTCTGTCAGTCTTGTACATATGGGCTATTTCTGGCACTAGTGGATCATCAGGGTTTGGATCCGTCAAGAGGGAACAAATTGATAGCAAAACCTGAGACATAAATTTGATTAAGACAAACTCCTATATTCATTATTTTTATAATAAATAAAATGCTATAAACCTTGGATATGGTCAATGCTGGACTCCATTGCTCTTTAAGGATATCCAGACAAATACTTCCATTGCTATTGATGTTTGGATGGAAAACCTTTGTCCTAAATGCAACCTGAATTAACAAATAAGTAAAATGATCCTCCTAATAATAATGAACTAAGAGATAATTATATGGTACCTTTGGGGGCTTGAAAGGATAATCAGGAGGAAAATGGATAGACACTAGAAATACACCTCCTGCATAAGGGCTATCAGATGGCCCCATAATTGTTGCTTGCCAATGAAACATATCTTCCGCCACTGGACCTGCACCATTAATTTAAATATTAAATACACAACCAAATTACAAGATCACACATTAAGGTTCTTTTTTTCAAATTTGGGATTCAATATTAAATATATCAAACAAAGTCACTCATTAGGACACCACGCAAAACTATAATTAAGATTATTAAACCCATAAGCATTTGCAGATTTAGTCCACGTCACATAAACAGACAATTTTACTGTTAATATAAGTTGAAAATTAAATTTGAACGAAGAAGACCTAATAGCTAAAAAAAAAAAAAGGACAGATAATGATGAAAAACCATACCGGCACTGCAAGAGGTGGGAGGATCTTTTTGCAGATCCTTAAGCTCTTTCAATATCCTTTTCGATGCCATAATTACCCTTTTCAAGCTTCAGGTGAAAACCTTATCCTGCTCGTTAATTTCAAATATTACTTCAATCAAATATACAAAATTAAATTAAATTAAACTAAAGTAGAAACCCATTACAGAACCAACCCAAATTAACCGATAAATTTATCAATTTAATATAACACAAAATATTCCAAGATCTAAACTTTACCCTAAAAAAATCGTTTTTTTTTTACAAAAACTAAAACAAAATTATATACATGTATAAAAATAGGAGGTGGAATACCTGAAATCGGAGGATGGAGAACGCTATATGACTCTTTTTGGGGACTGTGGCTATAGGGTTGAATATTGGAGTCGATCAATCAAATATTTGGGGGAGGGGTATTATATGAAAGATTAGTTTATATAAGAGGAGGCCAAGAGGTATGATTTATAATTAACTATAAATTTGGGGTGGAAGAAGTGGGACCAAATTGTTATTCCAGTATCTTTTGGGAGTTATAGATGGCGTGGAATCAACGGCAACTCTTATCCACTAATGGAAGAGAGAAAGGAAAAAAACTTAAGGGTCTTGTAGGAAAAAAATAACAAAGAAAAAGAAAAAGATAAATTATAAAAAAAAAAAAAAGGGAAAGATTTTTTTTGTTTGGATTAGAAATTTTATTAAAGAAGATTTTATAAATGATTTTAGATATATTTTGTGTGTACTAAAAAAATATAAAAAGAAGAGGAAAAAAATTAATTTTGACCTATAATTATTAATAAAATTTCCTTTTTTCCTTTTGACTCCAATTTAAAGTGATAATAAAAAGAGTAATGATATTTGTCACCCCTTTTTGGTTCACCCTTATATCACCTACTACGTGGATGTTTTAAACACCAATCAAAATGTTTCTCTTTTCTAATTACTTTTTTTCTCTCTCATTTATTTAATGACACATAAGCTGACACATCAGGGGTGATACAAAGGTGAACCAAAAAGGGGTGACAAATATCATTGCTCAAATAAAAATGGACATATGAGTGATTTTTGGAACGATTTTTTTTTTTTAATAAAATTTTCTAATACAAACAATGTAAAAGAGAAAAAATCATTTATATTCTTTTCTTTTCTTTCCGTTTCTTTCAATCCAAACAGGCCAAGAGTAATGATATTTATACCATTTTTTATTCACCCGGATTTTTTTTTTTGGACAAGAGAAGGTGCCGCATCGAACAGAGACAGGTGGTAGTTATCTGACTCCTACTCTACTTAACCTTTCCATCATAGTAATAAAACTGGTGTTGCGGTGTTGACCTTGGTGGCTCTGTCTCTAGCCTCTTTAGCAAGGTTATCCGCTTGACTGTTGAGCCTATTTGAAATGAATCTGAACGAGATCGGACCTGTCTCAACAACCACTTGTTTGATCTTTTTTACGACCGATTGGCTTTTCCAGCTTGCGTCTGATACCTGCCTAATACCTAGAATGAATCCAAGGTTATCAGTGAAGATTTTTTTCGTCTCCTCTGAGAACTCTTTCAGTAGCTTGTAAAATTGCCTTTGCTTCCCCTTCTGCGCTAGATTCACAATAAGGTAATGCCTTGATTTTTTTTGTATGATTGTTGTTATTGTGTATTTGAATGATTACTATTCCTATAGGTTCATATTTCTAGCTAAAAGATGCGTCAGAAAAAAACAAAATGTCAGATGTAGTATTATTTATATCTGAGTTTTCCTCCAGGTCCTTTTGTCGTAAAGTATTCATATTGATGTTAATTTTTCTCCAGTTTATACCATATATCTCATTCATTAGTTTATTGGTAATGAAAATTATGCTATCACCGTCGATGCAACAATTTTCGTGTAATGCTTTCGTTTTTTATCCAAATATTTCAGTTACATGGCATAATATAGTCAAAAACCCTTTTGCTCTCCCATCCTTTATCCAAGTAGTTATTTGTTATATCTGTTATCCATTTTCCAAGGTTTTTGCTGGATATTAATTTTTATTTGTAAAGAAGATCCTGCCCAAATTGCTTTGTTAAGGTTACAAAAAAGAAGTAAGTGTTCTACCGTTTTAGTATTGTTGAAGCACCAAGAACAGTAATATGTATCATTACAATGTCTCTTATAAAGATTATTACTAGTTGGGATAGCATTATTGCATGCTTTCCTATTAAAGATTTTTATTTCTTGGGGATATTGGAACTCTACGTCCCATACATGCAAACTGGCCTAGTTAAAAAAATTGATGATGAGGCCACTGAAATCGATAGCGATGTTTGGTTCGATGTTGTTGAAGAGTTCAGCCTTCAAGAAGAGGAGGAAGTGGAATCACCACAAGTTCCACTTAATGAACTAGATATTCCGAGAAGGGAAGAACAAAGCACGATAGGCATAGAGGACGTAATCGCATATAAAGAGCCTACATCACCGATAGTCTGCAAAGAAGATCTGTCCAAGAAGAGTGAAAGTGTAGAAGTTGAGATCGAGAATAGGAACCATACTAAAGAAAGCTTGACAACCATTCTAAAGACGCTACCACAAAAGATGCAAGATCTTGGAGCTTTATATCTCCAAATTAATATAGGTGGTAATTTCAAAGCTAAAGCGATGTGTGACTTGGGTTCAGGAAGGAATATCATGCCCAAGAGTTTGTTCGAGAAGTTAGGCATGGGAGATGCCAAAAGAAAAGATATTGATTTGCTGCTCCTAGATAATTCAACGATAAAGCCATGGGGAGTCATTGAAGACGTGCTTGTCCAAGTAGGTACTTTAACTATACCTACAGATTTTGTTATCCTTGATAGCATTGCAGGTCAACATGTTCCATTGATACTTGGACGCCCATTCTTGGCGACAAGTCACAACATAATTGATATGCATAGGGGAACCGTGACTTTCCAAGTGGGAAAAGAATCTAAAATATTCCACTTGGTGGATGAAAAGCATGAGGAATCACGTATAGAAAAAGCCCCGACACTCCGAGTTATGACAAAAGAAATTAAAAAGCAAGTCCACAATATACCCGTGAAAAGAGAAGCAAAAGTGAGTTTGGGGTTGGTGACATGGTTGCATGGAAAGCCCCCAAACAAGAAAATAGACCACGGGGATTCAAGGATTCGTGGATGGGTCCGTTTGTAGTTACAAGAGTAATTTCGTCAAAACAGATTGGAATACAAGCTAAGAAAGGTCACAAACTTCGGACAGTAGATGAGCATAACCTAACCCATTGTTGGGGAGGTTATGTACGCAAGCCTTAATCGAGGTAACACGTCTAACTTTGAAAGACGTTAAACAAAAGTGTTGTACGGGAGACAACCCGTAGTTTTTTATTTTTTATTTTTTTCATGTCTTTTACGTTTTTAACTTATGTTTAATTTAGTTGTTCTTAGTTGATATTGCATACTTGAGGAAGGTATTAGTGTTTTTGATGATCAGGTATTGGAGAAATCGAGTTAGGGAAGGCGAGCAAAATTTTTCGGAACGAAACTTCGGCAAGTCATATCTTTGCGCTCGGATGTCGAAATCAGGTGATCTTTGAGCCTAAACTGCATAACTTTTCGAGATCTAGCTGTTGGGGAGGTTTTTGCCGAGTGCGGTACACCGGACCTCAGATGCGGTGCACCGCAGAGGAGAAACCCGTGCCACGGGGTAGAGCCATGTGTTTTATCCAGAGACGAAAAAAATTGGAGTTGTTGGCTGCGGTACACCGGACCCTAGTCTGTGCCCTGCACCGCAAGCCAAAAACACGTGCCACGGGGTTGCTGCCACGGGTATTTTGACGAAGGATGCTACAGAGCCGCGGGGTACCCCTGCAGACTACCCCCTAGTCCGCACCCATGGTCCGCGCGGCGCGTTTGGGAGAGGAAAAACAGGTTTTCAAGCTTATAAAAGAGGGTTAATTCTTATTAGTCCGAATTTATGAAACCTCAAGCCTTTTTGTCTTCTCCAAAACCCTCCTAACTCCATTAGAGCTCATAAAAACCTTCACCAATCATCAAAACACTACCCAATCACCATGAAAACACATCCAGTTCATCCTTCACATCATTACAAGGAAGATTCAACCACCTATATCATCCCAAAACACCTTGAATCCAAGAATCAAAAGCTTAAATTTCAGAAATTCATCCTACAATTTCTTAAATCCGAACCAATCCATGAAGAATCCATCTTACCCACATAGAGAATCATCATCCAATCACTTTTCCTAACCCAAATAAAGCTTGTACAACCAATAATCAAGAGTTTCAAATTTCAAGAGTGGTTAAAGCTTTGAGTTGGGGGTCAATTGAGATGATTAAGAGAACATGAACATTATCTATTGTATGGGAGATGAAGAAATCAAGGTATTGGATTTAAGTGAGAAGAAATCAAGTGAGAAAAGTCCTAGTTCCAAATTCAAAGGGTAAAACAAGTCAAGAGAAGAGAGGTTAGCATGCTGTGTTGATTCAATGAGCAAAGAGAGTCCAGCTTTAGTAAAGAAGACAACACAACCTCTACAAATCAATGACTCTACACCCAAACAAAAAGAGAAAGCTTCAATGGCCATAATAGCTTCTCCGAAATAACAAGTAAAGGAACTACCTTTTTCTTATAAGAAAGTATTTGAAGAAGAAGTTGAAGGAGAATACATGAAGATTCATGGAGATTTGGAATGATGGGGTTGTTTGTGAATTGTATTTTGGGAGGAGAAGAGGAAGATGTGGCACAGTTGATTTATGAGGAGGTGATACGGATTTTTGATCTCTCCCATGTCGTTATATAATGCAATATCCTATTATGATCACGTGTCCTGAACGAAAAGCGAATAAGAAGTTGGGTGAAGAAGATACATTAGAATTTAATCCAAGTATCGACAAGGCGAGGTAATAGCCTCGAAGAGTATGTTTTCTTTCTTCCTTACCTTTTCTTTATGTGCAATATCTGTAAAATTTTTATTTTATTTTATTTTATTTTATTTTTTAGTCTTTTCGAGTCGTGGGGACACGGCTCATTTTTGAGTTGGGGGTGTGGGGATTCGTTGTCTCTCATCTCCATTTTTTTTTTCTGTTTTTAGGTAAAATTAAATTTTTTGAAGGTTTAGATGTATGTAGAGTGTGTTTAATAGCTTAAAAGCATAAGCTCAGTAGATTAATGATAGTAAGTAGTATGTTTATGAGCTATTTTATTTTGTATGCTTTAAGTATTTGCAGGAAAACACACATTGATAGTAAAGAAAAGATTAGTGAGCAATGCGATAGAAAGTATGTTCGATCTCAGGGAACCTTGAGAAGTGTGTAGGCCGTGAGATCCAAGCTAGTGACAAAACCATTTGATGAAAGTGCTAAAGGTAAGAGAATAACGAAATTACATAGTGTAGAAAGTGATTAAGGCGGTTCTTTCATATTTGAAGCCTTTGAAGCCTTTTTATACCTTCTCACCATGTTATTTTTGATTTTATGCTATATCCTTCTCAGCCCCTGCTAGCTTTTCTAAAGATTTTTATTGAAACACGTTATAAGCCATATCCCTTTAGTCTATAGGACTTTTCCATATGACCCGCACTCGAATCGCGATGCATAGACAGTTGTTTTAGAGCTTGAGTTTGGGGTGGTGGGTCCACCATTATGGGAAATATTATTGGGTTGGGATTTGTGAGCTTATTAATTGTGATATGTTATTTATATTGATGATGATTCACAAGATTATATTGTAACCCTTTGCCGGGGTAATAGTGAATAAAAAAGAAGCTACGAGCTAATTTTGCCAATAAGGGCATAAAAATATATATATGAGAAAATAGCGTGATATCTCATCATTAAAAAGAGAGTCATAGCGTTTGAAAAGAAATTTGAGTTAAAAAGAATATATATATATTCGGACCGGCAAAGTGGAATTTTTATGTGAACATCTTATGCTTTAATTTGGGTTATTGGGGATGCTAAATTGTGCATCAAAGAATTCATCGGGTTGAGTGAGAAACGTTTTATGAGAGTAACTCAAGCTCTAGGGCGATTCGTTGATGGCTAGTGAGGAGAGAGCCAAAAGCTCACTCTAAATTATCCAAATATACTTATCATACCGTCCCTAAGCCTACATTACAACCTTAAAGACCTTTTGATTCTTTGCTATGTAATTGAGAAGTGATTGAGCCAATAGAGAGTAGTTAAGTGGAGCTTTGGATACTAGTAAGGTTCGATGAACAATCTATAGCTCCCTTGGAGAACTGAGTAAAGTCCCAATCCTTCTTACATTGCGAAACTAATCTGCTCTTGAATTCAAACCGTGTTGACTGTGGATATGAGAAGTGTACAGGTATGTAGTTTTTAAATATTATTACATGAAATTTTCTGAGTAGTTGCTTCGAGTCTATTCTCCATATTCTTCTATCTTCTGTCTTCTGTGCTTAATTGACCTAGGTGTGTATTTAGAGACTTCCCTCTGTTTTTATCTTTATTGTATCGGGACGATACAACTTTGAGTTGGGGGTCTTGATGTATCCTCATTTGTGATAGATTTATATTAGGATAAGACATCATTTTTAGTGATTTAGGAAGTCTTTGAGTCGAATTTCTTGAGAAATAGTGCACTTTCCTATTTTGAGTCTTGATTTAGTAAAATAATATTTTTAGAGCATATTGGGTTTAATTATTTATTTAGTGTGAAGCTTTAAAGATAATTATGGAGATTAATTAGAGTCCAAGTCAAAGACTACAATAGATTAATTAGAATTATGTCTTCTGAACTCTTAATTATTGCATGCTTTCCTATTAAAGATTTTTTTTTCTTGGGGATATTGGAACTCTGAATAGCATTCTAGAGAATAGAATTGTACCTTGTATATGTTGTGGTTAATTGTGGCATGTTATGAACATGCTCATCCGTAAGAATTTTATAACTGGTTTTTGTAGTATAATTGTCATCATACGAGTGCAGACAGATCAACCTATCGTTATTATCACAATCTATAATATGTATCCTAGTAATACAAGAGATTATTGGTTTAGAAAATAGATTGTAAAGCAATTCAGTATTCCAACTTATTTGATCTTCTTTGAGGAGTAGATTAACATATTTTATATCACAGTCAATAGGACTGTCTAATTCCCAACTCGTATTAATCCACTTATCTTTCTATATGTCCACTAGTTTACCATGTCCAATTTGGTATATAGTATGGATTTTAATAAAGTCTTTACCTTCCAATATACTCGCCCAACTTGAAGTTATGCTTTGTCTTAATTGGACATCCATAAAGCTTGAATTATGAAAATAAATACCTTTTAGAAGTCTAACTGCTGGATATGTCGGATTATTAAATATTCTCCATGCTTGGGCAACTAGGAGTGTTGTATTCATTCTTTTAAAATCTTTGAAACCTAGAACTCCTAATAATTTCCCGATTGCTATCTTCTCCTATTTTTCTCTCCATAATTCCATCAGAAATTAGAAATGGCTGAAATGAGCTTGTTACAAAATGTTATAGGGAATGGAAAAAATAGACATTTCATAATTAGGAATAACTTGAAGAATGACCTTAATAAGAACCTATTTACCTCCTTCTAAAAGTAGCTTTTCTTTCTGTCCATCCGTTTTTTTGAATATTTTTTTGTTATCCATTTTAGGGATTCCACTTTTGATCTTTTGTGACAAAGTGGAACCCCTAGATAACTTCCTAAATCTATAGTTTCGTAATATTTACCTCATTCGCGACTCGATCTTTTTTTTTTCTTGAGGTGTCTCTTTATTGAATAGAATAGCTGATTTTTCAAAATTAATTCTTTGGCCAGAACCTTCGCAATCTACGCACTCTCTGAAGGCTTGTATATCAGTTTCATCTATTGTGATAAAGAACAGAGAATCATCTGCAAAGAGTAAATGTGAAATACTAGGAAAATTTCAAATAATTTTTATACCTTGGATATATTTATTTTGCTCATAATATTCTATAAAACTGATAAGAGATTGTAAAAATAAAAGGAGAAATAATTTTGTTGCCAGGAAGAAGATGAGATGGTGGAGGGTTATAAAAGAGTTATATGTGCCAAAAGTGTTGTATATTGAGCTATAGACATTCTAAAAAATGGTTGAGATGGATTTGATCTCCAGTATATCATGAAAATTTTGTTTCAAAGAGGAGATGAAGATGTAGCGGAAAAATTAATTTTCATTAATTATATAAGAGATATATGCTACATTCACTGAGGTAGTTGCATAGTTGTATACTTGTATTAGGTCTCTAAGAAGATAGACTAGTAGTAGTTTAACTCTTTTATGCCCTAGATTTTAATTGGTGGAAAATTGAAATAGATTTATTTGATCATATTCTAACTCCTATGAATAAATTTATTATTAGTAAATCACGGTGGACAACAAATTTAATTAAGATATATATTAGACTTGAAAACTAAATTAATAAAGAATGTTGGTGGATATTATCCTAAATCATATCATATTTTTATTAATTTTTAGTTAGATTAAATAAATAAATTATATGATTTTTTTAAATTATTATTTTCTTTTATGATTAATCCATATAAAAGACGATAAAAAGATAATAGAGATAATTACCATATAAGTCATAAAACTAACATTAATTGCCCTCCAGCATCTTCTATTTCAAATTGTCCATAAAAGTCTTAAAAATATAAAATTATACCAACTATGCCCTTCTTTTAATTTTAATTAATCTATTCCGACACCAGCACTACTAGCGACGCTTCTCTCTGAAGAACTGCCCCGCCCCCACTCCGCTTGACGCTGCCGCTATAACACCACCACCACCACCACCAGCAATGGATGGCTTCTAGGACAGAGATTCCGGCTATCACAATTCGTTTATTGTCTCAAAAGCCGATTGATTTTTGATGGATCTCGTTCGTGTTTCCGCCTCCGCCTTTCTCTCCTCCACCTCACTTCCAGGTATGTATCTATGTATATGTCTTAATTCTAGCATCTATATGCATATGGGTGTGTGAATTGAACAAGGAATATTTGAGGAATTACCGTCTGATCTTGATGATCATCCTGAACCAAATTTGGGTTTACATAAGGAACAAAGTGCATCATTGTTATGAGACTCTGTTGCAACAGCTATGCGGATGATTTCTTTAATAAATGGGATGAATAGTGAAAACTTCAAAAAAAATCAATCTAATGTAATTGATTGCTTGCTTTTTTTCTTTGCTTTGAAACAGAGTTTAGTCGTGGATTAGTATTGTTTTCAGGTAAATTGCATCAATAGTCCTTATGTTCTGTGCAATAGCCAAAAACACTTTGGTTTTCATAACAATTGGAGTTTACGTTATCTCAGTTAGGAGCTTGGGATACGAATCTTGGTTGCTATATTCTCGTGCTTAAAAGGGATAATTTTTGTTATGAGAACTTAATTTTATGATGATAAACCATAAGCATTATGTGATGTAATCTCCCTTTTATCAAGACCATCCTGAGCATTTCAATGATGTCTGATAAGTGCTACTATAAAATAATTGCAGTGCCTTTAACAACTGTCCTCAGCAATTTTCGGCTTGGCCCACAATTTGTATCTGTATTCGTATCTTAAGACTTTACTATGATCAGTTCTTCATCATAACTTTCACCTTTATTTTTCCCTTCAAACTTAGCTCTTATATCACATATCTGAGTGATGTTTATTGCTCTTATGAATGATGTTTATGTTGTTGATACTGATGCTGTTATAATATCTCTCGGTTCATGAATATATAATGAAGGTTAAGAGGCAGCGATGATATTTATATATCTATATATAATATTTAGATCCTTATTATTCAAATGTAATTTGGTGGGATTTTTCCCACCAAACAACTTTTGGTGGGATTTTTCCCACCAAACAACTTTTGGTGGGATTTATCGATATATATGGATCATCGGCATGATATATGCTTATTTTCATTCTAATGTAATGTATTTTAGGTTTTTATTTATAGTTTTTGTTAATATATATTAGAAAAAGTATAATAAATTGATATTTATTCCAGGTTATGAAATGGATGGAGAGATTATAGGAGTCTGAAAGTAAGTCAGACGCATATTCAAAGTATCCATTGTAACAGTTTGATTGTTGAGGAGCAGTGGTGAAACTGAAGATTTTATCAAATGGGTATAGTGCAAATTTAGGAGAAGGCGAGGGTGTGTTGTGGTTCACTTTTATCAGTTGAATTAGTGTCAATTTTTGACTTTTTTTTCATTAGAGTTCATGTCTTTTCCCTATATATTTCTCTGCATTAATCCCAACTACTTGTATGCACATGTGTTTGTCTGTCTCCTTAATCATTTTCTCTGTTTCTTTTGACTTATATCTTGTACGGAATTTGTTTTTTGGAGTATTAGCTACTGAAAATTATGGATCCCCCATCCAAATACACCCATATGTTTTACAGATAGTTTAGCACCATTAATTGGCAGGTTCACATGTTATATTTGGTTATTTTACATAATGCATGGACCAACAGGGCTATTAACCCTATTACGTCTCTTAGTTTGATTACTGATAAGCTGTGTTTATGAGCTTGCTTTTTTATGTTTAATGCAGGCCCAATATGCTCAATCAATGCTACCCCTTCTAAAAGAAACCCTTAACACCATGGAACTAAACCCTGAAAATATTCATTTCTCCATAGCTGATCTGGGATGTTCTAGTGGAGGCAACACAATTTATATAGTCGAAGAGATAATTAAACACTTGATCAAGAGATATGAAACTTTAGGATATGAAACACCAGAATTTTCAGCAATCTTTTCTGATCTTCGTAGTAATGATTTTAATACTCTCTTTCGGCTCCTCCGGCCTTTAGCCTGCAACGTTAATTGCAGTATTGATAGCATGGAAGAATGTTTGACTCGCTCGTACTTTGCTTCTGTTGTTCCTGGATCATTTTATCGACGTTTATTCCCTGCAAGATCCATTGATGTTTTCCACTCAGAATTTTCATTGCACTGGCTTTCAAAGGTACTCTTTTTATTTTTATTTAGTTTTGTTCCTTTCGAATATCTCCACACCTTTTTTTTGGACTAGTATCTCTACACCTTTCATAGAACGAGATTATTTCTCATTTGGATTTAGTTACTAATTATAGATTTGTTTGAAAAATTACTGAATATGTCTGTGCTTTTGATACTTCAGGTTCCAGATATTGTTACGGACAAGGAATCAGAAGCATATAACAAAGGGAAAGTATTCACGTGCAAATAATTAATTCAACACTCAAATTCTTTACCTTTAAGTTTTATAATGTTCTTCTTAATTAAATCATAAGACACGCAAATTTGAGCAACTATTTTTTTTTAAAATTTGGCGGCCATCAGAGACCACAATAAAATGAATATAAACAACTCCTTAGAAAATAAAGGAAGACAGATTAGACCTCAAAAGAAGCATCAAATTACGACCACAAAAGCTATCAGCAACATTAAATTAATGTTGTAACTCCCTTAAAGTTCGGAAATTGTGATTTAGCCCTTAAAGAATTTTATGAGTTGACATTAAGCTAATTTGGTGGGAAAAAAATGTTGGCCGGAAAATTTGGTGGGAATAAAAATTTGGCCGAAAAATTTGGTGGGATAAAAATCTTGGCCGGAAAATTTGGTGGGAATAAAAATTGGCCGGAAAATTTGGTGGGAAAAAAAATGTTGGCCGGAAAAATTTGGTGGGAAAAAAATGTTGGCCGGAAAATATTGGCGGGAAAATTTTTGGCCGGAAAAGTTGGTCGGAAATTTTTTGGCGGGAAAATTTAGTTTGGTGGGAATATTTAGTTAAGGGTATTATTGTCTAATTATGGGTTTTATATTAGACATGACTTTTATGGGCAATATCATCTCCTTCTAGGGTGGTATTGGTAATTGCCTCAAGATAATATGATTTGAGTTGATATCTACCATTACTTATAAATAAATCTTTATTATAAGAAAAAACACTTTTTTTGAGCTTCACAATCTCTTCCTATATTGTTTTTAACACTCCGGTCTAAAAATATCGTCTTTATTACCCACGACTAATGCTTTCTCTCAATACTTAATTACCTCTATTATAATTGGGTTAATTTTATTTATAAGTCTAAGCTACTATATTTTTTTTTCAAATGCATGAACTAAAATCGCTTACGGGTACAATTCGAATATATCCTACTAATACTAGAATAAAACTCCACTAATGAACTACGGGGACAACTGGATATATCCACATTAATCCTGGCGCACTTGGAGAGGATATCAGCCACACCGTTGAATTTCCTTTTAACATGGGTGACTTTCCAATCCGGGAATCGTCCTATCCACCTCCATGCTTCTGAAATCATGGGGCGAATCCTCCAGTCGATTCCTACACCTCGAACTACCTCAAGGTTATCAGAGTAGAAAGAACTACTCTTAATTCCAAGTTCCGCTGCCGATCTCATGGCGAGCAAAACCGACCACATTTCTCCTTCCAGGCTACTATTTATTCTTGCTCTTTTAGTATTTACTTTCTTAATTTCACCCTCTTTATTGATTGCAATAGAAACCATACTAGTTGGATCTCAACTATTAATGTGAGAAGAATCACACAACCATATATTCTCCGCTTCATCATTTAATATTGGATTATCATTATCATCCCTTTCGATTTCCTCCTCAGTTACAATTGTTTTCTTTTGATTTCCAAAGAGATGTTTCATAGTGAATTTTGTTTTCTCAATAATTTCTTGAATTACCCACTTTTTCTTTTCGAATAAACCTTTCATCCTAGCCTTCCAGATGTTCCATAAAGAGAGTAGAACAATTGCGGTCACCGACCTTTGATCCCGTCCGTTCTTCGAGTAGCTCTCAACAATTTTAATGATCCAATCGCCAATCTTTTCCTCGTTGTGCTCATCAATTCTACATTTTAATTGACAGTTCGCCCAGACCCCTTTACTAAATTAGCATTTCAGGAAGATGTGCTCACCAGTTTCTGCCCCAGATTCACACCACTCACATATATTATTTTCCGCACATTTTCTCTTTTTTAGATTACTTTTAGTTGGTATAGAATTATTATGAATTTTCCATGAAAAATTTCTAACCTTCAAGGGACGTTAGATTTCTATATTAGATGCTGAGCACATCTTCCTGAAATGCCAATTTAGTAAAGGGGTCTGGGCGAACTGTCAATTAAAATGTAGAATTGATGAGCACAACGAGGAAAAGATTGGCGATTGGATCATTAAAATTGTTGAGAGCTACTCGAAGAACGGACGGGATCAAAGGTCGGTGACCGCAATTGTTCTACTCACTTTATGGAACATCTGGAAGGCTAGGATGAAAGGTTTATTCGAAAAGAAAAAGTGGGTAATTCAAGAAATTATTGAGAAAACAAAATTCACTATGAAACATCTCTTTGGAAATCAAAAGAAATCAATTGTAACTGAGGAGGAAATCGAAAAGGATGATAATGATAATCCAATATTAAATGATGAAGCGGAGAATATATGGTTGTGTGATTCTTCTCACATTAATTGTTGAGATCCAACTAGTATAGTTTCTATTGCAATCAATAAAGAGGGTGAAATTAAGAAAGTAAATACTAAAAGAGCAAGAATAAATAGTAGCCTAGAAGGAGAAATGTGGTCGGTTTTGCTCGTCATGAGATCGGCAGCGGAACTTGGAATTAAGAGTAGTTCTTTCTAATCTGATAACCTTGAGGTAGTTCGAGGTGTAGGGATCGACTAGAGGATTCGCCCCATGATTTCAGAAGCATGGAGGTGGATAGGACGATTCCCGGATTGGAAAGTCACCCATGTTAAAAGGAAATTCAACGGTGTGGCTGATATCCTCGCCAAGTGCGCCAGGATTAATGTGGATATATCCAGTTGTCCCCGTAGTTCATTAGTGGAGTTTTATTCTAGTATTAGTAGGATATATTCGAATTGTACCCGTAAGCGATTTTAGTTCATGCATTTGAAAAAAAAATATAGTAGTTTAGACTTATAAATAAAATTAACCCAATTATAATAGAGGTAATTAAGTATTGAGAGAAAGCATTAATTGTGGGTAATAAAGACGATATTTTTAGACCGGAGTGTTAAAAACAATGAAAGAAGAGATTGTGAAGCTAAAAAAAAAATGTTTTTTCTTATAATAAAGATTTATTTATAAGTAATGGTGGATATCACCCCAAATCATATTATATTTTTATTGTTTTTACATGGATTAATCATAAAAAAGAAAAAAAATCATATAAATTATTTATTTAAAATCTAACTAAAAATTAATAAAAATACGATATGATTTAGAATGATATTCACCATTATTCTTTATATTAATTTAGTTTATGTCTAATATATATCTTAATTAAATTTGTTGTCAACCGTGATTTACTAATAATAAATTTATTCGTAGGAGTTAGAATATGACTTGATCAAATAAATCTATTTCCCCGCCCACAGACACACTCTTCCTTTATTTTTCTCCGATCTCTGTGGATCCGATCAGTGTTCAGTGTAGAGTAGATGGATCAGTATGGAAAAGTTGAAAAGATTGGGGAGGGAACTTATGGAGTAGTGTACAAGGCTCGTGATCGTAAAACTAATGAAACTATAGCTCTTAAGAAGATCCGTTTAGAGCAAGAAGATGAAGGAGTTCCTAGTACAGCTATTAGAGAGATTTCTCTTCTCAAGGAGATGCAACATGGAAATATTGTTAAGTTACAGGATGTAGTACACAGTGACAAAAGATTGTATCTTGTGTTTGAATATCTTGACTTAGATTTGAAGAAACACATGGACTCATGTCCAGATTTCTCTAAAGATCCACGTACAGTAAAAGTATTTCTGTATCAAATACTGAGTGGTATAGCTTACTGTCACTCACATAGAGTTCTTCCTCGTGACCTGAAACCCCAAAACTTGCTAATAGATCGTCGTACTAATGCTTTAAAGCTAGCAGACTTTGGATTGGCTAGAGCATTTGGTATACCAGTGAGGACATTTACACATGAGGTTGTGACATTATGGTACAGACTACAGAGCACCTGAAATACTACTAGGATCACGTCATTACTCTACTCCAGATGATGTTTGGTCAATTGGTTGTATATTTGCTGAGATGGTGAATCAACGCCCTTTATTCCCTGGAGATTCCGAGATTGATGAGCTTTTTAAGATTTTCAGAGTTTTGGGGACTCCAAATGAGGAGATATGGCCTGGTGTGACTTCTATGCCTGATTTTAAATCTGCTTTTCCGAAATGGCCTCGCAAGGACCTAGCAACTTTGGTTCCAACCTTGAATACAGCTGGTATTGATCTCCTTAATCAAATGTTACACTTGGAGCATGAGTATTTCAAGGACATTGGCTTTGTTCCTTAATTTGGGGTGCTTTTTTAAGTGTATATGTTATTATTATGTAACGGTGTACTATTTATTGTGTGATTGTTTCTGTTTTGAGGTTTATGGGTCTTTTCAAATATGTTATGGTTAAAAAGTGGGATCGATTTGCTTTGTTTGTAAGGTGGTGTTGTTATTAAACGCATGTTTGTTTTGATTTGTTTGGTTTGCTGTAAGTTTGCTTTGCGAAAAAAAAAAAAAAATCTATTTCAATTATCCACCAATTAAAAACTAGGGCATAAAAGAGTTACACTACTACTAGTCTATCTTCTTAGAGACCTAATACAACTGTGCAACTACCTCAGTGAATGTAGCACTATATCTCTTATATAACTAATGAAAATTAATTTTTCCGCTGCATCTTCATCTCCTCTTTGAAACAAAACCATTTTTCATAATGTCTATAGCTCAATATACAACACTTTTGGCACATATAACTCTTTTATAACCCTCCACCATCTCATCTTCTTCCTGGCTATAATAATTAGTTTTCCACACAACCATCCGTTACGATGAAACCAAAGCAGTTATTCATGAAACTCGAAGAGCGTTTGAAGAAGTTAGAACCGGATAAAACAAGGGTAGCAGACCAAGAAGAGGAGATAGAATTAGATGATCAATATAAAATTGATCTCTCTAAGCTTTCTCTAGGGGCTAAATTTGCTCGTGGTTCGTTTTGTCAGCTTTACCATGGGATATACAACGACAAAGTTGTTGCTGTCAAAATTATTGAAGGTATTGATGACAGAAACAATGAATTAGTCGACACGTTGAAGAAGCAATTCAATGCAGAAGTTACCTTCCTGTCTCGTCTCCATCATCCAAATATTATCAAGGTACCATAAATAATTCTGATTAGATTCATGATTAAGTTTTTCGATATTAATTTAGTGTTTTTTTATTGTTATCTTTTTATAATCTTTTTTTTGTCAATTTTTTTATAATCAAGTACACAGTTAGTTTTTTTTATCCCTACTTATAAGTAGATCGGGTTCTTTTTTCTAATTTGATTCAAATTAATGTGGTAAATGCAGTTTGTAGGAGCATGCAAAGTATCGCGACCTTATGTGATCACGGAATATGTATCTCAGGGTTCGTTAAAAACATACCTTCACAACAATAAATCTATACCGGTTCAAAGGTTGATCAAGATGGCTTTGGATATTGCTCGAGGAATGGAATACATTCACGCACATGGCGTGATCCATAAAGATCTCAAACCCGATAATATACTCGTTGACGAAAATTACGTACTAAAAATTGCTGATTTTGGAATATCATGCCAGGAGGAATGTTGCAATCGAGTTTCATATGGCATAATTGGTACTTATCGATGGATGGCACCAGAGCTGATCAATCAAAAATCTTATGGCCATAAGGTTGATGTATATAGCTACGGTATTATACTATGGGAATTGCTCACTGGAACTATTCCTTATGAGAATTTGACACCCATACAAGCTGCTTTTGCCGTCTCCAATAAGGTATTTATATATATATATATATATATATATATATATATATATATATATATATATATATATATATATATGCAAACTAACGTAATAAACAAGGGATGCTTTGATCATGTAATCCTAAGCAAATAGTCTTTGGTTTCTTTCAGAATTTGAGGCCGGTCATACCTCAAGGTTGTCCTCCAGCTCTCAGAAGTTTAATAGAAAAGTGTTGGTCTTCACACCCTGAAAAGAGGCCTGAATTTTGGCAAATTGTGAAGGTACTAGAGCAGTTCGAGTCTTCAATTGCCCGGGATGGAACCCTCAATGTGCTACAAAATACAACATTTCTTCATAATCATAGGAAGAATAGAATTATTCATTTTATCCAGAAGAAGCTTAGTGTATTCATCTCTCCAAAAAATCATGCCATGGTGCATTAGCTAGCTAGCAACATTGAAATGTAACAAATACACAACGCCTGCAAATGTATTTACATTTTTCAATTATTCTATTAAAAAGCCACATATCTTTCCTTTTTTTTTTTCACAATTATTCTATAAAGAAATTGAATTGCACAATTGGTCCATGTTTTTCATTTGATAACAAAAATACCCTATATATTCAATTCCTCTACAGGTTTCAAAATGGATGACAGACAAAAGATATTTCTCCCTAACACCTCATGATGCTGCAGCATGATTGTTTTTGATATTTAAAGTTCATGGCATTGAAGAAGTTGAAGTTTATTACAAGAATCTCTCAAAAACCATGAAAGAGTTCAATGTAATGTGTTCTCTTCTTAACTGTTATGCCCATGGAGGCAATGTGGAAAAAGCAGAGTCTCTCATGCAGAAAGCAAAAGATCTCGGATTAATTAAAACACCCTTGTTGTATAATATAATGATGAATCTTTATTACAAGACTAAGAATTGGGAAAAATGTGATTCTGTAATGGATGAAATGAAAGAAATGGGTATTCCTTTTGACAAATTTACCCTCACTGTACGATTAAGTGCATATGCTGCTGTATTGGATGCTCAAGGAGTGTGGATAAAATCGTAAATATTATCGAATCTCATCCGAATATAAATTTAGATTCCGAAATTTACGGTGCAGCAGCTAGTGGTTATTTAAAAGTTGGCTCAGTAGAAAAAGCTCTCGAAATGCTGAAGAAAGTCGAAGAAAAATTGACGAACAATAAAAAGTTTACTTGGTTACTCCATTTGTATGCAGAAACCGGGGTAAAAACCACTGGGACTAGCTCAGTGGCCAGGACCCTGTCTCTCAACTAGGAGGTACAGGTTCGAATCCCCTCAGCCGTGTTATTTCTTGAGCCCTTAAAGGGGGTAAGCAAGGGGTGCATGGTTCGAGTCTCCTCCCTGAACATGGAACATGGGTAACCTAGTTCTGATTAAGTGGGAGTATGCATGAGGAGGCGTGTATATTTCCTATGGGATTAGTCGTGGTGCGCGTAAGCTGGCCCGGACACCCATACATCAAAAAAAAAAAAAAAAAAAACAGGGGTAAAACAGGAAATTTATCGAATCTGGAATTCGTACAAGCCGTTTAAAATATACAACAAGGGGTATATTACAATGATGCGTGGGTTAATAAAATGTGGTGATATTGAAGGGGCTGAAAAAATATTTGAAGAATGGGAATCAAAAATTTGTCGTATGATTTTCGAATTCCAAACTTTTTGATTGATTTTTATTGTAGAAATGGTGATTTTTGTAAAGTTGAGGGACTTGTGAAGAAAGGAATAGAAAGAGGAGGGGGTCCTAATGTTAATACTTGGTATTATTTAGCTGGTGGGTATATAATGGAGAATCAAGTGGAGAAAGCTATTGAGGTTTTGAAAAAAAGCGATTTTTGTATGTCCGGATAATTTTAATCCGAGTAAGGATAGTTTGAATAAATGTGTTGAGTATTTGGAATCAAGGGGAGATTTGGAAAAAGTAGAGGAGTTTATTAGGTTTGTTAGAGATGAAGGTCTTTTTTCAGAGGTGGTTTGTGAGAAATTGTTTAGTGTTATTAAGGAGGAAAGTTATGTTAAATTAAAGCAGAGTTCCAATTTTATTTAGTTTCTAGTATTGGAAGATTGGTTGTGTTTGAAACATTTGTAGTTTTTAATATACGACAAAGTGCTCTTTAGCCAGTGTTTTTTTTTTTAATACATATGAGAGCTACTTTGGACTCGGAATTATTTTGACTCCAGTAAAATTCGATCCCAGGACCTGAAGTCAAATATAAATGCATAAAAATGGCTTAATAATACAAGATCAGATGTAGTTACGTCATTTCAGGTGATGAACTAATATTTGATGAATGTGGTTCATGTGAAAGATGATATTAAAAAGAGTGATGTTGGATAATCAGTCACAATTTATCACACCTGTTACACAAATTTTAAGTGGTCTATAATCATATAATCTTGTGATTACTTCACTATTAGTGGTGATATATTCTGGGTTTTTTTTAAATTTTTTTTCATAAAATGATTGTATATGAATGGAAAATGATGTCGATGTTAAGGAAGTCTATTTTTTATTTTATAAGTTAGGAATTAAAATACTTCATATCTTTAATAGCCCCCAGAGACCAGAGTATAAAATATGTTGAAGTGTGAAAGAATTAGACAAATATATTATTATTAAACAAAAACGCAACAAGTACTAGTACTATTATAAAAGAGATACTTTCGTAGATATTAATAAGACTTTATAATAAGTCCATAACTTTGTCGAACATAAACACTGAAAATCGGCAACTAGATAAGATATAGAGTTACTTGTTGAGTGCAAAAACACAACCAAACAAATCACTAACGAGCCTCAGACTTAACTCTATGGGAAGGAATCCGAAAAGTCTGTATACTAGATGGCTTGATATAAACTCCAATAGAAGATATACCTTCGTGTCTGGATGAAGTACCATGGAACCCACCAAAAGTACGACTTTCTCCAAGTTCAAAACAAAATTCAATAGCGCTTTCACATGGTACAGAATATATCTGTCCCATAGTTTTCATCGAAGTATCGGGGTTTCTACCAAAGGGTCCATGTTCACGCAAATTAGTTTGAAATGTGATACTTGTTATTGAAACGTCATTCATCCAACCACTTATGCCAGTCAAATATTCTAATGGATAATTTAACGTCAACTACAATTTACGTATATATGCAAGTATGCAACACGTTATTAAAGCCAAAATATAATTAACCAAGTAACCATTTTTTTGTAATGTAAAACATCGGATAATTGACATTTTAAAACGTTATCATTAAAATATACTTACAATATGAAACTTAGATCCGGTGTCTTTGCCATGTATGTTAGACATGACCAAAGCTCCATTCTCACGATACTGGAATTGAAGAGAACGAATTTGCCTATCGAGTGAAATATAAATCTGAATGATTTCAGAGTGTCCCTTTTCATCCCAATCTATTGTTCCTGGATAGCCTGCTGGACGAACCTTCACCATATTATTAATAGAATCACCCATTCTTGTTACTTGGCTAATCACAAAGAGTTGATGAGGGTTTATATAAAAAAAGGCACAATGCGTGTACATTGAACTTTATGTTAATTTGAAGGGACTTAAATACACAAATAGCCATCCAACTTCCGTAATATCGTGCATAGAGATATAGAAAGTAATCAAGACTTAATTATTCTATGCCTCTTCAATTTCATCGTTTCGGAAAATTTAGTTGTTTGTTATATTTGGATTGTGTAGGTTTTTCTCTATTGTTCTCACAAACTTCTATTTTGAATTTTAATCTTCTTTCTTTGATTAATTTGTCTACAAGTTTTAATATTTGACAAACTAAAAAATAGACTCAAATGTTATTGTTGTGTGTGTAAACTGGCCTGCACACTCATCTATAAGAATTTTTTTATATCTAATCAATTTTCTAAAAATGAAAAAGAGTGGTCTAACAAACAATGATATAACAAACCAGCTTCATTTAAAATAATTTGCTAGATATTTATACAATTTGATTGTTTTTAATGCATTTATATTATTAAATTAACGGGCATATGCATATAATGTGATGAGATATGTGTTCGTACATACTACATCCATTCTATAATAATTTACTCATTAAAATTTGTCACCTATATTAAAAGAATAAAAAAATTAATTAAATTAATCAATATATCTTTATTTATAAAGAAAAAATTATTATTTTTGATTTTTTTTAGAAAAATAAATAAAATAAAATAAAAAATCATTTATTTTGTATTAAAACTCTAAATATGAAATATGAAATAACTTTTTTTTTATCAATGATTGTGAGATAGAAGTACAATATGGCTTTGAAACGAAATTTCTCATTCTATGTTTAGAAAAATTCTAAGGGACATTCGTTGTTCCTACACCTCTATGAGATAATTAAACGTGGTATTGAAAATGTCACGTGTCAACATATGGTGCAATTTTCAAAAAATTGTATTCTCTCCGTTTCATTAAATTTGTCCACTTAGTTTTTCACATATATTAAGAAACATAATAAATGCATTCACCATTACCAACATATCCCTAATAAAGTATCTTGATATCTTAAATGTGTATTGGAAATATAAATTTCAATATTTTAGTACGGGTAATAGTGGAAAAAGTAGGAAAAAAGTGTCTTAAGCTCCTAAGTGGACAATATATTTGGAACATTATTTTTAAGTGGACAATTTCAGTGGAACAGAGGGAGTAATATTTTACTGATTATTGAGTTATATTTATACCTTTTCAGACGTAATTATTATGGATCATTCAATGAATAATATTTCTAAAAAGTAAAGTAATGTGTTATCTGACCGATGAATAATAACTTAATTAAATTCTCAGCTAGGTTTTTTTGTTCTTGAATTGTTCTAGCTAGTTGTGCAAGTTGTTATGGAGGGGGGTTATTTTCTTCTTTCAAAGTTTTCTTTTTGTTACATAAGAGGTCTAAAGGGTCGGGAAGTCAAAGCTTCCTAAAACAATTATTGATTACACAAAGAGGCTCTCGAAATAGCCCACCCATAACGATCTCGTGTTAACAATCTTCAGATTCTTTACAAACCCTCAGATGGGTCTCTATATGGGATTGGCCCCTCAATTACATCCACATTATTTGCCCCAAACTTATCCATCCAATCTTCTCACTTATTAGCTTCGCGGTAGCTCCAGATCAACTCAAAATGCGTCCTAAAACTTAAAATCTCAAGACATACTTTTACAATATCGCCCACAAAACTACTTGAGTTCGCACCGCCCTTCACTAGCGCGTGCAACTCACTCAATTTAACCTCCACTGTAAGAGAACTATACTTCTCTCTAAGTGCCATATGTAGCCCAAAATGAAGCAAAAGTAGTTTCGCCTCAAATGGTGTGCTCGCAACACACCTCCCCCCGAAGCCCAAGAGGTATTCCCCCTTATTTTTTACGAAAGATTCCTCCTACCCTGGCTAAGGATTTACTCGTGTCATAAGATCTGTCAACATTGAGTTTTATCCTATTCACTAGTTTAACCCATCTAACAAATATGCTTTTTGCCGATGTGATCAACCCACCATCATGTTCCTTGCCCCATCACATAATCACTAGTTGCATTAAACACAGTAACACGTAATTTGCTAGTTCTTTTTTTCTTGCTGAATGATCAAAAGATCCTCGTGTTCCTATCAATCTAAACGTGCCAAACCAACGCCTCCATGATGCACCGCCGTTCAATACCGTTCACCACAACTTTCTTAGACAATCTGTCATTCCACCAACCCAACGATCCCATTTCTCCTCCTTAACCAGCTGCAATCACTTCATTCGTCACCTGCTGTTGCTAAGGAAACAGACCCTGCAATTCCAGCTGCTGCGAGCGACAAGGCTGATCTTCCAGGCGCAACTGTTGCTCTTCCCGAGAGGCTGGTGTTGTGCAAATCACATCTTCTTCAGTTGCAACTACTGGAATAGTAGACTCATTTGGTTCCTGCAAATGCAAATCATGCACTCCATTTATCAACGTCCCTTACACATTCGCTTGTGTACTATTACCATTCCAAAGAGGTTGATCCCCAAATTGTCCCAAAGTCCTGGTACACCCATTAACCAGGGCACTATACCCACTACATCGTTGAAACAAATGGGCCGAAGATTCAACCTCCTGTCCACATCTTTTACATACCAGATCTTCCATAATTCCTCTTAACGTAAGATTCCCTCACATAGGTAAATGATCCTAAATTACTCGCCATAATAGAACCTTGAATTTTTGCAGGAATTTGAGGGACCACACTAAGTCCCAATTAAAATTCGAGTCCACAACCGCTTGTGATAGGCTATTGTACACAGACTTTACTGAAAAGGTACCAGATGATTCTAACTTCCAATTGTATATCTTTTCACTACCAACTAGCAACTCAACCACTCCTTCTCTCAACACCTCCCACCCTACTAATATATTTTTGCATATTCTAGAATCCGAAGGTTTGACATCTTGTTCCATAAATCCCTCTCTAAAGTATCTCCGTTTAAATACCCTTACCACAAGGATGGATCATTTCGTAGAATTATCCATCCTAGTTTAGCCAGGAGAGATTTATCGTAGTTCTGCGTGCTTCTCAACCCCAACCCTCCGTACTTTTTAGGACGACACAACACTTCCCACGAGAGCCAAATAACTTTCTAAATCTCACTTGATGAACTCCAAATAAAATCACGTATAGTTTCATTGTTTGCATGATGTAGGTAGGAATAACCGCTAATACCGATTGTGCTAGCGTTATTCTCACTACCATTGCCAAATTCTGAATCTTCCACTACGGAAGTTTGTTTTAAATATTTGGAGTTACCCTCCTAAAGAACCCCCGTGGTAGTATTTGAGACTGAATCGGTGTTCCAAGATAGACTCACAGCGAGTCACTTAACGTACAACCACTTCTACCCGCTAGGTCATTTGCCCTCTCATTGGACGTGTTCCTTGAAAAGTAGATCAGGGATTTCTCCTCGCTCACAGTTTACCCTGCCTCCTTGCAGAAGTCATTCAACACCTCCTTAATAAGATCCACCTGCCTCTCCCCAGCTTCAATAAAAAGTAACATGTCATCTGCAAAAAATACATGTGATATCGGGGTACCTTGACAATGGATTTTAACGGGTATCCATTATCCGCCATGAACAAAGAGATAAGGGAAAGAGGGGCTCCCTGCCGAATTCTGCGTTGTGGGTTGAACTCTTCCAAGTGCTCTCCATTCCATAGCACTTGCAACGTATTCGTAGCCATAGAGGACATAATTAACCTTACCCAAGTATCCAGAAAGCTAAAAAATCTAATCGTATCCTTAATAAATCTCCAACTTAATTTATCATATGTTTTAGACAAGTTGATCTTAATTGCCATGAATCCATTCTTAGTAGCGATCTTTCAAAGCTTTTCACATTGGGAATTATAAGATTTCTTATACTTTGCCACATGTTATTACGTGAGAATTATATATGCGAACGAATCAAAGAATTTCTAAGTTCTGCTATGTAATTGAAGCTGAAGATAAAGAGTCAGCGAAGTTTGAAACCTACAAATTTTTCAAACAATTCGCCATGTGTCACAACCATAGAATTTTGTAGGAGGGTCTTACTTCATTTTTGAATTAATTTATATTTATGTAATGATTCGCCATGTGTCACAACCATAAAATTTTGAAGGAGTGTCTTACTTCGTTTTTTGAATTCTATTTTAGTTTGAAAGTTTTTCATTTTGAAGCCGTTCGAGGTTTTTAATTAATACTAATTATATTTTTGTCTTTTGTGATGATTTAACTTTCTACACATGTCAATTCTACGTTTAATGGAATTTTTCAGGGTGGTGTTTTTCTGTCTTGATTTGTTCTTTTAACAATGTTTTTTGGGTTATATGATTCAAGAGCCTTTTTTTGCTCGTTTAACGCCATTTTTTAAAATAATTTAGACATTTATTATGTTAGAAATGTTAAATACGAATTAGATTGATTAATTAATTATTTAAACATTTATATAATTAACCTTTACCTTAATTATTTAGGATATGATGAATATTGTTGTAATGGAAACTGGAACTTAATGATGTGCTTTTATGATATCAAATGAACTCTAGATATTTTCATTAATGTTTGGAGGCGTTAAATCTATAAATTAGTACATTGGTGTGTCATTTGAAGAACATGCATTTTTCTAGAAGTTAGAGTCGATTGCTTGTCGATCGGGTTGTTTGTTCGAGAGATAGAACGGAATTCTAATGAAAGCTAGTTACTTGTTAATCTCTTTATTAGTGCTTATTGTGAATGATTAGTTTATCATGTCGTTATTGTTCATGTTAGTTCATCCATGTTGAAATAGCAATGTTAGTGAGTGTTAAAGTATACGTAGGGTTAAAAATAGAGTCGTGTACTTGTCGGTCGGGTTGTTTCTTAGAGAGATCAAAATGGAGTATAATTAAGGTTATTGACTTCTTAAAATATTTATAATTGGTTATCCAGAGTGATTAGCATATAATGTTGTGATTTATTATGTTAGTGCATCTATGTTGAATTATCATGTTGGGGATGTAGTAGTACGGGTTGGGTTAAGATTGTAGTCGTATTTTTACGATTGGGTTTTTGTTCGAGAGATAGAAGTTGCTTGTTAATCCTTTTATAATTGGTTATCGTGATTGATAAACTTACCATTTCGTTATTGTTTATGTTAGTGCATCTATGTTGGATTATTAATGTTAGGGGGTGTTGTAGTACGTGATGGAGTTGTAAATATAGATTGAATTTGTGCAGTGTTGTCTTTGTAGGTGTGACTTAAAATCAAAACCAAGAAAGATGCTCACCGCAAGTGTACGGACCGTCAAGTAATTTATTTAGAAAGTAGAACAACATATCCACAAGGACTAGATAATTAGCTTAGTTATAGTTTTCTGTCTAATATATATCTTAATTAGATTTGTTGTCCACCGTAATTTACTAATAATAAATTTATTCGTAGGAGTTAGAATATGACTTGATCAAATAAATCTATTTCCATTTTCCACCAATTAAAATCTAGGGCATAAAAGAGTTAAACTACTACTAGTCTATCTTCTTAGAGACCTAATACAAGTATACAACTGTGCAACTACCTCAGTGAATGTAGCACTATATCTCTTATATAACTAATGAAAATTAATTTTTCCGCTGCATCATCATCTCCTCTTTGAAACAAAATTTTCATGATATACTGGAGATCAAACCCATCTCAACCATTTTTCGGAATGTCTATAGCTCAATATACAACACTTTTGGCACATATAACTCTTTTATAACCCTCCACCATCTCATCTTCTTCTTGGCTACAAAACCATTTCTCCTTCATAATAATTAGTTTTCCACACAACCATCCGTTACGATGAAACCAAAGCAGTTATTCATGAAACTCGAAGAGAAAATGAAGCGTTTGGAGAAGTTAGAACCGGATAAAACAAGGGTAGCGGACCAAGGAGAGGAGATAGAATTAGATGATCAATATAAAATTGATCTCTCTAAGCTATCTCTAGGGGCTAAATTTGCTCATGGTTTGTTTTGTCAGCTTTACCATGGGATATACAACGACAAAGTTGTTGCTGTCTAAATTATTGAAGGTATTGATGATAGAAACGATGAATTAGTCGACACGTTGAAGAAGCAATTCAATGCAGAAATTACCTTCCTGTCTCGTCTCCATCATCCAAATATTATCAAGGTACCATAAATAATTTTGATTAGGTTTCCTCTATTCATGATTAAGTTTTTCGATATTAATTTGGTGTTTTTTTATTGTTATCTTTTTATAATCTTTTTTTTGTCAATTTTTTTTAATCAAGTACACGGTTAGTTTTTTATCCCTACTTCTAAGTAGATCATCCCCAAAAAAGTCCAATAATTTGTCAAATTATTTTTTAAAACTAAAACTATATATACGTATAAAATTAAATTGAACAATTTTTTAAGCTTTTAAGTAAAACCTAGCCCAGTATGGCCCGTTTATGTATGTCCATAATTTACTTGTTAAACCTAACTACTATAAAATCTTTAGTAATCCCGGAGATTTTGGAGGTATATATATAATACAAATCCAGTCTTTTAATTAAAAACAAGTAAATTAAACTAATTACACATCGAAGTAAAAGAAAAAAAGTTAATTATAACTCTAATATATATCTACCTTGAAGCGAAATCTTTTTTACTAATTTGATTCAAATTAATGTGGTAAATGCAGTTTGTAGGAGCATGCAAAGTATCGCGACCTTATGTGATCACGGAATATGTATCTCAGGGTTCGTTAAAAACATACCTTCACAACAATAAATCTATACCGGTTCAAAGGTTGATCAAGATGGCTTTGGATATTGCTCGAGGAATGGAATACATTCACGCACATGGCGTGATCCATAAAGATCTCAAACCCGACAATATACTCATTGACGAAAATTACGTACTAAAAATTGCTGATTTTGGAACATCATGCTAGGAGGAATGTTGCAATCGAGTTTCATATGGCATAATTGGTACTTATCGTTGGATGGCACCAGAGCTGATCAATCAAAAATCTTATAGCCATGAGGTTGATGTATATAGCTACGGTATTATACTATGGGAATTGCTCACTGGGACTATTCCTTATGATAATTTGACACCCATACAAGCTGCTTTTTCCGTCTCCAATAAGGTATTTATATATATGCAAACTAACATAATAAACAAGGTTTGCTTTGATCATGTAATCCTCAACAAATAGTCTTTGGTTTCTTTCAGAATTTGAAGCCGGTCATACCTCAAGGTTGTCCTCCAGCTCTCAGAAGTTTAATAGAAAAGTGTTGGTCTTCACACCCTGAAAAGAAGCTTGAATTTTGGCAAATTGTGAAGGTACTAGAGCAGTTCGAGTCTTCAATTGCCCGGGATGGAACCCTGAATGTGCTACAAAATACAACATTTCTTCATAATCATAGGAAGAATAGAATTATTCATTTTATCCAGAAAAAGCTTGGTGTATTCATCTCTCCAAGAAATCATGCCATGGTGCATTAGCTAGCTAGCAACATTGAAATGTAACAAATTTGCAGACTACGTACACAACGTCTGTAAATGTGTATACATTTTTCAATTATTCTATTAAAAAAGCCAAACATCTTTTCTTTTTTCTTTTATTAGAAAAATGTAGCTTTTGGTTCAGCTCATTGTTATATTTGGTTCAGCTCATTGTTATATTTAATGCTATGAGGAGTCCTCTTAAGATTTATATCCGTTTAATTCTACATATTATTATTATTCCAGAGTTATTTTGTATAATTATAGAAGAATGTCCGATTAAGATTTTTATCCAATTCCTGAAAAATATCTACCTTTCTAAGTTGTACCAGCGATGCAAATCAACCTGGCTAACGTGCCGGTCCAGACCGTGCCTCCACCGGTCCTGCCCCTTATCGGACCGGTCCGGTCCGGTTCTATAGAGGAAATATTGAGACACGAACCGGTAATTAAGAAGAACCGGTTTGATCGGATTCGGTCCGGTTCTAACCGGTTCGGTTTTTTTTAAGAAAAACTAATAAAAATCTATCATTATAAAAGAATATCCTCTATTCTATACATCTACTAATTCACCTACAAAACATCAAACAAATAATCTTTTATCTCTTTACGCATATTATAAAGCTCCTCTCCTAACTTAAAACCATTTGCTTTCCATCTCAAAACCCTTACAATTTCAATTTAAAATCTCTTTCAACCCTTCATTTATTTGGTTGTAAAACCATGCTCATCATACATCAATTAAATAAGAAAAATTCTTAATTTTTTTTACATAAAATGTATCTTGTAAAAAATAAATTGATTCTTTTTCAATTTCTTTATCGCTTGATATATACCTATCAAAAGTTTGAAGTAAAAATATTATAAATTCCGCAACTGGAGGACCATAAATAAATTCTTCAAGGCCAATAAAAACCAGATTGAAGTACCTTAGTTGCTGTGCGGTCACCTTTAAAATGTCCTCCATAGGTTGAATCGTGACAACCTGCAATAACTCCATGAATTTCATTCTCAGGAATGCATCTTCTTACCATTTGATCACCACACACTTTGTAGAGGAAAGGGTCTTCCCAAAAGAACTGTTTGGCACATGTACTTAACCTCTTCTTGTCTTGGGAAGTAGCTCCTTCAGGAAAAGAACCACTTACCACAAGATTTGCAATATCAGCATACCACGGTAATCCACTAAAGATAGCAAATGAACTCTCATCTGGGAATTCTTCTCGAACTAACTCGGGACTAGTGTTTGATTCAGAACCCTCAAGACGAGACAAATGATCTGCAACCTGAGTTCACAACCCTTTCGATCTCTAATCTCTAAATCAAACTCTTGAAGCAATAAAACCCATCTGATTAACCTCGGCTTCGCATCTTTCTTCTCCATAAGGTACTTTATAGCGGAATGGTCGGGAAATACAACAATTTTCGCTCCAAGAAGATAGGAACGAAACTTGTCAAAAACATAAACTACAGCTAGAAGTTCCTTCTCAGTCACTGTATAATTAACTTGAGCACTAGTGAAGGTCTTACTCGCATAATAGATAGAGTGAAATACCTTGTTCTTCCTTTGACCCAACACAACACCCATAGCTAAATCACTTGCATCACACATTTCTCTTTTTAGCACCCATAGCTAAATCACTTGTATCACCCATATCAATATTTTTAGCTTCAATAAATATTTTTTTGAATAAATTTCTCTTTTTCTTCTCTCGTATAAGTAATGTTTTCTCTAAAACTAAAAAAAGAAGTAAAAATATATACTGAGAAACTGTTTTTGTTTGCACTAACCGCGGTATTAATCTGATTCAATAGTAAAACATTGTGTTATTATGACGGACTATTTTCATTGCATTGTTTATTTAGTAATTATCACTTATTACTTAAATAAACTTATGAGGCCTAAAATTTATATCACTAAAATGGAGTTTGACTGGAATTTAAATGGAAATGGAGATAAAATTATAATGAGAAAATAAAAGAATTGATAATTAACTACGATTAAATTAAATCTTACCAATATTGCGTGTATTTCCAGGGATTATAAAAATTAACTGTGATCCTTCTTATACTAAAAATGGTTCCAATATTGCGTGTATTGTCAGGGATTATAAAGGAAAAGTGCTAAGATGTCAAGGATGGAGAATTAATGCTGATAATAGCTTGGAGGCCGAAGGATTGGGAGTTTTGAAGGCCTGTCTATGGGCTAAGGAGCTCAACAATGTCCATTGTATTGTGGAAAATGACAATCTTACCCTTATGGAGCCATTAGTTAGCAAATTTCCCTTTAATTCTCCATGTATTGCAAATATAGTTAGGAGTATTTATTTTGTTTCCGAAATATGTAATCCATCATTTTCATTTATTAGAAGAGATGAAAACTTGATAGTGGATTGAACTTGCAAAAATTTGCCTTCTGGTGAATCTTTTAACTTTTACGCAAGTACTTTTCCTACTAAATTAGCTAAATTGTTAAGTCTTGATTTGTCCCCCATGGAGATAGACTAACGTAATTTTGGTGGATTAATATAAGCGTTTAGAAAAAAAAATTAAATCTTACCACATTATAATAGCGTATCGGTTTGGTGGTATGTATCATTCCTCAAAATCAAAATAAAAAGCATCTTTTATTTCTATCGTACAAACTTAAGAAACCTTTACTTGTTTACCTTTATTGACACAAATATGTATATGTATAAGTATAACTATGAAACATAGGAAGCATTCCTTATTAAAAGCGTACAATAACAAATATAGTAATGAATTATATCCAAGACATTCAAGTTCTCCAATCTACAATTTCCGTAAAATGAAGTGAGCACCAAACTGAGGCTGAAGAGTAATCTTGGAGAAAGGAGCATGAGCATAAGATGGTGAAAGGTCAAATGCAAAGCATTGTAGAATCTTAGCTAAAGCTAATTTTGCTTCTAACATGGCAAAGTTTTGACCAATACATATTCGAGGTCCCCAACCAAATGGAATATATGTAACTTTGCCTTTGGTCGCCTTTGACACTCCTTCACTAAATCTCTCTGGCTTAAACTCATCCGCATCAGCACCCCAAATCTTCTGGTCATGATGTAACAAGATTGTTGGTATTTGGATCTGCATTCCAGCAGGCAAACACACTTTTCCTAACTTGATTTCTTTAGTTGTCACTCGACCAATTGTAGGAGCGGGTGGGTACAACCTCATAACTTCGTACAGAATCATAGTGACCTAAAGTGAAATTAAGATCTCATAAGGAATTTACAACTTTTACCTAAAACGGTTTTTTATATTCAAATACAAAAATAACCTGTTGGAGTATACTCACAATTTTGAGGTGATTTAAGCGATCATAAACAGGTTTTTCATCTCCAAATTCTTGTAAAACCTCTTCTCTGGCACGTACTTGCCACTCTGGATGCTTACACAATAAAACCATTGTCCACAAAAGCAACACGGAGGTTGTTTCCTGCCCAGCAAAATAAAAAAGTTTGCACTCTTCTATGACTTCTTGGATACTCATGCCTGAATTATCGTTTCCATGTTGTTCAATTTCTTTGAAATTCGATTCCAGTAATATACCCAATAAATCATCATTTATGGCTTCCCCTGCTTTCATGGCCTTAACTCTTTTATCAATTATACCTTCAATCAAAACTTGAATTTCAGTTGCAATTTCCTTCATTCTTTTGTTCCTCTTAGTTGGTAAAAACCTGCCAAAAGAATTACACAATTAAAAGCTGAACGATGAAACAATTTTTATTCTTATAAACTTAAACTTTGTCTCTGGGTGAATATCTGAATCAACCTATGAATTACCTGAATCCAGGGATATATAATGACCTTACAGCTAGCATAAAATGTGAAAGTTGTTCCCTTTGCAGATCAAAGATCTTTCTACCTTCTTGATAGTTACTACCAAATGCTGTACGTGAAATTACATCACAGGTCAAAGTTTGAAGATCAGGCCAAACATCCAACTCACACGACCCATCTGATGAAGTGCTTTCTTTCCATTTGATTAACATCTCAGTACAGCTTAAAGAAAACTCAGGTAACATATGCTGTACAAAAAAATAAAAATAAGACAAGCCTCATCAGCAATGAGATTTTTCATCCTATACTAGATGAATGTGAAAATTAATATCAAGGGGTACCTTCAATTTCTCCAGATGGAAAGCTGGATTCAAGAGTTTCCTGTGTTTAGCCCATTTACCATCCTCGTGAACTATTACTCCTTGGATAAGCCATTTTGAAAGCGGATTAGTTCTAGGCTTGTGAAACTCATTATATTTAACTAATGCTTCCTTTATATGTTCAGGATCCATGATCAGCACTGTTGGTGTTGACCCCACCCATATGAAGGAGTTATTACCTGGTTTTGATTAATTAATTGGATTAGACTGAGGAGCTACGTTTATTTTAAACTAAGTTCATAAAACAAAAGATTTATTTTAAACATACCATACTTGTTGACGGTCTTGACAAAGAAAGGCTGCACTCTTGAGACGACATCATCAGAGAGTTTGATTGGTTTGGCCATGGCTTCTTTAATCATTGCAACATTTTCGTTCATGTCTCCATAGAATAATCTGTAGGGATTTCCATTGAAACCTTGCTCTCTAAGGATTCTCTCTAGTTTCTTAGGCTTAAACCATAACCAATTCAACACTTTCCATGATAATATTACAAGAACAACCCAACATGCTGAAATTAAGTAGCTTATTGAAATCTCCATGCTTTATCTATGATGACTTATTGAACTCTCGCGACCTATTATTTATACGTTGTTTTCAATACCCATGCTTGTCGGATAAATTCTAATTGTTGATGCATGTCAGCCGCCAGGAAATTATCTTTTAAAAAATATTGAAATCTTGGTATTTAGATAAATTACGTTTTGCCTTGATTATGGTATTGGTTGAACTTTGTAAACTTATATAATTTATTTGTTGTGTAATGATATATACCACCCAAATTTATACCACCCAAATGCCACCCAATGACGTGGCGTGAATTGGTTGGTTACAAATTGTTAATGCATTTATTTCCTTGATTTGATTAAAAATTTGTAACCAACCAATTCACGCCACGTCATTGGGTGACATTTGGGTGGTATGAATTTGGGTGGTATATATCCAATGGCGGAGCCACATTAACAACATGTGGGCTCAAGCCCACCCTGAAACTTTTGAAAAAAAAAAATACTTGTTTTCTATAACCTAAAGGTGTTATAAAAATAGTTAACAATTCAATAATCATTTCTTTAAATTATCTTCTAACTCTTAATATTAATAGTAAAAATAGAATCTTAGATGATTGATAAGTTTTTTTCAAACATTTCATTAATAGAAATTGTACTTTTTTATTTTTTTTATTGTATTTGTTTCTCATTTTGTTTGATAATTAATGGTATATATCTTAATTCTTTATGATAAAATTCTTAATTTTTTTTTTATATATGATTAGTTAAAAACATGTAAATGGAAGTTTTTATTCATATTTTTGTTTGAGTATTCTTGAATATTTATTTTACTAAATTTATATTTTCTTATATGATATCTAACGTGTAAAAATGAACTATATAAGCAAATCGCAATGCGGAAGATTTAATAAATCTTTTAGTTTTTTTATTATTTATTTATTAGGTTATAATTCACGATATTATCAATTCATGACATTTTTATAAGATAAAAAAAGAAAAGTCGGACTATTTTTGAAACCCTCTGTATTTCAAGCCTATTCTCAATTTTTGTTCTGGATTCGCCACTGTATATATCATTACTCTTATTTGTTATGCTGTTCACCAAAAAGAAAGATAAATTATTAAATTACATTACTTCGGTCAACATGAACAAATACCCGATGAGATACTTAAGTGCGTACCATGTTAAGGTGACAGATTCTATGACGATTACAACTTGGATTCTACTCCCACGAAAACTAAAGGAAAAAGATAATCTGCCAAGTGTGCTTGTCGTTAAATATGTTTGGTCATAAGGACGTACGTGCACTAATCATTCTTAGTCTTAGTCCATATTGGCAACCTTCTTGAAACACTATCACTTTTTTGGTGATAGTTAACAATAGTCGGTAAATTCACTAATGGTTCGCTAGAAGTTAGCCGTCAACTAATTTGTTGGTAGTCAGAAGAATGAGGAAAAAAAAAAATTACCTTTACCAACTGTCAGAATGGTCGATAGAGGTTTGCGAATTTTTTTTAATACCTTTTCATTTCCTGCCTACTGACTTTCTCTGTTTCGATATTTAGATCCTTAACACTGACGATTGTTTTTCACTTTAACAGTGACCGCAATGACAGTTGTTAAAAGGTATGTGTTATTTTATAAGTCCTAACTGCAACTTTATTTCACTACCACCTTAATAATTAAAGACCTTCCACCTCAAAGTATATTGTGGATTTGTGTGTCCACTACCCAGAGCTTCCTCGCCACCCTATTTTCAGAGTTTTGTCACCCAATTTTCATGATCACCTCACCACTTCACCGCATCACCATCGCACCTCCGTTGCTGCCATTCCTCCATATCCGATCCACCCCTGTCTTATATTTTTCGGTACTATTTTGATTTTACCAAATGTTACATTGTTTTTGTTAGGTGTATTTGTGATATTGTGGGAATTAATATAATTTTAATTTGTTTCTATAGGAAAATATTAGTTAATTCAGTATATTAGTGGCCGGCTTATTTGTGGAATGTATAATTGTAGGAGTTTAATAATACAATTGAATAATCAGTTGGGTTAACTTAACTGACTAGAGCTTTACTATTTTTTTCCCATTTAAAAGGGAGGCCTATGGTTCGAATCCCCATAGACCTCACGAGATATCATAGACTATTGTGTGTTCAAATTAGATACGATAATTGTATGATTGTTATGCGTCAAATGCTTCCTTTACTATGTTTTACACGTTGGTTTAATTAAAATTGATAGGTTTTTAGAATCGTATAAAGTATATTACTCTATTAGATTAGTCTAATCCAATCGAGTAATGACTTATAAATTCTTTTCATACAGGTGCCTATCAGTTCTCTAGGCAAAAATTGCCTATAAATTGGGAATACTACCTCTAGCAACGTCATTGGTCGTTATTAAATATATGACCTCTGGCGACTGCCAGTGGTCGCCAAAGGTAAATTATATTTACTGACCTATAGTGGTTGTTGGTATATAGCGATTGACGGAGATAAAGGGTGGTCCCTAGAATATATTTCTAACGACCTGAGACTAGCGATTATGACTTGGAGACCATTGGCGGTCGACAAAACATCTACTGACCAATTTCAATATCTCTAGCAACCGCATTTGTGGTTGATAAACGTCTCGTACTTATCAGTGAAAAAGCAACAAAGCCAAGTTTTATAACATGTAGATTAAGTAAAGAAAAATTACCGTTTTTCCAAAAACATATTATTCATTCATATTAAACATCAACCCTAAACATTTTTTCCTATAATATCTTGAATATCCTTTTTATTTAATCTTATCATAATTAATATATAATAAATATGTATATTATTACCACTATCGTCAACCAGTCAATTTCAATGGTCAACGACGATCAATTTTGGGTTTTGTGAGCTTTTCTAATTTTACTTCATAATTTTTATATGAAATTCTATGAGATTTTTTTTTTTTTGAATATTTTTTATTTGTTTGAATAAGAGACTAAACACTACTTCTACGAACTAAAGAGCTAAATCTAATCTTTGGAACCTAATCTGGTATGCTAAGATTCTATTAAAAACTTATTCTTCTATTTGGAAATGTTGTAAAAAAGCGATACCATCCAAAAGAATCTACTAAAAGATTATGCATGGATAATAGTTATTGTCATCTTTGCCTTGGAACTACGGAATCAATTACGTACATGTTCATTATGTGTTATAGACGTTGAGAAGTTTTGGTTAAATCTTGTATGCAGATTAGAAGCAACGGTAACTCCAAAAAAAAAAAAAAAAATAGATCAATGGATTTTATAGATTGTTGAAACTTATTCAAAGAATGGATGAAAGACTTATTAAGTACGTTTCTTGCACAATCTGGTTTATGTGGATAAGTTGAATAAAAGAATTCTTTGAAAAAAAGTCTTGGGATTGCCTACAATCATTGACTGAAACATACACATTTATGGATGATATATTCATAAGTAATTGGGAGAACTTTCAAATACAAAAGAGTGAGAAAAATAGCAACGATGGAAACTCGAATCATAAGTTACAAATGATTGTGAAATGTGTTTGATTGTGTTACCTTCTTACTTGCATGTATTGAGATTGATTAGTTCTTAATAGTAGACTAGGGTTTCAGATCAAAACACTAGTGTTAACACTGTAATAGTTAAATAGAAAGGTTTCTGAAAGTGTAATCTGCTTGTATAATGCATCAAGCATCTGTGATAGATAAGCATCTGTGATAGATGCTCCAGTGTGGATGTAGGCATTTTATTGCTGAACCACGATAAAATCTTGTGTTCTTTATCTTTATGAAATCATTTCTTCATCTTTTATTGTCTGGTGATTAAACTTGATTTGAACGTATTTTATTTAACAAAACCGATAATCGACCCGAATTTTAGTCAAACCGACCTAATAAAGAGGGTAATTTTACCTAAACCAACTTTACCCTTCGGATTACCTATCAATTTTCCGGGTCCAACTATTTTACTTATAAATTACCCAAACACTTGAGTTGGGTAAACCTCAACCGAAAAACCGTGAATTAATGGTTTCAGTTGATAATATTTACATTTAAGGTGAGAATATATTTTTGAAAACTCTAACATAGTATGTAATTAACAAATTATTTAGACTCTCGAATTATCATAATTTTGTTTTGTAAAGTTATTCGTTTGTAATAGGTGCAATTCGAGTTTGACTTTTTATGATAGCAATCTTATGTTAAATTGTCTGACCATGGTTGACCCGGAGGATAAACCGAAGGGTAACTCGCATCAACGTGAGGGTAATTTTTTTTTTTTTACTCTACCTTTGGGTTACCTAAGAAATTCTTTAAACCGAATTATATTACCCTTGATTTACACCTGAACCAAACCTTAAGTATATACAACATAAAATAGTCGACCCTTCGGTAAATCTGTTAGATGGACCTTACCTTCTCTAATCCTCAAACGCCTCCTTTCTCAACAATAGTTTTTGTTTGTTTGGGGAAGCTCTCGCCGGTAAATGTAGAGCCTGAACCCGTTTTTCGTAATTTCTATTATGGTCTTAATATATTTCATTCAGAAAAAAAAAAAAGTAAAATCATTAATCTGGCAAGTAAGGCTGGTCTTGTGTGGAGCTTTGTTTCCAAATGAAACAATAAATTGGTGAAAATCATTAATCAGTACTTGATGTCACCTACACAAATTTCACCACAAATCACAAGTTGTGAAAAAGAAAACTGAAAAGAAGAACAATACTAACATGATAAAAAAAAATCCAAATCTATCCCCATAATCAAAACAATTGAACAAATTCACACACATTCCAAGTATATAACCAAATCACAACTAATATCCCAATTTGTTAAAATTAATCTCAAGGAGTCTGCACATTTGAGTCCTTAGATTTATACTCTTCCGAAGATGCTCTATTTTCCGAATCAGATTGCCTAATTTCTTCAATCATTTTAACAACTTCATCCATACTCGGCCTCATATCCGGTGCCCTAGCCACACACGCCATAGCAATTTGCAACATTTGCACCATCTCCTCTTCAATATTCTGAAACTTCATCAACTCCACATCAAACACTTCAGCTGTCCATTCCTCTCTAACCACTGATTGAACCCACCTTGGAAGATCCACCATTTCATCACGCCCTGGTGATTGAACCGGTTGTTTTCCCGTAAGCATTTCGAGTAATAAAACACCGAAACTATACACATCCGATTTATGCGTATGTTTTCGCGTCTCAATCACCTCAGGCGCTCGATACCCCGGATAACGAGACGGAGCTGCCGGAAAATTCATCACCGGAGCTAATCCGAAATCAGATACACAACCATCTAGCTCTTGGTTCAATAACACATTCGATGATTTCACGTTCCCGTGAGCAAATTTCGCTCCACCCGATGAATGAATATGAGCAATCCCTTTCGCTGCTCCGAGAGAGATTTTAATTCTCGAATCCCAATCTAGCGCCGCTCTTCCACCTGTCCTACTCCCTGTTTAATACAAAAAAAGATTATAAGGACCTCCAATTAAAAATGTGGGGGCATGTTGTAAAATAACGTACCGTGCAAGAGTGCTGATAAGCTTCCGTTAGCGAAATAATCGTAAACAAGGAGTTTTTCGTCTTTGGAATAATAATAAGCGCGTAAAGGTACAACGTTTAAATGTTGACCAACTCTTCCTATACTTTCCATTTGTTGCTCAAACTCTTTTTTCCCGACAATAACTTCTTTCAATCTTTTCACAACTACGGTAGTAGATTCCTCCAAGACAGCTTTATACGCAGTTCCGAAACTACCCTTTCCTAATACTTCAGCTGAAGCTCTCAACAAATCCTCGAGATCGAAATTATAAGAAGACCCTTCAAAGAAAACTAGTTTATTCTTTTCAGGCTCTTGGACACCACTACCAAATTGCTCACCGGGCTTTTCGCTCCGTCCAGTAACAATAGTTTTCCCTTTTACGTCACTTTTGTCACTCTTTTTTCTCTTGAGACAACATAAGATCAAGAATAGTAACACTATAGCGAGCAATACTGCTCCTCCAATCGCGATACCGATAATAGCTCCTAATGCGAGTTTCTTTTTTGAATGAGAATGAGAAGGAGGGGTAATAGGGGAACAAGGACTTAGAGGTGGACCACATAGAGTATTTCCGATGAATGAAGAATTATCGAATGTTTTAAGTGCTAAAGGAATCGTTCCGTTAAGATGGTTATAGCTTAAATTCAGTCGTTTTAGCTTTGGGAGAGTGAGATTCGGGATTGATCCAGATAATGAGTTGTTTTCAAGGTTTAGCCATGTGAGTTCGGTTAAATTTCGAATAGTTACCGGGATATTACCGGTAAAAGAGTTAAACGAGAGATCTAAAACATTTAAATTTCGAGAAAATGAAATGGGAATATCCCCTGAGAAATTATTATGTTGGAGGAAAAGGTATTTAAGAGAAGGAAGAGAAGTAATATCAGAAGGAAGTTTACCACTCAAGAGATTTGATCGAAGACTAAGAACAGTTAAAGCGTCTAATTTCCCGAGAGTATTGACCGGAATTGGGCCGGTAAGTCCGATAGCGGGAAGGCGAAGAGAAGAAACGCGGGTCCCGTCTGATGTGCAGTTGATGCCGACCCAAGATGTACAGATAGGGGTAGCAAAAGACCAATTTAGCCTCCGACCATGTGGTACCAAGGAAGTGAAATTAAGTAGAGCTTGTTGATCTGAGTTCAAGTCACTAAAAGCTAATGGTAGTAAACTGGCTATGAGATAGACTGAGAAAAGCATTTGATGGTTCATGAAGGGAACTTCAGAGATACCTGCAATAACATAACATATAAGGACCAATGGTGCAATTAATTCTAGCAAATTTAGGAAAGAAAAACGATAATGCTGAACAGGTTTGTATATTAGGTGGAGTTGTTTCAAGTTTCAACTACTCAACTGACAAATTTTGTTGAGCTTATGTCACTAAATAAATCTATATAGTAATACAAGCGCTTATGATACTAAAAAGTAAAAAAACGCGCTCATCATAAATTATCGAGAAACGTATATGTACACAATTGCACTGTTGGTCCCTGTGTTATGCGAATTTAGCTAAATATACACGTTTTTGGATATTATGCAAACTACAGAAACCAATCGGTGCAATTTATAGTACAAGTTACATGAGCTGGAAAACAAACAAAACTTGTGAATTTTGACACAGATCTACCATTAAACCTCCTTGCATTTGAATAAACAACAGAATTTAAACAGATTAAAAAAGAATTAAATACCTTTTTTCATATTTTTAGAGTGAATTGAGCTGAAAAATGCTGCTCGTCCTTAGCTTGGCATTGAACACAGGAATTGAAGGTACAACTACCTCATAATCTGCTATACAGATCCAAAGTTGTACTCCACTAAGCTTACTATTATTTAATGGGAATTGAGCTTCGGAAAAAAACAAAATGGTTAAGATAATCCTTATTTTAGATGTGAAACAAATAAATGAAAGAATAATCTCTTATTCTGGTCTCTCTCAAGTCTCCACTACTGGAGTGTAGTTAATGAAAAATGAGTAGAATGTGTAACTACATTTAATGTTTTTTCTGGAAGTACGGATTTGTTTTACAGGTAATAAACAAGGATGGGTCTTGTTGTAATAAGGAAGAGTATGACCAATATAATAATTCCTCATCATCCACCATGTGTAATTTAATTTTCGCTTTTTCTTTTTACAAAGTACAGCTATGAATTAACTCGGTTTGGAAAAAAAAAAAGGAAAAAACACTCTTCTAAAAACTCAGAATAATAATTTGAAATTAAAATCAAAAAGATAAGTTTAAAAAAAAAATACTCCTTCCGTCCGAATTAATTTCTCCACCTATTTGTTGTACTAAAATCATTTAATGATACTTATCTTTATAATATTATTTATATTTATCACTTACTTTTGTTGGACGTATAAATTAATATGGTATACTAATAAATATAATACTGAGTAAAATAAAATAAACCTTTAATATTATAAAAGAACAAAACAAATAATATGGCATACTCTTTTCTAAAAAGAGTAATATAATTAAGAAACTTTCTAGACATACAAAACTATTTATTTATATATTAAATTACTTTTTAAAATATATAATTTTCAAAATTAAAAGTACAGTTTTCTACTAAAAATATCTAATATGATATCATTAAAAAGGTTTTTTTTTTGTCCAATATCATTAAAATTTTGCTATCAAAGATTTATTTCAAACTCAATAATTATTTTGTTTTAAAAAAATATTTATTTAATTTTTATACAAATTTAAAATATAATAATTAAAATATCTTTTACTAATATACTATTAATAAAGTGTCTTGATATATCATAAATACGTAATATATTAATAAAAATAATAGTTAAATGGTAGTTTTTATTTAATATTCTCACTAGATAATTTTTAGTGCTATATATTAAGTAGGTGGACAAAATTTAGTAAAGGAAAGAGTGTAGCAATGAACACGAATTAATTAAATACATCAATTCATCTTTCCATTACTTATAAGATAAATACAATATATAGGTACTAGTCTGAAAAGTACAATAACCCCAACCAGTTAGGTTAATTGGTCAGAGATTTAGTTATCTTTTTAGACGGTATGATTTGAACCATGTCAATGACACCGAATCCAAAAGTGACTTTCCCATGTAACAAAACAAAAATACAATAATCCACACCTATCAAGTCTATAGTTTTGTTATCTCTTAAAAAGGTCCATATTTTTTTACAATTTCTACCTTTATATTAGAATAAATAAATTATGCATTATCTTGTATATTTATTTAACACAAAACATATAAATAAATTATAATATATTATTTAATACAAAAGAAAGGAAAAAGTAAACATTGAAAAACAATGTAACATAAAATCTAAAATTCATCTCATTTACACTTAAGGGAAGCGAATGTTAAGAGATTTTTTATATATTTTGTTTCAATGAATGCAGGTATAAAAAAGATGAGTTTTAGGTTTTACATTTCATTGTTTTTCAACGTTTATTTTTTCTTTTATATTTTTGTTCCATTGAATGCGAGTGTGAAAGAGATGAGTTTTAGGTTTTATGTTTCATTGTACTTCAATGTTTTTTTTTGGTTTTGAATTTTTTTAGTGTTTTCGGTTGTATTTTTTTCTTTATCTTAAAATTTATAATTTAATTTGAAGGGTTTTATATCAATGTGAAAATTTAATTTACGTAAAAAATTAAAGGGTATCATTGACCCACTGTTTAGTTTTATCACCCCACTACTTTTGCATTGTCACTCATAGTCAACCCACGGTTTTTATTGCGTCACCTACTGTTTTTGTAATGTCAACCTACTATATTTTCTTCATGCTTTTAGCCTCTGATTTCTAATTGATTTTTTTTATACACATGCATGTTTGACTATTATAAAATAAAAAGTAATGTGGAATGGGTTAATATTTAGAATAAGGATATTGATTATAGATTTTTATTTTATTTTACAATTTCATAATGTTAAAATATTTTTTTAATTATATAATTTTTTTAGTTATAGAAAGTAACTATTTTTTTTTATGAAATGATTTATTTAAAAAAGGATATTTTAAATGTTTGTTCATGTTAGATTTTTTTTTACTAAAATTGGTAGATAAAAAATTTTATGAGTAAATTATCCTATAATAGAAAAATAGCGTCTATTTCGATTAACCTAAAGCACAAAAATCAATTTAAAATATTAAAATGGTTCTCGGGATATGTCTTGAATGGTTTTGTCACCATATCTATATTATATTTCAGAGTTTTTTCTACGGTCCAGATTTACCCACATAAATGGTGGCCAGGATTAAATCTGGCTAAATATAAGTGGTGGCGAGGATTTAATCTGGCTAAACATAAGTGGTGGCCAGGTTGATTCCGGCCCACTTATTAATTTCTTTTTGAACCTAGGTTCGATTCCTGTCAACGGAATTCATTTTTGCTTTAGTGTCTTCAGACACGGGTTTTACCTAGTATATATATATATATATATATATATATATATATATATATATATATATATATATATATATATATATATATATATATATATATATATATAGAGAGAGAGAGAGAAGTTTCGTGTGTTGAACATTTAAATTCTGTTGCGTCCAAAAAAAAAACATTTAAATTCTGTTGTAGGCTTTTTTTGAGTTTTTAATTTAAATTGTATTTTTTAGTCAAATTGGATTTTAGACCTTAAATTTATTTAACTTTTTTATTTCACCCTATAAAGACATGGAGTCCATTGAAATTAAAATAAATCATAAAATTTATGCTCTATATTGTTCTTATACATAAAGATTTTGTTATCAAAACTCTATTTACAATTTGGATATCGAAGACTTTTGTTCAATACTTTCTCAAAATCTCTTTATAAATATATTATTTAGATTTTCAAAATATAGAAATTTAGAAATATCCTAAGGTAAAATTGAATTTTAAATTCTTATAAACTGAAAAAATATAAAATTACACTTACATAATGATATTAGAAGTTCTTGAAAAATCTTTTATTCTCCTATACCAAAATTCCATTTAAAGTTTTGTTACTAAAAATAGAATAATGATATATATTATCCAAAATCATATCACCTAAATATTATTCAATGATGTAGCGTGAATTGGTTGGCTATAAATAGTTAATATTTTTTTTATCTAATTAACGATTTATTACCAACTAATTCATGTCACGTTATTAGATGGTATACGGTGGTGTCATTTTAGGTGGTACATATCATTACTCTTAAAAATAGAGTTGGACCCCTCCCTAACGGGTGTAAAGTGAGAGATACAAGGCTCGAACCTCTTCCTGGGTAATCTAGTTCTGGTTTACCATGGGAATACATGTATATCTCTATGAGATTAGTTGAGTGTGCACCAGGTAGCCCGAATCACCCATGTAAACAAAAAAAAATAAAGTTGGACCCTAATCATATTATCTTGCTTTTTTGGTTGGAAATAGTATTCTTTTTATCTTGTATTTCATTTTGTCCTGTTTATTTACTTTTTGATAAAAAGAGTGCAAGTATAAATATTTGGATAAATCACTAAGCTCGGATCAGTAATTTTCTTAAACCCGGGTTTTAGATTTTATATTTAAATATAGAGGGTAAATTTTAAAGTTTCAAGTATGAATGATCCGAGATCTCATTTTAAATCACCATCTACACAAACGTTGTTATGGTTTTAATTTGATCATTAATAATTTTCTATACTGAATTTTTCATTAGTGATTATATATACCTATTTGTATAAAGATTATTTATAACCTAGTGCACGCCAAACAATGAGTATACTAATTCCATTTGAAATTCTATTACACATAGATAAATTATTTCCCAGAACTCTTTTATATACTATAATCGCAAAGCGAAGAAATAAGTACTAGAAGAAGTCAAATAGTCAATGTTCGTGGTTACTCCACTGTGGCAGTACTATGTAGTATCGATTTGTTGACGTTTGACAAAAAAAATTGGTTTGTTGACGTCTTGACGATAGACTCCGTTCAAAAAAAAAAAAAATGGAGCAAAAAGAGAAAAGGACGTAGAAGATTGGTGGAAGTTTTAGCAACCCTCTATTAAATGTATGCCATGATTGATTGGGCTGATCCCCATTTGGATGCACCGATATCACCGTTAGGGTAGGGAATAGTTGGCATTTACTCTTCTAGAGGTGGGCTAAAATGTAGTTGCATTCAATTTTATGACCACTACATGGTCAATTAATGATTAATTTATTACATACAGTTAACTTATAAGGGTTTAGCTTTCGTTAAGAGTTGTATCCATAACCAAAATATTGTTTAATAATCTCAATTGAGGTTAAAATTTTGTTGATTCCCTTTTTTTTCCATACATCTGAGACCAAAGACCGCTAAATAAAACTTATAAAATCCCTATCGAGCGTTTAAACTAATTCTAATAATTGTCTTTCTATTTTTGTTTCGGGTAATTCAATATCTTAATTTTTTTGGTCGATCTTGATAAGTACATGGTTCTACACATGATCTCACTTCCATTTTACCATTCAATCCCTACATATATTTGTTTCCTAATAAATATAGTTCACATTAAAATTTGCATGGTTCACTAACAACTCTTTACATTCCTCTAGTGCTCCCTCAAGATGACTTCCGAAGCTTCCATCGCCTTCACTAGTGCATGAAGTTCTCACGAATTCGTCTCAATAATACTGTCTCTTACGCCAAATCAATAGTCATTCGAATTTCAGACAATAAAGCTTGCAATTCTATTTGAAACTCTGAACTTTTATTACTCAACCCTTCGAAGCCACGAAGATAATGACTAGTAACATCCCTAAACACCCCCACCAATACCCCGCAAATCACCAAAAGATCCATCAACATTTAGTTTTATCAGTTATTTGGTTTTACCCATTTGACCAACATATTACTTGCCAACACAATTAATCCAGTGTCCCGTTCTCATCCCCAAGCCCGAGCACAATTATATTCATATTCTCACTTTAATCCTTTCTTTACTTTCATCTTATTGCTTGAAATTCACCTTTTTCAATTTAATCAATGTAGTTAAAATATATACAAAAGCCCCAAAAACCAATATCATCTTTGCATTTCCTTTTTTGTCGCGACTACCACCCCAAATACTTATTAAAAACACAACAAATAACTCTTTAGTCCCTGTGGAGAACGATAATAAAAATTACTTACTTTTTACTACTTGGGACGACTCATACACTTGCGATGAGTCATCCCAAGTATGGTTTCTAAATCATGCCTCTGGGCTGAAACCTCAAGTATATGGAATTGAGTCCACTTTGTAAATTGCGTGGTGAATATTTTGAGACAAATGACCACGTATTCTTTGAGTGTACTTTCTCTTATGCTATCTGAAAAGATGTCAGAAATTAGTTGGGTATTGAGAAAGAAATGGTCACTATCTCGAATTCGCTAAAATGGTTCAAGAAACTAAATACATGGGAAAATTGGAGAAGAAAAATGTGGCCCATTCATTTGTCGCAACAATTTATCACATTTGGAGAGTAAGGAATATTCTTGCAATGAGAGATGCTACATCTTCAAAAGAAACAATTTTTAAGGTAGTGAAAGTGTGTACATTTCAAGTTCTATTTGTGTTGTACCCTCATCATACTTTCACATATAATAGTGAGAATTTTAAAGTCGAATGTTGATATATCATTTAGTACGTAAATAGATGTTACTTTAAATTTGGGTTCAAGAAAAGCTTGTAATTGTACATTGTATATTTTTTTCTTGATATTTATACAACCATTTACCCAAACAAAAAAACATGGATATATGATGATAAAGAAATATATTTTAATTAGTTTAAATTGTTATTAAAATATTTTATTGTTCCAAAATATTTGCAATCTTTTTGTTTTGGGTTGGTCTTTATTGTATATATTATCTAAATAAACATTGAGTTTTATATATATGCAATATCTTCTTATAAAAAGAAACGACTTTATTCATGATAACAATATTGCACAAAAATATAAACATCTCGACAGACGATAAAAATGGAAAGACAAAATATATATAAGAACATTACATAAAAACCAACGTGACAAATGACTAATCTCTTGTTGTCAATAAGTATCCAAGTAAAATAACCACATTTTGAGTTCAATATCACTAAATAATTAACGGAGATTAAAATCTCAGAACTAGACAAAGGATCCTGATCACGATTAACATATATCAACCATGACATGTAACAGTGAAAACACCACAATTTCTCCAAGATACATATTTAGGTGGATTAGAACCATGGAAGACTTCATGAGTGAATAACACTATCTTTTAGGAAAAGCACATCCGACTATTACCGACCATCTAAAAACATGAAAACAGAAGAGGTCGCAAGTTTGTGTCTATATCAAATCCAATCGGATGAATATTGAGACCAGGAAATGATATTACAGCTAATAAATCGGAATTTGATAATTAAAATAATATATTTGAAAAAGATATATATATATATATATATATATATATATCTATATTATAAAGTAGAGTTTTTACATAAGTGCTGGTCAGGATTGATTCTGGCCAAACATAAGTGGTGGCTAGGATCGGTTCTGACCCCATTTATCATTAATACCATTAATTAAGCTTTATTTACTTAATAAAAAAAAATTATATTTTAAAACAAAAAACCTTAAGTCACTCCCTTATTTCTCTTATTACTTTTTTATTCTTCTCATAAATCTCTTAAAATTTTCCTTTTTTTATTTTCTCAATTGTTATATCTATATAAAAACCACATTGGTCTTTCAAAAGATATTTTTTCAAATTAGGAATATAGGAGCAGTGTATTACCTTACACGATTTTTTCGAAAAGACAATGAAGGAAAATAATATTGAATTATATGGTGGTGTTAATAATAATAATAATAATATCTTGAAATACTTAAAAACAATTGGGAAAATCCGATTTGGACATTTACTACCAAATTACAACATATGAATATATTGTTTGATAATTCTTTAATAGCGGAATGAAGTATATTTTATTGTAAAAATATATCGATAAAAGTTACATTATTAATCATAAATATTATAAGACTATTATGCATTTAATTTTTTCTATTAATATTTAAAAATCCTCTATTTCTCTCATAATTCTCAAATTTGTCTCATAATTTTCTATTTTCTCTCATTTTCTTATTTATTATCAAATTTATATCTTTACTGTTCTTTTTGTCTTTGTTATTGTTGATATATTTAATTTATAAAACATATTTGTCGAAAATCTTTATTTAATGATTTGGAAAAAGTGAGCCAATATATCTTTCACTTAAGTGGTGGTCAAGATTGATTCTAGCCACAACATAAGTGGTGGTCAGGATCGTTTCTGGTCCCACTTATCATTAATACCATCAATTAATCTTTATTTACTTGATAAAAAAAATTATATATGGAAAAAGTGAGTCAATATATTTTTATAAGAGAATCCATTTAAAACAAATTGGTAGTCGGTTTTATATATTAAAAAAAACCTATTTTGTAAAGAGAAATTCTTTTAGATATAATAATCTCTTATAGAATACACATTTAAAACTAAGCACTACAAGTAGTGGGAGGAGGATATAACATAACGCTGTAAATTAATAATTATTAAGTGTTGGTATTTTATGTCATATATACGCCTTTATTTCTTAGGTAATGATGCAAAGCATATAAATTAACCTTAACATTAATCTAAACATTAACCCTTATACACAACCTTAACCTTAACCTTGACCTTGACCGTGAACGTAACTTTGACCTTGACATTGACCTTGACCTTGACATTAACCTTTGCCTTAACATTAACCTTAAACTAAACCGGAACCTTAACCTTAACCCTCAACCCCTTATCCATAACCTTAGACCCTTAACTATCAACCTTAACCTCAACCTTAACCTTAACCCAAACCCAAACCTTAACCTTAACCGTAAACTTAACCCAGATCCAAACCTCAACCCGAACCTTAACCTTGACCTTAACCTTAAACTTAACCTTGACCTTTAACTTTATTTTTAACTTTACCTTTACCTTTACCCTTACCTTTACCTTTACCTTAACATTAACTTTAACCTTAACCTTAACCTTAACCCTAAGCTTAACCGTAACCTTGACCTTAACCTTGACCTTAATATTAAACTTAAACTATAATCCATAACCTTAACCCCTTAACTAAAACCTTATTCTCAACCTTATCCTTAGCCTTAGCCTTAACCTAACCTTGACCTTAAACTTAAACTTAAACTTAACCTTAACCTAAAACTTAATCTTAACCTTAACCTTAACCTCAACATTAACCTTAATCTCAAACTTAACATTAAACTTAACCTTAAATTTAAACCTTAAACCTTAAACCTTACATCTTAAACCCTAATCTTCATCATCACCTTAACCTTAACTTTAATCTTAACCTTTAACCTTAAACCTTACACCTTAAACCTTAAACCTTAAAACTTAAACATTAATCCTTAAACCTTAACCTTGAACCTTAAACCTTACAACCTTATCTTTATCTTCACTTTAACCTTAACTTTAACCTTAACCCTTAACCCTTAAACCTTAACCCTTAACCCTTAAATCTTAAGCCTTGACCTTTACCTTCACCTTCATCTTAAGTTTAACCTAAACCTTAACCATAACCTTGAAGTTAAAACTTAACCTTAATCTTGAACCTTGGACCTTGAACCTTGAACCTTGAACCTTGAAACTTGAACCTTGAACCTTAAACCTTAAACCTTAACTTTAACCTTAACCTTAACCTTAACTTCCATCTTAACTGTAACCTTAACCTTAACCTTAAACAGATGAAGAACCATCGCGCTAATATTCGACCTTAAACTTAGATTTTGTTAAACCTTAAACGTTTAATCTTAAACATTAACTCTAACTTAACCTTAATCTTAAAATTAAATTTAACCTTAACCTTGACTTAAAATTTAACCTTAACCCTTAACTTTAACCTTAAAATTAACCTTATCCTTAAGCTTGACCAAAGCCTTAACCCTAACATTAACCTTAAACTCAACCTTAACCTTAACCTAACCTTCTTCTTGTTGAGCAACAAAAGAAAAACCTTATCCCTAACTTTAACCTTGACCTTCATCCTTGGAACCTGTGTTCGATTTCCGTTAACAAAACAAATTTTTTCTTCAGTGTTTTTAAACACGGGTTTTACCTAAAGTTTAAATACAGTAAGAAAAGATTTAAGATAAATATATGAGAGAAGAATTTTAGAAAAAAAATGTTGTAATAAATAGGTATCATATTAATAGTTGGTAAAATATGATGATATGTTATTACTTATAATAATAGATATGACTATATGATAATATGAGATTTTTTTTTTTTGGACGCGATATGATGATATGAGATTGATACATGAAAATTCCATTTGTGTTAGCTGATAGTTATGCCAAATGCGCTAGGAAAATAGGAGAAATACCATTGGAGAATTTGTGTAGTGTTGAGGAACATATTAGATTTTGTAATAGTCTTTTGAAACAATATTGTAATTAAATTTCAATGAATGACAAAAAAAAAAAAAAAAAAGACTACGTAAAGAATGATACCGTTGTCTGGACCACATTACCCTATTGGGTAGTAGTGGCTGAAATGTGACTCGCTTTTGGCATGGAACACTGTTAGGCTAAGGCTAAGGCTAAGTCCAACAGCTACCCAATAATTTTGCCAGAATTGGGAGTCAAACGCATATTCCCTATCAAATATTAACCTTATAAAACAACTCTACTCCAACAGCTTCCCAATTTTAACCCCCAATTTCAAAAAACTTTACTTTAATTTTATTTTAAAAAAATCTTAAATAAATAAATAAATTAATTTTTAAATTTTTCATACAATTATTTATTTACTATTTTACTTTTATATTTGTAAAAAATATTTGAAAAAAAAAATATAATGTTAATATTTAAATTATAATTCTCAACAGAATAATCAAACGATTTTTTTTTCAATTGAAACGAGTTTTTTTCATCATCCAATAAGATTAAAATATTAGTACTATTTAATAAATTATGAAGATATAATTTTTTTCAATTAATTTGATTATTAAAATCTTTAAAATCTCTTAATTAATATTTTTTCTAATAATTATAATTTTTTTATTGAATTCTTTTAACTTATAATAAAAATATTTACATACATAATATTGATATTTGAATAATTTGTTTTTTAAAACTTAATTATATATATAATAAACATATTTAAATTAAAAGAAAAAATAAAAAAATGTAGCAAAGTTGAATTGGGGTTAGCCACATGTGGCTAACATTTCTTTAGAATAGGGATCCCTATTCTGGCTTTAGCCAGAATTGGGAACCTGTTGGAGTTGATTTTTTCATTGTTCAACCCCCAATTGTAGCTTTTTGCTACAATTGGGGTCCTATTGGTTAAAGACCACATTTTATTTTTAGTTCATTATTTATGATTTACAAATATTTTTAGAATAAATATTTTAAAGTGTTATTTTATATTAAATATATTTAAAAATATTATTTCTAGTCCAATTCATTAATCTCGTAAAATATATTATAAATTTTAACAATTATTTAAATATTTTAAATAAACTATATCTTTTTTTTTCCAAAAATAAACTATATCTTTATTTGGTCATATTACAAACTAAGAATATTATTAAAAATATCTAAATTACACTTAAAATTTATAAAATATTTCACAAAGTAAAATGACCTATAAATAATATTTTAAATATGTTTGCCAAAAATAATAATTTTAATATGTTTAAAATATTATTTATAAATCATAAATAATAGCTTAAAATTAAAATTTACTCTTTATTAAAATTTAAAGTTAAACCTCATATGTTTAGATAAAGATAAATGTTTTTAGTGACTCTTATATTTGGACTTCGAGATAAAAAAAACAATCTTTATAAATTAATATTTTTTTCTCGGTTTTTATATCGCATATATATATATATTAGAAAATGCCCCATACCTAAAGATATTTGGGCTAAAATAAATTTAAAAAATTATAATAGATTGTGCAAAACTCATAATTACATTATATATAAAAAAAAGTACAAATCATTCTATTACTTGTAAAAATTAACTTACTAAAAATGATAAAAATATGTCAAAAAGTAACAAAATCGAAATGTTTGAATTGTATACAGTTAAATTTTTAATCTCCGAGGCATGAGTATCATCTACAACTTCTTTTTTCTTTTTTCTCAAGCTTCTTTTTCCTATAAAAAAGTAAATTAATCTATCAAAACAATTAATTTCAAAATTTTAAATTCATAAAATAAATATATATATATATATATATATATATATATATATATATATATATATATATATATATATATATATAAACTTAAAAATATTAACTTCAACTTACAAATATTTACTTGAACTAAAGTGAATTTAAAAAAATTAATGTTTGAATTTAAATGTTTTAAGACTAACTGATTAATAGGATTGAGAAAGAAAATTTAGAGAATCAAAATCAAAAGAAGGGTTGATCGAGAGGAGAGAGAGAGAGTGTTGTATTTATTTTCCATACTTTATTCCGAATAAGTGTTTATTAAAATGTGTGAAAAGTGTGTTTGAAATACATTTTGATTGACAGATTATTAAAATGTTAAAAATGAAAGGTATAACTTGTTTTTGAGCTAAAACCAACTATAATTTACAGTGAAAGTTTTAACTGATTTGTACTAATCTACATTTGGAATTAGATTAATTTAAAAATTAGATTAATGATTAGAGGTTTACAAATATTGTTAGATAGTATATACTATGTTGTTATAATTTCATTGACTAATTTTTATATGGGTAAGCAAAAAGATTAATTATAAAAAAGTAATATGAAATATAGAAGCAAGCTTGCCAAACACACGATATGTATTAAATGTCCGTAGGTATGACCCGCTCTAGAAGGCACTTGAGAAAAATGCGTCCTTTAATTCTATATAAATTAAAAATTTACCTGGATAGTGTTGTGGAGGGTATTGGGTAGTGGCGATAGGGAGAAGTGTGACGAGTGGCGTAAAGGTTGAGAAGCGTGCAAGGGACCTGAGGTATTTGAGTAATTGTGTTATTTTTGTGAGTCTAGTAAACTTTAAAAGATTGGTGTTGCCTAGGGTGTGATAAAATAATATAATAAAAGATAGGAAAACGATACACAATTCACCCTAGATAAGCACGGTACTGCAAGTATTACAGGACGTATGCAAGTTTTAATGATAAGAAGATTCGTTCTCAGGGACTTAGTGTGTTCTACGAATGAGCAATAATTAGGAGTAGAAAGTAATTAATTAAAAGACAGAAAGTAAATAAGAATAATTGAGAGATGATAAATTAAACTAATAAAAGTAAAGACAATAAAATAAAATACTAAGAAATATGAGATGAGAGATATAGCTTAGGTTTTGTTAGTATGCACTAATCCTTCTAATCCTTTCTATCAAATTCTAGTTAATAAGGGAGATAATTAGCTCTTAAATACTTAGCCAGGATTCTAAATTCCATACCCTAGACTTTGAGAGACTAGGGGGGATACGGCACAACCACGAGGCAGCTTAAACTTAGGGTTATCCTACGCCACTAGGTTCCTAAGCAATTCAATTTCAAACATGGTGATAGTGATGAAAACAAACCCTAATGACTATCTAGTTAGAATCAGTGTTGTCAAGACCATTATCGGACACCAAACGTTATGTGGTGTTTCAATAATTAGACACCCCTTCCGGGTGACCATCTAACTACTATTAAGAAAGCCTAAATTGATCAGGTTTAGGATAGACAATAATTCAAAACACATAAACAAATATATGGGTAAGCAACTAATATCAGTTTAAAACATATAATTCCCAAAGAAATTTAGATAGAAAGAATATAGAATTCATAGATTATACATAATGCGAAACCCAAGCTATGAGAAAATTAGTTCATACCTGAAGGAAATAAACTAAAAGATTGAATAAAAGACTTCATCTTGCTCTCTACAATAACTCTAATGATATAATCCCTAAGGACTAATTTATGTGAGGCAAGGATGATTTACAAGTGATATAAGGGTGTATTTATAGGTGTAAAGAAGCCCTAATTTGTTTTCTTGGCGTAGAAGACAAGTAATGGACTCCTAGCCCAACTCAAATTCGTAACCCTAAAATATAGAATCAACCCCGTTTTTTTTTTTGGTCATAACTGCTTCAATACTTATCTGTTTGATGCGTTCCAATAGTCGAAAACGATCGTCTCGGAAAGCTCTTTAACTTTTCTCTTGACCATTCTTCCAAATTCCTCACCGATTTTGAGATATAAGCCCATTTTGTGGTCGTGTGTGCTGGAATTTAGATTTATTTGGTAGCTTTATCTTTCCATATCCTAACTTTTCCTTTCTTTTCTCCAATTTTTATGTATACCTTATTTCCTTTATCTCTTAGAATTGACTTGGTATCTAATTAATCTTCATATATATCTTTAAAGCTTCACACTAAATAAATAATTAAACCCAATATGTTCTAATAAATAACAATTCAATAAATCAAGACTAGAAATAGGAAAGTGTAATATTTAATGGGAAAATCGACTAGAAAGACTTCTAAAACACTAAAAATGATGTCTCTAACTAATATTAATTCATGACAAATGAGGAGACATCAAGACCCCCAACTCAAAGTTGTATCGTCCCGATACAATAAAGATAAAAACAAAGGGAAGTCTCAAAATACACACCTTGGTCATTTAAGCACAATGGAAAAGGAGACAACAAAATATATATAATAGACATAAAGCAACTACTCAGAAAATTTCATGTAATGATATTTACAAACTACATACCTGTACACTTTTCATATCCACAGTCAACACGGCTTGAATTCAAGATTAGATTAGTTTTGCAGTGTAAGAAGGATTGGAACTTTACCCAGTTCACCAAGGAAGCTATAGATTGCTCATCGAACTTCACCAGTATCCAAAGATCCACTAAACTACTCTCTATTGGCTCAATCACTTCTAGATTACATAGCAAAGAATCAAAAGGTCTTTAAGATTGTAATGTAGGCTTAGGGATAGTATGATAGTATATTTGGATAATTTAGAGTGAGGTTTTGGCTCTCTCCTCACTAGCCATCAACGAATCGCCCTAGAGATTGAGTTAACTCTCATGAAACGTTTCTCACTCAACCCAATGATTTTTCTTGATGCACAAGGTAGCATCCCCAATAACCCAATTAAAGTATAAAGATGTTCACATAAAAATTCCTCTTTGCCGGTCCGAATATATGTTCTTTTCAAATCAATTTTTTTCTCTTTTTTGTATAGCTATGACTCTCTTTTTGATGTTCGAGATATCACACTATTTTTTCTCATAGATTTTTTTCTTTTCTTTTCATACTTTTTAGCTTTTTTCATTCACTATTACCCCGGCAAAGGGTTAAAATATAACTTGTGAATCATCATCAATATAATAACAGAGTACAATTAATAAGCTCAAAATTCCCAACCCAATAACAATTCCCATAATGGTGGACCCACCACCCCAAACTCAAGCTCTAAAACAACTGTCTATGCATCGCGATTCGAGTACGGGTCATATGAAAAAGTCCTATAATCTAACGGGATATGGCTTATAATGTGGTTAAATAAAAAGGCTTTAGAAAGGCTAGAAGGGGCTGAGAAGGATATAAAATATTAAATCAAATAACAGGGTGAGAAAGTTAAAAGGGTTCAAGTGGCTTCAATATGAAAGAACTGCCTTAATCATTTTCTACACCATGCAATTTTGTTATTCTCTTACTTTTAGCACGTTCATCAAATAGGTTTGTCAACTAGCTTGAATCTCACGGCTTACAAACCACTCAAGGCTCCATGAGACCGAACATACTTTTTATCGCATTGCTAACTAATCTTTTCTTTACTATCAATGTGTGTTTTCCTGCAAATACTCAAAGCATACAAAATAAAATAGCTCATAAACATACTACTTTCTATCTATTAAACACAATCTACATCTAATTCTCATGTATCAAAAATTTTAATTTCTACCTAAAAACAGTAAAAAAAAAAAAATTAATTTCTACCTAAAAACAGAAAAATGGAGATGAGAGGCAACGAATCCCCACACCCCAACTAAAAAATGAGTCGTGTCCTCACGACTCGATAAAGACTCGAAAACGAAATTAAAATTAGCAGATAAAGCATTTACAGAATTGGTAAGGAAGAAAGAGAACATACTCTCGAGGCTATTGCCTCGCATTATCGATATCCAAGATAGGATTTGTTTGATCTTTCATTAATTGCTCAAGGAGTGTCATGACGTGCATTTGATTGGCTTTGATTTGTGCCACATCTTCGACTAAGGAAGTTTGAGCTTCTTCGACTTTGTTTAAACGCTCCTCCATCTTCTCTTGCCAACTTTTCTCCTTTTCTTCTTTTGAGACTTGCATAGAACCCGCTCCTCTCAAGACTTTCATGATCCAAGCATTATCAATATTACTCTTTTTAAATTCCAGTTTCTCTTCTTCATCCAACGTTACATTCTCTTTTCGCATAAGACACGTGATCATAGTAGGATATTTTACATTATAAACCAAAGTAGGAGAGACCGGAAATCGCATCACCTCCTCAAAGATCAACTGTGCCACATCCACTTTTTCTCCTCTCAAAATACAATTCAAAAGTAGAGCGTTCTTTTTACTTACGTCCAAAATTCTTGTGTTTCCAAAGACGTTAGGGATAAGGAAATTGTGCCAAATTCTAGCATCCGGTTGAAGATATTTGTAAGGCCAAGGTGCCTTCAATTCTCCCTTATGTGATTGCACTTTCTCCTTGTCTAAAACATACTCAAAAAATGAGTTCCAATCAAAGATTCTTTGTCTATCCACCGCTTCTCTATACTTGCATGGTCCAATTAATTTCTTACACTGGAAGTGGTTTATAATCTCTTCAACTGTGAAAGGAACTAACTTTCCTCTAACTGGAACACAACCTTCACTATCTTGGCTAAAGAGGCCTAAATAGAAATCTAAAACTAACTCATGACATAAATCATAAAGTCTTACCATAAAATTCATCTAACAACACTATTGTAAATATAAAAATACTAAAAACTGAGTTATAATATCAACTAAAGAATTCTCGAGAATAAGAAGAATAACAAAAAGGTCTATTCGGACATATTTTTCCATTAATCGGCGTCTAGGCGGCCATTTTTGCCATTAATCGGTGTCTAGACGGGCTAGGCGCCTATTCCACGGCGACTAAGGCGCTAAGCGAAAATGCCTAGAATTTTAACTAAGCGTAAGCGACTGAGGGAGGAGTTGACGCCTAGACGGGGAGATATACAACATAGTTGTTAGGTTAAGCAATCTTCCAATGAGTCTTCTATCAATAGTTACATCTTCAAGTAAGTTTGTATTTGAATTTTATAGTTTAAGAGTAGAATCCATTGGGAAGACAATTAGTTTAGCACCTAGCATACCATATTCTTTAAGTATATCAAGAGAAAAATTTCTTTGGCAAATAGAATTGCCTTTAGAATTCCTAGCAACTTCTATACCAAGAAATTATTTCAATTCCTCCAAGTCTTTGATGGTAAAAAATTTATGCAATTTTTTTTGAAAGATGTGATTTCATCAAGAGGAGTACTATTAATGATAATATTATCAACATAAACAAGAAGTGCAATACAAGAAGAACAAGATGACTTAACAAACAAACTGTAATCACTATCATCATGAGAATATCCATATGAGAGTAAAACTAAAGATAAATTTGCAAACCATTGTCTTGAAATTTGTTTAATACCATATGTGCTTTTCTTCAATTTACATACAGAGTTAGCAGGAGTTTTCAAACCAGGGGAACCATCATATAAATTTTTTCATCCAAATCTCCATGTGAGAAAGCATTATTGACATCCAATTGATGTGAATGTCAATTATTGGTTGAAGCAAGAGAAAGTAGCAATCTGATAGATACAATTTTAGCAACATGAGAAAAAGTATCAAAAAAATCAAGACCTTCTTGTTGGTTAAAGCCCTTAGAAACTAATTTAGCCTTATTACCCCTCAAGAAAACCATCTACTTTACATTTTAGTCTAGAAACCCACTTACATCCAATTTCTCAGGTGAAGGAACAATATCCCAAGTATTATTTGATTCCAAAACAAACAATTCAGTATATATGGCATTAATCCACTCAGGAGAGAAGAAGGAGGATTGTTTATATGTTTTAGGCTTAGATTGTGTAGTGATAGAAACAATAAAGTGTAAGTAGGAAGAGGATAACTTGTTTGGGCTTAAGAAAGTAGAAATAGTATAAAATATACCTGAAAAGGAATCAACGATTGAAGAAGATAAGGAGACGTCATGTAAGTCTAAAGCAAGTGAATCACAAAAGTCATTGAGATAAGGTGGTGCTTGTTTAGTTCTAGCAGGTATTTTGTTGAACTAGGTTAAGGAAGAGGATAATGTGAAGAAGTATTTTGATAATGTGTAGGTTGAACAAATGGTATATGATCAAATATGGTAGGAAAATAAGAAAAAGGTGGAAAGAGGAGAGTATGCAGATCATTACTTGTAGGAATAACAAAAAAATAGGAAGATATGCTCATGGAAAACAACATTTCTGGAGATGATCACCTTATGTGAAGAATTATCAAGCAAATTATAACCTTTAGTATAAGGGGATAATCCAAAAGAACACATTTCATTGCTATTGGGTCAAATTTTGAACGATATTGGAGTAATATTGAAGCATAACATAAAGAGCCAACATGGGATTTTTTGTACAACATTTCAAGAGGAAAAATAGTGCCAAGTAAGGGGGCAGGAAATCTGTTTATAAATAAGAAACAGATAGAATCGATTCAAACCAAAATTTAAGTGGTAAGTTTGATTGAAACATTAAGGCTACAGTTGTAGTTAACAAGTCTTAGTGTTTTCTTTCTACTAGGACATTTTGTTGGGGGTGTTTCAACACAACTTAGTTGATATATGATGCCAAAAGAAGAACAAAATTTGTGTAGGTTGAATTAAGGGACATTGTCTGACCTAAGTTTTTTAATATTGACACCGAATTGAGTAAGAATAAGGTTGTACAAGGCAAGAATACACTTCTGAATATCAGATTTCGTAGATAAATGATTACCCCATGTACAAATAGAGAAATCATCAACAATTGTAAGGAAAATATCTATGATTTGTATGTGAAATTTCTGTAAATGGATCCCAAATATCACATTTAATCAATTAAAAAACACTAGATGAATGGAAATTGGATAGATGAAATGAAAGTTTCTTTTGGTAAGCAAATTGTCATATATCACAAAATGGTTAGGGTAAACATGAAACTAAGAAATCAATCTTGCAAAATAAGTATGGCCTAATCTTGAATGCCATTTGTCAAAGTTTTAGGAACTGGTTAACGAAGATGATTAGGGTAAAATAAGGGGTAAATGTTGATAGTACTAGCCATGAATCCCATAAGCGATCCCAATCATCTTTTTTTTTTTAATTTGATCTTGTAAATAACAATAGGATGGAAAGAAAGACATTAAATACATGAATCTTTAATGAGTTTTGAGATAGAAAGGAAGTTATATTGAAAGATAGGAACACAAAGAACATTTTGAAGAAAAATTGAGGAGATTTAGTGTATTTAACCAATATGGATGCCTTAAGAATATGTCCATTAGGTAGTGTGATAGGTATAAAGACAATTTTAGGTGGAGATGAGTATAAAGAAGAAGCGCTGATCAAATAATATGTAGCTCTTGTGTCAAGAATCCAATAAATGGAACAAAAGAGAGATAGACCTGATGGGTTGACACATGTTGAACAACTGTAGATGGGTGGTTTGAAGAAAAAAATGAAAAATGAACCAAAACCCTCAATTTACCAAATTTTTTTGTAGTGAAAGAATAAGAAAAAGTTGAGCCTTGTTGCTTCATGATATAAGGAATTTCAACATTTATAACATTATTGACTACAGATGTTGATGTTGGGATGATTTTTTTTCTTTTAAGTTGATGTCTCCTCATTTGTGATAATATAATATACTTCAGAGACATCATTTTAGGCTTATTTATTAGTTTATAGGTCGATTTTAGCTTAATTTAGTGCACTTTCCTATTTTGAGTCTTGATTTGTAGAATTATTATTTTTAGAGCATATTGGGTTTAATTGTTTATTTAGTGTGAAGCTTTAAAGATAATTATGGAGATTAATTAGAGTCCAAGTCAAAGATTACAACTTATGGAAAGAGATATGCATGGAAATTGGAGATAGAAGGAAACTGAGTTCAAATAGGAAAAGGAAAAGCTGCCTAAATCTGGGACTCTGCAGTACACGTCCAAAGATTGGTGTTTTTACCTAAGAAATAGGCCGAATTTGGTAATTTCCTTCTAAAGGGCCTAGATAATTATGTTGCGATTCTTTTGGTATCTTGTGGAGCAAAATCCGACCAATAACGAAGAAGATACACTCAAAACAACGCAGCAGTGTTTATCTTACGAATTTGGGTTGGGCCAGGAGCCCATTACTTGAAGTTATCTCCACCAAACGAATTAGGTCAACCTATACACTATAAATACAACCTCTTAACACTCTAAAATCATCCTTGGCCAGACCTTAAGGCCAAGAGGAAGCTACAACACAAGAGAAGGAGTCTGGAAGGAGCTGTGCAACAACTATGTCTCCTTCAACCTCTTATTTTGTAACTCTTTTCTCTTCCCTTCTTTGTATGAATTAATTCTTTTAGTTTGAGTGTTTAGCATATATGTATGAACCCTAGTTTTGATTGACATCTATCTAATTTGGGAACTTAATGTTTTAAATTGAATTATAGTTTTTATTCTCTGTTTATGTGTTTGGATTTATATTATGTGTTCTTGTGGATGCGCGCCCATATAGAATTACCATCTAGTAATTAGGTCACCATTGACAACGGTGTTTAATTGCATGTTTAGCACATAACGTCTAGTATTAGGTCTGATCTGACAACCCAACCTAGCTAGATAATCACTATGGTTGAGTCTTGTGACTCTTTACCAATTACAGGAAAAGTTTGCTTAGGAAGCCTTATTGACACAGGTAAATCCTATTTTAAACTACCGATAGCATATTGGGACCGATTAGGGAAATACTACATAATTTACCCTTACATGTTTAGAACGGCAAAATTAGTGGGGATTGCATGCTAATAACTCAAGCTAGACTTTCATACTATCTTCTTTTCTTTTCTTTTATTTGTTTTATTGTCTTTCGTTTATTAGTTTAGTTTATTTATTGAAAAACCAAATAAATATTTGTCTATCTCTTCTTCCTACTAGCGTATTAGCTTTTCTACCTCTAATATCTGCACTTGATAATTTGCATAAGTTCTCTCTAACTTTCATCAGTCCCTGAGGAACGAATCTTCTTATCATTAAAACTTGCATACGTCCTGTAATACTTGCAGTACAGTGTTAGTTTAGGGTGTGTATTTGCACTTATTTTATACATCTTTTTATCACACCTTAGGCCACACCAAGTTTTTGGCGCCGCTGCCGGGGACTACATTGTTAGTCCTTGTGCAATTATCTTGTGCTTTTATTTTAGTTAGTTCTATTTTACGCTTTTCTTTTTAGTATTTGTTTTACAGATTTTTTTAGGCGGAAGCAGATTTATTAGGAGATAAAGGTTTCGTGTTATTAGATCCTGAAGAAGCTAATTCATGATGGAATCTCTAAAGCTCAAGGAGTTAAGTCGACAACTTGAGGAATTACGAGAACAATCGCGACAACTAGCTAAGAGGAATCTAGTACATGCCTCACCTTCATGTCCTAGTTGTGGAGCAAGAAATCACTCGTGGGGACATTGCATGAACAATCCATCCTCAATTTCCTTCATGCCATATCAAAGAGACCATTATTATGATGGTTATTATCAATCTCAAGGAAATTACGCTGACTATCAACCCCCACAGAGCTACAGTTGGGTCGGAAATCAACAGACGTATCATCATGATAACCATTATTATGATGATTATTATCAACCACGACCACAATCTTACTATCCTCCACAACCTATCTATCAAGAAGCGCCTATTTACAATGAAGCTTATCAAGAACCACCTCCTTATTCAATGCAGCAAACTACACAAGAACAACCTCCGAGTTTGAATTCAAGTTTGGCTCGACTGATGCAAACACTTGACAATATAGAGAATAGCCAGCAAGAATCTCAAAACTCGCAGAATGCACTTATGGAGAGGGTGCAGGCAGTGTCACGAATGGTGGAAAAAACTCAAATCCTTGCAGAAAGGCAACTCCGAAGTGATACTAGTGCTCCACAAAACAAAGTTTGTCATGCAGTTGAATTAGGAAGTGGAAAACAACTACCTCCAACAAGACCAGAACCAGAACTAGTCCCTATTCCAGATCAGAGGGGGGAGGAAGCAACAGAAGATAAGGTCGAAGAGGTAGTTGAACAAAAAAGTGTCCAAGAGAAGACACCAGAAAAGAAAGAGAGCCCAGTGGTAACCAACACATGTCCTCCTCCACCATTCCCTTCACGTGTCAGAAAGGACAAGCGTGGAGACTAATGCATAACCCAAATAATCTCGCATCAAGGTTACTTAAAGGTATATATTTTAATAAAACTAATTTCCTTTCATGCAAATTGAGACAGAATAGAACTTGGAGTTGGGCAAGCATCATGGAAGGAAGAGACTTTATAAAGAAACATGGAATCAAATTAATTGGGGACGGTAAAGATACAAATATATGGGACGAGAGATGGATAGATACGAAATGGGAATTAGAAAAACCCAAGGGATCAAAATTGATGCAAGTTAGTGAATTAATGAAGGAAAACAAAAAGGAATGGAATCATGAAATAATCGATAACCTCTTTCCGGAACCCATATCCCAAATTATTAAAAGAACGAACATAAAAGACATAGTGACAAAAGATAAACTTATTTGGCCCTTTTCTACAGACTGAGTTTATAATACGAAGACAGGATATAAAGTAATGATAGATGAACATCTAAACAACAAAGCGTCAACTACTTATGCAAAAGAAATGAGAGAGTCGGAAGTATGGAAAATAATCTGGAAGTCAAATATACCAAGGAAGATAAGAATGTTTATGTGGCGAATAATTAATAATGCTATTCCTACAAGGGGAAATTTATACAAAAGGAAATGTGCAGATGCGCCTAATTGCTTATGGTGTAATCACGAAAAAGAGGATACCGAACATCTACTTCTACATTGCAATATGTGCAAAGACATGTGGGCGGGATCACTACTCCAAATTAAAATTATGGAAGGGAATAAAGACACAATAGGAGAATGGTTTTTAAAAATTATCAAATCTTACAAAGAGGGTGGATGGGAGGAAAATTTAGTACGTGACTTTTTGATGATAAACTTATGGAACATATGGAAAGCAAAGATGAAGGCAATTCACGAGGGTAATACTATAGATGGTACTGATATTAACATTGCCTCAAAAAAACTTATGAATGAAATACATGGGATTAACTGGACAAAAGAGTGCTACAAAGACAAATCGAAGAATACGGAGAATGAGGAAGGAAAACAAGAAACTTCCCAACAATACGACATTACTTTGCACTGTGATGCCTCCTTCTCCAACAAAATGGAACCCACAGGATTAGCAGTGATTGGAAGACAAAGAGGGCTAAATGGGACTCTCCGCAAAAACTCTCATCATTTTTGCAATTCAGCCCTTGAAGGAGAAGCGAAAGCAGTCCTGGAAGCAATACATGTTGGAGCCCTTTTCCCTGGGAAAAGAGTTATCATCTACTCAGATAACCTTGAGATCATTCAAGGTATTAAGCTGGTGTCAGCAGCTCGTTGGAATATCCAACCCATTCTTCGAAAAATTATCCAAAAAGCTGAAGAGCTCGGGCAAATCACGTTCAAACATGTGAACAGGAAGCTCAACAGGGATGCGGATAAGTTGGCGAAGGAAGCTAGGCACGAGGCAACCCTTATCCATCGGAATACCCCTAGTATTTTCGATATTTCTTGTCTTTTTAGCAAATTAGGTATTGGATGATGATGGTTTGTTTTCATTGAATGCTTCGCACCCCCTTAACCGTCCAAAAAAAAAAAAAGAAAAAAAAAGAAAGGACAATTACCTAGAATTCAAGAACTTCGTTGACACGGTGAACAAGTTTAAGATCAGCAGCCCGTTTGTAGAAGCTCTCACAAGAATGTCAAAATACGGTCAATTCATGAAGGACATTCTTTCTAACAAACGAAGATTCGAGATGAATGGATTACCAGAGGAGTGTAATGCTACACTTGGAATTGAGTTACCTCCTATTCCCACGAAATCTTGGATGGCACCATCCATGATTATTAAGAATCGAGCTGAAAAGTTCGTGGGAATTAAAGGCAAAGGGTGGAAATTTCGTCATCCTTAATCGAGGTAACACGTCTAACTTTGAAAGACGTTAAACAAAAGTGCTGTACGGGAGACAACCCGTAATTTCTTTTATGTTTTTACGTTTTAGTTTTTAATTTATGTTTAGATTAGTTAATTTTAGTTGATATTGCATATTTGAGGAAGGTATTAGTGTTTTTGATGATTAGGTATTGGAGAAATCGAGTTAGGGAAGCGAGCAAAGTTTTCGGAACGGAGAAACTTCAGCAAGTCATATCTTTGCGCTCGGATATCGGAATCAGGTGATTTTTTAGCCTAAACTGCATAACTTTTCGTGATCTAGCTGCTGGTGAGGTTTTTGCCACGTGCGGTACACCGGACCTCAGCCGCGGTGCACCGCGTGGTCAAAAACCCGTACTACGGGTTGCTACCGCGGGTTTTATCCAGAAACGAAAAAAAAATAGCTGATGGGTCCGGTATACCGGACCCTATACCGCGCCATGCACCGCACAAACACGTGCCACGGGGTCCTACCACGGGTTTTTTGACGTAGGAGGCGCGGTATACCCCGCGGTACACCCCATGGTCCGCAGGGGTAGTCCGCAGCGCCGCAAGGGAGAGAAAAACCTACGGGATTTGATTATAAAGGAGGTATTAAGCTTTTAGTTCCGAATTTTATAAACCCAAACCCTCTTTTTCTTCTCCACAACTCTCCTAACTCCATTAGAGCTCATAAAAACATTCACCAATCATCAAAACACTACCCAATCACCATGAAAACACATCCAATTCATTCTCCACATCATTACAAGGAATATTAACCACCTATATCATCCCAAAACACCTTGAATCCAAGAATCAAAAGCTTAAATTTCAAAAATTCATCCTACAATTTCTTAAATCCAAGCCAATCCATGAAGAATCCATCTTACCCACATAGAGAATCATCATCAAATCACCTTTCCTAACCCAAATTAAGCTTGTACAACCAATAATCAAGAGTTTCAAATTTCAAGAGTGGTTAAAGCTTTGAGTTGGGGGTCAATTGAGATGATTAAGAGAACATGAACATTATCTACTGTATGGGAGATGAAGAAATCAAGGTGTTGGATTTAATTGAGAAGAAATCAAGTGAGACAAGTCCTAGTTCCAATTCAATGGGTAAAACAAGTCAAGAGAAGAGAGGTTAGCTAGCTGTGTTTGAGTCAATGAGCAAAAAGGTTCCAAATTTAGTGAAGAAGACAACACGACCTCTCTAGATCAAAGACCTTATACCCAAGAGAAAAAGAGAAAGCTTCAAGGGCCCTGATAGCTTCTCCGAAGCAACAATTAAAGGAACTACCTTTTTCTTATGAGAAAGTATTTGAAGAAGAAGTTGAAGGTGAATACATGAAGGTTCATGGAGATTTGGAATGCTTTGGGTTGTTTGTGAATTGTATTGTGTGAGGAGAAGAAGAAGATGTGGCACAGTTGATCTATGAGGAGGTGATACGAATTTTCGATCTCTCCCATGACGTTATATAATGCAATATCCTATTATGATCACGTGTCTTGATCGAAAAACGAATAAGAAGTTGGGTGAAGAAGATACATTAGATTTAATCCGAGTACCGACAAGGCGAGGTAATAGCCTCGAAGAGTATGTTTTCTTTCTTCCCTACCATTTCTTTATGTGCAATATGTATGCTAATTTTAAATTTTATTTTTCTTGAGTCTTTTTCGAGTCGTGGGGACACGGCTCATTTTTGAGTTGGGGGTGGGGATTCGTTGTCCTCATCTTCCTTTTTGTTTTTGCATAAAATTTAAAATTTTTGGGTTGAAATAGGCATAGAATATCTTTGAATGTACCTATTTGAGCATGATTTTATTAAGTTAATGATAGTAGGTAGTATGTTTTGAAAGATGTTACAAATTGTTTAGTTTGCATGTATGAAAACAGGAAATAAAAGATAGAAAAGTTAATGAGCAATGCTAAGAAGTATGTTGAAACTTAGGAATAGTTATTTGGTGTGTAGAACGTGAGGTTTGAAATTAGTTGAAAACCCACTTGTCTATGAACTAATAATGAAAAAGTAATGAAATCCGGTAGTTAGAAAAATGACTAAGGCAGTTCTTTCACGTTAAAACACTTGAAGCCTTTTATACTTTCTCACCCTTTTATTTGATTGTTATTTATCCGTCTTCGCCCCTCTGAGCCTTTCTAAAGCCTTTATTTGAAACACATTATAATCCATACCCTAGTTTTTAGGACTTATCTATATGACCCGCACTCGAATCGCAAAACCTGAGACAACTCGTTTTAGAGCTTGAGTTTGGGGTGGTGGGTTTCATTATTAGGGAACATTGGGATTTGGGAATTATAATTGTGAATTTATTGATGATGAATTGTTATTATTGTAACCCTTTGCCGGGGTAATAGTGAATGAAAAAGAAGCTACGAGCTAATTTTGCCAACAAGGGCATAAAATTAAAGAATATATATATGAAAAATAGCGTGATATCTCGAACATCAAAAAGAGAATCATAGCTATACAAAAAGAGAAATTGATATGAAAATAATATATATTCGGACCGGCAAAGTGGATTTTAAACCATCACTAAAGGTTTTAGTTCGGATTATTGGGGATGCAAATCAAAAGCATCAATAAATTGGGTTGAGTGAGAACATCTTTGAGTGAAAACTCAAGCTCTAGGGCGATTCGTTGATGGCTAGTGAGGAGAGAGCCAAACGCTCACTTTTCATTATCCAAATATACCACACCCGTCCTTGAGCCAAGTTATAACCAAGACCTTAGGATTTCTGACTACTAGATGGAGAAACAATTGAGCTATTAGGTAATAGGTAAGTGGACCATTGGATGCTGTATTTGGGACCTATGAACAACCTATAGCCATTAACCTGAACAAAGTTATCATCCTCTCCTTCTGGCATTGCGAAATTAATCTTAACTTGAATTTATGGATTGTTGATTACATGTATATTAAGCATATTTGTGCATTATTTCTGAAGCATTACTACATGAGACTTTTTAGATATTTATGCTCTAGAATCATTCATTGTGTTCTGTTCTTATCCTCCTACTTCTTCTTCTTGACTACCCTACTGTTCTTTACTTTTATTGTATCGGGACGATACAACTTTGAGTTGGGGGTCTTGATGTCTCCTCATTTGTGATAATATAATATACTTCAGAGACATCATTTTAGGCTTATTTATTAGTTTATAGGTCGATTTTAGCTTAATTTAGTGCACTTTCCTATTTTGAGTCTTGATTTGTAGAATTATTATTTTTAGAGCATATAGGGTTTAATTGTTTATTTAGTGTGAAGCTTTAAAGATAATTATGGAGATTAATTAGAGTCCAAGTCAAAGATTACAACTTATGGAAAGAGATATGCATGGAAATTGGAGATAGAAGGAAACTGAGTTCAAATAGGAAAAGGAAAAGCTGCCTAAATCTGGGACTCTGCAGTACACGTCCAAAGATTGGTGTTTTTACCTAAGAAATAGGCCGAATTTGGTAATTTCCTTCTAAAGGGCCTAGATAATTATGTTGCGATTCTTTTGGTATCTTGTGGAGCAAAATCCGACCAATAACGAAGAAGATACACTCAAAACAACGCAGCAGTGTTTATCTTACGAATTTGGGTTGGGCCAGGAGCCCATTACTTGAAGTTATCTCCACCAAACGAATTAGGTCAACCATACACTATAAATACAACCTCTTAACACTCTAAAATCATCCTTGGCCAGACCTTAAGTCCAAGAGGAAGCTACAACACAAGAGAAGGAGTCTGGAAGGAGCTGTGCAACAACTATGTCTCCTTCAACCTCTTATTTTGTAACTCTTTTCTCTTCCCTTCTTTGTATGAATTAATTCTTTTAGTTTGAGTGTTTAGCATATATATATGAACCCTAGTTTTGATTGACATCTATCTAATTTGGGAACTTAATGTTTTAAATTGAATTATAGTTTTTATTCTCTGTTTATGTGTTTTGATTTATATTCTGTGTTCTTGTGGATGCGCGCCCATATAGAATTACCATCTAGTAATTAGGTCACCATTGACAACGGTGTTTAATTTCATGTTTAGCACATAACGTCTAGTATTAGGTCTGATCTGACAACCCAACCTAGCTAGATAATCACTATGGTTGAGTCTTGTGACTCTTTACCAATTACAGGAAAAGTTTGCTTAGGAAGCCTTATTGACACAGGTAAATCCTATTTTAAACTACCGATAGCATATTGGGACCGATTAAGGAAATACTACATAATTTACCCTTACATGTTTAGAACGGCAAAATTAGTGGGGATTGCATGCTAATAACTCAAGCTAGACTTTCATACTATCTTCTTTTCTTTTCTTTTATTTGTTTTATTGTCTTTCGTTTATTAGTTTAGTTTATTTATTGAAAAACCAAATAAATATTTGTCTATCTCTTCTTCTCACTAGCGTATTAGCTTTTCTACCTCTAATATCTGCACTTGATAATTTGCATAAGTTCTCTCTAACTTTCATCAGTCCCTGAGGAACGAATCTTCTTATCATCAAAACTTGCATACGTCCTGTAATACTTGCAGTACAGTGTTAGTTTAGGGTGTGTATTTGCACTTATTTTATACATCTTTTTATCACACCTTAGGCCACACCATAAGTGTAACCCAAAAAGGTGGACATCCATGTATTCGAAAACATCTCTCAATTGTAAGACCGGTATAACCACAATGTGTGCACAAAATCTTTTTCTGGAAATTATAGGGTCAGATTTTGAAGCTTGTTTACTAAAAAAAGCATGGGTTAGTAACGAAAAAGGTGCCGTTGAAATCTTTAAGTATCTTTTTGAATCAACATATCAAAAATAGAATTCATAGAAGGTATTGTATTCATCATCAGAATATGACTCCTAAAAGCTGAGAAAGAATCATTTAGTCCAACAAAAAAAATTCAGAACATAGTCATGTTATTGTCTTGCCATCAAACTTTCAAAGACATTACGAAGTTTCATATATCCACAAGAATAAAAAGGCATGTGACTGAAATGAATATTTTCATGCCAAAGTGTCTTGTAGCCCGTTTGAAATTATTTATTTTAAATTAATTTTTTTTAAATAAAATTAAAATATTTAAAAAATTATTAAAAAGTTATTCTAAAACATAGAATCACTTTAGATGCTTTTTTTGTTTTAAGTACATATTTGATGTTTCTTCTACAATTATTTTTCACAATAGTTTTAAAATTCTACAAGCACTTCTAAAATTAGCTAAAAAATTCAGATATGGAGATGTTTTGAGATAGTGAACTTAAAGGAAGTGAAAATTGATTTCATTCCAAAGATCCACATTGGAAATTGAATTAAGAAGGCAAGAGAGTACCAAATTATTTGCATGCATTCAAACTGTAAAGAACGTTTGACAAAAAAAAAATTCAAACTGTAAAAGAGTGACAAATTTGTCAAAGATGGAGGAGCAATGGATCCATCAATGTATTCTTGACTGAGAAAGTAATTTTCATAATACAAGTCAAGAAAGATAATTGTCACTAATGGTAACTTCTAAAACAAGAGATGCACAATTATTTTCACTTGGATGCAGATATGGGATGGAAAAATCTTTAGTAAGAGAAGTTGTTGAAAGAACAACCATGATGACTTGATTGAATGATTGTGAGATGAAAATGCAGGAAAAAGTTCACATAATACCATGTAAAGAAGCTAAAGACTTTTAACCATGGTGAAAATAAATTTTGCAGAAAAATAAAATAAAAGAAAAAAGAAAGACAGGAAAATGCAAAGAAATACTAACGTTTTGTTTACATTTACATTATGATTCAATCATCTATACATATATATACTTGTAGCAATATTGTTTAACATCTAAGCTATAGTATCTTGAAACTAATTAAGTAATTTTTTTTTTTTTGTCGGTAATTAAGTAACTCATATATCAGGTAAGTAAACAGTTGATAAGGTAGTTCCAATCATTATTGTTTGCCAAATTTGGTAGATATAGTTTTTCTACTTTAGCTATAACGGAATTTTAATATCAAACCTCTTAATGAAATTTTAGTACCAAAGGACCTTGTCAAAAGCCCCCCGAAATGTGGATAATGTTTTGGTTCCAGATGCATGCTCTTATCCTATAAGATCACTAGTCTAATAAGCACTCTTAAAACTTATGTATGAAAAATTAACCTCTAACTTTAATATTTAGGAATAATGTTCTACCAGTAATAAACGATTTGCTAAGAAACAAAAGAGAGAAGAAAAATATGATGTTAACCTCTTCAAATTCATGTCAACAAAATAAACAACATTTAAACAGTGGAACGAATAAATGCTTTCAAGCTCAAAAGAAAACAAGTATTGTGTTGTTTAGCTATCTCATAAAGCAAATGTTCATCATATATCCCTCAGAAATACACATAAACATAAATAGAAAAGACCTTCCCATAAAGATACAATATAATTTTAAACATAATGATTAAAGCTTACTACAAAGTAAAATAATCGATCCATTTCTCATTTGTAAAAATCAAAATCAGTCTCAGGCTTCTTAACATTAGTCCTGTATCCCTTCTCAAAGTCCTTAGGAAGCACCACATATCTATTCTTACGAACAGCATGCATTCCCGCTTCTTGACAAATAGCAGTTATCTGTAACACCAAATAATACATCAATAATATAACTCCACATAAAAATAAATAATAATTAAATATAAAGAAAATTACCTCAGCAGCACTAATCTTATCTGGACGAGAAACATAATCTTCCAAATCAACCTCATCACCTAAATTCATTTTAGCAGTACAAACCTGAAAAACAAGCCTTTTTTGACGCCTATCTGGTAAAGGAAACTCAATTTTACGATCAAGTCTTCCTGGACGTAAAAGTGCAGGATCCAATGTATCAGCTCTATTAGTTGCCATTATAACCTTAACATTCACTGTCTGATCAAACCCATCCATCTGTAATAAACAATAAATTCATTATTAACCTTTCTCTCTTAAAAAAAAGAAAGCCTATAAGTTTATAAGCCTACCTGATTTAGTAATTCCATAAGAATACGTTGAACTTCACGATCAGCACCAGTTTGAGCATCAAATCGAGCAGTAGCAATAGCATCAACTTCATCGATAAAGATAATTGCAGGTGCGTTTTCTTTTGCAAGACGGAACACATCACGAACCATACGTGGACCCTGTTAAAGGAATTTAAATTTATATACTAATGGATTTTTTTTAGATTATTTTTTTAATATATATTTATTTTACCTCGCCTAGGTACTTTTGAACAAACTCTGAACCAACTACTCTAATGAAGGCTGCAGTTGTATGATTAGCAACAGCTTTAGCAAGCATTGTTTTACCAGTGCCAGGTGGACCATATAGTAAAACACCACGAGGTGGATCTATTCCTATTTGTTTATACAGATCATGATGAGTCAATGGTAACTCAACTGCTTCACGGATTTCTTGCTTTTGGATGTCGCATCCTCCAATGTCCTGACACAATCATTAATCAGTACATACAGTCAAAGTTTGATAAGCATAAATATCTCAAAACATCCGAAATCAAACCCTAAACAAAGCTCAAATTGAACATAACTCAGCAATTTTTTAACAACAAAAGAAATAGGTTAGTTTAAAGGTGAACGAAATCCCTAAACAAACCCTAATTAAATAGAAACCCTGAATACTTGTCGAATTCAAACCTAATGTAATAATATTGATTATAAATACGAACTGAAAAAGAGAAAACCCTAGATATCAAAATCTCGCAAAGAAAAAACAACTATTAAAATTAGAATAACCCTAAATTAAAGAACTCACGTTATAGGAGACGTCAGGTTTCTCAGACTGGCTAAGCAGTGAGATGCTGGAATCGGCTTCAGGTGGCAAGACATCAACGAGAGCATTGGAGTGGCGGTGAAGCGCGACGGAAGCGGAGGGTTTAAGAAGCTCGCGATTAATCGTACTTAAAATCCTCACATAGTAATTAGAGCCAGTGGTGGATCCCACAATAGCGTTGTTTTGATCAATCATCTCCATGAACTGTCCAATGACGAGTGGGACAGACTGGATCCGCTTGACTTCTTCCTGAGCTCGGAGGTGCTCACGACGGAGGTTTTTCAGCTCGTCTTTTACGTACTCCTCTTGGATTTCGATGAATTCGAGCTGGCGTTGAAGAGATTTAAGGCGTGCGTAGAGGTCGTCTTCAGTGTCAATGAAAGACGAGGAGGAGGTGGATTGATCAGACTTGGTTGCCGGAGCCATCGCTAACGGTTTCGGATCCATTACCATCGCTGTAGCCATTGGCGGTATTATTTCGCTTTGATTTGAAGAAGAGAATCTGTGAATTGGGGAACAAGAAAGAAAACAAATAGGATGTTAGTATGTATGTATGCAACTATATACAAGATGATAACGACGCCGTATGTTGATTGCAGGTTGATATTGTGATATGGGCCAACCAATGGACCAAAGTGTCAGGCCCAATCTACGTGTCGATCGATGTCAAAGAAAAGAAAGTAGTGTGGATCTGGGCCAACTTCTCAAGTTGTTTTATTACGTTTTATAATGTTTATCCATATAATTTCAAAATATTTGTTTACTTAAAATATTAAATATTTGTTTCTTTTTTTATTATCTCTATTAAAAAAAATTATGCTTCTACACATTTATCAAGATATTTTACGAATTATAGTTTTATAATAGGTAATGTCACGATTATATTTCTTAATACTACCTTAATTACAGAATAATTGTTTCTTTAGTTTTTTTTCCTCAAAAATATCGCGGTATTAAAAAACTAGGATAGATATACTTAAAAATGACGAACACATCCTTATATATACGAGAGAGAAAATTAGATGTTTAGGTATTGAGAGATTTTAGAAAAAGGGTAGAGTAGGAAAAAGATTAATTTTATTTTGCATTGGAACTTTAAATGTGACATATATTGTGAAACTTAGTAATTGGGTTTGGGCTTCTGAAGCTCTAACCACTGTGAAAGTTGGAGGTGGATTGTGTTTAAAGCGGGAATACAAAAAATTGAAATGGGAACGAGACAAATTCGTGCTCCCAAGAAAAACTTGAAAGGAAAAAATAAGCATATTTTTGGTATTAAAGCTGCTGACAATGGTTTTGCTCTAAGAAATTTTACATCCTCTTTAGTTAAGGTTGAAGAAGACGCTTTGACTAAGTCAAGTGATCAGTCAAATAATACTCATTGCAAAAAAGTCAATATGACTAACGAGTTAAGGCCTATTGAACCGGCTGATGACTCATCTATTAATAGGCCCAACCTGTTGCGCGATGGGCCATATTTAATTAAGGGGTTAGTTCCTTTAAACATCCCTCTTTCTCGACTTAAAATTTAGCTACCTAATGTTCTAAAACCTAACAATGTATCTATTACTCGATCTATCACCAATAGTTTGAGTCATCTCTTTCAGTTTAGGTCTCTTGAGAAGGAAAAAATTAGACTAAGAAAAGTTCGTCTTGATCTGGGTTTACTATCTAACGCTTCGTAGACATCTTTGACAACTCATATATCTAATTATGAAGATGCTTTGATGATTGAAGGAGATGGTGAGAAGTTCAAAGAATATGTTGAAGCTGTTGGGGAGTTTAAGGAATTGGATGAAGATATAATTAATGGTTAGATGAATAGGCAAAATGTAATGTAGAGGTTTGTGGGGTTGTCCACGACAACCCCAAACGGAGATATAATTGTGATATGATGATGAGTTTATTGTAACCCTTTGCCGTGGTAAAAGAGAAAGTATTGAAAAATATATATGAAAAAGTAGCGTGATATCTCACATTAAAAAGAGAGTCATGGCTAGCTTAGAAAAGAAAAATGATATGCAAAAAAATATATGAATCAGACCGATAAAGAGGAATTTTTTTATGTAATCATCATAAAATGTTTTATTGGGTTACTTTGGGGATGCAAATCAAAAAGCATCAAAATTGGGTTGAGTGAGAACAACTTCGACTGAAACTTAAGCTCTAGGGCGATTAGTTAATGGTTAGCGAGGAGAGAGCCAAAAACTCATTTTTCATCATCCAAATATATATATCATATCGTCCCTAAGCCGACATTACAACCAAAAAGACCTTAGGATTTCTAACTACAAAGTTGAGGAGCAATTGCATAATTTGGGAGTAGTTAGGTGGACCATTGGATACTATGTTAGGACCTATGATCACCCTATAGCCGTCATTACGAACTAAATGAAAAACGCTTCTTCTGGCATTGTGAAGTTAATTAGAACTTGAATTTATGAGATGTTGATTATGTGTATATTAGTTGTAGTGTTCATTATTTCTTTAATATTACTACATGAGACTTTTTAGATAATTTTCTCTAGGATAATTCATTGCTTTCTACCTCCACTCCTTCTTCTATATTTATTGCTGACTTCCCTACTGCTCTTATCTTTACTGTGTCGGGGCGACGATACTTTGAGTTGGGGGTTTTGATGTCTATGCTAATATGCTAGAATAATTTAGTCATGAGACATCATTTTAGGGATATTTATTATCTAGTTGTGTGTATTTATCCATTTATTCATGATTTACACTTTCTTGTCTTGTTTGAGGTGTTTTGCTATTTTGTGAGCTTTTGCGCGTCATTTGTGTGTTATTTATGTAGCAGTCAGGTATTGGAAACTATTGCAACTTGGGCTAATGATAATAAGTGAAGAAAAGAAAATAAATCCCCTTAGTCATAATTGAAAAGGAAAGTTTGGATATGTTTGGAAAGTTAAAGAATCAGCCATGCTGGAAAAACGTTCACCAGTTGTAAAGCTACAGAAATTTGGTTACGAATTTAGAGGATCATTTCTAAAGAACATATAGATTTTTGAATTGCGGTCGTTTCCACATATATACATTAAATTTCGATAAGTAACGAAAGAGATATGCCCAAATCAATGTGCAAGGTCCTACAATTTAGGAAAATGAATTCTAGTAAGATTTGGACTCCTTGACTTGGGGAACACTCTAGGTTTCGACCTAAGGAAAATATATATACTTTTACCTTAATAATATCATCCTTCTTCAGTCCCTAGCTATCAAAAGACCAAAAGGAAGCCTTGATCAAGAGAGAAGAAGAGAAGAAGGAGTTTGGAAGTTGTTCATGCCATTCCAACCCTTTTGGTTATCAATTGTTTGTTATTTTTTCCTTCTTATGAACTAATTTATTTAGTTTGAGAATAGCATATGGGTATGAGCCCTAGACTTTTTTTTATCTCTAATTTAATTTAGGATTTATATTTAACTGAAATTCGTAGTGATAGCTCTGTATTATGTGCTTTGAATTAATGTTTTCAGCCCTAGATTTGGCCAATCTTAGGACTTCCATTAATGATTAGGTTGATACCATCATGGGGGATTCAATTATAGAAACACCACATAATCGTCTAGTATGCGGTAGTGATCCTGACAGACTTACCTACCTATATTGCCAATATGGCTTACTTTAACCACCGATCATTGCACATGTTCCCCTTAACCAAGTCCTTTCGTTGTGTAAAGTTTGCTTCCTAGGTCCACCCTGACGGGGGTTAAGAGGAATTTAGAATCCAAGCTATTGCGTATGTATCACACAGTTCTTCCTTAGATAATAAACATATAACAAGGCTAGTCGGGATTACTTGCTAGTTCTCGAGCTAAACTCTCTTAAGTCTCTCTCCATCTTATTTTATTTTCTTGTCTTTAATTTAAATCATAATTTAATTGTTTAGAGTCATAAAAACCAAATAAATATTTAGTGTCTTTAGCGTATTATTTTATCATCTTTCTCTATTTCACTTAGTAATCGCACTATTTTATAAACTCACTTTCGTAGTCCCTAAGATCGAAATCTGTTTTACTTACTTATTACTTGCAAATGACCCATTCACTTGAGGAGAGTTTATCGTGGTAGCACTAGGTGTGTGCTTATTTATTATCTTTATTATCATTTTTTTATCACACATTTGCCACCACCAAGATGTATACAGAATAATGATGTTCGTTCGGTAATTGCGAGTTTTCATGTCTCTACTTATGGATGGCATTTTAAGGCTCATAGAACGGCAGAAAAGGTACATCAGTCCGAGTTTTATTGGTCTTCCACCCATAAGGATTGCCACGAGTATGTGAAGCAGTATAAGAGATGTCAATACATGGGTAACATATAAAAGAGAGTTGAAATTCCACTTAATAATATGTTAGAAGTGGAGATTTCTTATGTTTGGGGTATTGATTTCATGGGACTCTATATCCCATCCCATGGTAATCAATATATTTTGCTGGTTGCCTATCATGTATCGAAATGAGTTGAAGCGGTAGTTTTACTAACAAATGATTCACGAGTGGTAATCCATTTTTTTAAATTCATATATCTTCACGAGAGATGGAACACCTAGAGAGATCATTTGCGATGGAGGTAAGTATTTTGTGAACAAATTTAAGGTGATTCTTGTGAAATATGGGGCGAGACACAGAGTGTCCACTACATACAATCCACAAATGAATGGGCAAGCTGAAGTCTCTTACCGAGATATAAATTTGATTCTTGAGAAGACCGTGGGACCATAAGGAAGGATTAGTTAAAAAAGTTAGATGATGCACTATAGACATGTCGAACAATATTCAAAACACATGTAGGTGCATCTCCATATCGAATGGTGTTCAGTAAGTCTTGTCATTTAACACTCGAGCTTGAGATAGATGCTTATTGGGCGATATAAAAAACTTAACTTAGATCAACACTTAGGCGGGGAGCAGTGAATGATGTAATTGAATGAGCATGTTGAGTTTTGGTTCCATTCCTATGAGAATGAAAAACTCTATAAGGAGAAAACCAAGAAATGGAATGACAACCGAATTCGAGAGAATAAGTTTGAAGTGGGTTAAAAAATAGTCGCAAAAATCCAAACATTTGTCTATCCAGCCATAAGGTAGATCAGCAGCTACTCCTCCAATACGAAAATAATTATGCATCATTCGCATACCAGTAGCAGCTTCGAATAGGTCATATATCAATTCCCTTTCTCGAAAAATATAGAAGAAGGGAGTCTGTGCCCCAATATCTGCCATACAACATGTCCTCAAGTACAACTCCAAGTTAAGAAACTATCCTGGGAAGTTGAGGTCATGATGGTCGGGCCCTTTCATTGTTATTTAGATCACGTCTCACGGGGCCATTGAAGTAGAGCATCCAACTGATCACCATACTTTCATGGTAAACAGACATTGATTGAAGATATACCACGAAGGAAAGTATTTCAATAGATTGGAGGTCATGTACCTCCTTGAGGCCGAGTGATACTAGTGGTAACCCATTGAATTTTGCTGATGTTAAACAAAATTTCTCTTGTTATACATCCATTGTATAAAAGCTTTATTTGTTTAAATTTTTGTTTTGTAGCATATATTTGTTTAAGTTTTATGTGTATTAGTGTATACTAAAGATAAAAGAGAGAATATGTAGTGTTTTTGTTGTGTAGGTAGAAAAATCCTAAGTTTGGGGTGAATTTAGAGGAGAGAACGAGTTTGTCAGCTGCTACACATGATATACTGCGCCATCCGGCAGTATACCTCACCATCACGAACCTTGTGCCTATGGGTCGAATTACTGATATTGGCCGAGGGAAGTCTCGACATACCATGCCATTCGACGGTGTATCACACGAAGATATTGTATCGTACTTCGCGATAACCAAAATATGGTATGGAGTCCACTACATACGGCTTCATCCTGGCAGTATAACTCTCGAAGAAAGAGTGCCATGATGGTATGTGGATACAGTGCCCATGCTGAGCACACGCGGCTTCAGTGGTATACCACACCTCACCAGCGGTATACCGGAGGCTACCCTTCTCGACAAGCGCATTAACAGTACTACAGTGTGAAGACTACTAGATGGGAACAATATACCGTGCATGACCTGCGGTATATCGCTCGTTGCGACGTTGTGAAGAGAAAAAGAGTCCTTATGGAAATCAATTAATCTAATTCATATTCCTAACATCCTCAAACCTCACAAAAACGTTAGTTCCAAACTCTATTAAAACACCATTGAAACTGGATCAAACCTTTACCAACACACTAAAACAACATCAAATCATCACCTCTATCTTCCACAAACACATAAACTTCATTAGATTCATTCCATAACACCACAAAACACCAAGATTATCAAGTTTTTAATAATTTCTTTCACCACAATCATATATCCTTCCTATATCCTTCATAAACCACTATCCAAACACCACCAAGTATCATTTTTTCACACAATAATTCAAAGAAACACCAATCAAAATTCGAGAAAAAATTCATACTTGGCGTATCTTTGAGTTGTGGGTTAGTTGAGATGACAAGGAGCACGAATGTGTTGTATTTAAATAGGAAGAGACAAGACATGGGGAAGAAGAGAGTTTTACTTAAAAAAACAAAAGAACGAGCAATCCTCATCGGTAAACCACGTAAGAAGAAACCAAAGCCTGAGGTACCTACTAAACCGAGAGAAAACACTATGAGAAGGAGATAATCGACCAAGAAAAAGATGAAAGAACCGATAGCCAGCGTAATTCATCCTCAACCCTACAATAAGGACAAATTAGTGATGAGTTCGATATTCCGGAGTGGGGAAGGATGTCGTTCAGGAAGATGAGCAACATAAAGGATAAGCAATTCAACATCATCTCTCTAAGAAAATCTAAAGAAAAAAGTAGATAAAATCATCTCCATGCTTGAGAAAGGATCGAAACAACATGCTGACTACGATTTGGATGGCTCAGTCCCATGCCAAGTAATGTTTTCTGATATCTCACCTTAATTGCGTATGTATTAGTGGAAATTAATTTAAAATTTATTTCTTGTATTGAGTCTTTTTAATTCGTAAGGACACGACTCAATTTTGAGTTAGGGTGGGGATTTGTTGTCCTTATCTCTGTTATCTGTTTCTGCATAAAAAATAGTTTTTTGGCTTAAGGAATTGGCATAAAATATGGTGAATGTCCCTTTTTAAGCATGATTATAGTATAGTCAATTATATTAGTATCATGTTTTTATAATTATCACAATGCGTCTAATATACTGGCATGAAAACATTAATTATAGGATATAAAAGATTAATAAGCGATGCGTAGAGGAAAAGTCCGCTCTTAGGGAGCCTTGAGAGGTGTGTAGGACGTGAGGTATGAGAAAGTTGATAACCCGCTTAGCCTATGAACTAAGAGTGAAAACATTACGAGGCCTAGTATTTAGGAAAAGGACTAAGGCAGTTCTTTGGTAAGCCACTTGCAACCTTTAGCTTAATAACCCATTTGAATTGAATATATTTATTTGTCTTAGCCCCCTTTCTAGCCTATATCCTTTCTTTGTCTCCACATTATAAAACATACCCCTTAGGTTATAGGACTTTTCCATATGACCCACACTAAAATCTCAACGCTAAAATAATCATCCTTAGAGCTTGAGTTTGGGGTGGTGGGAATTCATCATATGAAACACATTGGGTGGGATTTTTATGAGCTTGTATTGTGTGATATATTGATGATACACTTGTTATTATTACCATTTCTCGGGGTCTATTGAAAATTAAATAAAAAACAAAAGGAAAATAAGTAGCATGACATCTCACATTAAAAAGAGTGTCATTGCTAACTTATAGAAAAAAATGAATTGAAAAAAGAATAAAAAAAAAAGAATCCACAAAGAGGAATATTATGTAAATAATCATTAATTATTATTGGGTTTTTTGGGGATGCTAATAAACAATTCAAATTGGGTTGAGTTAGAACATCTTCGAGTGTAAATCCAAGTTCTAGGGTGATCCGTTGATGGCTAGTAAGGAGAGAGCCAAAATCTCACTTTACATTATCTAAATATACGTATCATACTCTCACTAAGCCTTCACTATAAACGAAAAGACCTCAAGAATTCTAACTGCATGACTAAAACAAAAATTGATCAATTATGGAGTAGTGGTGGCGGAAAAGGTGTGATAAAAATAAGGATAAATAAAGATAAGGATTCACACCCTTAGCAACCATAGAAACCCACTGCAAGTATCACAGATCGTTTACAAGTTTAGTTGATAAGTAAGATTCGTTCGCAGGGATTAAGCCTGCTAACTTAGCATCGTGTTTAGAGGTGAAAGCGTAGTAGAGATTAATTTCTAAACTAAAAGACAAATGATTAAAGAGATAGATAATCTAGAGAAATAACTAATAACTACTAAAACAAATAAATAAGACTAAATAGAATGGAGATGAGAGATATAGCTTATGTTTGCTAATATGCACTTATCCTTCTAAATCAGTATTCCAGTTATAAGGGTGATTAAAGATCTTAGTGAAAGTAGTCAGAATTCTATATTCCTCCTATCCCCTTCTGGGTGGACTTAGGGGGCAACCTAACAATTACCAAGGAAATTGGGTAAGGGGATCCTGCGCAATGATCGGTGGTTAATCTCAAACCCTAGTGACTATCTAGTTAGGCAAGCCCGTTAGGATCACTAACGCACACTAGATGTTTATGTGGTGTTTCAAAAGTTGAACACCCCTTCCGGATGACCGTCAAACTACTATTAATGGGGTTTATGCTTGTGCACTAGCAAGGACTACGATCAATACATCAAAGCACATAAAACAAATATATGAAATATATAAGAAGCTTAATCAATTTAAAGGTTAATCCCAAATAACATAAAATAAAGAAATGGAATTCAATGATTATACATGTGAAAAACCCAAGCTATGGGAAAATTAGTTCATACTAGAAAAAAATAAACTAAAAGATAAATACATATTGTCAACTTGCTACTAAGGATCCTCTAAGGGTAATATTGATTAATAACTGAGAAAGGACTGAGCAAGGACACGTTTACAATGATAAATAGGTGTATTTATAGGTGTTAGCTAACCCTAGGTCAAAATATTGGAGTGTAAGGTGAGTTGAGTTGTTTTCCAATTCAAATTCGTTTCCTAAAATATAGGACATGATTAACACTGCTTCAATGATTTGGTCCTATCCCTTCGTTACTTATCAGATTTTTGCGCACTTTATATGGAAACGACCGTAATTCAAAGATCTATATGCTCATAAATATCTCTCCCAATTCGTAATAGATTTTCTTTAGTCTTCAAAACACTGAACGACTTTTTAGAATGGCAGATTTACTTGGTAGCTTTTCCTTTTCCTTTTCTACTTCAACTTTGTTTCCTCTTTTAACTCTAGATATCACATTGGATCTTCTTTACTTAACTCCTTGACATTAATTTGGCCTCTAATTAAATTCCATATTATCCAAGAGCTTCACATTAACACATAAATTATACCAAATATGCTCTAAAGTAATAACCTTCTAAATCAAGGCATGCATTAAGAATATATCTAATAATGGGTAAAACTCCCTTAAAAATTAATGAAATACACCTAAGATGATGTCTCAAACTTATAATAATATATCATAAAAATGGATACATCAAGACCCCCAACTCAAAGTTGTACCGTCCCGATACAGTAAAGAGTAAGATCATAGGGAAGTCTCAAACAATACACCTAGGTCAATTAAGGACAAACATAAGAAGTAGAAGAATATGAATAATAATCTTAAAGCACCTACTTAGCAAGTTTCATGTAATAATATATACACACTAAATTACCTATACACTTATCATATAAACAACCAACACAGTTTAAATTCAAGATCAAATTAGCTTTGCAATGCACGAAGAAGAGGTTCTTCACTTAGTTTAACATGAAGGCTATATATGGTTCATAGAGACTAACTAGTATCCAATTATTCCTTGATCATATAGTAAAGAATCATAAGGTCTTTAAGGTTGTATTATTGGCTTAGGGACGGTATGCTATGTATATTTGGATAATGAAAAGTGAGTTTTTGGCGCTCTCATCTCTAGTCATCAACGAATCACCCTAGAGCTTGAGTTACTCTCATAAGATGTTCCCACTCAACCCAATGATTTGATACACTAATTAGCATCACCAATAACCCAATAATTTTTTTTAAGATGATCACATAAGAAATTTCACTTTGCCGGTCAAAATAATATAATTTTTTCAAATCAATAATTCTACTGTAAGATGTCATGCTACTTCTTTTTTTTCAACATATTTCTTTTCTTTTCAATTATTTTCTCTTAATTTTTGATGTCTCCCTATTTGTGATGAATCAATCTATGTTGGAGACATCATTTTAGGTGTATTAGGATAGTCAATACTCGATTTTTAGTCATATTATAATACTTTCCTATTTCTTGTCTTGATTTGATGATTTATTATTTCTAGAGCATATTTGGTTTAATTGTTTGTTAATTGTGAAGCTTTAAAGATAGATGGAAAATAATTAGATTCCAAATCAATTCCAAGATATAAAAGAAAGAAGATAAGGATTGAAATTGGAGATAAAAGAAGCAAATGATATAATAGGAAAAGAAAAGTTGCCAAGTAAATCTGAATTTCAGCAGCCACATCCACTAAAAGGATTATAACTCAAAATCGGCTGGGAATTTGGTAGAACGGTATGAAGAAAAAGTGTAGATATCTTCGACGCGGCCAATTTCGATATAAACAACGCGTCAATCGTAGAAATATTGAAGAAGTTACGAACAGAACAAGACAACAACAATTTTTCCTTGCTCCTATATTTTAGGAAACAAATTTGATTTGGAAAAGAAGTCCAATTGCTTGCCTCCTACTCCAAGAAATCTGAATTAGGGCTTCCTATGCTCATATAAATACACCCTTTAACTATTGTAGACATGTCCTTGCCTCCTTGGGGAGGGGGGGGGGGGGCAAAAGTATGATAAAATAATAGATAAATAAAGAGAATAATAAAACACACACCCTTGAGAAACACGTAACTCACTACAAGTATCACAGATCGTTTGCAAGTTTTAATGATAAGTCAAGTTCATTCGCAGGGATTTAATCCGTTAGATATACTTATATTTAATAAGCGTAGATGAATTTAGATGTTTATATAAAAAGAGAATAATATGATTAACTATATGATATGAATAAATAATAAATAAGAATGCAGATATATAAATATGAATGTAAGTCAGATAAATTAGGGTTACTAATATGAGTCTATTACTAAGTTGTATCTTAACCTGTCACACATTGAGCATTATATATTAACCGGGATTCTAAATTCTACCTAACCTCTATCAGGCTTAGGAGCAACCTCTCCACTACCAGGATCTTGGGTAAATAAACCTTGAGTAATGATTGGTGATTAAATCAAACCTTTATGACTATCTAGTTAGGCAAAGAATCAAAACTAGACGATTATGTGGTGTTGTCAATAACTAAGAATAGTCCTAAGATTGGCCAGATCTAGGGCTGGAACAATAAGTCAAAACACATAATAACAATATACGCCAAACTCTAATCAATTAAAATAACAAATAGTATTAATTAAATTTAAGACAAAATAATAACCCAACAATAAAAAGTAAAACTTACTGAATAAAAACTTAGAAATATGGTGAAACCACAAATCTATAGCTAATTACCCTAAATATAGAGAAGGTGAGATGTAGAATAGGAGTTTGTCGCTCTCTAACTTCTTGCTTCTTGTCTTCCTCCATAGGTAAGCTTGCTTCTTGGATGAATAGCTTGATACTAAGGATGAATATGAAATTAAAGACTAAGTTGTAATTTAAAACTGAGAAAATACAAGCAAGGACTAAGCCTAAGCTTGAAACTAAGCAAGGACATGTTTAGAATGGTATACGGGTGTATTTATAGGTGTTTAGGAAGACCTAATTCATTTTCTTGAAGGAGAAGGTAAGTAATGGACTCCTAGCCCAACTCAAATTCGTATGTAGCTAAGGATAATTACCGCTGATTTGTTTTTACCATATTTTCTTCGTTACTGGACAGTTTTTGACCCATAAGATATCAAAAGAATCCTCACGGAATTATCTATCTTCCTATGAAAGGGATCTTCCAGAATCGTCTCGGTTTTGGAGTTATCATCACTTATTTAGACGTACCTGCAGAAATTCAGATTTATTTTGCAACTTTTCCTTTTCCTAATTGAACTCTGTTTCCTTCTATCTCCATATTTCTTCAAGATATTCTTTCCTTATTTACTTAGAATTGACTTGGCATCTAATTTATTTCCATATTATCTTTAAAGCTTCACATTAATACACAAATTAAACCAATTATGCTCTAAAAATAATAATTCATTAAATCAAGACTCGAAATAGGAAAGTGTAATAATTCATAGAAAAATCGACTGAATGACTTCCTAAAATACTAAAAATGATGTATCTAACTTACATTAAATCATCACGAATAAGGAGACATCACTCCCATAAGTAGTCCTTAAGTTTTATTCATTAGAGATCATTCAAGAGAGCAAGTTGACAGTATGTATCATTCTTTTAGTTTATTTCTTTCTAGCATGAACTAATTTTTTCATAGCTTGGGTTTTGCATATGTATAATCTATGAATTCTATTTTGTTCTATCTATGTTTCTTTGGGAGAAGTATTTTAAATTGATTCTAACTTCTTAAACATATATTTGTTTTATGTGCTTTGATGTATTGTCTGTCTTAAACCTGATCAATTTAGGGCTGTGCTAATAGTAGTTAGATGGTCACCCGGCAAGGGTGTCTAATTATTGAAACAACACATAAACGTCTAGTGTGCGGTAGTGATCCGGAAGGGTTTGCCTAACTAGATAGTCATTAGGGTTTTATTTAATCACCGATCATTATTTGCAGGACAGTCTCATCTAAGAACCTAGTGGCGTAGGAGCACCTTAGTTAAGTCCCCTGGTAATTGTGAGGTCGCCACCTTAGTCTACCCGGAAGGGGGTAGGGAGGAATTTAGAATCCTGACTACTTATCTAAGAGCTTTAATCACCCTTATTAACTAGTAGAAGAAATAGAAGGATTAGTGCATACTCGCAAAACCTGAGCTATATTCTCTCATCTTATTTCTTACATCTTTTATTTACTCGTCTTTAGTTTATTTAGTTTAATCATTAATATTTTCAATTATATTTATTTACTTTTCCGTCTTTTAATTATTAATTGCTACTCTATTCTATTGACCTACTCGTATAACCCACTAAGTCCCTGAGAACGAATCAGACTTATCATTAAAACTTGCTTATGACCTGTGATACTTGCAGTGAGTAACGTGTTTAGTCTAGGGTGTTAGTGTATCGTTTATCTGTATTTTATAATCATATTTTTATCACACCTTAGGCGAAACCATGTATTTGGCGCCACTGCCGGGGACTTGTGTCTCGTTAGCGTAAGGGTTATTTATATTTAGTAGTAGTAGTTTTTAGTTATTTTATTTTTACAGTTTTGTGCTTTTGGTTTGTTATAATCTCTTTCAAGTTTACAGTGTATGCTTGTGGAGCCCGATAGGTGCTTCACAGCTTATAACAGACGCATGAGAGAAGGGAGAGTACACAGAAAAGCAAATGCGTTACGAATGGTAAAATATCTTCCATTAGGGGATAATGAAAAACTTATAAATTAGAATGACGATAAACGTCAACCACCTGCCCCTCGTGATCCGCCAATAGGTCCTCAACTACCACTAGTAAGAGGGCTACAGAGACATTAACAGACATGAACAAGATCTCCCAGGGTTGGGAGCACCTTTTCGAGTTCAACCTTTAGGTTATCGTCCTACAAAGATTTAAAACATCAAATTCAGGCCCGATCCGGGTATGCTCAGTCAATTTTCGATTTTTGGATTCTACAGTGGTACATCAATTCAAGATCTGGTGAGAGCGTTTCAGAAGTTTATGCAGATTTGTGATGCCTACATTACTCCAGGCATTACACACGAGCAACGTTATTGTCACATGTTTTTGTTCTTTCTGACCGGAAAATCTGGTGATTGGTTAACTAGACAACCACCAAGTACACTTAATACTTGGGCAGAACTTCAAGCTGCATTATTTAACCGTTTTTACCCAAAGAGTATGAGACTCAAAGATTAGATGGAGCTTGCTAAGTTTCGCCAAGAGAATGAAGAAGAAGTAGGAGACGCATGGACAAGGTTTCAACAGAAGTTAGCTATATGTCCCCTTCATGGTTATACCCCATCTTTACAGTTAGTTATGTTTTATCAAGGTATGAATTTCGAGAGTAGATTGAGGGTAGATAATCTTGGAAGATGAGTATTTGTGTCCATGGATCCTACTGAAGCCGCCGAAGGTATGGTACGTATTATAGAAACAGAAAGGAGTTGGCCACTTTTGCGAGCTCCTATTGCAAATACCAGAGGTACACTTAGATTAGATGCAGAGACAGCTAATTCAACTCAATTAACAACTTTAGAGAAGCAAGTTAAAGAGATTAAGCTTGAGATGCAAAGACAGCAGAATTTAACACCAACAAACGTAGTGCAAGAAGCACAAGCTTGTCCATAGTGTGAGGTAACAAATCATACATGGGAAGAGTGCAAAGGAAATCCAGCATCTGTTTATTTCACATTCAACCGAGGAGATTACATATTCGGTAACAGAAATCATCCAAGTCTGCAGTATTCAAATCCACAGGGGCCGCTAATCCAGGTAACTATCAACCTCGTCCCCAAAATAACTCTTACCAACCAAGAGGTCAAGTCTCGTATCAGGGAAATCAAAATTATAATCGACCTGCTCCTCCACAACAACCTGCCAATGACGCTTATACCGATACTTTAGCTCAGAAGGCTTTACCACAACATCCTCAAGAGGGAGCTGTGAGTGATAAGCAATTAACAAATTTTATGGATCTGATGACAACTAATATGAATACACAGAATGAGAAGTTGAGAGAACAAGAAGCTTCAATTCAGATTCTAGGTACGCAAGTCGACCAATTGAGTAAGGTTTTAACGAATATTGTGGAAGCGAAAGAATTGAAATCTATTGAAGGAGGTGATGACGATGTTGGGTTCGACAATTAGACACCCTTTCCAAATGACCATCCATCTTCTATTAATGGGGTAGTCTATACTAGTGCAATAGCAAGAACTACGGTTAATACATCAAAGCACATAAATCAAATATAAAGGTTAAGAAGCTTAATCGATTAACAAACTTAGATAGAAGAAAATATAATTCAAAGACTATACATATGCAAAACCCAAGTTATGGGAAAATTAGTCCATGCTCGAAAGAAATAAACTAAAATAAAGATACATACTGTCAACTTGCTTCTCTTGATGACTTCTAGGAGTAATAATAATTAACAACTAGGCAGGGACATGTTTAAAATGATAAGAGGGTGTATCTTCAGGTGTTTTGTAACCCTAGGTCGAAATCTCAGAGGGGAAGGCAAATAATTGGAGTCCGAGTCCAAGTCCAATTCAATTACGTTTCCCAGAATATAGGACAAGATAAACACTGCTAACTCTTTTGGTTATATCTCATTCGTTCTCGGGCCAAATTTTGCGTACTTTATATCAAAACGACCGCACCAGAAAGATATATCTAATATTTTAAACTATCTTCCCAGATCGTTGCCAATTTGGAGTTATATGCACTTTAGTGGATGTAGCTGCAGAATTGGCAGATTTATTTGGTAGTTTTTCCTTTCATATTTCAACTTTACTTCCTTTTATCTCCTGATTTCTTCTGGACCTTCTTTCCTTAACTCCTTGTAATTGATTTGACATCTAATTATATTCCATAAATCTTAAGGGTCTGTTTGTATTTAGAAGGGAAACAAATAATAAAGAAAAAAAAAAGAAAAATTCTGAAGGAAAAGAAAGGAGGAGAAATTTTTGTTTGGATTAGAAATTTTTATAAAAGAAAATTTTATAAATGATTTTGGATATCTTTTTTTTGAATTGAAAAAAATAAAAAAGGAAAGAAAATAAAAGATTAATTTTAGCCTTTAATCATTAATAAAATCCCTTTCTCTCCATTTAACTCTAAATTGGAGTGATTATAAAAATGGATACAGGAGTAATTTTTGGAATAATTTATTTTCTTTTCTTTTATATAATTTTCTAATACAAACGCCGTAAAAAATAAATAATCATTTCAATTCCTTTACTTTCTTTCCATTTCTCTCAATCCAAACAGAACTTAAGAGCTTCACATTAACACACAAACTAAACACAAAATGCTCTAGAATTAATAAATCATCAAAGCGAGACATGAACTAAGAAATTATCTAATAATAGATAAAAATCCCTTAACAATTAATCAAATACACCTAAAATGATGTCTCAAACCTATATTAATATATCACAAATATGGAGACATCAAGACCTCCAACTCAAAGGTGTATCGTTCCGATACCATAAAGATAAGAACATAGGGAAGTCTCTAAATACACACCTAAGTCAATTAAGCACAATGGGAAGAAGATTAAAGAATATGGATAATAAAATCAAAACAACTACTCAAAAAATTTCATGTAATAATGTTTATAAACTAGATTACCTATACACTTGTCATACAAACATTCAGCACAGTTCAAATTCAAGATTAGATTAGCTTTGCAATGCATGAAGGAGAGGTTCTTCACTTAATTTATCATGGAGGCTATATATTGTTCATCGAGCCTAACTAGTATCCAATGATCCATTTGAATCCTCTCTAATGGTTCATTTATTTTTAGATCACATAGCAAATAATCATACGGTTTTTAAGGTTGTAATGTAGGCTTAGGGACGATATTATCGTATAATTGGAAAATATAGAGTGAGCTTTTGGCTCTCTCCTCACTAGCCATCAACGAATCGCCCTAGAGCTTGAGTTACTCTCATAAAATATTCTCAATCAACCCAATACATTGTTGCACTTAATTAGCATCCCCAATAACCCAATATAAAGCATAAAATGATCACATATAATTTCCACTTTGCCGGTCCAAATCATATATTCTTTTTATATCATTTTTTTCTTTTCTAATATAGCTATTACTATTGTTTTGATGTGAGATATCATGATACTTTTTCACATATTTATTTTCATAAATTTTTTTCATTTACTTTTACCCCGTCAAATAGTGAATCATCATCAAATATCGAGCGTAAATACATAAGCTCAAAATACCAAAACCAATAATTTTTCCCATAATGGTGAACCCACCACCCCAAACTCAAGCTCTAAAATGATTGTAATTGCATCACGATTTGAGTGCGGGTCATATGGAAAAGTCCTGAATATAAAGGGATATGGCTTATAACATGGCTAATTTAAAAAGGCTTTAGAAAGACTAGAAGGGTCTGAAAAATATATAAATATAATAAATGTATATAAAGCTAAAAAGTCAACAAGGGGATTATCAAAGAACCGCCTTAATCACTTTCTAAACCATGCAATTTCGTTACTTTCTCACCTTTAGCACATTCATTCGATGGGTTTATCAACTAGCTTGAATCTCACGACCTACACACCCTCAAGGCGCCCTAAGATCGAACACACTTCTACCGTATTGCTCACTAATCTTTTCTTTACAATCAACGTGTGTTTTCCTGTTTATACTCAAAGCATATATAATAATCAACTCAAAAACATATTACTTTATATTATTAACTTTACTAAGCTTATGCTTCCAAGTTATTAAACACACTCCACAAATAATCCCACGTATCAATTTTTTTAATTTCTTCCTAAAAATAGTAAAATCACATAAAAACAGAGATGAGAGACAACGAATCACCACACCCCCAACTCAAACATGAGCCGTGTCCCCAAGACTCGAAAAAAACTCAATAAAGAAATTAAAAACAAGCAAATATTGTATACACAGAAATGGTAAGGAAGAAAGAGAACATACTCTCGAGGCTATTGCCTCGCTTTATCAACATACAAGATAGGATTTTGTTGATCTTTCCCGATATCACGATTTAATTGCTCCAGGAGTGTCATGACGTGCACCTGATTTGCTTTGATTTGTGCCACATCATTGACTAAGAAGGTTTGAGCTACTTCAACTTTATTCAATCGCTCCTCTACCCTTTCTCGCCAAATAAGAATCCTCCTCTCTCTCTCTCTCTCTCTCTCTCTCTCTCTCTCTCTCTCTCTCTCTCTCTCTCTCTCTCTCTCTCTCTCTCTCTCTCTCTCTCTCTCTCTCTCTCTCTCTCTCTCTCTCTCTCTCTCTCTCCCTATGAATGCTTCTTAATTCCTGCTCCTCTTAAGATTGTTCTAATCCAAACATTGTTGAGATTGTTGCTCACTTTATACATCATCTTCTCTTCTTCACCCCAAACCACATTCGCTTTTTGTACTAGGCACGTGATCATAGTTGGATATTTCACATTAAATAACAAAAGTGGAGAGACCAAAATCTGGATCGGCTACTCAAATCAACTGTGCCACATCTACTTCTTCCCCTCTTAACACACAATTGAAATAGATGGGTTTTATCTTAGTTACATCAAAAGTTTGCGTGTTTCCAAAGGCGTTTGGTGTGAGAAAATTGTGCCAAATTCTCGTATCAGGTTGGAGATGTTTGTAAGGACAAGGTGCCTTCATTTCTCCCTGTGTGATTGCACTTTTTCTTCATCTAATACATGCTCAAAAAGTTTATTCCAATCAAAAGTCTTGATATTTTCCACTGCTTCTCGATACTTACATGGTCCAACCAATTTCTTGAACTGAAAGTGGTTTCTAATCTCTTCAACTTTAAAAGGAACTAACTTTCCTCTAACTGGAACACGACCTTTATTATCTCGGCTAAAGAAGACACAATAAACTAGGAAACTAACTCCATACATAAAATTGAATGTCTCATCATGAATGTAGTCCAACCCAATATTTCTCCCATCTTTAGAAATCTTTTCTAATCACCTTCTCTAACTTCTTTTTTAAATATTCTCTCATGAGCAAAAGGCAAGTCCGACAGATATGATTTTGCAGAAGCTAAAAAGGCCTTTGAAGCTTCATTCTCGGGCATAGGAATCTCGATTTGTAGAGGTTGTGGTGTCTTCTCCTTGAAAGTTGTAATCTTTTTGCTTTTCGAATTCACCACATCCAGCTTTTCTCTACTTTCTTGACCTGTTTTACCCTTTTTCGTTGTACTAGAACTCGAACCTTTTTTCAATCGTTTTCTTACCAATAGTACCCAATATCTTACTTTGATTCTTCTTCATCTCCCTAACAGTATATAATGTTTCCGTTTTTTTCGTCATCTCAGTTGACCTTTAACTCAAAGCTTTGAACACTCTTGAAATTTTTACCCCTTGATTTTGAACAAGTGTTATTTGGGTTAGGAAAGGTGTAAGGATGATGACTTTCTATGTGGGTATGATGAACTCTTGCTTGATTGGTATGGGATTAAGAAATTGTTGGAAAAGATTTGGTAATTTTGGCTTTTGATTCTTGGATTCTAGGTGTTTAGATTTGATTTGGGTGGTTGGATCTTCTTTATAATGATGTAGGGAAGGGTTTGGATATGAATTTAAGGTGATTGCAAAGTGTTTTGATGTGAGATGAAGGTTTGTAGAAGCTTTAATGGAGTTGGGAAGCTTTGGGGAAGAAAGAGAAGCTTAAGGTTTAATATTCCGTATGCATAACTAACCTATTATTTTCTTCTCTTTGTCTGGTGGCGTTGCGGTGCACCGCAGGTGAGGTGCGGTGTACCGTATATGTCTTCTGTCTCCCCTTGTGTCACGGTTGGTCAACACGGTTTTGCCATTCGGTCTCTCGTAATTGGCTCTGATTTCACATAACGTTGCCACGGTTTTTGACTTGGTGCAGTGCACCGCGAGTAGGCTACATTGTACCGTAGACCTCTTCTGTTCTGGACTGTGTCATGGTCTGGCGTGAGTGACGACACGGTTTTATTCCTGGAGTCTCGAAGCTGGACCACATTTTTGAACCGTTGGAACAGTTTTCTTGCATGCGGTGCTACGCGACACCCATGCGGTAATACCAAACGAGCGCTATGGATGACACCGTGGCACGGCTTTTCACGAATGTCGACTTGGTTTTGCCCCTTTTTTCCGCACATATGTACCTTATTTTTTAACCGCTGTGACCCTTTTCGGGGTGCGGTGTACCGCATGGTACATCTATTTTACGCTAATTTTTTCTCGTTTCTTCTCCCAGAATCAATTTATTAAGTACCTGCACATTAAAAACACTAATATCTTTCTTAATAACGCAATATCAACTAAAAATAACTAATCTAAACATAAACTAAAGACATAAAAACACAAAAAAATTGCAGGGTTGTCTCCCGTACAAAACTTTTGTTTAACGTCTTTCAAAGTTAGACATGTTACCTCTATCAGACTTTTTGTATATAGCCTCCCCACCAACAGCAAGGCTATCAACGTCTAATAATCTCCGTTTGATACCCCTCTTGGGTCTGATCTCAATCACTTTTGCCGAAACAACTTATGTGACGACAAATGGTCCTGTCCACGAATCTTTGTGATATCTTGGCCTATTATTTGGCTTGCGGGCTTTACATACAACTTCATGGCCTACCCCAAACTCACTATTGGTCTAGTATCCATAGGATTTGCATGGATTTCTTCTAGGACTCTGTTCTTTGTAGCAATGTGGATGACAGGAACTGTGGGATCTAACTTCCTTGGTTTCTTACCCTTGACATAGAATGTATCAGATACGTTTTTAGCACGGAGGGTAACTGTTCCCTCCTAGAAGTTGATGAAGCTATGACTTGTGGCCAAGAACGGAATTTCAAGTATGATTAGAAATTGCTTATCTGCATCATAATCAAGAATAACAAAGTCAATAGGGATGGTGATATTAGCTGTTTGGACATGAACGTCCTCCACTGTTCCCCATGGATTTGTCACCGAGCTATCCGCAAATTGTAAGTTCACGAGAGATTTTTCCTCCTTTTTGATGCCAAGCATATAAAACACGATCTTGGGCATAAGATTCACACTCGAATCCACATCACACATGGCCTTCACCTTGAGCATACCACTAATTTGAATAGGAAGATTAAAGATTCCTAGATCTTTGAGCTTGAGTGGTAACTCCTTTTCAATTCTTTTCAAATCTCTCTCAGTATGAGCCACAGTCTATTTACTAGCTTCTACACTCGTTCCTTTTTCTAGAATAACTTTCATGACATGTTGCTGTGTAAGCCCTTTCTTCGCGATCTCAAGCATTTGGGCGTTGATTTTCTCTAGACTATACGCCTCTACAGATGCCTTGAGTTCAGTGTCAACCTTTGGATTTGTCTTCAGAATGGATGGTGACATTGCTTGAATAATTGGTGGCGAGCCCATCTTCTCTTCTTCTTTCTCTTCTCGCACAACAGGTGAAACTACTTCAATATGCTATTTTGAGGCTTATAAGGAGATTCTGTTTTTGAGCCTACTACACTGCATTTTCTTTAACTTCATTGTTTGATCACTCCTTGGAGTCCCCAGTTATGCAAAATTATCTAGTTTCAAATAGTAGGTTTAAACGCGTAGTTGAACCCTAATTTAGCCTGTACATCTCGTCGGATTTGTTGAAGGACACAATAGAATTGTACAAGCTGATTAGATGAAGCTTCTTGTTCCTTGTGCTCCATATGATGTATAGGAAACTTTGGAAACTTATGATAAAGACCAAGTCTTTAAGGTTGTTTCCTTTACTCCGCAGTATAATCCATTTAACTTTATTATTCCAATTGGAGGTGTTGTCTTGACATCCATGATACTTACACCATTCCTTCCAAATTTTCTTAGAATATATGCAGTCAATAAAAAGATGATCTCTCGTCTCATTATTAGAGTTGCAGAGAACACATACCTTATCCGTGGTGATACCCCATTGTTAAATACGATCTTTTGTGGGGAGTCTGTTGAAAAAGACCAGCCAGTTGAGGAATCTATGTTTAGGTAGAGTTTTTTTGACAAATGCAGAGCTCCATTCTACTTTTTCTCCTGGGATATGAAGATCTTTGAGAAGTAAAGCTGAAGAGAAATTGGAAGATCCTCCGTATGCAAGTTTTAATAATAAGTAAGATTCGTTCAGAGGGACTTAGTGTGTTATACGTATGAATTAGAAGAAAGCGTAGTAAAGAATAGTTTCGAGGAATAAAAAGTAGTCAAATAAATATGATTAATTGTGGAGAGAATTATTAAACTAAAAAAAATGCAAATAAAATAAAATATGTAAGAATAAGATGAGAGATATAGCTCAAGTTTGCGTGTATGCACTTATCCTTCTATTTCTTCTACTACTTATAAGGGTTATTAAACCTCTTAAAGTAAGTAGCTAGGATTCTATATTCACCATAAACTTTTTCCAGGTGGACTTAGGTGGCGACCTAACAATTACCAGGGGACTTGGGGTAAGGGGACCCTGCGCAATGATCGGTGGTTAATCTCAAACCCTAGTGACTATCTAGTTAGGCAAGCCCGTCAGGATCACTACCACAAACTAGAGGTTTATGTGGTATTTCAACAATTAGCCACCCTTCCGGGTGACCATCCAACTTCTATTAATGAGGTATTCTATACTCGTGCACTAGCAAGAACTATGGTTAATATATCAAAGCACATAAAACAAATATAAAAGTTAAGAAGCTTAATCGATTTAAAAAGGGCTTTCCCAAAAAATATTAGACAGAAGAAAATATAATTCAAATATTATACATATGAAAAATACAAACTATTGAATATTAGTTCATGGTGGAAAGAAATCAACTAAAATAAAGATACATACTGTCAACTTGCTTCTGTTCATGACTTCTAAGAGTAATATTAATTAAGGACTAGAAAATGACATGTTTACAATGATAAGAAGGTGTATTTATCGGTTTTTTTAACCCTAGGTCTAAATATTGGAGTGGAAGGCAAGTAATTGGAGTCCAAGTCTAATTCAAATCAGTTTCCTAAAATATAGGATATTATAAACGCTGCTCACTATTTTGGTCATATCTCCTTCATTACTGGGCCAAATTTTGCATACTTTATATCAAAATATCCGCAACAGAAAGATATATCTAACCCTTTAAACACTTTCCAAATCATAGCCAACCTGGAGTTATCTTCATTTTAGTGGACGTAGCTGCAGAATTGGCAGATTTGTTTGACAACTTTTCCTTTTCTATTTCAACTTTGCTTCCTTTTATCTCCTGATTTTCCTGCATCTTCTTTCCTTAAATCTTTGGAATTTATTTGGCATCTAATTATATTCCATAAACCTTAAGAGCTTTACATTAACACACAAATTAAACCAGATATGCTCTAAAAGTAACAAATCATCAAATCAAGTCATGAATTAAGAAATTATCTAATAATGGAGAAATATCCTTTAAAAATTAATCAAATACACCTAAACTCAAACCTATACTAATATATCAAAAATTTGGAGACATCACTTTTACACCCACATCTTTCTCTAGAATAGCTTCGTGAATACCTATAGCGGTATAAGCCCCTTCTCAACAATCTCAAGCATTTGGGAATTGATTTTCTCTTCATTGTACGCCTTTAAAAATGATTTGAGTGCAATGTCACCCTTTTGATGTATCATATAAGTGGATTATGACATTGATGAAACAATAGGTGGCGATTCCAACTTCTTTTTTTCTTCTACCTCTTGCACATCAGGTGCAACCACTCTTTGTGTCTTCTCTCTTGAGGCTTCTTCATCTTTCTCACTAGCTCGCTTAGCTTGTAAATAAATGACTATTCTGATCTCTTATTGCATGTATTTGAGGAGAAGTACAAACTCAGATTCTTCCGGGATAGGCTTGGTTAATTCTTCATCCTATTCAAGAACTTCCACGGTAGTTTCTACAACAGGTGGTGATTCCTCTTTCTTTTTTTATTTCAAGGAAGATCTCCTTACATGCTTCAAACCCAATCATTTTCTATTGCAAATAATCTTCCCATCTCAATTGAAAAAGCAAATAACGTTACAAGAAGATATCTAGTTCAAATGTAGATCTAACTTTCTATTCACTCGTGGGATCCGACCATTACTTTGTTTGTTCCTAAGGCTAATTGTGGAACTCGTACCTTTTCTATTTGAGTGACTTGCATTGTTATGACTTGTATTGCGGCCCCTTGTTCACTGATCATCTTTTGACATATATTTATGTTGTTCTGAACCATAGTCATAAATTTTTCCATTTTTTTCTCTAACCCAGCTCCCTTCTAAGGATGCTGTGGTAAGGCTTTCTGCGCTAGATTATCGGCATAAGCATTATTTTGGTTGGGGTGGAGGAGTTGTCTTGTTATAATTATGGTTCCCTTGATAGGGTCTTTGAGATCTTTGTTGGTAAGTGTTGTTCTATGGATGTGGTTGATACATATTACTTATATTTGTGGCCCCATGATGATTACAATACTACATACCCGGATGATTTCGATTACCAAATTGGTACTTCCCACGATTTTACATAAAATACACAGATTCTAGATTGCCTTCACACTCTTCCCATTCATGACTATTCACCTCGCAATGCGGACAACCTTGTGCATCTTGTACAACTTTCATTTCAGCTGGATTCATTTGGAGGTGATATTCCATCTTGAGTGATATCTGCTTAACTTGATTCTCCAGTGTGGAGGGTTTAGTTATAAGCAGATTCTGTACCTAATCGAAGCGTGTCTTTGATATTTGTAATAGGATCTCACGATATCAGCCAACTCCATTTTGTTACAATTATTTGTCCATACCTTTTGCAGCTTCTACGGGATCCATGGAAGCAAATCCTCCTTTCCAAGATTATCTACCCTCAATCTACTTTCTGCATCAACACCTTGATTAAACATTGCTAAATGTATAGCTGGGGGGGTATAACCATGAAGTGGCCATCTTAATAATTTATGTTGAAACCTTGTCCATGCCTCTCCGACATTTTCATCATTCTCTTGGCGGAAACTTGCAAGCTCCAAATCTCATGCTCTTTGGATAAAAACTAGTTAAAGAATGCAACTTGCAGCTCATCCCAAGTTGTAAGTGTGTCTGGTGCTTGTCTTTTGAACCACTCACCAGCTCATCGGTCATGAAAAATAGAAACATTTTTTGATACAGTTGCTCGCATATGATGCCCAGAGTAATGTAGTCATCACAAATCTACATAAATTTATGAATCGCTCTTAACGGATCTTGAGTTTCCGCACTCTTGTAGTGTTTATAGCTTGCAAACTGACTACGTATACCCTAATCGAGCCTGATTTTCATGGCTTGGATTGCTAGAGGGCGAATCCCTGATGGTTGAACTCGAAAAGGTGCTCCCAAACCTGAGAGGTCTTGTTCGCAACATTGATTATTAGGGGGAAAACGCTCCTTGTGGTGCTACTGGTGTGGGAATAGGAATTTTTGGATTATTGTTGTTGAGATTGTCCCCTCCAAGGTAGATCTTCGTTATCTCTATCTAATGACATGGCTTCCTTATTTTCTTCTCTCAAGCATTTTCTATAATCTCTTATTAATTTCTCGGGGTTTGAGAACATACACTAGAACCTAAAGACAGATGAAAACAAAAAGAAAGCGTAAAACTGAAAAACAACTAAAAACTACTACACTAAAAACTAAACACAATAACCAATGAGGAATTTTCCGGCAGCGGCGGCAAAAACTTAGTGGTGGAAAAGGTGATAAAATAAGGATAAATGAAGTCAAGGATTCACACACTTAACAACTACGAAAACTCACTGAAAGTACCATAGATCATTTGTAAGTTTAGTTGATAAGTAAGATTCGTTTGTAGGGATTAAGCCTGTTATCTTAGTATCGTGTTTAGAAATGAAAGCTTAGTAGAGATTTATTGCTAAATTAAAAGATAAATAATTAAAGAGATATATAATTGAGAGAAATAACTAATAAATACTAAAGCAAATAAATACGACTAAATAGAATGGAGATGAGAGTTATAACTTAGGTTTGCTAGTATGCACTTATCCTTTGAAATCTATATTCCAATTATAAGGGTGTTTAAATCTCTTATAGGAAGTAGTCAGGATTCTATATTCCTCGACTTAGGTGGTAACCTAACAATTACCAAGGGACTTGGGTCAGGGGACCCTACACAATGATCAGTGGTTAATCTCAAACCCTAGTGAATATCTAGTTAGGCAAGTCCGTCAGGATCACTACCGCACACATGACGTTTATGTGGTGTTTCAATAGTTGAACACCCTTCCGCCTGACCATCGAACTATTATTGATGGGGTAATCCTATACTCGTGTACTAGCAAAGACTACAGTCAATACATCAAAGCACATAAAACAAATATATGAAATAGTTAAGAAGCTTAATAAATTTTAACATAAAATAAAGAAATAGAATTCAAAGATTATACATGTTCAAAACCCAAGCTATGGGAAATTAGTTCTTACTAGAAAGAAATAAACTAAAATATAGATACATACTTGTCAACTTGCTTCTAAGGATCTTCTAAGTATAATATTGATTGATAACCAAGCAAAGACTGAGCAATGCCATGTTTAAAATGATAAGTAGGTGTATTTATAGGTGTTAGCTAACCCTAGGTCGAAATCTTGGAGTGCAAGAAAAGTTATTGGAATTCATTTCCAATTCAAATTCGTTTCCTAAAATATAGGACAAAATAAACACTGCTTCAATGATTTGGTCATATATCCTTCGTTTCTTATCGGATTTTTGCTCACTTTATATGAAAACGTCCATAATTCAAATATATTTCTGCTCATATATTATATCCTTCAATTTCATAATATATTATTTGCAATCTTCAAAACACTGGACAATTTTCTAGAATGGTAGATTTACTTGACAGTTTTTCCTTTCATACTTCAACTTTGTTTCCTCTTTTAACTCTAGATTTCACCTTCAATATTCTTTGCTTAACTCCTTGACATTTATTTGGCCTCTAATTATATTCTATATTACCTAAGAGCTTCACATTAACTCACAAATACCAAATATGCTCTAAAAGTAATAATCTTCCAAATCAAGGCATGAATTAAGAATTTATCTAATAATGGGGTAAATCCCATAATATTAATGAAATAAACCTAAAAGGATGTCTCAAACCTTGATTAATATATTATAAATATGGAGACATCAAGTAGCTAGGTGGACCATTAGATACTAGGTTAGGACTGATGAACACCCTACAACCACCATATCAAACTAAGTGAAATCCACTCCTTTGCATTTCAAAAGTAATCTAATCTTGAATTTATGATGTGTTTATTGTTTGTATATTATGTTATGTGTATATTAGTGCTTGAACATCACCACATGATACTTGTTAGGTTAGTTGCTTTAGGACCATTAATTATTTTCTACTTATTATTCTTCTTTGATTAGTTGGATGGAGACTTCCCTTCTTGTTCTTATTTCTTATTTTGGCGGGACGATAAATATTTAAGTTGGAGATCTTGATGTATCACCTCTTATGATAGAACAATCTATTCACTACATATCATTTTAGGGATTTAATGTACTTAGTTGAGGGATATTTCTATAGTATTTGATGTTTTACAATTTCTTGTCTAGTTTTGGTATTTATGCTATTTTAAAGCTTTTGTGCATAATCGGTGTGTTAAGTGTGCAACTATTAGTTAATTAGATGCTAAGATACTTCAAGACTATTATAAGAAGTGACAAAATTCAGAATACCCCTTGGTTATGGAGAAAAAGAAAGATTCAACTACTTTTAGAAAGTGAAAGCATGTGTCTACCAGATTTAGATAGTGGATTGTTCAAGTTACCACGTAAGATTCACAACGACTATGGAGGAGACCTTTTATATCCAGTTTGTATTTGAATTCAGAAACACGTAGGATTTTACGGTTTTTGATTCAAAGTTGAAATGAAAAAGTTATGCAAATTTTCGTTGTCGTGGTCCGAACTAGCCCCTCTTGAGTAAAACGTTTTTAGAATGGGGTTGATCACTTAAAAAAAGTCCCACAACCCATAAAACTTTTTTTGAACCTTTAAATACAAGAAAATAATTTTAGAAAGGGGTCCTCAATCACTTTCAGAAGCTTTGAACCTTTAAATATTAGAAATTGATATTAGAAAGGTGTCCTCAATCACTTTCAGAAGCAGAGAAAAGAAGAAGACATCAAGGGGTTCCACCATTGTTGTACCATTCCAACCTCCAGATTTCATTTCTTCTTAGCTTAATCATTATTAGTATTTTGTTCTGAACATGATTTTATTACTTTTATTCATTATTTTTATCATTTTCATTATGAACAAAAATTTCTATTAGCTTGCGAAACGCTTAATGTATGAACCCTATCTTTTGAATTATGATGTTTATTGCGTTTTGACATTTTATTATTGAAATGAATTGGATGTTTTGCATTAATTATATATTTGTATTGAATTTTTCAGCCCTTACCTTCATCATGTAGTGGGTTGGGAGTATTGAATTTGATTGTTTCCTGGGAGAGGGGGGGGGGGGGGGGGTCGAATTATGGAAAATAATATATAATTGTTCGTTAGTGAACCTGAAGGTCTTGACTAATCGGATAGTCAATCGGGTTTAAATAACTCGCGTCTAAATTCATTGTATGGTCACTCTGGAGAGGTCACTAGTATTGTAGGATAACCCCCTATCTACTAGGGAGGGATTAAGAATGATTGTAGAATCCCGACTACTGCTAATATACTAATCAACCCTTATATCAACGAATGTATAAATTCATAACTAGTGGGGATTACCAACGACTCTCAAACTGTCTTCACATCTTATAATCTTTGTATTTTCCATTCCGTCCTTCAATTTATTTAGGAGTAAATGCCTCGTTTACCCCCTGAACTATACACGTTTTGATAGATTGCCCCCCAAAGAAAAAAATGCGACTGGATGGTCCTTAAACTATGTTTTCGTGACAAGGTGCCCTTGTTAACGTTTTCCGTCCATTTTTGCCGTTAAATCTGCGACTGTGTTACACTCGCGCGTGAATTTTTTTAATTAACTCTGAAAAAATTGTTCAGGGGGTAATGAGTCACAAAAAATAGGCGTGTGCACTCCACACTGCGACTTAACGGCAAAAATGGACGTAAAACGTTAACAAGGGTCATCGAGTCACGAAAACATGGTTTAAGGACGATCCAGTTGCATTTTTTTCTTTTGGGGGCAATCTGTCAGCACGTGTATAGTTCAGGGGGTAGAGCCGATATTTACTCTTTATTTAATTGTTAATCGTATTTTAGTTATTTTCACTTTAGTTCTAAATTTCGAAAAACAAAATAAACATCTTTTAGATTTTAGTTAATTGCAACTTGAACCCCTTTACGTTTCTTTAAATCTCAAAAATATTAACCTCATAGTCCCTGTGGGGAACGATAACCCCCTTTACTTACCTTATTATTACTTGTCAATGATCCATACACTTTCGGGTAATAGCTCTCTTGGGTGTTGATTTATTTATCACATCCTTGGGATGACATGTAGTTATAATACATTATTAATCGTGATTCTCAATGAAATAAATGACATTGAGAAGTGTATCATGATGAACTGACACTTCCTCATGACTTAGTCCCCTTTTATAACGTCTTTATTTCATACCACATTGTCGAAAAGGCTCAAGGCACCATGCACGTCCTTCGCTTAATTTGAACGAATCAACGCTTACTCTCCATTATCCTCTAACATGTTAAGGTCCTTGACGAGGCTCTTGCAGTTGTCTTATATATATTAATCCTTTCAATTTTGGAGCTAATGGTAGCTACATATATGGGGAGAACTGCCTCTTACCCATATAAGACGTCCTAAGGTAATTGAGTGTATGGTGATGCGACACGCCCATTAGACCCCGCAAAGATTATTTGTCCAGGTTCTCCTACATGGATATAATTTGTTAGCCAATCCAAGTATAATAATACTATTACTAACCTCGACTTGGTCATTTAGATGATTCCGTAAAGTCGTTATTCTTACGAAATCAATCAACATAAATTTGGTAAAAATATATGATCAATTCAATATTTTTAATTCTTCATTCTCACTATGTGATAGTAATATTTGATCTAATAAGGTATTTAGATTATCTATGCAAATGACTTAACCTAAACTTTCTAAGGGTGAAATTTGATGGTTTATTTTACACCCACATGAGTAATAATAACTAATAATACTAAATAGAGTGAGAAATTAATTAAATTTACAAATTAATGGAAAAATTAACTTAGGGAATTAGTTCAAATTAAACTTCTAATGATGGTGTATTATATATATACCAGAAGAAATATATAATACACACCTGGCTCTTAAAGGAGATGGCTCAAATCTATGTTGGCCTTTTATCTCTTTCTTTCCTATTGTTCTCAAACTAATAGGTAGCGTATTACATATAAAATCATGTTGGTAGATATAAGTAAAATCTCTTTCCATTCAAACATTGCAAATTAAAATAACATGAATTCTACGCTAACATTCTAAAGTATAGGTGTTTAGCTACTTATAACTATATAAGAAAATGAACTATGAATTAACTACGAAACTTCCAAACTTTTGGTGTCATGAAATAACTTGCCTATTTATAAGAAAAAGGCTAGAGATATTATGGAACTGGTAATTTGGGGCTGTCTTCTTCTTTATCTTATATTTCAAGGTTATGTTTTTTTTCTTTCTTATATTTTCTAGACTCATTTTCTTCTTGGACTCTTGTTAGCTGAGTGATAAAATCAATTAAGGTAGTGAAGGGGCTTAAATTATTTTCTTTTGTGATTCTTTTGCCTAACACTAGTTTAGTAGTAATTAAGCATATCACAAATTGATTTCAACTAAAATTTATGTCAGTACCACTATTCCAAACTAACCATTTTTCACATAGCACAACATGTAATATTTAATTTATATTTTACATTTAAACATGTAAGTACCAATATTTTCAACTTGTGAGGTTATTAATCCTTCTTTAAATGGAAGAAACTAGTTATGAGGTGGTATGATATAGTTGTAAATATTTGATCTTAAAACTAAAATTTTATATTATTAATTTGTTCAATATGTCATTACTTGTGGGTGAATATCCAATTTAGGTCGCATTTTCAAGAAATGTCATTTTTAGGCCATACCTTTCAAATTATTCTCTTTATAGCAATTTCAATACTTCAGTCAGACATTAAATAGATTCTAAGGACGATTTAGGTATTTCAGATAAACTATGTATTTATAATAAATTTGAAACATTTTTTAAAATACCTAAATTGACTATAAAAGCTATACAATATCTAAGAAAATTAGTGAAATATCCAAAAATGAAACAATTGAAGAATATGACCCAAAATTTGACATTTTTTAAGACGTGGCTTAAAAATTATCTTATAATTGAAGGCCTATATTTGGTTTTTTTTATCTAAATTTAAAGATTTACGGTATAAACAAAGTTATGTACTATCAATTTGTTTATATTCTAAGCTATGTGGGCCGTGCGATATCTTCATTTGCATATCAACCATATTGTTATGTTCCTTCTCGAAAAGAAAATTTAATAATGATTTAAGACTTTTTTACCCCAATTATGTATTTTTATAGGCTACACTATGCATTACTGTAATAGTAATTACATGAAATGTAGATATATTGAGAGTTAATTATATTTCCATTAAAAAGAAGGCATTAATGGAAAAAGTTATAAAAATTATGAAATTATTTTTTCATATATTTTGTCCATTAAAATTTCTTTATCTTATATTCAAGTAAATCGAATTATATATATGAAAGGGTGATAAAAGGGTGACATGAAAAGGGAAGGTGTCTATCATTACTCTATTGCATAAAAGAGCGTTCCTCTAATATTTCAGTCATTCCAATACTAGACATCTATTGTTTTGGTAACATAACAATTAAATGAGATTTGAAATTTATTTGTAGAAAAAAGATATTTGTATATATATATCTTATTAAGATAATTACAAATATTGTAGTTATGTACATACCATTTATTTCTTGCATACTATTTATTGTCACACCATCATCTAATTATAAATATGTGTTCCATTTTTATAGAATAGCACAACACCAATAGTCTATTTTGAAAGTATACTCTAAAGAGTTTCGTGACTCCCACAAAATGATGACACTGAAACGAATAAACAATTTTGTCATATTATTGTTATGTTTAATTTGCTCAGGTTTGTTGTATATATATTTTAATTGGCATATCACTATCAAGATAGATCATACATATGTGTTGTTGTAATCAAATATTTATGCTTTTTTCCATGTAAGTGGTGCAATGTTATTCATTTTCAGCATATGGTGCAAAATATCGTTGTTTAGAAATCAATCGTCGTGACGAAACACATAGTGTTAGATGTAATATTTATCTTTAGGAAAACCTACTAACTTCTTACTATAATATATGATGAGTATAACATAGCTTTAATTATGATTTATTTTAACTTGGAATGTATATCCATGGGTTATGGTTTAATTTTGTAAGGTGCACTTAAATAATACAAGACATTGCCTCATCTTGTTCTATAAAATTTATCATTTCCAACATTTATTTAGTTAGTTTTAATACAAACTTAATTTTTATAAATATATTTAACACTTTTATCTTTTAAATCACGTGTTTTACAGGGCGTGTTATTCATGCAATAGACTATGACTATAGTTACACACAAGAGGTACGCTTTTCAATGCAAATATGTATACGTTGGTTAGAAACATACTCTAGTTTAAGGGTTATAATATAATACTTATGCATATATTATGAAGTGCTTGAAAGATCCGCTAAAGCCTCAATATGAAGGTGGAATAGTTGTGAACCCAGAAATAGTTGATGGTATACATGGGTGGTCAAGATTTGGATCTTTAGAGATCGAGAAAAGAGTAGCCCCAAGTGGAAAAAATTATATTGTTTCTTATCAGAGAAAGGAAACCCATGATAGTTTATCACAAAAATTTAATATGGAGAAGGAAAAATTGTACACATTTTCAGGTAAATATCGTAGTCTAATTTTTATCTCTGTAAGTATTAGATTCATATATAAATTGATCTATAATCACCGCAACAATTTTTTATGGTTCTAAAACATGTTTTTCATCCTTTCTTTCCTTCACAAAAAGCATGGTTGCAAGTAAGCCATGGTAATGTTGATATAGCTGCCGTGTTCAAGACAAATTCTGGATATAAATATGCTGGTTGGGTAACTGCTCAGGCTGGTTGTTGGTCTATGTTGAAGGGTGGTCTTGTTGTTACTGCTTCAGGCCCTGCTGAACTTTATTTTGAGGTAAAACAATTTAAGAAAATTATTTACAAAATATAGAGTTGATTTTTAAAAATATAAATCTCATATCTTATAATTATTTTCCTCTACTTTCATAACTTTCAGACCAAGAATTCAACAGTTGATATTTGGGCAACAAGCATTTCACTTCAACCTTTTACCCAAATGGAATGGAAATCTCATCAAGATTCGAAAATTGAACAGGTAAAGAATATATAGAGAACAAGTAGGTCATATACTTATGTTTAGAATAACTAGTATTAATATATATACCAATTATTAATTACTAAACTAGAAATAATACACAGTTCCGCAAGGGAAAAGTTAGATTTCAAGCCGTAGATAACCAAGGAAAACCTTTAGCTAATGCAACTGTGTCTATCACACAAAGTAATGGTGGATTCCCATTTGGAACAGCAATTAGCAATTACATTCTAAACAACAACGGCTATAAAAATTGGTTCACTTCAAGATTCAAATACACAGTTTTTGAAAATGAAATGAAATGGACAGAAACAGAAAAATCTCAAGGAAGAGAAGATTACAGTGTACCTGATTCAATGTTTAATATATGTAAACAATTCGGAATCGCTGTTCGCGGGCATAATGTAATTTGGGATGATCCTAAATATCAACCACAATGGGTTTATAATCTAAACCCGCCTCAATTAATCAAGGCTACTCAAGAAAGGATTAAATCTTTAGTGAGCAGATATTCAGGACAACTTATTGCTTGGGATGTTGTTAATGAAAATTTGCATAATTCTTTCTATGAGAGTAAGCTTGGACAAACTATTTCCGCAAACTTTTACAAGATAGCTAACTTCTTTGATAGAAGAACCACTCTATTCTTGAATGAATATAACACACTTGAAGAAAAAACTGACGGGTCTGTAACACCAGCTAAATATTTAGCGAAGATTAGTGAGATGCGATCACAGGGCTATGTCGGTCCTCTTGGAATTGGTCTACAAGGTCATTTTGATACCCCTGATCTGGCTTATATGCGATCTGCAATTGATATCCTTGCTTCTGCAAGATTACCTATGTGGATCACAGAATTGGATATCAAAAAAAGCAACCCTAATCAGGTAAATCTTTTAATGCAAGATATTTGTTTTTTTTGATGGTTTTCTAAAATTCTATACAAAAATTATTCTCACGAACCAACCCATAATTTGATATCTGTATACAACTATTTTTATTCATCAGAAAGTTGATTAAATTTGTATATGAAAAGTATATTACAATAATTCCAATATATAATATTAAGCAAAGAAGGGTTACAAATTTTAGTAGTGTACCCCAATAGCGATGATAGAGTATTCTCCTAATTTTTTATATGAAATACCTTACGGTCCTTCTTGGGTTCCATAACTCTCACTTTCCATTCTTCTTGCACGATGCTAAAAATTAACTTCACTCATACAGTTTTAATATGATATTTCTAAGTTTTTGTTTTTGCTTTATCTATAGGAATAGTATGACAAAATATAGAATTTTTTCTTACAATATTAAGACTTATAGTGCACCTAACTGAAATAAATAAATAATATGTGAACAAATAGTATAATTTCGTATAATATACAGACATATATTGTAATTTTTACACATTATATGGATATATAATGCAATTTGATAGAAAACATTTTTCTAATAATTATTTTGAATCTGCCCCTGCATACTAGGTCATATTACATGTAAAGTGAAAGTACCATATCATTTTTATATTTTCTATAAAACTGTAAGTAACTAGAGAGAATTGTAGTAGTCATTATTTTTATTTTACAACGTTCTCATGTAAACGTGACTTCATTCCTAAATCTACCATACCATGCTTAATTTTTTTTTTCTAAATGTATTGTTCGGACAGGCCCAATACTTGGAGCAAGTGATAACAGAGGCACATGCACATCCATCTATTGTTGGTATCATAATGTGGGCCGCATGGAGACCATTTGGCTGTAATGAAATGTGTTTAACAGACAACAATTTTAAAAACCTACCAACAGGAGATGTTGCTGATAGGATCATCAATAAATGGCATTTTCAGAGTTTTACTGGCACTACTGATTCTGATGGCTACATTGAAGCTAACCTTCACCATGGGGAATTCATTGGAAAAGTTAGTCATCCATCTGTATCCAATTCCGTCATTGTTGAAAGTTTCCATGTTAAACCTCAAGAAAATCTTCAAAAAGTAGTGCAAATGAGTTAGATGGTTGCTTGAGTCTTTTGTGCTAGAAATATAAGATAGTATATTGTTAACAACAAAAATAAGAGATATTTTATATTTTGATATTCCGAATACAACAAAATTGATCCAATTGGATAAGATAGTATTGTCCACTGAAATAAAGTTTCACATTATTTTATATAACAGTTTATGTGCTACATAAGTATCTTGTTTCATCAATTTTTTTTTTAAATTTTGCAATTAAATTTTGAATAAAGTTATCTATTGAAAAATTGACACTCAAATTTTGAAGCGATAAAAGATACGACACATTATAATTGAAAAACAAAAGAAAACGAATATGGAATAAATGGTATTATAGTTAGTTTTTTTTGCAGAAAGTAAGAATATTATAAATAACATAAGATTTAATACAAAATATTAATGTAATTCTTTTTCTATCACAAATTCCACAAAGATAACGAATCAAGTTAGGAATTGGGACTAACGCCATGTTCTCTAGTAGAATATTCAGATGAATTTAACTAGGCAGAAGATCGACCATTCCATTTTTTAGTTTAGGAATATGAAGAAGTTCGAGACGTGATTTTCTACAAATAATATCAGTACTCTTCATCCTAAATGGGAAATACTCCATTTAGAATTTGTTGGGGAGTTAAGTAATTGACCCATCTCAAGTCAATTCATAAAAATTGAGATATTCCAATTTGAATGATTTTCTGAAACATAAAATATCGTAAGGACATATGATGCATCACCTTTCCCTACAGTTTCATTTATTCTGATCTAAACTAACCACAACTAGCCCTACTATTTTTTGGTTAAATTTTAAAAGAAGTATCTCAATGAATGTTCAAATTGCTTAAATCCATAATATCCACTTTAATAGAGGTTGTGTTCGGGCGCAAAGACAATCTCATAAAATGTAGGTCCTTCTATGAATTCCTAAATTTGTCATCCATAAGGTTATGGGAGATAATAAATAAACATCTGAATTCCATTTCATTCCTTTGAAAATTCATTTCATACTAGGAGTACATATATTTCAGAGGAGGATAAAATGTAGCATATTGTGACATTCTTGTTTAAACTCTCTTTAGAGAACTCATGAATCAATTTAAGAAAATAATCTTAGAAATAAATATCATCATCTAGGTTTATGTTAATTTGCACAACCAAATTAGCCTAAATAGATCGAAAAAGTGGGCAAGAGAGAAGAATATGCTCAACCGACCCATAGTGAAAATCATATACGTTATGTATATGCGAGTTAACAAATTTTATTTTGATGAGATTAGAGATGTGAGTTATATAATTTTGTAGCGTATATAGAAAAACACCCTAATATTTGGTGTAATTTTTGGATGTAAAATAGTCTTCAAAAAGAAAGGGAGAACAATTCTATCTAGAGGGTGAAGGACCCAAAATTAATTTTGTCTTTCTAAGATGATATAGGTGATAGCCCACTTAGTAGAATATATCTTGACATAGCCAAATGAGTTTGTCATCCTCATTTAACATGTACTTATAAATTCAAAAAATATGATCATCAACATCCTATGATGTAAAAAGTGCATGTCAGGCCTAAGTGGTTAACCGGGGCTTAGCGCCCAGGAAGAATTATAAAAATGCCTAGTCGGAACTAATTTATAGTTATGTTTTATAATTTTTAAAAATTATAAATGTGTAAATAGTAATCATAATAATTTTTATCATGAATGTAGTAATTATGTCAATCTTAACTACGTTTTTGCCCAAAAACGCAAAATAAAATACAAAAATGACACTAAAAGTTAATTAGAAAAGTCTTAAAATGAAAAACTAATCTTTTGAGTGACAAAGAAATTAAAATGATCCTAAAATTAACAACACACTCTGTAAATGCCTAAGTATGTCCAACTATGACTTAGTATCCATGTATTAGCAAAACGTCTCATTGTAAGCACTACAAACCCTTCAAAACTGAATTATTGTCATTTAAGATGATCTAGTCGATCCCAAAAAGTTATAAAAATATAATAATAAGCATTTTGGAAAGTGATAAACTATGCTAACAATAATACGAAATACCTTGTGCATTATTAAAGGCCTTGAGAGTTAGTAAACGCCTTGCAAAAAGTATGATTTTGAGGACTAGGTGGATCGCCTAAGGCGGGGGAAAAATGCCACAACAAGAAAACCAGCTTTCGACCACTTTGTTTTGGCCTTCAAATGTCCCTATTAAAGTTGTGGCATATCTTTCCCTACACTAATTATTATTCTGGCCTATACCCATGTTGTCAATTTCATAACTACACATCCATAACATAGTGGACTATTACTACTATCTTTCGCGTTCTAAAATAGAGTAGACTATTGACACATACATTTTCCGACTATTTTCTAAATAGAGTAGGCTATTCATATATACATTTCCTGCCTCTCTTCTAAACAGATTAGTCTATTCACACACATTTCCTGGTTCTCTTTTAAATAGATTAGGCTAATCACACATACATTCCCCGACTCTATTTTTGAAGAGTAGGCTATTGATGCTTACATTCCCCGACTCGTTTCTAAATAAGTGGTCTATTGATGCTTAGAATAAGGAGAAATATCTTGCTGATTTGGGCTTGGTATACTATGTTTTCTAAATTTCACTCTTGACACTACAAATATAAAATTAAACTGTCATAATATACATAAATTAGGTACTAAAGTGTCATTTTGAGTAAGATATAGGGACTAAATTGTCTATTTGAACAAGATATAGGGACTTAACTGTCAAATATTATACATATGTTATAGAATGGAAAAATTTAAGATTATTATATGTTCCCTAACTAAATTTCACTACATATCTCCATATTATACATAAAGGCCTTTATGAAAATTATTTTTTACTTAATTGCACTATAAGTCCTATATATTATACAAAATCACATATATTATCATACAAATTTAAACAAATAAGATAAATTAAATCCTAAACATACAATTTTAAAAATTAAGGGGGCAAGCTAAGATAAAAAAGTTCCCTAAATAGGAACAAACATACATAGATGGACTAATTGGTGTGTATGGATTTCATGCTCAGTCGTGCATATGTGTTCTCATTCCATAATAAATTGAAGTTACTACACCAAAAAAATTAAAGGATCAGTATAAGAACCCCCAATAGTTAAGTAAATTACAAATCTAACCCTACAAAACTAACCTCCATAATCTCTCCTCATTGGAGTCATAATAGGATGTAGTGAAGTTCGTGAAGAGTGCATTGGTGTGTCGCTTCTCATACCGATAAATGACTTCAAGCTCATAGAAAATAATGCAACTGGATTATATAAAGCGACATAATTGTTTAAATATGTCCTACACCCCTAATAAATTTTGGAGTATAAAAAATTAATGCACACATAGAGCTGTTTACATATGTATGCTCCCACATATCTATATTGCAGCCATTATTGAAATCTTTTGCTCCCACGTACTTTGAACCATAATTATCATACAACATGAAGTTATGAACTTCTCAGTAGTATCTACACTCATATTATTTAATTTATCTGCAAAAGACAAGGGAAGAAACTATCAAATTGAGTAATTCAATAAACTAGTTTGTCAAATTATGCATAAAAAGGGAGAAACCTGTCAAAATGTTACAAGGTAAAGGAGCAACCTATTAAAATTGAGCAAGGTAAGGGGGGTACCCTGTGAAATTGAGCAAAAAAAGGGAAGGGACTAGGCTGTCAAATTGAGCATTAAAGAAAAAAACTTACGACCTAGTAATGTTTATTTGTGATGTCCCATCCATTGTTATTTTGTGAAAATATGAAAGAATATCATGTCTTCTTGTTTCGTTTCTTCCTAAAACAAGTGTGCTTTATATCTCATTGTTCCATGGTCTTGGTGCTTGTGTAGTACCTCCATTTATCATATCATTTTTCCATGACTCTAAATTTTGTTGCCCTGTATATTCTAAATGATTAATTAATAAAAGTTTCAATATTGATACGAAAAATCCAATCTTTTTCTTGCTCTGTTTTTCTTCCAAAACCATATATTAATTGCCTAACAAAAAGATTCAATTTTGACACAAAAATTTCATAAATTCATCGATTTTCATATAAAAAACATCTATAATTATTCATATTTCATAATGTTAGCAAGAATCATATATTATCTTGCAAACTACTAATAAAGCATGAATCTTTGTCTTGTATACAGGAACAAAAAAGTTAGGAATAAAGAAAGATTTTTTATATTAAACAAGGAAAGATAATTTAAGACTCCTATCAACAAAATGAACAAATAAAACTTTTCATTAATAGAAAAACTCACCAGTATGAATAACAACAAATCAAAATGCGAAAAATGCTCAAATGGCGCTATTTTCATCAAAACAAGTATTTTTTTGTTTCAATTTTCACTTTCTGTTACTGTTCTTTATAATTCAATTCGCTGAACCTAGATGAGAATTATAGATATCCCTTAGTCTTACGTCATTTTCAGTAATTCAAACAAGGATTAGTGCAAATCCCCCTTTTTGTAATGTTAAAAAGCATTAGTCTTGCACACTGTTAAGTAACCTAGTATAGGAATCGATATATAACACATAACAGGTACATGGAAATCACATAAGAATTGTAAAATTGAACATGTCAATTAAAAATTAAGCTAATAAGTGAAGATGAAGAGCAATTTGACCTAACATATGATGGATTTCAATGGATCATCTAGGAGAGTAGAATGAACTGAAACCGAATATATATATATATATATATATATAGTAAAAATCAAGAGATGAAGGAAAAATAAAGTTGTTGAATATGACTTGATTGTAAAATAAGAAAAATAATAGATTAAACAAATTGATTTGGCAAAAGTCTAATATAGACTAGGAAATAAATTGGTTTAGTAAGAGTCAACTTTGATTAGGAAACGAATTGGTTTGATAAGAGGCCAATAGAAAACAAATTGATTTGGCATGTTTTTCTAGGATCTATATAAAGAACACCTTGGGTTCCATAATTTGTATGCAAACATTGTAGTTGTCCCTCTTAAGAAATAAAGAGTTCATTTCCGCAGTGGAAGTAGTTAACAGATACTCCGCTAGCGAACCATGTAAATCTCTTGTCTTCTTTGTTTTAATATATCGTTCGTGAGGTGGTTTGTCATAACAAACTGTTATCAGAGCAATTGTTGGTGAATTCCATCAAGAACGATTTCTAGATCGATGTTGAAGATCGACAAGTTTACAAGAGGAAACCGTTTCAGTCTGTGGAGGATCAAGATGTGCGCCTTATTAAAGTCGCAAGGCAGCTGGACACCTTTGGCCACGAACAAGGGAGGCGTGGATGTTGAATCGATGAAGTACAAGTTGATGGAGGACAAGGCACACTCATCAAACCTGATATCCCTATCAGATGACATTATCACAGAGGTTGCAGATAAGACAATGCTGGCAGCTTTATAGCTCAAGTTGGAGAGTCTCTACATGACGAAGCCTCTCACCAGCAATTTGATGCTAAAGCAGTGATTGTCCAGGCTACGGATGAAAGAAGGTACTATTCTCAAGGATCACCTTGATCAATTGAGTATAATACTTCTAGATTTGCGTAACATTAATGAGAAGGTGAAGGATGAGGATGAGGATGAGGATGTAGCCCTTATCTTGTTGGTTTTGTTTTCTCCATCATACGAGAACTTTGTGCATTCGTGTATCGTGAATAAGGAAAACATAACTCTAGAAGAGGTGAGATCTGCTCTTCATTCTAAGGAATTGCGCCACAAGGGAACATGCGCAAATATAAAAGCCCTTGCTTTCGGATTGATGGTTATGAGAGGAGGCAAGAAAGTTAAGAAGAGTAAGACGATTTTTTGAGGCTCTAAGTTACCTAAGGATATATGTGCTTGGTGCAAGGAGAAGGGGCATTGAAAGAGAGATTGTCCTGAACGAGCGCAACAGGGACATATCAGATCTGCAACCGTGGTGGAGAAAGGACTTTTGGCCGAGGATGATTATATACTTATCGCAGATAATGTCACGCATCAGCCCGATGTGTAGTTTCTTGAATCTGGGGCTTCCTATCATATTTTCTCTAACAACGAGCTATTTTCGACATACAACCACATAGATGTAGGGGGTTTCTATATGGAAAACGGAGTTGTGTGTAAGGTGATCGGAAACAGTTCAATTAGGTTCAAGACATATGAGGGAAGTTATGCAGTTTGAAGGATGTCTAACATGTACCACTTGAGTCTACTCGACACAAGGGCTTTAGTTTCAAAGGTGAAGGTGGAGATTTACACGTATGCAAGGGTTCAAAGGTGATTTTCGAGGGGGCCAAAGAAGGGACTTTGTATATACTATAAGGTTCAACGGTCATAGGATTTTTTGGAGTTGCTTCGGCCGATATTCAGAAGTCTAATCAAACCAAGCTATGGCATATGAGGATCGGTCATATGAATGAACCTGAGATGCAGGAAATTCACAAGAAAGGCTATCTTGCTGGGCACACGCTCAAGAGCCTAGGATTTTGTGAGCATTGCGTGTATGGGAAACTACAACGTAGCAAGTTCCAAAAAGCTATTTACAAAATGAAAGGCTCTTTGGATTACATCCATCTGGACTGCTGGGGCCCATCTCGAGTTGAGTCGTTTGGCAGTCAAAGGTATTTTTTGATTATCATTTATGACTATTCTAGCATGACTTGGATATTCATAATGAAGAACAAGAATGATGCATTCGTAATATTTAAGGAGTGGAAGACACTAGTAGAGAGTCAGGCGGGCTAGAAGGTGAAGAGGCTGCACACAGGCAAGGGCTTGGAGTTTTGTTCATAAGAGTTTGATGATTTCTGCAAGGATCAGGGTATTGCTTGCCATCACACAGTTTGACAAACACCACAACAAAATGGTGTTGTCGAAAGGATGAACTAAACACTTTTAGCAAAGGCACGGTGTATTCTTTAGAATACATGTCTTGCTAGACATTTTCAGGTAAAGGCAGTTGCTATGGCATGTTATCTCATAAATCGAATCCCTCACTCGGGTAAAGGATTTAAGACACCTTTGGAGGTGTGGTCTGGAGAGGCTGAAGATTACTCAAATTTGAGGTTCTTTGCTAGTGTTGCCTATTATCACGTGGATGATGACAAGTTAGAACCAAGGGAAAATAAGGGAGTTTTCATGGGATATGGCATATGAGTGAAGGGGTACAAAATGTGGTCAGACAACAAGATTATACTTAGCAGAAGTGTAGTCTTTGATGAGAGTTCGATGTTGAATACCATGGAGATAGAGATTGGAGTTGCAGAGGAGAAGTTGGAGGCAAGTTCAAATCCTTATGAATCTGAAACACCACCAGAAACAGAAAAGCACGAAGCAGAAGAGTCTGAGAATGCATCACCACCAGAGGAACTTGTACATCAAAGCCTTGTTGCAGGTCGCACAAAGAGCGCAACAAGGCCGCCATCACGGCTCATGAATGACAATATGGTGGGTTATGCATTACATGTGGCCAAAGAGGTGGAGGATGAGCCGTCTACCTACAAGGATACAATTTCAGGTTCCGAGTCAACACAATTAATTGATGCAATATTAGGAGGAGTTGAGATCTATAGAGATAGAAAGAAGAGGAAGCTCGTCTTATCACAGGCAGGATACGTTAAGAAGATCTTGATTTAGGATGTCATCAACCAAGTCTATAGATACTCCTATGGCGTCTAACATTAATTTAAGAATGTACACCGTTCATACCAAGGAGGAGTTAGAGGTCATGTCCAAGGTTCCGTATTCTAGCGCAGTCAAAAGCTTGATGTATGTTATGGTATGCACTCAACCAAACATAGCATTTGTTGTTAGTGTGTTAAGTCGTTTTATAGTTCAACCAAGCAAGAATCACGTCGAGGTAGTGAAATGCATATTCAGGTACATTGAGGGTATGTCAGACATTGGCCTATGCTATGGGGCCAATCAAGATTTTTTGGTAGTTAGGTTCTCAGATTCAGATTATGCTAGTGATGTTGATAGCTATAGATCTATGACCAGTTATGTGTTCACTCTAGGAGGTTCTATTTTGAGCTGGAAGGCAACTATACTACCGATGGTAACTTTGTCTACCACGGAAGCAGAGTACATGGCTTTGACGGAATCATCTAAGGAGGGTATTGGGCTTAAAGGGATGGTCGGTAATCTAGGCCTACATCAAGATTAAGCAATAGTTTACTGCAATAGCTTGAGTGCGATATGTATGACTAAAGATAAAATTCATCATGAAAGAAAAATGCATATCGACGTCACCTATCACTTTCTAAGAAACGAGAGTAGGATCAAGGTAAAGAAGGCGGGGACGGCTGACAACCCCGCGAATATGTTCACCAAGCCGGTTTCAGAGAGAAAGTTCCAACATTGTTTTTACTTTCTTAACATCTTGAGCCATTGGAGCCCTTTGGGGATGTCGGGCCCGATGGGGATCCAGTGAGTCTCTGTGACAAGAGACATCGGGTGCATAGAAGACGTAGCTTTGTTTACAAAAATAGGAGCATTTGTTGTTGACTGGACTTCGAGTCATGGTGGAGATTTGTTGAATATGACTTGATTGTCAAATAAGGAAAATAATGGATTAGGAAAGAAATTTATTTGGTAAAAGTCAAATATATACTAGTAAACAAATTGGTTTTGTAAGATTCAAATATAGATCAGGAAACAAATTGGTTTGGTAAGAGGCCAATAGGAAACAAATTGATTTAGTAAGTTTTTCTAGAATATATATATAAAAGACTCCTTGGGTTCCATAATTTGTATTTAAACATTGTAGTTGTTCATCTTAAGAAAAAAATAGTTCTTTTCCGCTGTGAAAGTAGTTAACAAATTCTCCGCTAGCGAACCACGTATTTCTTGTGTTCTTTGTTTTATATATCGTTCGTGAGGTAGGGTGTGATAAAATAATGATAATAAAAGATAATAACTATCACCCTAACCAATCACGTTACTCACTGCAAGTATCACAGATTGTATGCAAGTTTTAATAGTAAGTCATATTCGTTCTCTGGGACTTAGTGTGTTATACGTATGACTTAGAAGAAAGCGCACTAAAGAATAGTTTTGAGGAATAAAAGACATTAAAATAAATATGATTAATTGTGGAGAGAATGATGAAACTAAAACTAATGCAAATAAAATAAAAGATGTAAATATAAGATGAAAATATAGCCCAGGTTTGCGTGTATGCACTTATCCTTCTATTTCTTCTACTAGTCATAAGGGTGATTAAAGACATTAAAGTAAGAAGTCAGGTATCTATATTCCTTCTATCCCCCTTCCAGGTGGACTTAGGTGGCGACCTAACAATTACGAGGGAGCTTGGGTAAGAGGACTCTGCGCAATGATCGGTGGTTAATCTCAAATCCTAGTGTCTATAAGTTAGGCAATCCTGTCAGGATCACTACCACACACTAGATGTTTATGTGGTGTTTCAACAATTAGACACCCTTTCCAAATGATCATCCATCTGCTATTAATGGGGTAGTCTATACTAGTGCAATTGCAAGAACTACGGTTAATACATCAAAGCACATAAAGCAAATATAAAGGTTAAGAAGTTTAATCGATTAACAAACTTAGATAGAAGAAAATATAATTCAAAGATTATACATATGCAAAATCCATGTTATGGGAAAATTAGTTCATGCTGGAAAGAAATAAACTAAAATAAAGATACATACTGTCAACTTGCTTCTCTTGATGACTTCTAAGAGTAATAATAATTAACGACTAGGCAAGGACACGTTTAAAATGATAAGAGGGTGTATTTGTAGGCGTTTTTTAAACCTAGGTCAAAATCTCGGAGTGGAAGGAAAATAATTGGAGTCCAAGTCCAATTCAATTACGTTTACTAAAATATAGGACAAGATAAATATTGCTCACTCTTTTGGTCATATTTTATTAGTTACTAAGCCAAATTTTGTGTGCTTTATATCAAAACGACCGCATCAGAAAGATATATCTAATATTTTAAATTCTCTTCCCAAATCGTAGCCAATTTGGAGTTATATGCACTTTAGTGGATGTTGTTGCAGAATTGGCAGATTTATTTGGAAGCCTTTCCTTTCATATTTCAACTTTACTTTCTTTTATCTCCTGATTTCTCCTGGATCTTCTTTCCTTAACTCCTTGTAATTGATTTGACATCTATTTATATTCCATAAATTTTAAGGGGCTGTTTGTATATAGAAGGGAAACAAATAATAAAGGAAAAAAAAAGAAAAAATTTAAAGAAAAAGAAAGGAAGAGAATTTTTTTGTTTGGATTAGAAATTTTTATAAAAGAAATTTTCATAAATGATTTTGGATATCTTTTGATTGAATTGAAAAAAATACAAAAGGAAAGAAAATAAAAGAATAATTTTAGCCTTTAATCATTAATAAAATTTATTTCTCTCCATTTGACTCTAAGTTGGAGTGATTATAAAAATGGACACATGAGTGATTTTTGGAATCATTTCTTTTCTTTTCTTTTATATAATTTTCTAGTACAGACACCGTAAAAAAATAAAAAATCATTTCCATTCCTTTACTTTCTTTCCATTTCTCTCAATCCAAACAGACCTTAAGAGCTTCACATTAACACACAAACTAAACTAAATATGCTCTAGAAGTAATAAATCATCAAATCGAGACATGCACTAAGAAATTATCTTATAATAGGGAAAACTCCCTTAACAATGAATCAAATACGCCTAAAATGATGTCTCAAACCTATATTAATATATCACAAATATGGAGACATCAAGACCTCCAACTCAAAGGTGTATCGTTCTGATACCATAAAGATAAGAACATAGGGTAGTCTCTAAATACACACCTAAGTCAATTAAGCACAATGGAAAGAAGATCAAAGAATATGGATAATAAAATCAAAACAACTACTCAAAAAATTTCATGTAATAATGTTTACAAACTAGATTACCTATACACTTGTCATACAAACATTCAACACAGTTCAAATTCAAGATCAGATTAGCTTTGCAATGCATGAAGGAGAGGTTCTTCTCTTAGTTTATCATGGAGGCTATAGATTGTTCATCGAGTCTAACTAGTATCTAATGATCCATTTGAATCCTCTCTAATGGTTCAGTTATTTTTTTAGATCACATAGCAAATAATCATACGTGTTTTAAGGTTGTAATGTAGGCTTAGGGATGATATGATCATATATTTGGATAATTTAGAGTGAGCTTTTGGCTCTCTCCTCACTAGCCATCAACGAATCGCCCTAGAGCTTGAGTTACTCTCATAAAATATTCTCACTCAACCCAATGAATTGATGCACTTAATTAGCATCCCCAATAACTCAATATAAAGAATAAAAATGATCACATATAATTTCCACTTTGCCGGTCCAAATCATATATTCTTCTTATATCATTTTTTTCTTTTGTAATATAGCTATTACTCTCGTTTTGATGTGTGATATCATGATCCTTTTCACATATTTCTTTTCATAACTTTTTTTCATTTACTTTTACCCCATCAAATAGTGAATCATCATCATATATCGAGCGCAAATACATAAGCTCAAAATACCAAAACCAATAATTTTTCCCATAATGGTGAACCCACCACCCCAAACTCAAGCTCTAAAACAATTGTCAATGCATCACGATTCGAGTGCGGGTCATATGGAAAAGTCCTAAATCTAAAGGGACATGGCTTATAACATGGCTAAATAAAAAGGCTTTAGAAAGGCTAGAAGGGGCTGAAAAGGATATAAATATAATAAATGGATATCAAGCTAAAAAGTCAACAAGGGGCTTATCAAAGAACCACCTTAATCACTTTCTAAACCAAGAAATTTCGTTACTTTCTCACCTTTAGCACATTCATTAGATGGTTTTATCAACTAGCTTGGATCTCATGGCCTACACACCCTCAAGGCACCCTAAGATCGAACACACTTCTACCGCATTGCTCACTAATCTTTTCTTTACAATCAATGTGTGTTTTCTTGTTTATACTCAAAGCATATATAATAATCAGCTAAACAACATATTACTTTATATCATTAACTTACTAAGCTTATGCTTCCAAGCTATTAAACACACTCCACATCTAATCCCACGTATCAAAATTTTTAATTTCTTCCTAAAAATAGTAAATCACATAAAAACGGAGATGAGAGACAACGAATCACCACACCCCCAACTCAAACATGAGTCGTGTCCCCAGTACTCGAAAGATACTCAATAAAGAAATTAAAAACAAGCAAATATTGTATATATATAAATGGTAAGGAAGAAAGAGAACATACTCTCGAGGCTATTGCCTCGCTTTATCAACATCCAAGATAAGATTTTGTTGATCTTTCCCGATATCGCGATTTAATTGCTCCAGGAGTGTCATGATGTGCACCTGATTTGCTTTGATTTATGCCACATCATCGACCAAGAAGGTTTGAGCTACTTAAACTTTATTCAATCGCTCCTCTACCCTTTCTCGTCTAATAAGATCCTCTTCTTTTGACTCTCTCTCTCTCTCTCTCTCTCTCTCTCTCTCTCTCTCGATTTCTTCTTGTGAAGGCTTCTTAATTCCTGCTCCTCTTAAGATTGTTCTGATCCAAACATTGTTGATATTGTTGCTCACTTTATACATCATCTTCTCTTCTTCACCCCGAACCACATTCGCTTTTCGTACTAGGCATGTGATCATAGTTGGATATTTCACATTAAATAACAAAAGTGGAGAGACCAAAAACTGCATCGCCTACTCAAATCAACTGTGCCACATCTACTTCTTCCCCTCTTAAAACACAATTGAAATAGATGGTGTTTCTCTTAGTTACATCAAAAGTTTGCGTGTTTCCAAAGGCGTTTGGTGTGAGAAAATTGTGCCAAATTCTCGTATCAGGTTTGAGATATTTGTAAGGACAAGTTGCCTTCAATTCTCCCTGTGTGATTGCACTTTTTCTTCATCTAATACATGCTCGAAAAGTTTATTCCAATCAAAAGTCTTGATATTTTCCACCGCTTCTCGATACTTACATGGTCCAACCAATTTCTTGAACTGGAAGTGGTTTCTAATCTCTTCAACTGTAAAAGGAACTAACTTTCCTCTAATTGGAACACGACCTTTACTATCTCGGCTAAAGCAGACTAAATAGAACTAGGAAACTAACTACATAAATAAAATTGAATGTCTCATCATGAATGTAGTCCAACCCAATCTCTCTCCCATCTCTAGAAATCTTTTCTAATCACCTTCTCTAACTTCTTTTTCGAATATTCTCTCATGAGAAAAAGGCAAGTCCGATAGATGTGATTTTGTAGAAGCTAACAAGGCATTTGAAGCTTCATTCTCGGGCATAGGAATCTCGATTTCTAGAGGTTGTGGCGTCTTCTCCTTGAAAGTTGTAATCTTTTTGCTTTTCGAATTCACCACATCCAGCTTTTCTCTACTTTCTTGACATGCTTTACCCTTTTTCGTTGTACTAGAACTCGAACATTTTTTCAATCATTTTCTTATCAATAGTACCCAATATCTTACTTTGATTCTTCTTCATCTCTCTAACAGTAGATAATGTTTCTATTCTTTTCGTCATCTCAGTTGACCTCTTACTCAAAGCTTTGAACTAGTGTTATTTGGGTTAGGAAAGGTGTAAGGATGATGACTTTCTATGTGGGTATGATGAACTCTTGCTTGATTGGTATGGGTTTAAGAAATTGTTGGAAAAGATTTGGTAATTTTGGCTTCTGATTCTTGGATTCTAGGTGTTTTGATTTGATTTGGGTGGTTAAATCTTCTTTATAATGATGTAGGGAAGGATTTGGATGTGAATTTAAGGTGATTGCAAAGTGTTTTGATGTGATGTGAAGGTCTGTAGAAGCTTTAATGTATTTGGGAAGCTTTGGGGAAGAAAAAGAAGCTTAAGGTTTAATATTCCGTAGGCATAACTAACCTATTCTTTTATTCTCTTTGTCTGGTGGCGTCGCGGTGCACCGCAGGTGAGGTGCGGTGTACCGTATATGTCTTCTGTCTCTCCCTGTTTCACGGTTGGTCAGCACGGTTTTTCCATTCAGTCTCTCGTAATTGGCTCTCATTTCACATAACGTTGCCACGGTTTTTGACTTGGTGCAGTGCACCGCGAGTAGGCTATAGTGTACCGCAAACCTCTTTTGTTCTGGACTGTGTCATGGTCTGGCGTGAGTGACGACACGGTTTTATTCCTGGAGTCTCACAGCTGGACCATATTTTTGAACCGTTGGGACAATTTTCTTACATGCGGTGCTACGCGGCACCCATGCGGTAATACCAAACGAGCGCTATGGATGACACTGTGGCACGGGTTTTCATGAATGTCGACCTGTTTTTGCCCCTTTTTGCCTCACATGTGTACCTGATTTTTGAACTGTTCAAACCCTTTTTGTATCGCATGGTACATCTATTTTACGATAATGTTTTCTCATTTTTTCTCCCAAAATCAATTTATTAAGTACCTTAACATTAAAAATACTAATACCTTCTTCAATACTGCAATATCAACTAAAAATAACTAATCTAAACATAAACTAAAGACATAAAAACACAAAAAATTGCGGGTTGTCTCCCGGACAACAATTTTGTTTAACGTCTTTCAAAGTTAGATGTGTTACCTCTATCAGACTTTTCGTATATAGCCTTCCCACCAACAGCAAGGCTATCAACGTCTACTAATCTCCGTTTGATACCCCTCTTGGGTCTGTTCTCAATCACTTTTGCCGAATCAACTTCTGTGACGACAAATGGTTCTATCCACGAATCTTTGTGATATCTTGGCCTATTCTCTGGCTTGCGGGCTTTACATACAACTTCATGGCCTACCCCAAACTCACTATTGGTCTAGTGATGTCTCCTCATTTGTGATAATAAAATCTACTTCTGAGACATCATTTTAGGCTTATTTATTAGTTTATAGGTTGATTTTAGCTTAGTTTAGTACACTTTCCTATTTTGGGTCTTGATTTAGTAACATAATATTTTTAGAGCATATTGGGTTTAATTGTTTATTTAGTGTAAAGCTTTAAAGATAATTATGGAGATTAATTAGAGTCCAAGTCAAAGACAACAACTTATGGAAAGAGATTTACATGAAAATTGGAGATAAAGGAAACAAAGGCTAAAAACATGGAAAAGAAAAAGCTGTCTAATCTGAATTTCTGCAGCACACGCCTAAAGAAGTGGTAATTACTCCTACAAGGAAGCCGATTTTGGAAGATTCCTTTCATAGGGCTAGAGATAATTCTGTTACGATTCTTTTGGTATCTTATGGAGCTCAATCCGACCAATAACGAAGAAGATATGTCCAAAACGGTCCAGCAGTGTTTATCTTTATTTCCTTACGAATTTGAGTTGGGTTTGGAGTCTATTACTTGGCCTTATCTCCTAGAAACGAATTAGTTCAACCTATAAACTATAAATACAGCCTCTTAACACTCTAAAATCATCCTTGGTGAAACCTTAAACCAAGAGGAAGCTTACAACACAAGAGAGAAGTCTGGAAGGAGCTGTTCATCACAATGTCTTCTTCTACCTTTAGATTTGTAATTTCTTTCTTTTCTTTCATGAACTAAATTTCTTTAGCTTGAGTTTTAGCATTAATGTATGAACCCTAGTTTTGAGTTGACATCTATCTAATTTGGGAATTTAATGTTTTAAATAGAATTATAGTTTTTATTCTCTGTTTATGTGTTTGGATTTATATTCTGTGTTCTTGTGGACGGCCGCCATATAGAATTACCATCTAGTAGTTACGTCACCATTGAGAACGGTGTTTAATTACATGTTTAGCATATAACGTCTAGTATTAGGTCTGATCAGACAACCCAACCTAGCTAGATAATCACTATGGTTTAGTTCTTGTGACTATTTACCAATTACAGGAAAAGTTTGCTTAGGAAGCCTTATTGACACAGGTAAATCCTATTTGAAACTACCGATAGCGAATTGGGACCGATTAGGGAAATACTACATAATTCACTCTTACATGTTTAGAACGGCAAAACTAGTGGGGATTACATGCTAATAACTTGAGCTATATTCTCATATCACTTCTCCTTCATATTTATTTTCTGTCTTTTAATCCTTAGTTTAACTCAGTTTAATTAGAAAATCAAATCCATCTTTACTTGTCTTTACTTTTATTTGCGTTTAGTTGTTCTATCTTTAATTTATTTGCACTTGTTATTTGCATAAGATTCTCCTAACCTCTGTAGTCTCTGCGGAACGAATCTTAATCTTTTAACTAAAACTTGCATACGATCTGTATACTTGCAGAACCGTGTAGTTTAGGGTGTTATTTGCACGTTAATTATATCTTATTTTATCACACCCTAGGCCCCACCATCTAGTATCCATAGGATTTGCATGGATTTCTTCTGGGACTCTATTCTTTGTAGCAATTTGGATGACATGAACTGTGGAATCTAATTTCCTTGGTTTCTTACCCTAGACATAGAATGTCTCACATACGTTTTTAGCACGGAGGGTAACTGTTCCCTCCTAGAAGTTGATGAAGATATGACTTGTGGCCAAGAATATAATTTCAAGTATGATTAGAAACTGCTTATCTGCATCATAATCAAGAATAACAAAGTCAATAGGGATGGTGATATTAGCTGTTTGGACATGAACGTCCTCCACTGTTCCCCATGGATTTGACACTGAGCTATCTGCAAATTGTAAGTTCACGAGAGCTTTTTCCACCTTTTTTATGACAAGCATATAAAACACGATCTTGGGCATAAGATTTACACTCGAACCCACATCACACATGGCCTTAACCTTGAGCATACCACTAATTTGAATAGGAAGATTAAAGATCCCTAGATCTTTGAGCTTGAGTGGTAACTCCTTTTCAATTCTTTTCAAGACTCTCTCAGTATGAGCCACAGTCTATTTTTACTAGCTTCTACACTCGTTCCTTTTTCTAGAATAACTTTCGTGAATACCTGTTGTTGTGTAAGCCCTTTCTTCGCGATCTCAAGCATTTGGGCATTGATTTTCTCTGGACTGTACGGCTCTACAGATGCCTCTTGTTCTCTAAACTTCTCTTGATGCATTTGAGTATTGCTCGTAACTAGATCCATGAAGTCTTGTACTTTCTTCTCTGACACTACTCCTTCTTGAGGATGTTGTGGTAAAGCTTTCTGAGCTAAATTATCGGCATTAAGTATCATGGGCTGGTTGTTGTGGAGGAGCTGTTCTATGATAATTATGGTTTTCTTGATACGGACCTTGACCTCTATATTGGTAAGTGTTGTTCAGGGGACGTGGTTGATAATTTCCTTGATTTGTGGCCCCTTGAGGATTTGAATAGTGCATACCCGGATGATTTCTATTACCAAATTGGTATTTTCCTCAATTTGATATGAAGTATACCGATGTTTGATTTCCTTCACACTCTTCCCATGTATGATTTGTTACTTCACAACATGGAAAACCTTGTGCTTCTTGCACTATATTTGTTGCAGCTAGAATTTGATGCTTTTGGTCTATTTCGAGTTTCATCTACATGACTTGATTTTCCAGTGCATCTAGTTTAGTTGATTGAGTAGTCTTTGTTCCTAATCGAAGCGTGCCTCTGGTATTTGTGATGGGAGCTCGTGCAATTGGCCAACTCTTTTCTGTTTCAATAATATACCTTTTGCAACTTCTGTAGGATCCATGGATACAAATCATCCTCTTCCAAGATTATCAACCCTCAATCTACTTTCTGCATTAATACCTTGATAGAACATAGCTAACAGTAAAGATGAGGTGTAACCATGGAGTGGACATATTGCTAACTTCTGTTGAAACCTTGTCCATGCGTCTCCTACTTCTTCATAATTCTCTTGGAGAAAACTAGCAAGCTCCATCTGATCTTTTAATCTCATACTCTTCAGATAAAAACAGTTAAAGAATGCGGCTTGTAGTTCATCCCAAGTGTTAATTGTGTTTGCTGGTCGTCTATCTAGCCAATCACCAACACTTCTGGTCAAGAAAAACGAAAACATATAGCAATACAAGTGCTCGCGTGTAATACTTAAAGTAATGTAGGCATCACAAATCTGCATACACTTTTGAATCGCTCTTACCGGATCTTGAAGTGCTGCACCACTATAGAGTCTATGGCTTGTAACTTGACTGAGCATACCCTGATCGGGCCTAAACTTTGTAGCTCCGATTACTGGAGGACGATTCCCTAATGGTTGAACTCGAAAAGGTGCTCCCAAGCCTGGGAGATCTTGTTCGTGACTTTGATTATTTATGGGCTCTCCTCCTTGTGGTGCTATTACATGAGGGATAGGTATTCCTTGATTGTTGTTATTGTTGCGTTCTTCTCACTCACGTGGAACTAAATTATCTTCTACGATAGACATGTATTCTATTTGCTTCCTTTCTTCTCTTAAACATTTGTTGTAAGCCCTGAATACACTTTCACGATTCTCGAGCATACACCAGAACCTGAAAGAGACAAAAACAAAAAGAAAGCATAAATCTAAAAAAAACTAAAAACTACTACACTAAAAACTAAACCCACACACTAATGGGACACAAGTCCCCGACAGCGGCGACAAAAACTTGGTGGCTGGTAGGGTGTGATAAAATAATGATAACAAAAGATAAGAACTATCAACCTAACCTATCACGTTACTCACTGCAAGTATCACATATTGTATGCAAGTTTTTTTTGAAGGGGTAAGTGGAAATTTTTTTGCTCAAAATTTTACCTCTTTACAATCTATGAAGGTGATACAAGACATCTTTAAGTTTAACCATACTAGCTAGAAAGAAAAATAAAAAACTAGAAAGTAGGGTGCTAAACTATTACATTTAAACTTCTAAGGACTAATGTGCAAAATTTTAAATCTTGGCAAGTGATAAGGAGATTCTGTTTTTGAGCCTACTACACTGCATTTTCTTTAACTTCATTGTTTGATTGCTCCTTGGAGTCCCAAGTTACGCAAAATAATCTGGTTTTGAATAGTAGGTTTAAAAACGCAGTTGAACCATAATTTAGCATGTACATCTCGTTGGATTTGTTGAAGGACACAATCGAATTGTACAAGCTGATTAGATGAAGCTTCTTATTCCTCACGCTCCATATGTTGTATAGGAAACTTTGGAAACTTATGATAAAGACCTGATGTCTCCCTAATTGTTCTTATTTTAGACCCTTAGGAGACATCATTTTTGTTGTTTATTTAATTAATTAGATAGACTTTTGGACTAAATATGCAATAATCCGGAATTCCCTTTTTATTTCTAGCATTTTTAATTTATTAAACTTTTGCGCGTAATATTGGTATTTTTAGTGTAAAGTTTACAGGTTTTAGATGTTGGCTAGGAGAGGAATCCGAGGAGAAGGTCAAAGATCGTGAATTAGAGTCAAGACTTGAAGACAAATCCCGAAGATATTATTTTTAGAGCTGAAAATCCACTTTCCAGGCCATAGATTGCTGATTTCGAGGTGCTTAAGCGATGATTTAGCCGCTGAGCTTTGAAGAGAAATCATTCCTTATTGAGTTACGGAACTTTAGCAACTGGAATGAGGTCAATCGGAGTCATAACGCATCGGGAAAAGCTGTTTTAGTGAAGGTGTATCAGCAGTTACGGGATTTTGGGCTTAGAAAGTGGGTTTGGACATTTAATTAATATTCTATTTTCTGGTCCAAGCCCTAGAACGAATTTATGCTTATAAAAGGAGGTCTGGACTTCTATTTTTCACACAATGCACATTCCACAAGATTAAAAACACCAGAGAGAAGCAACAGAAGGAAGAAGAAGAAGCTACAAGAGCTGGAGTGGGTCTATAGCTCCGTTCGTAGTCATTCCAATTCCGGAAATTAGGTTCTTTTTATATTTTAATTTTGTAAACAATATGAATTCCCTTTCTTTTAATTTAGTTTTTAATTTTAATATGAGCTAAGCTTTTAATAGTACTTGAGAACAAACAATGGGTGAATCTTAATTTTATGAAATAACGAATGTTGAATTTGGGTTTATGCTAAATTAAATTAGATTGGGTTGATTACTCTTTTCGATAATTTGTGATTATTTACTGATTTTAGAGTCGCGAACTAAAATTAGGTATTAGTATCTAAGCTATTCCACATACGTGGCGTGTGGATCATCCTGACGGAGGGTTTAGGTATAGAATTAATTATTCAATCTAGGATAAAAGCTATTGATTCTGACGAACTTAGCTAATTCTAGGGCCAATGAGGTAAAACACTTAATCATCCAACGGTGGATCATATTTACCCTGACGGGACTAGTGACACTTTAGGATTGCCTTATAGTCCACCCTGACGGGGGTATAAGGAATTTAGAATCCCGACCATTGTAATTGACCGATTTAGCCCTTAAACAACATAAGTTAGGAAGTAAGATTAGGAGGATCCTTGCGTTCTCAAGTACTACATCTCATATTGCGTTTTCACTTATTTTACTTGCGTCTTAGCTTCTACTTGCATTTAATTATTTGTCTTTCATTCATTAGCTTTAATCAACAAAACCAAACAAATATTTTATAATCTTTTATTTTCATAAGTGCATCAATCACTACTTGCTAAACATTGTGATCAACCATCCGTCCTTGGAACGAATCTGTATTATCATACATACTACTTGGGACAACCGTACACTTGCGGTTGTGGTTCGATTAGCATTTGCATTTATTTTTAGAACACACAAAGGACCACCAAGACCAAGTCTTTAAGGTTGTTTATGTATAATCCATTTAACTTTATCATTCCAATTGGTGGTGTTGTCTTGACATCCATGATACTTACACCATTCCTTCCAAATTTTCTTAGAATATATGCAGTCTATAAAAAGATGATCTCTCGTCTCATTATTGGAGTTGCAGAGAACACATACCTTATCCGTGGTGATACCCCATTGTTAAATACGATCTTTTGTGGGGAGTCTGTTGAAAAAGACCAGCCAGTTGAGGAATCTATGTTTAGGTAGAGTTTTTTTGTGCCAAATTGCAGAGCTCCATTCTACTTTTTCTCCTAGAATATGAAGATCTTTGAGAAGTAAAGCTGAAGAGAAATTTGAAGATCCTGCGTATGCAAGTTTTAATAATAAGTAAGATTCGTTCAGAGGGACTTCGTGTGTTATACGTAAGAATTAGAAGAAAGCATAGCAAAGAATAGTTTCGAGGAATAAAAGACAGTCAAATAAATATGATTAATTGTGGAGAGAATTATTAAACTAAAACAAATGAAAATAAAATAAATTATGTAAGAATAAGATGAGAGATATAGCTCAAGTTTGCGTGTATGCACTTATCCTTCTATTTCTTCTACTACTTTGAAGGGTTATTAAATCTCTTAAAGTAAGTAGCTAGGATTCTATATTCCTCATAAACTCTTTCCAAGTGGACTTAGGTGGCGAACTAACAATTACCAGGGGACTTGGGGTAAGGGGACCCTGTGCAATGATCGGTGGTTAATCTCAAACCCTAGTGACTATCTAGTTAGGCAAGTCCGTCAGGATCACTAACACAAACTAGACGTTTATGTGGTATTTCAACAATTAGCCACCCTTCCGGGTGACCATCCAACTGCTATTAATGAGGTAGTCTATACTCGTGCACTAGCAAGAACTATGGTTAATACATCAAAGCACATAAACCAAATATAAATGTTAAGAAGCTTAATCGATTTAAAAAGGGTTTCACCAAAAAATATTAGATAGAAGAAAATATAATTCAAATATTATACATATGCAAAATCCAAACTATGGAAAATTAGTTCATGGTGGAAAGAAATCAACTAAAATAAAGATACATACTGTCAACTTGCTTCTCTTCATGACTTCTAAGAGTAATATTAATTAAGGAATAGGAAATGACATGTTTACAATAATAAGAGGGTGTATTTATAGGTTTTTTTAACCCTAGGTCAAAATATTGGAGTGGAAGACAAGTAATTGGAGTCCAAGTCCAATTCAAATTCGTTTCCTAAAATATAGGATATTATAAACGCTGCTCACTGTTTTGGTCATATCTCCTTCATTACTGGGCCAAATTTTGCATACTTTATATCAAAATGACCGCAGCAGAAAGATATATCTAACCCTTTAAACACTTTCCAAATCACAGCCAACCTGTAGTTATCTTCACTTTAGTGGACGTAGCTGCAGAACTGGCAGATTTATTTGACAACTTTTCCTTTTCTATTTCAACTTTGCTTCCTTTTATCTCCTGATTCTCCTGGATCTTCTTTCCTTAACTCTTTGGAATTTATTTGGAATCTAATTATATTCCATAAACCTTAAGAGCTTTACATTAACACACAAGTTAAACCAGATATGCTCTAAAAGTAACAAATCATCAAATCAAGTCATGAATTAAGAAATTATCTATAATGGGGAAATATTCTTTAAAAATTAATCAAATACACCTAAACTCGAACCTATATTAATATATCAAAAATTTGGAGACATTACTTTTACACTCACATCTTTTTCTAGAATAGCTTCGTGAATACCAGTAGCGGTGTAAGCCCCTTCTTAACTAACTCAAGCATCTAGGAATTGATTTTCTCTTCATTGTACGCCTCTACAAATGCTTTGAGTTCAATGTCACCCTTTTTATGTATCATATAAGTGGATAATGACATTGATGAAACAATAGGTGACGAGCCCACCTTCTTTTTTTCTTCTACTTCTTGCACATCAGGTGCAACCACTTCTCGTGTCTTCTCTCTTGAGGCTTCTTCCTCTTTCTCACTAGCTCGCTTAGCTTGTAAATAAATGACTATTCTGATCTCTTCTTGCATGTATATGAGGAAAAGTACAAACTCAGATTCTTCCGGGATAGGCTTGGTTAATTCTTCATCATATTCTAGAACTTCCACGGTAGTTTCTACAACAGGTGCTGATTCCTCTTTTTTTTATTAATTTCAAGGCAGATCGCCTTACATGCTTCGAACCCACACTGTCGTCACCATTGTCTATTGCAAAGAATCTTCCCATCTCAATTGAAAAAGCAAATAACGTTTCAAGAATATATCTAGTTCAAATGTAGATCTAACTTTCTATTCACTCGTGGGATCCGACCATTACTTTGTTTGGTCCTAAGGTTAATTGTGGAGCTCGTACCTTTGCTATTTGAGTGACTTGCATTGTTATGACTTGTATTGCTGCCCCTTGTTCACTGATCATCTCTTGACATATCTTCATGTTGTTCTGAACCATAGTTATAAAGTTTTCCATTTTTTTCTCTAACCCAGCTCCCTTCTAAGGATGCTGTGGTAAGGCTTTCTGCGCTAGATTATCGGCATAAGCATCATAGGTTGGTTGAGGTGGAGGAGTGGTGGGTCCTGGGGTGTTAGAAACTAATGCGATAAATAAAAGAAACCACAATACTGCAAGTGCACGGTTGTCCAAGTAATATCCGATAAATTGAGTTTTGTTCTCAAGGGCGGATTAGGTTCAGCCCAAATATTAATCAGATAGTAGAAATAATTGCTTGACAGAAGAGTAAAATAATATGATTTTTGTTTGGTTTTTCTTAAAAACTAAATATGAAAATAAATAAAGACTAAAAGTAAATTAACAGAAAAGAAATAATGCAAATAAAAAGACTGACTTCAGAGATGAGAGATACTTGAGTCTCGCAAGGAATAAACCTAATTAACGTAACCTATGCTTTGTTTAAGGGTAGAATTGGTATTATATTATTGGTCGGGACTCTAATATCTCCTAGCCCCCTGTCGGGTGGACCTAGGAGCTATCCTAAAGTACTATAAACCCTTATATGGGCGAATATGCCTCTTCGGATGATATGAATTTACCTCTTTGTCTATGTAATTAGTTAAGTCTGTCGATCAATAACGGACATTACACGGGTATTACCTAAGTCTGTATTCAAACCCCCCTGTTAGATGATCACTTCGCCACTAAAGTGAATAGCCCAAATACTAAAAGCTATTTCTAGTTGCACAAAAAAGAAATAGTAATTAAGAATAAAGTAATATCCAATATCTAAGACTCAATTCAGTTTAAATCATAACAATCCCAAATTCAAAACATTGAAGGTTCATCCCTTTATTGCGATTCTCAACTATATGGAAATTTAGCTCATAATGAAATTAAATACTGAAACTAAATAGATAAAAGACATCATATTCAATTATAGAAAAGAAATTGATAACCTAAGGGTTTGGTTGGCTGTTGTTGGAAGAACATAATTTTTTCAGCTCCAACTTATCCTCTGCCTTGCTCTGACTTGAAAATATGAAGCCTCTGATATAATTATCTGAAGTGTGTGAAAAGAGGAGGTTAAGGGGTGTATTTATAGGTATTAGGAAGCCCTAATTCGTTTTTACTTGGAGTGGAAGACAAGTTAAGAACTCTTTAATTCGCAGCCCTAAAATTTAGGAAAGGTAAAATTCTTCTGCTGATTTGTTTTGGTCATATCTCCTTCAATACTTAGCCGTTTGACGCTTTCTTTATATCGAAATAACTTGTCTCGGAAAGCTCTATCCATTGGTCTAGACCATTCTCCCAAATTCCTATCCAGTATTGAGTTATGATCTCGTCTTTGAACGTGGCTGGAATTTCAAATTTATTTGGTAACTTTATCTTTTCCTTCTTTGCATATTACCTTCCTTAATCTTCCAATTTCCATGTATATCTTCTTTCCTTTACTTCTTAGACTTGACTTAGTCTCTAATTAATTACCATATATCTTTAAATCTTCACAATAAATAAATAATTAAACCGCATATGCTTTAAAAATTAATAAATCATTAAATCAATACTAGAAATAAGAAAGTGCACTCTAAAAATTAGAAACTCGAATAAAATATTGCCTAACACACTAAAAATAATCTAAGACTTTAATTCTCACTTCTCCTTCTTCTATTGGTTTTCCATGAAATTCAAGAACCTACTAACTTTGCACTAAAAATAACCAAATTAACGCACAAAAGCTCTAAAAATGCAAATAGTCTAATTCCAAGGGGAGAAAGTGTAATATGACGAAATAAGCATAAAAGTTTATCAAATAAGTCAAATATTCACCTAAAAGAATGTCTCCTAAGGGCTAATAGTTAGAACAAATAGGGAGACATCAAGACCCCAAACTCCAACCTTTGTTGTCCTGACAAAGTAAAATTAAAACAAAGGCCTTTTAGGTTAACGCAGAAGGCAAAATCTAGTAAATATTCCTAAAGCACAACTTAAAACAAATCTCATATAGTATGATCTAGGAATTAATATACACATACACATATCATGCAAATCAAACACAAAATAATATCAATCCAAAATTAATTTCACAATGCTAGAAGGTTATGCTTGGTACTTATCTCAAGATGGTGGTTATAGGGTGTTCCTCGATCCTTACTTGCTTTGAACGCTACACTTAGCATATTCCTTATTAGCTGAATCACAGACTCACTATGTATCTAGGAATCACGAGGTCTTTACGGTTTTAATATAGGCTTAGTGACGGTATGGTATGTATATTTGGTAAATTTGAAGTGAGCTTTTGGCTCTCTCCTCACTTACCATCAACAAACTGTCCAAGAACTTGAGTTTACACTCGAATATGTTCTCACTCAACCCATTTTACGCGCTAATTTAGCGTCCCCAGATTAACCCAATATGCACTAAATATGATTCACATAAAAATTCCTCTTTGCCTGTCCAAATATATATATATTCTTTTCATATGAATTTTTTTTTCTTTTTGTATAGCTATGACTCTCTTTTTGATGTTGAGATATCATGCTATATTTTCATAAATTTTTTCTTTTCATAACTTTTCATATTTTTTTTAATTTACTCTTACCCCGACAAAGGGTTACAATATAATAAACCTGTGAATCATCATCAAAATATAAACAGAGCATAATTGATAAGCTCAAAAAATCCCAACCCAATGTAATTCCCATAATAGTGGACCCACCACCCCAAACTCAAGCTAAGACAGGAAGTCTCAGGATCGTGATTCAAGTGCGGGTCATATGGTAATGCCTAACAAACTAAAGGGATATTGGCTTATAATGTGGCGACAAAATAAAGGCTTAAAGGCTAAAAATTTGGCTAAGACGTATAATATTAAATTCAGGGATAGAAGGCCAAAAAGGATTCAAAGGGCTAACAAAGAACTGCCTCTGCCATTTTCCTATCTACACAGCTTGCCTCTAGTTCATACCTAAGTGGGTTCTCCACTCATTCAGATTTCACGTTCTAATAACCACTCATTATCCTTAAGCAGAAGTTTACTTCTTTTGCATTGTTCATTAATTCTTCCTATCAATTACCTCATATTTGCATGCAATCTAAGTGCGTTTTATACTAACCCTTAAAGTCAACTATTTTCTATCATAAATTCACAAAAAGCATGCTTGATGGGGGCATTTAAAATACTCTACAGTCAACGCAACCCTTAGATTAATTTTATTGAAAGCATGTAAAACACAAAAAATTGGGATGAGGCAACGAGCCCCACCCCAAACTCAAAAGTGAGTCGTGTCCCTACGACCTGAAAAAGACTCAAGAAAGAAAATAAACTAATAAAATAAATGAGAAAAGGATAGGAAAACGTATCTGAACCAGCACGAAGGTGGTTTCCATGGTTGCGTGTAGGTTGAGCTTCTTGTGTTACGTAGGTGTCATGTTTGAACATTGCTCACTCCACGTAATATGTTTTTCATAAGCTCTAACTCTTTTGTGACTTTTCTTATGGTTGTTAACACCTCTTCATGATTATTCTACCAAAATTTCCATTCTTTCAACTATGTCTTTCAACACCAAAAGTAATAAGAGGTTCTCCAACTTCTTCTTCCTCTTCATGGTATTCTTGACTTCCCAATCTTCGTCATCTCAATGAACCCCAAACTCAAAACTTCAAATAATGAAAAACAAGATAAGAGTTTTGAAATTTGATGTTTTGAGGATTTGTAATGAAGGATTATGGTGTTATATTAGATGGGTAATGAATATATAGTGGATTGGGGAAGGTTTAATGAATAGGATTGAAGCTTTGATGAAGAGGCTTAAGGTTGAAGGAGAATATTTCTTGATTTTCTTGAAGGATTGTGGTGTTGGATGTGTGTTTGGAATGGAATAGGAGGAAGGATTTAATGTTTTTAGGTGTTCTAGTGGTGTTGTGATGGTATATAAAGGGTTAGGGTCTGAAAAGTTTGTTTTGGAGAGGCCAGGGTTTTCTCTTGATAAGGTAAGAAGTGGATTAGGAAATTACTTCTTCAAAACCGCCATCAAACCGGCATACCGACGGAATCTCCGGCATACCGGTGGTGAAGATCTTCCTTTTTGCTACTCTCGGCAATAAACCCGAATCAACTACCCGAGGCCTCGTGTTCTTAGGCGCCGGCATACCGGTGGTGTCACCGGCATACCGGTGCGCTGTGTTTCGAAAAATCTCGTTTCGTCAAAATACAGGAGTCATGAAACCCGAGGGCTCGTGTTTCCTCCTGGCCGGCATACCGGAAATTTGGGCGGCATACCGGTCAGACTTCTTGAATTTTTTTCTCCCTCTCGGCAAACAACCCGAGTCATAGACACGAGGGCTCGTGTTTCCTCCACCGGCATACCGGTCATATGACCGGCTAGCCGACCCGTGCTGCAGATTTTTCTTTTTCGTTCCTTAGCACCCCAAACTCAATTCCTGCACCATTAACACACTACCTTTCTCATTTCTTTTAAAAATGACACTAACACTCGACAATTACTTAGAATGATACACTAGGAATTTAAAAACATAGAGCAATAAACTAAAATATACAATTGAAATGGCCTTTGTTTAACGTCGTGAAGCTCGACGGTTACTTCATTAATCACTTTTTAACATAACCTCCCCAGCAGTGAGTGAGGTTGTCAATATTTGCTACACGAGATTTGCATCCCTTAGCTTTTATCATCACCAGTTGATTCGAGATAACTTCTGTGACCATGAAAGGTCCTTGCCAAGAACTCTTGGCTTCGCGCGCTTTCGGAGGAGGACCAGGCTTCTTCATTGCGACCTCTTCGCCTACTCTGAACTCCCTCTTCTTTCTTTTTTTCTTTCTTTCTTTCTTTCTTAGGTTCTTTTGGAACCTTCATAGTACGCCCCTTTTCTTTCTTCTTAGCATGGTCAAGGTGTGGATTAGGATATAGAGGGTCTTTATTATGCGGTTTCTTTCTGAGCTCTCTTTCCTCCATCCCTAAGGTCTCTACAACCTTAGTTGTCTCCTTGTCTATTTGTTCAATCCCATCTATTCAGAAGCAATCCTCCTTGGAATCCAGAAACTTCATTGGATTAAACACATTTAATTTTATCTCTTCGTCTTGGATACGTATAATTATTTCACCATTCTCTACATCAATCAAAGTACACAACGTGGCTAGGAATGATCTTCCCAAAATAATGGGGACATTCCTATCCGCGTCGTAATCAAGTATAACAAAATCAACAAGAAAGATTAACATACCTGCCTTGACGAGGATATCTTCTAGTCTTCCCTCTGGATGTACGAGGGATCTGTCAGCCATTTTCAAAACCATAGAGGTGGGTTTTTCTTTTCCTATCTTCAACTTTTCAAAGACTGATTTGGGCTTGAGACTAATACTTGCTCCCAAATAGCATAAAGCTTTACCTTGCCACTTAGCACAACCGGAAATCGGAATCGTAAAACTTCCAGGATCTAGTGATTTCGGTGGAAACTTACTCTGGCAGATGGTACTACACTCTTCTGGCAAACCTACCATTTCATTCTCAAGATACTGGTGTTTGCTGGTGATAGCTCTTTTCAAGAATTTCATGTATTTTAGTACACCTTTGATAGCCTCTAAGAAAGGTATATTAATGTTAAGCTTACTCACCATATTCATGATTCTCTGATATTCAGCTGTATCTCCTTTTTTCTGACCTCTTGAAGGGAATGGTGGAGGAGGACAGACATTTATAACATCTTTCTTTTTCGGATTTTCCAGAGTCTTCTCCACTTCCACTATGTTTGGTTCATATTCTTTTTCCACCACATCCTTTACTGTTTTCTCTTTCACAGTTGTTTCTTTTTCTTTCATAACAGGAAAAGGTGGTAGTGGAAGCTTCTTACCATTTCTAAGCGAGATAGCGTTACACTCTTCGTATGGCTTAGGTTCTTCAGTATCGCTTGGTAATTGTCCTTTTGGATGCTGACTTAATTGCTTCAATATCTAAGATATATGATTTTCTAACAATTTAACTGCTGCGGCAGTAGTTTGTTGAATTTTGATTATTGTCACCAAGGTTTGTTGAACATCTAACGCACCTTCTTGAGGTTGAGCAGGTAGAGCTTTCTGATTCATAGTATCAGCATAGGTGCGTTGAGGAGGTTGTCTCTGAGCTTGATTTCCATAACCTTGTCCCCCTTGGTAGTTATTTTGTGGTCTTGGCTAATAGTTATTACCTTGGGGACGCGGCTGATATGCATAAGTCGGATTAGCGGCCCCATTTGGATTTGAATATTGGAAACCCGGATGGTTTCTATTCGGTTGATAACCTTGACCACCTGAATTATAGTTCCCTCGGCTAGACACAAACATTACGACTTCTGGATTGTTTTGACAATGCTCCCAATCATGATCTTGTACACCGTAGTTAGAACACCCATAAACTTCTTGTGTAACATTAACTTCTGCTCTTCTACCTGCAAAACCGTTTGTAACAGCTAGAGTAAGCTGTTTCAATTGCTGCTCCAAAGTGTTCTTCATTTATTTTCCAATGAGGAGAATTTTTCCTCAATCACAACACTACTCGCTTTATAACTTCTACTTCAGAGAGGTGTTCTCATAGTGTTCCAACCCATCTCAATCGTCACTGTTCTATTCAAAATAATCGTAGCATGAACTAGTTGTACCTGTAAAATTCCACCACCACAAAGCAGGTCTAAATATTTTCTTGAAGGTCCATCATGGCCTTTATAAAATATATTCATTTGTTGCATTTCTGTAAGGCCATGATCAGGGTCTCTTCTCAAACAAATCTAAAATCTTGACCAACTTCTACCCAAAGTCTCGTCTTGATCTTGTCTAAACGAGGTTAACTCAACTTGCGCGTCTAATCTCATATTTGTTGGGTAGTATCTATCGAAGAACGCAGTTTGTAACGCGTCCCAGGTAGTGATTGATCCAGGTTCTTGAGAATCATGCCATTCTCTTGCTCCATCTATAAAGAAATACCTAAAATTTGCGAAATACATTTGATCTCTAGTCAGTCCTTGCGTAATATAGGAATCGCAAATTTGCATGAACTTCTGTACAGCACGGATTGGATCTTCGCCAGGTGCTCCTCGGAAATTTCCACAACTCTGAAATTGAGACAACATACCAGGATCGGGTCTGTATATTGCGACATTAATATCTACAGGACCAATTCCGAGGGCAGGAGCTTGATATGGAGCTTGTTCAGGACCATTGATAAAACACAGATCATTAACAACTGAGGGTTGAACTTGTGGAACAAGAGGAACAAGAGGAGGATCAATCTTGTGTTCTTCATCCACTGCTTCTCTTGCTAATTGCTCTTCTCTTTCCTTTGCTTTAGCTTCTTTCTTTCTTTTGTTTGCTTCTCGAACTAGGATTTCAGGATTCTCAAGGATCACGGGAACTTCAAGCATATACCAAAACCTGCAACTCTGAGAAAGAAAGACAACCCAAAGCGTAAAACTAAAAAAATAAAAATAATCTGAAACTAAAATAACAATTAAACTACTAAAGATTAACACTGGGGTCAAAAGCTACCGTCCCTATAAGCGGCGCCAAAAACTTGGTGGGTCCTGGGGTGTTAGAAATTAATGCGATAAATAAAAGAAACCACAATACCGCAAGTGCACGGTTGTCTAAGTAATATCCAATAAATCAAGTTTCGTTCTCAGGGACGGATTAGGTTCAACCCAAATATTAATCAGATAGTAGAAATAATTGCTTGACAGAAGAGTAAAATAATATGATTTTTTGTTTGGTTTTTCTTAAAAACTAAATATGCAAATAAATAAAGACTAAAAGTAAATTAACAGATAATAACTAATACAAATAAAAAGACTGACTTTAGAGATGAGATATACTTGAGCCTCGCAAGGAATCCACCTAATTAACGTAACCTATGCTTTGTTTAAGGGTAGAATTGGTATTATAATATTAGTCGGGACTCTAATATCTCCTAGCCCCCTGTCGGGTGGACCTAGGAGCTATCCTAAAGTACTATAAACCCCTATATGGGCGAATATGCCTCTTCGGATGATATGAATTTACCTCTTTGACTATGTAATTAGTTAAGCCTGAGGGTCAATAACTGACATTACACGGGTATTACCTAAGTCTGTATTCAAACCCCCCTGTCGGATGATCACTTCGCCACTAAAGTGAATATCCCAAATAATAAAAGCTATTTCTAGTTGCGCGGAAAATAAATAGTAATTAAGAACAAAGTAATATCTAATATCTAAGACTCAATTAAGTTTAAATCATAACAATCAAAACATAGAATAAATTAATTAAGGTTCATCCCTTTATTGCGATTCTCAAGTATATGGAAATTTAGCTCATAATGAAATTAAATACTGAAATTAAATAGATAAAATACATCATATTTAATTAAGGAAAAGAAATTGATAACCTAAGGGTTTGGTTGGCTATTGTTGGAAGAATATAATTCCTCCAGCTCCAAAATCTACTCTGCCTTCTTGCTCTGACTTGAAAATATGAAGTCTCTGATATAATTCTCCGAAATGTGTGAAAAGAGGAGGCTAAGGGGTGTATTTATAGGTGTTAGGAAGCCCTAATTTGTTTTTACTTGGAGTGGAAGACAAGTTAAAAACTCTTTAATTCGCAGCCCTAAAATATAGGAAAGGTAAGATTCTTCTGCTGATTTATTTTGGTCATATCTCCTTCAATACTTATCCGTTTGACGCGTTCTTTATATCAAAATCACTTGTATATGAAAGCTATATCCATTGGTTCAAACAATTCTCCCAAATTCCTATCCAATCTTGAGTTATGAGCTCGTTTTTGAACGTGGCTGGAATTTCAGATTTATTTGGTAACTTTATCTTTTCCTTCTTTGCATATTTCCTTCCTTAATCTTCCAATTTACATGTATATCTTATTTTCTTTACTTCTTAGACTTGACTTGGTCTCTAATTAATTACCATATATCTTTAAAGCTTCACAATAAATAAATAATTAAACCGCATATGCTTTAAAAATTAATAAATCATTAAATCAAGACTAGAAATAAGAAAGTGCACTCTAAAATTAGAAACTCGAATAAAATATTTCCTAACACACTAAAAATAATCTAAGACTTTAATTCTCACTTCTCCTCCTTGTATTGGTTTTCCATGAAATTCAAGAACCTACTAACTTTGCACTAAAAATAACCAAATTAACGAACAAAAGCTCTAAAAATGCAAATAGTCTAATTCCAAGGGGAGAAAGTGTAATATGACGAAATAAGTATAAACGTCTATCAAATAAGTCAAATATTCACCTAAAAGGATGTCCCCCAAGGGCTAATAATTAGAACAAATAGGGAGACATCAAGGAGTTGGCTTGTTATAATTCTGGTTCCCATGATAGGGTCCTTCAGATCTTTGCTGGTAAGTGTTACTTAGATTTTTGGCCCCATGATGATTAGAATACTACATACCCAGATGATTTAGATTACCAAATTGGTAATTCCCACAATTTTACATCAAATACACAGATTCTAGATTGCCTTCACACTCTTCCCATTCATGACTATCCACCTCGCAATGCAGAGAACCTTGTGCATCTCGTACAACTTTCATTTCAGCTGGATTCATTTGTAGGTTATGTTCCATCTTGAGTGGCATCTGCTTAACTTGATTCTCCAGTGTGGAGGGTTTAGCGTTATAAGCAGATTCTGTACCTAATCGAATTTTGCAGCTTCTACGGGATCCATGGACACAAATCCTCCTCTTCCAAGATTATCTACCGTCAATCTACTTTCTGCATCAATACCTTGATTAAACATTGCTAACTATATAGGTGGGGGGGTATAACCATGAAATGGACATCTTAATAATTTATGTTGAAACCTTGTCCGTGCCTCTCCTACATTTTCATCATTCTCTTGGCAAAAACTTGCAAGCTCCATCTGATCTTTCAACCTCATGCTCTTTGGATAAAAACTAGTTAAAGAATGAAACTTGCAGCTCAATTCCAGTTGTAAGCGTGTATGGTGCTTAGGGGTGTGTATCGGGTTAGAAAACCCGTATAACCCGACCAACCCGATCACACTAACCCGAAATTATACGGGTTAGTTTTTAATTGGGTGGGTTGCGGTTTACATTTTAAAAAAAATATACACATTTTTGCGGGTTGTGGATTTTATACTTGAAACCCGCAAACCCGCATATACTCGATTACCTTGTAGTATAAAAATTAGAAAAATTCGTATTGCTCATTTTATTCAAATAAAATTTGTATTGCTCATTTTATTCAAATAAAATAGTGGGGGTCATGTGCTTTTCACTCTACATTCTTTTATTCCTCCCCCTTATTTAAAAAATATTTTGAAATCCCTCAATATTTCAATAATATTTTATCTGTGAATATGTTTTTCATTTCAATTATGATATTATCTGTACTCTTTGTTCAATTCATATATTTAGTTATTTTAAATCTCATTTTATATATTTTAATCATAGATGATTTGAAATGCATATGTGTATCCTAAACAATATTTTTAGTTATAATTTTCATTTGTCATGCAAATTTGACTCGTCAAATGAATATGGATACAAATTCGTCTTCTTTATCTAACTAAATCACCCGCAATGCACCCGCAACCCGCCTAACGCGAAACTCAATGGTTTAAGTAATGTATTGGGCGGGTGCGGATCTAATTTTTCAAAATCCGCACAAGAACGGGCGGTTTGTGGGTTGAGCATTTTTCATACAAAACCGACCCGCGCACACCCCTAATGGTGCTTGTCTTTTGAAGCATTTACCAGCTCATCCGGTCAAGAAAAACATAAACATTTTTTTGATACAGTTGCTTGCGTGTGATGCCCTGAGTAATGTAGGCATCACAAATCTGCATAAATTTATTAATCGCTCTTAACGGATCTTGAGTTTCCGCACTCTTGTAGTGTTTATAGCTTGCAAACTGACTAAGTATACCCTGATCGGGCCTAATTTTCATGGCTTGGATTAATGGAGGGCGAATACCTGATGGTTGAACTCGAAAAGGTGCTCCTAAACCCGAGAGGTTTTGTTCGCAACATTGATTATTAGGGGGAAAACCCTCCTTTTGGTGTTTTTGGTGTGGGAATAGGAATTTGTGGATTATTGTTGTTGAGATTGTCCCCTCCCAGGTAGATCTTCGTTATCTCTATCTAATGACATGGCTTCCTTCTTTTCTTCTCTCAAGCGTTTTATATAATCTCTTATTAATTCCTCGGGGTTTGAGAACATACACCAGAACCTAAAGAACCTGAAAGAGACGAAAACAAAAAGAAAGCGTGAAACTGAAAAACAACTAAAAACTACTACACTAAAAACTAAACACAATAACCAACGAGGAATTTTCCGGCAACGGCGCCAAAAACTTGGTGGTGGAAAAGGTGATAAAATAAGGATAAATAAAGTCAAGGATTCACACACTTAACAACTAAGGAAACTCATTGCAAGTATTATAGATCATTTGCAAGTTTAGTTGATAAGTAAGATTCGTTCGTAGGGATTAAGCCTGTTAGCTTAGTATCGTGTTTAGAAATGAAAGCGTAGTAGAGATTTATTGTTAAACTAAAAGATAAATAATTAAAGAGATAGATAATTGAGAGAAATAACTAATTCATAATAAAGAAAATAAATACGACTAAATAGAATGGAGATGAGAGTTATAACTTAGGTTTGCTAGTATGCACTTATCCTTCTAAATCTATATTCCAATTATAAGTGTGATTAAAGCTCTTAGAGGAAGTAGTCAGGATTCTATATTCCTCCTAACCCCCTTTCGGGTGGACTTAGGTGGTAACCTAACAATTAACAAGGGACTTGGGTAAGGGGACCCTACACAATGATCGGTGGTTAATCTCAAACCCTAGTGAATATCTAGTTAGAATAGTCCGTCAGGATCACTACCGCACACATGACGTTTATGTGGTGTTTCAATAGTTGAACACCCCTTCCGGCTGACCATCGAACTACTATTAATGGGGTAATCCTATACTCATGTACTAGCAAAGACTACAGTCAATACATCAAAGCACATAAAACAAACATATGAAATAGATAAGAAGCTTAATTAATTTAAAGGTTAATCTCAAATAACATTAAATAAAGAAATAAAATTCAGAGATTATACATGTTCAAAACCCAAGCTATGGGAAATTAGTTTATACTTGAAAGAAATAAACTAAAAGATAGATACATACTTGTCAACTTGCTTCTAAGGATCTTCTAAGTATAATATTGATTGATAACCAAGCAAAGACTGAGCAAGGACATGTTTAAAATTATAAGTAGGTGTATTTATAGGTGTTAGCTAACCCTAGGTCGAAATCTTTGAGTGCAAGACAAGTTATTGGAATTCATTTCCAATTCAAATTCGTTTCCTAAAATATAGGACAAAATAAACACTGCTTCAATGATTTGGTCATATATCCTTCGTTTCTTATCAGATTTTTGCTCACTTTATATGAAAACGTCCGTAATTCAAATATATTTCTGCTTATAAATTATATCTATTAATTTTGTAATATATTATCTGCAATCTTCAAAACACTAGACAATTTTCTAGAATGGTAGATTTGCTTGACAGTTTTTCCTTTTATACTTCAACTTTTTTTCCTCTTTTAACTCTAGATTTAACCTTAAATATTCTTTTCTCAACTCCATGACATTTATTTGGCCTCTAATTATATTCCATATTACCTAAGAGCTTCACATTAACTCACAGATACCAAATATGCTCTAAAAGTAATAATCTTCCAAATCAAGGCATGAATTAAGAATTTATCTAATAATGGGGAAAACTCTCTTAAATATTAATGAAATAAACCTAAAAGGATGTCTCAAACCCTGATTAATATATTATAAATATGGAGACATCAAGTAGCTAGGTGGACCATTAGATACTAGGTTAGGACTGATGAACACCCTACAACCACCATATCAAACTAAGTGAAAACCACTACTTTGCATTGCGAAAGTAATATAATCTTGAATTTATGATGTGTTTATTGTTTGTATATTATGTGTATGTGTATATTAGTGCTTGAACATCACCACATGATACTTGTTAGGTTAGTTGTTTTAGGACCTTTCATTATTTTCTACTTATTATTCTTCTTTGATTAGTTGGATCGAGACTTCCCTTCTAGTTCTTAGTTCTTATTTTGTCGGGACGATAAATATTTAAGTTGGAGATCTTGATGTCTCATCTCTTATGATAGAATAATATATTAACTACATATCATTTTAGGGATTTATTGTACTTAGTTGAGGGATATTTCTCTAGTATTTGATGTTTTACACTTTCTTGTCTAGTTTTGGTGTTTATGCTATTTTAAAGCTTTTGTGCATAATTGGTGTGTTAAGTGTGCAAATATTAGTTAATTAGATGCTAAGATACTTCAAGACTATTATAAGAAGTGACAAATTCAGATTACCCCTTGGTTATGGAGAAAAAGGAAGATTCAACCACTTTTAGATAGTGAAAGCATGTGTCTACCCGATTTAGATAGTGGATTGTTCAAGTTACCACGTAAGATTGACAACGACTATGGAGGAGACCTTTTTTATCCAGTTAGGATTTGAATTCAGAAACACGTAGAATTTTACGGTTCTTGATTCGAAGTTGAAATGAAAAAGTTATGCAAATTTTCGTTGTCGTGGTCCGAACCCGCCCCCTCTTGAGTAAAACGTTTTTAGACTGGGGTCGATCACTTAAAAAAGTCCCACAACCCATACAACTTTATTTGAACCTTTAAATACAAGAAAATAATTTTAGAAAGGGGTCCTCAATCACTTTCAGAAGCGTTGAACCTTTAAATACCAGGAATTGATATTAGAAAGGTGTCCTCAATCACTTTCAGAAGCAGAGAAAAGAAGAAGACATCAAGGGGTTCCACCATTGTTGTACCATTCCAACCTCCAGATTTCATTTCTTCTTAGCTTAATCCTTATTAGTATTTCGTTCTGAACATGATTTTATCATTTTTATTCATTATTTTTATCATTTTCATTATGAACAAAATTTTCTATTATCTTGAGAAACGCTTAATGTATGAACCCTATCTTTTGAATTATGATGTTTATTGCGTTTTGAGATTTTATTATTGAAATGAATTGGATGTTTTGCATTAATTATATATTTGTAATGAATTTTTCAGCCCTTACCTTCATCAAGTAGTGGGTTGGGAGTATTGAACTTGATTGTTCCCCGGAAAAGGGGGGTCGAATTATGGAAAATAATATATAATTGTTCGTTAGTAAACCTGGAGGTCATGACTAATCGGATATAGTCAGTCAGGTTTAAATAAATTGCGTCTAAATTCATTGTATGGTCACTCTGGAGAGGTCACTAGTAATGTAGGATAACCCCTATCTACTAGGGAGGATTAACGGAGATTGTAGAATCCCGACTACTGCTAATATACCAATTAACCCTTATATCAACGAATGTGTAAATTCATAACTTGAGGGGATTACCAACGACTCTCAAAGTGTCTTCACATCTTATAATCTTTGTATTTTCCATTACGTCCTTCAATTTATTTAAGAGTAAATGCCTCGCTTACCCCCTGAACTATACACGTTTTGACAGATTTCCCCCCAAAGAAAAAAATGCGACTGGATGGTCCTTAAACTATGTTTTCGTGACAACGTGCCCTTGTTAACGTTTTCCGTTCATTTTTGCCGTTAAATCTGCGAGTGTGTTACACTCGCGTGTGAATATTTTTTAATTAACTTTGAAAATAGTTCAGGGAGCAACGAGTCACGGAAAATAGGTGTGTGCACCCCACACTGCGACTGAACGGCAAAAATGGATGGAAAACTTAACAAGGGGCATCGAGTCACGAAAACATGGTTTAAGGACCATCCAGTCGAATTTTTTTCTTTGGGGGGCAATCTGTCAAAACGTGTATATTTCAGGGGGTAGAGCCGATATTTACTCTTTATTTAATTGTTAATCGTATTTTGGTTATTTCACTTTAGTTCTAAATTTCAAAAAACAAAATAAATATCTTTTAGATTTTAGTTAATTGGCACTTGAACCCCTTTACGTTTCTTTAAAACACAAAAATATTATCCTCATAGTCCCTGTGGGGAATGATAACCCCCTTTACTTACCTTATTATTACTTGTCAATGATCCATACACTTACGGGTAGTAGCTCTCTTCGGTGTTGATTTATTTATCACACTCTTGGGATGACATGTTGTTATAATATATTATTAATCGTGATTCTCAATGAAATAAATGACATTGAGAAGTGCATCATGATGAACTGACACTTCCTCATGACTTAGTCCCCTTTTATAACGTCTTTATTTTATACCACATTGTCGAAAAGGCTCAAGGCAGCATGCACGACCTTCACTTAATTTGAACGAATCAACGCATGCTCTCCATTATCCTCTAACATGTTAAGGTCCTTGACGAGGCTCTTACAGTTGTCTTATATTATAATCCTTTCAATTTTGTAGCTAATGGTAGCTACATATATAGGGAGAACTGCTTCTTACCCATATGTGATACTATAAGACGTCCTTAGGTAATTGAGTGTATGGTGGTGCGACACGCCCATTAGACCCCGCAAAGAACATTTGTCCAGGTTCTCCTACATGGATATAATTTGTTAGCCAATCCAAGTATAATAATACTATTACTAACCTCGACTTGGTCATTTAGATGATTCTGTAAAGTCGTTATTCTTACGAAATCAATCAACATAAATTTGGTGAAAATATATGATCAATTCAATATTTATAATTCTTCATTCTCACTATGTGATAGTAATATTTGATCCAATAAGGTATTTAGATTATCTATGAAAATTACTGAACCTAAACTTTCTAAGGGTGAAATTTGATGATTTATTTTACACCCGCATGAGTAGTAATAACTAAAATTAATAGAGTGAGAAATTAATTAAATTTACAAATTAATGGAAAAATTAACTTAGGGAATTAGTTCAAATTAAACTTCTAATGATTGTGTATTATATATATACCAGAAGAAATATATAATACACACCTGGCTCTTAAAGGTGATGGCTCAAATCTATGTTGGCCTTTTATCTCTTTCTTCCCTATTGTTCTCAAACTAGCGTATTACATATAAAATCATGTTGGTAAATATAAGTAAAATCTCTTTCCATTCAAACATTGCAAATTTAAATAACATGAATTCTACGCTAACATTCTAAATTGTAGGTGTTTAGCTACTTATAACTATATAAGAAAATAAACTATGAATTGACTACGAAACTTCCAAACTTTTGGTGTCATGAAATGACTTGCCTATTTATAAGAAAAAGGCTAGAGATATTATGGAACTGGTAATTTGGGGTTGACTTCTTCTTTACCTTATATTTCAAGGTTATCTTTTTTTCTTTCTTATATTTTCTAGACTCATTTTCTTCTTGGACTCTTGTTAGTTGAGTGATAAAATCACTTGAGGTAGTGAAGGGTCTTAAATTATTCGCTTTTGTGATTCTTTTGCCTAACACTAGTTTAGTAGTAATTAAGCATATCACAAAAACTAAAATTTATGTCAGTACCACTATTCCAAACTAACTATTTTTCACATAGCACAACATGTAACATTTAATTCATAATTTATATTTAAACATGTAAGTACCAATATTTTCAACTTGTGAGGTTGTTAATCCTTATTTAAATGGGAGAAACTAGTTACGAGGTGGTCTGATATAGTTGTAAATATTTGATCTTATAACTAAAATTTTATATTATTAATTTGTTTAATATGTCATTACTTGTGGGTGAATATCAAATTTAGTTCACATTTTTAAGAAATGTCATTTTTAGGCCATACCATTCAAATTATTCTCTTTATGGAAATTTCACTACTTCAGTCAGACATTAAATAGATTTTAAGTACGATTTGGGTATTTCAAATAAACTATATATTTATAATCAATTTGAAACCTTTTTTAAAATAACTAAATTGACTATAAAAACTATACAATATCTAACAAAATTAGTGAAATATCTAAAAAAATGTAACAATTGAATAATATGGCCCAAAATTTGACTTTTTTAAGACATGGCTTAAAAATTATCTTATAATTGAAGGCCTATATTTGGGGTTTTATCTAAATTTAAAGATTTACGGTATAAAAAAAGTTATGTACTATTAATTTGTTTATATTTTAAGCTACGTGGGCCTTGCGATATCTTCATTTGCATATCAACCATATTGTTATGTTCATTCTTGAAAAGAAAATTTAATAATGATTTAAGATTTTTTACCCCAATTATGTATTTTTATAGGCTACACTGTTCATTACTGTGATAGTAATTACATAATGGTAGGTATATTGGGAGTTAATTATATTTCTATTAAAAAAAGGCATTAATAGAAAAATTATAAAAATTATAAAAATTATAAAAATTATGAAATTATTTTTTCATATATTTTGTCCAATAATAGTTCTTTATCTTATATTCAAGTAAATCGAATTATATCTATGAAAGGGTGATAAAAGGGTGACATGAATAGGGGTGGTGTCTATCATTACTCTATTGCATAAAAGAGCGTTCCTCTAATATTTCAGTCATTCCAATACTAGATATCTATTGTTTTGGTAACATAAAAAATAAAATGAGATTTGAAATTTATTTGTAGAAAAAAATATTTGTATATATATATCTTATTAAGATAATTACAAATATTGTAGTTATGTACATACCATTTCTTTCTTGCATACTATTTATTGTCACACCATCATCTAATTATAAATATGTGTTCCATTTTTATATAATAGCACAACACCAATAGTCTATTTTGAAAGTATACTCTAAAGAGTTTCGTGACTCCCACAAAATGATGACACTGAAACGAATGAACAATTTTGTCATATTATTGTTATGTTTAATTTGCTCAGGTTTGTTATATATATATTTTAATTGGCATATCACTATAAAGATAGATCATACACATATGTGTTGTTGTAATCAAATATTTATGTTTTTTTCCATGTAAGTGGTGCAATGTTATTAATTTTCAGCATATGGTGTAAAACATCGTTGTTTAGAAATCAATCGTCGTGACGAAACACATAGTGTTAGATGTAATATTTATCTTTAGAAAAACCTACTAACTTCTTACTATAATATATGATGAGTATCACATAGTTTTAATTATGATTTATTTTAACTTGGAATATATATCCATGGGTTATGGTTTAATATTGTAAGGTGCACTTAAATTTATACAAGACATTGCCTCATCTTGTTATATAAAATTTATCATTTCCAACATTTATTTAGTTAGTTTTAATACAAACTTAATTGTTATAAATATATTTAACACTTTAATCTTTTAAATCATGTGTTTTACAGGGCGTGTTATTCATGCAATAGACTATGACTATAGTTACACACAAGAGGTACGCTTTTCAATGAAAATATATATATATATATATATATATATATATATATATATATATATATATATATGGTGTTTAGAAACATACTCTAGTTTAAGGGTTATAATCTAATACTTATTCATATATTATGAAGTGCTTGAAAGATCCGCTAAAGCCTCAATATGAAGGTGGAATAGTTGTGAACCCAGAACTAGTTGATGGTATACATGGGTGGTCAAGATTTGGATCTTTAGAGATCGAGAAAAGAGTAGCCCCAAGTGGAAAAAATTATATTGTTGCTTATCAGAGAAAGGAAACCCATGATAGTTTATCACAAAAATTTAATATGGAGAAGGAAAAATTGTACACATTTTCAGGTAAATATCGTAGTCTAATTTTCATCTCTGTAAGTATTAGATTCATATATAAATTGATCTATAATCACCACAACAATTTTTTATGGTTCTAAAACATGTTTTTCATCCTTTCTTTCCTTCACAAAAAGCATGGTTGCAAGTAAGCCATGGTAATGTTGATATAGCTGCCGTGTTCAAGACAAATTCTGGATATAAATATGCTGGTTGGGTAACTGCTCAGTCTGGTTGTTGGTCTATGTTGAAGGGTGGTCTTGTTGTTAATGCTTCAGGCCCTGCTGAACTTTATTTTGAGGTAAAACAATTTAAGAAAATTATTTACAAAATATAGAGTTGATTTTTAAAAATATAAATCTCATATCTTATAATTATTTTTCTCTACTTTCATAACTTTCAGACCAAGAATTCAACAGTTGATATTTGGGCAACAAGCATTTCACTTCAACCTTTTACCCAAATGGAATGGAAATCTCATCAAGATTCGAAAATTGAACAGGTAAAGAATATATAGAGAACAAGTAGGTCATATACTTATGTTTAGAATAACTAGTATTAATATATATACCAATTATTAATTACTTAACTAGAAATAATACACAGTTCCGCAAGGGAAAAGTTAGATTTCAAGCCGTAGATAACCAAGGAAACCCTTTAGCTAATGCAACTGTGTCTATCAAACAAAGTAATGGTGGATTCCCATTTGGAACAGCAATTAGCAATTACATTCTAAACAACAACGGCTATAAAAATTGGTTCACTTCAAGATTCAAATACACAGTTTTTGAAAATGAAATGAAATGGACAGAAACAGAAAAATCTCAAGGAAGAGAAGATTACAGTGTACCTGATTCAATGTTTAATATATGTAAACAATTCGGAATCGCTGTTCGCGGGCATAATGTAATTTGGGATGATCCTAAATATCAACCACAATGGGTTTATAATCTAAACCCGCCTCAATTAATCAAGGCTACTCAAGAAAGGATTAAATCTTTAGTGAGCAGATATTCAGGACAACTTATTGCTTGGGATGTTGTTAATGAAAATTTGCATAATTCTTTCTATGAGAGTAAGCTTGGACAAACTATTTCCGCAAACTTTTACAAGATAGCTAACTTCTTTGATAGAAGAACCACTCTATTCTTGAATGAATATAACACACTTGAAGAAAAAACCGATGGGTCTGTAACACCAGCTAAATATTTAGCGAAGATTAGTGAGATGCGATCACAGGGCTATGTCGGCCCTCTTGGAATTGGTCTACAAGGTCATTTTGACACACCTGATCTGGCTTATATGCGATCTGCAATTGATATCCTTGCTTCTGCAAGATTACCTATGTGGATCACAGAATTGGATATCAAAAAAAGCAACCCTAATCAGGTAAATCTTTTAATGCAAGAGATATGTTTTTTTGATGGTTTTCTAAAATTCTATACAAAAATTATTCTCACGAACCAAACCATAATTTGATATATGTATACAACTATTTTTATTCATCAAGAAGTTTATTAAGTTTGCATATGAAAAGTACATTACAATAATTCCAATATATAATATTAAGGAAAGCAGGGTTACAAATTTTAGTAGTGTACCCCAATAGAGATAATAGAGTATTCTCCTAATTTTTTATATGAAATACCTTACGGTCCTTCTAGGGTTCCATAACTCTCACTTTCCATTCTTCTTGCACGATGCTAAAAATTATCTTCACTCCTCCAGTTTTAATATGATATTTCTAAGTTTTTATTTTTGCTTTATCCGTAGGAATATTGAATGTTTAGTATGACAAAATATAAATTTTTTTCTTACAATATTAAGACTTATAGTGCACCTAACTGAAATAAATAAATAATATGGGAACATATAGTATAAATTTTGTATAATATACAGACACATATTGTAATTTTTACACATTATATGGATATATAATGCAATTTTATAAAAAACAATTTTCTAGTAATTATTTTAAATCTGCCCCTGCATACAAGGTCATATTACATGTAAAGTGAAAGTACCATATTATTTTTATATTTTCTATAAAACTGTAAGTAATAAGAGAGAAATGTAGTAGTCATTTTTTTTATTTTACAACGTTCTCATGTAAACGTGAGTTCATTTCTAAATCTACCATACCATGCTTAAATTTTTTTTTTGTAAATGTATTGTTCGGATAGGCCCAATACTTGGAGCAAGTGATAACAGAGGCACATGCACATCCATCTATTTATGGTGTCATAATGTGGGCCGCATGGAGACCATATGGCTGTTATGAAATGTGTTTAACAGACAACAATTTTAAAAACCTACCAACAGGAGATGTTGCTGATAGGATCATCAATAAATGGCATTTTCAGAGTTTTACCGGCACTACCGATTCTGATGGATACATCGAAGCTAACCTTCATCATGGGGAATTTATTGGAAAAGTCAGTCATCCATCTGTATCCAATTCCGTCATTGTTGAAAGTTTCCATGTTAAACCTCAAGAAAATTTTCAAAAAGTAGTGCAAATGACTTAGATGGTTGCTTGAGTCTTTTGTGCTAGAGATATAAGATAGTATATTGTTAACAAAAAATATAATAGATATTTTATATTTTGATATTCCGAATACAACAAAACTGATCCAGTTGGATAAGGTAGTATTGTCCACTGAAATAAAGTTTCATATTATTTTATATAACATTTTATGTGCTACATAAGTATCTTGTTTCATCATTTTTATTAAATTTGCAATTAAATTTTAATAAAGTTATCTATTGAAAAATTGGCACTCAAATTTTGAAGCGATAAAATAAACGACACATTATAATTGAAAAACAAAAGAAAACGAATATGGAATAAATGATATTATAGTTAGTTTTTTTGCAGAAAGTAAGAATATTATAAATAACATAAGATTTAATACAAATATTAATGTATTTCTTTTTCTATCACAAATTCCACAAAGATAACGAATCAAGTTAGCAATCGGGACTAACACCATGTTCTCTAGTAGAATATTCAGACGAGTTTAACTAGGCAGAAGATTGACCATTCCATTTTTGAGTTTAGGAACATGAAGAAGTTCAGACGTGATTTTCTACAAATAATATCATTAATCTTCATCTAAATGGGGAAATACTCAATTTAGAATTTGTTGGGGAGTTAAGTATCGACCCATCTCAAGTCAATTCATAAAAATTGAGATATTCCAATTTGAATGATTGTCTGAAACATAAAATGTCGTAAGGACATCTAATGCATCACCTTTCCCTACAAATTTTTTTATTCTGATCTAAACTAACCACAACTAGCCCTACTAGTTTTTGGTTAAATTTTAAAAGAAGTGTCTCAATGAATGTTCAAATTGCTTAAATCCATAATATTTATTTTAATAGAGGTTGTGTTCAGACGCAAAGACAATCTCATAAAATGTAGGTCCTTCTATGCATTCCCAAATTTGTCCTCCATAAGGTTATGGGAGATAATAAATAAAAATCTGTATTCCATTTCATTCCTTCAAAAATTCATTTCATACTAGGAGTACATATGATTCAGAGAAGGATAAAATGTAGCATATTATGACATTCTTGTTTAAACTCTCTTTAGAGAACTCATGAATCAATTTAAGAAAATAATCCTAGAAATAAATATCATCATCCAGGTTTATGTTAATTTGCACAACCAAATTAGCCTAGATAGATCGAAAAAGTGGGCAAGAGAGAAATATATGCTCAACCGATCCATAGTGAAAATCATATACGTTATGTATTTGCAAGTTAACACATTTTATTTTGATGAGATTAGAGATGTGAGCTATATAATTTTTGTAGCGTATATAGAAAAACACCCTAATATTTGGTGGAATTTTTGGATGTAAAACAGTCTTCCAAAAGAAAGGGAGAACAATTCTATGTAGAGGGTGAAGGACCCAAATTAATTTTGGCTTTCTAAGATGATATAGGTGATAGCCCACCTAGTAGAATATATCTTGACATACACAAATGAGTTTGTCATCCTCATTTAACATGTACTTATAAATGCAAAAAAAATGATCATCAATATTTTATGATGTAAAAAGTGCATGTCAGGCCTAAGTGGTTGACCGGGGCTTTAGCGCCCAGGAAGAATTATAAACAGGCCTAGTCGGAACTAATTTATAGTTATGTTTTATAATTTTTAAAAATTATAAATGTGTAAATAGTAATTATAATAATTTTTATCATGAATGTAGTAATTATGTCAATCGTAACTACTTTTTGCCCAAAAACGCAAAATAAAATACAAAAATGACACTAAAAGTTAATTAGAAAAGCCTTAAAATGAAAAAATAATCTTTTGAGTTGACAAAGAAATTAAAATGATCCTAAAATTAACAACGCAATCTGTAAATGCCTCAGTATGTCCAACTATGACTTAGTATCCATGTATTAGCAAAACGTCGCATTGTAAGCACTACAAACCCTTCAAAATTGAATTATTGTCATTTAAGATGATCTAGTCGATCCCAAAAAGTTACAAAAATATAATAATAAGCATTTTGGAAAGTGATAACTATGCTAACAAAAATACGAAATACCTTGTGCATTATTAAAGGCCTGAGCGTTAGTAAACGCCTTGCAAAAAGTATGATTTGGAGGACTAGGTGGACCGCCTAAGCCGGGGGGCAAAATGCCACAACAAGAAAACCAACTTTTGACGACTTTGTTTTGGCCTTCAGATGGCCCTATTAAAGTTGTGGCATATCTTTCCCTACGCTAATTATTATTCTGGCCTATACCCATGTTGCCAATTTCATAACTACACATCCATAACATAGTGGGCTATTACTACTATCTTTCGCGACCCTCTTCTAAAATAGAGTAGACTAATGACACATACATTTTCCGACTATTTTCTAAATAGAGTAGGCTATTCATACCTCTCTTCTAAACAGATTCGTCTATTCACACACAGTTCCCGGTTCTCTTTTAAATAGAGTAGGCTAATAAAAGATACATTCCCCGACTCTATTTTTGAAGAGTATGCTATTGATGCTTACATTGCTCGACTCTTTCTAATTTAGTGGTCTATTGATGCTTAGAATAAGGAGAAATATCTTGCTGATTTGGGCTTGGTCTTCTATGTTTTCTAAATTTCACTCTTGACACTACAAATATAAAATTAATCTGTCAAAATATACATAAATTAGGTACTAAAGTGTCATTTTGAGTAAGATATAGGGACTAATATGTCAATTTGAGTAAGATATAGGAACTAAATTGTCTATTTGAACAAGATATAGGGACTTAACTGTCAAACATTATACATATGTTATAGAATGGGAAAATTTAAGATTATTATATGTTTCCTAACTAAATTTCAATTAAAGGACTTGAGCGTTATTAAAACGCCTAGAGTATGACAAAAAAAACGCCTAGAGAAATGTGTAATTTGACAGACTCGGTGGACCACCTAAGGCCGGCGCCAAAATGTCACAACAAGAAAACCAACTTTTGACGACTTCATTTTTTGGCCTTTAGATAACCCTATTAAATTCATATCTTCCCTACAATATATCCCATTATGACCTATACCTGTGTTGCCAACTATTTAACTATACATCCATAACATAGTGATTTATTACTACTGTCTTTCCCGACTCTCTTCTAAAATAGAGTAGACTATTGACACATGCATTTCTCGGCTTTCTTCTAAATAGAATAGGTTATTCACAAATACATTTCCCACCTCTCTTCTAAATAGAGTAGGCTATTCATACATACATTTACCGCCTCTCTTCTATAAAGAGTAGGCTATTCACACACATTTCCCGCCTCTCTCCTAAATAGAGTATGCTATTCACACATACATTTCCCGGCGCTGTTTTTATAGAGTAGGCTATTTATACTTACATTTCTCACCTCTTTTCTAAAATGCTTTTCTAAGATAGTGGTCTATTGATGCTTAGAATAGGGAGAAAGATTTTGTTGATTTGGTATTTGCTTGGACTTCTCTATTCTCTAAATTTCAATTTTAATCCTACAATATAAAATTAATCTGTCAAAATATACATAAATTAGGAATTAAAGTGTCATTTGTAGTAATCTGTCAATTTGAGTAAGATATAGGGACTAAATTGTCGATTTGAACAAGTAAAAAAGACTAAACTGTCAAATATTATACATACGTTATATAATGGGAAAATTTAAGATTATTATATGTTCCCTAACTAAATTGCACTACAGATCCCCATATTATGCATAAAGTACACTATAGGTCCATATGATAAATATTTTTTAGTTAATTGCGTCATAAGTCCTATGTCTATATTACATATTATCAATTACCTAACATTGATATTTTTCCTTATTATATTTTAGCTCCAAAATCCTATATTTATCTCATTTAACTTCTCATAAACTTATTGACACGAATTAAAATTTATATCACAATCGAACAAAAAACAAAAAAAAAATCTTCACACTCACCTTCACACCAAGCCTCCCTTCTCCACCATCATCACCTGGCTTGGAAAAGAAGAAACAAATGATAAAACTCATTTCTTCACACTTTCATTGATAACAAAAAAACAAAAAGAAATTTCTTCACACTCACCTTACACCGAGCCGCTCTCCTGCACAATAAAACTATTGCTACTCGGGGACCATTCTCCACCATCATCAACCGGCCTGGCGAAGAACCCAAATTAAGGTAAAAAAATATTTTTACCATTGAATCTCTAAAAAGTTGAATTATATTTAACATAATCTTTTTACTTTTACAATTTTTCAGAATTATCTGATGTTATTAGAATTACAGTCGAGTTGTTTATAAATACATCGAGCCATAAAGCAACACTAGGGAGATAAAATTTCAATTTGATTTAACTATTCATTTTTTTTATGCAGTAATGGAGCGTTTGTTGCCATTCTACACCATTATCAATTGGCTTGGCGAAGAACCTAAATTAAGGTAAAAAATACGAATAATTAGAGCATCTAATTTGACTCTCTTTTATCAACTCAAGACAAATGTGTTTGTAGACTCCAACCTCCATTAATGAATATTTTTGTAGGTTGAAATGCCTTTAATGATGATGCAATAGCAAATTTATAAGTAAGGGTCCAATTCAGATTTATGCTTTGCACCAAGTATTGTGCTGAAGTTGCCTATACTCCTATGTTGCATTCATGTCTTTTTACGGAAACTGAAATATACCACTCACAATTACACATAAACATGTTATATTTTAGAATGGGCTTAATTAATTTAATTTTTACATTTGGCATGAAGATAGGTCGTTTTTTGCTGAAAGCTGCCCGAAGAGTTGAACCTTATTGTGACTATGTGGACCTCAATCTTGGGTACCATTTTATTTTCATTTTTTTTAATTATAATTTTTCTATAAAATATGCTAAATAATGAGAGCTTGGTGTTAGAATTATGCCCTAGCCCCGATCGTCTTGTAATGAATTGAACACAAGTGTTTACTGTACACGATAATAGTTATCCCTACAGTTTTGATTAAAGAAATTGTTTCCTTGAATCTATGGCAAGCCTTTATGATTGTGGTATTAATCTACATAATATAAAGGCAAATCCTTGATTAAGTTACGAACTAGATATCATAAGGTGTTATGATAATGAGAATCTAGCTTATAGGACTTAATCTAAACTTGTTCTTAATCGTAGGATCATCGAGTTAGGACCTCGATGATCCAGTTAGATTAATATGTAGCTAACAAGTATTTATTGGATAAATATCGGTAGTTCTCGTTTACCGAGTTAGGTGCATAGATAATGCACATAGAGATGTGATTATCGAACCGACTAAAAATAGAGATTCCTAATGGTTAATTACCTTGAACTGTCAAGTAGGTTAATCTCTAGAAGGAATTTTATGCATGTAATCCTTTGACCTGAGATCATCACTATAGTTGTGTATGTGCTTGTTATGTTTTGATACTGGACTACTAGTGTGTCATAATGCTAGTCGAAAGGATATTGGACATAGCTAAGTATATATGCTCCTAGGGATGAGTCAAGATGGAATCTATCAACTCTAGGTAAAGAGTTTGAGCTCTACGATGTCATAAGATTATAACGATTGTATCGAATCCTTGGCCAAGGTGATAGAATGAATGAAGAAAGGAGTTTCTTAGGTCATTCGTCAATCGTTGATAATCGACGTGTAACGTAGTTGATTTTCTAATGGGATTTGACAGTTGTACCATATCCCAGGATGATCCGGAGCTGTAAAGATAGAGAGAGTACATGTATGATCCTTTACCGGGTTCTTTGTATATAGTTACTTCACGTTATCCGGTCGTTGGGGAGTGTTGTTAGAGGCCAACCTCGATTAGTAGTTAATTAAGTTAAATACTACCGGTTTAACGATGAACCCACGTAGTCGCACACTAACGAGTGTATTGATCTTGCTTCATGTCGTTAATTAATTTTATTACTAGATAATAAATATTAATTAAATATATACTTGGAATATTGGTATATTAATTTGCTAGCACAATTTAATATTCTAATATAAGACCGAACTAAGACAAAAGGGAAAAGGAAGAATATTGACAAGTTTGTGGATCGAACCACGGACCTCTAGTAGTGTGAAATGTGTCACTAACCGCTAGGCTAGTCAATTGTTTTTGTATAATGTAGAAGGTCCAAATCCACTTCACAAGTGGTAATGGACTAGATTATTAAGATAATCACTTTCATTATACGTTCCTGACTTTTCCTATTCTTGTCTTTTCATTTTTCTTATGTTGGGGGTTTTATAAGATAATGAAAGTCATTATACAGGAATAACTTCTCATCAGTTTTCTCTAAGAAAAAACTCCACAAGAAAAGTAAAAGGTTTTTTTGGTCTCCAAGTCAGAATTGGATTCTGAAAGCAAGGATCAAGCTCGGTGTGCAAAGCGTGGAGGCTTCAAGTATTTGAAGCTACGATCAGCAATTCGATTTTCATACAACGGATTAAGGTATGTAATCGAAACTTTGTTTCTCTTTGAATTCTTAAATTGCACTAGATTGGCTTACGATTGCAATTACTTGTTTCCGCTGCTTATATATTTGATATAACCATGATTCAAATTATTGAGTTTATTAAAACGATATATAAGATATTTCGTGAGACTTGTCTATCGCAAGTAGAGTTTTTTTTGTTTGTTATGTTTACAAGTTTTTATCTAACTACCAAGTGGACTTGTAGTTCGAGTACAAATTATAAAAACTCTAGATTGTTTGATAATAGGATTTACTTATTAATTTCATGTTTTTAGTCTGGACTACCCAGAGGATGTGGTATTAATAACATCCGGTTATAGGATGGATTAACTCAACAAAACTTATTAGAAATGACCTGACTACCAGGGTGCTAAATAGTTTTGAGTCTCGCATTTTATTTGATAAAAATAGGTAATGTACCACACTTTAATTATAAGTGAGAAACGACCTGACTACCAGGGGGCTCATTCATGTTTTAAAGTTTCATTATTCACTTTAATTATGCGTGAGAAACGACCTGACTACCAGGGGGCTCATTCATGTATTAAAGTTTCAAATTATATATCTCTTAGATAATAGTCCATATCTTTGACAGTTATATAATAGTGTTCCTAAAGCGTTGTTCCCTATTCCTTCCTATGATTAGATTTCTCGATATTTCTGCGAAATCACTTCCCAAATCATCACAAGTTGGTTGTAATCTCAAGATTTGTGACCGCAACTTGAGAGTCTTTCTTATGCACATGAAACTCATTGATATGTTAAATGAGTTGTTGACTAAATTATCTCTTGAAGATGCATAGAATGTATATGATGCATATCTAAAGTAATAAGAACTTAGTAATGGTACTAAGTTTATATTCTTGTATCCATGAGTTATGAACTCCAAAAGATATTTTAAGTTTGATATTCCCATGAATCCTTAAATATCTTTAAAAGATGTATAAGTAACTTAGTATGACCTTTAGATACCAGTTATCTAATACCAAGAAACAAGGTAAGGACATTAATGGAAATTGTTTCCGTAATTTCTTGAAATTCTATTAATTACTCGAAAAGGGTATTGGATACTCGTAGTAGTCTAGGAATATGCAAAATGTTGCATACTCTAAAGATTAATAGACAAATAAGAACAAGAGAAGTTAAATTATAATTTTGGTAATGGAGCAATTGTTGCAACCACAATTGTAATAACTAATTCTTTAAAGATGCATATGGCAAAACATATTGTAAGAAAACTGTTTTTGTTCGTAAACTTGTTTTCGAAAAAAATGGTTATTTGATCATAAGATAGTTATGGTGTATTAATGTAATATAAAATGACCAATGGAGTTTTTCATAGTGATGAATTACACCCCATTGGATACTTACAATATGGTGATTATAATTGCCTAAAGTAACTACGTAAAATGTTATAGTTGTTTCTGGTCATAAATCAAGATAGATAATCGTACTAATCAAACCTTATCTTTGGTGTTATAGACTAAGTCATAAATTGTGAGAAAAAGTTTACTAGTTTCACAAGAAAGATTTCCTTGAAGAATATGATTTTGAATCATATGAAACTTGTGAGACTTATCTCACTGAAATATGACTAAATCTCATTTTGATGAAAATAGAGACAATGCTAATGAGTTCTTATGCCCACTATATACTGATGTATGTGGTCAGTCCGAACTTTATCCAAAGATAGATATTCTTACTTCATCTCCTTCACTAACTATATAACAGATATAGATGTGTTTACCAAATGTAACACCAATATAAATAATTTGAAATGTTCAAATTACTATTGAGTGAAGTTGAAAGCAAGTATATAAGAGTATGAAGGAAGTAAGATATCAACCTGTAGAGGTGAAAATCTTAGCAGTGCATTAATAGATTATCTATGACAAAATTAGATTTTGTCTCAGTGATTCACTAGGTTTTAAATATTCCTATGGGATTATGTTTTAAAGTCAATTGCATATTTAATGAACTCTTAGGTCCCACTAAACAGTCGATAAAATCCATATGTGGTATGGAGATGATATAAATTAAACCTTAAAATGTAGATTTTGAAATGTTTGATTTATACTAAACGACTTATGATGGCTAAGCTTGAGTTGATATCTTTCAAATATAGATTTGTTGGATACCCAAATAAAATAACGAGGTAACATTTCCACACCATTCTGAACACAAAGGGTTTGTGGTAAGGAAGACAACCTTTATAGATTGGAATTCCATAGTGAAGGAATTCATAATGTGGAAATAGATCATAATGAAATAAAGATTTCAGAGTTATTTATACAAGCTAAAGAGCATCTAATGCATGCCAGTCTTTTTTTTCCTTGATGAGTTAATAGTTTCATTTAAGGTTCAAGACCCACACTTTGAGGATTAGGGACGATTCATGAACCTTTCTTGGAAAAAGGAAGTTAACAAATCAATAGAAAGAAGACTTTATTGTACACAAGCTTCCTATAGGTTATATATATCATCATACACCAAAATCAATTGTAATAATGGTGATAGTTTGATGAGGAAATCATATAGATGAAAACCCCATCAAGTGATGATCCTAAATCCCTATGAAGAGGCTATGACTAGTCTAAATAGTGACAAGTGGTTAAGAACCATAGAATCTGAATTAGTGTCTATAAGGATCAACAAAGTATAGTAATTTGGTTGAATCTTTAATAGATATAAGATCCATTTATAGTAAATGGGTGCTAGGGAAATGATTGGAGTAGACGGTAAGGTAGAGACCTATAACGTCCTTCTAATTGCTAAGCGTTTAAATCAAAAGGAAAACATCAATTGTAGTGAATTCCTTTTCTCATAACAATGCTTAGTTTATTTCAGATTCTACTATTGGTAACTACATACTATTATTATGAGATATGGTAATATCATGTGAAAATAGTTTTCACTAAATGGGAGTCTATGACGTCCTTAAGACCAATCCTAAAGGTCCCATATTGCCATTTATTCATAATAAAATATGTATGTTCCAAAAATCCATTTAATGGATTCAGTAAATGTCACTAAGTTGGATTACTCTCTTTTATACAATCAAATAGTTTGATTTTATAATTTTAGAGTAAGAGTCATAAGAGTACAAAAGGACTAGTGGGAGTACACTCATCTTTCTAGTGTTATATGTAGATGACATATTATCACATAGGCATATGATATACCAACCAAGCAATTAACCAAGTTTTTGATTGTTAAATAGTTCTCCATGAAATATTTAGGATAGTAGCTTATATTCTTTGAATTGGGATCTACAGAGATAGATCAAAGAAGCTACTCGACCTAAATCAATCTTACTACATTTATACTTTTTTAGAAGTATCGCATGGAGATTCCAAGAGTATCTATTCGACAATAGGCTTTGGAGTTACTCTTAATGTTAGGGTTTGTTCTAGGACCCTAAAAGTAAGAGAATGAATGCGTATAGTCCTATTTGTTAAAACAATATGGATCTATCTGACACACCATGAAAAATGTATAAGACCTAAAATACACTACACGCTAGGAGTAGCGAGTAGGTATGAAGGTAACCTTGATGAGGAATGTTGGAAAGTAGTAAAGACTATCCTTAAGTACTTAAGAAGTATTAAGGACACATTCCTCATATGTGGAGAATATAAGTTGAAGCTAATTGGGCATATAGATGCTTGTTTTGCTTCAAACGTGGATGATAGCAAATCAAGATATGGTTGTGTCTATATAGAGGAGAAGTGAATTGGAATAGTTCCAATCAAAACACTGTAGCAGATTTCGGTTACTAGAAGTAGAATACATAGCAGCATAAGATGCAACTATGCCAGTGGTTTGGATAAAATAGTTCTTTATATATACATAGTGTGGTTTCACAATGTAGATATTGTTTCTTTATACAATGACAATATTTGAGATATTGTATGATTAAAGAAACCTAGAATAAACTATAGATCCAAACAAATTCTGCAATAGTACAGCTTGATTCGAGATATAATTGAACATGAAGATGTTCACATTAAATAGGTAGAAGGAAGGAACACGATGTATATCTATTCATCTAAGTTGTCTATCAGAAGAGTCTGATGAGAGCAAACTGTTTATGAATTATGGTACTTGAACGATTGGGTCTAGGCCAAGTGGGAGATTGTTGGAATTATGCCCTAGCCCCGATCGTCTTGTAATGAATTGAACACAAGTGTTTACTGTACACGATAATAGTTATCCCTACAGTTTTGATTAAAGAAATTGTTTTCTTGAATCTATGGCAAGCCTTTATGATTGTGGTATTAATCTACATAATATAAAGGCAAATCCTTGATTAAGTTACGAACTAGATATCATAAGGTGTTATGATAATGAGAATCTAGCTTATATGACTTAATCTAAACTTGTTCTTAATCGTAGGATCATCGAGTTAGGACCTCGATGATCCAGTTAGATTAATATGTAGCTAACAAGTATTTATTGGATAAATATCGGTAGTTCTCGTTTACCGAGTTAGGTGCATAGATAATGCACATAGAGATGTGATTATCGAACCGACTAAAAATAGAGATTCCTAATGGTTAATTACCTTGAACTGTCAAGTAGGTTAATCTCTAGAAGGAATTTTATGCATGTAATCCTTTGACCTGAGATCATCACTATAGTTGTGTATGTGCTTGTTATGTTTTGATACTGGACTACTAGTGTGTCATAATGCTAGTCGAAAGGATATTGGACATAGCTAAGTATATATGCTCCTAGGGATGAGTCAAGATGGAATCTATCAACTCTAGGTAAAGAGTTTGAGCTCTACGATGTCATAAGATTATAACGATTGTATCGAATCCTTGGCCAAGGTGATAGAATGAATGAAGAAAGGAGTTTCTTAGGTCATTCGTCAATCGTTGATAATCGACGTGTAACGTAGTTGATTTTCTAATGGGATTTGACAGTTGTACCATATCCCAGGATGATCCGGAGCTGTAAAGATAGAGGGAGTACATGTATGATCCTTTACCGGGTTCTTTGTATAGAGTTACTTCACGTTATCCGGTCGTTGGGGAGTGTTGTTAGACGCCAACCTCGATTAGTAGTTAATTAAGTTAAATACTACCGGTTTAACGATGAACCCACGTAGTCGCACATTAACGAGTGTATTGATCTTGCTTCATGTCGTTAATTAATTTTATTATTAGATAATAAATATTAATTAAATATATCCTTGGAATATTGGTATATTAATTTGCTAGCACAATTTAATATTCTAATATAAGACCGAACTAAGACAAAAGGGAAAAGGAAAAAAATTGACAAGTTTGTGGAGCGAACCACGAACCCCTAGTAGGGTGAAATGTGTCACTAACCGCTAGGCTAGTCAATTGTTTTTGTATATTGTAGAAGGTCCAAATCCACTTCACAAGTGGTAATGGACTAGATTATTAAGATAATCACTTTCATTATATGTTCCTGACTTTTCCTATTCTTGTCTTTTCATTTTTCTTATGTTGGGGGTTTTATAAGATAATGAAAGTCATTATACAGGAATAACTTCTCATCAGTTTTCTCTAAGAAAAAACTCCACAAGAAAAGTAAAAGGTTTTTTTGGTCTCCAAGTCAGAATTGGATTCTGAAAGCAAGGATCAAGCTCGGTGTGCAAAGCGTGGAGGCTTCAAGTTTTTGAAGCTACGATCAGGAAATTCGATTTTCATACAACGGATTAAGGTATGTAATCGAAACTTTGTTTCTGTTTGAATTCTTAAATTGCACTAGATTGACTTACGATTGCAATTACTTGTTTCCGCTGCTTATATATTTGATATAACCATGATTGCGATTCCTTCACTTGGGTCCTGGGATATTTTAGTTATATCCTACAATTTTTAATGGAGAGTCTATTGGAGCAATTTTGTCATTGTTTGGGTTGCTTGATTGGTGAGTCTTGATGAACTAGTAAAATCTAGGTTATTTTGACTTTGTTAATAAATCAAGGCTTTGGGTAGGTTTGTTATATCATGATGTGATAATGAAGTTAGTATAGCGCCAGACATTATTTCTAAGTGAAGTAGAGAAACTAGCTCAGATGTTGTAAAATGTGATTCAAAAGATCACAATATTTTACTAGATTGGGATATTTCTCATGGGAATTGGGTAGAGTTTAGTTTCATAAAAAATTAATTCACTGAAATTTTCAGATAAAGGTAGCAGTTTTTTAATTCATTTTATAGGAGTAGATTTTATTTACTTAGTTAATTTAACTTATAGATGTATTCCTATATTTTTATAGCTAGAGAAGTCATAAATACATATATAATGGAATACAATTGAAAATCAATTGTTTAATATATTGACGTAATTATTAATTAAATTAAGCAATATTATTATCGCTAGAAGATTAGGCCTTAAAAGCCAATATAAGTGTTACAAACACTAATTCTTTATGTAACATGTGTTAGTTTCCATACTCAAACTCATCATATCGATGTGGATTTTCATTATGATAGGGAAGAACTTCTTCATTTAGTTCATGTTCCATCTAACTTATAAGTTGCAGATATTTTCAGAAAAATATTATCCTCTGTGCTTTACTCATCTCTTATCACCAAGATTTCCTCGCTCAAAACGCTCAACTTGAGGGGGATAAACAATACTTACCACAACAGTTAACTAACTCTTCATAGTAGTTAAGTAAATCAATTAGTTGTTACACTACATGACAAAGTAGTTAGATTAGCTATATGTATAGTGTGTGTATTGTAAGCAATGTAAAACACACCTCTCTCTCCCTCTCTCTCTCTCTCTCTCTCTCTCTCTCTCTCTCTCTCTCTCTCTCTCTCTCTCTCTCTCTCTCTCTCTATATATATATATATATATATATATATATATATATATATATATATATATATATATATATATAAAGTAATGAGTACAGCAAAATAATACTAAAACTCAATATACAAAAATCATTCTTTCTCTCAATCTATTAGTTTTGGCCCTCCATTTGTACATCACTTGAATCAAATCAACATCAAGTACCGAATCCACCTTTTATTTGTCGTTATTATTAGTACGCTAGAAGAACTCCTTATATTGGTTAATTGAAAGTGAAGTTATGATGTTTTAAGGAATTTGGTGGGAAGAAGATGGATAAAATAAAAGGAAATAATGGTAGTAAAAGAAGATCTTACCTATTTTCCATTGATTAGCTTTAATTCTGTGGTAGCTTGACTTTGGTTTCTATGGTATTGGTGGTGGTTAGGTTGGGGAATGGTGAGAGCATAGGTTACCTCAAGTTTTGATACCAGAAAAGAAATGGGAAAAGGACACCTAGGTCCCCCTTTGTTTTTTATATTGGGATATTTAGGTCCCTCACTTTTTTTAAATCTTTTGCCGAATTCCTTTTTAACATGGATGGCTATATTTAACGGTCAAAATTTTGATTTCCTTAAAATTCCTCTGTACCCTTCGTTAACTACGTATATAAATATACAATTTCAATTTTTAACTCATTTTAATTGTATTCTTAATTGATAGAATTAAGAAATGGAATTTATATTTTTTGACACAAATTTTTTAAAGTATTTTTTACCAAAAATAAAATTTTAAATCTATTTAATACAAAAAGTTTATTATCCACCATGTCGATAAGATGTTGCCTCCCCCGCAACGCTAATATGTCTTGTCAGATCTTAGTGGATGAGGTGGTCTCTTCTCGACATAGTAGATATTTAAATTTTAGTATGATTGTTATTTTTATCATATCTTGTGAGCATGGTAATCATATGGTCGACAATTTGTTTATCTAATTTGAATAGTGGATATATTTTTGTTAGTTTTTTGAATAAAAATTTAGGTAAAAGAATAAAATTGTGGCATGAATTTTAGAAAAATTGAACACTATTATGATATTTAATTCATGTGTGAGATTTTTTACATGTTTATCTTTGTATAATGGGGTAAAATCCGAGAAAATATTACTTGGATAATATCCAACTTTTTTCTCAATAATTTTGTTTCTTAAAAATATATAATACATTTGTGTTGATTGCATAAAGTTAAATAAAAAAATTTATGTTTATGCTAAAAAGAAGTATTTATACCAAATATTCTCTATAAAATTCATCGTATTTTATTTTATAAAATAATTAAATAAAAAACATACGTTCACTTTATAAATAAAATAAATAGATTTAAAAAACTTATATTAAAATTTATTATATTATTTTTGGTAAAAAAGCATTTAAAAAATGTGTGTCTCAAAATATAAATTTTATTTCTAAATTCTCTTAATTAAATATTACAAATAAAATAATTTATAATTTGAAATGTATATGTATATAAGTGGTTAAGGAAGGATACAAAAGAAATTTTTAAAAATTCAAAATTTTGACCGTTAAATATAACCATCTATGTTAAAAAGGGGACTTGATAAATGATAAACAAAACTGAAGGATTTAAGTGTCCCAACATAAAAAATTAGGGACTTGAATGATTTTCCCAAAAAAAATTGAAATAGTTTACATAGAGTAATGATATATACCACACAAATTTATACCACCCAATTACCATCTAAAGATGTGGCGTTGGTTGGGTATAAATCGTTAATTTGTTTATTTTTTCATCTTATTAATTACCAACCAATTTATTATTGAGTAGTATTTGGATGGTATAATTTTAGGTTGTATATATTATTAGTATTTTTTTTTGACAACATTAGTTGTTTAATATAGGGCTGCACACGGGTCGGTTAACCGACCCGAAGTGCCAAACCCTATACCCAACCCTAGGTGTGGGGGATTGAAAAGTTAAGACCCTAACCCTATATTTTTTGTTTAAATATTTGCGGGTTGGGTGGATGCGGGTTGGGTGCGGGTAGGGTCGGTTGCGGGTTTGGTCAACACAAAGTCAAACATTATAAAAAGATGTTAAAAAAAATATCATAAGTAGAAAGTTAACAAAAGAAGAAGTTACTATATATAGGAATTTTCCAAATAGGTAATGCCTGAATTGAAAATTTACAGTAATTCACTACTTTCCCACTACTGTAACTCACATATTTGAAATACATTATAACAATATATTACAACAAAACATTACAACTTTCACAAAACATTAAAACTTGCACAAACCATAATAATACAAGTTTGAAATACTTAGTAATATAAATCTTACATTCAACTAACATAAAATGCAACCTCTATTGTGCAAAATAGAGATGATGTACAAAATTGGATGCATTTTCTTCATTGCTTCCAAAAAATCTGCCAGTCCTTTCAAGTTTCAACTCAACTGCAATTTTCCTGTTTTTTTTTCAACAAAATGGACATGGAAATTGTTACACATAAGCCTCAGATTTTAATTTCATCATTGGCTTGTTTAGGGACCACCTAGGTACAAAGGGACAAGGACAACTTTTAAAACTCGCAAGTTACTCACAATTCCAACTAAAATGTTGCCAACTCAACCTTGTTTTCCTTAATAATCATAGCCTCATAATATTATTAATATAGTTGTAATCATAGGCCTTTATAAAAAGGAATTAAGGAGATGCAAATCAAGATCAATTGACAACTGAAGTTCCTTGAGGTATTTAAAAGAGACAGTGAGTTATACCTTAAGGTTATTGGTTACAGATGTGTTATAGTGGACTCAGGAGTGGTCTCACTCAACTCATCCAAACCCAAGTAACATGTTAAAGACAAGAAATGAAGAACAAAAACAAAGTCAGAATGTTAATTACATAGGAAATCACCAATATACTTAAAATTTCTGAATTATACCTAATTCAGCCTCCAAATACTCAATTAGTTTCTTTGAAGTGTTTAAATTTATTGGTAGTGTAGATTTCAACCAATTTTGAGTACAAATCAGTTCCTCCACCGTGTTTGGTGATAGGGAACTTCTAAATTGATCAAGAACGCTACCACTAGTGCTAAAAGCATATTCAGAAGCAACTGTTGAAACAGGGTCAGCTAGTACAAGCCTAGCCATCACAGATAATGCTTTGAATCAGAAAGAATTGAACTTTCACCAACTCAAAATATCAAACTTATCTGTCATTTCCTCAACCTCTTCATTGAGGTATCTTTGAAGTTCATTGCCCTTTGTAATGTTTTTTTCAGCCATGAAAGATTGAAACCTAGTCCCAAGAACACTATTTAAATCAAGTTTAGTCACTTCAGGACCAGAACTGGATCCAACAATTCCAGGAGCAACTGTTTTTGAGTAGCAAGCAAAAAGCCTTGTTAAAACATCTTCAACCTTGGCAATCAACTCACTAGATTGAGTAGGAGTGTACATAAAGTTAAAGTAGCAAGTAAGGTATTGTAATTTCTTCCTTGGATCTAACACAACAGCAACATATAACAAGATGTTTATACTTTGGATTCCCCAATATTTCAAAAACTTTCCCTTCATTTTAATAGCTATTTCCTTCAAAACCTCATCATCTGATCCACACAATTCTGATATTTCCTCCCAAATTATAACTATTTCATCAAAGAACATGTTTGAAGTAACAAACAAAGTTCCTGAATATTTCTTTGTGGAGTTGTAAAATAATCTCAAAACCTCAACAAAAGATGTATCATTTTTCCAATCAACAACATTGGGAGGTGGTCTATCAGAATCAGTAACAAAGAAATCCTTAAAGTTATCATCATGCTCATTCATTGTAGAAAAACTGTCTCAAACTTTATGGCAGATTCTAGTATTTTGTAAGTTGAATTCCATCTAGTTGGCACATCAAGGCTTAGTAAAGCCTTTGATTCAATAGAACAATTTGCCATAGACTCTTTAAATGAAGTAGAGCGAGATGGAGAGGACCTTACACATGGCCTCAAGTATATTTTTAATAGAAGCTTCTATTTCCGAAAGACCTTCCCTTACAATAAGATTCAAGATATGTGCGCAACACCTAACATGAAGCAACTCGTGATTCAAAAGGGTTTTTTGTTTGTGTCCAGCATTTTTAACCAAGTATTTAAAAGTGACAATGTTAGAAGATGCATTGTCAACTGTTGAACTAAGATATGAATCAAGATTCCAATCCTTAAGTATTGATTCAACAACTTTTCCTATTATTTCACCCTTGTGATCCTCAACCATACAAAAACCAATGATTATTTTTTGCAGTACCCAATAACAATCAATATAATGTGCTGTGAGACACATATACGAGAGATTTTTATTAGAAGTCCAACAATTTGTCATACTAATGCGCATCCCCTTCAACTTTTTTTTTCAGCTTATTCTTTTCCTCACCATAGATTGAAATACATTTCCTCATAATGGTCATCCTTGATGGAATCTTAACATACTTGGGTTGCATTACATTACAGGATTTCTTAACGCTAATACCCTCCACAAATATGAAAGACAACTCATCCAAGATAACCATATCAGCTAATGCTTTAGTACAAGCCTCAGCTGAGAACACATAAGTAGCCACTCCCCCACCTAACTCTTCTTTCTTTAACACTAACTGAGTTTGCCCATCTTCTAGAGGGGGTAGAAAGGATATTTTTGCATCTCCTGTGATTTATATGATTGAGCATATTTGAAGTACCATGTCTCCTTAAATCAGTCGCGTAAGATGTTTCAAAATACTTACACACACCTCTCCTAACATTTGCCTCATCATATATAGGATCAAAAACTGTCCAACAATCATCAATGATCTTAAGTTTTTTAGCAACAGGTTGTTTTGCACCTAATGGAGATGGATGTTTAGGTGTAGTAGTAGCATCATCAGGAGTTAATATAACTCCCTTAGTTTGAGTTGTAGAGCTAAGATCAGTTGTTGCCTCATTTTCATTAATTATTTCACTAATATTATTTGCAAAAAAAAACATCAAAACTAGGTCAAAACATATATATTTTGGAACAATTGTGAAAATAAGTGTTGAAACATAAAGTGTTTGAATATATAGATATTGTTTATGTGTTGTTCAATGAACACTTCGGTGAAATCTCCACTGATTTCACAACAGTGTTCATTAAACAACACTTAAACAATATCTATATATTCAAACTCTTTATGTTTCAACTACATTAATGAAATTAAATAGATATTGTTTAAGTGTTCGTTAATATAGAATTTACGGAAATCCTCTCTGATTTCATTAAACTCTTCATTGAAGAACACTTAAGCTATATCAATTTAACTGTATTCTACAATCTACAAGAGCTAATCAGTAACAAAATGAGAGAATGAAGTGTTATAGTATTATTACCTTATCTGACATTGGAAAAACAAACAAAGGATTAAGCTTCCAAAAGCCAAGTCATATTTGCGAGTAGTACATGCAAATATACAGTATAAAGACGTTAAAAAATAGAAATCATCATCCATATTCCATACTTAGTATTAACTTATAAATGTACTTAGTATAAACTCTATTAATCATCATTCATTAAACTCTTCATTGAAGAAGACTTAAGTTATTTCTATTTAACTGTATTCTACAATCTACAATAGCTAATTTATAACAAAATCAGAGAATGAAAAGTTATAGTATTATTACCTTATCTGACATTAGGAAAACAAACAAAGCATTAAGCATCTAAAAGACAAGCCATATTTGCGAGTAGTACATGAAAATATACATTAGAAAGACATTAAAAAAATCATCATCCATACTTAGTAATTAGTATATCAGAGTAAATAACAACCCAGAAACAATTACAAAGCCGTTTTAAAACTCAATTCCTTTTCAAATCAGATTCTTTCCTTTTCAATTTCTCAAAATTAAACACAAATAAAATGAATTAGGGTTTATCATTTCAAAGCCAACAATACTACTCAATCAATTAATTAACAACCCACAGGATTAAATAGAAACATGGATTAGGGTTAAGCGCATAATACCTGATTTAAGGGGCTTTCGATTTAAGAAATCCAAAACCGAGCCTTTAACGCTTTTATAGGCTTCATCTAATCCATTAACCTCAAGTAACCAAGCATATAAACTCTCAAACACCTTAACCATGGTCAGATTAAACAACCGAGGTAGCAACTGACAGACATCATTCAACCAATTAATACGACCCATTAATTTAGGTGGAATGTTTAATGCGGTGTACTAGCTTTTTTAACCGGCGGGATTTGACGAAAATGGAGAAGAAGAGTTTGAGAAAAGCGGGCTACGATTTAGGGTTATGGTGAAGAACAGAGAAAAAGGGGGTCTGCCTGATTGGGATTGAGTGGGTAAGGAATGAGAGAGAGTGTAGTGTGTTAAGTTCACACTTCACGCGTGACCTTTCGTAATTCGAAAGGTTTTTCTTTTTTGTTTTATAACACATATATAATAAACAATTATATATGTATATATGTATCTGATAAAAAAAATTATATATACTTTTCGGATCAGGTTGGGTACCCGCGGATCTGGGGTACCCCAACCCGTAGTCCGACCCAAACTATAAAAAAAAATCCTAATAGGTGAGCGGGTGATCTTCAGGTATTTTAGGGTCAGATGGGGTCGGTTTTTGCGGTTTTGCAGGTTTTCGGACCTGCTTGTGCAGCCTTGGTTTAATATGCATTAAGTAAATCAATCAATTTATCAAACTTTTCACACGCTTTTTTGCTTTTTTCTTTTTCTCAGAACATAATAATATAATACAGATAAGTAGACAAATTACATAACGAAAGTATTTGACCTGTTCTGGGATTAACTAGAGAAGGAAATAACAAGTCCAATTGTTGTTAACAACGATATTATTAACTTAAGACATAGAAAATCTTCTCTTCTTAGGCTTAGTAACATCCACGCCCCAATCGTCAACCATACTAGTATCCTTTGCTCCATGTTTGAATGGATTTAATTTTCCCAAAGTCTTGGTCATTGATGAAAAGAATGTAACTTTCTTTCCACTACTACCACCTTTAACTGATGATCCACACCCTTTAACTGATGAGCTTGGTTTCTTCTGCATATCATCAACATACATTTTCATCTTCAACAACTCATTTCGTAATGATTCGTTTTCTTTTATCAGTGAAACGTCCGCTTGTAACCGGTTACGAGTTTCAATTGCGTCATTTTTTTGGTAATCGTTGTCCGTACCACTCCTGATTTTTAGCTGATCGTAGTATAGCGCGTGTAGGACTACTTGAACTGGCAAGCGTTTGTTTTGTGATGCGTGTAATCTCGCTTCGTATGACAGTCTGAGAGGATCCATCACACTGCAAACTTTTTCGCGTTCAATTTCATCTAGATCTGGATGAGCCTGCAATTTTCATTCATTAGAGTATTATTATCAAACCGATTCTTATTGTACTGAATAAAACTATGACATTTGTGTGTTTCATATAGTGATCCGAGATCTGTACTACTCTGATAAAATAGTGTCTGCATATTATGTAAAGGCAGTCATACCAAAGTAGACCCTGACAAATACTTCTAGATCCGACTATAGTTAGTTAATAATTATTTGAACTCACTCACCTTGAGGTAGATATCAATTGCGCGATAAAGATCATCTTCAACCTTCCTAGCTCCCTTGGGTACCAAATAAGCAATACCATTAAACTTAGAAATGCCAAGTTCATTAAAAGTTCCAATTTCACCCAAGAAAGCGTCAACAGTTTTTGCAACTCTCAGCATACCTGTAGAAAGTTCGTTAATGTTAATTAGCCTGTTTTTACAATATGATGTTTAGGAAAAAAAGAGAAGAAAAAAAAAAGGTGTACCTGTAGAACAAATTTCTCTATATTCACCTCCATTAAACACTCCCACACTCTTCTCTTTCTCCACAAACCCGGAAATAATTCTCCTCACGCTATCTAAATCACACAGCCTTTCACCATCATAAGCCAAACAAATAACTAATAAATCATCTACAGTAACATGTTCCAATATGAATGATATTCTTTTCTCCAGCTCCTTCTTGCAACTGATGGATGCTTGTAAGAAAATAGCGGTACGTAACAAACAACATAGAAAGTTGATTGGAAAAACTGTTTTTTCAGGAGGTAGAAGAGTGACGATGGATTCTAGAAGCTCTCGTTGCTCAATTCTCTGGTCAGAATCACCGAGGTCGATTGATTTTGTGCCATTTCCAGAGTGATCACGGACAAGATCCTGAAGAGATTTCTCAGCATATGTTGTGATAACAGTAGCTATAGTTAAACCCTTTGAGCCACGTGATTTCATTGAGTTTATAATTTTCTCAAGGAAATATATATCCAATATAGATAGCTCCTCTGTCCACCAATTTGGAGGTGATCTGCTTGGAAAATTCGCCTCAACACATGCCTAGGAATGAAAAATCTTGGTTATTATATATTGTCATAAACATATGTCATATGATAAGAGTATCAACTACCTTGGCAGCAAGAACATTGAGGCAACGTTCAACGATTTTGAGGTCTTCAGCGAGGGGAAGAAGACGTTCACATGACTTAAGAACGACAAGGGAGCCTGAGAATGTAGTGAGAGCCACTTGAGTGAGGAAATCTTCCGTTCGAGCAGCTAAATTATTGTTATCAGTCATTTCAAGATAGTCAGCAGCACATCGCAGAGCTGCAACGTTGTGTATAGTGATTTCAAAGTTAACTCCATAACAAAATTTAGCTGCCTTTTCGAAGATCTCAGGTCCTCCAGGAATATTAGACAAGTTTATCTTTGTAATCAAGTCCACTTCTTTGCTTTCATGGATAAGTTTCCTTATGTAGTTGCTCTTTGCTATTAGCATGAACTGTGTTACGTACAAGTGATGGTCATATTATTAGTTTGATTTAGACATGTGTAGATTAAAGATTCGAGTTTGGAGTACATACCTTGTGAAGAGAAAAGTTGGCTTCACCTACTTCAACTATTACATCGATTGGAACGTCTTGAGATAAAACCCTATAGCAAAAGGATTTACAGATTTAGTTTGTACAATTGTAGCATTTAATAAAATAAATGAGGATCAAGGAATCACTGTACAAGATTTTGAACTAGCTAGTAAATACTGGGTCTAACATGTGTCTCCAACATGAAAGAAGCAGAAGACACGACATTAAATGAAAAAAATGTTGAGGTTACTTACCATTGGCCGGTTCTCTGCATGGCAAGAGAAAGTCGAGGGTGGTTGTTAATGGAGGTATTAGACATCACGAGATGTTGCTTTGTTGGAAGAAAAATAGATATAGATAAATATAGATAAATACTTGATGCAAGAAATAGGAATGTGATTGTTCATTATATATACACGTTTCACTTTGGCTGTACTTGCTTTGCTTTTAAATAAGGTGCATCGAACCTACCTATGGGTCTTTTCCTTATTTATGATTAGAATAATGATATATACCATCCAATTACCATCTATGATTTAAATTGGTTGAAAGTAAATCGTTAATCAAATCAAGAAAATAAATAGATTAACGATTTTTAGCAAATGAATTCATGTCACGTCATGGTGGTATACTTGGATAGTATAATTTTGGATGGTATATATCATTACTTTTATGATTAATAGAAGAGTCCGGTTACTTAATAATTAATGAGATAGTAAGATAATCGGGCAAATAACCACATTTGAATGATTTTTAATGGATTCGTTAAGATATTGTTTTCTTAAAAAACTAAGTATAATTCAATTTATTTTTCTAATAAGAAATATCAATTATCACGTAAAAAGTAAATATAACCTATAGAATTCAAGAATTATTATTATCCATCATCACTTACAAGGTTTTGTTTTTCTTTTATCAAAATTGTGATACTTATATATTAAAAAAATAAACAATAATATAAAAAGCATATGGATATCCTAGTTCGGAAAATAAATCGTCCACAAATATATAATAAACAACAAATACGATTTAACTAGTACAGTAAAACCAAAAGAAGCTCACATGAGCACCACCCTTGCAACACCAAGTTCAACCACTAAAACCACTAGGAAGACATCAAAACCCTTTCCAGAAAGTCGTCTCGAACAAAATACTCAAACACAAAGCAAGGACCAGTACTACCTCCATATATAAAGAATATTCGTCATGAATGAAGTCAAGCAATAATACATATATCTAAATTGGATCACCACACTTGATGGTGGTTGGAGAGGATGATTCAGTTTTGGTAAAGAAACGAAAAAGCGCTCACCACAACCAAAGATGGAACGATGTGCCAACATAAACCAAAACAACCATGAACTCGAACTAACAACCATCACATATAAATTACTCACAACCACCGTCTCAATATCCAAACAACCACAAATGCCTAAGAATTATGAGTGAACAACAAACACCCACAACCTTTTCTTACTATCCAAAAACATGAAGAAAAGTAACTACAAAACCAATGACAGAACAAAATAAAACGTGAAAGATTAAGAAACATAAAACAACCAACCAGAAAATTACCCTAGATCACCATACAAGCTTTGGACTTAATTTCTTTTTATTTAGATAGATCTTGAAGTCAGTGACGCATGAGAGGTAACGAAAGTCAATTCGGAGTTGAGTTGAAGTTATGTCATTTGTTGCCACTGTGACTCGAACTAGTCCAATACTAGCTAAAAACGGGTTGGGATATTTTTAACCTAATTAAGTGAGCCCATGGAGGCCCTAAACATATTTAGCTAGCATATAAGTCATTTAGCAGTTCTGAAACATAAACGACTCATTATTTTATTCATTTTCACGCCTAGAGAAGGGTAGAGGAGAAGAAGGAGATGGGGTTTTCCACAAAACCCAATCATTCTTCACCAACCACCATCATTGAGATTCGTTCTTAAGAGTAACTTTACTTTATTTTTTCTTTTAAACATGATTCCATCATTAGTTTTTATTAGTTTTGTTTATTTAATTATGAACTAAACCCTCATTGCTTGAGCCTTGCAAATGTATGAACCTATGTTAACTTATTTTATGTTTTATTGAATTTGAGATTTATGTTTAATTGAATTTGGAATTTACATTTCCATTGACTATATGTTTTTTTATAATACTATCCATATTTTGGTCAAGTAGTGGAGAACTCGAGTAATTAAGTTAGCACTCAGAAGGGGTTTTTTTTAATACGAATATAGCATATAGGTGTCTAGTGTGCAGTACTGAACTAGGGGTCTTGCCTAGCTAGATAGTCATTAGGGTTTGAACCTAAAACATTTGAAAGTATACGCAGGGGTCCTTCGGAAGAGGTCTCTAGAACCGTAAAATAGCTTTCTAAGCAACCCTGATGGGAGTTAGAGAGATAATACAATCCCAGCTAATGAGAAATTACCCATTCACCCTTATTAATTAAAATGTTTGATTAGTGGAATAGGGGATTACTAGCAAAACTCAAGCAACTTTCTCATCTATTTATCCACTCGTTTAATTAGTTCGTTGCATTTTGTTTTAGTTCTTATACTGTTAATCATTTTAGTCTTTAATTACAAAAAGCAAATAAATATTAGTTTTATTTCTATTCCTAAATAAACTCTACATTTATACTTGTGAAACACATCGATTTAACATTGATAGTCCTTGTTGAGATGATATTCCTTTTATATTAATCAAATTTATTACTTGTCAACGACCCGTACACTTGCGAGAAGTAGCTCTAAAGGGTGTTTATTTATTTATCAGACACTAGCTAGGACACAACATTTTCCTTTTAGATTGCTAACCAAATATCATTGTTATATCATTCTTAACCCTTCTAGCCTATAAACCTTTTCCGTGTATCCATATTATAAGACATACCCCTTAGATTATCCATATGACCCACACTCGAATCGCAATGCTAAGACAGTCGTTTTTGGATCTTGAGTTTGGGGTGGTGGGCTTGATTTATAGGAAACACTTGGGTGGGTTTTGACCTTGTATTTGTGTATGTGTTATGTTGATGATGCATTGTTATTGTGACCCTTTTGTCGGGGTCTATCAAAATAAAAATCAAAAAGAAAAATGATGAGAAAAGAAGTAGCATGACATCTCACATAAAAAAAGAGTGTCATTGCTAACTTACAAAAAAATGAAATGAAAAAGAATTGAAAGAAAAAGGACCGATAAAGTGGAATTTATTATGTAAATCATCGATATTTTTAATTGGGTTATTTGGATGCTAATCAAGTGCAACAATTGGGTTGAGTGAGAATATCTTTAAATTAAACTCAAATTCTAGGGCAATTCGTTGATGGGTAGTGAAGAGAGAGCCAAAAGCTCACTCTATATTATACAAATATACGATCATACTATCCTTGAGCTAACATTACAACCTTAAAGGCCTTATGATTCTTAACTATTAGTTCGAGGAACCATTAAGCTGATAAAGAGTAGTTAAGTGGGACATTGAATACTATATGTTAGATTCGAGGAAAAACACATAGCCACCATATCAGACTAATCGAAAAATATATCGTTCTTGCATTGCAAAGTTAATCTAATCTTGAATTATAATGTGGTAATTGTTTGTATGATAAGTATTTGTGTAATTTAGTTTGTAGATATCATTACATGAAACTTGATAGGTAGTTGATATGGGATCATTCTTTACATTCTCTTCTCCCATTCTTATTTTATTGAGTTGAGAGAGACTTCCATAGAATAGTTATTATTTCTTATTTTGTCGAGACGATAAAACTTTGAGCTGGGGGTCTTAATATCTCCATATTTGTGATAGATTAATCTAGTCATTATAAATAATTTTAGGTTTATATCGTTCTTATTGAAGAATTATTCCATACATATGGATAGTTTTGCGTTTTTTGCCTAATTTTGGAGAATTGTTACATTTAGAGCTATTCGTGTGTAATTTATGTGTTAAGTATGCATCTCATATGTACTTGGATGAAATTAGATACTAAAAAAAGAATAGGAAGTCGAGAAAAGAAGGTCAACCCCAAGTCAAGAAGAAAAAGGACCAAGAAGCCACTTTTGGAAAGTGAAATCAGTTATCGGGCAGATTAGAAAGTGCTTGTTCGAGTTGCTACACAATATTGATGAAGATTATGGATAGTCCCTTTTTTCCAACTATCAATTGGAGTTAGGAGTGCGTAGAAACTGACGGTTCATGATTTGGATCTGAATTGAAGAAGTTATTATAGTTGCAGATGTCGTGGCTCGAACCAGTTTACTCTTGATGGAATACATTTTTGGGTTGGATTCTATCACTTAAAAGAGGCCCACAGCCCATAAAATGTAATTGGGCCTTTAAATAACAGATTTTATCATTAGAGAAGGGTCCCTACTGCACCAGATTTTGAAAGACAACCAAAGCTGGAGCCTTACGGCACCAGTTCTAAATTTTCAACCTCTATCATTAGGTTAATTACCATTAGTTTCTTGTCTTAAACATTATTCTAAGTTTTTTACTATTTAGTCTTCTCTCTACGATTATGCACCAAATTCCCTTAGCTTGAGTTTGCATTAATATATAAACCTTGAATACTGTTTTGATAGTTTATGCTATTTGGGAATCACTTTTAATTGAATTGGGACATTTATTTATAGATGCATATGAATTTGTTAAATTTAATTTTTCTATGGCTTTATCACTTATATACTGAACTTAACTAAACGGTCACCCTGGCGGGGGATTTAGGAACATAACTAGCTCATATATATTCAGTGTGCGGTAGTAATCCCGACAGACTTGCCTAGTCGAATAATTACATAAGTTTAGTGTATAACACCAAGCTTTTGCATAGAATAATCGTAACCAATGACTCTAGTAATCGTAAGGCAGCCTTCTAAGCTACCCTGACATGAGTTAGAAGGAATTTAGAATCCCGGTCAGTTATAGCGATCCAATTCACCCTTACGACTGGATTTATCGATTTAGTAGGATAAGAAAATACTAGAAAACTCGAGCTAATCTCTCCTCTATTCTTCGTAGCTTATTTAACTGCTTTTTTAAGTTTGATGTTTTGAATGTTATTTATTAATTCGAAAACCTAATAAAAACTATTTCTTTTCTTTATGTTTTAGTTATAACATCAAAATCCTCTACAGTTTCTAAGAACTCAAGTCTGAAGTTAATGACTTAAGTTTATGTAAAGACGAGACTCCTATACTTACTTTTGTACACTTACGGTAAGTTAGCTCTCTCGAGGTGTGTGTTTGCTACATTATTTTATCACACCTTGGGAGACGACAATTACTAAGAATTTCAACATTTTTGTAGATTTCAAGCACGAGGGAGGAATGAGTCTAATATTCTATGGAAAGAAACTCAATAATATTTTGGAATTGAAAGAGATCAAAGAGATTAGTGGGAGAAAAGTTTACCAAAGGAATTTTTGCACCAAGGGTTAGTTCCGTAGTATTATTCCATGGAAGGACCTTGGTACTTTTCTTCATTGATCTTCTTTTGGAAGAACATTCTTCTCCTTCATAAATAAATAAAAAATATTCCTCTTAAATATAAGTACCAAATTTTTATTCCCTTTGTGATCTTTCATGCATAGGATTTCTTTTATTTTGATCCAAAGAGATCATTTCTTCTCAACCATAAAGGAGTTGAGTTTTAATTTGATGCATCTCCTATCTCAAGATTGGACAATAACTCATCAAGGGTGACGGCATCATCATTACATCTATCCAAGTTAATATCTATGATGTCATAAAGGTATTCTAGGCGCTCCCAAATTTTGCGAGCAAAAACACATTTACGAACCATTATAACTTTCGTCGGATAGCCAACATATCAAGATGTATATGTCTTTAGCATGTTGTGTGAGTTTAAATGTATCTTCCTTGTCATGTTCTTCATAGATTTCTACTTCTTGAGTTACCATTATAACTTTGTCATCATTTACTACTTCTTTATATGGCATGGATGGTCCTTCAATGACAAACCTCCAAAAGTCAAGATATTCGGCTTTAATGTACTCCTCCATTCTATTTATCCAAAAGAAATAATAAGCGCCTTCAAACAAACAAGGACAATCACTAGAATTTGATATAATAAGATAACATTCATTAACTCTACTAACTATAAAATTATTCACGTAGAGTTAGACTTTGATACCACATGTAAAGTTCTAGAGGGGGTGAATAGGAGTTTAATATAATAATGCCTAATTAAAAATTAATTAACACAAAACTAAGTTTAAGATAACTAATCAAAGATATACAACAAAATCTAGAGGATAACGAAGTATGATTGAAGATGAGTATGTTTAAATAAGGCTGTAATCGCTTAGAGAGTTAAGACACTAACTTAGACACAATATCAAGCTAGGGAATCATACAATGCTGATGATTATGGTTAGGGGTGTGCAAATGAGAACCAAAAAACCAAACCAAACCAAGAAACCGGAAAAAACCAAAAAACGAAAATCCAAATGGTACGCTTTTCAATTTTCAAAATCCAAATTTTTTTGGTTCGGTTGAGTTTACTATGAAAAAAACAAATAAAAACCAAACCGACGAAGGAAAAAAATAAATAATGTGAGAATTTTTTTTAAGAATTATGTGGGAGAAAATTTAGTTGAGAATTTATCATCTTCATGATCTTTCGTTTCACTATTTGACGGTGTTATTAGTGAGAAATTTTTTTATATCACTTAAGAGTATATTAGTAAGTGTTAACTTGATTGGTTTTATTAATTATGCTTGTATGAATTCGGAAGTGATAGTTTTAATTTTATAAACTTATTTAGTATTATATCAAGAATAGTAACATAATTGTATTAGAATATTAGTAGATATTCGTTCATGTATTTCAAGAAATGGTTTGACAACGATTATTGTCAAGCATCTGAATTCGTAGCGAACCAAAAACGAACCGAAACGAACCAATCCGGAACCAAAAACCGAGTGTGAAACCAAATGCAAACCGTCCGCTTTGGTTTTTAAATTATAACAAACCGAAATATTTGGTTTGGTTCCAGTTTTTGTCAAAAAAAACAAAACGAACCGAACCATGCTCACCTCTAATTATGATGTAAGGATAAAGTTAAGTATGCAAGTAAGCGTGATATACAAATAGATAAGGGATGTAAGGCACATAATCGTTTAAAGTGGTTCGCACTCGTCGGAGCCTACATTAACTACCTAAGATAGCCACCTTAAGTTTCTGCACAAGATTCCTGATATCTTTTAAGGGTGAGATATAAACCGTTTACAAATTTTCCCAAGGCTAAATCACAACCTATATATGATTTTTGATGGTTTAGTTACTTAACAGATAACGATACATTTGACAGGCATCTTCATTACCTCAATGATGATATTTTACGGGTTCAATAACCAAAACGTAATGTGATTTTTGATGGCCTAATCACAACCACAAACTCAGCACATGAAGCCTTATCAACGAGCTTGTTTCAAATGTCAAAACACTCTTCTCATGACTTGGAAATTCAACCCTATTATAGAGCAATAGATACTACCTTGTGTATGATAAGTGTTTAATTACCAGAATAGTAAATGACTCCTAATGAGTAGATGATACAATGAATTACAACAAGTCTAATAAATGATAGAGAAACGAAGATTATAGCTTGAGATCTCTTCTTGAAGTTGTATAACGATAAGGCAAACATTTGGGCTTCAAGAAAGGGAATTAAACTCAAGATATGATCCATATATATGCATATAATTCCGAACGATTATATTGTATTTTACCCATATTGCATTGTGAAGCAATAAGAGCAAAACCAAGAGGAAAAACAACACAATGTTTCCATATCTGTAATTCTTTTTCCCTCAAACTCTTAATTATGTTTTATTTCTTTTATTTTATAATGTGAGCTAGACCTTTATTTAGCTTGGGATGATGTATGATGAACCCTAGACTATATATATATTAAGGATTTTGTTTGATTTTGGGGGTTTTGTATAATTAATGTCTAAATTTGATATATTTTCTATTATCATGTATTATTTTGTTTTTCATTATGATTTACATACATTGGGTTAGTCTCAACATATAAATTACACCTGGGGGAGGGGTTTATGGATGTAATTAGGTAATATGAGTGTGAATTACTTACTGAATCTAGAGATCTTAGGGATTTACATAATCGTGAATGGGTAAAATCAACAAGTTCCTAATATATTTATAGGTCTATCAGGGAGGAACTCTTATATTTATAAGGTAGCCACCTAATTTGCTCAAAAGAGGTTCAGTAGGATATTAGAGTCCCAGTTCATATCATTATTAGACATTATCCTTAATCAACTTAAGTTCACTTTAATGGGTCTTTGGTGATTCAAAGTCATCCCGAGCTAACTTTAATTTCCTTATTTAATCTCTTATTGATAATGTAACATATAACTTAATTTACTCTTTTTACTTTATTAGTTAGTAGAAGGAGCTTAAAGCCACTTTGGAAAGTTAGAGCGTTTACTAGAGAAATCTTGACATCATATTGGTCCAGTCACCACGATTATTTGGTCAGAGATTTGGACTTAATTCCTTTTGATTTAGATAGATCTTGAATTCAGAGATGTGTGAGAAGTGACGGAAGTCAGTTCGAAGTTGAGATGAAGAAGTTATTTCATTTTCTTTCACTGTGACCCGAACCAGTCCATCACTTGCTAAAAACGGGTTATACTTTTTTTAACCTACCTAAGTGAGCCCCCATGGAGGCCCCAAATTTTTTTAGCTAGTATATAAGCACCTTAGAAGCTCCAAAACACATATAACTTATCATTTTATAAAATTCAACTCCTGAAGAAGACTGGAAGAGAATAAGAGAAGAGTTTTTTCCACAAAACACAATCATTGTTCACCATTCATCCATCATTTCATTACGATTATTAGAGTAACATTATTTTATTTTTTCTTTTAAAAATGATTCTTGCATTGGTTTTAATTATTTTTTACCTTTCCATTATGAACTAAACCCTCATTCTTGAGGTTTCTCTATGTAAGAACCTATGTTAGCTTATTTGTTGTTTTATTGAATTTGGGATTTATGTTTAATTAAGGTGGTATTTATAATTTCATTGACTATATGTTTGCAAAAATATTATTCATATTTTGTCCAAATAGTGAGTAGCTCAAGTAATTAGGGTATCGCCCGGAAAGGGGAGTTTAATTGTGGATATATCATATAAACGTTTGGTGTGCGTTAGTGAAACGAGAGGTCTTACTTAGCCAAGTTGTCATTAGGGTTTGAACTATTAACATTTGAAAGCATATGTAGGATTCACTCAGAAGAGGTCTCTAGGGCCGTATAATATCTCTCTAAGCTACCCTGGTGGGAGTTAGATAAATGGTTGAATCCTAGCTAATAAGAATTTACTATTTCACCCTTATTCATAAAAACATTAGATTAGCTACATAGGGGATTACTAGAAAAACTCAAGCAAACTTTTTCATCTTCTTTTAATTAGTTTTTATTTGAAATTTATTTTTTAGTTCATAATTCTTATTTTCATTTATCGCATTAGTTATTTAATCTTCAAAAACAAAATAAATATTAGTTTTACTTTTTTTCTATTTATTACTTTACAAACTCTACATTTTTATACTTTGGAAACACATTAAGTTAACTTTCATAGTCTATGTGGAGATGATATTACCCTTTTACTTATCATATTTTATTACTTGCCAACACCCCCATACACTTGTGGGTACGTCACTTCCTTGTTTGGTGTGGAAATACACATCACGAGGGGGCAGAGAACCGCCTAACCACGGATTCCATATTCCTCTCATACATTATGTTGTGGTTTTCCAGCTTTGTGGTATCACTGGAGATAGAAACTGTTGAATTCAAAGTTATACTAGCATGACTTGGTCCATGATAAGAACAAAAATGGGATCACTGGTTAGCACACAAATTTTTGGATTGCTTGATTACGTCTAACATATGATCCCATACCACGGGTCCTCTTATTTGCCTCAAAGGTTTCCCTTTGCATCCCAATACTCATCTTGGTAAGGTGTTTCCTCCTTTACCCATTAAGAGTTCCTAACCTTGTTCCCAATTAAGAAGCGAGACTTGATATTCTGCATGGATAAAGAGGTGGGTCCTTTTTATCTCCTTTTGCGGCGTTCCAATATTCGTTTGACCAAGTTTGTAGGTACATGGTCGCATGAGGGCCAATCACCACCGAAGGCCGCTCTACTTATTTTATGGGTCATTGCTTGACATTGTGGTCCACTCTTGAGAGGCTCACCAGACTTCGGTACTCTGAAATTAGTTGGTGGTGAGTGGGACACGAATAACCATTATCGAGGGGAGACATTAGTCCCTTCCTTCACTTTTTCCCACCACTCTTTCTACTCCCCATCCGTACATAAGCTTATCAATGGGTGTCTTATTGACTAAGATATTTTCCACAGACAGTTCCAACTAATAGATCCCAAAATTAATAGACATAATCACTGTCACTTAGTAAGCTAAGACCAAGGGGATTAGCTAGCTGATTTTAACTTCTCATCCTCTTGTATCAATGTACCGACTATGTATCCTAAAACCAAAGCGCGTCTAGATCTCAATGGAAGTTTTCTCCTATTGATGCTTTGATGTTCAAGTTAGTATATTTGGTAGAGTCAATATAGTGTTAGTAACTAATAAATAAAAGAGGTGTGTACATCTTTCTTGGGATAATTGGAGGGGTACATATAGACCTACATGACGCATTGGGTCGCTTAGTTTGGATTGGGACATATCTTGGGAGGAAACCGTGAGAATGTCCTCATATGTCCTTTTGGTATGTGCATCTTTATATGTTCCCTTCTCGATGGATAAACTAATATTTGAGGTGATAGCCCCTTCGGTCACGATCCATGCTTATTTTTCCATATTGTTGAGTCTCGTATGTTGATGGGGTCCTAAGTACGGGTCCCTAGGTATTCAATCCCCTCCCACTTATAATATAACAAAATCAAGTAGGGAGAAGAGAAAGAAAGGGCCAACCACAAACAAACAAGAAAATAATTAAAAGAGGAAGAGAGAAAGAGAGAAAGAGGGAAAGATAGAAAAGACCATAAATAGAGGAGAGCAAGAAGTCGACGATGGCAACCATAATTTAACAAGATTGATTTTAGTTTATTTTTGGGTTGGGTAAATGGTTATATTAAAATTGAAGAAACTGTACATATACAAATAGTCACCTACTTCGACCCAAAATCTTAAGGTAGCAACAAGGTTAAGCACTAACAACTATATCACACTATTACATGATAAACACCCACTATCATCCAAGAAGTCATGATGATAGAACAAAGAGAATAATATGGAATAAGTGCACCACTTTATCTCCTTGATAACTGCTTTCTGAGTAGATGGATCACCTCTCATGCTATGCTGTAGATATCGCCGCCTAGGCGCGCCTAGGCGCCGTCTAGGCGTCAACTCCCCCCTCAACCGCTTACGCCTAGTAAAAATGCTAGGCATTTTTGTCCAACGCCTTAGTCGCCGTGGAAGAGGCGCCTAGCCCGCCTAGGCACCGAATAATGGTAAAAACTTGCCACCTAGGCCCTCCATTAAATTTATTTTACTCTCGGAAATTCTTGAATTGATATTATAACTCTTATTTTAGTATTTTTCATATTCAATATAGTGGTGTTAGATGAATTTTATGACTTAAATAGATAAAATTATCATAATTATACACGCGTATTACTAAATATATAAAATTACATAGTAGGATTCAAAACCGCGTAATCCCGCCTAGGCCCCGCGTAGTCCCTCCTAGGCGCTAGGCCCCAGTCGACCGCCTAGGCCGCGGAACCGAGATCTACAGCATAGCTCTCATGGCAAGATTATTTCTTTCCCTCTATATGCAATAAACCGTAGCACCAAAAGCTATCTTCCAAGTATTTCTTCTTCTGTTCTCACGAGTTTTGAGCTTCTTAAGCCACTTTAATGCACTCAATAAAGTGTTCATCTCCTTAACATTTATCAACCAATTCTTGATCTCATCCTGAATATCCATAGTATAAGCATATTCAAAATAAATATGGTTATTTGATTTAAAATCCTCACCACAAAATAAACAAAGTGGATCCAACTCTAAGTAAGTTATACGATCTTTTGTCTTGAGCCTCTCCTTTAATGTCATCCAAATGGCAATGGTATGTCTAGGAATAACACAAGAATCCCAAACAATATTTTCCCAAGACTTCACATGCGATATTCAGTGAAACAAATTCATAAGATTTCTTATATAAAACATAAAAATCATCACTAGATACCTTATGAATAATCGGATGATCGTATGTCGAGGAGAACCATGGAGTCAAAATACACTCTCTAAATCCACCTCAAGTGAGCCTCTAATCACCTACTTAAATTTCCAAATATTTTTAAAAAATGGAGAATTCAACTTTTTCGCTTTTCACTCCATAATTATAAGGGTGAACACCCCGTGAAGCCCTATAAGTTTGGTCAAAGTGCAGAAACCGCCCTTTATCTTTTTTTTATGCAAAACGCCCTTTACGGTTTTTTTTGTCACCGTTAGCCCTTTTTTCCATTTTCTGTTAGTTGACCGTTAATCAACGCCATCTGGCGCCACGTCCCCGACACGTATGCTCCACTTAGGCATGACATCACCGTCATTTACACGTCATTTTTTTTAAACTTTTTTTTCAATTTCTTTTTAATCTCCTTCTTCTTGCCGCACTCCACCATCAACAATCGAACCAATGTTATACACCCATCTCCATATCAATTCATTCTGAATTGGATCCATGTTCTTAATTCCACTGTTACATGAGCTTCGTATTTATGGAATAGCTTCGCACTTTCCCACACATAATAACAATCCTTCTCTTCCGGTTCAATTAGGACCAATGGGAGTGTTCTTACTAGGACCAATTCTAAGCGATCACGAATTTTAAAATATGTTTTTGGGAGAAGATCGATTAAAGAGAATGTTTAAGGTGTTGTTAGAACTGAATCTTTAGAGCGTGCTGAGCTGGCAGCTGATCTTTTAGAGATGAAATTATCCACTAATTTGATCTCTGATATGCGTAAAAATAACGATAAATTGTTAAAGGATGAGATAGTTAAGGATTTGAAGACACAAAAGGAAGCTTGTTCAATTAGTTTTTGAGAGCTCTGTTTCGGAAAATTCTTGTGTAGTATCTGAGTATTTAGTTGAAACGTCTTTAAAGATTGAGAATTCAGATTCTCTTGAACAAGGCTTCATTGAAGAGTTTTCAGTAGAAAAGAATGAATATCATGAGAGAATCATATCTAGTGATAATGATTTCGTGAATGGTAAATCTGCCTTGTTAAATATTCTTGGATCTGAAATTTCAGCTGAAGAACAACTTCTCTTTGGAGATCTTGAAGAAGTGAAAAACCTTCAACTTGAAGAAGTGAAAAACCTTCAACTCGAAGAAGTGAAAAACCTTCAAATTGTCTCTCAAATAATTGATTCACCTAGAGAAAATGAAGGTAATGAATCTTCGGATATTCATAGTGACAAAAATAATACACGGAGGGTTAAATCATTACCTAATATATCATCTTTAAATAATAGTATTTCGAATAATCAAGATTCAAGAAAGATTTTGTTTCAACCAGATTCTATACGCCGTGTAAAATCGCTAAGAAATCAAGAAGATGAACAAATCAACCCACCTATTAGTAAGAAACTCAAACCTAGGACCTTTTGATGATACCTTATAATGGTTATTTATGGTTTAATTCTTGCAGATAATTTGTCTGAATCTATTGATGTTCCTGGGGAAGCTGCAAATTTGATTGTGTTGATGGAGTAACGGTAGAAAGAAGAAGAAGAAGATGGGTTCAGAAAAATAGGTGTAAATGTCGATGACGTGGATCATACGTGGCGGTGAGGTGGCGGTTAGGTGGCGTCAAATAGAATTGACTAACGGTCAACAAACAGAAAATGAAAAAAAGGGCTAACGATGACAAAAAAAGTTATCTAAAGGGCGTTTTGTGTCAAAAAAAAAGATAAAGGGAGGTTTCTGCACTTTAGGCAAATTTAAGAGGGTTTACGGGATGTTCACCCTAATTATAATCAATGTTTTTTGTCTATACTAAAAAGACACAAGATATTGATTATAATTTTTACTATTGGTATTTTTTTTCTTTGGAATGGTATCTGTCACTTAAAGCAACGTGTAGAGGACACTTAGGTTACTTTCAATGAACCTAGCTAATTTATAGTTATATCAATTTTGTTTTGGCGCATACAATCTCTTGACAATCATACTATTATCTTCTTGGTCACCCAAATTATTAGCTGCATTCTAACATTTTGCTCAAATCTTTTTGGTAAAGGTCTTCTCACCTAGTTCAAAATTTATCAAAAGTTTTCAAATGTGGAAATTGGTAAAGGTCTTTTCACTGGCGTTATGTTGATTTTAATTATAAAAATATGACTTTTTTTTGGATATAAAAAAAGAAAAAAACTCTCAAAGTGTGAAGAGTAAAGTTGAAGGGGTTGTAGGATTGTTCTCGGGGCAATGTTACCAATACGATTGTTTTAGAGGGCTTTTAGTTCCTAACACAATGTCCAGATTATCCTCCCCTCCCCCCTCCCTTCCAAATACTCTATTAGATTCCAATTAAAAGCAAAAAAAATCTAAAAAACTCTCGCTCTCTCTTCTTATTATATTAAACCTCTATTAAAATTCCGGTTTTCTTCTCTTTTTGTTTCCTCTCTCTTCTCTCTCTACCAGAAGAAAATTGTCGCTCTCCTTCTGAAGAAAACTGCCGCTCTCCTACTGAAGAAAGCCGCTGCCGTTCATGGACCATTCTCCACCATCAAACGACCCGCCATTCTCCACCATCCCGTCGCCGTTTGTGGACGAGATCGTAGTGAGTGTGAAGAGATTTTTTTTTTGTTCCAATGATGAGTGTGAAAAGATTTCTTTTTGTTTTTTGTTCTGCTACGAGTGTGAAGAAATTTTTTTTTTGTTCCAATAGTGAGTGTGAAGAGATTTCTTTTTGTTTTTCGTTCTGCTGCGAGTTTGAAGAGATTTCATTTGTTTTTTGTTCCAATGGTGAGTGTAAAGAGATTTATTTTTCTTTTTTGTTCTGCTACGAGTATGAACAGATTTCATTTGGTTTTTTGTTCCACTGGTGAGTGTGAAGAAATTTTTGTTTTGTTTTTTGTTCTGATGCGAGTGTGAAGAGATTTCATTTTGTTTGTTGTTCCAATGGTGAGTGTAAAGAGATTTCATTTTGTTCTTTGTACAGCAACATAGAAAAATGATTCATAGTTTTTAAACGTTCACTTTTCCTTTTCATTTAATTTTTTTGTTATGATTTTTTTCAACTTTTATGATTCATTATTTTTTATTTTTACTGTTTCTTTTCTTATACTGATTTTTTTTTTAAAATTTTCCAAATTTGGCACAACTACTGGAGATGATATACTTTCAATACACTGGTACGTACCAATCGAATCTGTTTGGTACGTACAAATTAGCTTTGTTTGGTACATACCAATTGGATCTAATTGGTGCGTACCAATTGGGTTTTGTCGTGAAAAGATTATCTTTTTGTTTTTGTTCCAATGCGAGTGTTATATGTGTCATTTTTTTGAATTGCTCTTGCAGAAAAAATTTGTTTGGCACATACCAATTGGACCTTGACACGGTAGTTTGGATTGTGTTATCTAAATAATTACGGAATCATCTCCCCTACTTTGACTTGGGTACGGGTACATATTCAACACGGACATTAACCTTAATATGGATAAAAACAATTTAAATTTACACAAATTCTATTAGAGTCCTATCATGCAATAATATAAAAAATGACTACATAAAATGAACATGTGTACGTATATAACAAGATTAATTGGTACGTACCAAACATAAATTATTGGTACGTATCAACAACAAAACTAAAATATAGGTATAAGGGTAAAAGAATAAAATAAAAAAAATCAAGTTTAGGCTTTTTATAGATTTTTTTAAATAGACCTTTATAAATAATATTTTGAATTTGAGACTTTTATTAGTAGATTCCTTTTGTTTTAGGTCTCATTTTTTTTAGAAAAAAAGGGCCATCATATTATACAAATAAAATTTTTATAGTTAAAAGAATCTCATAAAAATAATTTTTTCTTTAGATAATTAAGTATATTTTTGTTTTTTAAATCGGTCCTGATACATATAACGGAGCTTGTTCGCGAGTGTAAAAATACATTGTGACAAAATTTGGGTTGATGTTACGGCATGCCTATCGTGAAATTAACACATATATGGATTTTAGATGGCTAGATATGGGACAATTCAAAAAATAATCTCAGTATACTAGAAAGGTCTAGCAGATATACTATGGAGATAGTTCACCAAATATAGTAAATAGGCTATCTTGAGAGTAGTATTTGGAAGAAAAAAATCTTAAGAGTAGTATTATTCTCCTGCAAAGGAGATAGAATTTATTTTCTAGTTCGATTTCGACTTTAAATGTATGAAAAGTATATATTTGTCTTTAATATTTTGATTTTCCTTTCGATTTCGACTCAAATGTATTAAAATAATATATTTGTCCATAATATACTGATTATATGTTACAATATGCTTTATTTCTTTCTTGCAACTGACATTGTTCTTATAATTTGATATTCGGCTTAAAATTAGCTAGTGTGAAATATCTTAAACCATATTATTTTATATGACTATTTTTAGGTAATAATCATTTCCCTCCATATATATATATATATATATATATATATATATATATATATATATATATATATATATATATATATATATATATATATATATATATATATATATATATATATATATATATATATATATATATATATATATTAAAGCTAGACAAGTAATATATTAATGTGGTTAACAATTCAATTACATAGTCTTTGTAAGATTGAAAAAAATTAATTCGATAACTTCTTAAGATAGCAATTTCAATATTTTCTAATAATAGAAACCTAAAAATAAAGCAAAATATAACTACTATTACATATTAAAAATATATAACAATACATTTTTTAAATACTAAATGAAATATGCACCCACAACTCCAATTGTACTTCCATTAACTCACCAATCACTTTGACTTACACACATTTCTTATGATGTAATGATATTGCTTACCCAGCCTCATAATCTTCATTGTCTCATACGTTTTTTCATATGAGTTGAGAGAACCTTAGCAGCTACATAACTTTCACCACCACACGATTGATCTCCGCCACTAGTTTCTCCAATGATTAGTGAGTCTCGATGTGTAACTTCCGGCTACACTCCTACCATATGATATTGTTGCATATAGTTTCTCTTATAGGTTATTTTCCATATGAAAAATTCTTAGTTAATCATATGCTTACTCTTATCTTAAAGTGATTAACACTACTTTTCATATTTTTACCTAAAATACTCTTTGAATCTAACCCTTCCATCTACTACCTATGAATTGAGAAATTACGTTTTCTATTTTGATATTAAGTATTCTATTCCTATATGATTATATGTTATTATATGTGCTTACAATTTCTTGTATATACTTACTAATTACTCGTACACATTACATACTTTGAATCACATGTTTCATGAGGTGGAAAATCTTCTAAATCATAACTCACACTTAGGAATACTTTGTGCACAAAGATGAACTCAACTACTAGTTCTTACATACATTTAGAACATTACCCTTATTCAGATTATTCCCATTCAAGTGTCCTTACTTATGGCATTAAGATTCTCACTTCTTGGTGATAATTCTTTATATGTTGAGAATTAGTTTTTGAGGTCAACAACAAACTTGCTCAGAACTTCATTTTGAAGACATCTCATGTTGAAGAATTATTCATTTGAGCAACTAATCATATACAAAAGACTCGACAACCTTGCATACTTCAAAATCGGTGTCACGTTTTTCAACAAAAATTGGTATATAGTTTTCCTTTAAAGCAAATGAACTCAGTAAGAATCGGAAACCTTGTAGCATCTTGGCTGAAATCTCTAACCAAAACGGAATCCCGTTTTTAAGCAAAAAATGGCATGATGTTTTCACCTCAACGACGATGTTTCAAGTAACTCTGGCTTTCTTGTCGTTGAACAAAGGATACCACGTGGATCAGAGTCGTTGAGCACAAAAATAGATTATCGTTTTCATCAAAATGGTATAACATTTTTGTTATGTGATTATGGTCTCCTTGCACCACAAATACCATCTCTTGAATATCAAATACCATCTCTTGAATCTCAAATTCAACCATACGCTTTCCTACACTTCAAAATAAATTCACTAACTTGTTCTTGCATTTTCACATCACAAATCCAAGCCTAGTGAATTGTTTGTTCTTCCTCAAAGACACTCTTGTCATATCGATAAAACAGTAAGATCAAATCACAAGCTTCAACTTAAAATTAAATCAATAGGAGATCATATCGAGCTTTACTTCATATAGACACAACAATAGTATTCGATCTTTATTTCACATTAGCTCATAAAAGAGCGAATTCGAATTGATTGTAATACTCAACCACCAAGGGTTTTGACTTTTCTTCTATATTATAACAAAGATTTGTTATCTAGAGTTTAGGGTAAAATGGAGAAGGCTTCCTTTCATGGAAGTGGTAACTTGTGAGTAGAAGTGAACAAAAGTGTTTGTAATTGGGTTGTGACTTAGCCGAGAAAAGACTCGTTGTAATCAGGTTGTAACTTAACCGTTTGGTTTTGAATTAGCTGGCAAAAGTCTTGGGAATTTTTATGTTGTGGTTTAGCCCGGTAAAACCTCAATGTAAAGTTTTATATCTCTCCTTTAAGAAATATCGAGAAACTTAGTGGAGAAGCTTCAAAATCCTATGTCGACGACCCGAGGTAGTGGATGTAGGGAACCTAAACCACTATAAATTGCTTGAGTAATCTTTTTTCTTAACTCTTTAATTATCGTTTCAATTCTCTTTCATTATATTACTTGTGCTTAGATATTATTAGAACTAGTTAGCAAGACTAATAAATTTTAATGATAGGTTCTCATTAGTATTTCCTTTATTTCTTTAGTTTAAAATGAATTATCCTACTCTAGTCCTAGAGAAAGCTTCATTCTTAGATGCTTATTTATGTGACCTTAAACTAGATATACTTAGATCCTCTTACACTACCTAGATAGATAATCCTCTAGAAACACTTATCCCAATTTTAGCTTCACTATCATATTCTTATTTAGCTTAATACTTGGCTTCTTACCATAATTTACTAGCATCGTACATCTCCTAAAGTTTAGCTTTCGCATTCATACCTCGTAGAACTTCTTTAACATCATATATTAGGAGTTTAACTCATATGTTTAAATAACCTTATTTAGGAGTCCTTGATTTTTAATTAGGTATAGATTAGATTAGAGTCCTATACACCCCCTTCTAGGACTTTACATATATAAACAGTATAATTCTTAAACGTTGGTCGTGTTTTTATGTTGTTTGATGGCACTGCTAGTGTCAACTAATCACGGTGCTCCATAAGAAAGCTTTGAGAACACAACCATGGAGTCTCTTATCCTATGTCATATCTCTTTTGTGGAGGATCACTCCCAATACATATGATTTCTATCTTCTTCTTCACCCAAGATACAAAATATACATTATGTAATTATGTTATGATTCCATAGGGCTTGCCTCTTCTTTATTGTCAACTTGTTGATATGGGATAGGCATAACATAAATATGTGTCTTGGCCAGATTATTTTGTCCAAGCAATATTATACGATGTATTTTTGGTACCTTTAGATCTGATAAGATTATAGATTTCAGCTTTTATAAATGTCAGTTTTTGGTCCCTTCAAAGTTAACTATGTCTTGAGTCGTTGGATTTATTTGCACTGTGTGTGAAAAATTGTTAGTGAATTTCACATATGATGGATATTTCCATTGTAGAAGTTGATCAAACTGATGAACTTTTTTGATTTTTTAGTAATTTGGTATTTTAATTGCCAAATAATCCATAATAGCTAAGATATTTTGGTCTATGTAGCATTTGTCCCACTAGAAAAAATCATTGTGTCCATTAAATACCTCATTCTTGATTAAACCTCTTGCTAAGTCTCTTAACTACATAAAAACTCTCCATCCCTAAAAGCATCTTGTGGAATTTGGACTTGCCACATGAATTTACAGATTATGAAGACTGAATGGACCCAATTAGAATATAAGGTGGTATTTTTTGTACAACATGGCCATAAGATATTATAAGATATTGTGAAATCTACCTTGTTGCGAGTTTCAAGGTATTTGATATCTAGACCCCCTTCATCAACTAGTTTACAAACTTTTTTCCATGTTACATTAGTTTCTATAGTTTATGAACTTGTGCTTATCCCTAAGAAAGTTGGCATTTTATTGGTAAGTATTTAGACAAATTTTTTTGGGAGAGGATACACACTACATCAATAAACTGATAAAATTATAAGAACATGTTTAATTAGTTGCAATATAGCTCCAACTGAGAGGATCTTAGTGCTCCAATGATTAATTCTTGTCCTTATTTTGTCCTCTAGAACTTTGCTTTCTTAATAATTGAATTTTCATGTGATCAATGGTACCCATATTCATCTCATATGTAGCTTGCCTTCAGTAATATTGAGTAACTCATTGATGCTTTCCTTTTGAATATGATCACATCCAACATATCATTTATGAATTTGTACATCACTTACTTATAAGATAGACAAAGTGAAGAAAAGCTTGAGCCCCTTCTAAATTAATGTAGAAATATGAATCGATGGTTTGAAATATACTAACAGATCATTTACAAACATTAGATGTTTCCTCAATTTCGATGTAAATAAAATCTTTCTTTCCTCCAATTTTGTGTAAAATTTATGAAAGGACTTACATGCATAATACAAATAGATATAGAGATATGTAATTCCCTTGCCTAAGTCCTTCGTCTCCTTTATAAAAAACCCACATGACCTCCTTTGACAGTTATAGAGAAACTTGTGGTCATGATTCAAATTTTAACCCAATTTATGAACATTTATGGGTACCACATAGCTTGTATAGTGCATATTACAAGATTCTAGTCAGTAGTGTCATTTTCCTTCATAAGATCAAGATTCTCTGTGAATCTTTCTGAGTTCTCCCTTGTATATATTTCCTTACAATCTACTAGGAGATCAATATATTTTCACATATGTGTCTCCCTGTAACAAAAGCATATTATTTCGTGAGATGATATTATCAATAGTTTCTTTTAGCCTTTGTGCCATTATCTTTGGATGCATTTATGTAAGTCATTGCAACAAGAAATTTGTATATAATATTTAAACATTATTGGGATATGCACTTTGGGAACAATTGCTATGATAGGTGTGTTCAGTTCCTTGAGAATTTGACTGTCTTAAAATACACTTTTAACTACTTCACAAACATCTTGAACCACTATAATCTAAGACTTTTTAAATAAGCTTTATGAGTATCCATCAGGTCTAGGTGATTTTGAATTTCGTATACCAAAAATAGTTAATTTAATTTCTTCATCTGTTACAGCTTTGAAAATGTTAGTTGCTTTAATGTCACTAATTTGCTTAGGGAAAACACTTAGAATTACTTATAGATCATATGAGTCATAAATATGTCTTGGTGTTCCGAGCAGCTAAGCGTAGTACTTGACAAATTTCTTAGCGATATTTCCTTCATATGTCAGTACTGGTCCATTAGTAGTAGTGATAGTCTTGATAGAATTTAAATTTGTTGTATCATGCATAATCTTGTAAAAGTAAGTTATGTTAACATCATCCATGTCCAACCAAAGAATTATATACCTTTGTTTAGGGGCTCTTTATTTTAAACGGCCTAAGGCCATGTAAGTTTATAAAAAAAGCCCTGGGGTAACTAAACCCATTACACCCCAACTAATACCCCAAATATACCTAAACTACCCTCCTATCCTTCTACCCATATACAAAAACCAAAAAACCAAAATTCATTACCCTATTAACACCGAACCCTCCCCTCTCCTCCACTCTCTCCTCTCTCTCCTCTCTCTCTCTCTCTCTCACGACGGAAAACCTAAACCACCGACCCCCACCACCTGCATCACCATGGGCACCGAAAATCCCCACCTTCATCACCATCCCTTCTCTCTCTCTGCCGGCGAACCACCCCCCACCTCCACCTTCACCATAACCCCAACACCCCCACCATCCATCACTGATTCGCAGATCTGAGCCCACCCCCCCTTTCGGAGCTTCATCACAGCAACACCACCATCATCACAGCTTCCTGTCACCACCGTCCCTCACCCATATATCTCTGCTGCCACCGTCCAGCCCCACCCACCCTGTGCTTCTCAAGACCGATAACCACCACCAACATAACCGCCGCCGTGAAGGTCAACCACCACCCCATCGAGCAGCTCTGCAGATCCACCTACACACCACCATCACCAAGACCACCATAACCACCCTCACCTTCGTCTCCTGTAACAGAAACAATACCACCACCACCGATCTGCAAACATGACAGTCAATACCACCACCTCCGTGAAGACCTCCGCCGATTCAGATTCAGATCCAGATCGTGGCCAGCACCACCGTACAAGCGACGCCCCTCTCCTCCGTGTTCATCATCACCCTGCTGGTCGATCTGGTTTCTAGCCTCGTCGATCGATTTACCTTTTTTTTTTTTAATGTAGTTCGATTATTCGGGCCAGCCCCATCTAGGTTCTGTTAGTTATGGGGCCAGGCCCATCTAGGTTGTGTTAGTTATGGGGCCAGCCCCATCTAGGCTGTGTTAGTTATGGGGCCAGCCCAAAATGTATTTTTTGTTGTATTTTTATTTTGTTAAGGATATACTGCTTATGGGGCCAGCCCAAAAATCCCATTATTTTTGTTGTATTTTTTTTTGTTAAGGCTCTACTGCTTATGGGGCCAGCCCAATATCCCATTATTTTTTATTTTTTTTCTGTTCTGTGTAATGGGGCCAGCCCAATATCATGTTATAAATCATATATCTTTTTGTGAATTTGGTCCATGTTGATTGTTGGTTCATGGGTCTAGCCCTATTGTGAACAAATGTGTGAAGAAAAGGTCCGTGGGTACAGCCCATATTAAAGAAGAATAAAAACACAACATGAAAAAATCATTAAGGACATGGGTCTGTACCACCGAGGAAGAATGGTTTAATAAGGGTAAAAAGGTCAAAAAAGCCAACTAGAAAGTTAAAACTGGGCTTTAAAAGTATTTTTTTCTAGTTAGGGCTTTATTTATAAAAGTGGGGTTTTTGAGGTCTTAAAAAGTATTTTCCTCTTTGTTTAGTTATGGACTTTTAATTATGTAATGTTGTAGATAGCTTAGTTCAGAATCATTGTCTCCATTTATTCTTTGCACTTGTTTAAAGTTCATCTCCATTTGCATTACTTCAATATCTAAATATATTTAAAAATGATTTTTGTTAAGATATTTAAGTTTCATTTTCAGTAAATGTAACTTTTTGACTACTTTATACATAGGAGAGCATGTAATATATGTTCCAAAGACGTCCCACACTAGATGGTTATAAGTAGCATGTGCAGTCTATATGACGTATTCATTTATGTGATAGATTAATCTAGTCATGAGATATAATTTTAGTGGTATTTAAGAATTATTTGAGAGTTTTTTCCCATTATTTTATGTTTTACACTTACTTATTTATTACGGTGTTTATGCGTTTTCTAGAGCTTTTGTGCAAAACTTTGTGTTAAGTGTCTAACTGTTAGGTTTTTTGATGTTAGGATACTCCAAAATTAGTATATGGAGTGAAGCAATCAAGATTACACCGTAGTTATGGCGACAAAGGAAGCTTCGACCACTTTTAAAAAGTGAAAACATGTGTCCGGCCAGATTTGGAAAGTGGATGTTCGAGTTACTACGCAAGATTGATGAATATTCTGGATAATCCCTTTCATATCTAGATAGTACTTGGAGTCAGGTACGCATAGTATTTGACAGTTTTTGATTCGGAGTTCAATTAAAGAAGTTATGTAATTTTTCGTTTTCGTAATTCAAACCAATTCCCTTTAGTAAAATATTTTTTGGTTGGATTTGGCCACTTAAAAGAAGTCCACAACCCATAAAATATGATGGGACCTATATATACTTGTTTTTAACATTAGAAAAGGGTCCTCATTCAGAATTAGAAGCTAGAAATTGCCTGGAGAAGAGAGAAGAAAGAGTCTGGAAGCGGTTCATGCCATTCCACCTCATTCGTTCATCGTTCGTCAATAATTAGTAGAGTAACTTTATTTTATTTTATGCTTTGAACATGAATACTGTAATTTTACTTTCATTAGTATGAACTAAATAATCATAACTTGAGAACAACATTTATGTATGAACCTTAGACTTATTCTTATGCATTTATTGAACTTGGGAGATTACCTTTGGATGAAGTGTGTTTTTAATTCCTATTCATTATTTATTTTTCTTATTTTTGTAGTCCTTTCTATGCGCAAGTATAAGGCTAACACTTTAGTAATTAGGATGGTCACCCTAACAGGGGGTTCGAATATTTAAAACAATACATAGTCGTCTAGTGTGCGGTAGTGATCTTGACGGGCTTTCCTAACTAGATAGTTAATAGGGTTAGATATAACCACTGATCATTTCCTAGGGTACCCTTATCCAAGTCCCCTATTAGTTTTGAGTTTTCACCCTAAGCTACCCTGAGGGAATTTAGGATGAATTTAATATCTTGGCTATTGCATGTTTCCACAATTCTCTCTTAATCAATAAATTGTAAGACCAACCCTAGTGGGGATTACTTGCGAGTTCTGAAGCTATAATCTCATATATTTCTCCTTCGTTATTTACTCTTTGTCTTTAATTGAGTCTTAACTAATTGTATTTGCATTAGAGTCTTAAAACCCAAACTCAAACAAATAATTACTGTCTTTGCGTGTTTACTCTATCAACTCTTTCTAGTACACTTCATAAGAACACTACATTCTAATTAACTTTCGTAATCCCTAGGAACGATATCCATTTTACTTATTTATTACTTGAAAACGATTCGTGCACTTGCATAAAGTTTATCATGTTCTCTAAAGGTGTGTTCACTTTTTCTATTAGTATTTTAATACACCTTTGGAGACGACAAGTTTTTGGCGCCGCTGACAGGGACTATATCGTTAATTTTGTATTTCTGCTTAGTGTAGTAGTTTTAGTTGTTTCCTTTTTACACTTTTCTTTTTGTTTTTGTCTTTTTAGATTCTTAAGTAGCTAATACAAATTACCAATGGCAAGAGCTAGGCCTTCCTAGGCCATTTTGAGTGCATCCCATAGGGATTCACCCTCTAGCTATTCAAGTCGTGCAAATCAAGCCCGATCAGGGCATGTTAAGTTGATTCTTGAGCTACGGGAATAATAGTGATTCTGCACATCAAAATCTAGTTCGTTTGGTTCTGAAATTCATGAAAATATGTGATGCCTACATTATTAGGGGTGTCACACTAGCGCAGATGTACTATTTCATGTTTCAATTCTTCTTGACTTGAAATGCGAGCGATTGATTAGATAGTCAACCTCCTGAGCTAATACCAAGTGGGGACAAGCTTCAAGCAATATTCCTTGATTGATTCTATCCTATGTGTATGTGATTGAATGACCAAATAGCACTTGCAAAATTCTTACAAGGATCCAATGAGAGAGTTGGAAAAACATGGACGAGATTCCAAGAGAAGTTGGCTAGGTGTCCATTACATGTGTACATGCCCGAGTTCCAACTATCCATGTTTTATAAAGGACTCGATGCAATTTCAAGATTGAGAATTGATCATGTTGGTAATATTTTTTTTGTCTCCATGGATACGAATGAAACACCGATCGGTATGGAGAAGAAAATAGAAATTGGGAGGAGTTGGCCACAGTCGCGAATTCCTATTGATAATACCACAAGAGGTAAGTCATGGATAGATGGTAATAATATCATGGATGTTAATTTTTCTAGCTTAAAGGATCAATTGAGGCAACTTACTATGATTGTTAAATAAAGTATCCATGTCAGAAATTTTGAAGTGAATGTTCTAAACGAAGCCTATGGTTATTCCATTGGAAATCTAGGGAATTTCCAGAGTTATAACCAAGGTAATCAGTACCAACAATAAATTCCAAATGGAATCTCTTATCAAGGCATTCAGTATCAACCTCGACCTCAATAGAATGTTTATCAAGCGACACCTCAACATCTATATCAGAGTGGACAAGGCTATGTGAATTAATCCATCCAAACACCGAGTTACAAGGTCTATAACGAGAATCAAGCTTTGATGGCACTTCCATCACACCCACAAGAAGGTGCAAGTAAGTTGGAAGAGACTCTTGAGTGATTCATGAAAATTTCAATGTATAGTATGATCAAAGGTGAGTCAAAGATCGACTCCACTACATCATTTTTGTAGAACACGCAACAACATACTCAAATTATGGAGCAAAGATTGACGCAACTCACTACAATTATTCATCAAATTCAACAAAGTCAACCCTTTCTATTGATCCAAGTTACGTATATGAATGTCAAGTTAATCCAAATTGTTGATGACAAGGTTGGTCACTAATCGTGTAAGGATATTTTCCTTCAAGTTGAGAAAATAGCAGAATTACCACCAATTACATCTCGTAAAGTGGAGATTCTGAGAGAGATAGCACCAACCAAATTGAATGTAGATGATGTGAACTTAGACGGGGTAACAATCGAATATTAGGTTCAAGAGGTTGAGAAAGATGAGGTTGAGAAGGTGAGAGAGGTAGTTGATGAACCGAGGGTAAAAGATAAGAGTAGGCAGGACCACCGCCCCTACACATCCATTTTTCACTGCCATGTACATTACGAATCGCATTCCGAAGGGTGACCGTGAGTATAAAAAATTCATAGAGACGTTAAACCAAGTGAAAACCAACAACCTTTTACTCGAATCCATCGAGAAAAAGTTAAACTATCAAATATTCTTCAAGGATATACTCTTCAAAAAGAATAAATTCACAAAGTATAAGGTCGTGGCCCTAACTGATAGAATATCTGCGCAAGTTCATCGGAAGTTGTCACCAAATCTTAACGATCTTAGAGGTTTCAACCTCCCAATCAAAATAGGTGTTACATGTGAGGGAAAATTTATGTGTACTTTGGGTGCGAGTATGAATATCATTCCCAAGTTTGTGTTTGAGAAGATTGGTAATGGAGATGCCAAACCGACATCCATAAACGGCGGATCGATCTATAACAAATTTATGGGAAGTAATCAAGGACGTGCTTGTCCAAGTAGGTAATCATGTTATTCCCATTGATTTTATTATTCTTGATTATGATGAAGATAAGAAAATCCCGTTCATACTTGGGCGTCCATTCCTGGACATAGGCTGCACCATAGTCAATGTGAATGAGGGAACCATGACCCTCTGTATTGGAGATGAATCCCAAATTGGGAAAGAATAAGGGGAAAAAAACACGAGAAGTCTCAACAATCAAAATTGTGACTGATAAATATGTACTATTTTTCCTTCGACCAAGTTTTTATCCCACTGGGTTTTCTTGACAAGGTTTTGACGAGACTATTTTCTTAATGGATGGACATCCAAGGAGGAGTATTATGAATAAATTATACTTAATTTATGATGGATGTCCAAAAAACTTAGTTTAATCTTTCTATTTACTGTGGTAAGTGAAGGGTCATTCACTCATTCTTTACTCTACAAAAATAGGACTATTTCATTGTAATAGAAATAGAATTGTTTTGGAATACAACAAAATATTCTTTTAATACCTTATTCTTTTTCTTTAATTTATAACAATAACTTCAAGATATTTTTTGAAAAATATATTAATAATTATAATTTTTAATTTATATAAAAAGTTATATAGATAATTATTTAATCACCAAAGAATTCTTTTCTTTTAATTATTATAGTATTATTATTTTTTTTTTTTTTTTTTACGATCGTTACCACTACAAATACCTATTACAAAATTAACCGATTCCAAGTCTCGTAAAGGCATCAATGATGCCAAATTGTCCTTCAAACTGCAATGCCGATTAATTATTACAGTATTGTTACTTTTGTAACAAAATATTTACACTGCCATAATCAATTCAAGAAAAGAAGGAAAACAGAAAGGCAAAAGCTTAATTGTGGTCCAACCTAGACCCAAACAACAATAAAAGATCATGACAAAATTTGTCCAAACAAACAATTAAATATATTTTTTTTATATTCACACAGTTCATCATCCATGTTCCATGTAAATTAGAACTTAGTTACTTTTGTTAAAGATGAGATTCAAAACTTGTACTTGTTCTTCAAATTTCTTAAGTACGAAAAAATAACAGGATTCGGTCTCGTTGAGCTCAACACTTCTTCAGCATAATCACATCTAATCAAGAGAAAAGTATAGCAGATAATCCACAAATGCTCATTGGAGCAACTACCAAAGTAGAAAAGTGAATTCTAAATTACATTCAAGGTCAGTGTGAGGCAGACAGCCCACAGTTACCTTGCTTACTGATACTTAGTTTTCTTTTTTTGGTGGGAAATAAATAATTTGATATAAAAGGAGATGTAAACACCAACTGATACTTAGTGACATTTCAGTTTTTCACTAAGAGTTGGTTATCTTTGGTAATCAATGATCTTGCTCATTGATCATGAAACTAGTATACATTATGAAATTCAATAACTTCTGCCAAAGAGGCTGCCTACATTATTTATTTTAGTGTCCTAAGATGGGACATCAATAGATCTATTTTTCGAAATTGGTCGGATACTCTTAACAATCATGAAGCTTTACTGATGTCTCTGCCACTCAAACAAGTGGCTTACAATTAACCCAGCTACCAACTGAAAAAATCTTGGTTGCCTTCTTGCCACATCGAACTCCCCTTTATCATTACACGTGAGCAGGCCCCATTCTCCATCTATCGGCATGTTCTTTTTTCCAGGTTCAGTTTAAATGATCATATCCTTTAGCAATAACTTTTAGTGGCAAGTGTTTGTACCGTATAGTATATATATTTTTTATTTAAGTTACGATGCCATTATTACCATTTTTCCTAGGAGATTTTATTTTTTCCTAGGAGACCATTCTTCATTGCAGGATTGGAGTGATATTAAATATTCAATTTTTTCTTTTAATTGGTATGATGTTTAATTTACTGTATTCTGACCAATTTGATTTCAATAGTATAACTGATATTATGAAAAGAAAAAAAATTGTAAAGGAAAATCGTTTCATGGGCCATGAATCTATTCGTAGTACAGTCCAATCCAGTGGGACTCTTGGGAGTAGCAGGTTTTCAATCAATTTCTAAATTGCAAGTTGTCGAGTTCATAGATAAAATATAGTCTTCGTACAACCAACATTCTCCAATTAGTGTTATAATGGTATCAAGTGGACTTTTTTTTTTTTTTAATACATGAGAGAGTAAATTTGGACTATCAAGTGGATTTCTTTTTTTAATACATGAGAGAGCCATTTTAGACTCGGAGTAAATGACTTCAAAGAGATTCCATCCCAGAATCTCTTAGTCTCTGCGTAGTAACCTAATCACTAAGCCAACTATCGATAATGCTATAAAATGGATAATGTTATTAATACTAATATTTAACGAATATATATCAATGATATCTCCAATTAAATCACAATTTGTAGCAATTTATAATAAAACAAACAATTAAACAAGTAATTGTATAGTTACTTGGGTACTCTGCAGTGCAAGACGAAACAAAATTATCTTGTGGAAAGTTATGAAATTCTCACTAAACCCCTACTTTTTCTTTGCTCCTTTCCTTTTTTTACTTTTTGCAAAAAAAATTCTAAACCTTCTTTAATTAATTGATCTCTACAATTTGAAAAAAAAAAAAAAATTGATCTCTACACCTTTTTTTTGAAAATTTGGCTTACAAAACTAAAAAGATTCTTCTCCTTCAGTATTTAGTATTTAGGTTTTAGTGTTATTTAGGGTTTATGGTTTTAGAGTTTAGGTTTTTCAGGCTTAGTGTTTTTAGGTTTAAGGTTTTTTAGGCTTAGTGTTTTTAGGTTTAAGGTTTAGGGTTTAGGTTTTTCTGTGTATTTCGATTTGTGTGTTCATGTGATACGCAAAATCACAGACAGAAAAGGACATGACTAAAAGGGAATACGCAAATTATTGTGTTGTGTATCACTCGAACACACAAATTAAAATGAAAGGATTGAACAAAAAGAGAATACATCAAAAGAATTAAAAATAAGTTAAAATAGCGTGTGGTGGAATTTGTAAATCTATCTTTGTGCGTTATAGCAACAGATAACGGAATATCGAAATTAAACAAAAAAAAATCAAAAAAATACAAAAAAAAAACACAAAAAATACCAAAAAAAAAAAAAACAGATATACAAAAAGACAAAAAAACAAAAAAAATCATAGACGTAAATATTAAATTTGCTCGTCGGAAAATGAATTTTTTTTATAATTTTAGATTTTTTTATAATTAGTTATGAATTTTTTTTTTGAGTAATGATATATGTCACCCCTTTTCATGTCACCCTTTTATCACCCTTCTATACATATGTTTTGATTTCCTTGAATAGAAGATAGAGAAAAATTTAATAGGATAGAGAAATCAATTCATTGGTACATGTAGGCATACACGTAGGAGGTGATAAAATGGTGATACAAAAAGGGTGACAAATATCATTACTCTTTTTTTTTAAAAAAAAATCACGGACGAGGGTGTGTGATGGAATTAGTTGGTGGTGACGATGGTGGTGGTTGTAGGTGGTGGTGGTGGTGATCGGTGGTGGTGGTGGTGGGTGGTGGTGGGTGGTGATGGTAGTGGTTGGTGGTGGTGGTTGGTGGTTGGTGGTGGTGGTTGTGGTAGTGGTGGTGGTGGCGGTAAGTGGAGTTGGTGGTCGGTGGCGGTGATGGTGGTGGTGGTGGTTGGTGACGATGACCGGACTTTAAATTAAAATAAATATATCATATAATATACGGTGAAGGTTATAAGAATTAAATGGTATATATAATAAAAGTAATAATTAATAAGTTTATGTGTATTTTAGTAATCTTCTAGGTTTTTGTTTTAATTGAGAATTAATCTTGTATTTGTAGTTAATTAGTAATAATTTCACTTTTCGTATAATTAGTTGGGCGCTACCCTAATTTAAATAACAAATAAAAATATTTTATTTATTAATTATTAGAATTTATAATTGGATGATTTTTTTGTTAAACATATAGGGGCAACACGCAATTAATTATTTGGGGAGTAAAATTATTCATAATTACCTACAACTATAAGATTAATTCCCCATTAAAACAAAAATTGGTCGAGTTAATAAAATAACCTTTAAACTATTAATATTTACTTTAGTTATATAATATATATAATTCTTATTAACTTTTCATTTCACGATCTAAGCCTCTCTCTCTCTCTCTCTCTCTCTCTCTCTCTCTCTCTCTCTCTCTCTCTCTCTCTCTCTCTCTCTCTCTCTCTCTCTCTCTCTCTCTTGGCAGACCAACACACTTCAAGCATGAGTTAGTTTACTTAATCTAATCAATTTTTCTTTTTTGTTATCTGAATTGTTGATAATTTGTTTGATTCTTGTGATATTTTTTAGTGATTTGTTGTTCATTATTGTTTTCGCATGTGTTACAATCATTACCATCATCGCAATCTTCTTTAATTTGTGTTGAATCATTTTTGTGTGTTGAATTATTCACTCAATTTTTCTTTTATTTTTTTCAATTTCGCTTGTCTTTTTTGATTTTTTTACGGCTAATCATTTTTCTTTTTTGTTTACCGATTTTCTGTGTTTTCTCTTTTATATTACTGTTTTTTTTTGTTTTTTTTTTTGCTTTTGATTCTCATGCTTGCTTTTATATTATATACTCATGAAGTATCAAAACAATTTGCTTTGATTTAGTGTTTTTTATGTGATTAGTCTTTATCTTATTACAAACTGATTGATTTTCACAAATAGCATTTTTTTGCTTTGTTCTAATTATCTCATAAAGATAAAAATTATGTAAAATGTTATAAATATTGCAGTTATTTCATGATTTAGTAGATTCTGTATACCATAGGGACCTTTAGTGCAATTATCTTTGTTTTGTTTATTTAATTTTTACATATGTGTATGTTTTCCATTTTATTTCGTTATGATTGTTTTTTATATGAATATTCTTAAAAAACAGCAAATATCACACTATTTCATGATGTAGTAATTTCTAGTATATCATATAGACCTTTGGTGCAATTATATTACTGTTGTTGGTCTAGTTCTTTCATATGATAAACAACACTAATATAATAGCACCAAGGGTCCCTATTATATACTAGAAATTACTACATCATGAAATAATGCAATATTTACAGCTTTTTATAGAATCTTCATATTAAAAATAATCAAAATGAAATGGAAATGGAAAACATACATATATGTAAGAATTGAATATACTAAAAAAAGAAAATTGCACTAAAGGTCCCTATGATATACAGAAACTAATAAATTATGAAATAACTACAATATTTACAACTTTTAACAGAATCTTTATCTATATAAGATAACTAGAACATATTAAAAAATGCTATTTGTGATAATCAATCAGTTTGTGATCAGATAGAAGATTAATCACATAAAAAACAAAAAAAAACATTAAATTAAAGCAAATTTATTTGATACTGCATGCATGTTTAAAACAAACATAAGAAATATATAAAAAAATCAATAATATAAAAAAACACGAAAAATCCGTAAACAAAAAAAGAAACAATTAAACGTAAAGAAATAACAAAAAAGACTAGCAAAATTCTAAAAAGTAGAGCAAAATTTGAATGAATAAAATAGGGATCAAGCCATACTTGGACATACCAACTCAGCAGGAATTAAGGAAAATCGTGATAATGATTGCAACACATGAGAAAAAAAAATGAAAAACAAATCACCAAAAAATCACAAGAATCGAACAAATTATCAACAATTCAAATAACAAAAAAAATTGATTAAGTTAAAGACACTAACTCGTGCGTGTAGTATAGATGAATTGGTGAGTAACGATGAGTAAATTAAACAACAACAGAGAAGATACCCAACTTCAATAAAGTATTCACCACCGAAGAAGAAGAAGGTTGTGTGTGTTCTATGTGCGCGTGTTTTGTGTGTGTTTAAGGTGTGTACGTGGAGATGGAAATCTAAAAATAATAATGGTGTAAAAATTTGGTACTCTAAAAGGTGATGCATGTCCTGATAACGTAAAAAGTTAAAGGGGCAAATCAGAAAAAAATCATGACATGATAACACTTCTTTTTATAGAGATTTAACCCACCATGTTCATGGAGTGATAAGGCCACAAATAATATGGTCCAAAGTTGAATCATAAAATAATATGAAATAGATCGTGCGAGGTATCTACATCTCGGGTGATATCAAGGAAACAATGTGAGCACTCATACCCTAGGTTCCTGCATAAGGAAATCGAGGTACGTCTCGACATCGTTAAGAGTATCCTGGAGATCTACCCCCAAAAGTCAAGAAGGACTCTTAGTATGATTAAAAGAGTAAAGTCCGAATATTTTTCTTCATAAGAAATAATAATATCAAGATTTAAAAAGGTATTTGATATGAAGGAAATGTAACTACACCTCGAGCAGGGAGGGACCAATTAAGTGAGTCACGGATACATGATCTCTGATTTACCTCAAGGATTTAAGTTTATAGAACCTAGTCCCCTCAAGAGGGCTTGGGGTTAAATATCTCAAACCACACCTCTACGTAGTCGGACACCACCCGATCAAAGTTGGGTGAAAGAGGGTAACGTGGATATTATAGGTTTGGCGGGAATCCCAACCGCGATAGTAAAGCATAGACCACTAGCATAAACCATTAAGCTGGAAGAATTACAAATATAAATAGAAGAATGCTAAGCAAGTATAGGCATAATGTAGTCACAGACTTCTTTATGCCATACATTTTGCAATTTTTTTTTACTCTTTTTTTGTTAAACACATTTAATTTTTGTGGAACTCAATAAATTTAGTTCATATATTTCATATCAAGTATATTTTGTTCTACCAGTGACAACTTAGATTAATCCATTTTCTGGCGATATATTCGTACTTGATTTATAAACTTTGTACTATTTCCTAAGACTTTTTACGTCATTTGATTTGTATTCACTCATTCATAATCTTTATATATATTGTATTCTCTTTTATATATTTAGTCCTTACCTTTGCTGGAGGACAAGCAAAGGGTAAGGGGGTGTTATCAATCAGGATTTTAAAGAGTTTATTATAATTTTAAAAGTTATTGACTATGTACAGTCCGTTTATTGTTTTAATTCTACCCATATCTTGAAAGATTATTTTTCATTTTATTTAGAGTTTGACGGATTGTTATACTAGTATTTAAATGGATTGCAATAGATTTAAAAGAATTCTAATATTTTGACAAAATATAAATTTCTTCTTCTTATCCAACTTCCAAGCTGATAAACTTTTTGTATGCAATTCCAAATAAGAATGTTGCAATTTATTGACCTCAACAAAGCGCGTGCGTGAATGAGGTCCTCATTCCTCTCGTAAAGTAATTGTAAACACGAGAACAAGGCCTACAGAAAATCAAGAACCACTATTAAGGCAACTTCAGTATTATAATATAGATTAAACAATTATTCTATTGGATTCTTCAGCACCATTTTTAAAAGCCAACTTTAACGCCAACGATTTTATATGCCCAACTTAAATCAGGTAACCACCGTCTCCCTCAAACACATTTGAACAAGATAAAAACTTCATGAGTAAAAACAGATTAATCACTGCATACCATTTTCGAGTTATTGGTCTCCACTGAGTCATTGAAACAGACATTGGATAAATTAGCCCAGCTTGATTATATTTAAAATCATCAATGATGTGACACACTAATACCAATAAAGTATAGTACTAATAAGTAACATTTCAAAAAAAAAATACTAGTTTTTAAAAAAGAAATCGGATATAATCTAAACATATGTAAAAAATACCAAAAAAATATAGTACTAATAAGTAAGAATCATTTCAATCTAATTCGCATTGTCATCCTCTTCGCTTTTATTATTGTCATTTGCGGTCTATCGGTCCACATAACTTCGGCAATGCCTAGCCTCCAAGCATTAGCTTTTGTTCTTTGTTGTTGTTGAGTTTGAGAAAGTATTCCAGGGTTTTCTTCTTCCATGTCAAGATTCGAAGAAGAGGATGCATCATTTTCTAGTTTAGGGGAAAATTCATCGGAACGACACTCTTTGCAAATAAAGTTATGTAATCCAGCACAAGCTAATACTAACTCTGCTTGTGTCTAAAAAAGAAATGGAGGCGCGGTCTTGAAAATTATGGAATGTGATTTATATATACCAAATATCCTATCTATCACATTCTCAATGATGCATGACGAAGATTGAACAACTGAAAGTCCTAGAGGGGGGGTGAATAGGATTACTAATAAGATTAATGCCTAATTAAAAAATCTTTTGGATAAATATAAGTTTATGAGAGAAACTTCTAAGACAACTAATATATCAAACACTTATGGGATCATGCATAGGATAAGCTAGAGGTTCGATATATAAGTTTAACAAGTAAAATGAGTTTCTATATTCTTACTACTCTAGATGACAATAGGTTGATTAACTAGATAAACATTATTACGATATTTATACTAGCAAGTAATCAAACAAATAAAGTGCGGAAAGTAAATAGAGTAGGGATAGAAAGATACACGAGATTTATAGTGGTTCGGTTTCCCTACATCCACTACCTAAGGAAGCCTCCTTAGGATTTCAAGCTTTTCACTAAGCTTCCGTGTCTCTCTTAACCGGGTCGAGAACACAATAACCCTTACAACCTTTTCGATAACACGAAGGACAAACACTTGTGCTATCGCAACACAAGGACACCAAGTATACTCCCGATACTCAAACACTTGTGCTATCTCAACACAAGGATACCAAGTATACTCCCTATACTTGAATTCTCTCTTAATCTATCTATTACAAGACCTAGACTTAAGAGGATAGATACAAAGTGTTTAAAGGGGTGCAAACAACTTTGCTAGATAATCTCCTAAAGAGTAGATATGACTATAAGCATGTAAACTCCTCTTGAGTAGATAATAACTTTGAAGCTTATTGGATTAAGCTCTTGATCAAGCTTGTATAATTAACTTTGATAGCTTGTGACCTCTAACTTTGTAGGAGAATGATATGTATGATAATTGAAGTGTTAGAGGTGAGTTTCTCCTTCAAAGAGCTCATATTTATAGCACAAGAAAGTCCCCAACGGATATAAAGTTGATGGTGAACTTTGTTCCAAACCGGGTACCCGGTTTCAGTTGTAACGGCTATAAAACGGCTATATTAACTTGATGTTGACTTGAGCTTTCACCAAACCGGGTTCCCGGTTTTCCCAAATGCGGGTACCCGGTTTCTACTGACTTGGAGATTTTGATATTTTGATTCGTTGCTCGGATGGAAAAGTTTTCTTCACGAGAGTTGTTGGAAACATCATTCTAAGAACCTTTGAAGTTGATCACTAAAGCTAATTCTCAAAGTACACAAAGATAAGGTTAAAAGTATTTATATGAGAATTAGTTTCATAACATATAACAATAAAGCTTTGATCTAAAGGATAAAGAAGTGCTTTTTGATGAAAAAGAGTGCAAGAAGGAATATGTAAAACAAGAGTACTTAGCACACTAACCACAAGAGGATTTGTCACATTAAAACACCCTATTAAGGGAGGCTATATGCCAACAACAACTCGTTTGCATTTCGAGGATGACGACCATGGCCAACAAAATCTTTAAGATGATATCGAACGCCTCCATTAGAGAATCCACAATCTATTAGAAAATATTTTCCTAAAAATATAAATATAGTTTAATTACAATTTCTAGCTATGGAAAATAAACACGATAACAAAATAGTTACTGTCCCACACTTCTAGTCCATTACTCTTTGATAATTCATCACTTAACACTTTCAAATCATGCAGAATCTTCCCGACCACTCGGTACACAGATGAATTCAAAAGCAAATTGCCAAAACGTTTTGTGAAATAATTATATGGTGATTACGTTAACTGCTTATATCCCGGCCTTGTATCATTACTGAAATGTGGGTGCCATCAATGACATCAATGCAATCCTAACATTTTTAGTAAAAGATTTACTTATAGTCTAATTAGTAAATAATAATTTACATCCTGTATAAAGGGATGAACGTTTTTAAAGATAGGTTTATAATGTTTGAATTATTTGAGTAGTTAACTCTTATAAATGATACATACTTATTTAATAAATAATAATCCAGCATTTGACGATGATGCGGAAATTATTTGGCTTTTTTTTGTCAAATAAGATAAGGTAACATTATTTACACATCTGGTTCAAAAAGTTAAAAGCACCAAAAACTGTAAAATCGCTCCATTGGTTAAGATTAATATTCTGTCTAGTGCATTTTGCGAGAGCATCCGCTGTACCTTTGAGATTTCTGTTAATGTGACACACTTTCCAATCCTTGAATTTGGAAAGCCAGTTCTTCATTTCGGAAATCAAAGGGTAAATTTGCCCTCGAATACCTGATTCTTGAGAAATACCTTGAACTAGTTCAAGGTTATCGGAGTAAAATGAGACACTTCGACGGCTGTTGTAGCAATTGGCATCAATGGGGGAGGGAACTTTGTCATAAGACAACAAAAAGGTGTTATATAAGAAATATTATCGAAGGTGAAGCTTGGGCTCTTGTTTTCGCGTTGAGGTCCACAGGGGCTCTCAACTTACAGAAATAGCTCTTTCTACTCTGATAACCTTGAGCTAGTTCAATGTATTAACAAAGAGGTGGAGCTCCACTGGATTCTGAAACCACTCGTGGATGAAATTAATGGTTAGATTAATAAATTCTCGCTCTGAAAAATATCGTATATTAATAGGAAGTATAATTTCTTGACTGATTCAATTTCTAAATGCACAAGAAGAAGTATAGACATCTCAGGATGGAAGGACACGTCGGTCATTAGCTCGTATAATTTCTTTAATAGTATTTGTAGTCATTATAAGTTATAACCGTTTTAAGTGTACTTGACAAAATCAAAATATCAAAACAAAATAAATTAAGAATGAATAAATTTAAAGATTAAGATCATCCTTCATAAACATGAGTAATTTAATTCTAATATATCTCAAAATATGTGAAAGAAGTGTGCATATTTTTCGGAAAAATAGTTACGGTGTATGTAATTTGACCTGAACCACCTAAATTAAAAATAAATGTTATCCTTCATTTTATAAGACAGCTACATATATTGTACTACTCCCTTCGTCCATTTTTATTTGTCCACCTTTTTGGTGCACAAAGATTAAAAAGAGCATTTAATATTTTTCTTTTTTACACAAACACCCTTAATTAATACACATGATATCATTTATTACATTACTTTTTCTACTATTTCAATAGGGGTAATATTAGAAAAAGTAAGGAAAAAGTGTCTTGGTATTGATAAAGGGACAAATAATATTGGACACCTTCTTTTAGAAAGTTGGATAAATAAAAATGGACGTAGGGAGTATTTCTTTTCATTGTCTAGTTTATTAATTAAAAAACACAATTGAAGCCATAAAGTTGTTTATTCATTTCAAATTAACTTTTAAGGGCCTACTTATTGTACTAGATAATTGCTGATTAAACAAATTATTTCTGGATACTAACATAATGAACCTTACGTCCACCCCGCACCTAAGTGCATTATTTGAACATAATCAAACAACTTGACAAATATTCACATTATCATCATGTTAGAGACAATTCTCGACAGTTTAGTTAGGAGTCTTCTCTGCAGAAAAATAAGAGTTTTTTCATTTCTAACATTATTCAAAATAAATAATTACATATAAAATGCATTTAAAAAAATAATTATAAAAGTAACATCCTAATTTTTTCTTGAGGAACCCCTCTTATTTAATTTTTTTTAAAACTGAATTAGTAAGACGCTCCTTAAAAGAGCGTCTCACTTAATTAATTTGACGGGGTAGGAGGTGCTTACCGGAAAAGCGTCTTCCTTTAAATATATATATATATATATATATATATATATATATATATATATATATACTCTCAATTGGAAATACTAACCCTAACCTACCTTCTACTATTTCTTTTCTTTTTTTTCTCCAAAAATCCAAAATTAATCAATCCAAATAATCTACCAACTCAATCCATTCATCTTAATCATCTAAAAAATTAATCATTTTATCTATTACAGTTACTATTATGATTTGTTTCAGTTTTAATATATTTATATGTTTTAATTTGATTTTTATCTATATAAACGTGATATAATTAGTAGCATTTTTAGCAATTGTTGTATATTCAATGCATGTTGGTACACCTAATAAATGTTAGCATTTTGGTATTGTGGGTTAAATTGTTTGAATTTTTTTTTAAAATTATGGTAACTATATTGAATTTAATTTTGATTTTAGGTTTTGATAATATAAAATTTAATTGATTATATCATTATTGAATAATGGTGCGTTGGATTATATCAGTGGAGAAAGTGGTATGTGTACGACGAAAGAAAATCCAACTCTTCGTGAACTTAAACAGAAGATATGCGCAAATTATATATGGATCGAAAGAGAGGTTAGTTTTGATTTATTTGGGTGATGTCCCATTTTCTCGATCCCTCCATGATTTCATGTTTTAGTTATAAAATATGAGATGCTCAGTTCCATGATTAGCGGTGTAAAGAACGGGAACTATTATTGTGTTGAGGTTTATGTCGATGGAAATGAGAAAAAAAAAAGTTCTGGTTGATTTTCGACGCGAAAAGGGTAAACAAAGTGCGACTGGCCAGAGCTTTGATATTTCACCAGCCCTTAAAAAAGGGGTAAAAGCAAGAGGTACAGGTTTCGAACCCCCTCCCTGAACATCAGTAACCTAGTTCTGATTAAGTGAGAGAGAATATGCATGAGGAGGTGTATATATTTCTTATGGGAATAGTCGTGGTGCGCGAAAGCTAGCCCGGACACCCATATATATAAAAAAAATGGATTGAGTCAACTATTCCATCTACCACTCATGATACGATTTGTGATAGTGGTAGTGATAGTGACATATATAGTGATCGTGATAGTGATTCTTTTTTATTTGCAAAGAAGAAGAAGAGTTAAGTCAAGTTTCAGGGCGTATGAGACAGAAGAAGGCTCATATCATAGTGGTACTAGCTCGGACGAAGAAGTACACATCGACGATAATAATTTTGATCTAGATTTTGGTATTCCATATTTTGGAGATATTAGTATGGTTCATATGGAAAAAATACCGATTGGTCAACAAGTCTATCAAATTCAATCGAGGTAGAAGAAGAATTTATGTTAAATGCATTGTATGCATCAAAATAAGAACTTCTTATGGAGATGGATAGGTGGAATATTAAGAAGGGTAAAGAATATAAGACCGATCGAACCACAAGTAAATTGGTGACACGTAAATATCGATATGCTGAAGATGGGTTTAAGTGGCATCTTCGTGGGGCATTCATTTAAAATAGTAAAATATGGGAGATTAGAAAACTAAATATACATACTTGTCTAGCCAAAAATCTTATAAAAAATCACCTTCAACTCATTGTGAATTACATGTCAAGATGTGCATACAATATGGTGTTTAATGACATAGACACCAAAATTGCATCGATTCAATCTTTGATACATTCTGAACTGGACACCATATTTCGTATGGGAAGGAATGGCATGCTAAGCAAAAAATTCTTGAAGAATTATTTGGAATCGATGAGGTCGCTTTTACCTCTTTGCCGAGACTTTTTGGTGTGTTAGTTTACAAAAACCCAGGTACCATTGTCGGATTGAATACAAGTCAATTGTCGACAACAAAGCAACTTTCAATATGGTGTTCTGGGTATTTAGGGCTTCCATATTAGGGTTCCAATATGTGATGACTGTTGTTAGTATCGATGCGACCTATTTCTATGGTAAGTATGACAGAAAGATACTAATTGCGGTTGTGTATGTGATGGGAACAATCAGTTGTTTCCGTTATGTTATGTCTTGTCCGACTGTGAATCGACACATACTTGGACTTTTATTTTGCAACAGCTAAAAAATATTTTACAATGCAACAGAAAATATGTATACTCTCTAATCGATATCCAGGTATCTTGGCAACAATTACAACAAATATTTAGATCCTATTGGAGTCCATCGAATTTGCGTTCGTCACTTGGCGAATAATCTAAATCACAAGTTCAAAGATGTGCAGGCAAAAAACAGTCTCAAAAAAATCGCATACAAGACTAATAAAGGTGATTTTGATTTTTACTATGAACAATTTTGTGCTGTGAATAATGGTAAATATAAAGATTAGATCCGGAGGGTACCCTTGAAAACATGGTCCCTTGAATACGATGGAGGGTATCAGTATGGTAATATAACCACTAATTTATCGGTGGTATTCAATTCTGTGTTAAAAGGGGTGAGAGGGTTGCCTATAATGTCCATTATGGAGTTAACATTTAGTAGAACAGTTACCTATTTTGTAGAGAGGAGAGACAAGCAGGTGAGACATTGACGTCTAACAGTTTATGGCCACCAAAAGTGACGATCATGTTACACACAACTAAGAATAACGCTAAAACTTTACTTGTAAGCTCTACGATTTGGCGGATGTTATACTACACATTCAATATATACGTGGAAAGATGCCACATAATAATAGTCACCTTTATAGTAATTGTGGTGGAATAAACACGTTCGTGCGGGCAATGACAAATGTTTCATCGTCCTTGCAAACATTTAATTTGTATTTTTCAATCGCTCGGACAATCGTATGCACCCTATGTTTCACTGTATTTAACTCTCACAAATTACATATCATCGTATGCCGGAAAGCTTAGACCACTTATGGATAAACTAGACTATACGATATATGATAATGTACAAGTTATGGCGTGCAAAAGAAGAAGAATTACAAGAAGTGGGCGGAAAAATCACCACGCACACAACGAGATGGATGCTAGAGATCTATGTGGTAAAATCAAATGTGGTAAATGTCATCAATATGAGCACAACCATAAAACTTGTAAGTCGTGATTCAATAGATGTAGTTTTTCTTCAACAAACAATGTATGGTTTTTATTAATTTGTAATGATAATCAAACTTAACGTAATGTTATTTTATTTTAGTAATGACTATCAAACTCGCTTATTAATTTTTATTATTGTTGTTTGATGTCTTGTTTTATAAATAAAAGTACTCACACTATATCTTAAGAGCATTTAAAAATCTGTTAAAGAGAAGCGCTTCTCCAAGGAGCGCCTCCCTTCCCTATTTACTTTTGGCGAGGACAAATTGAATTGAGGCACTCCTAGAAAAAGCGCCTCCCTTTGACAATTTTTTTTTTGGAATAATACAATTATATGGTTAGAGTAGCCAATTTTATTTGCTGATTAAATAACCTATTGTATTTGAGGATTAAAAAATCTCTTTTATACGGATTAAAATCAATAAAATATTTTATATGACTCAAATATAATATCCTACTCAAACCAATAAAAATCATGCAAATTCACTAACTAATACAATTTATAATCGAATGCCTATTACAATCATTCAATTATATGTCCCAAAAAAAATCATTCAATTTCTTCTTCTCCTTCTCCTAGTTTGACGGTCAGATGACTCAAACTGTGTATCTTATGGCGGACTATATCCTTTGTGACATAATAGATAAATAAATAGTCTGAATTCTCTTGCACAATTGAGTTTGACCGGCATGCCCCATCTTTCCACCATATAGTCTCTCCGACCTCTTTACAAAAGAGATTTTAAGATCAAGTGCCTCTTTACAAAAATTAATATTCTTCACTAAATTTCTAGTAATACTCCCAACTTTACACTTGTTAGACATTTGACTAATGACATTCAAATTATCATACTCAGTAAAGAATTTATTTTTAAAGAACATTTTATTTGGTTATTTTCAAAACTAAGATGAATATTTGGGTTCACTCTAATCCTACGCTTTTACAAGCGAGGGGTACCCTTCAGGTGTTGCATAATCTCTAAATGCTAGCTCGCATCTTCTAAAGGTACCATCAATTTATCAATAAAAAATTGAATTAGTAATAGTATGTTAAATAAAAATAAATTATTTAAAGCCTCAATATTACCATTTTTTGAAGGTCGCTACCCCGAGAAATGTATCCTTGTTCGACTTCGCTGGATTCGCTCTTCGGTTTTGGGCGACCAATTAAAAAGGAAATACCTGTAGGAGTGGAACTCATCCCGAGAAATAGGTAGTTCTTGCACTATACAAATGAGCCAGAACAGCCAAACCCATACTATAAGTGCACGTAACGGCAAAATTTTCTAGAAAACGCAGATATAAGGCAGACACCTCAGTCTTCTTTGTAGCTGGGAGAAGAAAACCGCCAATGAAAAACATAATGTATCCCCTAGTATACTGCCGCAATGTCTTAGGATCGATATTTACATCCGGGCGTGCTGAAGGAGAAATACAATAAATAAACAAATATATGAAAAAACAAATTAAAAATTAAAAAACACTTACCATCGCCGAAACTTTTCTTAAGCCACTTCAACATCAAAATGTTCTGCCAAGTAGTCGCATACACTCTGTATATGTAGGTCCATATAGGTGGCATTGCATAGAACAAGTTCGCCATCTATGCGTAACCCTATGATCATGGCGCCATCTTGTAACGTCACCGTCATCTCACAGACCGACAAGTGAAATGTGTGGGTCTCTCGCCTCCACCTTTCAACCAAAGTGGTGCACAAGGATCGGTCTGTAACAACTTTGGGAATTTTTGGAATAAACCTTAAAGGCGACTTCTTCGATAAATGGAAGGATTTGAGCATCGGGCGCCCATAAAGTGGATAGGTTAGTCGAAATTCTGTAATTGTCCTTTCACAACAAAATATCGGTTTAATTGTAAAATTAAAATAAATTAAACATTGAAAAAATATGAGGAATAACTGACATCGGCTTTCCAAATTTTTTCACTCAGATGAAATCTTTGACGACTAAGCACGACATATGAGAAAGCAAGGTCGTAGTCTACTTGATGTAGTCTAGCCATTGTTTCGTCATGTAACATAATTTAAAGGGACCAATAATGCACTAATTTTTTTAGGGATATAAGGTACAATAAAATAATTTTAGATACTTATAGTGCAATATAATCATTTAAGGTACTGATAGTGCAATAAATAATTAAAGGGGCCTATAAGACAATTTCCTTAATTAAAGGGGAATATAGTGCAATTGTATAAATCTAATATAGTGCAATTTGCTAAATTTAAGGGACATAAAGTAAAATTTTATAAATTTAGGGCCATAAAGTGCAATAAAATAGTTTAAACAATTTATAGTGGAATAAATTATTTAAGGGATCAATAGTGCAATTTTCTAAATGTAAGGGACCTGTGGTGCAATTTTATAGATTTAAGAGACCTAAAGTGCAATTTCTAGAATATTTTGAGGATCTATAGTGCAATTATATAAAATTAATGGACCTATAGTGTAAAATCATATAATACAACCTAAAGTGCAATTTATTGAATTGAATAGACCTACATTGTAATTTCATAAATTAATAGACCTATAGTGCAATTTCTTCAACTATGCACAAATTTCATATCTTCATATCACAAAACCAACAAATCTACTATATATATATATATATATATATATATATATATATATATATATATATATATATATATATATATATATATATATATATATATATACATATATGTGATTATATTAAATAAAAAGAGGAGAAGATATACCTAATTCCGAGTAAGAAATTGATGGTGGTGGTGGTTTCTCGGAGGGCGGCGGCAGGGCAGGACGACAGCTTTTTTTTTCTTCTTTATTTTGGTAAATGACAGAAATAGAAGGGTTTGGTGTTTTAGTAGAAGAGGGGCGCTCTTTCGAAGAACGCCTCAAAACCAACTTTCACGTTAAATTAAAGGCGCTCCTTCGCGGAGCGCCTCACTCTGATTAACGGCTAATCTTTGACCACCAAATAAATTAATAAAATAATTGGGGAGAATCGCTCCTCGAAAGAGCGCCTATACGTTACTTTCGTAATTGTTTTTCCAAATAAGTTTATGTTGCAATTGTTTTTTTAAAAAATGTTAGAAATAAAAAACTAAAAAAATAAAGTAATTAATTAAAAAACCATCACTAATCTTAGCTGTCGTCACCAAAAAAATTCTCCTTTCTCGACATTGGTAGTCACCCCCTATTTCTTGTTTCTCTTTTACACTTTTTATGTCTTTTGCCTGTTATTTTTTCCCTTTCCTTCCCACTACTATGTTTTCCTTTGTCTTTGTTATTACTGTTCTGTAGGGCTGCACTCGGGTCGGGTATCCGACCCTAAGGGTATACCTCTACACCCAACCCGAAGCTATCCGGTTTAACTTGCCTAAACCCTAAACCTAACCCTGAGGTATGGAAACTGTCATGTTGGGTTAGTGTGGGTGGGGTCGGTTTTCGGTCGGACTCAGTTTTGGTCAACAAAAAGTCAAACATCTCAAAATAGGTAAAAAAAAAGGAAAAATTGGAATAAAGTTTCCATAAATAGTAATTTGTTAAAGATAATAACTTTCCAAAAATAGTAAGTTGCAAAAAATTACAATCTGTTTACATTACAAGTCTCAAATATACAACACTTTAAATTGCATAAAATGTGCAAAGTAAGAAGCTAAAATGTACAAAAGTGGGTTGCATTTGCTTGATAGCTTCCAAAATAAACTGGCTCATCATTCCTGCAATACATACTACAAAGGAGAAAAATAGATTAGAAGATGCCTCCGATTTTTTTTCATCATTGGCATTAAAATTTAAAATAGGTCTCAGAATTAATATCTTCATCGACTCTATATAATTAGGGACAAGGGATAACTTACGGACCAAGGGACTGCTTTTAAAACTTACAAATATTCAACCACCTAGAGCTCAATCATAATATTAATATGTTTCCATCTCAACAAATACTTATCATGAAAAGAAGAGAAGTTGCAAACATATATCTAAACAAATACTTATCATGAAAAGAAAAGGAGTTGCAAACATATATTACATATCATGGGCGCCATGAAACCTCCACCTTTAGTGTTCTAATTTGCATTCCTGTAAATGAGCGGCCACTATTATTAATTTAGTGTTTGTAAAACTTTGTATTGAACATGAAAGACTCTTCCGATCAAATAGAATAGACAGGGAAGCCTCCACCTTTAGTGGTCTAGTATGGATAGGAGAATTCAAATATCCAACCTTAATACTTTGTAAATTAAGTATATAACCAAAAATGTTTATTATATATATATATATATATATATATATATATATATATATATATATATATATATATATATATATATATATATATATATATATATTACTTTTGAATGTGAACTAAATATTTACCAATCCATCATAGTGGGCATAATAATGTTGTACTAGCAAATAGCATTGCATCATTTTGCTTCCCGTAGGTGTGGGTCTCAACTGTTACAACTTATGAGTCACATAATGAAACTTTTTTTGTTATATTAGAGTTATATGATTTCACATTCTTGTGTCAAATGTGTATAACTGTAAATCATTAAAACATACAAGATTTAGAACGACCGATAAAAAACAATAGAATGATGATTATTATACACTTTCACACCCTTATGTTTGCAAATCAAATCTCTATAAACACAATTTTAATAAAAAATTACCATTAAACACTTGATTAAAGTTTAAATTATTTCAAAAAAACTCTTATATTAAAAAAATTAACAGTTTATATAACACCCCTAATCAAATAGATCTATCTATATTCCATATCATATTTAGTATAATTATAGGAATTTAAAAAGTAGGATTTTAAAAAAAATCATATCTTAAAAAGGAGGTTTTCAGACAATGAAACCCTAGCTGAGTAGCCATATCCATTTTAGAACCCATTAACCAAGGATTAAAAACATATACGATATAACCATGGTAAGCACATCAACCAGATTACACACATGTTGGTGCTAAGTCAATGGTATAATCAACCATATATGTGGGTAAAGGGTGTAATTTACAGAGTACAATCAACCAATTTTTACCGGAGATAATCAAAAAGATTGGACAAGAATGGGAAGAAAGGTTAGAGTTTCTACTTACCCAGAGAAAGAGAGAGAAGAGATAAGAATCGTAAGTATATAATGAATGAGATGAGTAAAGAGTAAGTGGAGTATACGATGTGAGGAGTCAAGTTGGGTTGGGCCAAGTCTTTTAAGGACTAAAATATTAGATAAAAAACTGGAGCCTATATGTTGGTTCGGGTTGGGTACGCGCGGTTTGGGCTGACCCCAACCAATAAACTGATCCAAAATTAAAAAAAGTTATTTCCAATCCTAATGGGTGCGCAGGTGCGGGTTTTTTAAGGTCAGATGGGGTCGGGTTGGTCGGGTGGACGGGTTTTCGGATCTGTTTGTGTAGTGTGTCTACACGCTGATGTTGTCAATAAACTCGATAACTTATTTCTTGATGTCAATATTCTAAAAGATGATAGATAGGGAGTCAGATATCTTAAAGTGCCTAGAAGTTTAGACGGGAATCTAGACAGTGTTTAGGTAATTTTCTTTTAGACGGGGTTTAAATTTTTTATTTGTATACAAATATATATTATTAATTTATTTATTTAATAAAATAAAAAAATCTTTTAAATTATAACATTTTAGGTGACATAAGTTACCTAGGCCAATTCTAATGCCTAGGCAAACCTAGGCGGGAATTTTTAGAACAAAGGTTGATGTATTAGATAATCTTTTATTGGTGCTCTTGTTTTTTTTTTTTGTTACATAGGAGAGCCACTTTGGACTCGGAGTCATTGACTCGGTTCGAACCTGCACCACTAGATTGGTAGACCAAGGCCCTGGCCAGTGAGCTAATCCCATCTGGTTATTGGTGCTCTTGTTTTCCTCTCGATAGATGTTCCTATTTTCATTTACATGTGGTGTTGCTGCTGATAACTCGTCGAAAAAGTTCATTGTCGTCGATGTTGCTGGTCGGAAGCTTATTGTTGCCTGTAAACTTTATGTTGTTGATAAACTCGTAGATGCGTTGCTATTACAAAAAAGCTCACGTGTTGTTTTTATTTGTCGGAAGCACTGTGTTGGTCAAACTTTCTTTTGATGTTGTTAGTCTGATTGTTAAATGTTGCTCGCCATCCGGTCATCGCTCAGACTAGGTTTGAATTCTAAGTAGTTTAGAAAATGCTTGTTTGGGTGGTAGTTACGTGTTTCTTTGTTTGAGGGTCTACTTGGTCATGTTTCGTTTATGCCCAAAATCTAATCTAGTTTCCGACAATTCTATTTCACAGCTACAATACCAATTCAGTTTGGGTCACCAAAACTGTAGTATATTCCTTTATTCCTTCGTATGCTTTGGAATTTTGGTTGTTGTTAAGCGTGTTTCATTTATCGCTTTTGTCTAGGAATGGAGGTTGTGTCTCTACAAATCAAGGCTATTTGTTTGTTACATATGATTATTGGCATGGGTTGGTGATTACCGCGTGTATTGTTTTCTTGTCAGTTACGTGGCTCGATTATTCTTTGGGATAGGATTGATTTGGTTTAAGACATGGGATGGCGTGTCATGGTGGTTGTGTGTGATTTTTTTTGGTGCTTTTTGTACAAAATTTTATCCGTCGTGGTTTATTGGTCACTGTTGTCTGGAATTTCCTTTATACTTTACCAATATTGCTGGTTGTTATTACTTGGGTTTAGAGAGTTTGATTTAATATCTTATGGAGTTCTTGTGCTTCATATGGCTACGAAGTCGCTGACTACATGTGTTTTTGTTCACTTGTCAGTTGCATGTCTCGATTGTACGTTTGGGTAAGGCTCATTGGTTTGTGATGGATGGTGGTGGTTCAAGTAGGAGCTAGATTCATGGGGTTTAATTTTGCATGTTATGTTTGTTGTTGTGCTTATTGTGTCTCAGGTTTTTCTCATCTTTATTACTGGTTGTTTCTCCTTTGGAGATGCTGATGGTCCTTTGACTCATGGGTGATAGTTTTTTTTTTTTTGTTCAAATTCTCATGGGTGATAGAATAATACGTGTGTGGGTATTTGTCTATTATTTGTCAATAATTGTACTTTATGTATGTGGGTGTTGAGTTGGTATGTTTGTGATAGGTAGAGATGCTTGGTGGTTGAAAGACTGATTTTTTTATTTCAACATGCGCTTATTTTATATGATTTGAGGGTTGCCAGTTCTCATTTTATCATGCATTTGAACGTAAAATTCCTTTCTTAGTTTTAAGGTATGTTTGGATTGAGGTTAGTGAGAAGAATAGAAAGGAAAAGAAATAATTTATGATATATTCTATAGTTTGGATTAAAAGATTTTTTAAAGAAAAGTAATTTGAGTGATAATGAAAAACATTTATAAACTTTATTAAGTAATGATATATATCACTTCTTTATCTTTTTACCTTTTATTTGGAGTCTATGTGGAGATTTTAAAAAAAGTAATGTTATATATCACCCTTTCACCTCTTATGTGGAGCCTATGTGGCATTAAATAAAAGAGAGAAAAAAAAATTATTTAAGAAAAAGAAATATCATGATTGGTTTTTAAAATTCTATATAGGCTCCACATAAGGGGTGAAGGGGTGATATATATCATTACTCTTTTAAAAATCAATTATGATGTTTATTTTTCTTAAATAACTTTTTTTTCTTTCTTTTATTTAATGCCACATAGGCTCAATATAAGGGGTGAAGAGGTGAAGGGGTGATATATACCATTACTCAACTTCATTATATAATCACTTCAAATCGGAGTCAAATAGAAAGAAAGAATTTTAATAAATAAGTAAGAGTATAAAAATAACATTAACCCCTTACAAACAAGGATAAAAATGGAAATATCTTAATATTTTTTTTCTTTTCTTATTTTTTTCTAATCTAACCAAAAAAAAAAAACTCAAAATCCTTTATAAATTTTTTTTTTGTTAAAATTATCTATTAATCCAAAGGAAAATTCTTCCATCCAATATTGGATGATCCTACACCAATGATATTAGTACACATACCCCATGTTTTAAACTTGCAAAAGTAACTAACATATTAATCTAGTGACATGTGTTTCACTAAAATAATTAATGGCTGTGATAGGAATATTGGACCATCCAATATTGGATGGAAGTATTACCCTAATCCAAATAACATTTTTCTCTTCCTTTTTTTCTTTTATAATTTTTCTTTTCTTTTTTCTTATTATTTTTCCCTCCTGAATACACGCACACTCTTAGAATTATATTAGTTTTGTTCAATTACTAACAAAAATGAAAGTTTTGTTCTAGTGATTTTCCTTGACGGGATCTGCTATGATATTTTGTCCCCCTTTCCCATGTTTAGGTTGTTTTTTTTTCAGACGAAATCATATTTAGGTTTGAAACTATCTTTTTTTATGGTTGGTTTTGTATTTTTTTTCCTTGTATATTTTATCCTGAATTAATTGTTAACTCGATGTGTGTTGCATTGAGAGAAAGTTTAATGAGGTTACAGATTATTTGGCTAAGTGTGTAGGACGCAATTTAGATTACTTTGGGTAGAAAAACATCACGCTGGTTGAAAGTTTCAGATTTTTGAATAACTTACGTGATAAAAACAATGTTAGATAATTAGATTGTTTTAGATTATTCTGATTTTTTTAACTGACAAAAAAGAAATTGGTTAACTTGATGATTATCCCATTATGTAATTCTAATATTTTTAATATTGTTTTGCTAACAAAAAAAACTTTGTTTGAAAAATAAAAATTCAATTGGTTTAGACATTATCCAAGATTTGGATAAAGGATAACTAATTAGAATTTAGAAGATTTTGAATTTCCTTAAAGTCGTGTTTAGAGTTTTTCTAATCAATGTATTAGAGATAAGACTGTAAAACAAAACAAATTATTGGAGTTGACTATATTGTTTATATAATTTTTTTTTATTATATAAGAGCTATTTTAGATTTAAAGTTATTAATTCAGTTCAAACTTACTTCAATAGATTGAATGACTAATACCTTGACTAATGAACTAATTTTATCTAATTAATTAAACTATTTTCAATGTAAAAGACCTATACGATTAAAAAGAAAGTAATGAGATCGATAGATGGCCTAGTGATTAGGTTACTCCGCAGAGACCAAGAAGTCTTGGGATCGAATCTCATTGGAGTCAAAATGATTCCGAGTTCAAAGTAGCTCTCTCATTTATTAAAAAAAAGAGTAATGATATTCTTTTCATTTTCTTTTACTTAGGAGTGTTTATCGTAGTATCAATATTTTTGACCATACAATTCCCAATTAATTCATTTTGGTTCTTTATCTTTCTAAACATATTTTGCCTATATATAATAATTATTTCAATCAACAAAACACATTTTGCCCTTCTCTTTCGGTTCGGTCAACTATTGTATGAACATGAAATAAAAAATTTAAACCGTACAAATTATAATTTGAAATTTTTTCAATCTAATATTAGAATTACCTAAACAACAATTCTGATTTATATATTGGACCATTCAATATTAGATGGAAATTTTACCCAATTTAATTTTTTTTTACTTAAATCTAAAAGTTTAACATAATATCTATTTTCTCGTTAAAAATAATTTAATGAACAACAAAATTTCATTATCATCTATGAAGAAGTGATAAAGGTACGATGTGAATAGAATACAAAAGTATACACTTTTACTTTCTTAAAAATTGTCACTTTACATCTTTCATTACAAGATTGTTTCTTTCTTGATATGGTAAACTATAGGTGTGAAAGGCAATTGCCACACTTTTCTTCTCCAATCCTCTTAGGTTTTAATTTTCTTAAACTATTTGAGCGAGTTCAATACAATGTTAATTTCTTTGTCAGCACTTATTCACTTATTCACCTAATTCCAAATGTCATTAGCAAAAATACATTCGAAAAATAAATAATTATTCGATTTGAAATCTTCACCACAAAACCATAAAAGTGGATCCAACTCCATATATATCATCCAATCCTTGGTTTCTAAACCTCTTTTGTAATGTTATCCAAATAATGATTGCATATTTAGGAGTTTCACATGTATCTTACATAATATTGGACCAAGGTCTCGAAAGACATCGGTGGCGAAAGATATCATAAGTCATGCTATATAAAGAAAAATACTAACCACTAGCAAGATTGTTCGCGGTGAAAAGATCGTTGGCAGAAGAAAAATATCTAGATAATATTTTCTCACCTTCCACATTTCCAAGAGAAGATCCATTATCATCCTTCAACTTCCACATATATCAAAAGAGGTGAATATGCTTTAACCACATCCCATATTACCATCTTTAATACTAGTTGTAGTGGAAAAATATATATTGGTTCAATAAGCCCATAAAAGATTGTAGAGTGAAAGGGGTTTGACTCAATAGAAGGGTGCCGATTATGAACTAAGAAAAGTCTAGTCCATTAAAGATAGGAAATGATCATTCCATATGGGCTTATGGTATATTGTATGTGGATCCTGGAAGCTATCCGGTAACCTTATAACTTGGGCTTCCAAGAGAAGATCATTAAGGTTGCTAGACAGTAACTTCGAAGACAAGTAAGTCGCACCTATATATATCCATTCTCATTGAGAAAGTGTCAGACGTTCACTCGCATATGAAACCCTAAGCAACCCACTCTCTCAAACATCACCTCAACAACTCAGTAAATACCTTTATCAAGTCTTCACTCTTCCTAGGTAAGGAACCATGAACCAAATATCTTCATATTACAGATATCCTCCCATATAAATCTCTAATCAGATTGTTAAGTTGTACCAGCTGCAAGTACCAAGTCGGAAGGATCAAGGGCCACATCCCTTGATCCATATTGTAGAAAATCATGCCTACAAGTTGGCGCCCATCAAGGGGAACTAGCAATAAAATTCAACCCAACGGTCTTCCAAAATTACATTACTTCCCTATCTCCACTTATGGTCACCAAAGGTAACATTACAGCAGCTCATTTCGCCAAGTGAAACTAATGATGGAAATAGGATATTTAATACCAAGTATAAAATATTACAAGAGCTTAATAGTAAGTTGATAATGAAGAAAGAGCCCATGTTCCAATGAAATTTGAAGGAAGGTGATTTAGAGGAGGGAGATGATTAAGTGGAGATCAGTTCACAACTATGATCCAGGTAGGTCGTGGGTTCATGGGTGAGGCACGCCCCTAATGCCAAATATTTCAAGGTGCTGGTCACCCTCACAAAGAATTCCTTGGAAAACTAAATATCATTTTTTGATCACTCAAGTTATCAATCATTTTTGTCTTGTCGATAAACATCGCTCTATAACTTGTAATATATATTACTCGCTACTTCTAATACTAACATGTATAATTTTTATTGATTTGATGATGAAATTGATGCTTTTAGTAGATTTTTGGGTAATTTCAAAGTGGCATATACTTCAGGAAGTAGTTCCCTGATTGGTGTCCATCAAGCCTCATGTTGTTGACAACAGTGTATTTACATGGTTATTTCTGAATAATATGATGAATATAAGAGAATAATTTGTTATATTATTGTTGTGAAACAATATAGCTTATATAGAAGAAGAGAGAGAGGTGATTACAGCATGATTCACACAACTCTCTTTGTACTACTAAACAGTTATAACTAATTTGGCATCTAGTCTAACAACTTAACTACATAGCCGAGTATACTAACTAGATAGATGAGTTTATTTAACTAGATAGCTGAGTTATACTTATCATCCCCCCTCAAGCTGAGCTCACCTAAGAAGAGGAAGCTTGCCAATTAATGAGGAGAAAAGAGTTGATGACAAACTCTTAGTAAAAACATCAGCAACCTGTGCTAAAGCAGGCACATGTGTTAAGTTGAGTAAATTACGTTGAACCTGTTCTCGAACGAAATAAAAATCAACGTCAATATGTCTTGTGCGAGTATGAAAAACTGGATTAGAAGCCAAAGCAATAGCGGATAAGTTGTCACAAGAAAGGAGAGGCGTAACAATAGGAATTTTTAAACTCGTAAGCATAAATGTTAGCCATTTAATTTCTGCAGAAACATAGGCAAGAGCTCGATATTCCGCCTCAGTGGAAGAATGAGATACAGTTGTTTGACGCTTTAAACCCCAAGAGATAAGATTATCACCTAAAAAGATACAATATCTTGTTGTGGAACACCTATTACTAGTATTACTTGCCCAATCTGACTCATAAAACGCTCAAATAGAAGTTGAAAAAGAAGTAAAAGACAGACCATAGTGAATTGCCCCTTTAATATATATCAACAGCTTCTTCAAGGCTTCATAATCCAAATTAGTAGGCTTATTCATAGCTTGACAAATTTGATTAACATCATACGTAATATCTGGATGAGTAATCGTCAATTATTGCGGAGCACCAATTATACTACGGAAAAGAAAGGGATTCTCATAAGGGAGCAAGTCATGATTGGTGGTGGGTCCTAGGGTGTTAGAAAATAAAGTAAATAATAAAGAGAAACCACAAACTGCAAGTGTCCAGTTGTCCAAAGTAATATATGATAATCAAGTTCGTTCTCAGGGACGGATTAGGTTTAACCCAAATATTAATCAAGTAGTAAGAATAATTGCTTAGAAAAATAAAAGATAAGATTTTTGTTTGGTTTTCTTAATTAAAAGATGCAAATAAAGTAAAGACTAAAAATAAATTAACTAGAAATAAATAAAGCAAATAAATGACTAACTTCAAATGAGAGAGATACTTGAGTCTCGCAAGGAATCCACTTAATCGATATAATCTATGCCATGTTTAAGGGTAGAATTGGAATTATAATATTAGTCGGGACTCTAATATCTTCTAGCCCCCTGTCGGGTGGACCTAGGAGCTATCCTAAAGTACTATAAACACATGTATGGTCGAATATGCCTCTTCGGATGATATGATTTTACCTCTTTGGCTATGTAACTAGTTAAGCCTGTCGGTCAATAACAGACATTACACGGGTATTACCTAGATCTGTATTCAAACCCCCCTGTCGGATGATCACTTCGCCACTAAAGTGAATAGCCCAATTACTAAAAGCTATTTCTAGTTGCTCCTACAAGAAATAGTAATGAAAATAAAGTAATATCCAATATATAAAACTCAATTCAATTTAAATCATAACAATCCCAAATTCAAAACATAGGTTAATTAATTAAGGTTCATCCTTTTTATGCGATTCTCAAGTATATGGAAATTTAGCTCATGTTAAAATTGAAGACTGAAATTAAATAAAAGAAATTCATGTTCAAATACAAAAGATAAATTAATAACCTAAAGGGTAGGATGACTATTGATGGAAGATCAGGATTCCTCCCGCACTAACTTTTCCTTGCCTTCTTGCTCTGACTTGAAAACCTTAAGCCTCTTGAGTATGGGTTGATTGTGTTGGTCTTTTTTTTTCAATTGAAAGAAAAAGTTAACCAATATTATACATTAAATTAAGAAAACTAGTAGCTCCTATAAATGAGTAATCTTTTTATTGGAAGAGATTGATATTCCGTCTTATACATTTCGCAAGATTGTGTTCGTCATAGATTTGATAGTAACACTTTGTAATTTTTCCTTTATCTAATTAAATGGTATCTATTTCAATTAAAATAAATAAGGACAAAAATCAACTCCAAAATGATTTCATCCCATTTAAATTTAATATCTAAAATTAGCTTTATCTAAAAGTTTGTTGTCCAAAAAATGCCTTATTTAAATAAGTTACTAACTCTATATAATTTAAATAAGTTACTAACTCTATATAGGTATTTAGTAGACTATACCTCATAAAATAGTTTAAATCTTATATGCTTACTAAAATGTAGACTTAAAAAGTTATTTTTCTAAGTATTTTATACAAATATGACACTTTTTATAGAAAGAGTGAATATTTAAATTAGGGAAAAAGATATCGTAGATACTCGATATTTCGTATTTTGAATAGATACATATCCATGATTTCAGAAGTGGACAAACAAGCACATAACATTTCAAATTTTAACTTACGTTAGCACCTAACGTTAATTCTAGTGTTAAGTGATGACGTGACATAAATAAAACATGTATTTCATAACTAAAATAATTTATAATTAAATAAAAATACTATGCCATGTCACACTACTACAGTTGTTGTATTTTGCGAGGACCCGCGTCTTCGCGAAAGACAACGAAAGTCGTCGCGAAATACTGGTTTTGTCTTTAGCGAGGACCTGTCGTCACTAAAGGTTTCTCGCTAAAAGTTCGCCGCGAAAGACACAAACTCGCGACGACATTTGCGCGTCGTCGCGTGAGGTGCCTTATCTATTGAGAGGACACCATGTCCTCGTTAAAGATCATGTCATTTGCGACGAGGGAGTCCTCGCAAAAGACTTGGTCAGCTGCGAGGACAATGTTCTCGCATTTGCTGTCCATATCTTTAGCGAGGACTTTGGATATTTTTTTAGCGAGAAAAATTTCATCGCTAAAGATTTTTTTTAAATTTTATTTATTTAATTGGTTTTTTTTAATTTGTTATATATTTTTTTCTTTTTTTATTAGTTTTTTTCTTTTTGTAATTGTTTTTTTTATTACTTTCTTTTTATTAGTTTTATATAAGAAAAGAGAACATATTATAAAACCGAAAACTGAAATATATAATAAACAAGAATAGATAATCACAAGGTCAACATTCAAAAATCCTAAAAAGTCAACAATCAACTGAAAGTCAAACAATACAAACTAGGGATTAGATAAATTTTCTTCATCTTCTTCTTCTTCAGCGGAACTATAACATTGGTCCATAAGCTGGAGTGGCGAGCCGGACGGAGCAGTACGAGGATCAGAAGGAATGGCTCGGGCTCGGGAGGTACCAGCAGGAGCACCAGAAGGAGTGCCGGATGGAGGGACAACTGTCTCAAATCCACGTTCTTCTCTGCATCTATTAAGTAATGAGATTGTTTGACTCATCCGCGCGTCTACCACCTCCTTAGTATAGTGGAACCGTATCCCGAATCGCATGGTTGACGACTTGACCCACGTGATGCGAGTATGGGCCAACAGGGTTCCACGTTTTGTCATATGTGCAAAACTCCATGGGAAGTCTCCCTCCCGTACTTTTGCTTCGATAAGATGACCAAAGCTAGAGTCGTCTTGCCCATGGGCTTTCGGGCCTTATTCCTTGTTTAATTTTACGATTAAATTCCTATTTTAGTCAAAATTATGTTTACAAAAAAAAAAGAATACCCGGTGAGCTGCAACCCCCGACGGATTATTAGGATTTTGAGTGGGATCGTTACCACCGCCATCTCCTCTGTGTCCACGTGCCACTGCTGCCATCTGAGGAAATAAAATACAATTTTACCCCTAAACTTTAAAAAACAACACTAAGGCACCTAAAGTTTTTAAATAATTCACTAAGGCTCTAATTATTTAAATTTTCAATTTTACCCCTAAACTTTTAAAAACTACACTTAGGCCCTAATTTTATCAAAATTTTCAATTCTACCTTTAAACTTTTAAAAAATACACTAAGACACCTAAAATTTCTAAAAATACACTAAGGCCCTAATTTAGTTAATATTTTCAATTCCACCCCTAAACTTTTAAAAATTATACTAAGGCACCTAAAGGTTTTAAAAAATTCACTAAGGCCCTAAATGTTTTAATAAATTTCACTTTTACCCCTAAACTTTTTAAAAAATACACTGAGGCACCTAATGTTTCTTAAAAATTCACTAAGTCCCTAAATATATTAAAAACTACAATTTTAACCCTAAACTTTTTAAAAATACACTAAGGACCTAATGTTTCTTAAAAATTTATTAAGGCCCTAAATATTTTTAAAATTACAATTTTAACCCTAAACTTTTAAAAAATACACTAAGGCACCTAAATTTTCTAAAAAATTCCATAAAGCCATAAATGTTTTAAAAAATACAATTTTAACCCTAAACTTTTAAAAAATACGCTAAGGCACCTAAATGTTCTAAAAAATACCCTAAAGCCCTAAATGTTTTAAAACTTACAATTTTAACCCTAAACATTAAAAAATTACACTAAGCACCTAAATTATTTAAAAAATTCCCTATGGTCCTAAATTATTTACAAATTGTTCCCAAGGCCCTAAATTATATAATTACACCTAAAACTATTCAAATTTGCAATTTTACCCTAAAATTATCTAAAACCTACATAATAGCACAACAATTATTTTCCCAAAACAATTTTAACTACAAAATGTACCCAAAAATCAATTTATTCCTAATTATATGAAAAAAAAATTAACAAATCCAAACAAAAAAATAAGCTTCTAGAGATGTTTTCATTAAATTAAATACCTAATAAATTAGCTAAATATACACTATATATTCGGATTACATATAGGGCTAAAAATAAAAGTTGGAAAAATTTAATTATTTTTTAGAAATGGAAAAAAACTAAAAAAAAATAAAAAAGGTTGGATTACATACCTTCTTTGTCGAGATTGTTGGTTGTTATCAAGTTATTACATCACCCCATAGCAAGAACATATAAAAAAAATCCAAGTTAGTAACTAAAAAGAAATTGTTGAAAAATTGAATGATTTTGTTGTTATTTACCTTGATTGATGATGTTGGAAGGTTGGGGAACGATAATCCTTGATTAGCCGGAGCTTGGAGGTACTGGAATTGCTAGATTGAAGTGGAGAAGAATGGAGAAAAAGGGGGAGTTGAAGATGAATGAAGAAGAAGAGTGGTCTCGGCTTGGGTTTTATTTTGTTCGCAAAGATCTTTAGCGAGGACCTAGTCCTCGCTAAATAGTAAAGTCTTAGAGAAAGCCCCATTAAATAGATGGGCAGGAAAACAAGCTCCAAACACGTGGCCAAACTTTTCAGCTAGCATCTTTAACGACGACTTTGTCCTCGCGAAAGACTTCATGTCTTTTGCGACGGGTTCATCGTGAAGAATTCCTCGCTAAAGACATAAAGTCTTTTGCGATGACCAAGTCCTCGCTAAAGATAATTTGTATAATTTATGTTTCAACAAGTTTTCCGACCAATACGGTAAACGGTAAAATATACTATTTTTCTTCCAATTCGACTCACGAGGCCCAGTTCTCTTTGCCACCTTGGCACCAAAGTCCTTGTGTTTTCCCGGAAATACAATCGGCACCCTATCAAACTGCGTCTGAATATCTACGGGAATATGTTTCCGAGGGGGGCCCTATTATCGGCTTTAACGTAACCACCGCATGTGATCAAAATGAATAACTCCTTTATTAACCTCCACAGAATAAGTATATTCAATGCATTCGGGACAACTAAGTAGCCTTGACCCGACCATCCTGAAGTATACGATCTAGCCGGGTAATCATTCGTCGTGAACAACAAACTACCCTTCATTACAAATTCTTCCTTCTTATGTGCATCCCATGTAACTATCCCCGTACCCCACAACGTTTCCAACTCATCTATAGCCGGACGGAGAAATACATCCATAACCTTTCCAGGTGAACGAGGAATCGGTATCAATGGAGTAAGCATAAACGTTGATTCTTTCATGCATAACCAAGACGACAAGTTGTAGATTGTCAATATAACCAGCCATATGTTGTATGAGTTGTTTTTCATGGAGAAAGGACAAAACCCATCGATCCCCAAACCAAGGCGTACATTACGTGGTTCACTAGCAAACTCAGGATTCCTCTCATCAAATGTTTTCCAACTATGACCATTAACGGGATGACGCAACACGTCTTCGATGGTACTCTTTCCGGTATGGTGCCAAATCATATCTTTCGCGGTGTGCCTCGAAACATACATTCTCGGTAACCTAGGCGCAATCTGAAAATAGTGCAGCTTCTTATGCGACACTTGCTTCCCCTTCTTTGGGTCCCACCTTGATTCTACACAAACTGGACATTTCTCGGGATTCTCACTCTCTCTATAATACAATACGCATTCATTCAAATACACGTCGATCGTGGTGTATCCCATGCCCAAACTTTTCAACTTTTGATTGCAATCCATATAAGAATCAGGTACGTTATGAGGTTCAGGCAAAACACGACCCAACAACTGAAGAAGTTTGGTAAAAGAGGTGTTCGTCCACTTGTTCTTCACTTTCACAAGCATTAGCTTTGCTATGAAATCCAAAGAACTCGTCTTAGTACAATTGGGGTACAAATCTGTCTCCGTTTCCTTGACCAACGCGTTGAAAGACCCACGACCACTTCCATTAACATTCTTGTCACGCATCTCGGTGTCACCGGAGTTCCTGCCAGTTTCAAATATGGGTCCCCAATCATGAATTACATTACCCATTACATTATCTTTGTTTGGTTCATCCACGGGAATTACTACTTCTTCCTCGTGTTTCGTCCAAACCTCATACGATGACCAAATACCCCACTAAAATAGATGCCCTTGAACAACGTCAATTGTAAACTTTGATTATTAAAATAATGATTACACAGACAAAATATTTTACCGGCATGATCCACTTTGTTGCTCGCAAACTCAAGAAACTGTAATATACCTGTGATATATTACCTCGTAACCTTATTTTTTGATTTAACCAACTCTTGTCCATTCTCTAAAGTAAATTAAAACACTAAATATTATTTTAATTCGTTTAATTTAAATACTACTTAGATCATACGATTATAAAAAATTACTTCAATATTTTATGAAAAAGTCACTAAGGCCCCTAAAGTTTATTAAAATGTCACTTTGACCCCTAAAGTTTATTAAATGTCAATAAAGCACCTAAAGTTTATTAAAAATTCACGTTTACCCCTATATTTTATGAAAAAGACTCTAAGGCACCTAAAGTTTAATAAATTTTTACTTTTACCCCTAAACTATATAAAATGCCTCTAAGTCCTCTAAATTTTTTAAATATTTTACTAAAGCACCAAAAGTTTATTAAAATGTCACTTTTACCCCTAAATTTTATTACATGTCAATAAGGCACCTAAAGTTTATTAATATCTCACCTTTACCCCTACATTTTATGAAAACGACACTAAGACACCTAAAGTTTAATAAAATTTCACTTTAACCCCTACACTATATAAAAATCCCTCTAAGGCCTCTAATTTTTTTTAAATTATACTAAAGCAACTAAAGTTTATTAAAATGTCACTTTTACCCTTAAAGTTTAAATAATACAATAAGGCACCTAATGTTTATCAAAATTTCACTTTAACCCCTAAATTTTATGACAAATACACTAAGACACCTAAAGTTTAATAAAATTTTACTTTTACACCTAAAGTTTATAAAAAATCCAGTACGGCCCCTAAAGTTTTTAAAAATTATAAAATTGCCACTAAAGTTTATTAAATTGTCATTATAGTCCCTACAATCATAATCAATTATAAAGATGCCCCTAAATAGATCTAAATAGTTCACAAAGATCCATACATTAATTTTCCAATAATAAAACATCACCTAAAAATATTATATCTCAATAATCAAATTAAAATGATAACACAAAATTAATAAAATAATTATTATATAACAAAAAATGAACAATATATCAAATATAAAACACGCAACACTACTAATTGCACTTATATAATACAATATATAACAACAATTATACAATTTAAACAAATAAAAAAATTATAAAATACCTATTTCGTGGACAAAGTGATGAAAAAAATTGGTTGAAAATGGGACCCACAAGAGCTAGATGAATCGTAGAAGTTTCGTTATTGATGGATCCAAATTTTTTTTGTGGATTAGGAAAAAAAATTGGGAGAATTTTGGGTTTTTTTTAGTTTTTTGGGGTTTATTATCGCATTAATGGCAGCTGCCGACTGCTTGTATTTAATACGACGAAATCTTTAGCAAGGACATCAAGTCAAAGACACACGAAGTCGTCGCAAAAGACCATCTTTAGCGAGGACTCACATGTCGTCGCTAGAGGTGGAGCCCTTTAACGAGGACACATAACGACTAGTTTCTTTTTTTATTATTTTCGCTCGCGTAAAAAAGGCGCAACCTATAGGCGACGACTTTGTCTTTGCAAAAGGGTCCTCGCTAAAGACCCTATCTTCAGCGACGACCCGCGGGTCATCGCTAAAGCTTTCGTCGCTAGTTATCCTCCGTGTAGTAGTGTTAGTATTTATTGTGTATTTAACTATGAGTACTAACATAAGGCAATAAAGAAGAGACCTAGTTTTTTTAAATTAATTGAAAATATGCATAAGGAGTCATGTATATCCCCGTAGGATAGGTCGTGACACGTACTAAAAGACAAAAATTAAAACGTTGAATACTTGAATATCTATTTTTAAAAGAGTAATGCTGGGTATCACCCAAAAAGGTATTACCTAAACATCACCCATGATGTGGCGGTTAGGTGTACCAATCATGAAGGAGAGAGAAAAAAGTAATCCTGGAAAGAGAAAATCCATGATTGGTACACCTAACCGCCACATCATGGGTGATGTTTAGATGATACCTTTTTGGGTAATACCCAACATTACTCTTTTAAAAAATTAGATATTTACTTGTCAAAATTTGAAACACTATATATGTAATTTTTTTTTCCTTTAAACTATTCCTCCGAACCGCATGATATCTCAACCACCCTGCCGCACCACCACCAACACAACCATGGTCTCCTCTCATATATTAGAGTCCAAACAGTTTCTTTCCTATATTCAAGTGTGAACTAAGATATTCTCTGATTCCCATATTTCTTTTGTCTTTTTTTTTTTTGTTCAAATCATATTTCTTTTGTCATTAGACAAGAGAAAACAAAATCCCCAAAAGTCAACGCCGCCAAGCACATTAACAAAGAGAAAAACAATCCACCCTTGGTTTTTTTATTTAATCAAAAGAATAGTTCATGAAAGAAGGTGATTGCTTTGGCTTTGCTCTCATCATCTCCAACATCACCACCTAAACTATCTTTCTACCTCACCATGTCACCTCCAATGGCCAACCAAGTCAACCCCATTTTTATTTCTTTATTTCTTTTTACCAACAAAGAAACTTTCAAACTTCCCAAAACCCAACTTTTTATCACCATTTCTCTCATCATTACCAATTCTTTCTTACACCCCTCTAAGTAAGTCTTTATATGCTTTTCTAATTGCTTATTAATCATTAAATGACAAAAAAGGTTTGTTCTTTTCCATATTATGGTAAACTTGTTGTTTTTTATATCTTATTTGTCAATCTTTTTACTAGAGTACTTAGACCATCTTTTTCATTTCGTTAAAGACTTTTTTTCCCGCATCTATTATTTGCTGATAGTGATGAGACTCTAATTTTTTGTGAACTTTCTAGATTCTACATGTAAGAGATATTCAAAAAAAATTGGAGCAATGGAATTTTTTGGAATTTATCCATCGAAAAGATTAGTTCTTATGATTGTCCTGATGATCAGCTTGACTTGCTCTTCATTGCCTAGAGTAGTTGATGGTCAGGTTACCGATCCTTCGGAAGGTAACCATTTTTTTCAGGTTTTTCTCGTTTTACATCTTCTTTTGCCTATTCACATGTTTGAGTGTTTCTGTTAATGCCATGTTTTAGTTGGCTTAAAGTGGAGTACACCATTAAATTGTTATTCATATATTGCTATCTTAGTGTTATATACCATTTTGTGCTCTAATGAGGTCCTGGGATTGCGTTACTGAATGATGGATTTAGATTTATATTGAGATTTTGATTCATATATTCGAAATGGTTAAAAATGAAGAATATATATATATTTGCAGTTAAAGCATTGCGCACCATCAAGGAAAGTTTGATTGATCCGAACCAGAACCTTAGTAGCTGGAACAGAGGTGATCCATGTAATTCAAATTGGACAGGTGTTTTTTGCTATAATACAACAATTGATGGTTATCTTCATGTCCAAGAGTTGTATGATCTTTGTTCTTTATACTTCTATCCTTATTTCCATCAATAGTTCAGTTTATGAATAATATCCTTTCGTGTTAATATCTCAATTACAGGCAAATAATAAATATGAATCTTTCTGGTCATTTATCACCGGAACTTGTCCGTTTATCTTATATGAAAATATTGTAAGTTTTATATTATAACTCCAAGTCTCTCTTTTCTAACATTTGGAACATTTTCACTCTAGTTTTATTACTATTTTTATTAATTTACTTTTATTGGTATTTGTTTTACAGAGATGTTATGTGGAACAAGATTACTGGGACTATACCAAAAGAGATAGGCAATATTACATCACTAGAATTGCTGTAAGTTGAAGATATTGTTTGTGGGCAATAGTATACATTATTTTTGAACTAAGGGTCTGTCAAATAATATCTTTTATCTCTTGTTTTCTCAGGCTACTAAATGGAAATCAATTAACAGGTACTCTCCCTGAAGAAATTGGTTATTTACCAAATTTGGACAGAATACAAATAGACCAAAATCATATCTCTGGATCAATACCTCAATCTTATGCAAACTTGAATAAAGCAAGACATTTGTGAGGATCCTTTTGATGTTTTATTATAATGTCTTATTAATGATGTTAATATCTTTTCACTATAATATGTCATCATGAGCAGCCACATGAATAATAATTCACTTAGCGGACAAATCCCACCTGAGCTATCTAGACTTCCCGTTCTTATTCACTTGTAAGTTCCGTAATCTATTATTTTTACTGTACTTCAAATAGCTTCACTTTTTATACATGATATATGACATGAATTTTTACAGGTTGCTCGATAATAATAACTTATCAGGCTATCTCCCACCTGAACTTGCAGAAATGCCGAGTTTGAAAATACTGTACGATTTAATTATGTGTTTATGTATCATAATGATCATGTAGCATTATTTTTAGCTTGATTGTTTTATATTAAGTGTACTTATTATTCTAATTTATATGCAGTCAACTTGATAACAATCAGTTTGATGGTAGTACTATTCCTACTTCATATGGAAACATGGAACGTTTGGTCAAATTGTGAGTATTTTCATGGGTAAAATTGTATAAATTAAAATTAATTGTTTAAACTAAGATGGCGATAATATTTTGCTCATGTCAGGAGTCTAAGAAATTGCAGATTGCAAGGGCCGATCCCAAATTTCGGCAAAATTCGTCAACTTACTTATGTGTAAGTGTAATACAAACTAATAACATGAATAAATTTGAACTGAGAATTTCATAATCTAAGTGGTGAAACATACATACAGAGATTTAAGCTTTAACCAGCTTAATGGAACCATACCGCCAGATCAGCTATCCAACAATATGACAACTTTGTAAGAAATCGATCTTTATCTTCATTTTCAACTATTCTTGGAAATTTCTCATCATATACTAACTTTTTGAAAGTGCTTTTCTTTTTTTTACCCGTGTAGTGATCTGTCCTTCAATAAACTTACTGGAAATATTCCAGCTAACTTCTCAAATCTTCCTCGTCTGCAAAAATTGTGAGCATTCCTCAATACTATTAGCATTGAATAGCTTGAGCTATGTTAAATTTACCTTTGCTATGTGTTGTTCCTTTTGCAGATCACTGGCAAATAATTCATTAACAGGGTCTGTTCCGTCCATTATTTGGGAAAATAAGACTCTTGATGGAGCTTCACTTATTGTGTAAGATCACATTGACGATATAATGTTTCATCTTTTTGCATATGATGGTTCTCTCGAACCAAGATCTGAGCGTTTTGATGCATTACTAATTATTTGTTTCTTTCTTTCTCTAATCACTATCACTTGTTGATATTTCAGGGATTTGCAGAACAACAGATTATCAAACATTTCAGGAATTTTATCTCCAATCCTTCCTCCAAATGTCACTGTTAGGTAGCCAATTCGTAGATTTATTTTAAATAGTGTTTTTACGAAAGATATCTGACATTCTAATACGATAATTACTCTTTCTATAACATTTTCCAGGCTTGGAGGAAACCCAATATGCTCAATTATCAACGCAATTGAGTTCTGTGAATCTCGCGATCAAGTCTTTAATAATATCTCCAACCCACAAGACAACTTGAATTGTAAACCACAATCCTGCCCAACACCTTATGAATTTGCCCCACAAGCACCATTAACTTCAATTTGTTTCTGTGCCGCACCTTTACTTGTTGGGTATCGATTAAAGAGTCCTGGATTTTCAGATTTTGAGCCATACAGATCCAGATTCTTGACAGGTCTAACTAAGGGTCTCCAAATGAATCGTTATCAACTTAAAATCGACTCATTATCATGGCAAGAGGGTCCTCGTTTATGGATGAACTTAAAGATTTTTCCATTATACGATGCGAATATCACCACTTATGTGTTCAATAAAAGCGAGGTCTTTAGAATCCGAAACCACTTTACTAGATGGACAATTCCTGATAATGACCTTTTTGGACCTCATGAACTACTAAACTTTACTCTTCGAGGACCATACGAGGATGGTTTGTTGATAAACTCACCTAGTCCTATATGTTCGTTTCATGTTTCTAGATAATAACGATTTTTTCTTCTTTCAATGCAGTAACTATCCCTTCTTCATCTTCTGGTTTAAGCAAGGGTGCTTTAGTAGGAATTGTACTAGGAGCAATCGCGATTTCAGTTACACTTTCCGCACTTGTCTCCTTTTTTATCTTCCGACTCTATATAAGAAAATACCAACCAGTTTCAAAAAGACGCAACTGTGAGTAATTCTTGCAAAAGCATTTATTTTTATCGAATGAAAACTATTAACTTTGAATCAATAATATATGACAGCATCAAAGACATATATCAAAATTGATAATATTAAAGAGTTCACTTATGAAGAATTAGCTCTTGCGACAAAGGATTTCAACACTACTAGTGTAGTAGGACAAGGCGGGTATGGAAAAGTGTATAAAGGTATTTTAGCTGACGGAACACTCGTGGCTATAAAACGTGCTCAAGAAGGATCACTTCAAGGCGAAAAGGAGTTTCTTACTGAAATAGAATTGCTTTCAAGGTTACATCATCGTAATCTCGTGTCTTTAATAGGATATTGCGATGAAGAAGGTGAACAGGTAATATATACTATATATATATATTCAATTCTTATATGTGGTATTTTCCTACATTTTATGTATGTTATGTGCAGATGCTTGTTTATGAATTCATGCCTAATGGTACTTTAAGAGATCACCTCTCTGGTATGTTTCATAAATATTAATCTTTATGCTATATCATATGAACATGTTTGTATCTTCTAATAATTTTATGTTATCGCAGGCAAGTATAAAGAAGGTTTAACCTTTGCTTTAAGGTTGAAAGTTGCGCTAGGTTCAGCTAAAGGCATCCTTTACCTACATACTGAAGCTGATCCTCCGATATTTCATCGTGATATTAAAGCTAGCAATATTTTACTAGACTTCAAATATATCGCAAAAGTTGCCGATTTTGGACTTTCACGACTTGCTCCAGTTGCTGAAGATGAAGGAAATGTACCCGCTTATGTATCAACCGTAGTTAAAGGCACACCAGTAAGTACATTAGAGTATATTCATTGTTTTTTAATCCTTTGAAACCTAAATCTTTGTTTTTCCAGGGTTATCTTGATCCAGAATATTTCTTAACTCACAAGCTAACGGATAAAAGTGACGTTTATAGCCTTGGTGTTGTTCTTCTCGAACTAGTAACAGGAATGCAACCAATTTCACACGGCAAAAACATTGTGAGAGAGGTGAAGAATGCGTGTCGTTCGGGTATAATATTCTCGGTGATAGATGAACGGATGGGATCTTATCCCACAGAATGTGTAGAGAGGCTATTAAATCTGGCACTAAATTGTTGCCGAGATGAAACTGAAGAACGACCTTCAATGGTGGAAGTAGTTAGAGAACTTGAAAGTATATGGGATATGATGCCGGAGTTAGATACAAGTGTTGCAGAGACTTTGAGCACTGATCACCATGGCCCACCATCTTCATCTTCTTCGATTAGGCATCCTTATAGTTCATCGGATATTATGTCTGGTGGTGACCTTGTTAGTGGTGTCATGCACAACATTGTACCAAGATAGTATTATATATAGTCTGTCTTAATAATCTTCCATTCTTTTGTTGGGAATGGTGACTTTATGTATAGTACAATCGCCATTTACTTTTAGGTTCTTGCAATTGCAGGATATTGGTGTTTCAGAAATACAGGACTACGATATTTACTGCATTCTTAAATTTGAAACCAAACTTTATCACTGTGGATTTTTTAATCTTTGTTCGTAAATGTTGTATATGTTAGATTAATAATGAATTGTGTTTCTCGGGTTAAAGTAACAATTTGCTCATGTTATTAGTCTCTTTCATAAACAATTCATCTTCTATTGTGTCGTTCTCAATCAACAATTATCTAATAATGGTGCTTGTATCTTCTGTTCCAATGCTATAGAAGACAGGGATTATATATTTATAAATAGTTCATTCACAATAGGAGTCTTAGTTGAATGCTTCAATAGATGCAAAGATGTGCTGCAGATTCATGCAATGATTTGATTGAACAAATTTTCCATAAAGTCTGGAAATGGTTTGGTTAGGGAAGTCTATAGTGGTTGATTCAGCAGAGGAACAGCTTTTGAACTTATTCAATGTTTTTTAGCCATAAAATTGAACAAATACAGCAAGGATTACTAGTTATTTACTATCTAGTATTAGTAAATGTCTAATTTTGTTATAGAGCGATTCATGTTTCGAATCCTCTAAGTGGACATATGTAATGGATTTGTTTTTAAGCTTAATAATTTAGACACTTTTGCCGAGAATTTTTTTTTTTGGTTACATAGGAGAGCCACTTTGGACTCGGAGTCATTGACTCGGTTCGAACCTGCACCACTAGATTGGTAGACCAAGGCCCTGGCCAGTGAGCTAATCCCATCTGGTTATACATTAATGCCTATGAAAAAACTTATTTAAAAAAAAAGTGCCTAGAATAAGATAATTTATAGAAAACAGCTTTATCCCAAACTACCCCTATAATTGACAATTAAAAAAAAAGAAATTAGAAAAAAACAAAACAAAAACTAATAAACACACGCGCGCGTCCGTGAAATTTTTTTAAAATCGTCATAACTAATTTTAAAAAACTCAAAAAAATAAAAAATTTATATATTTGGATAAAGCAGATTAATATTTACATCTATGATTTGTTTTTCGGATTTTTTTGAATTTTTTGATTTTTTTGATTTTTTTGAATTTTTTGATTCGCATACACGGAATTCCATGTTTTAAACATGAAATTCCATGTTTTGAAATAAGGAATTTGTTTTCCGCAGACACGAAATTCACTGTTTAAAACATGGAAATTCATGTTTTAAACATGGAATTTCGTGTTTGCGGAAATTTTTTTTTTTAAAAAAATCAAAAAATTCAAAAAAAATTTAAAAAAAAATCATAAACGTAAATATTAATTTATTTTATCAAAAAATGCAAATTTTTTAATTTTCTGATTTTTTTTGAATTAGTTATGACGATTTTAAAAAATTTCACGGACGCGTGCGCGTGTGATGAAATTAGTAGTAGTAGGTGGTGGTGGTTGTGGTGGTGGAGGTGGTGGTGGTTGTGGTGGCTGTAGTGGTGGTGGTGGTGGCAGAAATACCCTATTATTTGTTTAATATTTAAAAATAAATATTGTATTAAAAATAAAATAATATATTTAATAATAAGGATAGTATATGTATAAAAAATATAAAGAGGATGTATTCTATAAATAATTGTTCTATTAAGCATTCATCTCTAAATAAAAAAATTAGAGACTTAAAAAAATTAGAGGCTTAATTAAGGAGACATTTATCTCTAATTACCCCTTTTTATATTATTATTTTCATATTTACAAATTATTTGGATAAATATTCGTTGAATTTGAGGTTTTCTTAGTTTTCCATCCTGTTTTTCTATGTTATAGTGTCACAACTTGTTTCGGGGTGAAGAATTATATTTTTGTGGTTTAAGAAAATCAGGACTAACAAACAATGTACTCATTTTTACTAATATAATTTGATAATCAAAATATAAATTCAGTTAAGTTTAAGAAATTCAGTAAAATAAGTGATAGGGACACATATTGATAGCCAAAATGAAACTAGAGAACACTCTTTGCAGGGTAAACTAAGAAACAACACAACAAGTTCTTTACAAGAAGAACAATTACATGTCTTCAGTATCTTTGAGAAAGTTTCTCAATTTCCTTGTAGCTCATTGCATACCTACATTAACCATATTAGTGCCCATCTCCAAAACACAACACATTATATTACACACTACACTTTCACACTCTCTGGGCTTACAGAACAACATTTAAAACACCAGTTGGGGCATCTCCCTATTACATAGTCTATGGCAAAGCATGTCATATTCCTATTGAGATTTAATCCCGAGCCTTCTGGGCCATTAAAACTTTTGAATCTAAACCCAGACTTGGCCGGAAAACAAAGGATGATACAGTTGAATGAGTTGGATGAATTTCGTTTCCATGCCTATGATAATTCACGTCTCTATAAGGAGAAAACAAAGAGATGGCATGATAAACGAATTCGTCCAAAGAGGTTCGAGAGAGGAAAAAAGGTACTATTATACAACTCTAGATTCTCGAACTATCCAGGTAAGCTTAAGTCCCGTTGGGGAGGACCTTATATTGTTACAACACACCTCATGGAGTAATCGGAATTGAACATCCAACCGAGCAAAGGACATTCATGGTGAATGGTCAGAGCGTGAAGTTATACCATGATAGTGAGGATTTTGGACGAGAGGAGACAATCCATCTCGAAGAACACGCTTAGCCCGAGGTACACGTCTAACTCAAAGACTTTAAACAAAAGTTCTCTTGGGAGACACCCCTTGTTTTAATTGCTTTCTAGTTAGTTTTATGTTTTGTAGTGTATATTTTTAAGTTAGTGTATATTATTAATGTGTTTACAAGATAATAGGAGAGAAAGGTAGTGTGTTAATTGTGCAGGAAATGAGTTTGGGGTCAAACCAGGAAAAATGGGGAAAAATCTGACTTGCTAACCGGCTGGCCGGTGAATCCACCGGTATACCGGTGGAGAAACCGTGCCACGGTTTGCAAAATCAGGTTATTTGCCGAGCATGCTTGGGAAAACCGTAGGCGTGAAGTGTCGACATGGTTTTTAAATTTTTTGACCGGTAAGCCGACCAAAGGAAAAACCGTGCCACGGTTTCTTAAATTAGATTTGTTGCCGAGAGAAGCTTCGAAAAACCGTGTTCGCTTTTGACGACACAGTTTGATGACGTCAGCCACTGGTAAGCCGGCGAATCGACCGGTATGCCAGTCCGAGGCGGTTTGTGTGATTAATCATGTATTAGATGAAGTAACTGAGAACTTGAATATTGATAATTATTCTTCTTTGGAGGAGGAGGACATGCTAGATCTTTATGACCAGGCAACCAGTTCTAATTCTGCTTCTTAATTTCTTGTACGCATCAGGTAGTTTAGTTTAATTTTAAATTTTATTTCTTTATTGAGTCTTTTTTCGAGTCATGGGGGAACAACTCACTTTTGAGTTGGGGGTGGGGATTCATTGTCCTCATTTTTCTTTTTGTTTTGCATAAAATTTAATTTTTTTAGGGTTGAATATGCATAGAATATAGTGAATGTACCTATTGAGCATGATTTAATTAAGTTAATGATAGTTAGTAGTATGTTTTTGAAAGGTGACACAAATATGTTTAGTATGCATGTATGAAAACAGGAAATGAAAGATGGAAAAGTTAATGAGCAATGCTAAGAAGTCATGTTGAAACATAGGGAGAGTTATTTGGTGTGTAGAACGTGAGATTCGAAAGTAGTTGAAAACCCACTTGTCTATGAACTAATAGTGAAAAAGTAACAGAATCCGGTAGTTAGAAAAGTGAAAAAGGCAGTTCTTTCATATTGAAGACACTTGAAGTCTTTTTAGCTTTCTTACCCTTTTTATTTGATTATTATTATTTATCCGTCTTAGTCCCTCTAAGCTTTTCTAAAGCCTTTTTATTTTTAACCACATTATAAGCCATACCCCTTAGTTTATAGGACTTATTCATATGACCCGCACTCGAATCGCAAAACCTGAGACAAGTCGTTTTTAGAGCTTAGGTTTGGGATGGTGGGTTTCATCATTAGGGAACATTGGGTTTGTGAAAATGTAATCTTGATATTATTGATGATGAAAAAGTTATTATTGTAAACCTTTGCTGGGGTAATAGTAAATGAAAAAAGCTGAAAAGCATGAAAAGGAAGAATATATGAAAAAATAATAATAGCATGATTTCTTAACATAAAAAAGAGAGTCATAACTATACAAAAGAAAGAAATATGAATATGAAATATATTTGGACCGACAAAGTTGAATTTATTAGATCATCATGAAAAGGTTTTTACTCGGGTTATTTGGGGATGCAAATTAAAGCATCAAAATTGGGTTGAGTGAGAACATCTTCGAGTGAAAACTCAAGCTCTAGGGCAATTCGTTGATGGAATGTGAGGAGAGAGCCAAAAACTCACTTTTCATTATCCAAATATACCACACTGTCCCTAAGCCATGTTATAACCATAAATACCTTAGGATTTCTAGCTACTCGAGGGAGAAACAATGGAGATATTAGGGTGTAGGTAAGTGCACCATTGGATACTATATTAGGACCTATGAACAACCTATAGCCATTATCATGAGCTAAGTTGAAAACCTCTCCTTCTGGCATCGTGAAATGAATCTGGACTTGAATTTATGGAATGTTGATTATGTGTATATTAGGCATACATGTGCATTAATTCTTTAGCATTACAACATGAGAATTTTTAGATATTTTGCTCTATGATCATTCATTTTGTTCTATTCTTCTTCTCTGTTTATTATTTGACTACCCTGCTGTTCTTTATTTTTATTGTATCGGGACGATACAACTTTGAGTTGGGGGTCTTGATGTCTCCCTATTTGTGATGATTTAATCTTAGTTGGAGACATCATTTTAGGTGTATTTATTAGGTTATAGGTTGATTTTTGCATGATTTATTACAATTTCCTATTTCTTGTCTTGTCTTGATTTGATTATTTATTATTTTTAGAGCATATTGGGTTTAATTTGTTTATTTAGTGTGAAGCTTTAAAGACATATAACAAAAAAAATAGAAGCCAAATAAATTCTAAGAGATAAAGTAAAGAAGATTATGATGGAAATTGGAGATAAAGGAAAGAAAAGATAGATATGGAAATATAAAGTTAGCAGATAAATCTGAATTCCAGCAGTTACGTCCATTAAATTGATCATAACTAAAAAACGGCTGGGGATTTGGAAAAATGGTCTGAAGCAAAGTTATAGAGTTTTCTGAGGCGATTAGTTTCGATATAAAGAATGCATCAATCGGAGTTGTATTGAAGAAGTTACGACCAAACCAAAACAACAACAGTTTATTACCTTTTATATATTTTAGGGTTACGAATTTGAGTTGGACTAGAAGTCCAATACTTGTCTTCCACTCTAAGAAAACGTTTTAGGGTTTCCTATATGATGTCTCCCTATTTGTTCTAAATATTAGCCCTCTGGAGACATCATTTTAGGTGAATTATTGACTTATTAGCTAGACTTTTATGCTTAATTGATCATATTACACTTTCCCCCCTTGGAATTTAGCTATTTGCATTTTCTGAGCTTTTGTGCGTAAATTTGACTATTTTTAGTGCAAAGTTAAATAGGTTCTTGAATTTCATGAAAGACCAATCCAAGGTGGAGAAGTGAGAATGGAGTCTTAGCTTAATTTGAATGTATTAGGAAGTATTTGAGTCGAGTTTCTAATTTTAGAGTGCACTTTCCTATTTCTATTTCTTGAATTATTAATTTATTCTTTTTAAGCATATGCGGTTTAATTATTTATTTATTGTGAAGCTTTAAAAGATAAATGGTAATTACTTAGAGACCAAGTCGAGATAAATAAGGAAAGGAAAAAGATTTACATGGAAATAAGAAGATTTAGGAATGATATATGCAAAGAAGGAAAAGATAAAGCTGCCTTACAAATCTGAAATTCCATCCACGTTTCAAAGACGAGTCCATAACTAAAGATTGGGTAGGAATCTGGACAAGTGGTCTGCACCAATAGAAAGCACTTTCTCAGACAAGCAGTTTCATATATTGGAACTCCTCAAATGGATAAGTATTGAATGAGATATGACTAAATCAAATCAGCAGCAGAATCTTAATTACCTTTATTAGATTTTAGGGTTACGAATTAAAGAGTTCTTGACTTGTCTTCCACTCCAAGTAAATTCGACCTAGAGGTTCCTAACACCTATAAATACACCCCTTATCCTCCTATTTTACACACACCTCATATAATTATCAAAGAGGCTTAAGGATTCAAGTCAGAGTAAGCAGGAAGGAAGAAAGCTAAGAGCTGGAGCAGTCATCTTCTCCAATTCAAAGCCAACCCAACCTCTTCATTAGGTTTATTTATTTTCTTTCTGTAAAACATTATGTCTTTTAATTTATTTGTTTTAGTTTTATTTTCCGTTATGAGCTAAACTTCTTAAGTGCGTGAGAATCGCTATATGGGTTGAACTTTAATTTATTTAATTGATGCTTTCTGATTTGGGATTTTTATAATTTAATTCAAATTGAGTAATTTAGTATTGTTTGTTATCATAAGTTAATTTCACTATTTTTATCTGATCAATTAAACATATGTTTGAGTAATGAGGCTATTCACTTTGGTGGGGGAAGTGATCATCTTGACGGGAGGTTTAATTACTGACATAGATAATAAACGTAAGATAGATATTATTGATCCTGACGGACTTAGTTAATCTTATAGCCAATTGGGTAGAGAACTTGACATTCGAAGGTAGATTATGATCGCCCTGGCGGGGTTTGTAACACTTGAGAATAGCTCCTAAGTCCACCCTGACGGGGGTTAGGAGAATCTAGAATCCCGACTATTACTAGTTACTAATTTGTCCCTTAGAAGAAGCATTGATTAAGTTTATTTTGGTGAAACCTAGCGTGACTCAAGTACTATTCTCTCATCTTTTCGTCTCTTCAGATTTACTTTCTTGCATTAGTTTTAATTTAGTTTAATATTTACTTTATTTTCACTTTAGTCCCTTAATCAAAAACAAAATAAAAATCTATTTCTTTACTTTTAATTTTCATTCGAGCAACTACCTCTATTTATTGCATAACACTTTAATCATACCTAATCCGTCCCTGAGATCGATCCCATTTATCGGAAATTACTTGGACGACTCGTACACTTGCGGTACGTGTCTTGCCTTTTTAGGTGTGTTTATTTAGAACACACTAGGAGACACCACTATACCCTATAAACACACCCTTTAATCAGTAGAAACACATCCTTTAAGCTAAGAAGAAGCTTAAAAAACGAGTAGAGAAGTCTAGAAGGAGCTGGACACCATCATGTCTTCACAAGCCTTCGAATTTGTAGTTGTTTTCTTTTCTTTCTTTAGTATGAACTAATTTACTTTTATCTTGAGATTTAGTATATATGTATGAACCCTAGACTTGTTTTACATTTATCTAATTTGGGATACCTTCGTATTTGAATTGAATTCCTGTTTTATTCTCTGTTTTATGTACTTTGATTAATTGTCTGTTTTCCTTATGAGGGCCCGCGTATAGGATTACCTTAATAGTAGTTAGATGGTCACCCGGAAGGGTAGTCTAATTTTTGAAACACCACGTAAACGTCTAGTGTATGGTAGTAATCCTGACAAGATTTGCCTAACTAGATAATCATTAGGGTTTGATTTAATCACCAATCATCATTAGAAGGCCAGACTTACTTAGGAACCTAGTGGCGTAGGAACACCCTAATTAATTCCCCTTGTGATTGTGAGGTCGCCGCCCTAGTTCGCTCTCCGAGGATATGGAGGAATTTAGAATCCTGGTTATTGCAATTCTACATAATTCACCCTTGCATGTTTAGAATAAACAAGGCTAGTGGGGATTACTTGCTAGTTTCTTGAGCTAAACTCTCATACTATCTTCTCTTCGTATTTAATTTTCTTTCTTTAATTTATTTAGTTTATTTTTTATTTACAAAAACCAACAAAAATCTCTTTAGTCTTTTACATTCTTGCGTATTACTTAGTCTAGCTTTTATATTTGCACTTGATAATTTGCATAATTTCTCTCTAACTTTCGTAGTCTCTTAGGAACGAATCATATTTATCATTAAAACTTGCATACGTCCTGTAATACTTGCAGTACTGTGCTATGCTAGGGTGTCTATTTTTGCACTTATTTATATCATATTTTTATCTCACCCTATTCGACACCATGTTTTTGGCGCCGCTGCTGGGGCCTACATCGCTAGTCGTTGTGCATTTATTTAGTGATTTTATTTTAGTTAGTTCTATTTTACGCTTTTGTTTTTAGTTTTGGTTTTACATATTTTACATATGGCAAGCCCAAGGAAACTTGATCTTCCCATCGCATTCAGAGTGAAATCTAGAGGAATCCGCACTCCAAAAATCCAAGCCACTAAATTTCGACCAGATCCAGGCATGATAGCGCAATTTGCGAGTCATGGACAATTCCGTGGTGCTACACAAAAAGATCCAGTTCGGTATGTTTAGAAATTTATGCAGATCTGTGACACTTATATCATCAAAGGCGTTACAAAGGAACAAATGTATTACGTTATGGCCAATTATTTTTTACCGGAAGTGCAAGCAATTCGTACGATTCCTAACATCACGATGATATTCCAGAGTGGGACAAACTCCAGTCAAAATTTCTAGACCGATTCTATCTGGTCAGTAGACGCTTAAAATATATGTTGGAGCTTGAATAGTTTATGCAAGAAGAAGAGGAATGTTTTGGTGAAGCATGTTTACATTTTAACAAAAGAAGGCAAGATGTCCATTCCACGTCTCTTCGTCGGATATTATTTGACCATGTTATGTGATGGACTTAATGACGAGTCCAAAAGAAAAGTAGATTTGTTAGGAGATGGAAGTTTCGTATTTATTAGATCCTGAAGAAGCTCATACTATCTTGGAAAAATTTCTTGAAACCGAAAGAAGTTGGACGTTAAAATTAGGAAAAAAAGAAGAGACCTCAGAATTACGAGAACAAGCATGAACAATAGCTTAGGTAAATCTAGTACATACTTTACCTTCATGTCCTGGTTGTGGAGCAAGGAATCATTCGTTGGAGAAGTGTATGAATAATCCAGCTTTGATTTCCTTCATATCTTATCAAAGAAGCTGTTATCCTAATGGTTATCATCATCCTCAAGGAAATTACGCTAACTATCAGTCCCCACAGAATCGAAATAGGGTCATATATGAAGAGACATATTATCAAACTCGACCTCGATCTTATTATCAACCGCAAACTATCTATCAACAAGCGCCACTCCATGAAGAAACTTATCAAGAACCGCCTTAATATTCAATGCAACAAGCTACACAAGAGCAACCTTCGAGTTTGGATTCAAGTATGGCTGAGATGATGAAACTAGTTGAATAAAATACGAAGATGAGCCAGCAAATACTCCAAACCCAATCCAAAGTAATCAATAATATCGAGCATACACTGTCACAAATGGCGAGTACACTTCCAAATAGGCCAAAAGGGCAACTCCCAAGTGATACTATTGCTCCCGATGATTATGCTTGTCATGCAGTTGAATTAAGAAGTGGAAAACAATTACATCCACCTAGAGTAGAACCAGAATTAATCTCTATTCCTGAAAACGTGGACAAAGAAACAATAGAAGACAAGGTTGAAGAGGTAATTAAACCAAAGAGTGCCCCAGAGAAGACACTAGAAAAGAGGAAAAGCTCTGTGGAAACTAATACACGTCGTCCCCCCACCATACCCATCACGTGTCAAAAAGAAGAACAATGAAAAAGAATTCAAGAAGTTTCTTGACATGGTGAGCAAGATAGATATTAATATGCCGTTTGTAGAAACTCTGAAAAGAATGCCAAAATACCTGAAATTCATGAAATACATTCTTTCTAAGAAATGAAGTTTAGAAACTGGGGAGATGATTGGATTACTAGAGGAGTGTAGTGCTATTTGTCAAAGCAAGTTTCCACCAAAGCTAAAAGAGCCCGGAAGTTTTACGATTCCCATTACTATTGGAGAAAGTTGGACCGGGAAAACGTTATGTGATTTAGGCACGCGTATCAATCTCATGCCAAATTCCATGTTCGAGAAGCTCATCATAGGAGAGGTAGTACCCACTTTAATGGTATTACGAATGGCAGATCGCTCCCTCTTTCAACCAGTAGGTAAAATTGAAGATGTTTTAGTTAAAGCTGGTAGTTTTATATTTCCTTGTGGTTTTATTATTCTTGACTAGGAAGCGGATAATAATGTCCCCATCATCTTGGGTAGAACATTCTTATCCATGGGGCGTACAGTAATAGATGTTGAGAATGGTGAGTTGATCATGAGAGTCCAAGACGAACAGGTGAAATTTAAGGTATTCAAAGCAATGAAGTTTCATGGTTCTCCGGGAAATTGTTTGTTCTTAGACGCCATTAAACAAGTTGCAAAGAAGAGAACCAGAAAACATATCATGAAGGTTCCAAGAGAACCCAAAAAGGAACGAGAGAAGGAGGAGTTTAGAATAAGCAAAGTAGTCGAATCAGAAAAGTCTGATCCTCCACAAAAATCATGCACACCCATGACTAGAAAGAATAGATCTAAGAAGTCCGTGGGCGTGAAAGGCAAGGGATTCAAATTTCGTGTGATAAATATTAATAAATTTACCCATTGCTGGGGAGGTGATGTTCATACATGATCACCGAGGTACACGTCTAACTTTAAAAGACGTTAAACAAAAGTGCTTGTGGGAGACACCCCTTGTTTTAATTGCTTTTTAGTTTAATTTTATGTTTTGTAGTATATAATATTAAGTTAGTGTATATTTTTAATGTGTTTACAAGCTAATGTGAGAGAAAGGTAGTGTGTTATATGTGCAGGAAACAAGTTTGGGGTCAAAAGAGGAAAAATCTGGGAAATTCTGACTTGCTGACTGGCATTATGCTGGCGGATTCACCTGTATACCGATGAAGTAACCATGCCACGGTTTGCATAATCAGGTTTCTCACCGAGAGCATATTGAAAAACCGTGGTCGCATTTGACGACATGGTATGCAGAAATTTTTGACCGGCATGCCGCTGAGGGGACCGGTGTACCAGTGTTGAAAAAAAAAGAAAAAAAAACATTTGACCGGCTTACCGGTCTGTTGACCGGTATACCTGACAGACCAATACCGTGTCACGGTTTTTGGAATCAGGTTCATTGCCGAGACGCTCTTTATAAAAACCATGCTCGCTTTTGACGACACGGTTTATGACATCAGCGACCGGTAAGCCGGCGAATCGACCGGTATACCGGTCCGAGGCCGTTTGTGAAGAGTTTGTTACCATATCAACTTCTTACCGTACCAAGATCAAACCCTAGCCTCTCCAACACGAATTTTTCAGACCTAAACCTTATAAATACACCTTGAAGCTTGATTAAACCTCCACAACAAACACAACAACAATAAGAATTCTTTCCTCCATCCTCCATAAAACATATTCTTCATTAAATTCATTACACTACACCATAAAACACCACCAAAGATCATCAAGATATCAATAATTCTTCCAAGAACACTCAAATAAACCTTCTTCTACCATTAATAATCATTCATCCAAGCAAGAAACTCAAGCCACACCAATCTTTCTTAACTTTACTTTATCCTTGGTATAGCTTGAGTTGTGGGTTATTCGGAGATGACAATCAGAACGGATGCTATGGATTATAAGTGGAAGTGTTCAATCTTAGGGAAGAATAAGAGATTGCCTGGAGCCACAATTGAAAAGGCCATTGACCTTTATGAGCCTATTGACAAGAAACCAAAGATAGAGACACCAGCACAACCACTACGAAGAAAATTAACAGCTAGAATGAGTGTACCACCAAGGCCTAAAGAAAAGACACCAACCAAAGATCAAAGTTCTTCTTCATATCCTAATAATTCATGCATGCCACCAGAATGGGCGATCAAATTACAAGATGATATTAATTATTTAATAAAAGAATTTGCTGCATGCTCCGAGGAAATTGAAAATATTAATCAGGTATTAAACACAGTAACTGAAGACTTGAACATTGATAATTATTCTTCTTCCTCTTCGGAGGATGATTTGCTGGATCTTTATGGCCAGGTACCCAGTTCTAATTCTTCTTCTTAATTGCTTGTATTCATTATTTTAGGTAGTTTTAGATTTTATTTCTTTGCTGAGTCTTTTTCGAGTCGTGGGGACACGACTCACTTTTGAGTTGGGGGTGGGGATTCCTTGTTCTCATCTTCCTTTTCGTTTTTGCATAAATTTTAATTTTTTTGGGTTTGAATTGGCATGAGTATAATGAATGTACCTATTGAGCATGATTTAATTAAGTCAATGATAGTAAGTAGTATGTTTTTCAAAGATGTCACAAATAGGTTTAGTATAGATGTATGAAAACAGGAAATAAAAGATAGAAAAGTTAATGAGCAATGCTAAGAAGTTATGTTGAAAATTAGGGAAAGTTATTTGATGTGTAGAATGTGAGGTTTGAAATTAGTTGAAAACCCGCTTGTCTATGAACTAATAGTGAAAAAGTAACAAAATCCGGTAGTTTAGAAAAGTGAATAAGGCAGTTCTTTCATATTTGAAGCCACTTGAAGCCTTTTTAGCTTTCTCTCCCTTTTTATTTGATTATTATTTATCCGTCTTAATTAGCCCCTCTGAGCCTTTCTAAAGCCTTTCTATTTACCACATTATAAGCCACATCCCTTAGTTTATAGGACTTATCCATATGACCCGCACTCGAATCGCAAAACCTGAGACAAGTTGTTTTTAGAGCTTGAGTTTGGGGTGGTTAGTTTCATCATTAGGGACATTGGGATTGGGAAATTGTAATTGTGATATTATTGATGATGAAAAAGTTATTATTGTAACCCTTTGCCGGGGTAAGAGTAAATGAAAAAAAGATGAAAAGCATGAATTGATAAAAAATATTTATGAGAAAAAATAGCATGATATCTCAACATTAAAAAGAAATCCATAGCTATACAAAAGAAAAAAATGAATATGAAATATATTTGGACCGGAAAAGTGGAGATTGTTATATCATCATAAAAAGGTTTTACTTGGGTTATTTGGGGATGCACATCAAAAGCATCAAAAATTGGGTTGAGTGAGAACATCTTCGAGTGAAAACTCAAGCTCTAGGGAGATTAATTGATGGAATATGAGGAGAGAGCCAAAAGTTCACTTTTCATTATCCAAATATACCACACCGTCCCTAAGCCACGGTATAACCATAAAGACCTTAGGATTTCTAGCTACTTGGTGGAGAAACAATGGAGCTATTAGGTTGTAGGTAAGTTGACCATTGGATACTATATTCGGACCTATGAACAACCTATAGCCATTAACATGAACTGAGTTGAAAACCCCTCCTTCTGGTATTGCGAAGTTAATCTGTACGTGAATTTATGGATTGTTGATTATGTGTATAGTAAGCATACGTGTGCATTATTTCTTGGGCATTACTGCATGAGACTTTTTAGATACCTTGCTCTAGGATCATTTATTATGTTCTATTCTTCTTCTCCTCCTCCTACTTCTTCTTCTCTGTTTATTATTTGAGTACCCTACTGTTCTTTATCTTTATTGTATCAGGACGATACAACTTTGAGTTGGGGGTCTTGATGTCTCCCTATTTGTGATGATTTAATCTTAGTTGGAGACATCATTTTAGGTGTATTTAATAATTTAATTATTGATTTTTACATGAATTATTTTATTTTCCTATTTCTTGTCTTGATTTGATGATTTATTATTTTTAGAGCATATTGGGTTTAATTGTTTGTTAATTCTGAAGCTTTAAAGATATATGATATTTAATTAGATTCCAAATCAATTCTAAGTGATAAAGCACACAGTTCACCCTGAAAACGTGCGATTTTTAGGGCTAAATTAAATCTACGTTTTAACTTTTCTTTCTTCGATTCTTAGAGAGGATTTGGTATACTATTCTTGAGCAGCAACAATTCTTACTCGTCCTTGATTTGTTTACTGATCTAGATATGGGTCTTACTTCGGATGGTAAGCGAAACATGTTGGACCGCAGGAGAAGGGCTTCGTTTAGTTTTAAATCGATTCTTGCCAATTTCAATTACATATTCAATTGGTACGAGGTTTTAATCATGGATAAGCATATGGGTCGATGCAAAACTGGGTTTTCAATGATTGAGAACAGGTATTACGAAGTATCAATGGGGAAAGTTCTATTAGATAGGGTATACGTGGAGATTTTGGTTGAATTATTGGGTTGGATGACTGAATACCAACTGGTAGTCTTGAAGAACTTCACCATTAACACTAGCTACCGGACTGATATCTTCTCGACTCCACTAGGATTATCTACAGATGAGAACTCAGAGTTTATGGGTTCGGGTCCACGACAGAGAACACGCAGAGAAACGAATAGCGGCGGGTCTCTATGGGGCCTCTTGTCGCGTCGGAGCAAGATCAATTTCAACGGTGAACGGATTAATGGGTACAGTCTGTGGAGTGAGAAGAGTTACAAGGCAAGGGTTTGCTACAATGGACCAGATGGGTTTGTCGCGAGGCAAAGATATACAGTAATTATAGGAAAGAAACGCTATTGCACGCTGAGTCAAGAGAGGTGTTGTGGGGAGGCTGGATTCATGGATTGGTAGAAGATGACGGGCACAATGATTGGGACAGCCTATCAGTTGTCTGGTATTACGGGGACGAAGATGTATTGTGAACTTTGGGCTAGTCTTTTAGACATGCCCCCTTTGTGGGACTTGTGGGAAAATGAGGCTTTACACATGTCTGTTTGGATTAGGAGCGAGCCCAGGAAAACAATACAAATTAGTTTTTGGACCTATGAGACTCTTAACCTTTTAAATTGAACCTGGATTAAAAGATGGGATTGGATATATACGTGTACTCTGGTTTTAAATTTATGGGATGTTAATATATGGGATGTTTATATGATTCAAAGTAAGGAGCAGATTCCATTCAGAAGAGGCTACCGTATTAATGTGATAGTGATTACTCATAAGAGGAGCACTGAATTGGGATTGTGCTCGTTAGACGCTGGTATAGAAATAGGGGTCACTGATTTAGCTCTTAAGTTTGGTAAGAATGGACGGGAGATGAATTCTCTGGTTCTGGTGGGGGGAATTTTGAGTAAGAAGTGCACTTTTAATTTTTATAATGATGTTAGATATTTAGATTATATTAAGTACGAGGAGGAAATAGTTTGGTACAAATTGTATCTAATAAATCTGTGCAGAGAGGAAAGAGGACAATACTTATGTAGGGTCACAATATGGATATATGATAAAACAATAATGAAATAGAATCAGAGAAGTGGCTTGAATTTGAAAAAGATGATAGAAATTCAAGGGAAGAACAATAGCACTGTAGCATATTTACAGATCGATGGTCATTTTAGGATACACTTAGTAACTCCAAGAAGAAAAGACCGAATGGAGATTGATAGATAGTTGGGGATGTACTTTGCAACTCAAATGTGCACTCCTGATTACATCAACATAACAACGTGTATGGATATTGATGACCATTGGTGGTTTCACTGTAATACTCAAAAGAGAGCGGAATATGGAGAGATTGATGGACAATTGTAGATCCAATTTGCAACACATAGGAACACACGTGATTACATCTACATGGAGATCGATGGCCAGTTATGGTTTCACTTGGTAACTCAAAAGAGAGCAGATCTTATGAATATTGGTCGACTTTGGCGAGTAAACTACTCTAGTGGAAAAGTATCTATGGACAACTACAAATCACAGGTAAATTATTATGTTTTGTGCATTTTTCAGCTGCACTTTGAATTTTATTTGGTTTTCGGGGGTGTTAGCAAAGTCCGTAGAATTTTTGGTAAGATCAAGACACTTTGGTTAAGGCAAGTTAGAGGTAGCGGCCACCCGGTTTTGGCCGCGGTAGGGAAATAAACACAATATTCTAGAACTGTCAAGGGATTAGGGCCCCCTTGGCAGTCCAGATTCTGAAGGCCATGGTGGATGAACATCGACCCACTGTTGCCTGTTTTTGTGAAACGATGTTGTCAGAGCAGGATGCTCCGTTGGTGGTGCGTAGTTTAAATTTTGACAACTTTTTTGTGGTGAACCCCAGGGTAGGTAGGATCACTCGGGGGGATTTTTTTTGGTTTGGAACTCTAGTATTACTATGACTATCTTGGACTATGGCCCACACTTTATTTCTATTCTTATCACTGATAATAATATGACTTTGTATTACGTTTTTGTGCATGCTCCTAACCTTTATTCTGAACGACAAGCCTTCTACTACCGCATTACTGAATGGAGGATACAACATGATCATCCTATTGTTATTTTGGGTGATTTTAACGACATTTCAACTGGAAACGAGAGGCTCAGCAAGTCTCCAGCAAACCAACAATATATCCTTAACTTTAATTTCTTTATTGCTAACAATATGTTAACTAAAATTCAGACGTACGGTAGTTACTTTACCTGGACCAACAGAAGGACGGAGGACAACGTAGTGAAATCTAGAATTGACAAAGTCTTTGCAACAACGGAATGGCTTGATCACTTATCTAATGCAATTGCCTACGTACCACCAGCTATGGGCTCAGATCATTCTCCTATCATTCTATTTCCTCAGGGGAAGGGAAAACGTCATACTAGACATTTTAGAATCGAAACTAACTGGTACAATCATGAAGAATCCAGGGACATTATTAACAACGCTTGGGGGGAACATGTGGATGAAGAACCACTTCCAAAAGTAATTCGTAAAAGGGGTCTCACAACATTAGCTTTGTCTAATTGGAATAGGAGCACTTTCCCGAACATTAAGAAAAATATCGAAGAACTAGAACTACAATTAATTGAGATTACTAATTCTCCCTTCTCAGAGCAAACACAGATGGAGGAAACACTAGTCAGAAACCAACTTCAAATGTAATGGATGAGAGAAGAGATATACTGGGCAGACAGGGCAAGAGACCAATGGATCCAATTTGGGGACAAGAATACTAAATACTTTTTTGCTCTTACAGCTCAAAGACAAAATTGTAACAGAATTCCAGGTATTCGGAACAAGAATGGGGATTGGCTACAAGAAGACCAAGATATCAAGAGTCAATTTAACAACTTTTAATAAGAACTCTTAGGAGAGCAAGAGAGTACATATTTGGAGGAAGCATTAAGAGATATAACACCAAGGGTTACCCGCGAAATGAACCTGAAACTTATGGAAATACCTGACGCAGAAGAAATCAAACACGCAGTTTTCGACATGGGTCCAGGTAAGGCTCCGGGTCCAGACGGGCTTAATGGAAGATTCTTTAAAACATATTGGTACATTATTGGGGAAGATGTAGTGGCAACGGTTATGAATTTTTTTCCTAATAATACATCACTAGCCTTATTGAATGAGATCTTGATTACTTTAATTCCTAAAGGGGACTCTCAGGAAGGGATTGGGGATTATCGTCCTATTTCGTGCGTTAACTTTGGGTACAAAATTATTTCTAAGATATTGGCCAATAGACTACAGGATATAATGAATGCTATCACATCACCAACTTAGACCGCATTTATCAAAGGAAGGGCTATCCAGGATAACATCATCATTGCACACGAGGTCTCTTTTTTCATGAAACGTAAACTAAAACACAAAGCTCATTATGCGGCGATCAAACTGGACATGGCTAAAGCATAGTAGTATAGGGATTGTTCAACGGGATACGAGTACAGGACACGGGCATATTTTTTCTAAATCCATTTGGACGGACTCAGTGGCTGAAGGAGAAGCAACGACTGTCCTGGAAGCTACGAAGTTGGCCCTTCAAAGGCAAAGAGAGAAACCCATTATTTGATCGGACAACCTTGAGATCATTCAAGGTATTAAGTCGTTGCCAGCTGCATGGTGGAAGGTTAGACCGTATGTCAAGCAGATCTCTCAGATTGCTGAAGAACACAAGAAGTTGTTTTTCAAACATTTGCCGCAAAGACTAAACCGAATGGCTGACACTGCTGCGAAGAAAGCTAGGCAAACGATAGTTTCGGAAGAAGGGCAGGCGACCCTACCCTTGAACTTTTCAAGACAGGGGATTGGCTAATTGCTGGCTATTTGTATTGTCTCGTTTGTACGGCAATCAAAAAAAATCTAATAGATAAATGAAAGAAGATAATGATGCAAATTGGAGATAAAGGAAGGATATATAAAAAAGGATAAGATAAAGTTGCCAAATAAATCTAAATTCCAGCAGCTACGTCCATTAAATTGGTCAACTATAGGAGTCAGATGTTAGTGTTTGGTCAACTATAGGAGTCAAACTTGAGTCAAATGTTAGTGTTTGGTGTGTTTGGTCAACTATACGAGTCAAACTTGAGTCAAATGTTAGTGTTTGGTGTGTTTGGTCAACTATAGGAGTCAAATGTTAGTGTTTGGTGTGTTTGGTCAACCATAGGAGTCAAATGTTAGTGTTTGGTGTGTTTGGTCAACTATATGAGTCAAATGTTAGTGTTTGGTGTGTTTTGTCAACTATACGAGTCAAACTTGAGTCAAATGTTAGTGTTTGGTGTGTTTGGTCAACTATAGGAGTCAAACTTGAGTCAAATGTTAGTGTTTGGTGTGTTTGGTCAACTATAGGAGTCAAACTTTAGTCAAATGTTAGTGTTTGGTGTGTTTGGTCAACTATAGGAGTCAGATGTTAGTGTTTGGTGTGTTTGGTCAACTATAGGAGTCAAATGTTAGTGTTTGGTGTGTTTGGTCAACTATAGGAGTCAAAATTGAGTCAAATGTTAGTGTTTGGTGTGTTTGGTCAACTATAGGAGTTAAATGTTAATGTTTGGTTTGTTTGGTCAACTATAGGAGTCAAATGTTAGTGTTTGGTGTGTTTGGTTAACTATAAGAGTCAAATGAGTCAAGCTTAAATTCAAATTCAAATACAAAAAAACCACAAATATGTGTAATAAAAAAAATGACAAATAAAGTTTTCAACTAGTCAGTTTCATCTCCACTGTCAACTATAGGCTCACCATCACTATCAAACTCAGTAGGTTCTTCGTCTCCATATTCTTCCCATGTGTCATCCTCCATTTCCTCGTTCTCATCAGTAATCATTTCAAAAGGCAATTGAATACGAAAATGAGATGGGTCAATCTCGACTTCCTCCGTAGTTGCCAAGTTCATCAGAACGGAATCAGTACCAGGGTTAACCAAAGGTTTTGTGATTCTCCTGCTGTCGGTAGGTAATGATTCCGAACCCCATAACTCGGGACTCCATCCATGACGATCGTTTATTTCCCAAACGGCCTTCCATTCTTTTGATGTTTTCTTTGCACGAATCTCGTCAATATAAAACACTTTCTTCGCTTGCGATGCTAGAATGTATGGTTCGTTTGGCCAATCAACGCTTGTTGTGTTGATAAAGGTTACCCCGTGTTCTGTCCTTGATTCACTCTTCTTGTACCACTTACAAACAAATATAACTACCGAGCACCCTCCAGTGTACGTTAGCTCCAAGATTTTCAATAATTCTCCGTAATATGGTGACCCATCGTACATGACAGATACACCGTAATCTTGCATCACTCTTTTTTCTCCTTTACTCTTTGTTATCCACTTTACACCGTTCACAACACATGAATCGTACATAGGCACCGCACCATAAGGCATGTTTGCCAATGACACCATCTCAGGGGTAGCTAACGCATCACCACGGGATTCCATTCCATAAACCTGTCATAGAAAAAAACATGAGATACATTGAAAATAAATAGAATAATATTTAAACCAAAGTCACATACCTTATCCAAAAACCAATCCTTAAACATTTGACGGTGCATATAATCTATTTCGTCAATCGTTCCCGAAAGTGTCGATCTGTGTTCACTATAATTGAAATGGTATATAAATAAATCATTATAAATATAAATATATAAATATATAAATATATAAATATATAAATATATAAATATATAAATATATAAATATATAAATATATAAATATATAAATATATAAATATATAAATATATAAATATATAAATATATAAATATATAAATATATAAATATATAAATATATAAATATAAATATATAAATATAAATATATAAATATATAAATATATAAATATAAATATAAATATATAAATATAAATAACAACGTTACTTACGTCCTAAATGTCTCGATTTCGTCGCAATTATTCAAAATATAATAAATGACGTGCTCCTTATCCTTATACGCTAAATCACCAGATACTTTCTTGCCAACTGGCGTACACTGGGACTTGAAAACGGATAACTCTCTATGCACTGGCGGTGGTTCGTTGTATCTGCCTGGATCGTTGAACTTTGTTTTTTCTTCACTAAGGTACCTGGATATGAATTTCAACATCTCTTCCGCCACGTAACCCTCGGCTATTGAACCCTCTGGTCTAGCTGGGTTTCGAATATACTCTTTCAACTTTTTTAAATACCTTTCAAATGGGTACATCCACCGCATTTGAACCGGGCCCCATAGCAATGCTTCATCGTACAAGTGTATCACCAAGTGGATCATTATGTCAAAAAATGCAGGAGGCAGGATCGTTTCTAGTTTGCACATCACTTCAGCCACTTTTGCCTTACCGGTTAACAACTGTTTCCTACTCAAATTCTTGCTACAAACAACTCTAAACACGTTCGCTAACCCAATAACCGCTTCACTAATCGGCTTGTCCTCTAAAAGACCAGGTAGACAACAAACAAAGAGATACTGCATCATAATGTTACAATCATGCGATTTCATTCCAATAATCTTTCACGTATCAATTTGAACAGTATTCCTCAAACTAGACGCGAAACCATCTGGAAACCTTTGTGCCTGTAACCACTCAAGAAAAATCTTCCTCTTCTCCGCTGATAACGTATACTTTCCTCGCTTTAGTATCATCTTACCTCCTACGGATGAGAGCCACAACTCCTTCCTAATTTCCAAATCCTGAAGATCCATTCGCGCCTTCACGTTATCTTTGTTTATTTCCCCATCAAGTCCTACAACCGTACCAAGCAAACTGTCGCACACATTCTTCTCGCAATGCATTACATCGATGTTATGTTTTAACAAATTTTCTGACCAATACGGTAAACGATAAAAAATACTCTTTTTTTCCAATTAGACTCACGAGGACCTGTTTTTTTCGTCACCTTGCCCCCAATATCCTTGTGTTTACCGGGAAACACAATCGGAAGCCCATCTAGCTGTGTCTGAATACTAGCAGGACTATGTTTCCTCGGTGGGGCCTGTTTATCGGTTTCCTTGTACGAAACCCTATCTTCTCTGAGATTATGTTTGGTAGGTAACCAACGTCTATGATCAAAGTAAACAACCCCTTTCCCCACCTTCAACGAAGGAGTGGAATCCATGCATTCTGGACAAGCCATGTAACCTTGACCCGACCATCCTGAAGCGTATGACCGAGCGGGGTAATCATTGGTCGTGGACAACACACAAACCTTCATTAAAAACATTTGCTTCGTGTGGGCGTCATACGTATGGATACCTGTTTTCCACAACATGTCCAACTCGTCTATAACATGGCGGAGAAAGACATCCATGTCCTTTCTGGGTGAGCGGGGACTCGGAATCAACAAACAAAGCTGAAATGTGGTCTCCTTCATGCATGTCCATGGTGGCAAGTTGTAGACGGTCAATATGACAGGCCACATACTGTACGAGTTATTCTGCATGGAGAACGGACAAAACCCATCGAGCCCCAGGCCCAAATACACATTCCGAGGTTCACTGGCAAACTCAGGATGTAGCGCTGCAAATCTCTTCCAACTATCACCATCAACCGGATGACGTAACACATCTGGATCAGCACTTTTTCCGGTATGGTGCCAAATCATTTCTTCAGCGGTGTGTTTCGAAGCGTATAGTCGCTGCAATCTCGGAGCAATCGAAAAGTAACGAAACTTCCTATGTGGTACTTTGTTACCCTTCTTCGGGTCATATCTTGATTCACCACATACTGGACAATTATCGAGTTTTTCATTCTCCTTGTAAAAAATGGCACAATCATTTAAACAAACATCGATAGTAATATACCCCATACCCAAACTTTTCAGTTTCTTGTTGCATGCTTCGTAAGAATCGGGCAAGTTGTGAGGTTTCGGTAAAACACGACCAACCAACTCTAACAGCTCGGTGAATGATGTGTTACTCCACTTGTTCTTTACTTTTATGTGCATAAGCTTGGCAATGAAATTCAATGAACTCATCGCTGTACAATCATGATATAATTCTGTCTCCAATTCTTCGAACAGTGAATCAAAACTGTTTTGACTAGGAAGATGTGCGTCTCTCATCTCAATATCTCCCGGATATCCACCAACATAGTAACTCTGTCTCACATCCTCATAAACACGTTGCATTTCGTTATCTCTATTTGGTACTTGAATTGTCTCGGGAATTACCACCTCGTTCTCGCCGTGTTTTGTCCAAACAAGATATGATTTGTTGAAACCGTGTTTTAGAAGGTGGTCCCTAACTTCGTCGATGGGTTTTCGAGAGTAATTATTACACTTCGTACACGGGCAATACATGTAACCAGTGGTACAATCTTCACTTTTCTCTGCATAACGAAGAACCCCAGATACATATTCTTTCATATAATAATTATTTGTATCGATCCAACTCTTATCTAAATCCGGATTCATCTCTTGACAACAATTTTATACAACTAGACAAATAAAATATATAATTATTACAACCCAATTAAAAAGAAGAATAAAAATTACAACACATTAAATGACATAATAAAAATTACAAAACCATTGAATGAAAAAATATTACAAACCATTGAATGAATAAAATTACAAACCATTGAATAAATAAAATTACAACACAATATATAGATAATAAATTTCATATAATTAATAAAACAAATAAAAATATATGAACACAAAAAATTAAATACAAACAAACATGCATACTACGCAACATAATAATAAAAAAGTAAACCAAAACACATGTAATTCATCAACCTATTCATGTCTAATTATAGCAATTAACATATATCCATTAAAACAAAAATTAAAAAAACATGAAATTTCTTGAAAATACCTTGAATTGGATGGTTAAGAAGAGGATTGATGACCACAACCCACCTAGACAATGTACTAATTCACCTAATCACATCATATATCAACAATTAAACACAATTATAAAATAAAAATTAAATTTTAAAAACATGAATTTTCATGAATTTACCTTAAATTTTGTAATGAAAATGGATATTGATAATGCCCCACCTTGATTATGGACCCGGGAATGGTGCAAGACAAATTAGAGAATCAATTAGGGGGAAAAGAAAAAAAATTCTGGGATTTTTTGGGAGAAATTCGGAGGTGTTTTAGGGTGTGTGTGGCTGTTTAATGAGATAAAAAACCTACTGTCTTCAAAATATACATTAATTAATTACCGGCGACACGTAATTCGTCGGTAAATTTACAAATTCGTCGCTAATTACCGGCAAAATACGTCGTCGTAAGAAATAGCGACGACATATTCACGATTAAAAAAAATAAAAATACATACCAATAGATTACCGACAAAGTTCATACTATTATCGACGAACTTTTGTCGGGAACATTTAGCGACAACGCCGTCGTCGTTAATCTCGAATGATCACCGACAACCCGTAACTCGTCAGTGATCTGTCGTCGGTAAACAAGCGATTTCTAGTAGTATTGGAATGTAATTTATGTTGTAAATATTATATTGAAAATCAATAAAATGCTATCATATGGTGGAATCCTTTTAGTATTATATTAAATATTGAATCTTTTTTTTTTTTTTTTTGGTCACCGAAAGTAAATAAACGAAAAGGAACAAAAGACCAGATCCCTAGCCGATTCCCATTCTCTGCAACCCATCCATTAAACTAGTAGTTTCTTCCAAAAGATGATTGGCTCCGTGCCTAGCGCGTTTCGCAAGATGGTCCGCCTGACCATTGATCTTCCTAGGTATAAACCTAAAAGATACTGATCCTGCTTCTTCCGCCCTCCGCCAGATCTGACGGATGATTGGTTGAATATTCCATCGTGCCGCTGACACCTGCCTGATACCTTGTACTAACTCAAGGTTATCGGAACATACGAGCTTAGTTTTCTCAATATTATCCTTACAAATCTTCACAGCTTCCAGAACAGCCAGGGCTTCTCCTTCCAATATCGTATTGCTCCTAACTGCCCAACTTTTGTCTTCTTTAGTTCCTGTCCTTTGATTAGTTATCTGTATTCCAATACCTGTTGGTTCATATCTTGTTGCAAAAGATGCGTCACAACAGTATATCATGTCTTGTGGGAACGTCTCCATTTCACTGTTTTGTTGACTTGATTGTCTTGTGCTCGGTTCTTGTTTGGCCCACTCGTTCCCATGCAATTCGCCCATCAGTTTGTTCGTGTTTCTAATAATCTGATCCACTTGAATGTTGGTATTTTCATGGTCTGCCTTCATTTTGGCCTTCCAAATGTTCCATAGATTAATGAGGATATAGTCTGTAATTTTCCTCCTATCCCATCCTCCTGTACTGAAAGTGTCCCTAACTCGTATGAGCCAATCGCCCAGGCTCTTGATTTCTTCTTGCTGGATATTAATTTGTAACGAGGACGCTGCCCAGATAGTCTTATTAATATTGCATTGTAGGAGAAGATGTTCCGTTGTTTCATCGCAATTCTGGCACCACGGACACTTTGGTGAGTCTGAGCAGTTTCTATCGTATAGATTTTTGGCAGTTGGTATCGCATTTTTACATGCTTTCCAGGTGAATAAACGAATTTTTTTTGGCGTGTTTCCATTCCACACTGTTTTCCACAACGTTGGATTTAAGTTCTCCATTTTTGTTGTTGATTGTGGTTCTTCAATCGTTTCTTTATCTGTTAAAACTTTATAGCCCGTCTTTGTTGTGTAATTGCCATCTCTTGAGTGTGGCCAGATGATTTTGTCTTGTTGTTCCATGTTCGTGATTCTAACTCTTGTTATTTCTGGTATCACCGGTCTTGGGAATATTTCGTCAAGTTTCTCTGCATCCCAAACCCTATCATCTTCTTTCCATAGATCGCAAACTCTTTGAAAAGGGCAATTTTCTGGTTCTTCTAGTTTCATATTAGTTTCTAACCATTTATCTAACTCTTTGAATCTTCAAAGTCACTAATTAGATTATTATGGAGAAGTCCCACATTCTAAAAGTTTGAAGAATAAATGGTTTTTATATGATACTAGCTAATTAAAATAATTAGACGCGTGGGAAAAAAACTTTTTAAATAGTGTAAGAGCCAGTGTTCTAAAACAAGGCCGCCTAGCCGACTAGGCGCTCCGCTTAGGCGTTCCAAGGTGCGATCCGCCTAGAATTTCTCTCGAAGGTGGCTCGAAGGTTCGTCTACGCATGATCTAATTAATAAACTACCCAATCAGATTAATGGGTTGCCCATCACGGATATAACCTAGCATGCTAGCCCCTAAATAACCAATTCAATCTACTCCAACTCAAACCATAAGCAAAATATAAAGAAAAAACTACTTAGGTTAGAGTTTGAACGCGCCAGAAAAAGAAGAAGGTGGGATTTTTCAAATTTCAAGTCTAGATTTCTTGAATTGGTCATTTTTTAGGTTAATAATAATGAATTGTTATTACTTTATAGTAAAATATATGTTATTTATGTTAAGTTAATATACTTTAAGTATATTAGGATGTAAATATTATTCAAATAAATATATTTATAATATATATTTAATATAAAATAATATAAAAACCGCCTAGGCAAAAACCGCCTAATTTCCGATTAATGGGCCGCCTAGTGATCTAGGCGCTCGAAGTTGGCCGACCGCCCTAGTACCGCCTAGCGCCTTTTAGAACCATGGTAAGAGCTAGATCATTCTGGAAAAATATCTTTCACTAGTGAAATTAGTCTTCTTTTTTTTTTGATTACATTAGGAGGTCCAGGGACCATTGGGCAATAACCCAAATTATAGTGAAAAAAAAAAACTAGTTTAGAACATCATTGAACAATCTAGGATCATAGATAACTCGTGGTATTTTCCATTCCATTCGATCTTTCGTAAGAACGCTCCAAATTCCATCCGGTGGATCTTCAAGTAACGTAAAGTCTTCGTCCCCATTAAGCCCCGCTCGAGCCAACCAATCAGCGCAGCAATTCGCTTCACGATAGATATTTCGTAAAACAAATCCCGGATTTCTAGCTATTATCAAACGAATACGGCTAATCCAAATTGCTCCAGACCCTCTACCCACACTAGCACTTTGTATTGCGTCCAATGCCTCCCTAGAATCCGTCTCCACCACCACGTCACTAGCCCCCATTGCCTCAATCAATCGGAGGCCTTCACTTAGTGCAATCAATTCCACAACTACAGGTTCCTCGTGATGGATTTTCATAGTGAACCCCTTTATCCACTCTCCATTAATATCTCGGACAACACCACCCCCTCCGCCTAATCTACGCCCTCTATTTAGACTTCCATCGGTGTTCAATTTTAGTCCCGAAGTTGGTTTATTCCAGCCCACTAAAGTCACACTCGGTTTATTCCAGCCCTCTAGTTGGGGAAGCAAGGACAGCAGGCGCTGCAACGAACCAACAAATGGAAGCTCCAGCAGATTTTTCCAGCGAGCCTGCAACTCTGCACCTGCTTCGGGACCTGCACCAAAATAGAGGTAGTAGCGTAGGGAACATGGAGATGGTCGAAATGGCAGAAGCAGCTCTGGACGAGGAGACAAATGGGGGAACTAATACAATGGAGTGGTGGGCTAAGAACGTGGCGTGTAATAGATTGTTCGCGGGGGTTCCGTGGAGTACCTTCTTTGGGGCGATAGTTGACACGATATGGGGTGAGAGAAACCAGGTGGTTTTTAATAATGGAGTGCTTCCAACGGGTTTGGTGATCCTCAAGAAAGCAAAGTTTATGGCAAACCGTTACGCTAGGACCTGGGGTCTAATCCCTGGACTGAAATTAGTCTTCTACTAGTAAATTACTTGTAAATTACTTGGTCCACAATTAGCCACATAAGCGTCCAAAAATTTAAAAAATAGCCACATAAATTTACATCATTTAATTTTTAATACCGTATGTTACTAGTTTTTAATGATTTTTGTCTTTTTTTTTATAGTTACTTTTTGATTTTAATATTTTTTGTCTAACTAATAATATTAATATATATATATTTTTGTAATTTATAATCACTACAAGAATAGGTATATTTAACGGCAAAAATTTTTAACACTAAAAATCTTAATTTTGCCACTAATTGCCGCTATTTGTTCGTCCCTAAAGATACCTTTAGTAGAAAATTATTTGTTTTTGCCTCTATTGACTTTATCTTTAGCGGAAAATATTACCGCTAAAAATATAATTAGATGCCATTTTGGTATTTAAAAATATTATTAGAGGCCATTTTAGTATTGCAGCAATAACCTCGTCCCTAATAATATTATTTTTTGTAGTGAATTTTAATGTATTTATTCATTTTAATTATTGATTAATAATTATTTTTATATTATTTGGTTCTTATATATAATATGATATGTTATAATTTTTAAAATATGTCACTGTTATTTTTTTTTATTAACTGTGATTAGTGTTCTAAAAATCGGCCTAGGTGGCGCCTAGGCGCTATAAGGTACCGTAACTTCTAGAAATGGCCTAGGCGGTCCCAGAAGGTCCTAGGTGGAACCAGGCGGCGTCTAGGCGGTCTGAAGCTAAAAATAAAAGATAAAACTATTTTTTAATACAAAAAATTATATAAACCTAAATAAATATCAAAACTGCCTTGCAAGAAAACGCCTAGGTTCCGTCTAATCCCCTAAGCGCTCAAAGGTGGTCGACCGCCCGCCTAGCGCCTATCGCCTTTTTAAACACTGATTGTGATATGGTTTTCATTAAATAAATAAATAATAATTGTTCATAATTAAGATGATCAACAAACTAAGTCGAGTCGAATATTAATTGTTCAACTTTGTTTGTTTAACTTCAAACTTTAAATGATTCAAGATTAATTTTTTATAAAGGATTTATATTATAGTTTTAACTTGTTCATTTAATTATTCGAGTCCCTAACGGACTAGGCAGGCACCTAGGCGGAGCCTATGCGTTTTTTATATTTATTTAATATTTTTTTTAAGTTTATATAGTTTTTAAAACAAATTTATATAATTTTCGTGTTAAAAATAATTATTTTAAATTTCTTGTATTAAAATTATTATTTTTTAATTTTTTTTAGCTTCAGACCGCCTAGGCGCCGCCTAGAACCGCCTAGGCCAATTCTGGAAGTTACACTACCTTCTAGCATCTAGACGCCGCCTAGGCGGCCCATCTACACTGATTTGTAAAACACTGATCACAATTAATAAAAAAATTATTCTAATATATTTTTAAAATTTTAACATATCATATTGTATATAAGAACCAAATAATATAAAAATAATTATTAATCAATAATTAAATTAAATAAATATAATAAAATTATAAATTAATAATTAAATAAAAATATATTAAATTATTAATTAGACAAAAAAGTTAAAAACAAAAAGTAACTATAAAAATTCATTAAAAACTAACAAACGTGTATTAAAAACAAAATGATGTAAATTTATGTAATTATTTTTTTATTTTTTTTAATGTTTATGTAACTATTGGGAACCAAGTAATTTATTAGTAGAAGGCTAGTAAAGAACTCTATTAGTGAAGCGATCCTTTCTCATATCACTCCTTGGTAAATCCATACACGCACATGTTGTTCGCCAGCCGACTCCACTCGTTATTGTGGCAAGGCAAGGTGTGGTGGCTTGTATATATTAATTATTTTATGTAATTTATTAATTATATGAACAATAATGACTTTCAATGGAATCTTAGAGATCATGACTTTTCTCTTACTTTTTTTTTTAGTGAAACCTTACAACGGCCCTATTTTATATGTCAATATTTTCCCTCGTACATCTTGCCAGAGCACCCGCTGTAGTGTTATACCGTCTATTGATGTGCTTAACTTCTTATTTTGGATATCGACCTAGCCAACTTTCGATTTCCGAAAAAATGGGTTTTAGGCTCCAATGCAGCCCGATCTTCTTCTTGATTCCTTGAGTTAAATCAAGATTGTCAGAGTAGAAAGAAACCCTCCGACTAGTGAAATCTTGTGATGATCTCATGGCCAACAAAACGGCCTACGCTTCACCATAAATGACCTTATTAATTTTACATCTCACATTAATATTCCTTTCAATATAACCACTCGTATTAACACCAATAGCAGCAACGACAGAGATGTTGCTACCTTCCTTAACTGAAGTATCTCCCATCCATATTATATCTGCAGTGTCATCTACCACTGGGATTTCAATAACTTTTTCAACCATCCCTTTATCCACTTTATCTGAACCTCCACTAATCAGCTTATCCCCGAAAAGTCTACCCATGCTATCTTTAACTCTATGGAAAATATCATTGATACACCAAGGTTTCTTTTCATGAAAGCATTTCATCCTTTCCTTCCATATATTCCACATTAAAGAGAGCAAATATGCAATAACAAGTTTCTTGTCCCACCCATTTTTAGAATAGCTTTGGACCGTTTTAAGTAACCATTCCGCCATATTATCTTGCATAGATGTATCGATTCTGATTTGAAGCGGGGATTTAGCCCACACCTCCCTACTAAATGGACATTTAAGAATAAGGTTGGAAAATTTTTCCCCTTCGGTTTCACACCATTCGCATAAGTCTTCCTTTAAACATCTTTTGCGGACTAAATTATTCTTTGTTGGGATAGAATTATTACACACTTTCCATCCGAAATTCTTAATCTTCGCTTGAACGTTTGCCCTCCCAGATAGTGTTCCAAAGTTCACAACTAAGGGATTCTCCATTTCTAGACGATTATGCCTCATCGACTATTTCCTCATTAATAATTGCATGATATCCAGACTTAGTAGAATATTCTCCATTATTTGACAACGTCCAAATAATTTTATCTTCTTTATTGTACTTAATAATTGGTATGTCTCTAATAAGCACAATCGTTTCTTCAGAGAATAACCTTTTAAGAATAGCATAATCCCAATCATTCCCATGTTCATTAATCAGTTCACAAACTTTAGAAAACGTGGAGTTATTCGGTCGATCAATGTAAACGCCCTTCTTAATCCAACAATGATCCCATATATCAATCTTTGTTCCGTTTCCTACCTGCCAAATACCATGTTTTTTAAGAAATTGGATACCTTTGAAAAGACTAGCCCATGTCCATGACCTTATCTTGGAGAGTTTAGCATCCCAAATGTCACAATAAGGAAAATAAATTGCTTTTAACACCTTAGCGACAAATGAATCCAGTTTATTGATAATTCTCCACGCTTGCGCCGCCAACATGGCGATATTCATTTTATGAAAATCTCTAAACCTTAGACCACCAATTTTCTTTAACCTAGCAATTTTCTTCCACGCAACCTAATGAATTTTCTTTCGATTCGGTGAGTCCTACCAAAAATTAGCCACAATGCTCGACATTTTCTTACAAAGTGTCTTTGGGAATTCAAAGATTAACATAGCATAATTCGGTATAGCTTGTAGAACTGCTTTAATAAGAGTTTCTTTTCCGCCATCAGACAGAAGATTAGCCACCCAACTAGCTGACTTCGACAGTAGACGATTTTTAATATAATTAAGATTATGGCTTTTTGCCCTTTTGATAGATAAGGGAATACCCAAATACTTACCCAAATCCTTGCTATTATCAATATTAAGAGTGCTAGAAACCTCATTTGTACTTCAATTGGCGTGTTTTTACTAAAATAAATAGAAGACTTCCGAAGGTTAATACGTTGCCCCGATGCTTTACAATACTCCTTTAGAATTTCTTGAAATGTTTCAATTTCTTTCTGATTAATATTAATGAAGAAAAGGGCATCATCAGCAAACAAAAGATGAGTAAGACTCGGACAGTTTCTGGTAATAGAGATTCCTTTAATAGATCCTTACCGACAATGGAAATTAATAAGATTGATCAGGCTTTCCGTAAGAAGAGAAAAGAGAAGGGGCGAAAGCGGATCACCTTGTCTAAGACCTTGAGATGGTTGAAACTTCTTTAACCGCTGGCCATTAACCTTAACTTGAAATGGAACAGATGAAATGCAGTTCATAATCCATTTAACCCATTTTTCACAAAAACCCATAACTAATAGTGTTTTAGCCAGAATAATCTAGTTGACCTGATCATACGCCTTTTCCATATCTAATTTAATCGCAACATAGTATATCCTTGTTCTTCTTTTGTGATTAAGAAAAAACGCAATTTCTTGCGCAATAAGAATATTGTCTTGAATATTTCTGCCCGTAATAAAAGCAGCTTGCGTAGGAGATACTAATTCATTCATATAATTTTCTAACCTTAATGCCAATACCTTAGCAATAACTTTGTAGGAAAAGTTTGCACATGAAATTGGTCTGTAATCTTTAACACTTTCCCGAGAAGCTCCTTTAGGTATAAGCGTTATAACATAATCATTTATTCTTTTTAAATCAAGGTTATACTCGAAGAAATCTCTCACCACATTAAAAATATCTCCCTTAATAGTGTCCCAAAACTCCTGATAGAATTTACCTGGCAGTCCATCGGGACCCGGTGCTTTAGAGCCCGACATATCAAACACAGCTTTTGTTACTTCTTCCATTGTTGGATTACTAGTAAGCTCTTCATTCATTGTAAATGTAACTTTAGACAGGATAAATTGCGTTATATTATTTTCATCACTTGTAGGATTTTCTTTAAAAAGATTTTGATAATAAGAAATGATAATATTCTTGATTTCTTTAGGCTTTTCTATCCAATTTCCTTCATCATTTTTAAGCGCGGCGATCCTATTACATTTCCTTCTACTCATAGTTTTTGCGAAGAAATACCTAGTATTTTTATCACCTTTCTTAATATTTAAGTTTCTCGCCCTATCCTCCCAAACATCTCTTCAATTGTCCACAACTTTTCAATTTCTTTCCTGATCATATATTCCTTTCCTTCATTCTCAATCTTATGAGGTTCATTATTTAACTCGACGAACTCTTTTTGCAAAAGATCAATCCTCTTCCTATTATTATGGAAAGTCTTTTTACTCCACCCTTGTAAAGCCAAACAAGTCGCATCCCGTTTAACAGAGAATATCACAATACTACTAGCATCCTCTTTCATCTTCCAACTATCTCTAATTATTTCTTTACATTGAGAGTGTTCAATCCATCTAGATTCAAAAATAAAATATTTACTATACCTCTCCTTTTTATTGGTTCTTTTGAGAATAGCGGAGAATGATACGAACCAATCGCTGGCGGCACAAAAAAACTCGCTTCCGGAAAAGCCGCACACCAATCCATACTAGCTATACCTCGATCCAATCTTTCTTTGATATTTTCTTGATCTCTCCTACGATTATCCCAAGTATAGAAACAACCTTTACTTGGGACAACCACAAGATGGTTATAATTAATAAATTCATTGAATTTCAAGACACGATCAATATTTGGATATTTCTTACCCCTTTTTTCTTCAAATCTCGATATATCGTTAAAGTCACCGATAACAATAAAAGGTTTATCTATAAGCTTAATCTTCCTATTAAGCGAATGCCAAAACTTAGCTTTGTCCTCTTCTTTACTAGGAGCATAAACACAACACAAAACCCAAGAAACATATTTCGATTCATTGATTTCCAAAAATACAAAGTTTGAAGATGAATACAAGACAGAAACAGAAACTGAATCCTTCCAGACCACCACAATCCCCCCAGACCTAAACTCTCTTCCTCCGGGGTCGATCACGAGGTTATTATTAAAGGACTTTAAATGAGAATAAGATTTAAGATCTTTTTGTCTCAACCGACTTTCTACCAAGAAAGCTAACGAAATATTATTCTTCCTAACCAGGGACTTAAAGTAACTTCTAGTCAGAGGCGCCCTAGCTCCTTGACAGTTCCAAATCATAAAACTATCCATCAAGCCCAGCCGCTTTACGGGACCGGCCGACGTCCGCAAGCGATACTAGTGAAGAAAAACACTTTTATCTTCCATTGCATGTGTAAAATAAGGAACAAATATCCATATATACAAATACCGGGACGAAGTTTAAAAACAGACAAGAAAGAGCAAGTAGATTAAGTAATTGAAAAAGTAAGTAAGGATCATCATTGAAAGGAAAGAAGAAATTAAAAAATTTCAGTTAATTTGATTAAAGAAGACGAAGTTTTTGTTTTTCTCCATTTATGCATCTAGAGATAGAATAAGAGAAATTTATAGAGAATAGAAAATAAATTTGAGATCCACCAAATTTGATTTACCGAAAGATTGGATGAGAAGAATTGAAAGTCAGGCCATCGATCATTTTATCAACAACAAAATCCTCTTAACATTTTAACAATCAGGCAAATAAAATCATAGGAAAAAGAAGCCAAAATTATAGATGAGAAGAGTTGAAGGTTAGGCCATCGATCATTTTATAGTTTCTTTTGCATGTGAGTAAGAAGCCAAATTTTGGAAAGTTAAACAATTTATAAGTATGAGATTTTCAATTCTTGATCTTGAAAACCACTAAAATCCCAATGCATGTGTAATTAAACAAGAAAGTGGAAATAGAACAACAACAAAACCAAAAGAAAATGAGGTAGAGATAGTAAGAAAGGTAACCCATGTTGAAACAAGTACAATAGGAGTGAAGATCATTGCTAAAGAAGGAAATAGAGTAAAATTATTAGATCACCAATGAAGATGAAAAGAGTTGCAGAAGTTTTTGGTTAATTTTTTGAAAAATGAAAGGATGGCACACTTTTCAAGAGAGAGAAAAGTGAAGAATGGCAAATCCTGACTTTTCTCTTACTGCTTCATGCATTTCTAAACATGCACTTTTCTGAAAATGTACCTTTCTCTGTTAGATAGACTCATGGTTTCCCTTTTCAAAGGATTACCTTGCATCTATAAATAGAGGTCATAAAAATTATTTTTAACCAGTAACGTTCACAAGTTTTATAAATTAAATATCTATATAATAAAATAAGATACATCTAACTTTTTCTATTAACACTCAAATTTCCTCCTTTTTATAATTTCTCCATTTTTTTTATAATTTCTTCGTTTTTGTCATTCTTCTCATTCTCTTATTTATTATATACACATACACATGACTTAATATATATACATTAATATATACGCATAAAAATATTAAATAATATCTAATCCACTTAACCTTTATATAAATAAAATTATAAGAATTCAAATTAACTTTCGTATAAATAAAATCTATTCCTTTTTTATTAAAATTTACAAAGTAATAAAAAATTTAAGAATTTTTCATAAAAATATTATAAGAACCTTAACCTTAACCTTAACCTCATCTTTTTAACTAATAACCTTAACCATATCATTAACCCTAACCTAACATTAACCTTAACCTTAACCTTAACCTTAAAGTTAAAATTAAACTTAAACATAAATTTAAACTTAAACTTATACATAAACTTCAACTTACATCTTAAATTAAACTTAAACATAAACTTAAACTTAACCTTATTGTTAACGTTAAACTTACCCTCACCCTTATCCTTAACCCTAACAATAATATTAACCTCAACTTTAACCTTAAACGCAACTATAACCTTAGATATTACACCTTAAACCTAACCCTTAAACTTTAAACCATAAACCTTAATCTTAACCTTCACCTTAACCTCAACCTTAACTTTAAACTTAAACCTTAAAAATTTACCTTAACCTTAGCCTTAAATCTTAAACCTTAAACCTCAAACCTTAAACATTAAACCTTAAACCTTAAACCTCAAAGCTTTACCTTAGCCTTAAACCTTAAACTATAAACCTTAAATTTAACTTTCACCTTCACCTTCATCTATACTTTTTTAACCGTTAAACTTAACTTTAACCTTAATTAAAAATTTAATCTTAACTTGAACCGTGAACCTTAAACCTTAAACCTTAAACCTTAAACCTTAAACCTTAAACCTTAAACCTTAAACCTTAACCTTAACCTTAACCTTAACCTTAACCTTAACCTTAACCTTAACCTTAACCTTAACCTTAACCTTAACCTTAACCTTAACCTTAACCTTAACCTTAACCTTAACCTTAACTTTAACCATAACCTTAACCTTAATATTTAACGTTAAACCTTAAACCTTAAATCATAAAACTTAAACCTTAACCTTAAATCTTAAACCTTAACCTTAAACAATAACTATAACCTTCACCTTCATCTTAACTTTTATAACCACTATGTTAACCTTAAAGTAAAAACTTAACCTTAACCTGAATGTTAAAACTTAACTTTTACCTTGAACCTTAAACCTAAACCTTAACCTTATCTTTAACCATATCTTTAACCATAACCTTAACCTTAACATTTAACCTAAAACATTACCTTAAATTTTACATTTAACCTTAACCTTAACCTTAACTTTTATCTTAACCTTAACCAAATGAATATTTATAGCGTTAATATTAGATCTTAAATCTTATATCTTATTAAACCTTAAACTTGAACCTTAAAATTTACATCTTAAACCTTAACCTTAAAATTAACCTTAACCTTGACCTAAACCTTAACCTTAACCCTTAACCTTAATCTTAACCATAACCTTAACCTTAACCATATTCTTAAACTTAACCTTAACCTTAACCTAAATCTTAACCTTGACTTTCACCAATCAAACCTGGATTCGATTCCCGTCAATTAACAAAAAAAAATTCTTAAGTGTCTTTAGATACGGGTTTTACCTAGTAAGAGAGAGAGGGGAAGACAGAGGAACGAGGCAAATTTAATAAGTTTTTTACAGATATGAAAAATTCATGTGACCATTTTATAAGAATCGTTTTGTTGTTGTATCCTAAATGTTGAAGGCAATAAATATAAGATATTGGTACATGTTCAATTACCTTAAAGACATCAGATCTAATCTAAGTCTCGACAAATAAAATTTATTTATTATTATACATTTTTATACCTTCATATTCTGTTTATACTACTTTATACAAAAAATATATAACAAAAAATTTGGATATGGGACTTAGGTTTCGCTTATTCCTCTTACGACCGAATTTCGTGCCTTGTATGACCTCAAACTTATCTCGTATGCACTTAATAAAAGGTGCATTATAGTCAGATTTTATATAGTTTACGTGAGGAAGCTTTACATCTTCCTAACATCTCTTTTTCTCCAAGCGTGCTAAAAATCACCAAGACCTTGGATGGTCATTAGGCCAAAAAGGCAAAGGGCGCTTATATAATTTAATAGCTTCATGAGGCTCATATGTTTGTTTTAACATTGAAAATTATTACCCGACCAGTCACAAAGGATGGCATAATTAATATGTGTTCATTAAGACTAAGCCTGAGTGGACAATTTAGTACTTTTTTTGGTGATTATGGAATTGGTGATGTAATTTCCTTTCAAAGACTTGAAATATACCCTTGATATACTTCTTAAAATGAAAAGAGAATTTATGTGGGAGTTTTCTTAGAGGGGGGGTGCCATCAAGGACAATGCTGAAAGAAGTGAGGACTCTGAGAAGACGGTGGTGAAGGAGGATGGTTCCTCCATGCAAGAAGATGATTCTATAATTAAGGAGGGTAATCCTGGTAGGTTCTCCTTTATTTTATCTGCCTTGCTTTTTCCTATTCGAAATTCTTATTATACTTGTTAAGTTTTTTTGACCCTTTTTGCAATATCAGTTTATTTTCAGTGAATATGTCCATAGATCCCACTTTTCTAGATATCCTATATATGTAAGGCTTCAAGGGATGCTATAGGGAAGAGAAGATGTGGAGTCATCAAGATTTGAGGTTTCAAAATATTCAAATTGATCAGGGAAAAGCCGTATTCAAGTGGATTTCCTATAACCTTATGCCTCATCACCATATCAAGGTGTCCTATCCACAAAATCTTCCTCCTACCGTATTCCCGACCTTACAATTCCTCCCACATTGATACTTTCCTTGAGAACTCGAGTTGTTGCTACAACCAAGTGGTTTCTCATCATGTTTCTACTTACGCTTCTCCCCTAGTTTTGAGAAGCCATACTGATCAAGACATTTTTGTACAACTTCATTTCTTGGAGGTAACAATTCTACTCTCTGATATTCTATTTTAGTTATTATTTGTTTGTTTGATGTAGGAACATTTTTCCTTTTTCCAGCTAACCGCACATATTTTGTTCTTGATGGGGTTCCTAATGTATCGCCTTTTGGCATTATATTCAATAATTCGATACATCTATTCTTAGGGATTTTTTATCTAAATTTGGGATTTTGTCCCCTTATTTGATATATTTTGAGTCTTAAGATAATGTTAATGATTCTCGTGTTTTCGGAGCATTTTAAGGTGTTTTGTGCTTTATATGTGAAACCCATAAGAGCACATGCAGTCCAACAACTAACGGGTTATATTAGGACTCGGAAAAGTGAAGAGAGACCTCCAAGGAAGTGAAACAAACTAAAATGTAACCCGGGAAGTCAAGAGTCGACTTAATGCTTAAGAAAGGAAAGTTTTACGATTAGGCAAATTATTTTTTGAGTTGACGCACATGATGATTCGAGAAGAGTTTGGATCTGATTTATAGACCGTTGGAAATCTCTTGGAAAGACGAACAAGTGGAAAAATACCAACCGCGATTTGGAGTCTGGAAGGTCGAGTTATGATCGTTTTAGTGGACCAAAGGTGACATACATGTACAAAACCGAATTTGCATTACATTTTTTAGAGTATTTAGCCCATGGAACAAGCCCATTTGCATTGGAACAAAAATTTGAAAGGTATAAAAGCCTTTTTTTTCATTTTTCACACACAACTCATAACACAAAATCAAAGAGAGCAGAAGCTTGAAGAGAAGAGATTGGGAAGAGGTTCAACACATTCAACTTGATCTTCAAACCTTCAAATATTCATACATTCATCATTTTTACCAAAATATTGTAATTTCCTTTTTCATATTATTCCTTTTAGTTATTTCATGCCATCGTATTTTCTTATGTTTTATTTTCCTAGATGTATGAGCTATATCCTTAATTGAGCTTGGGGATTAATGAACCCTAATTTTACTTTTGGGCATTTTACTGAAATTAGGGGTAAATTAGCTTAATTTAGATTGATATGCATATGTTTCTCTTTACCTTATATTGAATTGTGATTGATTAATATGTCCATTTATTTGATTGTCTTTTATCATTAAATTACACCCGTAAGGGGGGGGGTGTTAAGGGTAGGTCTAGGTAATTTGAGAGTGTATCATTCTATTAAATTGGGAGATCTTAGATGATGCATAGTCGTGACGTGGGAATGCATATTTAGCACTTTATAGGGCATCTTGGTTCATATGAGAAGGGCTACATATCCTTGAGAGTAGAACATAATAACCCAAGAGGGAGATATCGTTAATTTCGAATCCCAATCAATGTATATTTCTCCATTTTTCCCTTATTAGATAGAATTTCCCAATTAGTGAATTTAGATGTATTAATTGTCCCCTTCGGATGATCGCGCCACTACGAATAGCCTAAATTCTAAAACCTATCACTAATTGGCTATATTACTAATAGTAAACAAGCACAAGAATATAATCAATATGAAATACTCGACCTTATCTCAAATTCAAAAGACTTTATATTAGAAAACTAGGGTTCATCCCATAAATGTGATTCTCAAGTATTAGATGTTTAGCTCATAATTAAGTAAATAAAACTAATTCAAATAAATGACATCATAATTCCTAAAACAGAAAATAAACTAAAGTTAATCTACGGGGTGGAATGATTCAAGCTTTGGTTGAGGAAAAATGGTGTTAACCTTCTTCTTAAGCTTCTGCCCTTCGTTTCCAAGCATTGCAGCTTTTTCACTCTCTTAAAATATGATATATTATAAAGTGTATTGATTTATGAGGTCTAATAAGCCTTATATAGAGATATAAAACGGACTTGGCCCATATGGGCTTAAGTAAGTGATTAAAAAGACCTAAATTTGTTTTTAATTAATCTTCAACTGCACTTCACCACTTCATCAAATCGGTCATCACTTTTCCATCCTGAGTCCAAATCCACTAATTCTACTTCTCAAATTTCATGACTTCAAGGCCCGTAACTTTAATTTGAACCACTAAGTGTGAATCCTCACCAATTGGCGTCGAAAATGGAAACAAGTGACAACTTTATTCTTTCTAAAACTCCTCCACCTTTACCAACGCTTCTTCTCCTTCTTGGACTTGAATCTTCTCTTCTTCTTTTCATCTTGGTGTCTCCTAGCATCTATATACCTAAGACCTTCATACCAAACACACGATTTAACACACAAAATCTCTAAAAGTAGAAATAATTCCAAGATGAATGAAGAAAGTGCATTATATAAAAATATGACTATCAATCTATTAACTAAGTCCAATTTAATCCTACAATGATATCTTCAAAGCGAATTTATTTATCACAAAATAGGATACATCAAATGTCGACAAGATTTCATGTATTATTTGTAAATTTAAATGTAATATAAGTTAATATATAGAGGAATGGGCATTATAAACACCATATTTTCTTTGGATCATACACTTTGACTGACATTGGTCCCTCGATAGTAGGTGCACGGGCCAAGGGGATATGATGGGGGTGAACAGAGGAAGAATTGAATGGACTTTTAAAATATTAAACAAAAAATGAAGCCCCACCTACATTTTTATACCTTGATTTAAGAAACATACTAACATATTTGGGTATTTCATGATTGGACGTCTTGAGTCCTCCAATGTGGAATCTACGAAAATAGTAGAAGAAGAAGGGCGCAGAACACTAGAATCATACCCATAAACCCTTATCTAAGCCTGTTTTAATAAGTGGTGGACCGTTGAAGTCAAAAGAAGATGGGATCGAGGTTGTTTAATCCAAGTTAATTTTAACAATCCCAAAGGAATCACACTCCTTTACATGGCCGACCCTGAATTATTGCTAGCCAATGAAGGCATAAAATAAAGGACAAAGACCGTGAAAAGGAAATATCATGAGAAGACAATAATATCAAGGAGCAAGAATACCCCAAGAACATTTTGTTTGAGGAGATCTGAAAAATGTTATTGAAAAATGAATGATAAATGAGACATGGAAGCCCCTTTATACAGGGAAGAGCATTGTAAGTTTAATTATGATTATTACAATATGCAATTATGACTTATGTCAGAGGGCCTCATACAAAATCAAGGGGTGGTAAGACAAACTTACATTTTTCAATATATAACTGATGGCATGACCTAATTTCACCTCAAAGTAAGACACAAATCCTCAAAGAGACCCTTTTTCAAAGCAAGCTCATACAAGTACACGACTCTTTAGAATAAAAATTGGCCAGACATGCCGATAAGTTAATAATATTCCCCCAACTCTAACCGAATATGCGGGGTAGTGAGGTCTCATTTGGATAGATAATATATTCATATGACAATGATTGGATACATATATGGAATAATATTAAATATAAACTTAGATGAAGATAGAGAGATAAGGTTAGATCCCTAAAAAATTGACATTAACAAAGCTACTAGAACAAGGCGCATAAGAAAGAGAATTTAAGAATGTATTCTACTTCAGGGAAGATCTCACTCTCTATAGAAGTCTCCATAAATCACGTATCTTGTTCATAAATATGTCACTCTTGCATACAGCGAATATACACACAAATTTATGCTACAATGAATAAACTCTCATAACTTGTTGCCCCTCTACTATTCACTATCAATGAGGTCCGTCATCTATGTTCAAATCACTAGCTTGGCTAGCAAAGCGTTATTGAAAGGAACCCTCCCTTTATGCCTATCTATTTTTTTTGTAACTATACATTGTATCTGGACAATCTAAGCAAGAAGAGAGCCAGAATTAATCAGTCACAGACTCATATCAATTCAGTTCTAACACATAATAACAATTTGAATTTAACTAAAAGATATTTTACTATTTTAGTAGAAGACGATATAAATTATTTAACATATCTCTCTATAGTTCAACCCTTGTCACGGTTTCGTTCGACGATTCTACCCACCTTTGATATGATGTCACCTCGGTTACATTCTTATTTATTTCTCATTTCCCTCATTCTCCCTCTCTCTTCTTATTTTCCTTTTATAGTTACTTGTTTCTTCACTGATCAATTTTTTTATTCTTTTATGATATGTATTGTCTCATCTTCGTCTCATTGTCAGGTTCTTTTCGTCTCTTCTTCTTATTTTATTTTTGTTGGTGCTACTAGGAGGGTTTTTCGCTAGTTGTAGAACCCTAATACATGTTTCTTTGCTGGTCCTTAAGAAGGGTTGTAGATCCTCTCGTTGTAACTTTCTTGAGAGGTTGGTATAATGGGTTCTTACATAGTTCATATTGAAGTGAGGTTTTGGCTTGTGGCTAAGTAGTGGTTTCTTGTGGTAGAGTTTCGGTTCTTTGGTAGATTATTAGTTGTAATGAGTTTTCTCTTCAAGGTATGTTTGATTGGCATGTATGGTGTATTTCCATCTCTATTAGAGTTTGATGTATGGGTGATGTAGTTTGAAGGGTATGGAAGTGGTCTTGATAATTGGTGGTTGCGGTAGTGATGGATGGTGATTTAAAGTATTGTAGATTAGGGTTGTTGCCTTGTTGGTTTGGGATGCATGAAGGGAGAAGTGGCGTAGTTTTCTTCATCAGTTATTTCTTCCCAAAATTGAGGCTAGTAGCTTGTTTTCTATGTTGATATGATACCTTACCCACCAGTTTCTCAAGTAAAGTACTTGTTCCCAAAATTTTTGTTTTTTCCTATAACAATTTTGTTTGTGTTTTTTTTCTACTTGCTTCATTTTGGCTCAATCACCATTTTTCCACATTCGTGGTGGTGTTGATAAGTTTGTAGTGGGTACAAATGGGTTCCTCATATGACTTGTTGAGTTTGGTCTCTAGTATTTGTTGTTGGATGGTTTAAGTGGGTGTTATTGTTGGTAGGGGTAGGAGATGTTACTTCTAGTCATCACTGCATGCTTTATTTTGGCTAGTTATTGCCTTATCAATGTGAACGCATGTACGGTCTATCTATTTTATATGATTGTTTGATTTTATTCTTTGTCATAATTAAGTTTTATTTTTTTATTATTGTATTAATATTAATATCTGTTTCCTTATTCTAGAATGGTAACTATGGTTATGGTATATATGTATTTTGTTTTTTTGGATTGACATATTTTATCCTTTCAAATATTTCTTTATATTTTATTTTATTATGAATTTAAAAAAATCCCATGAATTCATTAAAATAACATATGGTAAGTAGTTAAGATAATAATGAAAATAATATAAACGGTAAATCACTTACTCACTTTTGCAATCTTTTTGTCTAGCACATACTTTAATAGTAATTAAACTTACCACAGATAAATTTACAGTTAACATCCATATAATTAGCATTATGCAAAACTAACTATTTACATCATAGAACAACAAGTAACATTATATCATTTATATTTTACACTTAACCATGTAAATACCAATAGTTTCTTCTCGTGTCATTTAAATTATTGGAAACTAGTCATGAGTTGGTTCCAAATAATTTTAAATATTTGACTATATAAATACAGTTTTTTGATATTAATATCTCATTTATATTATTGACAATGCATGCCATATAGTTTTTTTAAATACATATTGATAATAATTTTATACTTTTTTGATAAGGAAAAATAGACACTTAATAATAATTAATGAAATTTTGTAACCAAATTATGTATTTTTATAATATCTAGTGTTATATCATAGTCAATTTCAAAAAAAAGTTATAATATCAGAACAAAGTAGTGGAAAGATAATGTAACATAACACATTACTAACGTATATATATTATCAAAAAAACAAAAAATTAATAGAAAAAACAAGAAAAAAAATCATGGCATACATGCTCATACACTTTATACATTTTGTCTATTTTAAAATTATAAATGAGACTTTTTATTGCATCAAAAGACCTTCTAGTCGCCCATTCATTCCAAGACTAGCACTTTATTTTATTTTATAATGGATTCTTTGCCATTAAAAATTATGATATACTTTAATTTCACTTATTGTAAAAATATTGTATGAATCTTTTATATAAGTTTTCTATAATTAGATTATTACAAATATTATAGATATATACTTACCATTTATTTATTGGATAACATTAAATGTCATACAATATTCTTATTATATATAGGTGCATGGTCTCTATAAGATGCATCTAGAATATAATTATTCTTTTTAAAAAAATATTCAAAAGATTTTGACTCCTTTGAAATGAAGATATTGGAAAGAATAACTAATTTTATTTTATTATTGTTATGTTTTATATGCTCAGGTGTGTTTTATATATATTGTCATTAACATTTGTGCCTTAAGATAAGTTATACATATAAATTGTTGTACTTAAATGTTTATACTTTGGTGCAATATTGTTCTTTTTCAGCATCTGGTACAATTTTTGTTCTTTAAAATTTCATTGTTGGGATGTAACATAATTTTTTTTTATTTTAAAACCCCTACTAAATTTTTATTACAATATAATAAGATGTGTATCTCATATTTTTATGCGCAGTTTTAACTTGTCATTTATATTCATGTAATATGATTTATTTTTGTAGGGTGTACGTAAATAATACATGATATTATCTCATATTATTATTAATATATTTACCACCTCTTACGTTTCTTTGATTAAATTAACCCAACCTTAATTGTGAATAATATATTAAATATTTTTTAATCTTTTGAATCACGTGGTTTATAGGGTGTAGACTTCATGCAATCGATTATGACTATAGTTACACACAAGAGGTATGTTTTTCAATTCAATTATATATACATACATATATGTACATATATATATATATATATATATATATGTGTGTGTGTGTGTGTGTGTATGTGTGTGTTTATATTACTATACTCTACTTTGGAAGGTTATAATCTAATAGTTCATGCATATACTATGAAGTGTTTGGCAGATCCACTAAAACCTCAATATGAAGGTGGAATAGTTGTGAACCCAGAACTATTTGATGGAATAAATGGGTGGTCAACGTTTGGATCTGTTAAAATTGAGCAAAGAGTAGCCCCAAGCGGAAATCATTATATCGTTGCTTATGAGAGAAATGCATCTTATGATAGTTTATCACAAAAATTTAATATGGAGAAGGAAATATTATACACATTTTCAGGTAGACATCATATTCCAAAATTTCATTTTATATGTATTAGATGAAATGATATACCTATCTATAATCATCACGATTATCTATTATGGATCGAAAAATGAATTTCTTTTTCTTTTCCTTTTTCCCGCACACAAAAAGCATGGTTGCAAGTAAGTCATGGAAATGTTGATATTGCTGCTGTGTTTAAGACAAATTCTGAATATAAATATGCTGGTTGGGTAACTGCTAAGGCTGGTTGTTGGTCTATGTTGAAGGGTGGTCTCGTTGTTAATACTTCAGGCCCCACTGAGTTTTATTTTGAGGTAAAAATATTTAAGAAAATTATTAACTCAATTTAGAATTGATTTTCTGCAATATAAAAATCTTGGATATCATAACTATTTTATTTCCCTTACTTTCTTAACTTTTAGATAAGGAATTCAACCGCTGATATATGGGTAGATAGCATTTCACTTCAACCTTTTACCCAAGAAGAATGGAAAGCTCATCAAAATACTAAAATTGAACAGGTATACACATATAGTTATATATAGTTATGTTTAGTTGTAACTATAATTTATATTTATATATATATATATATATATATATATATATATATATATATATATAAATTATTATGACTAAGAGAGTAATAATACCCAGATTCGCAAGGGAAAAGTGAGATTTCAAGCTGTAGATATTCGAGGAAATCCTTTAGCTAATGCAACTGTGTCCTTCAAACAAAGTAATGGTGGGTTCCCATTTGGCACAGCAATTAGCAACCACATTCTAAGCAACGACGGTTACAAAGAATGGTTCATTTCAAGATTCAAATACACAGTGTTTGAAAATGAAATGAAATGGACGGAAACTGAAAAATCGCAAGGAATAGAAACTTATGAAGTACCTGATTCAATGTTTAATCTATGTAAAAGCTCGGGAATAGCAGTTCGCGGGCATACTATACTTTGGAATGATCCTAATACCCAACTAAAATGGGTTTATAATCTAAACCCAACTCAGTTAGCCGTGGCTGTTCAAGCAAGAATTAAATCAATAGTGACAAGATACGCAGGACAACTTATTGCTTGGGATGTTGTTAATGAGAATTTTCATAATTCTTTCTATGAGAGTAGGCTTGGACAAACTGCGTCTGCAGATTTTTACAAGTTAGCTAACTTCTTTGATAAAAGAACTACTCTATTCTTGAATGAATATAACACACTAGAAGAAAAAAATGACGGGGTTGTAACACCAGCTAAGTATTTAGAGAAGATTACAGAACTTCGATCACAGGGTTATGTCGGTCCTCTAGGAATCGGTCTACAAGGTCATTTTCGTACTCCTGATCTAGCTTACATGCGATCTGCCATTGATATCCTTGCTTCAGCAAGATTACCTATGTGGATCACAGAATTGGATGTCAAAAGCAACCCTAATCAGGTAACTCTTTAAACACAAAATATGTCTTTTAATGTATTTCATACATTCGATAAATACATTATCTCATTTTTACGAACCCACCCATTATTTGATATGTATATACAACTATTATTCTTCATCAACAAGTCGATTATGTTTTCATACATAATCTACCTTACAATAATTTCTACATATAATATTAAGGCAATAAAGTTATAAATCTTACTATTGTACCACACTAGTGAAAGATAAATGTCTCACTAGTTTATTTTCTATACAAAAAAAATTCCTTGTGGTCCTCCCAGGTTTTCAGATCTCTCACTAGTCCCTCCTACAAGGATGATTTTAAATTTTTTTTTTCTCCCCTCAGTTCAAAAATGATATTCATAAGTATTGTTTTAATTTATATGTATGAATACTTTATGGTTATTATGATAAAATATAGGCTATTTTGTAGAATATTGGGACATATAGTGCAATTAGTTAAAAAAAGTAACAATATATGATTGTATATGATCATGTTTGTTTAATATAGAGAAACGTGATGCAATTTTACAGAATATGTGGACCTATATTGCAATTACCTTAAAAATATTCCGATAATAAATTTCGCCTCCACCCTACGTACTAAGTCAAATTGAATATAAAGTGAAAGAAATATACAATTTTTTATTTTTTCTAAAAGTATGAATAATTAGAGAGAATTGTAGTATTCATTATAACGTGCTTAAATTTTGTTTTTCTAATTGTATTTTCTAAATAGGCCCAATACTTGGAACAAGTAATTACAGAGGCACATGCACACCCATCAATTTCTGGTATCATGATGTGGGCTGCATGGAGTCCATTTGGATGTTATGCAATGTGTTTAACAGACAACAATTTTAGAAACCTACCAACAGGCGATGTAGCTGATAGATTCAACAATGAATGGAATTTTCAAAGTTTTACTGGCACTACCGATTCTGATGGATATATTGAAGCCAATCTTCACAATGGAGAATTTATTGGAGAAGTTAGTCATCCATCTATAGCCAATTCCATCATTGTTGAAAGCTTCCATGTCAAACCTCAAGAAACAGTTCACAAAATAATGCAAATTCAGTAAGCGTCTACTTGAGACATTTTTTTCGAAAGATAAGATAATATATCATAAAAAATGAGAGAGATGTTATATTTTTCATATTTAGAATTTAACATTATTGATCTAATTGATGTATCTAATTTATTCCACTGAAATAAAATTTCATATATCAATGTGTATGCTTCATTATTATCTTGTTGTAATTAAACTATATATATATATATTCTCATTGGAAGACCTTTATTATAATTTTTTAAAATATTATAATAACATTTAGAGTGAAGATATCTATTAAAAGTATTGACACTTTATTTTTGTAAAGATAAGAAATGGCATGTCATAATTCAAAATTTAAAGCAAATGAGAAATAGAATAAACAATATTGAAATATTTTTTTTTATCGAAAGAAGAAATATTATGAATAAAATAGAAATTAATAAAAGTATTATATCAATTCTAACTCCTCCTTTGTCACAATTTCTACAAAGATAACTAACAAGTTAGTAAGGGGGGCTAATGAACAATTCTTTGTGAGAAACTTATGATAAATGCACCTAGTCAGAAGATCAGATATTTCCACTTGAATGATTATCTACTACTTTACATGACGAAAGGATGGTTACCACCTCACCTTCCACTGCGGAGATGCAACAAATATTTTTGCAGTCATAAAAATGAGGTTGTTATTCTGATCTGAACCAACCCCGCTACCCCTACTGGATCCTGACTAGATGTAAAAGAAGAACCACAAGAGATATTTGGAGTCTTTATATCCACATTAACCATGTTGGAAGGGGTTGCATTCAAAAGAAAAGATGACTTCACCCAAAGTCGGTCCTTCCATGAGTTTTCCAAATTTGTTCTCCATAAGGTTATGGTCGATAATAATAATAAAATCTGAAACCTATTTCTTTCCTTCAAAAATGTATCTCATATGAGCTATCCAAACATTTCAGAAATATGTAAAGATGTAAGATGCGGAGACCTTCTTGTTTAAATCACCTCTAGATACAATCCAATCACAGAGAAAAGGATCATCATACGGGTTGATGAGAATTTGCACAAAAAAAATAGACTAGATAGATCGGTTAGGTGAGCAAGAGGGATGAATATGCTCCATCAATTCACAAAAAAAATCACATACCTAGGTTTAGAATTTTTGTAGCATTTCCAAATATACATCCTAATCTTTGTTGAATTTATTTCATGTCAAATAGTTCTTCAAAAGAGAGGGTGAACAACTCTATCCAAAGGATAAATATCCCAAGTCAGATTCAACAGTCTGAGACATATTAACTTTAATTTTGTTTCAATATTATACTTTCCGAATATGAAAATGACCAATTGATTTTTTCATTCCCCACTACTACATTCTACATCTTTAGGGACGAAATATTTAGGGGCGAAACGCGTTTCGTTCCTAAAATAGACTATTAGTGACGAAAATTAAATAGCGGCGACAGAATTCGTCGGAAGTAGTGTTTCTGGTTAGAGACAACCCGCGTTCATCGCTGGATTAATAAAAATTCGTCTCCAAGAATTGAAATAGTTAGCAACGACAATATTTCGTCGTTACATATAACACGTTTCGTCGCAAATATCTAATTTACTTTTTGATTATTTTTTTACACAAAAAATTCGTCGCTAAATTTTTGTAGTTCTAGCGACGAATAATATCGTCGTTGTTACTCGTTCTAGAGACGGTTTTTTAAAAATTTAGCGATGAAACATGTTGTCGCTAACAAAAAACGTAAAATAAAAAGACAACATGTTTTTTAACCCAGAAAATACCCCACAAATATTTTTTTTCTCCAACTTTCTCTCAAAACCCCACCCCTATTTGCCCAAATCTTTAACATTTGTTTCTCCAAGTCATCTAACATCATTCCAGGGTTCATATTCAAGGTCAATCTTTATTTTCTCAAACCAAATCAAGGTATTATCCAATAAATTCAAATTTTTTATATTTTGAATTTATTGAATATAATGGTGAATTACATGATTTAATGATTGATTAGGTTAATTAGTAATTGTTGCACCATTACTGGGTTAATATTCAAGGTGGGGCATGGTCAATCTTCAATATTCCCATCCAATTCAAGGTATTTTCAATAAATTTAAAACTTTTTAATATTTGATATTTTTTTTATTATAATTGTTAATAAATTTATGATTATATTCTATAAGATTTGTTTAGGTTACTAAATACTTATTTTATGTTTTTATTTTTGATTAGTATGTTGTAATTCATGCAATTCATGTATTTATATTTTCTTATTATATATTTGTTTTGGTTCAATTAGTTATTTGTACTTGTTTATCTATTTAATTAATTGTTTGTAATTTTAATTCATTCAATGGTTTGTAATTTTTATTGTTTCATTCATTTGGGTTGTAAATTTTAACATATTTATTAATTGGGTTGTAATAATTTATTTATTTCATTTTCATATTTATGTAGTTTCCTAGTTATATCAAATCGTTATTAAAAGATGAATACTGGTCTTGATAAGAGTTGGATCAAAGCGATCGATCTTGTTACGGAAGAATATATTTTTGGTGTGCATGATTTTATTGCTTTTGTTGAAAAACAAGATGATTCTAATGGATGGATGTTTTGGCCGTGTAACAAATGTTTGAATAATCGTCGATGTCAAACACAAACGGTTAGGGGTTACCTTTTACAAAACGGGATTTTGTCCACTTATGAGGTTTGGACAAAACACGGTGAGAAATTAGTAATTCTTGAAGAACCCGTGCCAAATATAGAAAATGAAATGTTTAATGTGTTTGACAGTTTGAGACCCAGTTACGATGTTGGTGATCATTCGGGTGATACCGAGATGGGAGACGAAAATCAAACAAGTTGTGGCATTTTCAAAGCTTTGTCCGAGGAATTGGAGACCGAATTATATCCTGGATCTACAGTGATGGGTTCATTAAACTTCATTGCCAAGCTTATGCACATAAAGGTAAAGAACAAGTGGACTAACACATCTTCACCTAACTCTTGGAATTGGTTGGTCGTGTTTTGCCTAAACCTCACAATTTGCCTGCGTCTTACGAGGAATGCAACAAGAAGTTGAAAAGTATGGGTATGAGTTACACTACTATTGATGTTTGCTTGAATGATTGTGCCATTTTTGACAAGGAGAATGAATTCCTCGACAAGTGTCCAATATGCAGTGAGTCTAGATGAGACCCTAAGAAGGGTAAAAACCCCATAAAAAAGCTTTGATATTTTTTGATTGCCCCGAAGTTGCAGTGACTATACGATTCGAAGCACACCGCCGAAGACATGATCTGGCTATTTTTTAAATAGTAAAATCATTTTTTGGACTAACTGGTTATTTTTTATAACAGATTTCATCCGGAATGGAATAAATATAATTATTTTAATTTATTATATATGTGTTGGTTGTAATTATTTATTTATTCATTTGGGATTGTAATAATTTATTTATTTGTAAAAATTATAATTTTTTCTTACTTCCTTTACAACTTAGATTGTTGATGTCATATCCCGTGGTCACAATGGAGACAGTGACGGCCGTGATCTATCCAGGAATCCGTACCGCCAGCTATACAACAAGGTGGTAAAAACAAAATTTTATTTAATATTATAAAAATCTAATATTTAATTTTAACAATTTAATATTAATTCAAAATTATATTCAAGCAGAAAAACGAAAAAGAAAATCCCGAGGACCCACTGCCCTTAAGACTGTTGTAGATGCCCTAGCCAAACTAGGGCACCCTTTACTTGTAGAGTTTTGCAAATTAGATGACACGTGGAACCCGAATGGGGAGTACGGGCTCCACGTGGCACAAGTGATTGGGGCGACTGTTCGTGAAAATGTCCTGCCCTATTACAAAAGCTGGAAAGAGGTGCCCGATGGGTTGAATGAGACTATTTTACTCCGGTTACAGGAGTTTTTTGATATCCAGGGGTGGAAACATAGAAAAGATTGGCCCAATATTGAAAAAAATCTAAGGACAAGCCAATCGACTAGGTATAGGGCTTGGAAGTGGGAACTAAAAAATGAGTATTACTACAAGAATATAATACCCCCTAATGTTGACCCGGATATTTGGAGAAAATGCCGCAAGATGTGGGATGACAATGACTCCCAAGTATAAAATTTAAATTTAATTACAACTATTATAGGCTTTTATAAAAAAAAGTTAGTTGCTTGGATCGTGAAAGTCTTGAGAGGAGCGGATTCTACGGAAGTCTCAAAAGAAAAAAAAGGAGAAGAGTTGGCAAGATAAGATGGAGGAGCGGTTAAACAAATTTGAAGAAGCTCAAACTTCCTTAGCCAATGATGTGGCACAAATCAAAGAAAATCAAGTGCACATCATGAAACTCCTTGAGCAATTAAAGAAAGATCCAGCAAATCCTATCTTGGATGTCGATAACGCGAGGCAATAGCCTCGAGAGTATGTTCTCTTTCTTCCTTACCGTTTCAGTAAATGCTTTATCTGCTAATTTTAATTTCTTTTTCGAGTCATGGGGACACAACTCATTTTTGAGTTGGGGGTGTGGGGATTTGTTGTATCTCATCTCCATTTTTCTGTTTTTAGGTAGAAATTAAATTTTTTTGATACATGGGAATTAGATGTAGAGTGTGTTTAATAGCTTGAAAGCATAAGCTCAGTGAGTTAATGATAGTAAGTAGTATGTTTATGAGCTATTATATTTTGTATGCTTTGAGTATTTGCAGGAAAACACACATTGATAGTAAAGAAAAGATTAGTTAGCTATGCGATAGAAAGTATGTTCAATCTCAAGGAGCCTTGAGTGGTGTGTAGGCCGTGAGATCCAAGCTAGTTGACAAACCCATTTGATGAACGTGCTAATGGTAAGAGAATAACGAAATTGCATGGTGTATAAAATGATTAAGGCAGCTCTTTCATGTTGAAGCCACTTGAAGCCTTTTTATACCTTCTCACCCTGTCATTTGATTTAATATTTATATCCTTCTCAGCCCCTTCTAGCCTTTCTAAAGCCTTTTTATTTAGCCACATTATAAGCCATATCCCTTTAGATTTTAGGAATTTTCCATATGAGCCGCACTCGAATCGCGATGCATAGACAGTTGTTTTAGAGCTTGAGTTTGGGGTGGTGGGTCCACCATTATGGGAATTGTTATTGGGTTGGGATTTTTGAGTTTATTAATTGTGCTCGTTATTATATTAATGATGATTCACAGGTTTATATTGTAACCCTTTTGGTGTCGCCTAGGGTGTGATAAAAATAAGATCAATTTAAGTATGGAAAACTATGCACTCTCACCCTAGACAGGCACAGTACTGCAAGTATTACAGGACGTATGCAAGTTTTAATGATAAGTAGAGTTCGTTCTCAGGGACTTAAGTGTGTTAATCGCGTAGGAACAGATAACGAGTAAAAGTAAATAACTAGAAAACAGAAAATTAAATATTTGGTTTTCGATTTTATGAATTAAAACTAAATTAAAACTATGAAAATAAAGACAATAAAGTAAAAGATTAAGAATATGAGATGAGAGGTTTAGCTTAGGTTTTGCTAGTATGCACTAATCCTTCTAATTCTATCTATAAATCTAGTTCATAAGGGAGAATATTAGCTCTTGGTAATACTTAGTCAGGATTCTAAATTCCACTACCTTAGACCTTGAGAGCGACTAAGGGGGCTACGTCACAACCAAGAAGTGATTTAAAATAGGGTTATCAAACGCCACTAAGGCCCTAAGCAAATACTGCAAGTCTTGGTGATACTGTGGTTAAAACAAACCTTAATGACTATCTAGTTAGAAGTATGTTTTGTCAGAACTGCTATCGACACTAGACATTATGTGGTGGTTCAATAGTTAAACACCCTTACAAGGTGACCATCTAACTACTCTTAAAACAATCCTAAAGTGATCAATTCTAGGAAAGACATTAAATCAAAACACATAAGCAAATATAAAGTAAGAAGCTAATATCAGATTAAAACATATAATTCCCAAAGAAACTTAGATAGAAGAATTAGAATTCATAGATTATACATATGCAAAACCCAAGCTATGGGAAGTTTAGTTCATACCTGAAGGAAATAAACTAAAAGAAATAATAAAAGACATCATCTTGCTCTCTACAATAAACTGGAAGAATAAAACCTTAAGAACTAATTACTATGAGGCAAGGATGATTTACAAGTGATATAAGGGTGTATTTATAGGTGTTTAGAAGACCTAATTCGTTTTCTTGAGGAAGAGTTAAGGTAATGGACTTCTAGCCCAACTCAAATTCGTATGGAAATAAAGATAAACACTGCTGCGTTGTTTTGGTCATAACTTCTTTATTATTGGTCCGATTTTGCTCCACAAGATACCAAAAGAATCGCAACAGAATTTCCTACGCCCTTTAGGAGTAATCTACCAAATTCGGCCTCTTTATTAGGTAAAAACGCCTATCTTTGCAGAATCCCAGATTTAGGCAGTTTTTCCTTTTCCATCTTTTTAGCAATTCTTTCCTTATCTCCAATTACCATGCATATCTCCTTCCATAAGTTGTTGTCTTTGACTTGGACTCTAATTAATCTCCATAATTATCTTTAAAGCTACACACTAAATAAACAATTAAACCCAATATGCTCTAAAAACATTAATTCTACAAATCAAGACACAAAACAGGAAAGTGCACTAAAACTCAAGAAAATCGACATTATTGACTTCTAAAACACTAAAAATGATGTCTCATCTTAACATAAATCTATCACAAATGAGGAGACATCAAGACCCCCAACTCAAAGTTGTATCGTCCCGATACAATAAAAGATAAAAACATAGGGAAGTCTAGAAATACACACTTTATAAAATTCTCAACACAAGGGAAAAGCATAGCGGAATATATAGAATAAACCTAAAGCACATAACTCAGAAAATTTCATGCAATAATATTCATAAACTACATACCTGTATACTTCTTATATCCACAGTCAACACGGCTTGATTTCAAGATCAGATTAGTTTCGCAATGTAAGAAGGATTGGGACTTTACTCAGTTCCCCTTGAGAGCTATAGATTGTTCATCAAACCTTACTAGTATCCAAGAATCCACTTAACTAATCTCTAATGGCTCAATCACTTCTCAATTACATAACAAAGAATCACAAGTTCTTTAAGGTTGTAATGTAGGCTTAGGGACGGTATGATCATATATTTGGATAATTTGGAGTGAGCTTTTGGCTCTCTCCTCACTAGCCATCAACGAATCGCCCTAGAGCTTGAGTTACTCTCATAAAACGTTTCTCACTCAACCCAATGAATTCCTTGATGCACAATTTAGCATCCCCAATAACCCAATTAAGCTTTAAGATGTTCACATAAAAATCCACTTTGCCGGTCCGAATATATATATTTTCTTTTCTTTTCAAATCAGTTTTCTTTTCTATAGCTATGACTCTCTTTTAATGTTGAGATATCACGCTAATTTTCTCATATATATATTTTTTCTTTTAATGCCCTTGTTGGCAAAATTAGCTCGAAGCTTCTTTTTCATTCACTATTACCCCGGCAAAGGGTTACAATACAATGCTGTGAAACATCATTAATATAAAGCACAAAGCACAATAATAAGCTCAAAAAATCCCAACATAATAACTCCCATAATGGTGGACCCACCACCCCAAACTCAAGCTCTAAAACAACTGTCTAAGCATCGCGATTCGAGTGCGGGTCATATGGAAAAAGTCCTAAAAATCTAAAGGATATGGCTTATAATGTGTTTCAATAAAAAGGCTTTTAGAAAGGCTAGAAGGGGCTAAGAAGGATATAACTTTTAAACTCAAAAATCACAAGGTGAGAAGGTATAAAAAGGCTTCAAAGGCTTAAAAATATGAAAGAACCGCCTTGATCACTTTCTACACTATGTAATTCAGAAAATTTCTTACCTTTAGCACTTTCATCAAATGGTTTTTCAACTAGCTTGGATCTCACGGCCTACACACTTCTCAAGGTTCCCTGAGATCGAACATACTTTCTATCGCATTGCTCACTAATCTTTTCTTTACTATCAACGTGTGTTTTCCTGCAAATACTCAAAGCATACAAATACATAGCTCATAAACATATCACTTACTATCATTAATCTACTGAGCTCATGCTTTCAAGCTATTAAACACACTCTACATCTAATTCCCATGCATCAAAAATTTTAATTTCACCCAAAAACAGAAAAATGGAGATGAGGGACAACGAATCCCCACACCCCCAACTCAAAAATGAGCCGTGTCCCCACGACTCGAAAAAAAGACTCGAAAACAGAAATTAAAATTAGCAGATAGACATATTTACAGAAATGGTAAGGAAGAAAGAGAACATACTCTCGAGGCTATTGCCTCGCATCATTGACATCCAAGGTTGGAATTGCTGGACCTTTCGTTAATTGCTCAAGGAGTTTCATGATGTGCACTTGATTTGCATTGATTTGTGCCACATCATTGACTAAGGAAGTTTGAGCTGCTTCAAATTTCGTTAAACGCTCCTCCATCTTCTCTTGCCAAGATTGCTCCTTTTCATCCTTCGAGACTTGAGTAGAACCCGCTCTTCGAAGGCTTTCTTTGATCCAAGCATTATCAATATAACTCGTCTTAAACTCGAGTTTCTCTTCTTCACCCAATACTACATTCGCTTTTCGTACAAGACACGTGATCATAGTAGGAAATTTAACATTATAAACTGATTTAGGAGAGACCGAGAATCGTATCACCTCCTCATAGATCAACTGTGCCACATCAACTTCTTCTCCTCTCAAAATACAGTCCAACAGTAGCGCGTTCTTCATGGTCACCTCCAAAGTTCGTGTGTTTCCAAAGACATTAGGGATAAGGAAATTGTGCCAAATTCTAGCATCTGCTTGAAGATATTTGTAAGGCCAAGGTGCCTTCAATTCTCCCTTTTGTAATTGCACTTTCTCCCTGTCTAAAACATGCTCAAAAAGTAATTCCTTATCAAAGATTTTTCGTTTAGCAACTGCTTCCTCAAATTTGCAAAAACCTTTCAGTTTCTTAAACTTTAAGTGGTTCCTAATCTCCTCAACTGTGAAAGGAACTAACTTTCCTCTAATCGGAACACAATCACTATCTCGGCTAAAGAGGCCTAGATAGAACTCCAAAACTAATTCAGGACATAATTCAGAACGGCTTACCATGAACGTAGACCAACCCATTTTCTCACCAAGCTCAATGAATCTCTTGTATTCTCCATCTCTAATTTCTTCCTTGAATACTTTCTCATAGGCAAAAGGTAGTTCTTCTAATTGTTTTTCTGCAGAAATCTTCAAGGCCTTTGAAGTATCCCCTTTCTCTATAGGTATAGGATTTTGTTGAGGTTGTGTTCTTTCCTTTGCATAAAAATAAAGCTTTTTACCATTACTATCATACGAAGGTTTCCCACTTTTCAATTTATCTTTACCCTTTGATTTAGAACTAGCACCTTTGTCAATTGATTTTTTCTTGTTTAAATCCAATCCCTTGTTACTCTTCACCTCCCTCTTGCTAGATAAGATTGATGTTCTATTAGTCATCTTCAATTAACCCCCAACTCAAAGCTTTAGCAACCCTTTAAATTTTAACTTTTGAATTAATGGATGAACAAGCTTGATTTGTCCTAGGATGGGTGAATTGGTGATGAATCTCTATGTGGGTGAGGATGATTTGTAATGGGTAGGCTAGGATTTTTAGAAATTGTGTGATGAATTTGTGAAATTTGGCTCTTTGATTCTTCAATTTGAATGAATTTGGTGATGATTGGTAGCTTGGTTTTCTCTTGTAATGATGTGGAGAGAAGGTTTGATGTGTTTTTCTGGATGATTGGGTAGTGTTTTGGTGATTGGTGAAGGTTTTGATGAGCTTCAATGGAGTTAGGAGAGTTGTGGAGAAGAAAGAGAGGGTTAAGGTTTAATAATTTCGGAATAATAGGCTCAATACCTCCTTTATAACTTAATCCCGTAACTTTCTCTCTCCTCTGGCGGCGCTGCGGACTACCCCTGCGGACCATGGGGTGCACCGCAGGGTAGTCCGTGACATCTGATGCTCGAAAATTTTTGCTCACTGACCTAAACCCGTGGTAGGACCCCGTGGTACGGGTTTTTGGCTCGCGGACTAGGGTCCGGTGCACCGGAGGGTACACCGCGGTATCTGCTGTGGACTCCGTCAAAATACCCGTGGTACTCACCCCGTGGTACGGGTTTTTGGGGCGCGGACCATGGCGCGGTGCACCGCGGGGTAGTCCGTGGAATTTTTTCGTGTTTCTGGATCAAACCCGCGGTAGCAACCCGTGGTACGGGTTTTGACCTCGCGGACCATCCCTGCGGACCATGGGGTAGTCCGTGAGGGTAGTCCGCGGGGTGCTTTCTTGCGCTCCAAAAATTTTCCTCGCGTTCCCTAACTTGATTTCTCCGATTCCTACACACCAAAAACACTAATACCTTTCTCAAATATGCATTATCAACTAAAAACAACTAAAATAAACTTAAACTAAGAATGTAAAAGACATGAAAACATAAAAAAACTTCGGGTTGTCTCCCGAACAGCACTTTTGTTTAACGTCTTTCAAAGTTAGACGTGTTACCTCTGTCAAGATTTGCGAATATAGCCTCCCCAACAACGAGTAAGGCTATGAACGTCAACTAATCTGCGCTTGACCCCAGTTTTGGGGCGAATTTCTATCACCTTGGCTGAAACAACCTTAGTGACAATGAATGGTCCCATCCACGAGTCTTTGAAACTTCGTGGCCTGTTCTCGCGTTTGTGGGCTTTCCATAGGACTTCATGGCCAACCCCAAACTCAATGTTTGGCTCAGTATCCACAGGTTTTAAGTGGATTTCCTCAGGAGGGACTTTGTGATGTGAAAGACTGTGGATGATAGGTACGGTGGGATCCAACTTCCTCGGTTTCTTACCCAAGACGTAGAAGGTCTCGGATACATTTTTAGCATGAAGGGTGATGGTCCCATCTTGGAAGTTGATCACACTTTGACTTGTGGCCATGAAAGGCCGTCCAAGTATGATCGGAACCTGCTTATCTGCATCAAACTCAAGAATTACAAAGTCAGTAGGGATGGCGATATTACCTGCACGGACTAAGACGTCCTCCACTGTTCCCCATGTCCTCTTAACTGAGTTGTCAGCAGACTGCAACTTCACTGGAGTTTTCTCTGATTTTTGAAGTCCAAGTCTCTCGAACACGGACTTAGGCATAAGATTCACACCAGAACCCACATCGTACATTGCTTTCACTTTGAGCCTACCATGCAATTGAATAGGAAGGTTGAAACTTCCCGGATCTTTAAGCTTAGTAGGTAGCTCTTTCTCACTTCTTCTCGAAACCCTCAGGTTCTCTCTTGGGATCTCTACACTCGCTTCTTTATCAGGAATAACTTGCGTAAAAACTTGTTGCGGTGTAAGTCCTCTCTTCGCAATCTCAAGCATTTGGGCGTTGATATTTTCAGGTTGGTACGCCTCTACAAATGTCTTGAGAGCAGTGTCATCTTTAGGATTTGTATCAGGAATAGTTGATGACACTGGTTGAACATTAGGTGGCGATTCCACCTTCTCTTCTTCTTTCTCCTCTAGCACAGCAGGTGCCACTTCATCTTCTTTCGATTCTTCTTTTGAGGCTTCTTCCTCTTTCTCTCTTGCTAACTCCGCTGCATACTCTACCATTGATCGCATCTCCTCTTGCACCTTTTTCAGTAGCTCTATGAACTCGTCTCTCTCTTCATCGCTTTCCAGATGATAAACTTCTAGACAGTCGGACTCCTCGGGGTTAGACTCGGTTGGTTCTTCTTCAATACTGGGAACTTCCACGGCACTAATGGCAGCATGTGGTGCTTCCTCCTTTTCTTTTTCGATTTCAAGGCATATAGCCTTGCAAGCTTCGAACCCAACATTGTTTTCACCTCCTTCGATTGCCTTTACTTCCTTTTGTTCTGTTAGATGCTTGTTTATTTGGGCTAATTGAGTATTTAGCATCTGAAGTATGGCATCGTGTCCTCTGACCTTTTCTTCTTGAGCGTTTACAGTGGTGTTCAAACGTTCTAGAGCTTGTACTATCTGTGTATTGTCCATAGATCCTTCTTGCGGATACTGAGGTAAAGCTTTTTGGTCTAAAGTATCGGTATAGGTGTCTTGAGCAGGTTGTTGTGGAGGAGTAGGTCGATTCTGATATTGGTTTTGGTACTGACCTCTCTGTTGGTAAGAGTTGTTCTGGGGTCGCGATTGATATTGACTAGGATTAGCGGCCCCTTGTGGATTTGAATACTGCATACCCGGATGGTTGCGGTTGCCCCATCGATTAGATATAAAGTAAACAGATTGCGGATTTGTTTCGCACTCTTCCCATGAATGATCGTTAACTCCACATTGTTGACAACCTTGTGCCTCTTGAACTACCTTTGTAGCAGCTAAATTCTTCTCCATTGCGATTCTCAGCTCCTTGATTTGATTTTCTAGCGAGGATATTTGAGCTGAGTTCGCAGTCTCTGCATCTAAACGAAGCGTTCCTCGGGTTTTTGTAATAGAAGCTCGCGTTGAAGGCCAACTTCTTTCTTGTTCCATAATATTTTCTAACACCTCGGAAGCTTCATTGTGATTCATGGACACAAAATTACCCTTTCCAATGTTATCCACCTTGTCTCTACCCTTGTCATCAAGACCTTCATAGAATATAGCAAGTTGTAGAGCAGGTGTATAACCATGGAGCGGGCATCTAGCTAATTTTTGTTGAAACCTTGTCCATGCTTCTCCCACTGTTTCTCCATCTTCTTGAGAAAATCTTGCAAGCTCGGTTTGATCTTTAAGTCTCATGCTCTTTGGATAAAATCGGTTAAAGAACGCGGCTTGAAGCTCTCTCCAAGAGTGAATGGTTCCATGTGGTTGTCTTTCTAGCCAATCGCTAGCTCTTCCGGTCAAGAAAAACGAAAACATATGACAATACAGTTGCTCGCGTGTAATGCCAGGAGTAATGTAGGCATCACAAATCTGCATGAACTTCTGAATCGCTTTTACCGGATCTTGAATCGCAGTACCAGCATAGAGTCCGAAACTTTGAAATTGACTAAGCATACCCGGATCGGGTCTAAATTTGATATTCGGAATCTCAGGAGGGCGGTAACCGATGGGTTGAACATGGAATGGTATGTTAAGGCCAGGTAGATCTTGTTCAACTCGGTTTTGTTGATTATTCTGCCCATTACCTTCTCCTACTGGCAGTTGTACACCAGGTGGAACAAACGCAGGAGGTCCTCCTGGTGCAAAGTAAACTAACTCCGGATCATTGTCTTGAATGTCTGCCATAGTTCTTCTCAAGGCTCTTTCCTCACGAATTCGTTTGTTATAAGCTCTGAAGCTCCTCTCAGGCTCCGGTAAGGGAGGCCAAGAATTAAACACTGTGAAAACCTGAAAAAGACTAAAGCAAACCCAAGCGTAAATCTGGAAAAATAAAAACTAAAACTAAACTAAAACTGAAAAGTAAAAACTAATTAAAAACTAAAACTCGAAATAGATAACCCACACGCTAACGAGACACAAGTCCCCGGCAGCGGCGCCAAAAACTTGGTGTCGCCTAGGGTGTGATAAAAATAAGATCAATTTAAGTATGGAAAACTATGCACTCTCACCCTAGACAGGCACAGTACTGCAAGTATTACAGGACGTATGCAAGTTTTAATGATAAGTAGAGTTCGTTCTCAGGGACTTAAGTGTGTTAATCGCGTAGGAACAGATAACGAGTAAAAGTAAATAACTAGAAAACAGAAAATTAAATATTTGGTTTTCGATTTTATGAATTAAAACTAAATTAAAACTATGAAAATAAAGACAATAAAGTAAAAGATTAAGAATATGAGATGAGAGGTTTAGCTTAGGTTTTGCTAGTATGCACTAATCCTTCTAATTCTATCTATAAATCTAGTTCATAAGGGAGAATATTAGCTCTTGGTAATACTTAGTCAGGATTCTAAATTCCACTACCTTAGACCTTGAGAGCGACTAAGGGGGCTACGTCACAACCAAGAAGTGATTTAAAATAGGGTTATCAAACGCCACTAAGGCCCTAAGCAAATACTGCAAGTCTTGGTGATACTGTGGTTAAAACAAACCTTAATGACTATCTAGTTAGAAGTATGTTTTGTCAGAACTGCTATCGACACTAGACATTATGTGGTGGTTCAATAGTTAAACACCCTTACAAGGTGACCATCTAACTACTCTTAAAACAATCCTAAAGTGATCAATTCTAGGAAAGACATTAAATCAAAACACATAAGCAAATATAAAGTAAGAAGCTAATATCAGATTAAAACATATAATTCCCAAAGAAACTTAGATAGAAGAATTAGAATTCATAGATTATACATATGCAAAACCCAAGCTATGGGAAGTTTAGTTCATACCTGAAGGAAATAAACTAAAAGAAATAATAAAAGACATCATCTTGCTCTCTACAATAAACTGGAAGAATAAAACCTTAAGAACTAATTACTATGAGGCAAGGATGATTTACAAGTGATATAAGGGTGTATTTATAGGTGTTTAGAAGACCTAATTCGTTTTCTTGAGGAAGAGTTAAGGTAATGGACTTCTAGCCCAACTCAAATTCGTATGGAAATAAAGATAAACACTGCTGCGTTGTTTTGGTCATAACTTCTTTATTATTGGTCCGATTTTGCTCCACAAGATACCAAAAGAATCGCAACAGAATTTCCTACGCCCTTTAGGAGTAATCTACCAAATTCGGCCTCTTTATTAGGTAAAAACGCCTATCTTTGCAGAATCCCAGATTTAGGCAGTTTTTCCTTTTCCATCTTTTTAGCAATTCTTTCCTTATCTCCAATTACCATGCATATCTCCTTCCATAAGTTGTTGTCTTTGACTTGGACTCTAATTAATCTACATAATTATCTTTAAAGCTACACACTAAATAAACAATTAAACCCAATATGCTCTAAAAACATTAATTCTACAAATCAAGACACAAAACAGGAAAGTGCACTAAAACTCAAGAAAATCGACATTATTGACTTCTAAAACACTAAAAATGATGTCTCATCTTAACATAAATCTATCACAAATGAGGAGACATCACCTTTGCTGGGGTAATAGTTAATGAAAAAGAAACTACGAGCTAAATTTAAAAAAAGAAAATATATATATGAAAAAAATAGCGTGATATCTCGAACATCAAAAAGAGAGTCATAGCTATACAAAACAAAGAAAAAATGATTTGAAAAGAATATATATCCGGACCGGCAAAGAGGAATTCTTATGTGGACATCTTATGCTTTAATTTGGTTATTGGGGATGCTACTTTGTGCATCAAAGAAATCATTGGGTTGAGTGAGAAACGTTTCATGAGAGTAACTCAGGCTCTAGGGAGATTCGGTGATGGCTAGTGAGAAGAGAGCAAAAAGCTCACTCTAAATTATCCAAATATACTATCATACCGTCCCTAAGCCTAAATTACAACCTTAAAGACCTTTTGATTCTTTGCTATGTTACGAAGAAGTGATTGAGCCAATAGAGAGTGGTTAAATGGATCTTTGGATAGTAATGAAGTTCGATGAACAATCAATAGCTTCCTTAGTGAACTGAGTAAAGTTCCTCTCCTTCTTACATTGCGAAGCTAATCTAATCTTGAATTCAAGCCATGTTGACTGTGGATATAAGAAGTGTACAGGTATGTAGTTTGTAAATATTATTGCATAAAATTTTATGAGTAGTTGTTTTATGTCTATTCTATATATTCCTCTATGTTTTTCCCATTGTGTTAAAAATGACTTATAGGTGTGTATTTAGAGACTTCCCTTTGTTTTTATCTTTATTGTATCGGGACGATACAACTTTGAGTTGGGGGTCTTGATGTCTCCTCAGTTGTGATGATTTAATATTAAGATGAGACATCATTTTTAGTGTTTTAGAAGTCTTTCTAGTCGATTTTCTCATGAATTACTACACTTTCCTATTTCTAGTCTTGATTTAAAAAATTACTATTTTTAGAGCATATTGGGTTTAATTATTTATATAGTGTGAAACTTTAAAGATAAATATGAAGATTAATTAGAGTCCAAGTCAAAGTCTAAGAGATAAGGAAAGAAGATAAGCATGGTAATTGAAGATAAGGAAACAAAAGCTAAAGTATGAAAAGGAAAAGCTGGCAAATAAATCTGAATTTCACCACCCACGACCACAAATCAGCTTATATCTCAAAAACGGTGAGGAAGTTGGAAGAATTTTCAAGAGAAAAGTTAAATATCTCTTCGATACGATGAATTTCGACTACTCATACGCGTCAAACAGATAAGAATTGAAGCTTCTAGGACCAAAACAAAAACGGGGCTGATTTCATATTTTAGGGTTACGAATTTGAGTTGGGCTAGGAGTCCAGTACTTACCTCCTCCTTCAAGAAAACGAATTAGGGCTTCTCTACACCTATAAATACACCCTTATCACTTGTAAATCATACTTGTCTCATAGTAATTAGTCCTTAGGTTGATTATCATCAGAATTATTGTAGAGAGCAAGAAGTCTTTCATTATTTCTTTTAGTTTATTTCCTTCAGGTATGAACTAAACTTCCCCATAACTTGGGTTTTACATCATGTATAATCTATTAATTCTATTTTCTTTCTATCTAAGATTCTTTGGGAATTATATGTTTTAATCTGATATTAGCTTTTTACCTATATATTTGTTTATGTGTTTTGATTTATTGTCTGTTTTCCTTGCGGTGCGCAATGTATAGGATTACCTTAATAGTAGTTAGATGATCACCTCAGCTGGGTGTCTAATTATTGATACACCACATAACGTCTAGTGTCGATATTGGTCCTGACAACACTAATTCTAGCTAGATAGTCAGTAGGGTATATTTTAACAACTATCACCATGTTTGGAATTGATTGCTTAGGGCCTTGGTAGCGCTTGTTAGCCCTATTTGAACCAGCCTCGTGGTGTGTCCGTAGCCCCCTTAGTCGTTCTCCAGGTGTAAGAGAGGGAATTTAGAATCCTGACTAAGTATCTAAGAGCTAATTATCTCCCTTATTAACTAGAATTTGATAGAAAGAATTAGAAGGAGTAGTGCATAGTAGCAAAATCTAAGCTATACCTCTCATCTCATATTTCTTGTATTTTATTTTATTGTCTTTAAATTTTCATTAGTTTAAACAGTATTCTCTCAATCGTTCCTATTTATTTTCTGTCATTTAATTAATTACTTTCTACTCGTACTATTTTCTCATAACGTATAGCACACTAAGTCCCTGAGAACGAATCTAACTTATCATTGAAACTTGCATACGTCCTGTAATACTTGCAGTACTGTGCTTGTCTAGGGTGAAAGTGCATTGTTTTCTGGCTTATTTTTATCTTATTTTTATCACACCCTAGGTTACACCTGTATCACCACTAAATTTCCCATAGCTCGCGAATTGATTAATTAAGTCAGGACCAGGCTTGAATCGAACGACTTGAATAGTTGGGATGCGAATCCCAATGGGTTGCACTCGGAATTGACCAGGAAAACCTAGCTCTAACTGTTGATTAGCCATCTAAAACCCTGAGAGGGACAAATACAAAAAGAACGCATAAAACTGAAAAAAAATATAAACTTCTACACTAAATAAACACAAAATCGATTTAACTTAAAGATAAATCCCCGGCAGCGGCACCAAAAACTTGGTGGGGGCAAAGATGTGATTAATAAACAGATAAATAAAATAATAATAAAGGACACACAACCTTGTCTACCACGAGAAACTCACTACAAGTATTACAGATCGTTAGCAAGTTTTAATGATAAGTCAAGTTCGTTCGCATGGATTTAATCCGTTAGATCTACTTGTATTAAATAAGCGTAGATGAATTTAGATGTTTAAAATAAAATATAATAAGATGAATAATTATCTAACACGAATAAATAAATAATGCAAATAAATATTAATGAATGTAAGTTAGATAAATTAGGATTACTAATATGAGTCTAATTTACTAAGTTGTTATTCTAACCTTAGAGTGAATTGAGCATTATATATTAACTGGGATTCTAAATTTTACCTAACCCCCGTCAGGGTGGACTTAGGAGGAACCTCTCCACTACCAGGGAACTTGGGTAAAGAAACCTTGAGTAATGATTGGTGGTTAAATCAAACCTTTATGGCTATCGAAATAGGGTCACTACTAGACGATTATGTGATGTTGTCAATAACTAAGAATAGTCCTAAGATTGGCCGAATCTAGGGTTGTATACAATAAGTCAAAACACATAACAACAATATACTCCAAGCTCAAATCAATTAAAATAACAAATAGTATTAATGAATGTTGATAAAATAATAACCCAAAAATTAAAAGTAAAACTTACAGAATAAAAGTTTAGAATTATGGTTGAGCATATATCTATAGCTAATTACCCTAAATATAGAGAAGGTGAGATATACAAGAGGAGTTTGTCACTCTCCAACTTCTTGCTTCTTGTCTTCCTCTATATGTCAGCTTACTTCTTGGATGAATGGCTTGATAATAAGGATGAATATAAAATTAAATGACTAAGCTACTATTTAAAACTGAGTAAATACAAGCAAGGACTAAGCCTATACTTGACACTGAGCAAGAACATGTTTACAATGGTTTAAGGGTGTATTTATAGGTGTTTAAAAAGACCTAATTCGTTTTCTTGGAGTGGAAGACAAGTAATGTACTCCTAGCCCAACTCAAATTCAGAACCCTAAAATATAGAAAAGGTAAGATTCTGTTGTTGATTTGTTTTGGTCGTAACTCCTTCAATACTTATTCGTTTGATGCGTTCCAATAGTCGAAACTAATCGTCTCGGAAAGCTCTCTAACTTTGCTTCAAACCATTCTTCCTAATTCCTAGCCAATCTTGAGTTATGATCACTTCTATGGTCGTAGGTGCTGGAATTTGAATTTATTTGGCAACTTTATCTTTCCATATCTTAGCTTTTCCTTTTTTTTTTCTCCAATATCCATGTATATCTTCTTTCCTTTATCTCTTAGAATTGACTTGGCATCTAATTAATCTACATATATATCTTTAAAGCTTCACACTAAATAAATAATTAAACCCAATATGCTCTAAAAATAATAAATTTTTAAATCAAGATAAGAAATAGGAAAGTGCAACAATACATAATAATATCGACTACTAGACTTCCTAAAACATTAAAAATGATGTCTCCAACTAATATTAAATCATCACAAATGGGGAGACATCACAAGTAAATGAGGTAGACGCGAGAGAAAAGTAGTACTTGAGTCACGCTAGGGTTTCACCGCAAACTTTCCTAATTAATGTTTCCTTTTAAGGGTTGAGTTAATATTCTTACGCTAGTCGGGATTCTAAAATCTCTTAGTCCCCGTCAGGGTGGACCTAAAAGCTCTCCTACTGTCTTCTAAACCCCGTCAGGGTGATTAAAACCACTTTCGATGATTAAATCTTACCACTTTGGCTATTGGCTAGTCAAGCGTGTCAAGGACATTGGCGGATACCAACGACAAATACTTAGTTCTATACCCAAACCCCTTGTCAAGGTGATCCATAAGCCACTATATCGAATAGCCTAGGTACTAAAACTTATCCCTAGTTCATGACTCTAAGGATAACAAACAATCATAAAGTAAAATCCAACGTAAAATAAAAACTCAATTTAAATTATTCAATCCGAATTGGAAAAACACATTTATCAAGAATGGGTTCAACCCATGATGCTATTCTCAAGTATAATAAAAACTTAGCACATAATTGAAATAAAAACGAAAGAAATAAGAATAAGGGAATTCATGTTCAACAGAAAGAGAATAAAATTAAAAGACCTAATTAGGATGTTGGATTTGGCGGTTGAATTGGAAATGTTGAATTCTCCAGCTCTTGGCTTCTTCCTTCTTCCTTGCTTCCGCTTTTTTCTCTGACGCTCTGACTTTGTAGAAAATGAATTGTGTGTAAAAATAAAGTCAAAAAGCCTATTTATACTATTAAATTTGGACTTGGGCTATTTTAAAAGAATTATTAAATGACCCAAGTCCACTTTTCAAGCCAAAAATCTCGTAACTGATGTACACCCCTCACTAAAACGGCTTTAACTTTCTCAATTTAACTCCGAATTGACTCATTTAACTTGCTAATTCTTCGTAACTCGATAAGGCATGAATCTTCTTCATAACTCAGAGGCTGAATCCATCTTTAAGTGGATCAAAATCAGCAATCACCATCCACCTTCCAGATTTTCAGCTCAAATTTGTCAACTCCTCTGGATATTTCTTCTAGCTTTTGACTTTTTTACACGATCTAGGACTTCTATTCTTGGTTCCTCTACTTGCTAGTATTAGAAACCTACAACATTACACTAAAACAAACCATTTTACGCGCAAAAACTTAATAAATCAAAAATACTAAAATCTAAGGAGAGAAAATAAAATATCGCATATTATTACTAAAGTTCTATCGAATTAGTCAAATAATCACCAAATTTTATGTCTCCTAAAGGCATATAAATATAACAAAAGAGGAGACGTCATATACGTTGGCCACCGTAAGAACTACAAACAATAAATCAAAACACATAAAAGAAGAGAATAAAACACTAATTTCAGTTAAATAAAAATATCCCAAATTAAAATATATATAAAACAAGTCTAAAGTTCTTACCCATATGCTAATCTCAAGCTAAAATAGAATTAGTTCATATTAGAGAAAGAAAAGAAAACAATTACAAATTTGAAGGATTGCGAAGGCATGATTTGTTGTCCAACTCCTTCTGATCTTCTATTCTCTTGACGTAAGCTTCTTCTTGGTTTAAAGGCTGGCCAAAGATGAGTCGTCTATGGTAGGAATGAGTATCTATAGGACATTGGTCTAAATAGGAGTAATCCCCAAGTTAATGAGTCCAGATCTTACCAAAATTCGTATTCCTAACTTGTAGGAAGATATAAACCTAAGCAGATTTTATTTTCGTCATATCTCCTTAGTCTGATGTTATTTTAATGGAAACGACCGCGTTGAAAGGATCTAGCTACTCATATAATAATATCTCCATAATTCCAGACCATTTGTCTACAGCAAAATAATTAGTGGACGTATGTGCAGTTTTGGCAGCTTCTTTACATTCCAAGTATATCCAAACTCTTCCTTTTTTACTTTGACTAAGGGTTTTCCTTTACTTTTCCTATTCAAATCAGTTTCTATAGGTGTAATAACTTCCATAAATCTAAATGCTACACAAATTACACGCAAAAGCTCATAAAATAATAAAACACCTAAAACTAGATAAGAAAGTGCAAAGTATGAATAAATGGGGAAAATCCCAAAATTATTAACTAAATAACCCTAAAATGATGTCTCAAGTATAGATTAATATATCACAAATAGAGAGACATCAAGATCCTAGCATGATAAACTAGTCATCATCTCTTATGGTGGTAGTCTTGGATTATTATAATTAAATGCGTGTGCATTTGAAATAAAGAAGCATGTTTTGCTTTACACTTGAGAGTCACTAAAATTTCTGTCACTTCGAAGATTATTCTATAAGGAGAGAAGAATATGCGTCTAATAATATGGTAAAATATGATGACTTACCATCTCAATCTGACTTGAGTACGATGTGTTTTCCATAAGCAATCAATCCAAGATTAAATGTAATGACATAATTGTTATCATCGTGAAAAGTATAGTGCAACGACTTTTCTCGAGATCTACCATAGCAATTCAGGTGAACTTGCGAGTACTTATAGTTAACTTTACAATTATATAAAAAACCATATGTGTGATTTAATTTTCTGAAGATAAATCCATAAGTGCTTTATCTAATTAACCAAGTCATTATTAATTTATTTTTGAAGTAATATGCGTAGATATAATTACCAAATTCAAGAAAATGCCTAATTTAATAGAACTAGGCCTAGAATTTACCTAAATTACTCCCAATCTTCAATTAATCGACTCTTGGCACCACCTAGTGGTAAAGAAGAATAAACGTAGTGAAATTGAACGTATTTATTAACTATAATCTTATAGATTGTGATTTTATAAGAGATCAACGACCTTGCGAAGTGCATTATGACCAACTAGCATTACCTCAAGACATAATCACATTTTTATTATTCTTATTTCGTACCTTTTCTTAGGAAGGATCGAGCCACCGTGATATTTTACTAATTTGAATAAATCAACCATTGTTCCCCAACATCCCTAACATTCCAAGGTCCTCAAGGAGGCCCTTACATTTGTCTTATATACTAAGACTTTCATATTTGGCGCTTATGGTAGCCTTGTTTATGGGGGCGTACTACCTTTTTACCCATATGTGAGACTGTAATGTGTCCCTTGGTCAATTAAATGTAGGGTGATGCAATACGACCATAGGACCTCAGAAAAAACATTTGACTAGGTTTTCTTGTGTGGATATAACTTGGTAGCCACTTCAAGTATAACGGCACTAGTACTAACCTAGACTTGTTCATTTTGATGCTTTTGTAAAATCGTCAATTTGAACTAATCTAATCAACATGTATTTTATCACGAATATACACTCAATTTTAATAGCCTTATTCTCACTATGTGATCCCACGGGTCAATTCACTAATGAACTGGGATTTTCTATGCAAATTAACTATCCTAAATTTGTAAAAGAGAATGTTGATGGTTTATTTTATGTCTGCGGTGAGAAATAATAACTAAGGATATTAAATAAATAGATGGAGTAATTAATATATAGTTAATGGAAATATTAACTTATTTTATTATTTTGAATAAGGTTTTTTTGATTGTGTAATTTTATATACCAGAAGAAATCTAAATACTTACCTCGCTTTTTAAAGAAGGTAGTTCAACTCTACTTTGTCATTTTATCTTCTTTTTTTTCATTTTTACAAAGGTATGTAGCGGATTATCAATGAAATTGTGTTGGTAAAGATAAATAAAGTCTCTTTCTATTCAAATGTTGCAACTCGTAATAACATAAATTCTACTATGACGCCCTATGATATATGTGTTTAGCTACTCATATATGTGTAATAAATTAAACTAAGAATTAACTAGTGAATTTCCTGACCTCCATTATCATAAAATGACTAGCCTATATATTTGAAAGGAGATAGAGATAATGTAGGCCTAGTAAGCTTGGGTTTATCTTCTATTTTAGGGTTATTTATTCCTTACGTTTTCTTGACTTCTTCTCTTTTTTGGGGTCTTGTTTTATTACTAGATAAATTAGCTAAGACATTGATAGGGCCACTTTGATGGTCCAGGTGGGTCTTCTGTGTATTGGGTCAAGGTCCAACTACTATTTTTTTCTCTAGTAACTAATAAAATTCCCGCTAGCCTAAAATAACTGCAATATCTTCTTGTAAAGCTTGTGTTTGCATTGAGGGCTGGAAATCTTCTTTTCAAACTTGTTTCTACATTAGGGGTTGGAAATTTTCTTATACATATAAATCATACAGTATAATCAAATAACAAGGTAAAATAGATCAAAGGTATCCTAAAAAAGTATGAAAATCATATTATTTAGAAATATTACACCCCAGGCCTATTAATTGATTGTACTCAAGTAAAGGAAACTGTTAAGATAAAAGATAATATTGAGAATATATTATGAAAAAAGAATATAATTGAATGGATACACATTATATGTAACAAAAGTACTAGGAAATACTGTAAAAGTAGGAAAGTGGTACTTTTGTTCGTGTTACTATTCATATTTTGACAAGTAGCTCATGTTGTAAAAAAACTTAGCTCCCACTGGTCTTTAAGTATATGCCCAGTTACCCCCTTATTTTTCAATAAGTTTTCTGTTAAGACATTGTTTAATTATTTAAATAAATTAAAAAGTCAAAAACATTAACTAGTGATTATGTAACCTCATAAATTAAAAAAAAAAAAAACCCAAAACTTATTATTATAATTTTTTGCACCCAAATCTCTATTTATTATTTGATCCCATAAATCAATTTTAAAAACCCATCAATTTTATTATTTTCTTTACACACACCTCCCCACCCCAACAAACAATTTAGCCCCATGCGTTTAAGAACATTAAAATAAGCCCATAAAACATAGTGTTTAATGTACATACTCCTCTAACCCACCTACATACCTTACTATTTAGCTAAAATATCACAATAGTCTTCCTCGCACTCACAAACATATGTATACTTACACCCGAATAAAAAACTGTAACTTCACATACTAATATAAATAACTCCCATATGGAAAAGATATTGATTCACAATCACAATTGGAATTTATCAAAATAATAATTTTCACCACTATCCCTGTCTTATGCAAAAAAACATATATAGTGTAGCTTCAAAGGTAAAAATACACTTCTTTTATCCACAATGTGCATGATCTATTCTCCAATATTAAAATCAATATGACCTACCCTGGTAGCTAAGATAAGTCTACTAAGATATATAATAGTACATATTCCCTTTATAAAGTCTAATTAATAAAATAAATAGGATAAACTAGATTTCCTACTACTGAAATCCTCAAGATAACAACATAACAACGGAAGGAATCGTCACTGGCGATCAGCCTCCTTAGCTTTATATGCTTAGAGCAACATCACCGGGCGACACTAAGTGCATAAATTTCTTACAAGAATTAATGTATTATTGGTAAATTAATATGTGAAATAAACTAATATCTAGAGGAATGGCATTATAAACACCATATTTTCTTTGGATTATACACTTTGACCGACAATGAGCCCTAAGTAGTAAGTGAACGGGCCAAGTGAATATGATAGGGTGAACAGAATAAGAATAGAATGGACTTTTAAAATATTAAATAAAAAAGAAGTTCCACCTACATCTACCTTGGTTCAATAAACATACTAACATATTCAAATATTTCATGATTGGATGTCTTGACTCAGTCATCCAATGTGGGATCTAACAAAACAATAGAAGAATAAGGGTGTGGAACACTAGAATTCACACCCATAAATGATTTTTAAGCACGATTTAATAAGTGGAGAACCGTTGAAGTCAAAAGAATATAGGGTCTAGGTTGTTTGAGAGTTTAAGTTAATTTTACCAATCACTTGGGAACCATACTCCTTTAAATGATCTGACCCTGAATTATCGCTAGCTAATGAAGGCATACAATAAAAGACAAAGACAGTGAATAGGAAATACCTCGGGAGCAAATAAGATCAAGGAGATAGAATACACCAAGAATGTTTTGTTTGAGGAGCTTTGGAAAAGATTCTTGGAAAATGAATTATAAATGAGAAAAGGAAGCCCCTTTATACAAGGACGAGCCTCATAAGTTTAATTATTATGATTACATACGCAACAATGAACAATGTCGGAGGGCCTCATAAAAATACACGGGGTGATAGGACAAAACTTCCCTTTGTCAGTATATAATTGATGGAATGACCTAATTGCTCCTCAAACAAGACACAAAAAGACCCTCTTCCAAAGTAAAATCATATAATAAGAAGACTCTTTAAAAAAATAGCCAAACATAGCCGACCAGTTAATAATATCCCCCCAACTCCAACCAAACCTGCGGGGAGGTGGGGTCTCATTTGGATAGATAAATTATTCATATGAAAATTATTGGAAAGATATATGGAATAATATAGAAGATAAACTTAGATGAATATAGATATTAAGTTTAGACCCCTAAGAAATCTACATCTATAAAGCTACCAGAACAATGCGCATAAGAAAGAGAATTCGATAAGGTATTCTAATTCAGGATGGATCATACTTTCTATAGATTTTGCCATAAATAAGGTGTCTTATTTATAAATATGTCTCTAATATATAGTGAAGGTACACAAAAATTTATGCTACAAATAAATAAACTTTCATAACTTATTGCCCCTCTAAATATTCACTTTCAATGAGAACCCTCCTACATGTTCAAATTACTAGCTTGCCCGTCATTAGAAGGCACCCTTTCCTCGCGCCTAATTACGTTTTTGTAAGGATACATTGTATCTGATCAATATAAACAATAAAGAGAGTCAGAATTAATCAGTTACACACTCATATCAGTTTAGTTCAACACACAATAACAATTTAAATTTAACGGGATAAATATTTTTCTCTTTCAGTTGAAGACTCTATAATATGTCTAACATATCTCTCTTTAGTTCAAACCAAAATTTCTTACCTTGTCACCTTTTCCTTTGATGAGTTTAACCACCTTTGAGATGATGGCACCTCGTTTATTGTTCTCTTATTCATTTCTCATTTGTCTCATTCTCTCTCTCTTTTTCTTTTCCTTTTTATGGTTACTCGTTTTTTCACTAATCAATTTTTTGATTCCTCTATGATATGTATTGTCTCTTTGTCGCCTCCTTATCATTGTTAGGTTTTTCTTATGTCTTTTTACTCGGTGCTACTATGAGGTTTTTTGCTAGTTGTAAAACCCCGACACGTTTTTCTACTTGTCCTTAAGAAGGGTTGTGAATCCTCTCGTTATAACTCTCTTGGGAGGTTAGTATAGGTTTTTACATAGTTCACCTTGTTGTGAGGTTTTATCTTATGGCTCGGTAGTGGTTACTTGTGGTAGTTTTTGGAGATTTTAGTTCTTTGGTGAATTATTGGTTGCGATGAGTTTTTTCTTCAAGGTATGCTCGATTGGAATACATGGTGTATTTCCATCTCTGTTGGATTTTAATGTATGGGCGATGTAGTTTGAAGAGTGTGGAATGGTTTTGACAATTAGTGGTTGTGGTAGTGATGGATGACGATTTAAAAATATTGTAGATTAGGGTTGTTGGTTTGGATGCATGAAGGGAGAGTTGGAGTAGTTTTCTCAATATAACTACATTGGTATTTTTCTCCAGTAGTAAAACTACCAACTTGTTTTCTATGTTGATATGATAGTACACACTAGTTTCTCCAGTAAAGTACTTGTTGGCCAAATTTATGATTCTTCCTATATAATACTGTTTTTTTGTTTTTCTATACTTGCTTCATTTTGTCTTAATCACCATTTTTTACTTTTGTGACTATGTTGATAAGTTTGTAGTGGGTGTGAATGGGTCCCGCATATGAATTGATGTGTTTGTTCTCTAGTATTTTTTGTTGGATGGTTTAAGTTGGTGTCATTGTTGGTAGAGGTAGGAGATGTTATTCTAGTAACCAAAACTTTGTTTTGGATAATATCGCCTTCTCAATGTGAGGCGTATCTCTATTTTAAATGTTTATTTAATTTTCTCCTTTGTTACAATTAAGTTTCATATTTTTATTATTTGTATTAATATAAATGTATGTTGACTTATTGTAGAATTTGGTAACTATGGTTTTAGTCTATATGTATTTTTTTTTGGGGATTGACATTTTTATCCTTCCAAATATTTTATTTTATTTTATTATAAATATACAAAATTCCATGACATCATTAAAATAATTTATAGTGAGCAGTTAAGATATTCAAGCAAGTAATATAAATTGTAAATCAATTACCCAGTCTTGCAATCCTTTTGTCTAACGCATAGTTTAATAGTAATTAAACTGATCAGAAATAAATTTACAACTAACATCCATTTAATTACGACTATTCAAAGCTAACTATTTACCACATTGAATAACATGTAACATTAAATAATTTATATTTTACATTTAAACATGTAAATACCAATATTTTCCACTAGTGTCATATAAATTATTGAAAATACTAGTCATGAGTTGCTTCAAAATAATTTCAAATATTTGACCATATAAATTCAGTTTTAATACTTATAACTCGTTTATATTATTAACTATGTACCTATATAGTTTCTTCAAAATACATATTGATCATGTTTCTGTACTTTTTTCCTAAAAACAATTGACACTTAATAATAATTAATAATTTTTCATAACCAAATTATGTATTTTTATAATATCTAGTGTTATATAATAGTCAATTTTTTTAAAAAAAAATACAATATTAGAACAAACTAGTGGAATGATAATGTTACATGACACATTACTAAGGTATAATGATAGTTTATATTTTCAAACAAAAAAAAGAAAATTAATAGGAAAGATAATAAAAAATTATGGCATAAAAGCTCATACATTTTGTCCATTTTAAAATTAAATAGTGACTTTTTTTATTGCACCAAAAGACGTTCTTCTAGTCGCTCACTCATTCCAAAATTAGAACTTTGTTCTTTTGATAACGGGTTATTCGTGATTAAAATTTATAATATACTATAATATCATTTATAACAAAAAAAATTGTATAGATCTCTTAAAATAAGTTTTCTATAATAATATATATTACAAAAATTATAGGTATATACTTAGCATTTATTTCCTGGGTAACGTTAAATGTCATACCATAATATAATTATATATAGGTGTGTGGTCTCTATAGGATGCCTCAACAATATTTGTAAAAGAATATTTGAAACAATTTTGTAACTCCTTGGGAATGAAGACATTGGAAATAATAACCAATTTTGTCCTACTATTGTTATGTTTAATATGCTCAGGTGTGCTTATATATATTGTTATTAAGATTTGAGTAGTAAGATAGATAATACATATGAATTGTTGTAATTAAATGTTTGTGTATTTTTCAATGTAAAATGATGCAATATTATTCTTTTTTAGCATCTAGTACAAATTTTGTTGATTAGAATGCAATTGTCGTGATGCAACACATAATGTTTGTTGTGGTATTTTTATTTTAAACTCAACTAACATTTTACTATAATATAATAAGATTTGTATCTCATATTTTTATGGGTTGCTTTCACTTGTCATTTATATCCACGTAATATGGTTTATTTTCATAAGGTGCACGTAAATAATACAAGTCATTATCTCATCTTGTTATTAAAAAATTTACCACCTCCTACGTTTCTTTAATTAAATTTAACACAACCGTAATTGTTATTAATATATTAAACACTTTTTAACCTTTTGATTTACGTTGTTTATAGGGTGTAGACTTCATGCAATCGACTATGACTATAGTTACACACAAGAGGTATATTTTTCAATAATATTATATATATAAATGTGTGTGTGTGTGGTGGGTACTACTATACTCTTATTTGGAAGGTTATAATCTAATAGTTCATTCATGTACTATGAAGTGCTTGGCGGATCCACTAGATCCTCAATATGAAGGTGGAATAGTTGTGAACCCAAGACTAATTGATGGAATAAATGGGTGGTCAACGTTTGGATCTGTTAAAATTGAGAAAAGAGTAGCCCCAAGTGGAAACAATTTTATTGTTGCTTTTGAGAGAAATGCATCCTATGATAGTTTTTCACAAAAATTTAATTTGGAGAAGGAAAAATTATACACATTTTCAGGTAGACATCAGAGTCCAATTTTCATATTGATGTGTATTAGATTAATAGATATGTCTATCTAAGTATCAAAACTATTTCTTATGGTTCTAAAAATGAATTTCCTTTTTGTCCTTGCTTCCGAAACACAAAGCATGGTTGCAAGTAAGTCATGGTAATGTCGATATAGCTGCCGTATTTAAGATGAGTTCTGGATATAAATATGCTGGTTGGGTAACTGCTAAGGCTGGTTGTTGGTCTATGTTGAAGGGTGGTATTGTTGTTAATGAGTCAGGCCCTGCTGAGCTTTATTTTGAGGTAAAAAAATTTCATAAAATTATTAACTCAATGTAGAATTGATTCTACAATATGAATTTTGGGTATCATAATCTATTTTATTTTCTTACTTTCGTAACTTTCAGATCAAGAATTCAACCGCTGATATATGGGCAGACAGCATTTCACTTCAACCTTTTACCCAAGAAGAATGGAAAGCTCATCAAGATTCTAAAGTCGAACTGGTATACAAATATAAATAGCACAAGTATTTTATATACTTACGTTTAGTTATAACTAGAATTAATATATATATATATATATATATATATATTAACTTATAATGACTAAGAAAGTAATAATACCCAGATTCGCAAAGGAAAAGTGAGATTTCAAATTGTAGATAGCAAAGGAAATCCTTTAGCTAATGCAACTGTGTCCTTCAAACAAAGTAATGGTGGGTTTCCATTTGGCACAGCAATTAGCAGTTACATTCTAAATAACGACGGCTACAAAAAATGGTTCACTTCAAGATTCAAATACACAGTGTTTGAAAATGAAATGAAATGGACGGAAACTGAAAAATCGCAAGGAACAGAAAATTATGCAGTACCTGATTCAATGTTTAATCTATGTAAAAGGTTCGGTATAGCACTTCGCGGGCATAATGTACTTTGGGATGATCCTAAAACTCAACCAGGATGGGTTTATAATCTAAACCCAGCTCAGTTAGCCGTGGCTGCTCAAAGAAGGATTAAATCGATAGTGACAAGATACTCAGGACAACTTATTGCTTGGGATGTTGTTAATGAAAATTTGCACAGTTCTTTCTATGAGAGTAGACTTGGACAAACTGCGTCCGCAGATTTTTACAAGTTAGCTAACTTCTTCGATCAAAGAACTACACTGTTCTTGAATGAATATAACACACTAGAAGAAAAAAATGATGGGGCTGTAACACCAACTAAGTATTTAGAGAAGATTAGAGAACTTCGATCACAAGGTTATGGTGGTCCTCTAGGAATCGGTCTACAAGGTCATTTTAGTACTCCTGATCTAGCTTATATGCGATCTGCCATTGATATCCTTGCTTCCGCAAGATTACCTATGTGGATTACGGAATTGGATGTCAAAAGCAACCCTAATCAGGTAAATCTTTAAACACAAAATATGTCTTTTGTGTGTTTCATATATTCGATAAATAAATGTTCTCATATTTACGAACCCACCCATTATTTGATATGTATATACAACTACTGCTCTTCATCAACAAGTTGATTATGTTTCATACAAAACCCACCTTACAATAATTCCTACATATAGTATTAGGGCCATCAAGTTATAAATTTTACTATTATACCACATTAGTGAGAAAATAAAGTCCCCCCACTCAGGGGCGGAGCCAGGATTTTTTGTTAGGGGGGGCTAAGGGGTTCGGGGGCAACGTCCCCGAAAAAAATTATTTTGCCGTATTTGCTTGATAAGTCTACATATTATGCAAAAATTGCTAGATAGATCCTTATATAATGCTAAAATGCACTATAAATCCCTATATTGTGTAAAGATTGCAATATAAGTCTGAATATTATTTTTTTTAAATTAATCATTCAAAAAAATTCTTTTTTTTTATTCAAAATAACATACATTTTGTTGTAAAAAACAAAAAATCCTATAAATAAAATCATTTAAAGTCTAATAAAATAAATTTTAAAATTTAGGGGGTCCAAATGAAATTTTTTAAAACATTTAAGAGTTAATTACAAAAAAATCTATGAAAAAAAATTAAAACGAACCAAGAAATTGAATATTTAATGGTATTTACGTTTCAATTTCGTTAATAAATTTTATTATTTGATAGAATTAATCTTTAAATTTTAAGTTAGGGAGGGCTAATTTTATGCTATAATTTTTTTTAGTTGTATTATTATCTATTTCTAAAAAAAAAGTAGGTTAAATTATAGTGGGCTTAGTAAGTTGGGGTGGGCTGCAGCCCACCTCAGCCCACCCCTACATCCGCCCCTGCCCCCACTTAATTTTCTATAAAAAGTTATCTTATGATCTTCCCAGGTTTTCGGATCTCTCATTTAGTCCCTCCACTAGAATGGTTTAAAATTATTTTCCCTCCTCAGTTTATAAATGATATTCATAAATATTGATTTAATTCAAACGTATGAATATTTTATCATTAATATGATCAAATATAGGCTATTTGTTACAATATTGAGACATATAGTGCAATAATTTACAAAAATAAAAGTAACAAAATATAATCATGTTTGTATAGTATGGAGAAATGTAATACAAATATTCATGATATGTGGACCTATATTACAATTACCTAAAAAGATAAATAATTCAAAAATAAATTTTGGCTCCACCTTGCCTACTAAGTCAAATTGAACATAAAGTGAAAGTACTATACAATTTTTTTCTCTAAGTATGAATATTAGAGAAAATTACAGTATTTAGTATTTTTTTAACAACATTATATATATTATTCATTCATATAGCTATCATACCATGCTTAAATTTTATTTTACTAAATGTATTTTTCAAATAGGCCCAATACTTGGAGCAAGTAATAACAGAGGCACATGCACACCCATCAATTGCTGGTGTCATGATGTGGGCTGCATGGAGACCATTTGGATGTTATGCAATGTGTTTAACAGACAACAATTTTAGAAATCTACCAACAGGCGATGTAGCTGATAGAATCAATAATAAATGGCATTTTCAGAATTTTAACGGTACTACCGACTCTGATGGCTACATTGAAGCCAATCTTCACTATGGAGAATTTATTGGAGAAGTCAGTCATCCATCTATATCCAATTCCGTCATTGTTGAAAACTTCCATGTCAAACCTCAAGAAATGTTTCAAAAAGTAGTGCAAATTAAGTAGGTGTCTACGTGAGATATTTGTGTTTGAGAGCTAAGATAATATATCGTAAAAGACAAATATGAGAGAGATGCTATATTTTTCAATTTAAAATTGAACATTATTGATCTAATTGGTAAATCTAATATTTTCTACTAAATAAAATGCATACTATCCTATAAAATAATGTGTGTATATCATAATTAACTTGTTAGAATTATATATATATATATATATATATATATATATATATATATATTTACACTTGAAGACTTGTTTTATAAAATTTTAAAATTTAACAATGACATTTAGAATGAAGATATGTATCAGAAGTATTGGCACTTTAATTTTGAAAAGATAAGAAATGACATTTTATAGTTAAAAAATTAAAGTAAATGAGATATAGAATAAACAGTATTGAAATAATTAGAAAATTATTGAAAGAAGAAATAGTATGAATAAAATAGGAATCAATACAGATATTCTACCACTTCCTTCTCTATCACAATTTCTACCAAGATAACTAATCAAGTTATTAAGGGCGGGGGGGAAGGAGGGGGGGGGGGGGGGGGGTTAATGACCAGTTCTATGAGAGAATCTTATGATAAGTGAACCTAGTCAGAAGATCGATCAATCCATTCATGAGTTTGCAACATGACTAAGTATGAGATGTAATTTAATAAAAATAATATTATTGAACTTTATCATAGCTTGGACTCTACACATATTTGAAATTTAACAAAATTGTCAATATTGTGATTATGGATTAGTCCAAGTATTTTTTACCTTATAATATAAGAAACATAAGATGTCATAATCTACCATGTCACGCATCTAAAGATTTAACAATATACATAGAGGTAGAAGAATTATCATTCACATTTATGGTGTTCAATCTAGATAAACCCTCATTAAGGTACCTATCCAATCAAAGTCATCATTTAAAGTTATAACTATTTCCCATAATAAAAAAGTAGTTTAATGCCCACTTTGTTGAGAAATCCAGAAACTAGGTCTAGACGGAGCGAGAAGACGAAAAGAACATCATTTAAATATAAGGTTTTACTATATGTTAGTCTTATAGGACCATATCCATTTTTGAGGATGAAAACAGAGTTCCCCATATAAACACATTCTCCATCATCCGCTTCCTCAAACTTCTTGATAAATTTCTTATTGATCAAAAGTGTCTAGATACTCCAGTGTCGAGGATCTATTCACCCTTGTTTTCCATCAAATCTGCCTCAACCATAACAATGGTAGTTACCTCATGGGTCTCAGTCAGGTCAGAGACGAGTTTTGGAGCACATCCTTTCCCTGGTCACACTCGTGGTCCTTGTGGTCTTATTTCCCAAAAGATCACATGAGAATTTTAACATGTCTTTATTAGTATTACCAGAACTTACACAACGATTACTTTAAGAAGTATAATCAACAAAAGATAAAGACTTATCGTAGAGTCCTAGAGGGGGAGGGTGAATAGGACACTTATTTATAAATGTATAAGTGATAATTGAGGACTCCTAAACTAAGGTTAATTAAAAATTATAGGTCAAACTCTTAAACTATGATACTTAGAAGAGTTCTAAAGAGTTTGATAGGTGTGGAAGCTAAGTGATAGGAGTGCTAATGGATGGAGCTAGTTATGAATCCTAATTCAGTTTGTGCTAAAGGGAACGTGATGATAGATCTAAGGCTAAGGTCCTTAAAATAATTAAAACACAAAAGTAAGGGAACCTATATGAAAACTAGGTAAAATCAAGTTTATGAGATATCTAGGGTGAAGGACAAGGCCCTAATAGTGGAAAATATAAGATAAGTTAATGTAACACGCGCTAATAAAGATAAGTAAGTAAGTAAATAAAGACATTAAGTAAAAGATAAAGGAAGAAGATTATGCAAGGCATCTTGAAGGATTCAGTTACCCTACATCCACTACCTAGTGTCATCTTCATAGGATTTGCAAGCTTATCCACTAAACTTCTTGATATATCTTAAGGATGAGATACAAACCTGATTACACCATGACTTTTTCTACTTTAGTAATTACCTGATTCCAAACCTCCTTGTAAACTTGTACACACAAGTTAACCACTTCCAACAATAGAAGCCTTCTTCATATTTTCTAAACTCTAGCTACTAAATCTATGTTATAATCTAGAAGAAGATTTAAACCATTGATGGTTGAATAGGATTAAGTTACAAACAATTGAATGATTCTCCTTGATGAGCTAATCTAACTATAAAGATTGTTTGATTCCTTTGATGAGTTGATTTCAAAATAAAAGCTTGAGATGAACTCCTCTTTTAGTATATTTGAAGTTGTAGTTTATAGTCTTATCACCCTCTTGGATTGATATGATAAATGTAGCTTTGATGAAGAACAAACAATTCACTAGGTGTGGAATTTTTATGTGGAAATGCAAGAACAAACTAGTGAACTATTTCTTGAAGTGTAGGATAGCGTATGGTTGAATTTGATTTTCAGGAGGTGTATAATGTGATGAAAGGTAGTATTCTATATATAGTGTGTTGAGTTCCAGCGCCTCCTATAGAATGATCACGAAATCACCAAAAACTATTATACCGTTTTGGGAAAAAAGGGTGACTGTTTTATTCCTATAAAATCTTTTCCATGTGGCGTCTGGTGGGCGTATGGGTGTGACAAAATAATGATAATAAAATATAATGAATAAGCACATACACCTACTGCTACCACGATAAACTCTCCGAAAGTGAACGGAATTTTTGCAAGTAATGTGTAAGTCAAACAAATATCGATCTCAGGGACTACGAAAGTGAGCTACAACTTAATGCAATTACGAAATGTAATAAAAGAAGTTGATAAATAATACACTAAAGACACTAAAATATTTGTTTGTTTTTATGACTTTAAGCAATTTAACTAAGTAGACTAATAAAAGTAAAGACAAGAAAATAAATATAGAAGAGAAGATGTATGAGAGTTTAGCTCAAGTTGTAGCAAGTAATCCCCACTAGCCTTGTTCTATAGTTATTATCTAAGGGAGAATTATATGATGCAATACAATAGATAGGATTTTATATTCCTTGCATAAACTAAACGACATTCTTCGATAGGTAAAGGTGCAACACAGATAAGTGAAAGTAGTTTTGTGTTGATCAATGGGATCCACACAAATCTGATTATAGCCTGAGTAGCCATCCAGGAAACAGTAGTACTCTCTTTTTGTAAGCTTATATAACATTTGATTGATTGAATGGTAAGGGAAAGTGATCCTTATTTGTGGCTTTGTTGAGCTTGTGGTAGTCCATGCACACTCTCCGCCCCACAACTGTTCTTGATGGAATGGATTTATTGTTATCATTAAGATGGTAGTGATACCTCATTTCTTTGAAATGCACTGCACTAGACTCACCCATTCACCATTTAATATTGGGAAGGTAATTCCCGCATCTAGCAACTTGATAACCTCTTTCCTTACCACCTCCTTCATTGTGGGCATGAGTCTTATTTCCCTTTTATAGAACGCAAACTTTCATCTTCAAGAATGATCTTGTGTTGCCAAATGGTAGGACTAATCCCCTTGATATCGGCGATTGTCCACCCAATTTCCTTTTTGTTGGATCAAAGAACACGTAGCAACTTATCTTCTCAAGTACCTCGAAGGTTAGCGAAAATGATAACTGACAAAGTATTGTTTTCACCAAAATAAGTATACCGCAAATGGGATGGAAGTTGTTTTTTCCTCGAGGACATGATAATAGATCATAGATGGTTTTTCCATTGGTTTAATGTATTTTGCATCCCATTTTCGTTCACAGTCGTTTGTTTTTGGTATTTTGTTTTCTTAATTGAGAGTAGCCACATCCTCGGCTAACTCATCATACAAGTTTGGTGATTCAAGTGCTAAGGCTACCTTTAGGGTATGTTTGTATTTAGGAGGGAAAAAAATAGTAAAAGAAAAGAAAGGAAAAAATTTAAAGGAAAAGAAAGGAAGAGAAATTTTTTGTTTGGATTAGAATTTTTTACAAAAGAAGATTTCATAAATGATTTTGGATATCTTTTGTTTGAATTGAAAATAATACAAAAGAAAAGAATATAAAAGATTAATTTTAGCCTTTAACAATTCATAAAATTCCTTTCTCTCCATTTGACTCCAATTTGGAGTGATTATAAAAATGGATAAAGGAGTGATTTTTGGAATCATTTCATTTCTTTTCTTTTATAAAATTTTCTAATACAAACACCGTAAAAAATAAAAAATCATTTCTATTCCTTTACTTTCTTTCTATTTCTTTCAATCCAAACAGACCCTTAAGGTATCATCAAAATTTGTTTCATTGCATACTTCTTGTGCAATTATATTCATGACATGGATTCAAAAACAATCATCTTTTGAATCTGGAAACTTCATAGCCTTAAACACATTCTATTTAACTTGTTCTTCTTGGATCCTCATGATTAATTCACCATTCTCAATTAGTGTACGTCCCGTAGCTAATAATGGTCTATCCAAGATGATGGGGACATTCTTATCCGTGTCGTAGTCAAGAATAATTAAATCACATGGAGATATAAAATTACCAACTTTAACTAACACATCTTCAATTTTACCTACTAGTTGGGAGAGGGAACGATCCACCATTTGCAAGACCACAAAAGTAGGTACAACCTCCCTTGTGTTAAGTTTATCGAACAAAGACTTTGGAATGAGATTGATACTCGTGCCTACGTCGCACAGTGCTTTCACTGTCCATCCTTTGCAAATGGTGATAGGAATTGTGAAGCTCTTGAGATCTTTCAATTTTGGTAGCAACTTTCTTTGACATATAACATTACACTCCTCAGGTAAACCAACCAATTCCCAATTTCAAAAATATTTTTGTTAGGGAGAATGTCCTTCATGAATTTGAGATATTTTGGCATTCTTTTGATAGCTTCTGCATGTTGATGTCTAATTTTCTCACCATGTCGTGGAACTTCTTGAATTCTTGCTCACTATTCTTATTTCTGACACATGATGGGAAGGGTGATGGAGGACGCGTCTTGTTCACCACTAAGTCTTTCTTCTTTTCTGGTGTCTTCTCTATAGGGACACTCACTGGTTCAATTACATCTTAGACTTTATCTTCAACTGTTTCTTCAACCACCCCTTCTGGAATAGGGGTTGGTTCTTTTGCTTGTTCTTTCTCTACTACTCTGGGGGCAGTTAATTACTTTCCACTTCTCAATCCAATTGCATGACAAGCATAATCTTGAGGGTTTATAGTGTCGCTTGGAAGTTGACCTAATAGTCTGGTTTGTAAATTATTCGCAAGTTGTGACACTTGATACTCTAATTGCTTCATGATGTTGGCTTGTTCCTCATATCTTCATTGATATATCCTTGCATTTTCCACTGCAAATTTTGTTAATGCGACATCTCTTGTGGAAATTCTCTCGATGAAGGTTGTTTTGTAGGAGGAACATAGCTTGCTTGGTGCGTGAAATTGGGAATATAGCTTGATCTTGCTAGCTATTCTCTTGAGGTCGAGGCTAATATGAATTGCCTTGATATTTGGCCTCACTGTGATTCTGTGGGGGATAGATTTTGGTTTGATTTGTTGGATTGTTAGCGTAGATCTCCCATGAATGATCGCTTCTTCCATAACCTGGACATCAAGATATTGTGTTTACGTGATTCACTTGAGCTGGGAAACTATTCTTTTAACATGTATGTAGCTCTTTTCGTAGTTAGCTTCATTTTTTGAACCTTTCTTCTGGTAAGGGTTCTTCCAGAATTGTGTCTGAAGGCCAACGTCTTTTAGTTTCAACAACTATTTCCATGGTGATGTTTGCTTCTTTAGGATTTAGTAACACAAAACTTCCACATCCGAGATCATCTACTCTTTCTTTAGACTGGCTGTTGAGCCCTGTATAGGACATGGTCAGATGATATTCGGGCGAGGAGATACGGAATGGACATCTCACTTTCTTCTCTTTAAACCTCAACCATGCTTCACCAACACTCTCTCCCTCTTCTTGCGTGAAATGCTCAAGCTCCAACATATCTTTTAAGCTCTTACTTATTGGATAGAATCAATCAAGGAATTTTTCTTGGAGCTTATCCCAGTTTGGGATAGAATGGGGGTGTTGGTCATCATACCAATCGCTTGGACTTCCGTTCAAAAAGAATTGGAACATGACGTAATACATTTGTTCCTTTGTGACACCTTTGGTGATGCAGGCATCAAAGCTCTGCATAAATAATTGATCGTAACGCACCAGATCTTGTTGTGCAGCTCCACTAAATCGCCCATAACTCGAAAATTGATTTAACATTCCTGGGTCAGGCCTAAATTTAGTGGCTTGGATATATTGGGTGCTAATTCCTCTGTGTTGCACTCGTAATGAGAGAGGAAGTCTTAAGCTTCTTGGACTTTCCATCTGAATAACCTGTAATAGACAAAACTAAAAAGAAAATGTGTAAAATAGAATAACTAAAATTAAAACACTAAGTAACAACACTAAAATAACGATTCAGTCCCCGGCAACGGCGCCAAAAACATGGTGGGAGAATAGGTGTGATAAAATAATGATAATAAAAGATAAGGAATAAGCACATACACCTACTACTACAATGATAAACTCTCTGCAAGTGAACGGATCGTTTACAAGTAATGTGTAAGTAAAACAGATATCGATCTTAGGGACTACAAAAGTGAGCTACAACTAATGCAATTACGAAAAGAAATAGAAGAAGTTGATAAGTAATACGCTGAAGACACTAAAATATTTGTTTGGTTTTATAACTCTAAGCAATTTAACTAAGTAGACTAATAAAAGTAAAGTCAGGAAAATAATATAGAAGAGACGATGTATAAGAGTTTAGCTCGAGAAGTAGCAAGTAATCCCCACTAGTCTTGTTCTATAGTTATTATCTAAGGGAGAATCGTGTGATAAATTCATAATAGCCAGTATTCTATATTCCTCCTAACCCTCATCAATATGGACTTAGGTGGAAACCTAATAATTACCAGGGGATTTGGGTAAAAGAATCTAGCGCAATGGTCGGTGTTTAAATCAAACCTTAATGACCATCTAGTTAGGCAAGTCTGTCAGGACCACTACAAACACACTAGACGCTTATATGGTGTTTCTATAATTGAATCCCCGTCAGGATAACAGTCCAACTACTAATGGGGTAATCCTATAAATTGTACACCGCACGAACTACAAACATTAAATCAAAACACATAAAACAGAGCTATCACTACTAATTTCAGTTAAAAATGTAAAAGGACATCCCGAATTCAAATAACATATAAAATAAGTTTAGGGTTCATACCCATACGATATTTTCAAGATAAATAGAATTAGTTCATACTAGGGAAATAAGAATAACAATTACATATACGGGGAAGGGTTGGAATTGCATGAATTGTTTCCAAGCTCCTTCTTTTGTTCTTCTTTCTTGATCCAGGCTTCCTCTTGGTTTTTTTATGATTACAGACTGACCAAGGATGATTTTTCTAAGGTAAAAGTGGATATATATAGGCCTTAGGTCGAAACCTGGAGTATTCCCTAAGTCAAGGAGTCCAAATCTTACTAAAATTTGTTTTCCTAATTTGTAGAACAGGTTAACCCTTTCAGATTGACATTACCATAACTTATTCGATAGTTATCGGAATTTAATGTATTTTATACCGAAATGACCACGACTCGAAGATATATCTTTCTGTCAAAGGACTCTTCAAAATTTGTAGCTGATTTGCTGTCATATTAAAAATAGTGAACGTCTTCCCAACATTGCAGATTCTTTTGACTTTTCAAATATATCCAAACTTTCCTTTTTCCATCATGACTTGAGGGGTTTTATTTACATTTATCACTTCTTATCAACCTCCATAGGTGCAATAGCTTCCAAATACCTAAGTGCTACACAAATAACACACAAATTATGCGCAAAAGATCACAAAATAGCAAAACACCTAAAACTAAACAAGAAAGTGTAAATTATGAATAAATGGGGAAATCCCAAAACTAAGCACTAAATACCCCTCAAATGATGTCTTGTGATTATATTATTCTATCATATAAATGGATACATTAGGGTCCATTTTGGATAGGGATGCCGGCCAGGATGTTACAAGGTGGCCGATTATCTTTGATTTGTCTTGGTTTCAATAGAAAACGTTACACGGATTTGAAGGACAAAATGATTACCCGTTTTAAACCAAAAGGAAATTTTTGGTTGCCAATTTTGAGTTGAGAATTGCAACTCATCAATTTTTCTTTTTGGTCCTTCATAAGAGTTGTGTGATAAGAAATGCTATAATTGTGATTAGTACAACTTAAGTAAATCAAGAAAATACACACCAGAATATATAAATAAGATGTGTAGAGATAATTATCAAGGATTTATGAAAATAAGAATATGATAGTCACTTAGGTGATAAAAAATTTAAAAGAGATGCACTAGTTGTGTATATGACAATATTTGAGTTCATCTTGTGCACAACGTATTCATAAGTGTGAGTTGTGATTTCAAAAGATTTCCCAACTCATAAATCATGTGATGTGTATGTGTGCTAGCAAGTGTAACAAAGAGGTTCATGCACATATAATCACTTATGTTTAGAAGAATTAATATAAGATAGACAAAATAAATTACGTAAGTGTATAAGGGATAGATAAAAAGGTTAATCAATGTATTTTTTATGAAGATATGCAAAGTAGTGTTAAAAAATTAAGCACTTTCAACTAAGGATTGGTCACATGAAAAATAACTTAGAGGAACTATATGCTAATATTTTACCCTTCTGATGATGACAAATCCGTCAGTAGAACACCCTAAGAATGATGTAAATACATGAAAAGGTGAAGTAATTAAGCTTCCCCATGTAAATATGCATATAATATGTGTAAATATGAAGAACAAATGGAATTTAAATCCCCCTCACAACAAGAATAAGCTATGTTGTAATTTCATGCTAAAAGCATTTGTGAGTTTTACTAAAGTGCAATGTTGAAAGATCTTAGTGCATATTTTCTCCCTCTTTTTCTTCATCAAAGAGACGTGATACTTATATATTTAATAATGAGATAAATTCATTGAAATTGAAAGATACCGCCAGCTACACATAACTATGACAAATTAGTATAAAGAAAACACGAGAAAAGAGTAGAGATAGCTAGTTTCACCGAAGGCCTCGCAAGAAGAATAAACCAACTTAAATTATATCTTCCGCTTAGATAACTATCATCACAAAGGTTAGTAAAAATATATATAGTAATAGTACCACATATAGATAGAGATAGTTAATAATAAAAAGTAAATAATCATAAAGGAAATGTAGATAGTAGTAGTAGAGTTATTACAAACCAAAAGTATCAAGGTAAAACAAAACGCAAGTATATGATAAACGAAAATCGAAAGGATATTCTAAAGCAACCCATAAAAACCCTTCAAACCCGTAGAAAATTCGATATATTAACGAGGAGAATGGCTACGTGATCTTCTAACATCCTCTTTTTGCAACGAATGAATAATCCTATTCGAGAAAAGTTTAGTTTCACATCAAACAAGACTTCCAAACACATTGGATTGTTAGGATGAAGTGCTTGTTTGCATATTATGGAATTGCAAATCAATAATCATCTTGGTTGATAACTCGATCGGAGAGATTTTTGGAGTGCACTGGGATATGTTTAGAAAATGAAAGTTGTCAGATAAGGGCAACCCTGTGGCATTAGAAGAAACTTTCGCCAACTCATTTGCATACTTGAATTTTACTGTGATGCCTCATTTTATTCAGAACATGGCCTACATGTATTGCTATCCTTGAAAAATATGACAACGATACCCTCATCTTTTGTGATGCGGATGTTACTTGGTGTAGTGATATTATCATGGAGTAAGAAGTAGTGGCAGGTTTTAAGACTTGTTTAGCGGCAAAAGTTTTTAGTGATAAGTTAGTTACAGTTCACATTGATTGCCTCAAGAACTTCCAAGGTTTTTCTTCTGCATTTGCATCTTGTTGGGCAAATGGGATTCTACCCAAGTGTTGACCATGTTTACGATGTTTGTCGGTGACTCAATTTAATGAAATGATTCGAATATTAATGTGTTTATTCAAGTTGTAAAGATTAACGTAATATATTCACTTGGTTAAAATCATTTGAAATTGAATGAGAAATTGAGTCATGTAATTTGGAGAAATTAAAAGAAAAAAAACAATATATGTTATTTTATTTCTTTTTATTATAAATCAAAGAAAGAAAAAAAGGTCTGGTAGGGTTTGAACCTGGACCATTAGCTTTGTTGGGCTTTTGGGCCTTAGGTTCATACCTTTGTTGGGCCTTAGGTTCATACCTTTGTTGGGCCTTAGGTTGGGTATGAACCTGGACCATCAACTTTGTTGGGCTTTTGGGCTTTAAGTTCATACCATCTGGACCGGCCCAAGTTTTTGGTCTTTTAAGTAAATGTTGTATCTTACATTAATACAACGTAACTCCAAAATAAAACATCACAACCTTTGGCAAGCCACCTTTTCATTTTCTATAATTAGTTGGCCAACTAAACCAATTTATTCATTCATTTTTCAAAGCATTAAAATTATAAGAGAGATAGAAAGGAGCAGCATTATTAAGTTCGTTGAAATTCTTAAGACTTCGTGTGTCAGTTTTTTTTTTGAATAGTTTTGTCGTTGTATCTTGAAGGTTGAAGTCAGCAAACGTAAGACACCTGTACGTGGCCTAAATACCTTAAAGACATCGGATCCAATCCGAGTCTCGACATGTAAAGTTATTTATTTATTTACTTTTATTTTATTTCTGCATTAGTTTCTATATTGTTTTAATGGTTTATACAAATAAAACACAACAATTTAAGGTATTTCTGATTCACGTTGTATAAACCTGAAAAACAATTTCTTTTTATGTTATTATAAACTTTACTTTTGCAAAAAATTTTGGGTCTGTGTATACTAAACATGAATATTATATTCTATTTCTTTTCTCTTATTCTGATTTCTAGACTTGTGTATACATACTAGAAAAATACTCGCTTACTAACGTCATATTACGTTGTAATATTAGTGTGTGTTTTAACAACTAATATCAATCTTGCTAGTATCTGCATACTTGTCGAACCTTGTGATTTGAAAATTTTCCGCTTAAAGAATTCTTAATTATTGAGATTCTTCTTTTACGTGAATTGATTATCTCTTTAATTTCTTCGATCCTCTACAACAAGAATATACAAACTTGGGGGACTAACAAGAATATAAAAACTTGGGAAATTAAAATTAATTTAATCATTTTGTCGTAAGAAAGAATCAATTTTTTGTGTTGTCTTTAAGTGAGAAATGTTGAATAATTCGTTTGTTTGAACTATCTATAATATTGTGTAATCCTTGGTAATTGAAATGATGCCTACCAAGATAAACAATATGTCCAAAAATGATGGAATCGGTAACAACATACTATCAGCAATTTCACTTATGGAAAATACATTTGTGGGACATGATCCCAACTCTTATAGACCTGTTGCGGAGTCTAAGAGGTTAAATGGAAATGAATATATGTGTAAAGGAATAGATGGCCGAAATCACAGAGAAACGGTAAAGGCAATTTCATGAAAGGAAAATAAGGCCAAGCAACCATGACTAAGATCAAATAAGATTGATTTTACTACAGTAGTTTCTAAAGTAAATTTGGTTGGCAATACGAAACACTCGTGGGTGGATACTGGGGCCACCTGACATGTATGTTCAAGACATACAAAGTTGCAACTACTGAAGAGACTTTATGTATGGGAAATTTCTCTACATCAAAAGTAGTTGGATCTGGAATCGTTATTCTAATAATGACTTCTGAAAAAGAGTTGAGTCTCTATAACGTTTTCCATGTGTCTGACATTAGAATGAATCTAGTTTCATGTTCGTTATTGAGTAAGAATGGCTTCAAACTAGAATTTAAGTCTGATAAATTTATTCTCACTAAAGGTGGGATATTTGTGGGCAAAGGGTACCTATGTGATGGTTTATTTAAGATGAATGTAATAGCCATAGTACCCTACCAAAATGTAGCCGAGAAAGTAATATATCCTTGACTCACCTAATTTATGGCACGATAGATTAGGAGATGTTAAATTTGGTTCATTAAATACGTTAGTAAACGTCGGGTTACTATCTAATGTGAACTTCAATTCTGAAAAGTAATGTGAAGTATGCGTTGAGTCAAAATTAACAAAAACCTCATTTAAATCTATAGAAAGGATTTTGGTACCTTTAGAGTTAATTCACAGAGACATATATGACTTGAAATTTGTGCAAACTAGAAGCGTAAAAAGTATTTCATAAATTTTATTGAATTGCACAAGGTATTGTCAAATATACTTGCTTCGAAGTGAGGATGAGGCCTTAGAAGCATTTATGCAATACAAAACTGAAGTTGAGAATCAACTAAATAAAAAGAATAAGAATCTTAGAACAGATAGGGGAGGAGAATATGTGTCTCCTTTTGAGGAGTTTTGCGCTAAACATGGAATCATCTATCAAACCACGACCCCTTACTCGCCTCAACAAGACGAGATTGCTGAACGCAAGAACCGCATGTTGAAGGAAATGATGAATACCTTGCTGATTAACTCAAGGTTACCATAGAACTTGTGGGGAGAGGCTTTGCTCGCCGCAAATCACATCCTCAACAAGGAACCACACAAGAAGGTAGATAAAACTCCTTACAAATTATGGAAAGGAAAACCACCTTCCTTCAAATACTTAAAAGTGTGGGGATGCTTGGCAAAGGTATCAATTACTACTCATAAAATGGTCAAAATAGGATCAAAAACCATTGATTGCGTCTTTATTGGATATGCTCACAACAGTCCTGCATATAGATTCCTGGTACTCAAATCTTGTCATGTTGACATTCATGTCAATACGGTGATTGAATCAAAAAATGCACATTTCTTTGAAACAACCTTTCCATACAAGATCACACCAGTATCTGGTTCCTTGAAAAGAACACGTGATACAGTTCAAAAAGAGTGATGTCTCCTCATTTGTGATAGATTTATATTAGGATGAGACATCATTTTTAGTGATTTAGAAGTCATAAATGTCGATTTTCTTGAGAAATAGTGCACTTTCCTATTTTGAGTCTTGATTTAGTAAAATAATATTTTTAGAGCATATTGGGTTTAATTGTTTATTTAGTGTGTAGCTTTAAAGATAATTATGGAGATTAATTAGAGTCCAAGTCAAAGACTACAACTTATGGAAAGAGATTAGCATGGAAATTGGAGATAAGGAAACAAAAGCTAAAAAGATGGAAAAGGAAAAGCTGCCTAAATCTGAGATTCTGCAACACACGCCTAAAGAAGTGGTGATTACTCCAAGAAATAAGCCGATTTTGGTAATTTCCTCTCATAGAGACATAGATAATTCTGTGAGGATTCTTTTGGTATCTTATGGAGCAAAATCCAACCAATAACGAAGACGGTATGCTCAAAACGGTCCAGCAGTGTTTATCTTTATTTCCATACGAATTTGAGTTGGGCTAGGAGTCCAATACTTTATCTCTTCCTCAAGAAAACGAATTAGGTCTTCTAAAAACCTATAAATACACCCTTATATCAGTTGTAAAATCATCCTTGCCTCATAGTAACTAGTTCTTAAGGTTTTATTCTTCCAGTTTATTGTAGAGAGCAAGATGATGTCTTTTGTAATTTCTTTTAGTTTATTTCCATCAGGTATGAACTAAACTCCCTATAGCTTGGGTTTTGCATCATGTATAATCTATGAATTCTAATTCTTCTATCTAAGTTTCTTTGGGAATTATATGTTTTAATTTGATATTAGCTACTTACCTTAATATTTGATTATGTGTTTTGATTTAATGTATGTTTTCCTTGCTAGTGCACGAGTTTAGGATTACCTTAATAGTAGTTAGATGATCACCTTAGCTGGGTGTTTAACTATTGAACCACCACATAACGTCTAGTGTCGATATTAGTTCTGACAAAACATGATTCTAACTAGATAGTCATTAGGGTTTGTTTTAATCACCATATCACCAATTGATTGAAGTAATTGCTTAGGGCCTTGGTAGCGCTTGATAACCCTATTCTAAATCACGTCTTGGTTGTGCCGTAGCCCCCTTAGTCGCTCTCAAGGTCTAAGGTATGGGAATTTAGAATCCTGACTAAGTATACCAAGAGCTAATATTCTCCCTTATGAACTAGATCTTTAGAAAGAATTAGAAGGATTAGTGCATACTAGCAAAACCTAAGCTATATTTCTCATCTCATATTCTTAGTTATTTATTTTATTGTCTTTTAATTTCTTAGTTTAATTAATTATTCTCGAATTCTATTTGTTTTATTTTCTGTCTTTAATTATTTACTTTTACTCGTTATTGCTTCCTACTCGTATAACACATTTAAGTCCCTGAGAACGAACTCAACTTATCAACTAAAACTTGCATACGTCCTGTAATACTTGCAGTACTGTGCCTGTCTAGGGTGGGAGTGCGTAGTTTTCTTGACCTTTATTTGTATTAATTTTATCACACCCTAGGCGACACCAAGTTTTTGGCGCCGCTGCCGGGGACTTGTGTCTCGTTAGCGTGTGGGTTATCTATTTCGAGTAGTAGTAGTTTTTAATTAGTTTTTTTTTGTTTTTTAGTTTTTATTTTTCCAGATTTACGCTTGTGGTTTGCTTTACTCTTTTTCAGGATTCACAGTGTTTAATTCTTGGCCTCCGTTACCGGAGCCTGAGAGGAGCTTTAGAGTTTACAACAAACGTGTTCGTGAGGAAAGATCCTTAAGAAGAGCTATGGCAGGCGTACAAGGTCAACAAAATCCACCTGGGATCCAACAACAAGATCCACCTGGTGTACAACAACAGGACCTTCCTGGTGTACAAGGACAACAAGGACAACTACTAGTAGGAGGAGGTAATGGGCAGAATAACGTAAATCAACATAATCGAGTACAGCAAGATCTCCCTGGTCTTCATGTGCCGTTTCATGTTCAACCAATCGGTTACCGCCCTCCAGAGATCCAAAATATCAAATTTAGACCCGATCTGGGTATGCTTAGTCAGTTTCAAAGTTTTGGACTCTACAATGGTACATCAATTCAAGATCCGGTAAGATCGATTCAGAAGTTCATGCAGATTTGTGATGCCTACATTACTCCTGGAATTACACGCGAGCAACTGTATTGTCATATGTTTTCGTTCTTCTTGACCGGTAGAGCTAGCGAATGGCTAAAAATACAACCACCTGGAACAATTCATTCTTGGAGAGAACTTCAAGCCACGTTCTTTAACCGTTTTATCCGAAAAGCATGAGACTTAAAGATCAAACCGAGCTTGCAAGATTTTGTCAAGAAGATGGAGAAACAGTAGGAGAGTCATGGACAAGGTTTCAACAAAAATTAGCTAGATGTCCACTCCATGGTTATACCCCTGCTCTACAACTTGCTATATTCTATGAAGGACTTAATGATAAAGGTAGAGAGAAGGTGGATAACATTGGAAAGGGTAATTTTGTGTCCATGAACCATAATGAAGCTTCCGAGGTTTCAGAGAATAATATGGAACAAGAAAGAAGTTGGCCTTCAACGCGAGCTTCTGTAGCAAAGACCCGAGGAACGCTTCGTTTAGACGCAGAAACTGCGAACTCAGCTCAAATATCCGTATTAGAAAATCAAATCAAAGAGCTGAAAATAGAGATGCAAAAGAATTTAGCCGCTGCAAACGTAGTACAAGAAGCACAAGGTTGTCAACAATGTGGGGTTAACAATCATACATGGGAAGAGTGCGAATCAAATCCACAGTCTGTTTACTTTATATCCAATCGCGGAGGTTATCAATGGGGTAACCGAAACCATCCGGGTATGCAGTATTCAAATCCACAAGGGGCCGCTAATCCTGGTCACTATCAACCGTGCCCCCAGAACAACTCTTTCCAACAGAGAGGTCAGTACCAAAATCAATATCAGAATAGACCTGCTCCCCCTCAACAACCTGCTCAAGATGCCTATACCGATTCATTAGATCAGAAAGCTTTACCTCAGTATCCTCAAGAAGGATCTATGGACAATCAAAAGATAGTACAAGCTCTGGACTGTTTGACCACGACTGTGAACGCTCAGGAAGAGAAAGTCCGAGGACAAGATGTCGTACTTCAGATTTTAGGTACTCAAGTAGATCAGTTAAACAAGGTTTTAACAAATTTAATGGAACAGAAAGAAGTAAAGGCAATCGAAGGAGGTGAAAACAATGTTAGGTTCGAAGCTTTCAAGGCTATTTGCCTTGAAATTGAAGAAGAAAAAGAGGAAGTACCGCATGCTGCCGTTAGTGCCGTGGAAGTTCCGAGTACCGAAGAAGAACCAACCAAGTCTAGCCCCGTGGAATCTGACTGTTCTGAGGTTTATGTGGAGGACGATCAAGAGAAAGCCGAGTTTATACAGCTACTGAGGAAGATACAAGAAGAGATTCGATCGGTAATGGATTATCAAGCTGAGCTAAATGCAAAAGAGAAAGAAACCTCTGAGGAGGAATTAGAGAAGGAAGATGAAGTTGCACCTACTGTGCAAGAAGAGAAAGAAGAAGAGAAGGTGGAATCGCCACCTATTGATCAACCAGTGTCATCAACTATTCCTGATACTAATCCTAAGGATGACACTGCACTCAAGACATTTGTAGAGGCGTATCAACCTGACAATATCAATGCCTAAATGCTTGAGATTGCAAAGAAAGGACTTACACCGCAACAAGTTTATACGCAAGTTATTCCTGAGAAAGAAGCGAGTGTAGAGATCCCAAGAGAGAAACTGAGGGTTTCAAGAAGAAGTGAGCGAGAGCTACCAACAAAGCTTAAAGATCCGGGAAGTTTCAACCTTCCTATTCAAATCAATGGTATGCTCAAGGTGAAAGCTATGTACGATGTGGGTTCTGGTGTGAATCTTATGCCTAAGTCCGTGTTCGAGAGACTTGGACTTCAGAAATCAGAGAAAACTCCAGTGAAGTTGCAGTTCGCTGACAACTCAGTTAAAAGGACATAGGGAACAGTGGAGGACGTCTTAGTCCGTGCAGGTAATATCACCATCCCAACTGAATTTGTTATTCTTGAGTTTGATGCAGATATCAGATTCCAATCATACTTGGACGGCCTTTCATGGCCACCAGTCAGAGTGTCATCAACTTCCAAGAAGGGACCATATCCCTTCATGCAGAAAATGTATCCGAGACCTTCTATGTCTTGGGTAAGAAACCAAGGAAGTTAGATCCCACCGTTTCTGTCATCCACAGCCTTTCACATCACAAAGTCCCTCCTGAGAAGATCCACTTAAAGCCTGTGGATACCGAGCCAAACATTGAGTTTGGGGTTGGCCATGAAGTTCTATGGAAATCTCACAAACGCGAGAATAGGCCACGAAGTTTCAAAGACTCGTGGATGGGACCATTCATTGTCACTAAGGTTGTTTCAGCCAAGGTGATAGAAATTCGACCCAAAACTGGGGTCAAGCGCAGATTAGTTGACGTTCATAGCCTAACTCGTTGTTGGGGAGGCTATATTCGCAAATCTTGATAGAGGTAACACGTCTAACTTTGAAAGACGTTAAACAAAAGTGATGTACGGGAGACACCACGCAAATTTTTATGTTTTTATGTCTTTTACGTTTTTAGTTTATGTTTAGTTTAGTTATTTTTAGCTGATAATGCATATTTGAGAAAGGTATTAGTGTTTTTGGTGTTTAGGAATTGGAGAAATCGAGTTAGGGAAGCAAACAAAAAAAAAATCGGAAAAGCTGAAGCAGGGGGGCGGTATACCGGACCTCAGCCCCGGTATACCGCAGGTGAAGAAAACCCGTACCACGGGTAGGTGCCACGTGTTTTATGCCGAGGAGAAAAAAAATCTGACCAATGAGCCTGGTATACCGGGCCCTATGCGTGGTATACCGCGGGTCCAAAAACCCGTGCCACGGGTTGCTAGCGCGTGTTTATTGCCGAGACAAAAAAATTTGGAGCATCAGATGTTCCGGTATACCGGAGGATATGCCCAGTATACCGCGCCGCGCCGACTGGAGAGAGAAAAACGGGTTTCAAGTTATAAAAGAGGTATTAAGCTCATTATTCCGAATTTTATAAACCTTAAGCCTCTTTCTCTTCTCCAAAACTCTCACAACTCCATTGAAGCTCATCAAAACCTTCACCAATCATCAAAACACTACCCAATCATCAAGAAAAACACATCAAATCTTATCTCCACATCATTACACAAGAGATTCAAATTACCAATCCTCACCAAATCCATCAAATTGAAGAATCAAGAGCTCAAATTTTCAAAATTCATCCTACAATTTCTCAAATCCAAGCCAACCCATTACAAACCCACCTCACCCACATAGAGATTCATCATCCATTCATATTTCCGAAGCCAAATCAAGCTTGCTCAACCAATATTTCACAAGATCAAATTTCAAGGGTTGCTAAAGCTTTGAGTTTGGGGTTAATTGAAGATGACTAATAGAACAACAATTTTAGCTAGAAAGAGGGAGGTGAAGAGGAGAAAGGTATTGGATTCAATCAAGAAGAAATCAATTAACAAAGGTTCTAGTTCTAAATCAAAGGGTAAAGATAAAGTTGAAGATGGTGGTATAACTTTGTGTGATCGTAATGGTAAAAAGCTTTACTTTTATGCAAGGGAGAAAACACAACTTCCACAAGGTCCTACACCCAAGGAGAAAGAGGAGGCTTTAAAAACCTTGAAAGCTTCTACAGAGAAACAATTGAAAGAACTACCTTTTGCTTATGAGAAAGTATTCAAGGAAGAAGTTGGTACAGGAGAATACAAGAGATTCTTAGAGCTTGGCGAGAAATTGGGTTGGTCTACGTTCATGGTAAGACATTCTGAATTATGTCATGAGTTAGTTTTGGAATTATATTTAGGCCTCTTTATCCGAGATAGTAAAGGTTGTGTTCCGATTAGAGGAAAGCTAGTTCCTTTCACAGTTGAGGAGATTAGAAACCACTTCAAGTTTAAGAAATTGAAAGGTTGTTGCAAATTTGAAGAAGCGGTTGCTAAACGAAAAATCTTTGATGAGGAAATACTTTTTGAGCATGTTTTAGACAAGGAGAAAGTGCAATCACATAAGGGAGAATTGAAGGCACCTTGGCCTTACAAATATCTACAATCGGATGCGAGAATTTGGCACAATTTCCTTATCCCTAATGTCTTTGGAAACACACGAACTTTAGATGTGACTATGAAGAACGCTCTAATGTTGGACTGTATTTTGAGAGGAGAAGAAGTTGATGTGGCACAGTTGATCTATGAGGAGGTGATACGATTTTCGGTCTCTCCTAAATCAGTTTATAATGTTAAATTCCCTACTATGATCACGTGTCTTGTGCGAAAAGCGAATGTTACATTGGGTGAAGAAGAGAAACTCGAATTTAAGACGAGTTATATTGATAATGCTTGGATCAAGGATATCTTTCGAAGAGCGGGTTCTACACAAGTCTCGAAAGAAGAAAAGGAGCAAAGTTGGCAAGAGAAGATGGAGGAGCGTTTAACAAAATTCGAAGCAGCTCAAACTTCCTTAGTCAATGATGTGGCACAAATCAATGCTAATCAAGTGCACATCATGAAACTCCTTGAGCAATTAACGAAAGGTCCAGCAAATCCTACCTTGGATGTCAATGATGCGAGGCAATAAGCCTCGAGAGTATGTTCTCTTTCTTCCTTACCATTTCTGTAAATATGTTTATCTGCTAATTTTAATTTCTTTTTCGAGTCTTTTTCGAGTCGTGGGGACACGGCTCATTTTTGAGTTGGGGTGTGGGGATTCGTTGTCTCTCATCTCCATTTTTCTGTTTTTAGGTAGAAATTAAAATTTTTGATACATAGGAATTAGATGTCGAGTGTGTTTAATAGCTTGAAAGCATAAGCTCAGTGAATTAATGATAGTAAGTAGTATTTTTATTAGCTATTTTATTTGTATGCTTTGAGTATGTGCAGGAAAACACACGTTGATAGTAAAGAAAAGATTAGTGAGCAATGCGATAGAAAGTATGTTCGATCTCAGGGAACCTTGAGAAGTGTGTAGGCCGTGAGATCCAAGCTAGTTGACAAACCATTTGATGAAAGTGCTAAAGGTAAGAAAATAACGAAATTGCATAGTGTAGAAAGTGATTAAGGCGGTTCTTTCATGTTGAAGCCTTTGAAGCCTTTTTATACCTTCTCACCTTGTTATTTTGATTTTATATGCTATATCCTTCTCAGCCCCTTCTAGACTTTCTAAAGCTTTTTATTGAAACACGTTATAAGCCATATCCTTTAGATTATTGGACTTTTCCATATGACCCGCACTCGAATCGCGATGCATAGACAGTTGTTTTAGAGCTTGAGTTTGGGGTGGTGGGTCCACCATTATGGGAATTGTTATTGGGATGGGATTTTTGAGCTTATTAATTGTGCTTTGTGCTTTATATTGATAAGGATTCACAGATTTTTATTGTAACCCTTTGCCGGGGTAATAGTGAATGAAAAAGAAGCTACGAGCTAATTTGCCAACAAGGGCATTAAAAGAAAAAATATATATATATGAGAAACTAGCGTGATATCTCAACATTAAAAGAGAGTCATAGCTATAGAAAAAAATTTGAGTTGATTAGAAAAGAAAATATATATATTCGGACCGGCAAAGTGGATTTTTATGTGAACATCTTAAGCGTTAATTGGGTTATTGGGGATGCTAAATTGTGCATCAAGGAATTCATTGGGTTGAGTGAGAAACGTTTTATGAGAGTAACTCAAGCTCTAGGGCGATTCGTTGATGGCTAGTGAGGAGAGAGCCAAAAGCTTACTCCAAATTATCCAAATATACTATCCTACCGTCCCTAAGCCTAAATTACAACCTTAAAGACCTTTTGATTCTTTGCTATGTAATCGAGAAGTGATTGAGCCATTAGAGATTAGTTGAGTGGATATTTGAATACTAGTGAAGGGTTGATGAACAATCTATAGCTCTCTTGGGGAACTGAGTAAAGTCCCAATCCTTCTTACAATGCGAAAGTAATCTGATCTTGAATTCAAGCTGTGTTGACTATAGATATGAGAAGTGTACAGGTATGTAGTTAATGAATATTATTGCATGAAATTTTCTGATTTATGTGCTTTAGGTTTATTCTATATATTCTGCTATGCTTTTTCCCATTGTATTGAGAATTTTATAAGTGTGTATTTATAGACTTCCCTTTGTTTTTATCTTTATTGTATCGGGACGATACAACTTTGAGTTGGGGGTCTTGATGTCTCCTCATTTGTGATAGATTTATATTAGGATGAGACATCATTTTTAGTGATTTAGAAGTCATAAATGTCGATTTTCTTGAGAAATAGTGCACTTTCCTATTTTGAGTCTTGATTTAGTAAAATAATATTTTTAGAGCATATTGGGTTTAATTGTTTATTAAGTGTGTAGCTTTAAAGATAATTATGGAGATTAATTAGAGTCCAAGTCAAAGACTACAACTTATGGAAAGAGATTAGCATGGAAATTGGAGATAAGGAAACAAAAGCTAAAAAGATGGAAAAGGAAAAGCTGCCTAAATCTGAGATTCTGCAGCACACGCCTAAAGAAGTGGTGATTACTCCAAGAAATAAGCCGATTTTGGTAATTTCCTCTCATAGAGACATAGATAATTCTGTGAGGATTCTTTTGGTATCTTATGGAGCAAAATCCAACCAATAACGAAGACGATATGCTCAAAACGGTCCAGCAGTGTTTATCTTTATTTCCATACGAATTTGAGTTGGGCTAGGAGTCCAATACTTTATCTCTTCCTCAAGAAAACGAATTAGGTCTTCTAAAAACCTATAAATACACCCTTATATCACTTGTAAAATCATCCTTGCCTCATAGTAATTAGTTCTTAAGGTTTTATTCTTCCAGTTTATTGTAGAGAGCAAGATGATGTCTTTTGTAATTTCTTTTAGTTTATTTCCATCAGGTATGAACTAAACTCCCTATAGCTTGGGTTTTGCATCATGTATAATCTATGAATTCTAATTCTTCTATCTAAGTTTCTTTGGGAATTATATGTTTTAATTTGATATTAGCTACTTACCTTAATATTTGATTATGTGTTTTGATTTAATGTATGTTTTCCTTGCTAGTGCACGAGTTTAGGATTACCTTAATAGTAATTAGATGATCACCTTAGCTGGGTGTTTAACTATTGAACCACCACATAACGTCTAGTGTCGATATTAGTTCTGACAAAACATGATTCTAACTAGATAGTCATTAGGGTTTGTTTTAATCACCATATCACCAATTGATTGAAGTAATTGCTTAGGGCCTTGGTAGCGCTTGATAACCCTATTCTAAATCACGTCTTGGTTGTGCCGTAGCGCCCTTAGTCGCTCTCAAGGTCTAAGGTATGGGAATTTAGAATCCTGACTAAGTATACCAAGAGCTAATATTCTCCCTTATGAACTAGATCTTTAGAACGAATTAGAAGGATTAGTGCATACTAGCAAAACCTAAGCTATATTTCTCATCTCATATTCTTAGTTATTTATTTTATTGTATTTTAATTTCTTAGTTTAATTAATTATTCTCGAACTCTATTTGTTTTATTTTCTGTCTTTAATTATTTACTTTTACTCGTTATTGCTTCCTACTCGTATAACACACTTAAGTCCCTGAGAACGAACTCAACTTATCAACTAAAACTTGCATACGTCCTGTAATACTTGCAGTACTGTGCATGTCTAGGGTGAGAGTGCGTAGTTTTCTTGACCTTTTTTGTATTAATTTATCACACCCTAGGCGACACCAAAGAGCAAGATCAAGAATCATTGCCAACTGAAAAGCAAGATCAGTAATCATTTCCAAATGAAGGAGAACCAAGAAGAAGTAAGCGGATGAGAACCTCTACGTCTTTTGGTCCTGACTTTCTATCTTACATGCTAGATGACGAACCAAAAACACTCAAGGATGCTATGTCAAACCTTGATGCCTCTTACTATAAGAAGCGGTAAATAGCGAGATAGAATCCATTATGCAAAACCATACGTGGGAACTAGTGTATCTCCCTCCTGGGAATAAACCACTTGGATACAAATGGATATTCAAGAAGAAACTAAAGACTGATGGGTCTATTAAGAAATACAAGGCTCGCCTTGTTGGAAAAGGTTATAGTCAAAGAGAAGGACTTGACTATTTTGATACTTATCCTCCAGTCACGAGAATATCATCCGTTCGAAGCTATAGCTTCAATATACAAGATCGAAATTTATCAAATGGATGTAAAAACAGATTTCCTAAATGGAGAACTAAATTAAGAGATATATATGGAACAACCTGAGGATTACATAGTTCTAGGGAAGGAGATCCAAGCATGTAAGCTTGTTAAATATTTATATGTTTTAAAATAGACACCGAAGCAATGACATGACAAATTTGATAGATTCATGATCTCGAATGATTTCAAGATCAATGAATGTGACACATGCGTTTATGTAAAATGAAATGAGACAGGATATGTCATTGTATGTTTATATGTGGATGATATGTTAATCATTGGAAGTAACAATGATGTGATTACATTCACCAAGAGGATGCTTTCAAGTAAGTTTGACATGAAGGATCTAGGCCTTGCAGATGTTATTTTGGGTATCAAGATTCTCCGAACATCTGAAGGTATTATAGTATCTCAGTCACACTATATTGAGAAAGTATTAAACAAATTTAGTAAAGGCAACACAAATATTGCCAAGACACCTATTGATGTAAATTTACATCTTGCTAAGAACATTGGTGATACGATCAACCAGTTGGAGTACTCTCTATTATTTGGAGTCTCGTGTACCTAACAAACTGCACTAGGCCAGATATAGCACATGCAGTAAGCAAGCTAAGTAGGTTTACACATAATCCAGGGAAGAACCACTGGGTTGCTACTGTAAGAGTTCTAAAGTATCTTAGACACTATGAACGAAGGGTTGTTGTACACAGGATATCCAGCTGTACTAGAAGGATACAATGATACAAACTGGATATCAGACTCCACCGACTCAAAATCCACAAGTGTATTTGTCTACATGTTATGAGGAGGAGCCGTGTCTTGGGAATCCACTAAGCAAACGTGCATAGTTAGATCCACTATGGAATTTGAGTTTATAGCTTTAGACAAAGTTACTGATGAAGCCGAGTGGCTTCGGAATTTCTTAGAGGATATTCCTAATTGGCCAAAGTCTGCGTCAGCTATCGACATACATTAAGATAGTCAAAGTGACATTGGTAGGGCACTAAACGAAATGTATAACTGCAAGTCTAGACACATACGTCGTAAACACAATACTGTTAGACAACTGCTCTCAAACGGAGTTATCACAATTGATTATGTTTGATCAAAGTATAATATAGCGGATCCACTGACCAAAAATATACAAAGAGAGCAAGTGCGAGTGTTGTCAATGGGAATAGGTCTTAAGCCTACGAAAACTGAGTTGCCATGATGGGAACCCTACCTAGTAGAGTGGAGATCCCACAATCTAGGTTAAAAGGGAAAATTGAATCATGAAACTGCAACTTGGTGCGACGCACTGTGGGGAGACCTCCGTAAACCATTCCTAGGACAAAATTAAACAGTGTTTTTTGTAAAAGTGAAGGCTAAGTTAAAATTTTAATGGTTCTTGTATCTTCGATAACATAAGATAGAGTAATGCAGAATACTCTCGACAAGAGACCAACTATATGAATATCATGGGTAGGGCCGCCCTACGAGAATTTTTAAAGGCGAAATTCTCCGACGGTTATTCATGAAATACCAGGAGTTGTCCAGGGCCGTAAATGGACACAACCGTGAGAACTAAATAATGTTTGGAAGTATACTATGTAAGTTCTATTGTCTTGTTTTACACAAAAGCTGAATAGTTCAAGACATCACGTTCACTAATTAGCAAGTAAATCCGATAGCTCTTACTACAGAAGGTTCAAGGCCAAAAGCTACCTTTCTCGATGTAGTATTCATCTACGCTTCTCTCTCGCTCTCTCTCAAGTGTTTAGCATTCTTTTGCATGATTTTTTAAGGTGGTTTAGTCAATTTCCATTCATGTGGGGATTGTTGGACAAATGGGATTCTACCCAAGTGTTGACCATGTTTACGATGTTAGTCGGTGACTCAATTTAATGAAATGATTCGAATATTAATGTGTTTATTCAAGTTGTAAAGATTAACGTAATATATTCACTTGGTTAAAATCATTTGAAATTGAATGAGAAATTAAGTCATGTAATTTGGAGAAATTAAAAGAAAAAAAACAATATATGTTATTTTATTTCTTTTTGTTATAAAGCAAAGAAAGAAAAAAAAAAGGTCTGGTAGGGTTTGAACCTGGACCATTAGTTTTGTTGGGCTTTTGGGCCTTAGGTTCATACCTTTGTTGGGCCTTAGGTTGGATATGAACCTGGACCATCAACTTTGTTGGGCTTTTGGGCTTTAAGTTCATACCATCTGGACCGGCCCAAGTTTTTGGTCTTTTAAGTAAACGTTGTATCTTAAATTAATACAACGTAACTCCAAAATGAAACATCACAACATTTGGCAAGCCACCTTTTCATTTTCTATAAATAGTTGGCCAACTAAACCATTTTATTCATTCATTTTTCAAAGCATTAAAATTATAAGAGAGAGATAGAAAGGAGCAGCATTATTAAGTTCGTTGAAATTCTTAAGAATTCGTGTGTTAGTTTCTTTTGAATAGTTTTGTCGATGTATCCTGGAGGTTGAAACTAACAAATGTAAGACACCTGTACGTGGCCTAAATACCTTAAATACATCGGATCCAATCCGAGTCTCGACAAGTAAAGTTATTTATATATTTATTTTTATTTTATTTCTGCATTAGTTTCTATATTATTTTAATGGTTTATACACAACATATCTAACTGGAAGGGTCAGCCTCTAATTATGCGTAAGATAAAAGAGATAGTCCATTCTAGACCCTATATGTTTATTAGGCATGTTTCTAGGATTAGAAGTGTAAATGCTAACGTTCTACTTAAGAGTTTCATATATAATCTTCTTCTGAATAACTGGTCTACAGTACCTATCACCGTTTTGATCAATAATCTCATAGAATTAGGTGACCATTCAAGTTTCGGTTAACTCCTTTTGGTCTTCTTCCTTCTATTCTTTTGATACAATGCTTCTTCGACCATTAAAAAAACTTCCCAACACATTTAGATGTTATAATATATATAGGTAATGAATAAAAAATAAATCCAATTAGTATTCTATTCTAACATCTTTCCTACCAATACAACGATAAGAAAGAAGACAAAAATTTTGATTTTCTAACACTAGTATATCATCATATAAAAATTACATCTTAAAATCAAGGCAACATGATATATATATATATATAATAATATGTATTGTTCATTCCCAACCAGGCTTCGCACGTTTTATTCCAGGTGAACTAAAAGGAGATTGACTACCACCACCACCTCTTGTTTGGGGACTCTCTTCTCTCAGAGTATTATTTATCAAAGCAAGTTCTCTTAGCTGTTGCCTCTTATACACATCCTGCGACTCGTCCTGCACAAGTTAATGCCAAATTGATATAGCAAGAACTCAACAAAATACTACAGTAGAGATTCGACTAAAAAGCCATTAAAGTTTATATAAAAGTGAATGAATACCACAGGTGTAAGCAATTCTTGTACAATTTCTTTGGCTTGTTTCAACTGAACATCAATAACATTGATTGGAAATTCTGCCTCAATCAAAATATGAAGTGGATCGCTTAGATGTTCATACCCTGGTCTCCCAATCAAACTCTCCTGCTGCAAATTTTAAAAAATTTATTAATTCTAATCATGCCACAGGTAAATTAAGCCACATATTTCGTCACATGCATGCGAACCTAGAGCGTGTATGTAGTATATAGAATACATTAATTTTACTCGAGAATAATTACCTTGTCAGTGTCTTTTATTGAACCTTTTCCTCTTATGAATATGCGACATCCAGTAGTTGCTTCCACACGCTTCAGAGAATTACCTCGAGGACCCAAAAGCCTTCCAACAAAATTGAACTATTTTCCACAAACAAAAAGTTGGTAATTAGCACATTTCATTAGTGTTTTCTGAACTAAGGATATTTCCTAAAATCTAAAAAATTTAGACCAAACGAAGTAACTCACAGTTGGATATTTGTCTACTGGTATTTCCAAGCGCAATACTTTCTTGACAGGAAATGAAACTGGAATATTATTTCCTGGTGGTACTGACCAATCTATGGCCATCTCCTGCCTTTCTTGCAATAGCTGTTACACAAATAAATAAATAAATTATTAGTGTTACTACTACTATCGAAAATTTTAAATTTAATAGATTGATCATAGTCCCGTCCAGTATATGAAATTAGATAATTGATGAAAACTCTACTACACACCTATATAAACCACACGAGCAATCTATACATGTATTTGTTATCCAATATTTATTTGGTTTTTATCATTAACAAAGTATGATATGTATGGTCACCTCATTTTGAAAGCCTTTCCAGGCACTAAATACTTCTCCTCCAACATGATCTGCAGTCATCATGGCCATAGGATTGGGCCTGCCACGTTGAATACCTCCCCCATACACATTAGATATCATTCCAGAAACTCTTATTATCTCTGTCATCAAATTAGCCTCATCATTATATAAAATTGTAGAAGATTATATTACCCTGGCCTGATCTTGAGGCCCTTGCCAAGGAAGAAGTACTAAAATAATTAGAATTTTGAAAACCAATTTAGAATTACAAAGTGATTATCCAATACTCGTATTAACCATCCACCTTGTACTACAAATGGTGAACAAGCAATAATTCATTTGAAGCATGTATTTACTTCAAATTTATTGTCTCTCAAACAAAATTCTAAATAAGACAACTTAGCTAGCTACCTTTTTCTTTACTATTAATTGAATAAGACAACCTACAAATTAAAAGGACCACCATATACATCATTGTATACATGTCTACTATATTAACATAACTAAAAAAACAAAGTATACAAATGAATCTATACAACTATGAGAGAAAAGAACCAGTAAAACGTATAAGATTTTAGACAAGACTTAAGCTTATAACCTAGACGCTGATCGATATATAAAAAAAAATTAATTACAAATATTATAAAGAGATTTATAATGCAATCAAACCAGATTTAATAAATGATCCTAAGCAAAGAAGCAAACCTTGGTCAATGAGTCTGCAACATACTGGAAATACTTGCATGAAAGGTACAAGCTTCTGTCTTTCTGCTAACAGCTCCGCTAAATACTCACTACAATAACAATAATAATCATAGGGGACAGGGTTATTAATTGCACCGTCAGTTCTTGTGTTATGCAAAATAAGCCAAAAATACCCTCTTGTTTCAGAATAACAGATATTATTATATCCTTACAAATCTACCACCAGGGTATATTTGCTATTTTGTCGATTTTGCATCATACAGAACCAATAATGCTATTTACTTAATTGTCATATATATATAAATATATAGAAAACTTTTAAAGCCTTCGATTAGAACACAGACACATAACCATATATATCAGAAATCATGAAACTTACTTATCAACAGCTTCTGAATTGGTTCTAATTTGTGAAGAAATAGCTGCTCTTACGGGTGAGAAACTCAAATTTTGAGAATATAAACTAGACATTTCTAGTCAACTTTAATGAAAGATAAAGGGCTTTTTGATTATTTGTTCAATAAAGAGAAAAGGAGAAGAAGATTCAACAACAAAGAAGAAAAAAATTTGTTGATTCAAAGACAGAAATAAAAATAAAATAAAATAAATAATAAATATTGGTTTTGTTGAGTGAACGAGTGCAGAATAGGAGAATGTGAATCTACAGTTTGGTGAGTAAACACCGCATCTTTCTTTGCTGAGCTGAGCTCATAGTGAGTTGGAAACTTAAATATTTGTGGGGTACCTACATATACACACACGTTTCTTGGTTACCTTTTCTTTTCTTTTCTTTCACCACCATCTTTTTACAATTTAAATTGAAATCATATTTACATCAAGACTAATATTTGAGACATGATCATATTTGAGATACAAATGACTGAATCATATTTAGAAATGTTTTGCATATATGATAGAAGTTTATTATTATATATTTTTTAATTGCGAAAATAAATAATTGCCTTTTGTTCAATTTTTAGAAAAAATTACCAAGTTTTTTCCGGTTAAATTCAAATGTTAATACGCAGATTTCATTATTTTCTGACTGGGTTTTTGAAGACGTGGAAAGTGAAAAAAGGGTTACAAAAATTTTGGTATATAGATTTTGCAACTTTACAAAGTAAAGTATTTAATGCAGTGAATGACATGAACTGGCAGGAGCTCTGCACCATCATTGTCTTTTGTATAAAAGTGCGTGAATAGTACGGACATTAATTACCTCGAACAGTAACATTTTTCTATTTTATATAATTATGCTTTGAGACTGTTTAATATAAATTTTAAAGGTCATTCTTATTGAATATCCAGGCACACTAGAGTCTGTGTGATTTATTAATTTGAATAGCATGTAACCATTAAATAAACTTATATGAAACTAAAGAAGTGATAAAAGAAGTTATATAATTATAATATACATTATCGTCTATTAGTTATAGATGACAAGAATTTAGAGATAAGCTAACCATGATTTTATGCCAATAATCATGAGCTAATGGCTAATCTTCCATAAATTATGCCAAGATACCTAGTTCAACCCATAACATAGTCAAGTTGAATAAATTTAGATGTGACTTTATCCTTGCATATTAATCCATCATGATGGAATATTTCAATTAGGAAGAATAATTAATCCTTTAATAATATGTCATGTTTCTCTAGTAGAGGGGCTATCTTTTTAGTAAAAAAAAAAAAAGACTATCTTTTCTCTTAATCAATTTCATGTCTGATGTAAACAATTTATCACACTCAATATAAATTTAAAATTGAAGATGTAGCACACTTGCTTATTTTTATCGTTCTATTTCATTTCTCTTGTCACTATTTATAGAGCAAATATCTACATGGATTTTTGTGATCTTAGTTTGTGTTACCTATTGTGAGCAACTAGCTCGGGGAGATTGGTTGAACCTGTTTGATAGTGATTGGCTAGGATATATATCCTTTGTACCAGAAAAACCATATATGGGTAAGGGATAAGAGATAGGTGTGTTCTATATGACACTCCGACGCTCAAGTCAATGTTCTGAAAGTAGAACAGAGCCATCGATGATGTAGGGATCAAAAAGTGGGTAAACAATACAAATTGTGTATGGTTGTAGTGAGAGTATAAATGAGAACAGTGAGATGCATGTTCGTGATTATCTCTATCTTGATTTGATTCTCCGCAATCGACATTGCTTGACCAACTATCTAGTATATAGGGACAATACTCCACCACTGTGTGACCGCTGCATCGCTGAGGATGGATTTAGACGGGTGATTGGCTTGAACAATTTGTGTTTTCTTCTATTGTGGTCCATATTCTGATTACATGTAGGTTAAGTGGTTGGTTGAGTGGTTGTTTGTGGTCGTTGGGTGATCTCAAGTAGTAGATTAAGCTATAATTTTGGTCATTGGTTGGCCAAATATGATTTTGTCTTATCAACTACCTCCTTAGGTTCGGGTGGTGTGGTTGAGGCCTTATTCTTAAGAAGACATGTTGCCATAGTATTTGTTTTGAGTAATAAATTGATGAAGATATTTTGTTATTATTCATGTATCATTGCTTTGGTATAAATATGTGCTTTAAGTTGATCTTAGCAAGCCATATGTCGATCAAGACATGGTCGACAAGCTAATTTGAAACATCTCAAATATCGAACCTCTAAAAAGTCAAGCATCTGAAAAACATAAAACTTCATATAAATATCGGGAAAGTAAATCAAGACAAATTTGAGTCTCAAATGAAGCATGACTACTTGATCACCAAACTGCATCTAAGAAATCGTTCGAGAGCAGTCTTGTTTAGACTTCAAGGAATTTATAGAATCTAACCACCATGGTCCATATAAAGTTTATCCAAGCTCAACAAAAAGTTCAAACCTCGGTTTAATAAAAATGCCAAATTCTCGTAGTGACTCATAGTGATACACAAGTGAAGAGCAGAAGTTTGGACCTCCGTAGTAAGAGACCAGGCCTTCGAAGAAGATGAAAGTAGCAACTAAGATTAAGAATTTCGTACATTCGTAGTACATCTGAGCATTATGACCATTGGCAGACTAGACCTTCTAAGTAGAAGTCGGATCACCAAGATTTGACCAGTGGGCCTCTATAAAAAATGTGCGAACCTCGAAGCTAGAAATTTTATTTTATCCAAAATATGACATATATGATATGACCATTGGAGCTTTATTTTTCTATAAACATAATGAAACCTACCGTATGGTCCTACAGGAGGGTGAATAGGACTTTGACAAACTTAAATTTAACTAGGAACATGTAATCTAAAAGATTATATTTTTTGTGTTCTTAAATTTATGTTACAAACTTAAGTTGTTTAATAATTCTAGGAGGTAATAAACTACATATTATGCATGTGATACAAAATATGAATGCTAGGGAATATTAGATAACCTATAACGCATAAGTAGAATGCATGAATGTAAATACTTAAGGAAAGAAGACAAACACGGTTTTTATAGTGGTTTTCTTCCCTAGATCCACTACCTAGGGTATAGTCACCCTTAGAATTTTCAAGTTCCTTCACTAGAACTCCTTGTATCTCTTGAATGTGACACTACAAACCGTTACACTCTCTTCGAACAATCCATTCAAAGTAACACTAGTTTATTCTCCAACACTAGGAAACCAAGTGGACAATCTCCACTCAAGATATTTCTTTTTCTTTAACACTTGGACACACCTATTATCTTGTAGAGACAAAGAGGGGGAAATACTCTTAGTTTTGTAGAATACAGTTTAACTCTCATCTCCCAAGGTGTGATAAAATAATGCAGATTAAACACACATCTCGAAAGAACGAGACTTTTTGCAAGTGTACATATTGTTGGCAAGTAATAAGATAAGTATAAGTGCATCGTCGCAACATGGACTCATGTCGTTAACTTCAAACTCATGTTCTTATGAAGTGTGGAGGATTTAGATGTTATAACTAAAGATAGAATTAAAAGAAATAGATTTTTATTTGGTTTTTGAAGTAAGAACTAAGATGAAAATATTAAATTAAACTAATAAAGCAAATAAATAAGATACTAAGAATATATGAGAGATTAGCTTGAGTTTGTACTATACCCTTATCCTACTAAATCAATATTTCCAATTATAAAGGACATTTGTGATATTATAACTAATCGGGATTCTAATTTTCTTCTAACTCCTGTCAAATTAGCTTAGAGAATTGATTTACAATTACTAAGAGCCTTGGGTAAGATTATTTTACACAAAAGTTCAGGGATATACACTAACCCTATATGATTATTCGACTAGGTAAGTCCGTCGAGATTGTTACCGCACACCGAACATATATGAACCAGTTTTGTTTTTAATCCCCCATCCAAGGTGACAATTTAAGTACTTAGGTAAATATGTAAGTGACCATGTCATAGAAAACATAATTTAAATCCCTTCATATTCAACTATAATTAAAATACCCAATTCTATTAAAAGTAATTCCCAGATAACATAGAATTATCAACACGGTATTTAAGGTTTATATATCAATGCAAACTCAAGCTAAGGGAATTTAATGCATAGACAAAGCAAGAAAACTAAAGAGTAAAAAGCTTAGAAACATGGTTAAGCCAATAAACTAAGTCTAATTACCCTAATGTGTAATAGTGCAGAAGTGGTGCAACAAGGCTCTAGCTTCTGTTATCTTCTCCTCTTGTCGACTTGCTCTCTTCTTTGCTCTAAAATAATGATGAAAACTGAATAAGGACTAGCAAGGATCCTTCTCTAATGTTAATTTCTTTTATTTATTGGTCTGAATACGTTTTATGGGGGTTTTTTTTTTTGTTACAAGGAGACCCGAATGGATCATACAATTAAACTATCCGAGAATATTCTCTAGCAATCCTAGACTATATGTAGCTCTAGGAGTCATCCAACCCATCCTATCACGGATTATATATTTCCAAATCCCCTTAGGCGGGTCCCGGTGCAAGCAATAGCCCTCTACCTGTCTAGAACCAAGGTGAGCCAACCAATCCGCACTATTATTTGCCTCACGATAAATGCTAGTAATCTTGAACAAGTTGTTCCACTCCATAATTTCACGAATACAATTTATCCAATATGCGGCGGGTCCCTTATCTCTTCCAATATTACGTAATATCTCCACAACTTCCGTTGAATCAACCTCCACCTCCACACTGCTCAAACCCATACTTTCGCTCAACTTCAATCCCTCATGCAACGCTATTAACTCTACAATGATTGGGGAGTCATGGTGTATCTTCATTGAAAATCCACTAACCCAATCCCCTTCCTCGTTACGTAACAATCCTCCGCCACCGCCTTCTTTATTCCATGTATTACAACTTCTGTCCGTATTTAATTTTAATCCTTGAGCCGGCTTGTCCCATCCAATAAGTCTTGCATTATTTCTATTGCTCGAGACACCTCCCGAATTCTTTCCCCACGATCTTGCATACGAGTTAGCTAAGTATCGAATCTTGCGCAGCAAAATTTGACTCGAAGGTGGCTCTTCATCGTTGAACACTTTATCATTACGTGCTTGCCACACCACTTGTATAAAAGCTCCAAATATAATGTTCCATTTGATTCCTGCATATATGCCCTTGCTAGAAAGATTCTTCCTCCACCAAGCTGCGCTCGAACCTGCTAACGGACCTGCTGCATTATCTTCTTCATCCCTCGCATCATCCATGCTGTGTAGCTGCTGTGATCCTCGAACAGCCTGCTGTTGGGAATCAGTTCTCCTCTGTCGCGCCAGCTGCTCAGCTCGGATCAGCTGCTGATGTCTCGGATGGTGCTGCTGATCAGAAATAGCATCTGGTAACTGTACACCTCCTGACATACTCTGCTGCACAGGATTAGTTCTAATTTAATAATTCAAGTTCTGTACCTGTGAAGCATGATTCCAGTAAGTCTCTGTATCAGCATCTCCATTTAGAACAGATCTCGCGCCCCTTTGTATCTCCATCAGAAACAATTTCCATAAGTCCCTCGTAACCTTGCACTCTTTAAACAGATGGATGGCATTCTCCTCATGCACCCCACACAACGGACAGCTAGATGAGATTTCCATGCCCCTTCGAGCTAAATTCCCGCGCGTAGCTAATCTATCATGTATTGCTCTCCACACCAAAACTCGTACTCTTTGCGGGCACTTCATCTCCCACACCTTCTCCCATACTATATCCGGATTACTACTGTCCTCCACTTCCCATCGTGCCGATCGGACCGAAAAATCCCCTCGTACCTCAAGGAGCCATGATAATGCATCTCTATTATTTACTCCTCTTTCCACCTTAACCCACGTGATCTCCAAAAGCTTCGAGGATGGAAGAAGGTGCTGGAACTTATCCCAATCCCACGTTCCGTTACTAGTAACATACTCGCTAACCACCATACTTCGCTCTCCTATATTTACCTCTCCAAGAGCATGATCTATAAGAGGTGATTCACCTACCCAAACGTCCATCCTAAAGGACACCATCTCTCCATTTTTAAGGAGCCATTGGGATCCCCGTCTAACCACGGCAATGCCTTCCACAATGGCTCTACACATACGCGAATCACTTGGCTTTACTAGATAATGAAAAATCGCTGATTTGAAGTACTTTTGTCTCATTACTATAGGCCAAATGGATAAATTATCATGAACCAATTTCCATCCCAACTTACCCAAAAGCGCTTTATTCATCTCCTCTGCGGAACGAAAGCCCAAACCTCCCACATTCTTTGGCTTACAGAGATCCTTCCATGCTATCCAATGAATGTGCTTTTGACCATATGAATTACCCCAGATGAACTCTCTACGAATTTTATCAATTTCATGACAAATATAAATAGGTAACCTCTCCACTTGCATGATGTACATAGGCGCCGCACTCAAGACAGATTGGGCAAGAGTTATCCGACCCGCAAGTGAGAGAGAGTTTCCCATCCATTTCGCCAGTTTATTTCTAAGCCCATTAATGAATTCTCCATAAAAATCTCTTGGTCTCCTTCCAGAGAGGATTGGGACCCCCAAATATTTACCAAGACCTTCACTTCTTCGGAAACCACTCCGTCTTGTAATTTCCACCGCCAACTCCTCATCAATGTTATTTGAAAAATATATTATTGACTTTTCTTTGCTAATTGTTTGCCCCGCATCCACACAAAATGTGTTCAACGTATCCTGCAAGAGATCGAAATTATGAATAGATGCTTCAGCAAACAAAATTAAATCGTCAGCAAAGAAAATATGGGATATAGGAAACCCCCCTGACGAAACACGAATCGGACTCCATCTTCCATCGCTCACTAGTTGCTGAATAAGCAAGGAAAGGCGTTCCATGCATAAGACGAAAAGATATGGCGATATTGGGTCACCTTGCCGAATACCTCTATTAGGATGTATCGGTGTGAGGGCTTCCCCTCGCCAAAGTACCCTCAAATCATTCTCTTGCATTCCGGACATGATCACATTCACCCACATGGAAGGGACCCCAAGCGCTTCAAGCGAATCCTGTATGAAATCCCATCTGATCTTATCATAAGCCTTGGCAAGGTCCACTTTGACAGCCATGAAGCTCTTCTTTCCTTTGTAATGCCTTAGGAAAAAATCCACTTCACTTACCAACACTATGTTATCTATAGTCGAACGCTTCGGTAAAAAACTGCTTTGAAAAGGCCCGATAAGATTTGAAAGCATCGGCCTTAATCGGTTAACAAGGACTTTCATACACACCTTGAAACTCACATTAATTAAACTGATCGGTCTAAACTGCGTGACGTATTCCGGATCTCCCACCTTAGGTATGAGATGTATTAAGGTACCTAACACCTCTTTTGGAAATCGACCCCGTGCTAGTGTAAGTCTAATCATCTCGCAAACCGAAGGACCCACAATATCCCAACATTTCTGATAGAAGCCTGCTGTCATTCCGTCTGGCCCTGGTGCCTTATGAGGCGGCATTTGAAAGACTGCTGAACGTATTTCTTCATCCGATACACCCCTACTAAGAATATCAATATCACCCTGGCTTAAACTCGGCAATCTCGGCAAAACAAAATCCTTCGGATTATCTTCTTCCAACGTAAATAAATTCTTGAAAAAATTTCGAACCCAAATCTTCTCCTCCTCGGTATTCGTGAATTCTACATGATTGTCATTTCGGATACGCAACCCATTATTATTCTTTTTCTGTTTAATCTGTGCGGCTCTATGATAAAATTTCGTGTTTCGCTCCCCCGAGTTGATCCATTCTGTCCTTGCTCTCTCAAACCAATAAAGCTCCTCCTGCACAAGCACCCTTTCGAACTCCTCTCTTAGTTTCTTCTCGAGGTCAACCAATGAAGAGTTATATGATCGTTGTACCGCCTTCTGAATCCCCGCTATACGAGCGAGAAGCCTGTTCTTCCGCTTGAATAAATTCCCAAAGACCTCTCGCTTCCATATCTCTAACTCGATTTGCATTAAAGCCAGCTTCTCGCAAAAATCCTTGTCCTCACCGCCCCATTTCTCTTCCACTAACCTCTTAAAATTTTCGTGAAAACACCACGATGCTTCAAATCTGAAACGCTTCCCAACTACGGCCGGTGAAACTGGTGTGGTAATTGTAATAAGTATAGGGACATGGTCTGAATGCACCCTAGGTAAGTGTTTGACTTTAGATGAACCAAACAAGCCCCACCATAGATGATTGCCATACGCTCTATCCAACCTCTTTAAAATCCGAATACCTGAATTCCACGAATCACTCCATGTATACCTTGGGCCCTCAAAACCCAAATCTTCCAACCCACAAGTATTTCTCCACCTTTCAAACTTTACCATTGACCGCTTAGTACCCTCAACACCACCTCGCTGGTCTGCTTCGTCTCCAATCTGATTAAAGTCCCCCACAACTAACCATGGCATCCTAATTTCCATCGAGGCCTCTTCAAGCGCATCCCATAAAGCCTCCCTGATCCAGTTACTAGGACTTGCATATACTGCAGAAAGAATCCAAGAAGTACATAAGTCCTTTGAAATACATAAATTGATTACCTGCTTAGAAGCCGATAAAAGTTGGATTGAAAATTCCGAGTGATTCCATAACACCCAAATGCCTCCAGAAAAGCCATCCGCTTCCACCCGAATTGACTTTTCCATTCGAAGGGATTTTATTATCTTCGTCGCTTCCGAGCCAGAGGCCTTAGTCTCAACCACTATTGCAATAAAGGGTTTGTGCCGCGTGAACAAGTCATTAAACGCGCGTCGGAAACCCTCGCTATTAGCGCCACGGCAGTTCCAAAACAAGACATTTAGAGGAAGATTTGGTAAACACCAGCCTCCTGCATAATTATTGTTAAATGTACCTGACATTAATACAAATATAAATAAACAATAACATGGATACTCCCTGTTCTTTCCATGGCGAAACCATCACTGAGATGTCCCATTGCCTTCAATATCCATGGCTATAGTGCTTGAACTAGCCTCATTCTGATGATCATTCTCTAGTTGCTCCATTTGCTGTTCCTGGGAGTCTTCTAGATAAAAATCCTTGTAATCGGGCGCGTCAAGTTTATCCGCAAAAAATTCGATCAAAGCTCTTCTTCCAATCTGTCCCATAGCAACTGTCTCATCCCTCGCTCCTGACCTGTCACTTACAGCAGCTTCCATAGTCTCTTTTAAGTGACATATCCAACCCAAAAACATTTTTCTTCAAGAGTGGACTTGTTCGAACCACGACAACTGCAACTTCAATAACTTCATCAATTCAATTCCAAATCATGAATCGTTAGTTTCTACGCGTTACTAACTTCAAGTAATAGCTTAAAATCAAGGGCTCCTCTAGAATCTTCATCAATCTCGCATGGTAGCTCGAACAACTCACTTTTTACATTTTGCCGGCAACTGCTTTCAGTTTCCGAAATATGGTCGAATCTTTCTTTTACTCCTTGACTTTGGTTTGATATTCTTTTCCCGACTTCTTATCTTATCCTTGGGATCTAATATCATCCATATACCTAAGATATGCACACTTAACACACAAATTAAGCACAAATACCTCTAAAAGTAACAATTCTCCAAAACAAGGCAAGAAACAAGACATTGTCAATATATAGGAAAAAAACCTCAACTAAGCACGATATAACCCTAATATGATATCCCGTGACTAGATTAATATATCACAAATATGGAGACATCAAGACCCCGAAATCAAAGTTTTTTGGTCCCGACAAAATAAGAAATAAGAACTAGTAGGAAAGTCTTTATCAAATATGTCAAGTAAGAATGAGCGATGATGAATATAAAGAATGATCCAAAACAAACTACCTAGAAAGTTTCATGTAATAATATATATATATATATATATATATATATATATATATATAAACTAAATCATACATATACTTATCATACAAAATTATAAACAATCAAGAAGATATAATTTCAAGATTAGATTAGATTAGCTTCACAATGCAAGAAGGATAGGTTTTTCACTTAGTCTGATATGGTGGTTATAAATTGTTCCTCGGCCCTAACATAGTATCCAATGGTACACTTAACTACTCTATATTAGCTAAAAAAATTATAGATTACATATTTAAGAATCATAAGGTCTTTAAGGTTGTAATTTTTTCTTAGGGTCGGTGTGATCATATATTTTGATAATTTAGTGTGAGCTTTTGTCTCTCTTCTGACTAGCCATCAACGAATCGCACTAGAGATTGAGTTTACACTCAAATATATAATCACCCAACCTAATTGATGCACTTAACTAACATTCTAAATAACCCATTTACAAATCATGATGATTACATAAGAAATTTTTGGAAAATTTTCCAAATTTTTAAAATTTGAATCTTGATTTTTATGTGTTTTAGAATGTATTGGATAGGTAAAATTTGTTTCTAGGAGTTGAAAGATGAACTTTATATGAATCTATGGTGTTCTGGTGGCGTGTTAATGTGTCATGAAGGTTTGGTGAAGCTTTAATGGAGTTTGGGTGTATAGAGAAGAAGAAGAAGGCTTAAGGGTTTGGGCATTGACAGGGGCGGAGGTAGGATTTTTTGTAAAGGGGCCAAGGGGGTTCAAGGGCAACGCCCCCGAATTTTTTTCGGTATTATTTGCACTATAAGTCTAAATATCATGCAAAAATTGCAAAATAGGTCCCTATATTAGGAGAAATTTCACTAAAAGGTCCCTATATTGTGTAAAGATTGCAATATGTCTCGATATTGATTTTTCTAATTAATTATACTATAAGTTCCTTTTTTAATACAAAATAATATATATCTTGTTATAAAAAGTAAAAAAAAATCCATTACATAAAATAATTTAAAGCTTAATAAAATAAATTTTAAAAGTTAGGGTGGCCAAATGAAGATATTTAAAAAATTTAGGGGTTATTTACTTATAATTTTTTTCTGAGATAGTTATAAAAAAAATTAAAAAAAAAAATTCAGGGGGGCCATGGACCCCCCCCCCCCCCCCCCTACCACATACACAGCTCCGCCCCTGGTCATTGATATGAACTAGACCTCTTCATAATAGTTGATCGAGTGCTCGAGCGGTGTACCGCAAGATCGAGTGGTATTTCGTGCCCTACCATTTTCTTAGTATTGTATCAGTGTTGTCGCATTTGACGATACAGGTTCTCGAGCGGTATACCGATTGGGAGGCGCGGTATACCGTTGAGTTTACTTGCTCTCAGAATTCATATCGTAGTGATATAGTATCCTAAAAGTTTTCATTGAGAGCAATATACTGCCAATATGGCACAGTATACTATTGGTCTTCTTCAAGTGCCTACAATATCACTGTACACCCAACTGGCGATACAGTTCAGTTGGTGGTATACCGCAACTTTCCTTGGTAGACTTAATTAATTTGACTGTATGGCTACGCCGTCTTGACACTAGGAAAATAGTATACCGCCTGGAAGGTGCGATATACCGTTGCTCACAGTTGTGAGCTTGAATTTCTCTATAATTTTACCACAAACTCATATCTTACAATACCTGCACATCAAAAAATACTTCTACCTTTCTCATTAAACGTAATATACATTTAAACATGAAGATTAACTAATCTACACTACCATATACCAAAGCAAAGTGCATAAAACATTTGCAGTTGTCTCGCGTAAGCATTTTTGTTTTACGTCATTCAAAGTCTGACATGTTACCTCAACCACTTCTTCTTTATCTAGACTCTCTAGCAGCAAGTGAGGATATTAACATCTACCATCTGAAACTTGCAACCTCGCTTCTTTCTGATCTCAATCAACTTTGTCGAGACCACTATAATGACGGCGAACAGTCCCATCCAAGAGTTCTTATAGCCCCGTGGCTTATTCTCTCGTTTGGGGGATTTCCACAGAGCCTCATCAGCTACCACAAAATCATCTTTAGACGAATTCTTGGTGGACTTCATTTTTTACCTTTTTGGTCAACACTCAGATTTTTAGGACCTTCCATGCCTCTTTCTTATGCTTCTTGCCTAAAACAGAGAATGTTAAAACTCGTATTCAGTGTAGAGGGATATGGTTCCCTCATGTACATTGATTATGCTACAACTTGTATCCAAGAATGGATGTATGAGTATAAAAAAAACGTGTCGATCTGCAACATAATCAAGAATAACAATGTTAGAGGAAAAATCAACCTCCCAACCTGGACGGGCACGTCCTCAATGAGTCCCCATGGCTTTGTTGTAGAATTGTCCTCCAATTGTAAGATGACGGATGTCTTCTTGGAATATCCGATGCCCAAATTCTTGAACAAACTCTTGGACATGATATTAACACTCGAACCCAAGTCACACATTGCTTTCGTCTTGAACTCACCACCTAATATGATATGGAGGTTGAAACCTCTAGGGTCTTGAAGCTTTGGTTGTAGCTTCCCTTCAAATTTTGTCGAGACTCTTGATGTCTACTGTTTTGTGATAGAATAATCTCCCCACGAGACATCATTTTAGGGTTAAAATGGACTATGTTATTAAATTAATCATCGATATTTAATGTAATGCACTTTCTTCTTTTATTTTGGAGTTATTGTTACTTTTAGAGCTTTTGTAGGTTAAGTTTTTGTATATTGTGAAGCTTTTAGGTATATGGATGCTAAAAGGAACCAAGATAAATAAAAGGAGTGAAGATTCATGTCTAGAACAAAGAAGAAGAGTTAAAAGAGCAAACTGAATCACTTTGGCGAAGGTAGAGTAGTTTAGAAGAAATTAAGTCGTCACTAATTTCAGTTTTCGAGGCTTATTAGTGAGGATTCGGGCTTAGTGGTTCAAATTAAATTTGTGGGCCTTAAATTAAGTGAAATTTGAGAAGTTGAAAAAGTGAATTTAGACTTACAATGAAAATGGTATGGCCGAAATACTAAAATGATGCAGTGTTGTCCAATAAATTTAGGCCTTTTGTTCACTTAAGTAAGATCATATGGGCCTAATCTATTTTCTAAAGCTATATAAGCTATTTTCCAAGAGGAGAAAGGCTAGAACGCTTGGAAGCAAGGAGCATAAGAGAAGAAGAAAGGTTTTCACCATTCTTCAACAATTCAGAATAATTCCAACTATTGGCGTAATTTTAATTAGTCTTCTAATATTAGAATTATGAATACATTTTTAGTTTTTAATTTCCTTATTTTAATTATGATCTAAATTTCCATTACTTGAGAATCGCTATTAAAGGGATGAACCCTAGTTTTTAATTTAAGTCGATTGAATTTGGGATTGTTTTAATTTAAAGAAAATTGAGTTCTTTTCCATTGACTATGTCTTTATGCTCATCTACTATTACTCTACTGGCGATTTAGTAATAGGAGTTAGTACTTAAGTTATTAGTTGCATAACAATCATCCAGAATGGGAGTTTAAATACGGACCTAGGACATAGACGTGTGGTGTGCCTTAGTGAACCTGATGGTCTTGACTAGCCACACAGTTATTAGGGTTTACGCAGTCAATCATTTGAAAGTATCGTAATGTCACTCTGACAAGGTTATTAGTACCGTAAAATAGCAGTCTATCTATCCTGGCGGAATTTAGGAAGATGTTGAAATCCCGACTAGTGTAAAATACTGACTTGGCTCTTAGACAGTAACTTTAGATTGATGAACTTTGATCATTCCCTAGCGAGGCTCGAGTGTACCTCTCATCTACGTGACTTTCCTTAGTTAATTTTTAGTTTAAGTTAGTCAATCTTTAAGTTCAAGTATTTAATTACTTTTTATCTCTCGTATTAGTAACTAAACATTCAAAAACCAAATAAATATTTACTCTTACTGTTTTAGAAATTACTTCTGCTTTTTGTTTAAACACTTATTCATAACTGTGGAGACAATATCCCGATTTACTTATCTATTACTTGGAACGACCCGTACACTTGCGGTGAGTTTATTCTCTTCTATTGTGTCGATTTATATCACACTCTAGAAGCAACCAAGTTTTTGGCTCCGCTGCAGGGGATTACATCTTTAAGTTTTTGTGTTTATTTCATTTAGTTTAGTTAATTTTTTCTAGTTTTACGCTTGTATTTGTGTTTTTGGTTTCTTTTAGATTCTTAGGTTTTGTGTATGAGCTCGGACCCCGAGAAAATACTCCGTGATCATAGGAAAAGAGAAAGGGAAATACGCAAGAAAGAAACTGAGATAACTCAAGTATATCTGATCAACTAGAATGGAGAAGACCCAATCGTTTCGCAAGAGGGTCTACCTCAACAAATGAAAGATGCTCAAGCCAAACTGGGACTCGAGCCATGGTTCATGCAAGCTCCCGAACAACAGCCGTTTTGATTACCAGTTTTAGGTATCGGCCTTCCATAGATTCAAGCTGCTAGATTCAAACCTGATGGTGGTATGTTGAATCAATTCCGAGACTTTGGTAATTTTCGTGGAGTAGCTGGTGAAGATGCAGTTAGAGCCATGCAGAAATTCATACAAATATGCGATGCTTACATCATTCAAGGTGTAACACAAGAGTATATGTATCTCGTGATGTTTCTGTTTTTCCTTACCAGAGCAGCAAGTGAGTGATTTGATCAACAACCACGAGACCAAATCACTACATGGGATGAATTGCAAACAACATTTTTTGATCGTTACTATCCAAGAAATATGAGGTTAAATGCACAAGTAGACTTGACATCATTCTGTCAAGAACAAGATGAGTTAGTGGGGGCATGTTGGACAAGATTTAAATTATGTTTAAGGCGAGTTCCTAAACATGGTTACATGCAAGATCATCAATTGTCCATGTTTTATAGAAGCCTTGATGGAAGTGAAATGAAGGAATTAGATCTGTTATGTAGAGGTGAATTTTTTATGGTTATGACTAACCATGTAATTGCGATTATGGTAGAATTGTGAAGAATGAGATGGGATGGAAAACCATGAGAACATCAATTTGAACTTCCAAAATAGGTACTTTGCAGTTAGATAGTGATGCTGCAATAGATGCAAAATTGTCATTATTGAAAGTTGAATACCATATTATATTCGAGCATCAAATGAAACAGTTTACATTAGCTTTCAAGGAAGGGTTCCAAGGTTATCTACCCTCAAATTGTGAATTACAATCAACTCCTTGATAAAACATAGCAAGTTGAATATCCCGGGTAAACCATGAAGTGTACATCTAGCCAACCTTTGTTGAAACCTTGTAAGTGTCTCGCCTACACTCTCTCCATCTTCTTGGCGGAAATTGGCAAGCTCCATTTGATCCTTCATTCTTATACTCTGTGGATAATTGCAATCAAAGATATCTCTTGCCGTTAGTCTCATGACATAATTGAATCAAATGGTTGATAATCCAACCATTCACTCGCACCTCTGGTCAAGAAAAACATAAACATGAAGTAATATAGTTTCTCACAAGTGACACCTTAAGTAATGTAGGAATAAAAATACATATAAATTTCTGAATCGACCTCACTGAATCTTGTTGTGCAACACCCGTGTAGTTTCCATAACTCATGAATTTGTTCAACATAGCCAGATCGGGCTTGAATTGAGCAGATTAGATAACTGGAGGGGAATGCCAGATGGCTGGAAACAAAATTGGCTTCCTTGTTAAAGAAAACCCTGTTCTTTACGATGATTGTTTAGAATGTTAGGTGGAACACCTCTATTGGCTTCTACTTCTAGTTGTACTCCTAGGGGATTGCGAATTGGAATTGGATTGATTGGATTTTCCCCAGGTGGTACATCTCATATATTTAATGGCTTGTTGTTGTTAACCATTGCTTTTACATTTCTTTGCTCTCGTTCTCGCCTGCTTTGAGCTAAAAGTAGCTTCTCCAGATCCGAGAGCATACACCAACTTAAGAATCTGAAAGATACAACAACAAAACAAAAGCGTAAACTGGAAAAACAACTAAAAATGACTACACTACCCAAATCCGTCGGACCGACGAGTTGTTGTCCAAGGGCAGTAGTATTATATATAATTTCTCACTTATTAAAAATTGTGTTCCAAAAATAATGTCAATTTAGAATTTCAAGATATTTTATTTCACTTTTTTTTACTAATACCTTTATTAAAATATTTAAATATATGTTTATTGAAATATCTTATGGAAGGTAATTTAATAATGGTGAATATAATAATTATGTTTTCTAATTTACTCCGAGTCTAAAGTGACTCTCTCATTTATTAAAAAGAAATTATGTTTTTTAATTTGTGTGTAGAAAATAAATGACCATTGTTTTTAAGAGGAAGAAATAGCACTAGTTTTTTCTTTTCACTTTTTGAACCAAATAAAAGGTGAGCCGCGGGTGTAATGACCGCATCTGAAACATTTGCGAACAACCTTATGGTACTATATCGATTTTTTTTCTTTTTCGTCAAAGAGTACTCTATGGATTCAATACGATTCTGATACAGCACATAAATCTTGTGTCCACATGCCATTATATAACTTATTGCAACGTGTGTCACCACTTGCTTTCTTATTTTATTTTATTTTATTTTATTTTTGTCAAAGTTGTTTATTTCTAATTCTCGTTTTAATCAAAAAAAACCTGTCGCATCCTGGTTTTTTTTGTCAAATTATTTATATTAAAAAACGAAATAAATTCAATACAAGGAAATAAACATCTCACCCGATCCCACTAGGGGAAAGGGAGTTAAACAGAAATTTAGCGAGTTGGTTAGAGGGTTAGAAACCTAATCCCAAGGCAATGAACCTATTGTCTATCTTACGGATAAAATCGGAACGATACTACTCTATTACAACTAAAATTCTTAATATCTAGGTAAAAGTTCTTGAGCCTTGCAATTAGAGGAGTTTTGGACTGATTAAGTAGGTCAACTATCACCTTGTTATTACAAAGAATACGAATATCCTAACGATGAAAATTGATTGCTGAGCTTAGTCCATTGCGTACTCCAATTAATTCGGCTTCTTCAAGGATTTGAACAGAAAACAAACAACAAATGCAATAAAAAGATCTCCAATTCTCTAACTATTTTTTTTGTTACATAGGAGAGTTTTTTTTTTCTTTTTTGTCAAAAGAAGAAAAACAAACTCCATTTACCTATTATCTTTTATTACAATGCAAAACATTAAGAAACTAAAACTTTCTAAAGGATCTGTAGTTTTCCATCGCGATAGCTCTTTTTCAATTCTAATACATTTACCTGCCAAATTTGCCAATTCATTGAATTCTCTCTTAATATGATAAATCTTCCAATCGGGAAACCTAGAAATCCATTTCCATATCTCATCGATCAATGGATGGGTTTTTCCAATCTACTTCCCAACATTTGTTAATACCTTGAACAATTTCAAGGTTGTCTGAATAGAAGGACACGGAATTTATGTTTATTTTTTCGGTAGTCCTCATTGCCTGAGAATCGCCCATCATTCTCCTTCTTCAGCTCTTTTTAAATGGCCTCTCCTAACTTGTTTATTTCTGATGATCTCATCCTTATTTATTGCAATTGAAGTGATACCTGCTGGTTTCCCTTCTTTGGTAAAAGATGCACCATTAAGCCAGATTGCATCCGCCATGTCTTGAAGAATCTTGTTATCATTGTCGGATTTATCTTCTATTCCCCTCTATAAACATGAATATTATCTTTATTTTCGAAGGAGACCGAAAAGAGTTCATTAATTAGTTTATTTGATCTCTTCACTATTTCAGATTTATTCCATTTCTTCTTTTCGAAGAATCCTTCCATTCTTGCTTTCCGAATGTTCTAGAGGTATGATAAAAAATTTGCCTTAACCAGATTTTTCTCCCATCCATTATTAAAGTATGACTGAATGGTTTCAATGATCCATTGTCGAATTGTCTGCTTTGAATCTCGGTTAATTTTAACTTGTAATGGAGACTCAGCCCAAACCGCAATGCTAAATGGACATTTGAGGAAAAGATGTTCAATCGTTTCATCCTCTTTCTAGTACCATTCACATTTTGCCGTCACGGAACATTTCCTATTTTGTAGATTAACTTTTGTCAGTATCGCCTCGTTGCAAATCTTCCAAGCAAAATTTCTAATTTTTGTTGGTACGTTGGACTTCCATACTGTTGACCACATGAGCGTATCTCCATTGTTTTCACCCATCGTCGATGATTGACCTTCCTTATTTATTTCATTGTTCACTAAACAGTGGTATCCGATTTTGGTTGAGTAATTACCATCCTTTGAATGAGGCCAAATAATTTTATCCTCCTTATCTAAATTCATGATAGGAATCCTTTTGATTTTCGATCTCTCTCTGACATTACAGATTATATCAATAAGCCCAGTGTTCCATCCCGTACAATCACTGCTAAAAAGTTCAATAACTCTGTTAATATTCATTCTCTCATTTTTATCAAGTTTCGTTCCCGGCCCAATCCAATAATCCTTCTAAATATTCACCTTAAAACCATTTCCTAGTTGCCAACAACACTCTTTCTTCAGAAATTGAAGTCCTTTATGAAGGCTTGATCACAGCTTCATGAGTTCTTCTGTCGTAACTGAGCATTCCATAAATCAGTATTAGGATGATAAATTCCTTTGATGACGTTTGCAACCAGTGAATCAGAATTATTCAGAATTCTCCACACTTGGTTTGCCAAAAGCCCAATATTCATATTCTGTAAATCTCGAAATCCAAGTCCTCCAATCTTTTTTTATCTTGAAATTTTTTTCCATGAAACCCAATGGATTTTTTTCTTGCCAGCCTAATTCCAATAGAAGTGTGAGGTAATAGCTGACATCTTCTTGCACAAATATTTTGGGAACTTAAAAATGGACATCGCATAATTTGGAACAACTTGGAGTACTGCTTTATTAACACCTCTTTACCTCCATCCGAAAGGAGAATCGCTACCCAACTAGCTGATTTGCTAATTAACTTATCTTTTATGTAACTGAGGTTCTCGTTTTTAAATATCTTAAGGGTAAGAGGAATACCCAGATATTTCTCGAGTGAATTAGAACTTGAGATATTGAGTAATGTCGTTAAGTTCTTTTTTGCGTTCTTCTCAATTCCGTTGCTAAAACGTATAGACGATTTACGGAAATTAATCATATGTCCAGATGCGGTGCAATATTTGTTAAGGATATCTTTGAAATTTTTGAACTCCTTGTTATTTTCTTACATGAAGAATAACACATCGTCTACAAAGAGTAAAGGTGTAAGTCTTGGGCAATTCCTAGTATTTGATAATCCTTTGATTTCTTCCTCTCGGACATGGAAATTAATAAGGCTAATGAGAGCTTTTGTCATAAAGAAATAAGAAGAGGCAAAAAGGTATCGCCTTGTCTGATGCCTTGCTGAGGTTTGAAACTATCGAGCCTCTCTCCATTGATTTTGATTTGAATTGATACGTAGATATACAATTGTAAATTAGATTTCTCCATTTTTCGTAAATCCCAAGTTGCTTAAGTACTTTCATAAGAAAAGACCAATTCCCTTTATCATACGCTTTGGCCATGTCTATTTTGATGGCTGCATAATGTTTATTAGATTTCCTTTTTGTTTTAAGATAATAAGATATTTCCTAAGCAATGATGATATTGTCATGGATGCTTCTTCCTTTAATGAAGATCGACTGAGTAGGAGAAATGATGCCATCCATAATTGGTTGAAGTCTAAGCGCAAGTATTTTAGTGATAATTTTATACATAAAACTAATACACGCTATTGATCTAAAGTCTGTCGGGGTTTCCTGATTTTCTCCTTTAGGAATAAGAGTGATAACCGTATCATTAATTTGATCCAGAGAGAACTTTAAATTGAAAAATTCTGTTATGGTCTTAAAAATATCTTCTTTGATGATGTCCCAAAATTCTTGATAAAATTTGCCAAGTCCGTCAAGACATGGGGCCTTGTTACCGGACATGCTGAAAATCGCATTTTTAACTTCATCCATTTCAAGGATTTTTGTGATACTCTCATTCATTTAATCCGTAATTTTACAAGGGATGTAGCTAGTAATATCATCCAAATCTTGCACATGATTTTCTTTAAAGAGGTCCACATAATGATATTGAAATATCTCTTTGATCTCATCAATGTTATTTGTCTAAGAGTCATTTTTATTTTTTATTGCACATATTCTATTTACATTTCTTCTTTTTTTTGTCATGTTACGGAAGTAAGCTGTATTTTTATCGCCACATTTAATTTGCTAAACTCTTGCTCTATCCGCAATAAAGTTCTTCTTGATTCCATAAATCCTCAATTTCTTTTTTGTATTTTTAATTTCTTCCTGACTATTGGGCCCATACCAGAGTTCTGTAAGACCGTAAGTACCTTTTGTAACTCATTGATTATTTTCTGATTATTAAAAAACGTTGATCGACTCCATCCTCGTAATGCCAAACAAGTCGCATCTTTTTTCTTAAGGAAAATAGAAATAGCCAAACCATAGGAAATCGAAGTCCAATTTGTTTCAATCACCTCTTTACATATTGCGTTTTCAAGCCATATCGTCTCAAAGATAAAATATTGATTATTATTTTTATTTGTACAATCTTTTTTAAAAATGAGCGGCAAGTGGTCGGATCCGATTATCGGTGGAATTTTAATAATTGCATTTGGAAATAGATTAAATAGTTTATTGTTACCCAGTCCCCTATCTAACTTTTCTTATATATTGTCTTAGCCCTTACTATTATTATTCCTAGTAAAAAAGCAACCTTTTGATTCGATTTCTATAAACGAGTTATCATTGATAAAGCTATTGAATTTGAAAATTCTCTCAAGGTTCAGAGATTTTTTACCTTGTTTCTCAGAAAATTTAGCAATTCCATTGAAGTCTCCCATGATTAGTACTGGTCCATCAATGTTCGCCATCCAATTAGTGAATTTTGGCCATAAAGAATTTTTTTCTTCCTCACTGTTTGGAACATAGATAAAAATCAAGTACCACTCCAAGTTGTTAGTTGTTAGGTTCTCATATTTCACAGATAACAAAACTAGCATTTGACAATACAATCTTAAGACAAATGGAGTCCTTCCACACCACTAGTATCCCCTCTGACCTAGATGCACTTCCCCTAGGGTCAACAACATGGACATTATTGAAAGATTTCAATGGTTTATAACTACTCACATCAGACCACTTTATCTTAGACTCTAGGAAACACACAATTGACAAGTTAAATTTAAATAGTATGGACTTTAAACTCTTCTAGTCAAGGAAGCCCTTGCTCTCTGGGAGTTCCATGACATGATACTATCCATCGTTAACAGCTGCCTTGGAGGATCGGCCCCCAGTCTTCATGAAACTTATGTAGTCGTTTCTCACAGGAGGAGCCCGGGAATCAGCTACATCATCAGAATCACCTTCACTTTCTTTTCCACAATCAAAGTGTCTATCACAAGCAATGCCTTTACAGTAGTACAGCTTCCTACCATCCGGGTTACCCATTTCTGTGATTAAGTCATCCCTTGGATATAAACCTTCCTTGATCATAAATTGATGCTTCACATCTCATAGACAATCATAGAGATCATCCATAAAAAGTTGGATTTCACCTATCTTTTTACCCATCAACTCAAACTCCTCGTGCAATCTACGTTTACTAGCAAAAATATCAGTCTTCATTGTTAAGTTTTCCTTTCTTTTAAGGTCATTTGTCCACGTAAAAACTTCATTTGGCCCCTAGAATCTCATCCTCGATGTTTGCTTCCATCCTTGGTTGTAGTCTTCTGCGGGTCTTGGGTGTTGACTTGGATGTACATATTGAAAATTAAAAGACTCCTCCACGTGGACAAAAGACTCACCATGGAAGGATCTATCTGAGAATTTATATAACCCGTCATTTATAAACTTTGCTCTCTTCTCTCTATCTATGCTTGTTTCTATGACCACAGCTTTTTCATTGTTTTTTATAGCTCCATCATTTTCAGAGTTGGGGTAACCGTGATACTCACCCTCAGTTGCGAACTTTTTGTATAGTCAATATCCACATTACTAGCAGCAAATACCTCATTCACAGCTTGACTATTAACCACTAAGCTCTTACCAACATCCACCCACTTATTTTGAAAACCCTTATACAGCCCAGGAGACTTTGTAGTAGAAATTTCAAAGGGTTCAGAAGGAATTTCCATTCCTCCAATGATATCCCCAAGTAGTCTTGTGTTCTCTCTCTTTCTCTAAGCTTGCTTTATTAAAGACTTCTTGTGTAAGTTTTCCGATGACATCTATTTTTAAACATTCATCTTTCATATCTGGATATTTCATATCCTTAAACACATTGAATCGTACATGTTCGTATTGAACCCTCATGACCAATTCACCATTTTCAACATCTATTAGTGTATGCCCCGTGGCTAAGAATGGTCTGCCCAAGATGATGGGGACATTCTTATCCACGTCATAGTCAAGAACAATATAATCATAAGGAAATATAAAAGTACCAGATTTAACTAAAACATCTTCAATTTTACTTACTGGTTAGGAGAGGGAGCGATCTGTCATTCGTAATACCACAGAAGTGGGTACTACCTCTCCTATGTTAAGCTTCTCGAACAGGGACTTCGGCATGAGATTGATACTCGCGCCTAAATCACATAATGCTTTCCCGGTCCAAATTTCTCCAATACCAATGGGAATTGTAAAACTTCTGGGATCTTGTAGCTTCGGTGGTAACTTGTTTTGACAAATAGCACTACACTCTTTTGGTAATCCAATTGTTTCCCCAGTTTCTAAACTTCGTTTATTAGAAAGAATGTCCTTCATGAATTTCAGATATTTCGGCATTCTCTTGAGAGCTTCTACAAACGGAATATTAATATCTAGCTTGCTCACCATGTCAAGGAACTTCTTGAATTCTTTTTCACTGTCATTCTTCTTGACACGTGATGGGTATGGTGTAGGAGGGCTTGTACTGTTTACCACAGAGTTTTTCTTCTTTTCTGGTGTCTTTTCGGGCACACTCTTTGGTTCAACTACCTCTTCGGCCTTATCTTCTACTGTTTCCTCAACCACTTTTTCTGGAATTGAGGTTGATCGGGGTTCTACTCTAGGCGGAGTTAATTGTTTTCCACTACGTAAAATAACTACATGACAAGCATAATCTTGAGGAGCAATAGTATCACTTGGGAGTTTCCCTTTTGTCCTGTTCTGTAATGTACTCGCCATCTGTGAAAGAGTATGCTCGAGATTCTTGATTACCTTTAATTGGGTTTGGAGTCTTCTCTGGCTCATCTTCATATATTCTTCAACTAATTTCATCATCTCAGCCATACTTGAATCCAAACTCGAAGGTTGTTCTTGTTTAGCTTGTTGCATTGAATGTTGCGGTGGTTCTTGATAAGCTTTTTCATAAATTGGCACTTCTTGATATATGGGTTGTGGTTGATAATAGGATTGAGTTCGAGTTTTATATATGTCTCTTGATTTCAGACCCAATTCTGATTCCGTGGGGCCTGATAATTAGCGTAATTTCCTTGAGGATAATAATAACCATTAGAATAACGGTTTCTTTGATAAGATACGATGGGAATTGACGCTGGGTTATTCATACACTTCGCCCACGAATGATTTTTTGTTCCACAACCAGGACATGAAGGTAAAGAATGCACTAGATTTACGTGAGCTATTATTCGTGCTTGTTCTCATAATTCCTTGAGTTGTTGGTCTAATTCTTCGAGCCTTAGGAATTCTGAGGTCTCTTCTTGTTTTTCTGATTCAATCGGCCAACTTCTCTCGTTCTCAAGAACTTTCTCCTTAATAGTTTCAGCTTCTTTAGGATCTAATCATACGAAACCTTTATCTCCGAATAAATTTGCTCTTGCTTTGGACTCGTTATTAAGTCCTCCATAGAACATGGTTAATGAATATTCTGGCGATGATACATGGAATGGACATCTTGCCTTTTTCTCGTTAAAACGTAACCATGCTTCAACAACACTTTCCCCTTCTTCTTGCATAAATTGTTCAAGCTCCAACATGTCTTTTAAACGTCTACCAACCAGATAGAATCGGTATAGGAACTTGGCTTGGAGTTTGTCCAAATCTGAAATAATATCGGGGTATTGAGAATCGTACCAATCTCTTGCACCCCCGGTCAAAAATAACTGAAACATAACGTAATACATCTGCTCCTTTGCAACGCCTTTAATTATATAAGCGTCACAAATCTGCATGAATTTTTTAACATACTGGACCAGATCATGTTGTGCAGCACCTCTAAATTGTCCATGACTCACGAATTGCGCTATCATGCTTGGATATGGTCTAAATTTAGTGACTTAGATTTCTGGAGTGCGGATTCCTCTAGGTTGCACTCTGAATGAGATGGGAAGATCAAGTCTCCTCGGGCTTGCCATCTGTAAAATCTGTTAAACAAAACTAAAAGCAAAAGCGTAAAATAGAACTAACTGAAATAAAAGCACTAAATAAATACACAAGGACTAATGATGTAGTCCCCGGCAGCGGCGCCAAAAACTTGGTGTCGACTAGGGCGTGATAAAATAATAGATACAATAAGTGCAAAATAAACACCCTAGGCTAAGCACGATTCTGCAAGTATACATGACGTATGCAAGTTTTACTGATAAATAAGATTCGTTCCTCAGAGACTACGAAAGTTAAGAAGAATTTATGCAATTTATCAAGTGCAAATAAGAAAGCTAGAACAGATAATATGCAAGAATAACGAAAATGCAAATAGATTTTTATTTGGTTTTTAAATAAGAAAATTAAACTAATAATTTAAAGACAAAAAATTAAATAAAGAGAAGAAGATAGTATGAGAGTTTAGCTCGAGAAACTAGCAAGTAATCTCCACTAGCGTTGTTTATTCTAAACATGTAAGAGCGAATTATGTAGAATTGCAATAATCAGGATTCTAAATTCCTCCATATACCCGAAGAGCGAACTAGGGAGGCGACCTTTCAATCACGAGGGAACTCACAAAGGGTTAACTTACGCCACTTGGGTCCTAGGTGTAGTCCTACCTACTAATGATGATTGGTGATTAAATTAAACCTTAGTGATTATCTAGTTAGGCTGGTATTGTCAGAACCAATTCCATATACTAAACGTTATGTGGTGTTTCAATAGTTAAACACCCATTCCGAGAGACCATTTAACTACTATTAAGGTAATCCTATACGTTGCGCACCGCAAGAAAAATAGACAATAAATCAAAGCACATAAATCAGAGAATTAAACATGAATTAAATTAAATATGATGGTATCCCAAATTATATAGATTAAAAACAAGAACTAGGGTTCATACATATATGCTAAATCTCAAGTTAAAATAATTTAGTTCATACTAGAAGAAGAAAATAAAACAATTACAAATTTGAAGGCTTATGAAGACATGGTATGGTGTTCAGCTCCTTCCAGACTTCTCTTCTCTTGTTGTAAGCTTCATCTTGGCCTAAGGTTTGCCAATGATGTGTTTCTTCTGATTAAAGGGTGTATTTATAGGGTATAGGATACCCTAAAATGTTTTCTTGGAGTGGAAGACAAGTAACTTGGACTCCTAGCCCAACTCAAATTTGTAACCCTAAAATATAGAAAAGGTAAGATTCTGGTGCTGTTTTGCTTTGGCCGTAACTCCTACAATACTTATCTGTTTGACGCGTTCCATATGTCGAAACTGATCGTCTCGAAAATATATATAACTTTAGTTTAGACCATTCTTCAGAATTCCTAGCCAATATTGAGTTATGATCACTTTTATATTCGTAGCTGCTGGAATTCAAATTTATTTAGCAACTTTATATTTTCCTTTTTCATATTTCTTTCCTTTATCTCCAAATTCCATGTTTATCTTCTTCCCCTTATCTTTTAGAATTGACTTGACATCTAATTAATTACCATATATCTTTAAAATTTCACAATTAACAAACAATTAAACCCAATATGCTCTAAAAATAATATATAATTAAATCAAGACACGAAATAGAAAAGTGTAGTAAACCATGAGAAAATCGACCTATATCTTAAATACACCTAAAATGATGTCTCCAACTAAAATTAAATCATCACAAATAGGGAGACATCACTTCGGAAACCTCATTCGCTTGAAAAACTTCCCGCCAAGCGGAGGTGGTTCCTCCTCCCGCGGCGGCTCCGGCCGGCTGTTGCCATAGTGTAGCTCGATCTTTAATAAGGCCAAAAGAAAGGCCCTCTATCTCCTCCTCTTCAATTGTTGTCAAACTAGGTTTTGATTTCACCAAACCCCTTCTACAAAGCTTCCCCCCCCCCCTTTAGATGTTCCAAGAAGATCAGCATCTGGCAAGCTATGTGGTAGCGTGAGACTACTCATACTCGTGAGAACCCGGGTATCAGGGTTTGCCAAGACGTGAGTTTTTGGGATCCGGTGGCTTTTTGGTGGCGGAAGGAAGGCGAAACTTTTTGGTGTTACTCGAGTCCAAATCGGCCGGTGAAAATCTTCAAATATGATGTGATTGTGTATGATTCATCAAAAATATGGAAAAAAAAAACAATTAAAAAAACAATAAGATAGACGCTAAATCGATATGATTTAAGAGAAAACCATCTTACCATTCGCTAATTTCTCTTTAATTTTTTTTAGAACTCATATATATTTAAGAAAGCTTTTACCTTTGGCATGTTGAAGAACAAGAATATTATACAGGTAACATAACATTGTTGTTGCTGAGATGTGTTAAAGTTTAAAAGATCAAAAGATCACAACATTTATGCCTCTCAACCACGGTTAACTCTTAGCAAATATGTCGTGACTAGTGTAAATTATGCCTCTTCGTGAATAACCCAACTTTGGAAGCATGTTAAGAATAAACCATCAATTTAAATCTGATTCTGTGATTTGGAAGTTTCGGGCACTTCCAAAGTATAATTTATTTACTTCGGGTAAAAGAAGAAGTAGCTAGCATAGGATTCCTACGAGGATGATCGAAAAATTGTATGCCAGTGCACGTTGGGTTGGGGACAACCATGGATGTACACTAAAGCAATAAAATTATTAACTGAAATTTCTTGTAAACTTATGGTGCACACATTAGGGGACCCTATATAATATATGAGTAAAGGAACTTTTTAAATATAAGTTACACAAAGTTTGTCTCATGTAAATGTATTTTCTTGCAAAAAATGATGCCATGACAAGTCACTTTTTTTGTAAATTTTTATTTTTATTTTTATTTTTTTATTTTATTTTCATTCTCATACATTACCTTTAAAAAAGTTAATAGATTTACCATTTCCTATTTTCTAGTAAATATTATTTAAAATGAGGTTTTTCCCTGCTATAATACTTCTCCAACCCCAAGAAGGGGAATTTCCCAATTCGGCTTCTGAAAAGTTACTATTATAGAAATATTTACCTTTCAAAATTTTGTATAATAAAGAAATGTATTCTTCATAATATTCCAAGCTTGTTTTCCAAGGAAGGCAAGTTTCATAGTATGTAGATCTCTAAACCCTAAACCCCCTTTAAATTTATTGGAGGTTAGAGAGTTCCATTTACCCCAGTGGATATTTTTTCACCATTCTTGCCCCACCAAATTTTAGCAATATGTGATGATATTAAATCACAATTTTTAATATGTAGTAAGTAAGAAGACATGTAATAGTTAGGTATGCTCTGAAGCACATTTTAAATAAGGAGTTCTTTACCTGCTTCAGAAAGGTAAATATTTTTCCAGTTATCAATTTTTTTAACAACTCTTTCAGTGAGAATATTTTGGTCTCTAACTTTTGATCTACCCCACTCTGTGGGAAACCCAAGGTATTTTCCAAGGTTATAAGAGACTTTCATTTTAATTTTATGAGCAAAGATAGCTTGAATATGGTGGGGTTTATTAGAACTAAATTTCACCCTACACATTTTAAGATTTAGAGTAAGACCTGTAGCTAGGGTATAAAGTTTAATAATATCATTAAAACTTTCCACATCCTTATTAATAGCATTTAAGAAAAACATGTTATCTTTAGAAAATAAGAGATGAGTTAGTTTGGGACAGTGTTTTCCTATCTTAATACCATCCAAGAGATTATTATCAGTTTTATCTTGTATAAGGGTGGACAATGCTTGAGTTACGATACTGAACAATAGAGGGGGGAGGGGATCACCTTGTCTTACCCCTCTCTCGGGTTTTTTAAGCTTAGTAGGTTGTCCATTAATAATAACCGAATGGGTCATAGAAGTAACGCAGTTAAGAATAAGTTTACACCATTTACTATGAAAGTCCATTTTAATCATCATATTTTATAGGAAATCTCATTCCACATATTCATACGCTTTGTGTATATCAGCTTTAACAATCATATAGTATTTTTTTAGAAGTTTTTTTTCTTTTATAAAATTACACATTTCATGGGAAACCATAGAGTTTTCCTGGATGTGCCTACCATGTACGAAAGCTGACTGGTGAATATCAATTAGATTGCTCATAAGAGGTTGCAATCTATTGGCAAGAATGCGCGCAATTATTTTATAAATCAAATTAGACAGACTTATAGGGCTATAATGTTCGATATTCCCAGGATTCTCAATTTTGGGGATAAGGGAGAGATAGGTGTGGTTAAAAACCTCAATACTATTTTCATTGTACCAGAAATCATTCACCACTTTAATAACATCAAGCTTGATAATATTCCAGTATTTTTTTAAAAAGAAACCAGGGTATCCATCAGGACCAGCAGATTTATTAGCTCCCAATTCTTTAATAGCTGATTCAATTTCTTCAATTTTAATATTCTTAACAAGTTCTTATTCATATCTTGGGTGAACTGTTTTAATTTTATCAAGAATTTTTGAATAATCTCTTTTACCAGCACTTTTGAAAATATTATTAAAGTAATCAAGGATATTATTTTTAATATCGGAGGGTTCAGAAAGCCAGTTACAATTATCATCTTGAATCCTACTAATTTTATTGATTTTCCTTCTTTCTTTGGGGGAGGCATAGAAAAAAGCAGTATTTTTGTTACTAGCTGCTCAGAATGCTTCCTCTCTTATCCAGGTATATTCAATTTCTTTAACAATATTATTATAATTATCTTTGTTATTCTCATCATAAGTATCAGAGTTAGTAATGTCTTTCAGTTGGTCTAGCAATAGATCAATTTTTTTCTTATTATTATTAAAATTTCTTTTACTCCAACCTATAAGAAGTCTCCTACACATGTTGAGGTTGACTATAAGTTTATTTTTCACAATATTTTTAATAGAGTTTCTAAATTTGCAGACATTGGTTATGATATCAAGGCATTCTTTTTCTTCTGTCCAATAAGTCTCAAAATAGAATTCTTTACTAAAATTCTCAATCTTATTAGTAAAATGAACGATAAGGGGACTATGATCAGACCCTAGAGCAGGGAGAAGTGTAACCCAAGCGCTAGGGTAGAGGGAGAACTATATATCATTACATAAACCTCTATCTAGAAGTTTTTCAACCAATTTTTTACCTTCCCTTCTATTAGACCAGGAAAAGGAGCAGCCCTTGCTAGCAAGTTGTTCCAGTTGATTCTTTTTTTATAGATTTATTGAATTTTTTCATATAGGAAGTGATTTTGTTATCCTTGCCAAATTTTTCTTAAATATACCTAGTGTTATTGAAATCACCCACCGAATTCCATGGGATATTAATATCAGGTTTACAGTTTTTAAGTTTCTTAATAGAGATTTCTTTTTGAGCCTCATAGGGGGAGCCATAAACAAAGGTGGTTTGGATTTTATTCCCATCAGCTAAAGAGATTTCACAGTGGATAAAGGTTTCGCATTTATCAATAATTTTAATAAGATTATTATCTTTACAGAGAAGGGCCAGCCCCCAATAATACCTATCGGGTAAACTGTTGTAACAAGGTCCATTTTAATATTATTAGCCAATTTAATAAGATCAGGAAGTTGATTCTTAGTTTTTGAAAGGAATATTACCTCGGGTCGATATATGTATCCGATTTGATTAGGGTCTGGACTGCCAGAGAGTGCCAATTCCCTGACAGTTCCAGGCTAGGTGCATCATATCTCCTCATGGAATTGACGATCAATCCTGCAAACCATAGCAGACTCTTCTTGCTCGTTCCTATCACATTCTCCATCCTCTTTTTTCATAGTCATTTTCTTTATGTAGGCCATCCTCAGTATTTACTCTAATACTAGATCTTGATTCCCATAACTTTTTATATTTGTTTCTCTCTGATAATTGTGAAGTAATTTGCTTGACAAAATAAGCTGTTTTCCTAATTGAAATTTTGTTACTATATCCATTAGTGTTATCACTTGTTTCCCCAAAGTAGGTGTTTGAAGGTGTGAAGAGAGGGTTTGAAAGTTTTGGGTTTTGATCGGAGATTATTACAAGAGAGGTAGGGTTATTTTTGGGGGTGAAAGGAGATGGAGAGTCGGGTGTATGTGTTGGGTGTTCTATTGAAGGAGATGGGGTTGTGTTATTGTTTTGGGATGGGAGTTTGGGTTGAAGTTAAATGTTAGGAGAGATATAAACGTTTGGGCTTTGGGGAGTTAAATTTGGATTTGGGCCTCTCTCATTTGGGCTTGGAAAAGATCCAAAGAGGATGTCATTGATGTTGGGTTGTGGTGATTGAATACGGGTTGCAAGTAGACCCGCCAGCTCAGCAATTTTTTTCCTTTATTATTCAATTCTTCATTTCTCTTCTTAGTCAATATAGCTTGTTCTCCAAGTACCTCCTTAGAGGGTTTCTTCATACGATTTTTGTTTTCTTGTGCACCATTACCTCCATTAATACCAAATTCAAAATTATTATCCGCTCCACTACCCTTGTACCAAGAAGTCCTTACTATATGATTAGTCCTTTGTACTGGTCAGTTAAAGGCCGTTTGAGATAACGCTGAGTTACCAAACGAGTTAGGTTTCACTGATTTACCGTTCCAACTCATTTTAGGGGTTTTTCTAATACCGCCTTGTAACTTTCCGATTTCTGGTGGGTTTCAAAGATTCGAGGTTGCAGAGAGGCCACGTGTAGAAAGTTTGACTCAGCTGCCTAATTTTGGTTTGAGCGTTTGATTAGGGCAGCCTTTAGCTACATAATCGAGTAAGCCGCAGTTATAGCAAACTTGGCCGATGTTTTCATATCGAAATTTAATCCAAAATTGTGAATCCTCTTCTTCTCAGTAATTAATTTTGGAGATGATTGGGTTTAGTAGGTCCCAATTAACTTGTAAACTTATAACTGAAGTCTCATCAATAGTAGTTGATGCATGTAATTCAATAGAGTGAACTTTACCAAAATGAGACATGAGTTTTTCAATACAATTGGGGGTGAGTAGTGTTATTGGGGTACCTGATAGCTTAACCCAAAAAGTGGTATGGGTTACCGAGTTATTACCTCTATATTTATATTGATTTATCGCCATATGTTTCCCCGTAACAATCCATGGTCTTTGATTCCATACTTTGAGTTTGTCGCTTTCTAAACAAAATTATGTCTTTCTACTGGTCGTATCTGCTCAATTATTTTCAAAACATACTCAACTTACTTCCACAAAATATGGCATGATTTGTCTATAAGTTGAGTAGTCCACTTGTATTCTATACATACGGGATTTTTAAATATCCTTAACCACAATACAAAAACTTCATGCTCAGGTACGAAACAAAAATTATTTACATTAAAATAAAATATTATTTTCCAAGCAAGCTTGTGGGGTGTTTAGTTTTTGGGCTTTCTACTAGTGTAGAGAAATACTAGATGGGTTGTTTCCACAACTTGGGCAGAGCCGCGAAACGTCTTAAAGAAAGCGCCTAGTCCGCGACTCAACCTAAGAATTAGCGGTAAGTTTATTCTAATATTTTTCAGTGCAACAACAACAAAATTGGTCTAAAATATAGTTATCATACACCCATCTAAACCTAAAAAGGAAAACATGCTTCAACTATTGAAAAGCATTTAGGTTAAAGAGGTAATATTAAAATGGATAAGAGCGTTGAAGTTCATATCATTATTACAGTATACATATCATGTTTTCCGTCAGAATTTGAGAGTACTAAAAACATTTTGGGTATTTGACAATAGTAGTCGACACACCCCATTTGGTTGTTAGAAGTTGTAGAGTACACTCTAACTCATCCTTTGATGAGTGTTTTGGGTAACACACATGTCAAAACCAACCGAATCTCTCACTACTTCATCAAATAGATCCTTTTTCTTCTTTTCAATCCCTGAACTGACTCTTCTTGTTATGCACCATTGTGCTAACACACCAACAAAATTCCTAATTTATGATGAGCCAATAGTTTCCTAGCTAAATTTTCTCCAAACTAAGATCAATTTGGAAAATTTTCTTACCAGTATTAGTATACATCAATTAACAAATATATAGCAATAACTCAAAACACCACCTTTTTGCAGAAATAGCAAAATTAATTTTTTTTTCACAGAAACTATTAATACACAGTAAAGATCACACAATTACAAATATATATATGACCGTTTTTTGGGAATATAAGACCTTAACTGTAAGGAGAGTTACATTTCCGTTAGTTATATTGATGGTGGTTCGTTATGGTCTATGAGTTGTTCTTGAGTGGAGAGGAAAAAGAAAGAAATTTGGGTTTATAATTAGGTATGGTGATGGTTGTGGATTAATTATTATATTTTTAAATTACTTTCTCTGTCCTAAAATTAAGTCCACATATTATAAGTAGTGTTCCATCATTATTGTCCAGTTAGAATATCAAGACACCTTTTTCCAACTTTTTCCACTATTATCTCATTAAAATAATAAATTTTATGTTTCTAATGAATATTTAAAATATTAAAACACTTTTAGGGGTATTTTAGTAATAGTTTTTTGAAGGGTGATTGACTCATACATTCCACAGACTATTGTCAATTGCCCATCAAGTCCAACCCACCCAAAAAGTCTAGATTGCCCTTTACTCCAATTAATGTCTTTTGACTTGCCAAAACTGACTTCCTAATTACATGCACCTAATCAATTAATATCAAAACAAAAAGGAAAAACTGTCAAAAATATTAAATTAAATTTATTAGATTCCTGCATGTTATAGCTTAATTACTTTATGTTTTGTATTTAGTTTTGAAAATTAAACACATAATTTATTAGTATTTGGGGTGTGGGTTATTAATTTCAAAAGAATGTATTGGTAAGCTGTTGTGTATAATTATTCCTGTGAAAAAGGCGTAGGGTCGGCAGTGTAATTTTGTAGGTGTTTTAGTTATATTCAACAGTGTATGGTAGGGGTGTATATGTACCACTAAATGTTGTTGGGTAATGTGTGCAATTTTAGTGGTATGTTGTGAGAAATCAATGGTGTGTAGTTTAGTGGTGATCTGATGTTTGTTATGGTTTTAGAGGAGAAACACGTTAGTAGAGTTGATAGAGAAATTGTGTTGGTGTATTAAGTATAATTAATGGTGTGGGGGTGACTACTTAAGCATGTTTATCGTTGGGTAATGTGAGCAATTTTGGTGGTGTGTGTATAGGCCGAAACAATATAAGTTAATATAGGTGGGTTATTTGTTTTATTATGATGGTATGATTGTTGAAAATGATGGTGTAGATATTATTTGAAAAGTAAACATATAAAACTAAACAAAGATAAACGTGGTTAAGGATGACTATCATTGAAAAACAACAAAGTGTTATTGAACAAAGCAAACCCATAACAAAATGTATATTGTAATACAATATAAAATGGTGTGGTGCAATAGCATTCGTTATACCAATAAATACAATGGTTTGCAGCAGTTTTCACCGTTACTTGGTGTTGTTTATATTCTGCAATAGAATTTTTATTGAGCTAATTCGAAGGCTCTTTGTTTCCAGAATTTTTTACAACCTAATATCTAGCATTCAATATCGAACTGTATAACAAAAACAATAGAAGTTGTGTGTTTTTGTTAAAGTCTTCATACCTTTTGATGGAAATGCTTAGTTTGGATTCCTGATTCACTTGTGTATTTCGCTTGAATGAGAATGAACGTAACTCTTTCATATAGTATTGATAGTAACAATAATAATTTTTATTGTGTAAATGCTTTAATTAAGGGATATAGATGATATACGAGTAAATAGAAATTAGTTACATATGATATTTATGGAATCTGATCTTATTGCTTCGTTGATGATAGGGGTAGTAATAGGATATATATATATAAATATTAGACCTTCTGGGTAGGTAATATTTTGGTGGACTCTATGTGGTGGGTTCTTGGGTTTTTGCACTTAATTGGCTAATATCTCTTTTTTAAAATGTGTGAAAAGTTAAGTGAACATTATTTTTGGAATAAAAATTACTTATATGTTTTTCAGTAATTAGAAATGTTTTTTGGTTAAGTAAATATTAATTTTGTAGATATAGTTAAATAGATAAAAAGTTCTTTAACATATTATTAATAGCGTATTGTATCTTCTTTTAAATGATTTCCCTCTCTCTACCGTAACTAACTCATTTTTTTCCGACTAGGTTTCACCTTACCATGGACAGGTATGGGTAGGGTTGTAAACGAATCAAGCCGCTCGCGAGCAGCTCGAGCTCCGCTCGAAAAAGAAGTTGTTGGAACTCGTTCATTTATACAAATAAACAAAAAAAATTGTTCAAACTCGTTCGTTTAAAAAACAAGTTCGTTCGAGTTCGCTCGTTAATATATATGATCATGTTTTAGTTATCAATAAATATATTATTAAACCTCTAAAAACAAATTATTCGTTAATAACTCGAACTCGACTCGAAAAAATCCCGTTCGATATGTTAACAAACAAGGTTTAGAATTTTTGGCTCGACTTGTTAAAATTTGAGCTCGGCTGAACTCGTAAATCTTATCAAACAAGTTTGCACATTTAGTATTCGGCTCGACTCGTATCGTTTCAAACAAGCTTACACATCTAGTATTCTGCTCGACTTGATTCGTTTATAATCCTAAGTATGGGTGAGAGTGTGTTGCCAAAATATATTACTTGTTTATAAAATTTGAGAACAAAACATTATTTAATTTAAGACCAAAAGAAATATTATGAAAAAAAAATTTAAAAGTTATTATAAGTGGTAATAACTTCCGCATAAACCAATTGAGTTAATTTAATGAGTAATGCTATATATCACCACTTCACCTTTTCACCCCTTATGTGGAGCTTAGGTGGAGATTTTAAAAACCAATCATCATGTTTCTCTTTCTTAAATAACTTTTTTCTCTCTTTTTTATTTAATGTCATATAAACTCCACATAAAGAGTAAAGAGATGAAAGGGTGATATATAGCATTACTCTAATTTAATTGGCTAAGAGCATCTTTAGTGGTAATGGAAAATAGAGATAGCATTTTGGCATAATGGAGATTCAAAAAGTAGATTTGCAAAAATATTGTACTTTTTAGAGATAGGAACTTTAGTGGTATCTTGCAAAATAGAGAAAAGGTTTATGATTTATTCATTTTTAATTTTTTTATATTTCATATATATTTTATATATCATTTATATTATAAAATATTTCATATATATCTTATATTATGAAATTATGTTGATCAAATTTTTTTAAATAAAAATTAATTAGTGTTAATCTTTTTTCGTAATTAGTATTAAAAAAGTTATAAATTTTTCAACAATAAATTAATTTAATATTATTCAATTATTGTAAATTTGAAATAAAATAATTTTATAACAAATTAATTTAATCTCATTCAATTAATTTTTTTATATATAATTTTTTTAATAATAAAATAGAATATATTCGATCAAGATAGATTCGTAAAATCTCACTCAATTATTGTCTTTATACAATATCTTTTTATCGTGTACCAACCGTTGGATACAAGATCTTACCTTCAATAATATCCATTCGATTCTTATCTATATAAAAATCTTTTATCTTAACATCAACCGTTGGATGAGATCTTTTATCTTCGATCTTTGACGTCCGATCATATTTTCTAATCTATAAATGAAGGCCTTTATTCTTTCATATCCACCACAATCTTCACACTTTCAATACATTCCACTTCACACAAAATTTCGTTTCACTATGAGTCATTATCCACCATTTAGTTCTGTTTATAATGATTCAAGTGAAGATGATGACGATATAGCCTTTGTATGTCTTTTGGAAGAGGAACGTCGCAAGAAGCAACAACAAAAGGCACGTCGAGGTTCTATCCCGGGGCGTATTACTATTCACCGAGATAGATCGGAAGGTCATGTAAGAATTTACCGTGATTACTTTGCAGATCCTCCCGTGTATCCAGAGCATACTTTCCGAAGGAGGTTCCGCATGAGCACCAAGTTATTCACCTATATTATGAATGCAGTTTCATCATATGATGAATACTTTGTCCACACTCAAGATGCTGCTGGAGTTTGGGGTTTAACTACGTTACAAAAGGTGACTGCTGTTTTCAAAATGTTGTGTTACGGAGTTGCCGCTGATGCGGTGGACGAGTATGTGCGTATTGGAGAATCCACTACCATATTGTGTTTGAGAAGGTTTGTTAAGGCAATGGATGAAATATTCTCTGAAACATATTTGAGATCTCCAAACGAGGAGGATACCGCGCGTCTCTTAGAGATTAATAAACAAAGAGGCTTCCCTGGCATGTTGGGAAGTATAGATTGTATGCAGTGGAAATGGAAAAATTGCCCAACTGCATGGCATGGAGCATATACCGGTCATCACCCAGATCCATCTATTATTTTAGAAGCAGTGGCTTCACAAGACCTTTGGATATGGCATGCATTTTTTGGAATGCCAGGTTCACATAATGATCTAAATGTTTTGCAGGTATCAGATATATTCCAACCACTTGCCGAAGATCGGGCTCCTCCGGTGAGTTTTACCATAAATGGACATAACTATACTATGGGATATTACCTAGCAGATGGAATTTACCCCAATTGGCCAGTGTTTGTCAAAACCATGCCAGCAAGAAATTGTCTCGGTCGTGCTAACAAACTCTTTGCCACACAACAAGAGGCTGTTCGAAAAGATATCGAGCGTGCATTTGGTGTACTACAAGCTCGTTTTGCGATAGTGCGTGGACCAGCTCGTATGTGTGACGTTGATACGTTACGTTTGATCATGAAGACGTGCATTATAATGCACAATATGATCATTGAAGATGAGCGAGATAATCACAACATAGACTATAACTATGAGCATCTTGAAGGGAGTACGCCTGTAACCGTTGAAAGGAGTGACACAGAGGTACTTACAACATTCATCGATAGAACACTTAATATACGGAATAAGGGTGCCCACTACGATCTGCAACAAGATCTTGTTGCACACATCTGGAATTTACATGGAGTTGATTAGCGTTGATATATCTTGCAGTATTAATTGTTGTATTTCATGTCATATGATTTGTATCCTCAAGGTTGTTGGTTAACCCATTTTCATTTTATGCAAGTGTTTTATTTTAAAAATTATATATCTTGACTCACTCTATTCAAAAATGAAAGAAGGATATAAATAAAATTGAAATTAGACTACGTTCAATTAAATAGCATGAAAATTACAATAATTTATATTTATTCATAATGTTTTGTTGTCTAAGCAACCAGAATTGGACCATCTCCGGCGTCATCCCTGATAAATCCTTACTCATAATCACATCTTCTTGTGCAAGTTTTGCTCGATGGTGGTCCTCTTGTCGGTGCCTTTCACGGTCCTCTCGATCTCGTCTCGCTTCCTCGTGTAACATATTTGCTCGTATAAGATCCTCTTGCCGGTACCTTTCTCTGTCCTCTCGATCTCGATCTTGCTGGGCTAATCTCTCCTGATGGTGCATATTCTTGAGATCAATAAACTGTTGTTTCCAACCATCATCTTCAACGTCAATTGTTTTTCCCTTACCACGTAAAAGTTTTTCTGCTTTTCTACCACGTGGTCTAACCTGGTCAGGCACAGTTTCGGTATCATCATCGTCTTCATCTTCTCCATCTTTTCCTAAATCTATACATGGTCCCGGTGTTTTGCGGGCTTTAGCTTGCTTTGTCTTGTGTTGTTGTGTTGCAATATACGTCGAAAACTTTGGCTCGTCTTTCAAGATTTCCCAACTATGAAACCACTTAAATTCAGCTCCATTTAGGGCTTTAAAGAGTTTTTGAGCGTCTTCAATCTACATAAAAAGTGAACAAATATATTCAAAGTAAAATAGAGATAATTATAATTTTGTTAATCAAGAGATAATTACCCGATTTTGTTCTGTTTTTCCACTTTGATTTAATCTCACAACACTCATATAACTCTCGTTCCACTTTGACAACGTCTGCTTTATCACTCCCATCCGTGTAGTAAGCGATTTAACCGATCTCACCTTCTCTGAAATTGGATGTAGCTTAAACTCATTCTCGATTCGTGACCAGTATTGTTGCCCTGTATGATCATTTCCATTGATTGGATCGTTCGAGTGTTTGATCCACGCTTTGCACAATAATTTGTCTTCTGCGGTTGAATAGTTAGAAGTACGTTGAGCCTTCTTTATATTTATTTGTGTGGGTGGAGGTCGAGGAGTTTCTGGTACTTGACTAGGACTTTCAGGTACCGGAATGCTTTCACCAAAACTATTGTCGACAGTAACTTGTTGTTGATTGTTGGTAGTCATCCACTCTTCGTATTCCATATCTGTACAAAATACATTTACATAAATATATGTATTAAAAATTTAATATAAATAAATATACATTTTGAATCAATTAATTAAGAAAAAAATATAGTTAATTACTTTACCTATTTATTACTAAATGTACACAAAATTTGATTTTTTAATTTATTTAACTCATTATTTGTCCAAATTAAAAAATTATTTAACTTATTAAACAAATCCATTAATCAAATCAGCAAAATAAACCCACCAACTTAAACCAATCTACTAATTTATTTAACCCAAGCCTAAGCCCAAGCCCAATTAACTAACACATGGTATATAAAAAAAATCTTCTTCTCATTCGTAATCCATCGATCAAAATATTATTATCCCATTCCCTTCCCAACAATACCCACGGCCACCAGAAGCACGGCCACCACAATCGCTCCCACCCATAACAACAATTATCACCATTCAACATATTTCTATCTTAATTCATCAACACCAATAACAATATTAGAGAAATAGAAAGTACCTTCTTTTTTTGCTTTTGCTTGATTTAGGAAGAAAAATTGATTGGAATAATTTGATTTTCCTCCCTTTTCTTTCTGCTTTTGCTTGATTCAGAAACAAAAAAGGATTGGAACAATTTGATTTTACCTTCTTTCTTTGCTTTTGTTTTGATTCAGAGACAAAAAATTATTAGAATAATTTGATTTTATTGAACAAATTGTGTGTATTCATGTAATTATAATGATACAAGATGTATATATATACAGGAGTTCAAGAAAATAGCCGTTGAAATTTTGGGTTTGTTGAACGGTAAGAATCGTACACTTTGTTACCGTTGTGTTCTGTTTTTTTTTTTATTATTATTTAATTGATATGCAAAGTGAACAGTAAATCTGTAAAGATACAGATTTACTGTAGCAATTTTGAGTGATTTCTATTTTGCAGATAGGGATAACTTTATTGCTGGAGTGTCCATTTATTTTTGCAGGTAACTTTTCTGCATTTTATAGAGATAGAGAGGCTTAAAAGGGTACCACTGGATTCCAATTAATGTCTTTTGACTTGCCAAAACTGACTTCCTAATTACATGCACCCAATCAATTAATATCAAAACAAAAAGGAAAAACTGTCAAAAATATTAAATTAAATTTATTAGATTCCTGCATGTTATAGCCTAATTACTTTATGTTTTGTATTTAGTTTTGAAAATTAAACACATAATTTATTAGTATTTGGGGTGTGGGTTATTAATTTCAAAAGAATGTATTGGTAAGCTGTTGTGTATAATTATTCCTGTGAAAAAGGCGTAGGGTCGGCAGTGTAATTTTGTAGGTGTTTTAGTTATATTCAACAGTGTATGGTAGGGGTGTATATGTACCACTAAATGTTGTTGGGTAATGTGTGCAATTTTGGTGGTATGTTGTGAGAAATCAATGGTGTGTAGTTTAGTGGTGAGCTGATGTTTGTTATGGTTTTAGAGGAGAAACACGTTAGTAGAGTTGATAGAGCAATTGTGTTGGTGTATTAAGTATAATTAATGGTGTGGGGGTGACTATTTAAGCATGTTTATCGTTGGGTAATGTGAGCAATTTTGGTGGTGTGTGTATAGGCCGAAACAATATAAGTTAATATAGGTGGGTTATTTGTTTTATTATGATGGTATGATTGTTGAAAATGATGGTGTAGATATTATTTGAAAAGTAAACATATAAAACTAAACAAAGATAAACGTGGTTAAGGATGACTATCATTGAAAAACAACAAAGTGTTATTGAACAAAGCAAACCCATAACAAAATGTATCTTGTAATACAATATAAAATGGTGTGGTGCAATAGCATTCGTTATACCAATAAATACAATGGTTTGCAGCAGTTTTCACCGTTACTTGGTGTTGTTTATATTCTGCAATAGAATTTTTATTGAGCTAATTCGAAGGCTCTTTGTTTCCAGAATTTTTTACAACCTAATATCTAGCATTCAATATCGAACTGTATAACAAAAACAATAGAAGTTGTGTGTTTTTGTTAAAGTCTTCATACCTTTTGATGGAAATGCTTAGTTTGGATTCCTGATTCGCTTGTGTATTTCGCTTGAATGAGAATGAACGTAACTCTTTCATATAGTATTGATAGTAACAATAATAATTTTTATTGTGTAAATGCTTTAATTAAGGGATATAGATGATATACGAGTAAATAGAAATTAGTTACATATGATATTTATGGAATCTGATCTTATTGCTTCGTTGATGATAGGGGTAGTAATAGGATATATATATATATATAAATATTAGACCTTCTGGGTAGGTAATATTTTGGTGGACTCTATGTGGTGGGTTCTTGGGTTTTTGCACTTAATTGGCTAATATCTCTTTTTTAAAATGTGTGAAAAGTTAAGTGAACATTATTTTTGGAATAAAAATTACTTATATGTTTTTCAGTAATTAGAAATGTTTTTTGGTTAAGTAAATATTAATTTTGTAGATATAGTTAAATAGATAAAAAGTTCTTTAACATATTATTAATAGCGTATTGTATCTTCTTTTAAATGATTTCCCTCTCTCTACCGTAACTAACTCATTTTTTTCCGACTAGGTTTCACCTTACCATGGACAGGTATGGGTAGGGTTGTAAACGAATCAAGCCGCTCGCGAGCAGCTCGAGCTCCGCTCGAAAAAGAAGTTGTTGGAACTCGTTCATTTATACAAATAAACAAAAAAAATTGTTCAAACTCGTTCGTTTAAAAAAAAAGTTCGTTCGAGTTCGCTCGTTAATATATATGATCATGTTTTAGTTATCAATAAATATATTATTAAACCTCTAAAAACAAATTATTCGTTAATAACTCGAACTCGACTCGAAAAAAGCCCGTTCGATATGTTAACAAACAAGGTTTAGAATTTTTGGCTCGACTTGTTAAAATTTGAGCTCGGCTGAACTCGTAAATCTTATCAAACAAGTTTGCACATCTAGTATTCGGCTCGACTCGTATCGTTTCAAACAAGCTTACACATCTAGTATTCTGCTCGACTTGATTCGTTTATAATCCTAAATATGGGTGAGAGTGTGTTGCCAAAATATATTACTTGTTTATAAAATTTGAGAACAAAACATTATTTAATTTAAGACCAAAAGAAATATTATGAAAAAAAATTTAAAAGTTATTATAAGTGGTAATAACTTCTGCATAAACCAATTGAGTTAATTTAACGAGTAATGCTATATATCACCACTTCACCTTTTCACCCCTTATGTGGAGCTTATGTGGAGATTTTAAAAACCAATTATCATGTTTTTTTTTTCTTAAATAACTTTTTTCTCTCTTTTTTATTTAATGTCATATAAACTCCACATAAAAAGTAAAGAGATGAAAAGGTGATATATAGCATTACTCTAATTTAATTGGCTAAGGAGACTTGCATATGGCTGGAATAAGTTTTGGTACACATAGGCTGGGCTGGCCTATCCACTAAAGAGAAAAAATACCGCATAATGTGATAATTTGCATTTTGCCATCTTATATAAGTGAGACCATGATCAATATGTGTAAAGTGTCTTTACTTTCAGTAAAAGTCAAAAGGGGCCTAAACCATAATTGTGGGGTTAAAAGGCGAAATAAAAGACCTGACATGCTAGCCCATCTAGAGTACGTCTTCCAGATTTTGAAAATCTTGAAAGTGATAATTGATAAATGGGCCTTGATTATGAGGAGTTAACAATATGTTAACCAAATTAATTATTAAAAAATCTTTTTCGCCTCCTAATTATAGGTTAATCCTTTAAATGATTCTTGAACTTTTCAGGTTATTTAAATGGTCTTCAAACTCCATTTTTTGTCTACGGTTAATTCTCAAGCTATTTTTCATTAGTTTAGTATCATTAAAAATAACGCGGCGCATGATTTTTTTATAAATATTACCAATAATAAAGGTATTTTAAATTTTTATTTTTCAATTTTAAAATTTTTTTTCTATTTTTTTTTATTCTTTTTTTTAACTCCATCCCCTTTCTCTGCTTCTTTCTCAATATATCATTATTATAACACACAATTCCATAGTTAATCTACACACGCTCCACTGCACCACACCATGCCACCATTAGCCTCATCACCATAAACAAAAACCAATTACAAGAATTGATTCAACAATTATAATTAGATACATATTCAAATGAATCAAATTCTAATTCATATCACCACCACAAACCCATCACCCACTCTACTTCTTCACTACCTCCATGCTCATCACGATATCACCACCATCACCATCACCAGCAATGGTCATATCTCACGACAACAAAACAATCCATCTACTTCCAATGTGCTTAAAACACATACAAATAAAGGTACTTTTCTCAGTCTCGAGCTCATCTATATATATATATATATATATATATATATATATATATATATATATATATATATATATATATATATATATATCCATGCTAATTATGTATTCATACAGTTTCTTTACTATATTCATCCAATAAAATATGTACCATGTAAAACGGTTTGATTCAAAATTAGATTTATTAGTGATAATATACATATATATAAGCAATTGAAAATATTGTATAATTTCTTTCTACATCGATAGATAGATTTGTAGCAGGATACTCCCAATTGGTTTAGTAATTACCATCGATTTAATAAACTATATGATAAAATGATAGTAAATAAATTTGAATAACCAATTCGGTCTAAAAATTCGAATAAGCAATTTAGTCAATTTCAATAACCAGTTCCATCCATTTGAATCTTAGGTGTTTACTACTATGGGACTCTGGGACTCTTATTAATGAAGATAGTGATGAATCAGAGATGTGTGCATAAGAGATGGTGGCTATGGTGATGCATAGGGAGTGTCGTGATGGTGGTGGTATTGGATGTGTGAGTGTGGTGATGGTGGTGGTCTAAAATGAATTTGGTCGGTGTGCGGAGGAGGTACTGCAAAGTGTTGGCTTATTGCCCCCATCGATTAGGTGTTTTAATGTGACAAATCATCTATTGTTTAGTGTGCTTATTTCACTTTATTATCTTGCACTCTAAATCATCAAAAAGCACAATTGACATCATTTTGATCAAAGCTTAATTATCTTATCCTTAGTAGCTAATTCTCTTACCATCACTTTTAACCTTATCTTATGTGTACATTGAGAATTAGCTTTCATGATCAACAACAAAGTTTCTTAAAATGATGTTTACAACAACTCTCGTGAAGAAAACTTTTCCATCCGAGCAACGAATCAAAATATCATAAATCTCCAAGTCAGTAAGAACCGGGTACCCGCATTTGGGAAAACCGGGAACCCGGTTTGGTGAAGCTCAAGTCAACATCAAGTTAATATAGCCGTTTTATAGCCGTTGCAATTGAAACCGGGTACCCGCATTTGGGAAACCGGGAACCCAGTTTGGAACAAAGTTCACCATCAACTTTATATCCGTTGGGGACTTTCTTGTGCTATAAATATGGGCTCTTTGAAGGAGAAACACACCTCTAACACTTCAACTATTATACATATCATTATCATACAAAGTTAGAGGTCTCAAGCTATCAAAGTTAATTATCCAAGCTTGATCAAGAGCTTAAACCAATAAGCTTCAAAGTTATTATCTACTCAAGAGGAGTTTACATGCTTATAGTCATATCTACTCTTTAGGAGATTATCTAGCAAAGTTGTTTGCACCCCTTTAAACACTTTGTATCTATCCTCTTAAGTCTAGGTCTTGTAATAGATAGATTAAGAGAGAATTCAAGTATAGGGAGTATACTTGGTATCCTTGTGTTGTGATTACACAAGTGTTTGTCCTTCGTGGTTTTGAAGAGGTTGTCCTTGTGTTGCGATAGCACAAGTGTTTGTCCTTCGTGTTATCGAAGAGGTTGTAAGGGTTATTGTGTTCTCGACCCGGTTAAGAGAGACACGGAAGCTTAGTGAAAAGCTTGAAATCCTAAGGAGGCTTCCTTAGGTAGTGGATGTAGGGAAACCGAACCACTATAAATCTCGTGTATCTTTCTATCCCTACTCTATTTACTTTCCGCACTTTATATGTTTGATTACTTGCTAGTATAAATATCGTAATAATGTTTATCTAGTTAATCAACCTATTGTCATCTAGAGTAGTAAGAAAATAGAAACTCGTTTTACATGTTAAACTTATATATCGAACCTCTAGCTTATCCTATGCATGATCCTATAAGTGTTTGATATATTAGTTGTCTTAGAAGTTTCTTTCATAAACTTATATTTATCCAAAAGATTTTTTAAATAGGCATTAATCTTATTAGTAATACTATTCACCCCCCCCCCCCTCTAGGACTTTCAATTGGTATCAGAGCCTAACTCTATGTGAATAGCTTAATCGTTAGTAGAGTAAACGATATGGAATTTAATCTTTTGGAAAAGTCGTCTTCTACCCGACCTCCACTTTTTGTAGGAACTTACTTTTTTAATTGGAGAACATAAATGGAGAAATTTATCAAAGCCGAAGATCCCGATCAATGGAGAATCGTTATGGAAGGTCCATTCATTCCATATAAAGAGGAGTTAAATAAAGCGGGAGTTCTTAAGTCAAATCAAGAAGAAATAGATTATGATGAACTCACCAATGAGGAGCTCACTCAAAATGAAAAACCGACATGGATCGTGAAAAGTACTAATCGTATTCCCGAACCCATTCCACCTCGGTTACCATAGTAATATTCATTAAAGGTGTTGAGCGTCAAGAAAATTGAATTTTATGCATAAGGACGTTCAAACCTCGTAAAAGGAAAATACGGTGAATTCTCTCCTTTCTTCTTGTTTATCTCTATGTTCTTTTATGTGTTTATGTGTTTTATCCTCAATGTGCTATATCTTGCTAGCCTTGAACTTTTCATGCTTTAAATTGCTTAGTTTTCACATTGGGTCTTTTTGTACTTTTTAGAAAATATAGGGGTCTTTATGCAATAAACCGTTTTCTCTATTTTTGTGATTTCCTTTTCATATTTTTTCATAACAAAAATTATTTTGGGAGTTTTTTAACATGTCTAAACTATTGGGGAGGTTTCGAATTAGTTTCGGGTGGTTTTTGAAAAATGTCTTTTTCCTTTCTTACCCTTCTTAGTCGAGGAAACCGGGTACCCGGTTTTGGTGAATGCGGGAACCCGGTTTCGGGTCTGTGTAAATCTGAACTAAGTCAAAACCCTTGGTCTTTCACTCATTTCCTCACTTCTCAAAACGTTTTTTCATCCACTTCTCTCTCAAAAACGAAAACCCCTCCTTCAAACCCTAACTCCTCCATTAAACCTTCATCTCCTTGGCCATGGCTTCATCATCCAAATCTTCTATAGCTTCAAGGGCTTCCAAAAACAAAAGAATCATTGATGAAGAAGATGAAGATATAGAAATAGACCCAATCTATGAAGATGAAGAAGATGATTTAGAGCTTGAAGAAGAACCCACAAGACAAAGAATGGTGAGGAAAAACATCAAGATCCTTTGGGGAAGATCAATTTCATCTCCTTCTCTAAGTGCTTCCATCTCTTTGGTAAATGGCTCAAATTCTAATCTCTTCCATTTATTTCAATTCCAAGGATTAGATTTTTTCCTATCTCTAGAAAATAAGTCTTATGAATCCCTTGTTAATGATTTTTACAAAAATATCCATCCTCTAGATTGTGATTCTTGCTCTTTAAAATCAATGGTTTCAAACAAAAATCTTTCCATTACTCCAAAAACCATTGAAAAAACTTTTAAACTTCAAAATAGTGGTTATGAGAATTTTATCGTTTCGGGTTGGAATAGAAGTAAAGAATTGATTGATATTCCTTTGAAAAATGAGGTTGAGGCTTTTATGTCATCGAAAATGATTCAAACCCATACTCAACCTTGGCTATCGAGTTTATTTACTCCGGATATTCGTTTGGCACACAAAATTATCTTGTTTTGTCTTTTAGGAAAAGATAGGAAAGATGGTACAATTGCTCCTTATGAAGCAATCCTTCTATTTCATCTTTATTCGAAAAGGCCTATCAATTTTTGTAAAATTTTCATTCGTAACTTGGATTATCGTGCTCATTCGAATTCTACTCTACCATATGGTATTGCTCTTAGTTATCTCTTAATCAATGTTAAGAAAATATCTCCCTCTCTTGACCCTCGTGATTTTGAACCAATTTGGAGGTTTGATATTCCTTTTTTGAAAACTATGAAAATCTTTGTTTACAATGGAGAATACATTGACAAGCATATTTTTGATCATCTTCCCGAAAATATTCGAAAAAATATTTTGAAAAATGTTGGGCAAAACATCACTTCCTCGGGTCCTACTATTGAGTCTCTTAACATTCCTTCCCGTGAGGTTATGCCTATTAATCCTCCTCCGTCTTATACCACTTCCCGTTCTAAATCTTCCATTGGTTCTTCTTCAAATGTTGCTACTAAAGATGATCTTGATAGAGTTGAATCTACTTTGTTAAATGTTATTAAAGAGGGATTTGCGGAAATTAAAGGTTGGTTTGAAAACATGAATAATCGAATTGAGGGGTTGAAGAATGAAGTTTCATGTCTTCGTGATGATGTTGGAGGTGGAAGAAGATCTAGGAGCCGCTCTCCTCGAAATAATCGTTAAATCGTTCTTGTTTGGGTGTTTTAGTTTAATCTTCATTTTACTTGGCTTTTATGTGTTTCTTAGTGTTTTGGACTAAGTTTGTGGTGTTTATGCTTTAATTGTTTATGGGTCCGTGTTTTGGACATCTAGGATATTATTGCTACATGTTTTATTTGGATAATGGTTTAGGATGTGATGTCTCCTTAATTGTTCTTATTTTCGACCCTTAGGAGACATCATTTTTGGTGTTTATTTGACTATTTAGATAGACATTTGGTGCTAATATGCAATAATATGATTTTCCTCTTTTATTTCTAGCGTTTTTGATTTATTAAGCTTTTGCGCGTAATATTGGTATTTTTAGTGTAAAGTTTACAGGTTTTAGATGTTAGCTAGAAGAGGAACCCGAGAAGAAAGTCAAAGATCGTTATATAGAGTCAAGACTTGAAAAGAAATCCCGAAGATATTATTTTTAGAGCTGAAAATCCATTTTCCAGGCTATAGATTGCTGATTTCGAGGTGCTTAAGCGATGATTTAGCTGTTGACCTTTGAAGAGAAATCATTCCTTATCGAGTTACGGAACTTTAGCAACTGGAATGAGGTCAATCGGAGTTATAACGCATCGGGAAAAGCCGTTTTAGTGAAGGTGTATCAGCAGTTACGGGATTTTGGGCTTAGAAATTGGGCTTGGACATTTAATTATTGATTTATTCTTAAGTCCAAGCCCTAATCCGTTTTTAACATTATAAAAGGGCTTTAGACCTCTATTTTCACACACTTCATATTTTTTTTCAATATACAACATACGCTTAAGAGTCAGACACCAGAGAAGAAGCTAGAAGCAGGAAGAGAAGAAGCAAGAGCTGGAGACGGTCTATATCTCCACTTCTCAGCCAATTCAATTCCGTAATTAGGTTCTTCTATTTTATTCTGTAAAACATGATGAACCTATTTGTTTCTTTAGTTTTTATCTTTTCAATTATTATGAGCTAAACTAAATTAGTACTTGAGAACGCATAATGGGTTAATCCCAATTTGATTTCGTTTTATACATTTGGATTTGGGATTATTATTATTTAAATCGAATTGGGTGAATTGTATTTTTCTTTAATTTGCACTTTATCTACTATTTTTGACTTGATCAATCAATGATAGGACTTAGTATCTAAGCTATTCCAATTAATGGCGATTGGATCACCTTGACGGGGGGTTTAGGTACCGAACTAGTTAATGAATGTAGGTTAGAAATTATTGACTCTGACGAGCTTAATTAAACCTATGGCCTATTGGGTAATTTACACTTAAACACTTGAGAGTGGACTATAATCACCCTGACGGGGTTTGTAGCATTTGAGAGTTGCTCCTTAGTCCACCCTGACGGGGGTAAGGAGATTATAGAATCCCGACCAATACAAATTTATCAATTTGTCCCTTAAACAATGTATGAAATGAATGATAGTTAGGTAAACCCTTGCGTCTCTCAAGTACTACCTGCTCTTACTTGCGTATCACTTTTATTTAATTGTGTCTTAGTTATTTATTTACATTTTCGCATTAGTCTTTCATTCCTTAGGATTATTACAAAACCAAACAAACATATTATCTTTATTTGCTTTCATAAGTGCATCAATCATTAATAGATAAGCATTGTAGTCAACCATCCCGTCCTTGGAACGAAACTGTTTTATCAACTATATTACTTGGGACAACCGTACACTTGCGGTTGTGGTTCGATTATTATTTGCATTTATTTAGAACACACAAAGGACCACCAAGTTTTTGGCGCCGCTGCCGGGGACGGTAGCGTGTGACCACGGTGTTTATCCTTTAGTGATAGTGCATTTATTTTATTTTATCAGTTTTACGCTTTTTGTTTAGTTTCTTTTCAGGTTTTTAGGTTTGGTGTATGCGAAGAAGACTATTCAAGGATCTAGAGCCAACACCTCCGATCCTTAATAATCCAGAATCATTAATCAGACTTGCTAACAAGAGAAGGAAAGAACAAGAATCCTTAGAAGTAGAAGAATTAATTCACAGAATGGAGGACATTAATATTCAGAATCAACAAAACAATAACGGACAAGCTCAAATAGTGATGAATCAAGATCCTTGGTTTACTAATGGTCCACCAGAAGTTCCATTCCGTGCTCCTGCTATAGGAGTAGGTGCTCCAGATATAAATGTTCCGAAGTTTCGTTTAGATTCGGGTATGTTAGCTCAATTCCAAAACTTTGGAAATTTTCGTGGTAGAGTTGGAGAAGATCCTCTTAGAGCAGTACAGAAATTTAAGCAGATATGTGATGCTTACATCACACAAGGGGTTTCAAGAGAACAACTGTATTTTGCTGCGTTTCGATTTTTTGTTATTGATGGAGCGAGTGAATGGCACGATACACAAGATCCTACAAAGATAACCAACTGGGATCAATTAGAGACTGCTTTCTTTGATAGATATTACCCAAGTAACATGAGGTTAGATGCTGAATTAGAATTAACACATTTCCGTCAAGAATATGATGAAACTTTGGGTAAGAGTTGGACAAGATTTCAGATGTGTTTACGTAGAGTTCCCAATCATGGCTTTTCAGAACAACAACAGTTAAAAATCTTTTATAGAGGCCTTGATGGAACTTCAAGAGAGAAATTGGATATGCTATGTGGTGCAGGTTTTCTTCAAGTTCAACCCGCTCATGCAAAGATCATCTTAGAGAGAACAGTCAAGAATGAAGTGGGATGGAATTCAGTAAGAACACCAGTTAAGGGAGTGAATAACGTAGATATGGAAGAGAAATTTGCTACGCTTGAGAATAAGATTCAGAATACCATAGAGCAACAATTGAAGCAGCTTACTTTAGCTGTAAAAGAAGGATTTTCGGTTAAGAAGGTAGTTGTGCATGCTGCACAAGAGGTTTATATGTGTTCGATTTGCAAAGTAGATGATCATGATGAGGAAGGTTGTCCGAATAACCAAGAATCCGTGATGTTTATGTCCAATAGAGGTAACTTTAATTCGAGTGGTAATGGATATCAGCTTAACAGAAACCATCCTGGGTTTCAATACTCAAATCCTAATGGGGCAGCCAATCCTACATATGCGTATCAGCCACATCCCCAAGGTAACAACTACAATCCAAGACCACACAACAATTATCAAGGAGGACAGAATCAAAATTATGTTCAGAGACAAGCTCCTCAAGACAATTATGATGACACAATGAATCAAAAAGCCTTACCTGCTCATCCACAAGAAGGAGCAGCTACCCTTCAGAAAACAGTTGAAAGTTTAATCGCTCTTCAGACACAAGCTATGGAACGTCAAAATGCAATCGAAGCTAATATGAATTTGTTCCAGAATCAACTAAGCCAAATAAATAAACAACTGAATCAACGTCCACACGGGCAACTTCCTAGCGATACTGAGAATCCAATCCAAATCGAAGATTGTAAAGCTATTACTCTCAGAAGTGGTAAGAACCTTCCTCCACCTCCTTTTCCGATTATGAAAGAAAAGGAAGTTAGAAAAGAAAAAGAGGTGGTGACTGAAGATAAAGAAGTTGAAGTGGAAGAAGTGGAGAGGCCTAATGAAATTCCGAAGAAGAAAGATGATACTATAATAAGCCGTCCTCCTCCACCATTTCCATCAAGAGTTCAAAAGAAGGGTGATATGGCTGATTATCAAAAATTCTTTAACAAGGTAAGAGGTCTTAGCATAAATATTCCGTTGTTAGAAGCTATTCGAGATGTGCCCAAGTATGCTAAGTTTTTGAAAAGAGCCCTCACCAACAAAAGGCCGTATTGTGATAATGAGATGATTGGTCTCCCTGAGGAATGTAGTGCTATTTGTCAAGGTAAATTACCTCCAAAGTTAGTTGATCCTGGGAGCTTTACGATTCCGATATCTATTGGTAATGAATGGAGAGGTAAGGCACTATGTGATTTGGGTGCAAGCATAAATCTTATGCCCAAATCAATCTTTGATAAGCTTAATATTGAAGCAAGACCCACTTCTATGGTCTTGCAAATGGCGGATCGATCTCTTGCACATCCAGAAGGCCGAATCGAAGATGTCCTCGTTAAGGCAGGTACGTTAATTTTTCCCGCTGATTTCGTTATACTTGATTACGACGCGGATAGGAATGTCCCCATTATTTTGGGAAGACCATTCCTAGCCACGGGGCGTACCTTGATTGATGTAGAAAATGGCGAAATGATTATGAGAATCCAAGACGAGGAAATGAAGTTTAATGTGTTCAGACCAATGAAATTTCCAGATGCAAAGGAGGATTGTTTTCGTGTAGATGTTGTTAAACAGGTACCAAAAGAGCCAACTAAGGTTGTGGAAACCTTAGGGGTGGAGGAAAAAGAACTAAGAAAGAAACCACCGATCAAAGTTCCTCCAAATCCTAAGAGAAATCCACCACCCAATCTTGCGAAGAAGAAAGAGAAAACACGTGTCACGAAGGTTCCGAAGGAACCTAAGAAGGAAAGGAAGAAAAAGGAGTTTAAAGTAGGCGAAGAAGTTGCTATGAAAAATCCTAAACCTCCTCCAAAGACATGTGAATCAAAAAGCTCTTGGCTTGGACCATTCATGGTCACGAAGGTTATCTCAGATAAACTAGTGGGAATAAAAGCTAAGGGATGCAAATTTCGAGTTGCAAATATTGACAACCTCACTCACTGCTGGGGAGGTTATGTCAATGACTAAAGGAATGAGGTAACCCGTCGAGCTTAACGACGTTAAACAAAAGCCATTTCTTGTATATTAGTTTAAGTTCTTATTTTTCGTAGTTTAAAGTAGTTTGATTTTCGTTAATTTAGTGTTTATTATTAAGAAATGAGGAAGGGTAGTTGTTTTTGATGATTTCAGGGGTATAATGGTCATGAGTTTGGGGTCAAAACGATGAGAAAACGGAAAATTATGGAGTCAACAGCAGGTTTGACCGGCTAGCCGGCGAGCTGGTCGGCATACCGGCCAAAAACGCTGAAGACCCCCAAACTCTCTGACCACTGCGTCAGCGATGACGCAGCATTGCTGCGTCACCATTCGCGCCAGCGAGAAATCCACCGGCAAGCCGGCGAATCCGCCGGCTAGCCGGCCAACTGGAGGAAGAGTTTCTGGTCCTTGCGTCAGCGACGACGCAAGGTTGCTGCGTCTCGAAATGCGCCATCGACATTTCGCCGGCATGCCGGCGTATCCGCCGGCTAGCCGGCCGAAGAAGCTGGACTTTCTGATCACTGCGTCAGCGACGACGCAAGAGGCTTGCGTCAGAGGTTAAAAAAATAAAAAAAAATAAAAAAGATGCTAAGCCTCCAGTGACAAATCCTAGCCTCCAACTACTCCGAGAATCATCATCAAAACAACATCATACCACCAATCCTTCCCTCTAAACATCATCCAAGATCACAATCAAACCATTAAACTTCCAAAATACCAAAGCTTCACACTTTAATCCGAAGTTTTCTTTCACCAAAGCTAAAATTTATCCATTAAACCTTTCCCAAACCTTGAAATATCCATGACCCAGCGCTAAACAATCCATAATTCAAACCCAAACCTTCAAGAACACTACAATCACAATTTTATCCAAAACTTTTGAGGGTCTTGAAGCTTTGAGTTTGGGGTCATCGGAGATGACCATAAAGGTTAGGAAAGCTACGAAGAACATGGTAACGAAAGAAAAATTGGGTATTGAGGAAGATTTTGATAGAAGAGACGATGCTTAGAGGGCAAGTAATAAATGAAAACGTGAGAAATTTGAAGAAGTTCGAGGTGATGAAGAGCACTTTAAAAGCAACCATTGATGAAGAATTCAAAACCTCAACTTGAATGCAACACCGACACCAGCCTCGCGCTGGTTAAGATACGTTTTCTTTCCCTTCTCATTTAGTGTAAATTATTTTATTGCTTTGAGTCTTTTCGAGTCGTGGGGACACGACTCATTTTTGAGTTTGGGGTGGGGTTCGTTGCCTCATCCCAGTTTTTATGTGTTTAGTTGTTTAAATTGCTTTCAATAAAATAATTTTCGGAGTTGCGTTTGACTATAGAAAATTTTAAATGTCCCTTTAAGCATACTTTTGATGAATCTATGATAGTAGATAGTGAACTTTAGGGAATAACATAAAACGCACTTACAATTGCATGCGAACATAGGTAATTAATAGGAAAAATTAATGAACAATGCAAATGAAGTAAGCTTGTACTTAAGGAATATGTTTGGTGTGTAGAACGTGAAATCCTAATTAGTAGAGAACCCACCTAGATATGAACTAAAGACAAGCTATATACTTAGGAAAATGATAGGGGCAGTTCTTTGTTAGCCATTTGAAGCCTTTTAGCTTGCTATCCCTTATATTATAATTTTATCCGTCTTAGCCCAATTTTGAGCCTAAAGCCTTTTCTTTTGTAGCCACGATATAAGCCCATTATCCTTTAGATTATTAGGCATGACCAAATGACCCGCACTTGAATCACAACCCTGAGACTTGTCTCGAGCTTGAGTTTGGGGTGGAGGGTCCACATTTGGGAAGATACATTGGGAAAGGATTATATGTGTTTGTATTGAGGCACAAAAATGTAGATGATATTATTATTTGTAACCCTTTGCCGGGATTTGAAAAGAAAATAGAGAAAAAGAAAAAAAAAGAGAAAAAGAAAGAAAAATTTATAAGAGACATGACTTTTCACATCAAAATGATGGTCATGGGTATCTTGTACAAAAAAAAGAAGAAGAAAAGAAATGAAAAAAAAGAAAATAAAAAGAAAGAAAGAATAAATAAACCGGCAAAGTGGAATATTTTTGGAAATCATCTTAGTTTTAATTGGGTTGACATGGGGACGCAACATTAGCGCGTCAAATGGGTGAGTGAGAACATTTTTGAGCGTAAACTCAAGCTCGAGGACATTGTTGATGGTAAGTGAGGAGAGAGCCAAAAGCTCACTTCAAATTTACCAAATATACATCCACACCGTCCTTAAGCCAATATTAAAACCGTAAAGACCTCTTGATTCTTAAGTACATAGTGAATTTATAATTCTGTTGATAGGGAATATACTAGGTGGAGCGTTCAAAGCAAGTTAGGATTAATGACCACCCTATAGCCATCATACATAGATGAGTACAAGTGTAACCTTCAAGCATTGCGACTTTAATTTTATGATTGAGATTATTTATGTTTGATGTTGCATGATTAGTGTATGTATATGTTAGTTCTTAATGTTTTCTATATGAGATTTATCTTTAGCATTGCTTTAGGGTTTATTTGCTAGCTTCTATTTTCTCTTGCATCTACTTCACTCCCCTTGTTTTTAGTTTTGCTTTGTCGGGACGACAAAGGTTTGAGTTGGGGGTCTTGATGTCTCCTTAATTGTTCTTATTTTCGACCCTTAGGAGACATCATTTTTGGTGTTTATTTGACTATTTAGATAGACTTTTGGTGCTAATATGCAATAATATGATTTTCCTCTTTTATTTCTAGCGTTTTTGATTTATTAAGCTTTTGCGCGTAATATTGGTATTTTTAGTGTAAAGTTTACAGGTTTTAGATGTTAGCTAGAAGAGGAACCCGAGAAGAAAGTCAAAGATCGTTATATAGAGTCAAGACTTGAAAAGAAATCCCGAAGATATTATTTTTAGAGCTGAAAATCCATTTTCCAGGCTATAGATTGCTGATTTCGAGGTGCTTAAGCGATGATTTAGCTGTTGACCTTTGAAGGGAAATCACTCCTTATCGAGTTACGGAACTTTAGCGACTGGAATGAGGTCAATCGGAGTTATAACGCATCGGGAAAAGCCGTTTTAGTGAAGGTGTATCAGCAGTTACGGGATTTTGGGCTTAGAAATTGGGCTTGGACATTTAATTATTGATTTATTCTTAAGTCCAAGCCCTAATCCGTTTTTAACATTATAAAAGGGCTTTAGACCTCTATTTTCACACACTTCATATTTTTTTCAATATACAACATACGCTTAAGAGTCAGACACCAGAGAAGAAGCTAGAAGCAGGAAGAGAAGAAGCAAGAGCTGGAGACGGTCTATATCTCCACTTCTCAGCCAATTCAATTCCGTAATTAGGTTCTTCTATTTTATTCTGTAAAACATGATGAACCTATTTGTTTCTTTAGTTTTTATCTTTTCAATTATTATGAGCTAAACTAAATTAGTGCTTGAGAACGCATAATGGGTTAATCCCAATTTGATTTCGTTTTATACATTTGGATTTGGGATTATTATTATTTAAATCGAATTGGGTGAATTGTATTTTTCTTTAATTTGCACTTTATCTACTATTTTTGACTTGATCAATCAATGATAGGACTTAGTATCTAAGCTATTCCAATTAGTGGCGATTGGATCACCTTGACGGGGGGTTTAGGTACCGAACTAGTTAATGAATGTAGGTTAGAAATTATTGACTCTGACGAGCTTAATTAAACCTATGGCCTATTGGGTAATTTACACTTAAACACTTGAGAGTGGACTATAATCACCCTGACGGGGTTTGTAGCATTTGAGAGTTGCTCCTTAGTCCACCCTGACGGGGGTAAGGAGATTATAGAATCCCGACCAATACAAATTTACCAATTTGTCCCTTAAACAATGTATGAAATGAATGATAGTTAGGTAAACCCTTGCGTCTCTCAAGTACTACCTGCTCTTACTTGCGTATCACTTTTATTTACTTGTGTCTTAGTTATTTATTTACATTTTCGCATTAGTCTTTCATTCCTTAGGATTATTACAAAACCAAACAAACATATTATCTTTATTTGCTTTCATAAGTGCATCAATCATTAATAGATAAGCATTGTAGTCAACCATCCCGTCCTTGGAACGAATCTGTTTTATCAACTATATTACTTGGGACAACCGTACACTTGCGGTTGTGGTTCGATTATTATTTGCATTTATTTAGAACACACAAAGGACCACCAGGATGCTTTATGTTTAACTTGGTTTGATTTGGATATTTGATCTAGTATGCTATGGTTTTATTTTGGAAATTTAATGTTTAGTTGCTTCAAGTTTATGCTTTGATATTACTAACATTTTCCTTGATGATATAGGTACTATTGCTCTCTTATCCTTGATCTTATCCTATATTGCATTTTAGTCCCTATAGTTTGTTCAAATTTATCTTTGTTCTTAAAATGGTTGAAAAATGCACTTAGGTCCCAAAAAGTTTTTTTTAATTGCTTTTATGTCCCTAAAACTTTTTGAAAAATATTTTTATCACCTATACTTTTCAAAAAATTACATTTTCCCCCTAAATTTCTTAAAAATGACTTCAAATATTTTTTTTAGGGAAAAATTGTAGATCATAGATCAAACTTTTACAAAATTGAAACAAACTCTATGCATTGTGTAAGGGGGAGTTTTTGTTAAATCATATTTAAAAACTCAAATGCTTAGTCAAATCTTTCATCTCATATATTGCAACTAATCGTTTGTGTCATTAGAAAGCATATGAAATGAAAATCTATCGATCAAGGAGTTGGTAAAAAGTCTCTATCTCTTAGCTCTTACAAGTATCTATCTTTGTGCATCTCTTTCTAAAAATTGTTTTAATCTCTAAACTCTTGCACACTCTTAGAATCTTTGTTTAAAAATCTATTCACTTGAGGTTTAGCTCTTCTCCCTTGTTATGGATTATACATTTATTTCGTCTTTTTGATGAAGACAAAGGGGGAGAAATATGTGCACTAAAACACCTTCAAAATTTGCACTTTACAAAAACTCACAAATGCATATCTTTTTCATAAAAATACACTTTGACTTAATGCTTTTTGTGAGGGGGAGTTTGACTCCATATGTGTTTTAGTGATTGATTTGTCATCATCAAAAAGGGGGAGATTGTTGGCTTATTTCCCCCATCGATTAGGTGTTTTAATGTGACAAATCATCTATTGTTTAGTGTGCTTATTTCACTTTATTATCTTGCACTCTAAATCATCAAAAAGCACAATTGACATCATTTTGATCAAAGCTTAATTATCTTATCCTTAGTAGCTAATTCTCTTACCATCACTTTTAACCTTATCTTATGTGTACATTGAGAATTAGCTTTCATGATCAACAACAAAGTTTCTTAAAATGATGTTTACAACAACTCTCGTGAAGAAAACTTTTCCATCCGAGCAACGAATCAAAATATCATAAATCTCCAAGTCAGTAAGAACCGGGTACCCGCATTTGGGAAAACCGGGAACCCGGTTTGGTGAAGCTCAAGTCAACATCAAGTTAATATAGCCGTTTTATAGCCGTTGCAATTGAAACCGGGTACCCGCATTTGGGAAACCGGGAACCCGGTTTGGAACAAAGTTCACCATCAACTTTATATCCGTTGGGGACTTTCTTGTGCTATAAATATGGGCTCTTTGAAGGAGAAACACACCTCTAACACTTCAACTATTATACATATCATTATCATACAAAGTTAGAGGTCTCAAGCTATCAAAGTTAATTATCCAAGCTTGATCAAGAGCTTAAACCAATAAGCTTCAAAGTTATTATCTACTCAAGAGGAGTTTACATGCTTATAGTCATATCTACTCTTTAGGAGATTATCTAGCAAAGTTGTTTGCACCCCTTTAAACACTTTGTATCTATCCTCTTAAGTCTAGGTCTTGTAATAGATAGATTAAGAGAGAATTCAAGTATAGGGAGTATACTTGGTATCCTTGTGTTGTGATTACACAAGTGTTTGTCCTTCGTGGTTTCGAAGAGGTTGTCCTTGTGTTGCGATAGCACAAGTGTTTGTCCTTCGTGTTATCGAAGAGGTTGTAAGGGTTATTGTGTTCTCGACCCGGTTAAGAGAGACACGGAAGCTTAGTGAAAAGCTTGAAATCCTAAGGAGGCTTCCTTAGGTAGTGGATGTAGGGAAACCGAACCACTATAAATCTCGTGTATCTTTCTATCCCTACTCTATTTACTTTCCGCACTTTATATGTTTGATTACTCGCTAGTATAAATATCGTAATAATGTTTATCTAGTTAATCAACCTATTGTCATCTAGAGTAGTAAGAAAATAGAAACTCGTTTTACATGTTAAACTTATATATCGAACCTCTAGCTTATCCTATGCATGATCCCATAAGTGTTTGATATATTAGTTGTCTTAGAAGTTTCTTTCATAAACTTATATTTATCCAAAAGATTTTTTAAATAGGCATTAATCTTATTAGTAATCCTATTCACCCCCCCCCCCCCCCTCTAGGACTTTCACAAAGAAGACGATGCAGAGGTAGGGGGTTAATTATAACGTAGGTAGAGCTGTAAATGTACCAAGCCGCTCGCGAGCAGCTCGAGCTCGGCTCGGAGAAAAGCTTGTTCGAGATCGGCTCGAATATAAACAAGCTCAAACTCCATTTTAAGTTCGATAAGTAAACGAGTCTGCTCGAGCTCGGCTCGCGAGCTCGTTTAAGATTATGAATTATAAATTAATTGGTGGAAAAGTACTTCTATGAGGTTTAAAGTGTTGTCCCAACTAGCCAAACATGTGCTGGTTGTTCCAGTTTCAACTGTGGCGTCTGAATCAGCCTTTAGCACTAGTGGGAGAGTACTTGATCAATTCAGGAGTTCTTTGTCCCCTAAAACTGTTGAAACTTTAATTTGTACTCAAAATTGGCTCAGAGCTTCTCTTCCAATTAATCTTGGAACATCAAAACAACTTGTGGAAGACTTGGAAGCTGAATTGGGTAAATTTTCAATACTTAACTAATTATTTTTTTGCAATTCGCGAGTCTAACTTGAAATTTTTAATGTTATCTAACTTGAATCTTTTTTCTTATATAGGTTATTATGGAATAGATGAATTAAATTTGAGTGAAAGTCCCCAATCCACTCTAACTAATTCAATGAATTAGCCAATAACCTTATGTGAGTTATACATCAGTTTCATACTATAATAACTTGCATTTCACTATACTTGTGCATACAGACTAAAGATTGCAACTCATGAGCTTCCTATGATGCAATTTAGGTGGATTTTGATTTGTAAGGGTTTATATTTATGTACAATTGAGCTGAGGAAGGAATTCATTTGAGATGGCAATCTTTTGTCATGCATTTATTAGTTGAAAATTGTAGGTTGTTTTGTAAAACTGACAAAGTCCCTTGTCCCTTAGGTTTATAAAGTGCATGTGATGATTAAAAAATGATCTGAGGCACTAATTAATATCCAATGATGATATAATAATATGAGGATATGAATTTCTTGCTTCTTTCTACATTAAATTATTTACACTTGAATTTGGAACTAAATAAATGAGGCATTTTACAACTCTTATGAAACAGGAAGGAAATGAAACAGGAGGCATTGTACAACTCAACTTTTGGAATGTTTGTATCTTCAAACTCAACTTTTGGAAATGGAAATCAGTGGTGTAGTTTGTTTTTGGAAATGTTTGCCTTTATTTTTGGTTTTGGATGTATTTTTTTTATGTAATTCAGATAAATTTGATGATTTGCGAATATAATATCTTAATCTATTTGGTTTTGGTGGTTTGAAAGTTTTAAGTTGTAATTCAAGGTTGTTTATTTTGTGTATTTGGTAATTCAAGTAGTTGTTTATCATTGATATGCACTTGAAATGTATTAATTCAAGTTTTTAGGGACCAAATAATAAATAAGCAAAGTGAACCCGATTGGTCCACATAGGTTGTGATAAAAGGGTGATATGATTTGGGATGATATCCAGCATTACTCATATGGAAAATAGAAATAATAGAAGTATAGGATTTTGTGGTTGTCCAGATGCTCGGGGTGTATTCATTTCGAAGAAGAAGATTCAGTTTGCTAGTTTTTGTAGTATAAATGTAATAACTTGGGAACGTATGCTATTTTATAGAACTTTAAGATTTGTTGGTGCTATAACTACATGTAATACTCGTTTGGAAGTGCCTTTTCAAAAGCATTGTTTTTTTTTTTGAAGAAGCACCAATTTGGTGCTTCTTCTAAAAATGCTTTTAAAAAGCACTTAAAAGTGTTTTTACAATTTTAAAAGTGTTTTAAATTCTAAAAAACATTTTTAGGAGAAGCACCAAATTGATGCTTCTTCAAAAAAAAAAACACCTAAAATGATTTTAGATTTCAAAATTATTTTTAATAATTTTTTAAAATTCAAAATTTTATTCAAAAAACATTTTTTTATTCTAAAATGAGCACTTCCAAATTGACCCGTAATATTCCCAACTTAAGCAATTCCATATTTTTTGAGTTATTTCATGTTTATTTTGGCATGAATGATATATTGTGGATATATTTTGAGTTATTATTGAGTTTGAAAATATTTTGTTTGATTATGGTAATACATGGTTAATCCAAACGAATTCTAAATAAATTTACCCAACAAGATTTTTACTCTTGGTAAAACTTACTTAAGGGTTAACTAAGGCCCTTTACTAACTCGGGTGTATTACCTATTTTTTAACATCTCTAAAGAATATCACCAACACAATAATTATTACGAACCCAATTTAAATATGTTATTGAACGTTCGCATAAGCCTTTTTACGAAGAATGACAAAGAAGAAAAAATCTAAAAGTGAAGAAAACGATTGAATAATATGTACTCAAAGCAAGAACCAACAAAAATGTGACAATATTAAATGATTGAATTGAATATGAAAAGTTTAGAAGAAAAATGAAGAAATACTAGATAACAACATATTCATCCTCCAATGATGGTCTAGTTCGAATCTCTGTTGCCATTGGTGCCCTTGTATTCCTTACATTCGCCATCATCAATGGCTCACCTCTATCTGCTGCTACTTCCATTCTTGCCATCTTTCTAACCTTTCTACACTTGTTCAAATATACTAAAATCACCCCAAGAATCACCAATAATAACACCCCACCAATCACACACCCGATGATAAAAATGATATTTGTCCTTTTCTTTCCCTTCCGATTTGCAGGAGTTGGACTTGGACTTGGAACCGATTCGATATTCTCATCCACTATCGAAAAATGACCCTGTTTTCTACTTAAACACACGTTTTGATCAACTACATTATCGAATTCAACTGAACCATGAAGCCCGAAATAGACACATTTAGGCAACCCCAAACCCCCCTTTCGCTTAGGCTTGAAATATGTAAAGTTTATCCTCATTGAATCTAATGATGTTTGAATAAAATCAATCTCGGGTAAATTCTTGGCTGATAAATCCGAACCATTATACGCTAATAAACCCAAAACTGGTGCTAGATAAGTATATCCAGGTAAAGGGTAATATAATTCAGACCAATTTCCAAGATTGTGATATACTAAAACAAGTCTTTCCACGTAAGGCTGTTCAACGAGGCCAATTGGAATTCGAAATTCTTTGTATTTGGTTACACCTCTTCTTCTCAAGCTACCACTTCTTACTCTCATTGCTGCAACTTTAATCCCTGTTAAATTGGTGGGTACATTGCCATTGTATGATACGCCTGTTCTTGGGTTAACCATTCCCCGGAAAGCATAGTCTTGGAGAAGCGAATCAAGACCCGAGGCTGATAATGATATCTCAGGCGTTGGTTGAGCTTTAAGCGTTAGAAAAGAAAAGAATATGTAGAAAAACACTACAAGAAGCATTAGAAAATGAAGATATTGATAAAAATGAGTGTTCTTGGAATGCAATAATTCACCATAAGTACACTTCTTGAAACTAGAATTTGAAATATTGGTAATGTTATGAATGAGAGGAAAGAATTACTACTAAATTGGAAGTTTCAGATTGGGAGGTAATGAGTAATTAAGTATACAGCTGGTGAAGGGAAGACAAGAGGGAAAATCTACCGGATGTGTAATTACTAAGCAAGTAGCCAGTCACATTGAGACAGATGCGCAATAGGATGAAGCAATAAAGTGAGAGGGGGACCTTATATTACCTGGAAAATAGTAATGTTAAAATCTGTCGCTAAATAAACAAAGCTATTAATGCTATTTAGAGAATATGGAATCTCACTGAAATTAGATGAGTCCAATTTGCATGTATCTCGAGGCAGTTTCTTTTTCTGGTAAAATTACCCCCATCTTCTCTCCTTCCATGAATTGAGACAAAATGGAGTTTGAATGGTAGATTAGTTGCATTAATTTGTATACTAAAGTTACTCTATTTTTCAAAAATGTCTAGTGGGTCATTAATTAACGTGGTGCATTGTAGGAGGAGCACGGGTCGAAAACCGATATATGTACCAGAGACTAGGCGAGTGTTAATTTTAAAAACAATTTAATTTTTATTGTATCAACCTATACCCATCAGAGAAGGCGGATTTGGTTCCGGGTGGGAAGGTTTGGTGATGAGGTGGGGTTCGAGTTGGGTAGAGTTTCTGTTGGATCAAAAATCGGGTTTAGATAGATATAACAATATTATATCTTACATTTTAACATTAATTAATTGATTGCCAACTAGGGAGATCGACGAGGGGTCCAACAATACTCTGAATAAGAATTTACAGATAAAGTTGGTGATCGCAAATCCAATCTTTGTGGACTTGCCAACTATGGAGATCAACGAGAGGTCGGCATCAGATTTGCGGACATAGAAACATTAAATCAATCCTCTGACCAACATACTATAGATAAATCGTTGGCTTTTACTCCGACAATAATAACGATAGGGTGCATTTGGTTACTAGTGATCAGGTTCATTCAAACAAAGATGATATCAACACCGGTGTAAAGGGGGAACAACTCATGTGGAAGGGAAAGAAAGTGATACAAGAACGTACAAGGATGTCATGTCTAGAATATCCAATGTCTGCCCATCCACAGTAAGGAGCTAGGAAAATAGTAGCCTCAATGACTATAAAAGGGACTTACAAAACGTGTCTCTTGATACTCACAAAATCAACCCCGGAGTGGGTTCCGCCTACACCATTTACACTGACTAAGGTCGGGGTCTTTTCATTATCAGCTTTGAAGCCAAGACGGATGTGGCACACTTACCATGTTACAGGACTATACAAGTGACATATGCAAGCAACCTCCAAGTGTCATAGGGGTTCTTGCAGTGATCTTGCCTGCTTGGTACTTTGGTCCCTAATCTAGAAGATCTCGAGCATGTAATCATCTTCTTCTACCCAAGAGAATGCCTTTATTTTGATAGCTACCGATTACTTTACCTACAACCGGGTGAGCCTACCTAGCAAAGCGTGGAAAGACTACTTAAAGCTAAGACTCTTTTACTCTCTTACTGTGATTAGCTCGTACTAGTAAGAAGTTGTTCCCGAGCCAGGTTCCCTGGATGATCTTGACACAAAGGAGCTTTACTAAACAGGGGCATAGGTTTAGTGGTTTTCTAGCTTGGTTTTTCTCTTTACCTTCTCACTTGGGGGATGGAAACAAGAGAGGTAAATTGGAGTGGAAGCCAAACAACGAAACTATGAGCTCCCCTCCATCACCGACGTGGTTTGGGTGAGAGCCGGAGAAGAAGAATGTTTTATTTGATACCGTGTTGACCTGCAGGCTGCAGCCCACCAACATTTGTGCTGGATATGTTTGATACGACGGATTATATTATCAATGAGAACAAGACTTACCCCCAACTTATTCAAACAGCAGAACAAAAAAGACAATGATGTAAGGTATGATACCGATCGCTTATTATTTCTTTGCTAGGATATAACGTGGGATATAAATATTTTCTTAATAAAGTCAACCAAATATGGTCTAAGAAAGCGCAAACAGGATTATTAGAAGTTGGCTTTGGGTACTTTATGGAAAAATTTATAAAAGATAAAGATTGTGCCAAAGTGTTAGGTGGAGGGCCCTGGATAGTGCTAGATAGGTACTTAATTGTATGAGCATGAGATCCATCTATTTGTGCCTCAAGAGGCATCATTACTTAGGATGACAGTTTGGGTGGGTTTGTTGTGGCTGAGACCAAAGCAGTTGGTTCAGAAGCAACTAAGATCATTAGATCCCTCAACATGATGAAATCCATTAGGGTAGAACTTGTTGGCTTATCCGAGGGTATATGGGTCATGTGGAATATAGGGAATATTTTGGTCCAAATTTTATTGGTAGGTAAGCAAATTATTAATTTACAAATATCTAGGGACTTGTGTGTTTCGTGGATTCTGTCTGCAGTTTATGGAAGTCAAAAGGATAGTATTGAGAGTCTCTCTGGGAAGCTCTAAAGGTAGCTGCCTGAAATTTAGATAAGCCTTGGCTGGTGGAGTCGAGGGTATTACATCACTTATGGTGAGACCCGAGAGATGGAAAAATAGTTGTGGTCTATTGTATTTGGGGTTCGAAGGGCCGAGATTTACTTGGAGTGACTCGTGGAATTCGGGAATGCGTCATGAAGTGTTCGGACATGATGTACACAACAATCTTTGACAGGAGTGTTTCGAGTTCACCAGAGTTCGACATTTATCATGAGTCTATTCAGACCATATACCGATCCTTATTAGTCTTGATAAACCAAATAGCCAACAAATACAGGCACACCATTTCAAATTTGAGAGTGCTTGGATCCTCCATGATGGGTTCGAGGATTTCGTCTAAGAAAAATGCCAGAAAGATGGAAGCGGAATCCAGATGAATTTAGAGAATATAAGGCAGGAATTAGGAGAGTGGAAAGTCAGCGCATTTTGGGATATTCTTTGAAAGAAGAAAAAACTATTGGCGCGGTTAACAGGTATCCAGAAGACTCTTCAAATATTGAATATTGTATAACAGGTCACTAGTGAGTTTGGAGAAGAAATTTAGTAAAGAGAACGAGATTGTGTTAGAAGAAGAGGAGATGAATTGGTTCTAGAGAGATAGGATAGACTGAGTGTACTCAGACGAATGCAATATTAGATTTTATCATTTGACAGTTTTGATTAAGTAATGAAGTAAAAAAGAGATTCCGAGTTAAAGACAGTAACCATGACGAAACCGTAGATGAGATGCAGAGTGTAAATGGGTTGGAGACTTTGCTATTTTTGTTTGGATGAAAGTAAACCCACACATTTCTCACTACCCAGACTTCAGGTCCTTGATTCAGTTTCGATTGGTATACTATAGGACACGGTATCAGACGAAGAGATTTTAATTGTCTTAAATGAAGTCTCATAAGGTGCTAGGCTCGGACAATATGATAGCAAGTTTCTACCATAAGTTTTCTGATAAAGTGGGACCATCGGTTTGCACCATGATTAGACAGACTCTTGAGCTAGAGGCTTTCCCGAAAGAGGTTCTTGGAACGCTTAATCATCTCATTCCCAAGATTAGTAATCCATAGTAAATCAACGTGAGCTGCAAATTTGCATAAAAGTCCTTGTAAATCGTCTCCAACTGATGTTAATGAGTACATTGGTCTACATCAGAGTAACTTCCTGCCCCACAAATCTACCATTGATAACTTAGTCATGTAGGGAGATTGACTATGTGTTTTGGCATGCAAAGGGAAAGAAGAGCCTATTAAGGTGAATCTGGCAAAGGCTTATGATAAGATTAGTTGGGAGTTTATTCGTGATTCTCTAGAGTCCTTGGGAGTCCCAAGGTGTTGGATCTATTTGATTCTTTCGAGTATGTCAGATAAAGAGCTCAACGACTTATGGAAGAGGAACACTCTAGCGCCACTTAAACCTTAGAGAAAAATTGGACATGTAACCTAGTATCATTGTACCTCTTTGCTCTTTGTATGGAGATATTCTCCTTATTTATCAAGCGTCTCGTGATGAACGGCTCATAGAAGCCCCTTCATTTTTGTTCAGGGGACCCCTTTATCTCATATGTTCTTCATTTATGACATTATTCTCTTTTCCAAAGCTTCCAATCAAAACTTTAATCTTTTGCAGGATTTGCTTAACATTTTTCGTAGTGACGCGGGTCAGACAATTAGCAAGGATAAGTCTTTGATTTACTTCTTGAGAAACGTGGACGAGGATCCAGCAAAGAGTATCGACGTTCATAGTGTATACTTTAAAAGTGATGGATTGAGGAAATACTTAGGGGTTTCCATCCTTTAGGGGAGGAACCGTGAGTATTCTATGGATAGATGGTTAACGGGGTGCATGGAAAATTGGCGGGGGTTGAAAGGAATATATCTCTCGCTAGCGGGGCGTCACACTAACTCATTGGTTCTTTGTGATGCTCATGTACATCATGCAGGTCGAGAAACTGTTGGATTACGTGTGTAAAGAGATTGATCGCATAATGAAAGATTTCGTTTGGGGATCTTCGAAGTTTCAAAGAAGAATCACTTGTATTGCATGGGATAAAATTTGTCTACAAAAGAAAATGGGTGGACCAAGATTTGCAGAGGGTAAGTGTTCGAACAAAAAAAACATTGAGGGTAAGTACTACTAGGTCCAATTATATAAGATGTTACAATGGATGTTCGGTTACATTCTCTCTCTTTCGGTCAACATGCAATGATAAAAGTCAACCTCTTTTTTCTTGCTTGATTCCCCTCAATTTCTCAATGCTTCTCCAGTGCATGTGTTTTCTTTCTTCAAATTAGCATTAGTAGCGGCAATCAGTTGTAGGTGCTAAGTATTTGCTCTTTTCTCGTCTGCTCTCTTGCCTTTGTTCTTTCTTCCTGGGAATTATTTTCAGCTCTTTCTGGCATGGGTTGGTTTCGTGATTGGAGATTAGCTTGGGTTGAGCTGATCCTCCTTCTTAATGTGTGCTTTTTCTGCATCCGTACCCCTATACGTTTTCGTTATACGGCTTATCCAATTCTGATGAATTTATCCGGGCTTGGATTCTACATTCTGCACATTATGTCATGCGTTGATTTGCTCTCATACTATATGATTAATCCGAAATCAATTATTTACAGAAATTGCCATTTGAAGGTTTCTTGGGTTTTTAAGTGCGAAGGAAATGATTTTTCTTATTCGAACTATTGTGATATCGGCGGAATGGCAAGCCATTCATATCTGTTCTTAAGCAATCAATCGGGTTCTAATATTCATGATGATCACGATTTCCAATTCTATATAGCCAAAGGTCGTAGATGGATGTCTTCACTCGAGAATAATTCTGCAACCCTATGGAATCTCTATTCTATTAATAACAAAGTTAATCAAATATTATCATGTTATTTCTGTGAAATTGAAGAACGTAAAGATAAGTCTATCTTCTCTGATCTTGTTAGTTTTCTCTGTATTACTTGTATAGTGATTTATAATGGGCTGATAATCTATGTGCTCCTTAATCTAATAATGGGCTATTTTATTAATTGTGTTTATCTTATATCTAATGGGTTTTATTGGACCCTGCTGCTCTACTATCTCACTAATGGGCTTATGTTTGTCCAATGGACCATAATTAATCTTGTAAAAGCGATGGATCAGCTTAATCTTTCTTTGATCTTATTACTACTCGAAGATATTTTGGATAAGTTTATCAGCGAAGAGATGGAGATGAGGAGATACTACTTTTGCAGTGCGCCCGAGTGTGAAGGCCATTTGAGAGGTGACGATGCTTCGGAGTCTGATTCGGAGGGGGACGCGAAGAACCAGGATTTTCCTGTGATTGAAGGCGTGAACCCAATTAACAACAAGGGTAGCGGCCAGCCCGGAGTGGAAGCGGCCGGCTTTAATGGATAAGTTTATGATTTGGAATTGTCAAGGTGCTAGGGCGACCTCGACAATGAAAATGATTCGCGCCCTGGTCTCGAAGTTTAATCTATCCTTTATTTGTCTTTTGGAGTCACGTGTTAGGTCTTGTAATATCCGGTCGTGTTATTTTCTAAATCCATTCGAGAATAAATTTATAATCAACCCTAGGGGAAGAGCTGATAGGTCTGGGGGGATTGTAATCGCTTGGAAGAATGGTATTAATATAAGTATTTACTTTTCGTGCGAGTGTTATGCAATTTGCTTTGTTTCCGAGCCTCAGTTACCTCCGTGGTTCCTTGTGGTTATTCACGCACCTAATAATCAAAAGGAGAGGGAAGAAATCTTTAATAATATATCTAAATGGATGACAAGTATTAAAGAACCGGTTATTATCGCAGGAGATTTTAACGAAATCTCTCGAGCTTCCGAAAAACAAGGTAAAGTAGCACCTAAACTGGAAAGAATGTTCAAGTTCAACGAATTCATCAACAATAATAATCTCATAGACATATCTTTTAAGGGATGCCATTTCACATGGACAAATAAGAGAAAAGATGGGGAAAATATTAAAGAACGACTTGATAGAGCCCTAGCCTCTGAATCTTGGTGTGTTCTCTTTCCGAACTCAATTGTGAAGGTACCGCCGGCCATAGGGTCGGATCATTCACCTATTATAATTCAAAGAGAACCCTATGTTAATAGTAAAAAAAGATATTTTATTTTCGAATCAAGGTGGATGGATAATGCACAATGTAGAGATGTGGTGGATAACGCTTGGAATAAATATCAAAAAACCAATAATATTCACGATTTTATGAAGAAGAAAGAGGAAGCGTGTAAGGCCCTTAAGGAATGGAGCAAGATAACCTTCTGTAATAGTAGGAAAATGCTTGATAAATACCAAAGCATCTTGGAAAAGTTACAAAATGAGGAAAACTCAGAGGAAAATATAAAACGCGAATATGAGATTAAACAGGAAATAGACAATTTATGGAAACAAGAGGAGGCTTTTTGGGCAGACAAAGCTCGTGATGAACATATAAAGAAAGGAGACAAAAATACAAGGTACTTTTTCGCGAAAACTACAATGAGAAGATCTTTGAACAGAATCGAGGCTTTAAAAGACAAAGATGGTGTTTGGTGCGATAACCCTAAAGAAGTCAGACAAATTATACAAGATTTCTTCATGGACTTATATAGTGAAAATCCAATTTCGCATGTCGAGGAAGTTGCGGTTAATACACCCACAAAAATTGATGACAAAACAAACGATTCACTGATTAGAATTCCAGATATGGAGGAAATTAAAGCCGCGGTTTTCGCCATGTCGGGATCCAAAGCGCCAGGACCAGACGGCCTACCGGGTAATTTTTATCAAGAGTTTTGGGATATTCTAAAAGATGATATCTTTAAAATAGTTCATGATTTTTTTGCATTTAACATTCCTCTTGATGATATTAACGATACGCTGATTTCGCTAATTCCCAAAGGAGAAAGCCAGGAATCAATTAAAGATTACCGTCCAATATCCTGTATCAATTTTTGTTATAAAATAATTGCGAAAATATTAGCTCTCAGGCTTCAACCATTGATGGACGCGATCATATCACCGACTCAGTCTGCTTTCATTAAGGGAAGAAGCATACAGGATAATATTCTTATCGCTCAGGAGGTTGGTTTCTTTCTTAAGTCAAAAAGAAGATCTAATAGACATTATGGAGTGGCAAAGATTGACATGGCCAAAGCATACGACCAAGTCAATTGGAGCTTTCTTATGGAAATTCTTAAGAATATTGGCTTTGGAAATAAATTTAGAGATCTCATTTATAATTGTATCTCAACGGTCTCCTATCAAGTTAAAGTAAATGGAGAAAGGATGAAGAAATTTAAACCCTCCCAAGGGATTAGACAAGGCGATCCTCTATCGCCGCTTCTTTTCTCTATGATTACGGAAGGTTTAATAGGTCTTATTAATGCCGAATGTAGAAAAGGTAACATTAAAGGAATCTCATTAGCCAGAGCTGCACCTAGACTAACTCATCTCCTATTCGCGGACGATTCATTATTCTTCATTGAGGTTAACGACAAAGAGGTTGAAGCTTTCAAAGAAGTTCTTCTTAAGTATTGTGAAGCGTCGGGCCAGAGAATCAATTTTAATAAATCTACTATCATGTTCAGCAATGGATTTAGCGAGGATAAAGCAAGGGTTATTGCGCAGAACCTGAATATCACATTTACCAAGTCTATGGGGAAGTATCTAGGGATCCCGTTATCGCTAAAAAGGTCAAAAATTCAAAATTTGCAATATATCACCGATAAGATCATGAGTAAATCCGAAAGTTGGGTTTCTAAACTTCTATCTGATGGCGGTAAGGAAATTCTTATTAAGGCAGTACTTCAGGCAATCCCGAACTATGCTATGTCGATTTTCGAATTCCCGGCAACATTGTGCAAAAAACTTAGTAGCCTCATTGCAAGATTTTGGTGGAACTCTGGTGACAAAAAAAGAATACATTGGGTTAAATGGAAAAAAGTGGCTACGGGAAAGAAGATGGGTGGTATTGGTTTCCGCGAGTTTCAAAAAATGAATCTTGCTTTACTTGCAAAACAAGCATGGAGACTTATTCAAAAACCGGATCTCTTGGTATGTAAAGTTCTCAAAGGCATTTATTATCCTAACTCTAATATCTGGAACGCTAAGCTGAAAAACAAAAGATCTTGGAGCTGGGGAAGCATCTTCAAATGCCTTTCTATTCTAAAAGAAGAATGCATATGGCAAGTTGGAAATGGGTTGTCTATTGACATGTGGGAGGATGTTTGGATTAGACAAGGATACAAATTATCTAAACCGGACGGTTGCGAAATTAAAAAGGTAGCAGAATGCTTCAACAAAAATTTCACCAATTGGGATTTTGATATTTTGAAGGATTTCTGTACCTCAAGAGACTTGATGGACATTAGAAAGGTGCCTATTATGCAACTGGATAAAGAGGACTATATTGTTTGGCCGTTCACAAAGGATGGCATTTACTCAACGAAATCAGGGTACCACAGATTAGCAATTAAAGAAATGGATAAGAAAGGTGAATCTTCGAGAGAAGGCGAGATGAACAATGACAATCAAGCATGGGATATGGCATGGAACTCTAACCTACCTCTTAAGATAAAGAATTTTATTTGGAAAATTTTCAATAATGCGATTCCGACAAAGGTAAATCTTAAGAAGAGGAAGTGTATGGAATGCAGCACATGTGAATGGTGCGAGACTGCGGATGAAGATATAATGCATCTTTTTATTAATTGTCCGTTGAGTAGGGCCGTTTGGGCTAATTCTCAATTACAGTGTAGAACCGATACAGACTTCAAAGGAAACATCAAAGAATGGGCTCATACTATTATTTCAAATTATTCAAAAAATGGATGGGATAAAAGACAAGTCTCGGCAACAATTTTTGCTACAATCTGGAATATTTGGAAGGCAAGAATGAGTGGGCATTTCGAGAAGAAAAGATGGAATATTAAGGAAATTAATGGGAAAACAAAGGAACTACTAAAATTTCTTTTCGCTGAGAAACATATAAAAAAAGGAATAGCAAGTGAAGAAATGAAAGAAAACGAGGAAATCGATGACCCGTTTAGCGATGATGAGGCCGAGGTTCTATGGATGAGCGATGCGGCTTTTAATAACAGCTGGGAACCGTCAGGCATTGTTGCCATTGGAGCAGATAGAGACGGGAAAATTGTGCAGAAGGTCATTAAACGCGCAAGAGTTAATTCCGCGGCTGTGGGTGAAAGTTGGGCAATCCTCCTTGCTATGAGGGCGGCCGCTGAACGCAAGTCACAGAATAGTTCTTTCTATTCTGACAACCTTGAAGTAGTTCAAGGAATTACCAATGGTAAATGCGCTAATTGGCAAACCAAGCCGATGATTTGTGAAGCGCTAGGGTGGATGAAAAAATTTCCGAGATGGAAGGTTAAACATATCAAAAGGGATTTCAATCTTATTGCGGATTTATCAGCGAAGATTACTAAGAAGGGCATCAACATTTCAGACGCTCCATCTTCCTCTATTATGGAATTCTATAATTATATTTCTAGGATCAAAATGTAACTTTTAACTTGATTATGACAAAAAAAAAAAAAAAAAAAAAAAAAAAAAAAAAAAAAAAAAAAAAAAAAAAAAAAAAAAGGACCAAGATTTGCAAGGTGGAAGACATGAACCGCGCAATAAGACTTCCATCGAATATATTGGATAGTCCAATATATAAATCATGATCATTAGATGTAATAACAAGACACATGTCTATAGATTAAGAGAATTGCTATATATCACCCCTATTTGCTTCACCCTTATTTCACCTCCTATGTGTCACCTTATGTGACACAAAACAAAAGAGAGAAAATAAATAAATGGGAGAGAGAAACGATTTGATTGGTGCTCAAAACCTCCACGTAGGAGGTGAAACAAAAAAGGGTGATATATATCTTTACTCATAGATTAATTTATGTAATTCTAAAAAACATGAGTCATGTGTCATAATATAAATGGCTAATTCTAATATTGGTCTATCTAATATTGGATTGAAAAATTTTCTTTTCATTTATTAGCATAAAATATGGGCAAGTCTAGTTTATGTGGTTTTTGGGATGGAATTTTTATAATCGTGCCGCTATTGAATTTTTTTAAAGGATTGGCTGGGCCCAAAGAGCCGATCCGACTTAAAAACCCAGCCTTATTGGACCCGGTAAGGCAGTTTAGTCGGCAGGTTTTGGTTTTTTTATCTACCACCCCATAGGTGATACTTTTACAGTGGAATTCCCACCATAGGGTAATCTACTCCCACAAGATTCGTAACCTCACCCAATAGGTCGCCAGCAAGACAATAGTTACAAAGCATATCAATTTAACTACCCCTGAGGCAATGTATGCCACTTGTCATCAAGAAAGTACGAATCAGTAAATGGATAAAAGATCAAATTAACATAAATATACAATTTAAAAATCAACCACGTGAGAAATGCTTCAACGTTACAGAGTGTTTCCATTCTCTTTCTTTGTATACAACACAAATGTCATATCCCAACCCACTAGTACATCATAATTTATAACACCCAAATATCAAGAGAAACAAAAAAAAATGTAATTTTAATATTACATTTCAAAGCATTGTTGGAAAAGTGGTGGATATCATAAAATCAAATCAAAATCATCAATGTCTTTCCACATGTTCTTCAGAAGAAACATCTATAGAAGAACTTTGTCTAGAAACAGCCTTAATACCCGAGGGACCCACACCTTGATCAGAAGCCACTGAAGTAGGGACAGAGAAGGAAATTGTAGTAGGTGATGTACCTCGAGAACGTGCCATTGGACCCTTCATTGGGTAAACTTCAGAAACTTCTTCACTATTTTCATCAAGATATACAACATCTTGCATAGTAAGCTGATGATATTCAACAATTTCCCTTAAGAAACGATTCTCTCTAGCAAGTACTGAATTCTCTTGTGCCAAACGAGCCTTCTCCGCTAAAAGTGTCTCCAATTGAAGCCTTATCTGATAACCAAAACAAAATTATTAATCTCTCTCTGTCATAAAAAAAGTGAAAAAAAATATTAAAATTAGCAAAATACCAAATCATCATCTTCTATATTATCTCCTTTTTCACGACTTTCTCTAAGCATTCTATTTTCTTCCTCTAATTGAGCACAACGTTCCTTTGCAAACGCCAGATCAGCTTTTACAGTCTTGAGTTCACGTAAAAGTAGTTTAGCTTTAGCTGCCATTGCCATTGCAACCTGAAAAAAATTGAAAAAGACTAAATCATCAGCATGAAGTTAAGACTTAAGACTAGTTTACTTAGTAAAATGTACAAATATTTAATTAAAAATAAAATGGCAAACCCCGTAATTTTTATGATTTAATTAAAGTTAGACAGTTGCGACCTTACGTCTCGAGATGCCTTGAGTTGAGTTTCCACATCAGTTTGAGTCTGAAGCTGCTGCTTTACAGGTCTTGATGACTCATTTCCAGGAACATAATTATTATTATTATTATTATTATTAATACTACCCTTTCTTCTTATTTGTAACTTGCGTGTTTCTTGTATTATATCCGCTGTACGATTTTCCACTGCGTTAAAACCCTCCTACAAATAACAAAATGCAACAACTTTATAAAAATCTATTAAACATGAGTTTTACAAAAGATAAAGATGATTGATTACCTCTATTGCATTACCAATTGTGCCCCCGATATAGTTAAGGGATGACGCAATTGCCCCAAACCCCTTACGTGGGCTTTCTTTTGCTTCATACTTTAAACAAATTAAAACTGATTATCATACTTACATAGTAGAAAATGAGCTACTAAGACAGTCTTTAGTTAAAGAGATTCTTTTACCTGATCCCTTGGTACTGTTCTTCCTGGTGCTTCATGTGCTTGGTCAGGATCATCATCAAGCAAGGCTTTAGCTTTCCGAGCTAGAACACCCCAAAATTTTTGTTTAGGTTCGTTAAAGCTTTTCATTGATACATACTCTTGCTTGGATATATCCTACATTAATAAGAAACAAGAAGAAACGAGAATCATGATCATAACTGAAAAAATGGTTAACAAGCCTCAGAATATTCAAGAAACAAAAGTTTACAAATATTTGGCATCGTTTGATTAAAACAATGAGGTATAAAGAGAAATCAACTCAAAGCAACGGGAGGATCAATTGCATCATTGGTCCATGTGCTATGTGATATAGACATTTATACCATGTGCTTTAAAAGACAGTAGATATATCCATCTGTTAATCCAGAAAGTTGCACAATTTATCCTGCCAAATGGCAGATTTGCAATTTAAGTGTATAAGGCAATGGTATGTTTCCCATCTTTTGAAGCACTGAATATATTTTGGCTATTTGCAGATACACAAGGATCAATAAACCCGTTCAACACGTACCACTACTCTCCACTAATCTCGTAACCACTACCAAACAAATGATTCTTAACTGACAACTAGGTATAGGTATAAGTAAGTACTGTGACATTAAACTAATAACGTGTGATAATTAGCCATAAATCAACCAAAGAGTCTGATAAACTGAAGTTACCTCAGTTGAGGATGGAGTAACAGGCGATCGAAGTGGATTAGAGACAGGAGAATAAGCGGAGGAAAGAGATGAGTCGCGATAAGCCGACGAAGCTCTGATGGCTTTGGCGGCGAGGGAAGAGGCTGAAGAAGCCGACGCGGAAGATGAACTCTCATCAGGAGGAGGATTTTGAGGATTCCCGATTTCTCCTCGAAACGTTGAAACCCTAGATACTTGCTGCTTCCTCCTATACGCCATCTTTACAATTCAATTCGATGAAGAACTCGGGAGAATTTTGTATCTGATCCCGATTTCAATTCCGATGATGTAGAGAGGGAAAGAGAGTGTAATCGGGGAATATAAATCTGTAATTAACGTTAATTCCAATCTCAGACTCTTAATAGTATTATTGTTAGCCTCTTTTTTATTTCTATAATTTCTGATTTTCTTTCACATGTCAACGCAAACCGGCACGACCATGCCGGGAACTTGAGATCTGATTCCCTGATTTACTTTTTTAAAATGGTGAGTAATGTAATTTACATAATTGTCCTCCTAGGTTTCTTTGATTTGTTACCGTGGTTAGAATAGGCTATTTCGGATATCAAATCTTATCGCATTTCAAATGTTTTTTTAAATGTATTAAAAAAGAATAAATTGTTTTTTTTCACTTGATGTCCCCATTTTATATGATTAGGTACTTGTCATGCTTGGTTCTATTTCGTTGTTATGGTTAAGAAACCTCTGTAATTGATTTTATAGATTTTTACCTAACAAGTTTTGGAAATCTTTATTCAAAATCAAACATGTTCATTTAATCTAGTTTTTTTACAAAAAGTCAATCAAAAAAATTTAATACTATACGTTATTTTTTTTTTCATACATGAGAGGCTTAAAAACCGTTTAGAACAAAATTACAAGATAAATAAAAATTTATTGGGAGTCTAGTACAACTTTAACAGTCGCACATTCACTCATTTTACTCGTAATAAAATTCCAAAGATAGTCTGGAGGATCTTCGAATTCAACTGGTCTGGTTCATGCACTCACCCCTTCTTTTGCTATACGTTTATTTTCCCATTACCTATTATACCTTTATTTGTAATTTAACTACTATATACAATAAATTAAACACATAAATCACAAACCCGTTTTCAAATCCTTAAAGTCTCTCTCTCTCTCTCTCTCTCTCTCTCTCTCTCTCTCTCTCTCCATTGTCGCAGCCATGGAGTTCAAATATTTTTGCAAAAAATGGTTTGAGCTTGAGTCTTTCATGGTGAATCAGCTGATTCGACTTCGTTTTACACAGGAGATTTGTTGCTTCAGCATCACTTTGTCTCATCATGACTACTCGTTCGTTTTTTTGGCTTTTCATTCGCGTTTCTATGGCTTTTGTTTCCATGTATTCTCGTTCTCATTTCCATGGAGTTTGAGCTCCATTGGTGCATATACAATAGGTGAGTGATTTCGGATCCATAAAAAAACTCGGAAAGCATGGATCCATGGTTGAAAAACTCGAGATACATAGGTAACAGTGTTGGAACTTTGTTACTTTTTGCAACCATGGGTCGTAGGTGGTTCGTAGGTAGATTTATGCAAATCTGGGCTTGAGATCCATGGTCATTTCCGTTCATTAGTTTTTGCAGTCATTAAAGCTTAATGGTTGTCCGAATATGGTTTTTGCGTGAAGGCGATGGCTTTTTGGATCGTGTACTCAACGAATAAGGTTGACGTCGTGCAAGCTATTTTTATTTTTATTTGGTAATTTTATTAATTATTGTAATAAGGTTTTTTAAAAGATTTTTATGTAGAGAGTATTGTTTTATATATTATTAAATGTTGTAATTTTTTCCTTTTCTATGAATAAAAGTTGTGTTTTATTATTCTATTTTTTTATTTAATTGTTATTAGTTGAGCCAACTAACTGTTATACTATACATGCTCAGTAAATTTTGTATCATACTTAGAGAATTCACTGAGTATACTCACTGGTTTTTTCAAACTCAGTGATTTCTTTTGAGTAATCAGTAAAATCTCTAAGTACTCCCGGATGGCGGCGTCTACAGTGGTCAAATTGTTCTCAGTGATTTTTTCGTACTCAATGATTTTCGTCTAAATACTTTGTAAAATCTTAGAGTACTCATACGCCTCGGGTGGCAGCGCTGACCATGGTCGGTCGGTGGTGGTCGGAGCTAAACAATACCGATACTCAATGACTCACTGGGTTGGTGATCCATGCTTAGTGTCACTTTTTTTCTTTATGTTATGTTTGTTTCATTTGAGATTATTTTAGTGTTTGGTCACCCATAAGATTGGGTAGTGTCCTCTTTGAAGAAAAATCGGGCCACATGTTCACTATAGACCATAAAGTTGGTCTCCAAGATCCCATAGGTCAATCACCCTTAATTTTATTGGTTTGTTGGTTTGATCACCAACTTAGTTGGATGGTTGGACAGGTGTATGATGATTATGATCGTAGGAAACTGTTAGCGTCTCATGGGACATCCATGTCAAGTTTTTTCACAATAAGTGCATTTCATAAAAGTAAGAATAAGAAATATATTATAAGCTCAAGGAAATAATAGAAGTAAGAAAACAACACAAAAGAGCTATCAAAAATCTAATATTAGCATATCCCATATTTTTTGAACATATCGGAAATCATTTCCACACTATGAAGGGGTGATATATCTTGCTCCTTGAGCACTTCGCAACGATATCAACTGCCTTGTTGTATGGTCTTCGAATATGAGAGATTTTCCAGGAAGGAAATTTCTCATAAAGACTTTTGATAACGTGAATATTTGGCGCAATATTCCAACATGTAATACCATGAACAGTATGAGACCTTGAGAATAGAAAAAATAGTCGCAATAGCAACTGGTTCAAAATTAGAGATAAAAGAAGTATTACAAAACCATGACATATCATTTGAAGTGACCATTATGTGTATGATCTCCGCTGGATCCTTACTTGTGCTTTTAGAGGGGAGAGAGTTGCTATTGCTTATTAACCAAATATCCCAAATTACATCCTTAATAAGGACATTTGTTTTATTGTTGATCTTTTTCGGATTCCAGCTTTCGTATAAAAATCCTTTACATTTTGAATTTCCAAATATTCTAAACTATAATAAAAACAAAAATGAAGTTAAAATATGATAATCACATCCTCCTTTAGCTAATCCTTGAATAATATTGACAATCCATTCCAAAAAAGAAAGCGGTTCTAAAGTTTTAACACAGATTTAGAGTGATGATAAGCCAAAAACTATGTGCTGAAAAGACAAAAATTAATAAGATGTTCGATATATTCCTCTGCATGGTCGCACCATTCATATGTCTTATTTGGAGCGCATTTTCTTATAAATAAATTTTTCTTCGTTGGTAAAGCTCCTTCACAATATTTCTAGATTAAAATGCAAATTTTTCGTGGTATATGCGCATACCAGATAATTTTCCACGAAATTGGGGATGTTTTTCCAATAAATCCTGACAAGATTCTCAACCTTCCTTTTAAACCAACACATGATACACATATTTAATTGGATACTGGTCCAAGGTAGAGTGCAGGCAGGAAATTTGTTCACTTTATCAATTTGTAGAAGAGGAATTCAAAGGATGCATTCTCTTATAAGACTAGAGAATAGTTGATAAATGATATTTTCGTTCCATATTGGAGAAATAAGAGTTAAAGAGTTAAGTTATCACTTCAATATTTGTATGTCGTGGTTTTTCAGGCTTAAAAATATTATTGATCCATTTATGGTTCTAGATGTTAATGTTCAATCCATTCCTAGCTTGGTGTAAACACTCACTTTTAAGCAAATAAATACCTTGAAATATACTACCTCAGTTCCACAATCTATTTGTTTTAAATATGGCATCCTAGAGGGAAGAGTTCGGATAATATTAATCCTTTAAGAATTTTTGCAGCCATTGAGTCTGGATTGTGAAGAAAGCTCCACACTTGGTTAGCTAAGTGGGCAATTTTCATCTTGTGAAAAAATCAAGACCTTCCAATGATTTGACGACCGTAATATTTTTCCCAAGCCAATAAATGGATTCTTAGCTTGTGTTGCGCATCCCACCAAAATTTAGCAATGAGTAAGGGTGAGCAAATGAGAACCAGAAAAACCAAACCGAACCAAAAGACCAAAAACCGAAAAACCAAATGGTTCAATTTTCAATATTTTAAAATCCAAATTTTTTGGTTCAGTTGGGTTTACTCGCAAAAACCGAACTAACAAAGAAAAAATAGAAAATGTGTGAACTATTGTATAAGAATTGTGTGGGAGAAACTTTTGTTGAGAATTTATCATCTACGTGAAATTATAGTTTTTCTATTCGATGGTGCTATTAGTGAGAATTTTTTGTATATCACTTAACATTATAAGTATCCATTACTTAATTTATTTTATAAATCATGATTGTATGAAGTAGGAAGTAATAGATTTAAATTTATAAATTAAAGTAGTATTGTAAATTAAGATAAGTATTGTTAGATTATAAGTTTTTATTTAATTGATATATTAATAGCCCAAATAGATAAGTAATAGTAACATAATTGTATTGTAATATTAGTCTCTATTGGACAAAGTATTTCAAGGAATGGGGTGAAAAATATTATTGACCAAGCATCCGAATTCGAAGCGAACCAAAACTGAACCGAAATAAACCAATTCGGAACCAAAAACTGAATGTGGAACCAAATGTGAATCACCCGATTTTGGTTAAAAACCAAGACGAACCGAACCATGCTTACCCTTAGCAATGAGTCTAACATGTTGCTTACACATGATTTTCGGACATGGAAAAGCAGACATTGTATAATTAAGGGTGGCTTGAAATATAGCTTTAGTAAGAATCTCATTGCCTCCTTCAGAAAGTAAGGATGAAATTCAAATATGTATTTTAGTAAAAAATTGCTCCTTAATTCAGTTGAAATTCCTAGCTAAAATCTTTTAATATTCAGCGGATACCAAGATATTTACCAAGAGAGACTATTTTTTTATGCTGAGAGAGTCCACCATTGATTGAGAGAAATATTTGGTGTGCCTTTGTTGAAACATATAGATGAATCCTCAAATATATATTTTATAATGCATTTGGTGTCGAATACTTCATAAGCTCTCTTGCATTCGCTAATCCCCACATCAGCCAATCCTCATATGTTGGAAAAGGTTTTGTAAGGTTCTAAACAGGATATGGTAAAGATGTTAAATATCACCCATGAAAATACATAGTGTGGCCATTGACGCTTTAAACGGTGCTAGTCTTGGAAGGCGGGCATGCCAACGGAAGTACGAGATATTAAAGGTGTTGCTGGAATAAGTAAACCCTGTTGAAAAGAGTAAAATTTGATAGTTATTTTTGTAGTTCCAGAATTTCTCCAGTGTTTGATTTTTCAACATCTTTTAGTCAAAAATTGTTTTTCTAATGTATCTGTAAAATCAACTTTGGAAAAGAGTATATATATATGATGTCTCCATTTATTTGATAGATTAATCTAGTCACGAGACATACTTTTATGATTTTTAGTGCTTATTAAATGGATTTTTTCCTATATTAGACAGTTTCACAATTTCTGTCTAGTTTTGGATATTTGTTACTTTTAGAACTATTTGTGCTTAATTTGTGTGTTAAGTGTGCAGCTCTTATGTACTTGGACGATACGAGATCCCAAGACAGGATAAGAAGTTGAGAAATGAGGGTTGAACCCATGTCAAGGTGTTAAATGACCAAAAAGTTACTTTAGGAAAGCGAGAGCATTTACCAGCTAACTTTGGAAATCAGCAAGATAGAGTCACCACGAGCAATTGACGAAAATTCTGGATGAGCCCTTTGGTTTCTGGCTAGTACTTTGAGTCAGAAGAGCATAAAATTTGATAGTTTGTGATTTGGACTTAAGATGAAAAAATTATTAAAGTTGCAGTTGTAGTGGCTCAAACCAGTTCCTTGTTTTAGTAAAACATTTTTGGGTTGACTTGGGTCATTATAAAGGGGTCCATAACGCCAAAAGTATGATGCACCCTATATATAACCGTTTTTAACATTAAAAAAGGGTTTCATTCAGTTTTACATCATTAGAAGAAGCAGAGAAGAGAAGAATGCTTAGGAAGGAGAAGAAATAAAAGTTGCAACCTTATTACACCACTTCTACACAATTCAACGACCATCTTTAGGTAAATTAGTATTAGTTTTTTGTCTTAAACATGATTCTTGTACTTTTACTCTTTAGTTTTATTGCTTCAATTATGAAATAAATCCTTTTAGTTTGAGTTACTTTAGTGTATGATCCTTGATATGACGATTGATTGTTTTTAATACTATTTGGGATACTTTATTTAATTGAATTGGGTATTCACATTTTGTTGCATATAAATTGAGTTTATTAGTTGTTTATATCCTGGTCAAATATAAGCAACCCTTTAATGCCCTAGACTTTCACCTTACTGTGGAGTTTAGGAACCAAAAGAATTCATATTCGTCCGATGTGTATTACTCATCCTGATAGGTTTTGACTAGCCGGATAAACATATAGGTTAAGTACTTTCTAGCGCTGAGTTTTTAGTAATAGTTAGACAACCTTCTAAGTTACCCTTACGGGAGGTAGAAGAGAGTTAGAATCCTGATTAACAAGAATTTCCCAAATTCACCCTTATAACTAGAATCAATCATTGTCACAGTAGGATATTACTTGCAACTTGAGCCATATCTCTCGCCTCCTGTTTTTTGTAGTTTATTTGCTCTATTCGTTTAATAATAATTTATTTTATCTTATTCGCACTTTAGTCATTTAATTATAAAAACCAAACAAATTGTCTTATTTTAATTTCAGTTCTTTGGTAGTAACAACTAAATCATCTATACGATACGACTAAGAACGTGATATTACGATTAACAAATGTAGTCCATATAGAGACGATAACTCTTATACGATCTGTACACTTACGCTTAGTTAAACTCTCTCGAGATGTTGTATCACTAGCGTATTTTACCACACCTTAGGAAACTACAATATACATAATCAAATTCCCCTTTTATAATTGCATCTCTCCATGATTATACAACTTTCCCCTTATCCTTCAACTCTCACTTACCAAATTCATTTCCCTTTGTGTAATTGTACCCCTCTAAATTAATGTTTGTTGGCCACCACGTTTATGATCTTACCATCCTTTAATATTCAAAACCTCACTTTTTCACTCGCTATATGATAGGATACTTGTGAACTTGATATTACTTAATTTACCAATGATCTGACATTCTAGCTATTTGTCTTTCAAGGCCCTTTTCTTCACATAAAGTCGTGAACTTATAATTTCAAATGTTTACCGGTGAGCTGTAAACACATAATCCTTTATTAACCGGTTTCTTATACTATTTTTAAAATTTAAATGCAATTACACCCCACCCCCAACTATCCCAAAAGAATCTGAAGGTGCGGACCTCAAAGGTGTCCTTCTGTTCAACCTTGAAAAGCTAGAAAAACTTGTCTTAACCAAGACAAAACTCCCCATGCTTCCAGCACTTGAGCATCACGAAAGACGCTACGAACATCGAAAAATGCCTCTTTCTCTTCATGGTCATTGTCTATTTCCCGTTACTGACGTTTGTGTTAAATACATACGTATGATCCAACTCTTGAATTGCCTTTTTTTACATAAGTAACACATCGAACATAAACCGAAATCCATCCTGGTACCGAGTAACCGAATCGACAATGAACCATACGGTTTTAATTCGGTTTTGGCCAAAACCGAACAAACTGATAACAGTGATTTATATTCAGTTTCCTTTCCAAATCTTGGTTCTTCCCATATCCAAACACATTGTTATGGGTAAGATGGAAGAATGATAGTTTTTCTAGTCACAGGTCTCAAGATACGATGGCTCATTTTCAAAACTCAAGTCCTCTGTGTTAATCTTTGGGTGTTTCACCCCCCCTTGCTTTTGCAACTTGTCCAGTTGAACCAAGATGTGTTAAAGAGGATTTTTTGTTCGTTACCCATGGTTTATGCCACGTTTTTTGTGTTTATAGTCCTCGAACATTGTAATTAGTTTGATTTGTCATCAATAAAATGTTTTACTTTGAAACAAAATAAAATAAAATTGGGGTGATATCATGTATAACTCCAAAAAAACATTATATAACAAAATGAAATCTACTTGACCGACAAAACTAAAACAATTTTCTGGCAATAGGAAGTGAGAAAAATGCCTAACACTGAGACGGTAATAAACAAATAAACTGAGCTAGTAATATAGACATAAAACATAAGTACTTATAAAGAATATGCATGATGAACATCGATTTAGGGAGGGCATGTTGAGGCTCCCCATATATAACTTATATAGATAAAGCTAGAGAATTTCATGCCTCCAATTTAATGGCAGAATCAATCACATCTATAGTCGAATTTTGTTGTGCCCAAAGCTGTGCATATCGCCCTGACTTTGACACAAGAACATCATGTGGACCTTGTTCCACCACTTTCCCACTCTCCAACACTATAATCTGGTAGTTTTCATCAAATCATATTTTTCATCAATAAATGGTGTGCTTATAGTAAATTGAGCGTATAAATTGGAAAACATACCTCATCGCATTGCATAGCAGTTGTAAGTCTATGAGCAATAAAAACAGATGTTCTATTATTAGCAAGTGTCTTCAATGCATTTAAGATTTCAGCTTCTGTTGTACTATCAAGTGCACTCGTAGCTTCATCACATAGCCTTTAACACAAGTCAAAGATGAAATACATTATTCCCACTCTCTATCTAATGAGAGTGTAAAGTGAACTTACAAAATCGGAGGCGCTTTCAAAAATGCTCTAGCTAGTGCCACCCGTTGCTTTTCACCACCACTTAACTGCAATGAGGTTATTTAATATTCACACTAGAAGACGAAACAATAAAAAAAAAAAACACACACACACACAAACACACAGAGACACACCTTGAGTCCTCTTTCCCCAACCTCAGTAGAATATTGTTGCGGGAATTTCATAATAGTGTCATGAATTGCTGCTCTTCGAGCTGCATCATATACCTAAACAAATAAAAAGATAAAAAAATAAACGATTAATGAAAATAAGAGAGATTTATGAATAAAAGTAGATGATTAAGATATGAGACCTCCTCCTCAGTAGCTGAAAGACGGCCATAACGGATATTATGAAATATTGTATCGTTAAATAGTACCTGAAAATAAAGTAAAATACATTTTCGATATTAAACCCATAAAGCATTACAGTAAAAAAAAAAAAAAAAAAACTTTTACAAACTCACAGTATCTTGTGGTACAACACCAATACATTTTCGAAGACTCTCAGTGGTTGTTCCGCGTATATCTTGACCATCTATTCGTATCTGTTAAAACATTAACCTTTTCTAATTTAATAAAACATTAAACATTAACTTCACATATCAATGTTATAATACTACTTACACTTCCAGAATTAGTGTCAAAGAACCTGAAGAGCAATCTAAGAATTGTTGACTTTCCTGTAAAAAAAACATGGCACGTGCTTAAAACGTCAAATTAATAAGGGGTAAAGAAGTCAAAACTTACCACTTCCACTTGTTCCAACAATGGCTACACTTTTTCCAGCTGGCACAACAAAAGATACCCCATCAAGAATCTTCCTTTCTGGAAGATAACTATACAGTAAACAAAGTAATAAGTTAATACAATCATATGTGAAAAGCGCAAAGGGCTATAAAAGTAAAAACACACACCTGAAGTGAACATTGTCAAAATGAATGCTACCTCCATCTAATTTCAGAGGCTTTGCATCATCTGCATCTATAATATCAGCTTTTTCCTGTAAATTCACACATTTAGGACCAATATTTAATTATAATCTGGGTAAAAGTGGATATATATATACGTATATATGTATATATATACCTCAAGTAATTGAAACATGGATTTCATATCAACGAGACTTTGTATAGTTTCACGATATACACTACCAAGAAAATTTAATGGAAGTGACAGCTGGAATAAAAGCCCATTCACCATAACCAAATCACCAACTGTCATTGCACCACTCATTATACCATTTGAAGTCAATATCATAGCTGCTGATAAAGCTGTACTAAATATAATATTTTGTCCGAAATTCAAAAATGCAAGACTTCTTTGAGTTTTTAACGCAGCATGTTCATATCCTGAAACAAAGTAAATCATCAGCACAATCATACTTAATCTCATTAGATTAAACAAACAACTTACTATTCAGATATTCATCATATTTGTCAGCTTCATAAGCTTCATTGTTAAAGTACTTCACAGTCTGAAAAGGATAAATAGTCATGTTAATGGGATGTAATTATTATAGAAAGAAAATCATGAAATGTTACCTCATAATTTATAAGAGAATCGATTGCTCTTGTACTTGCATCATTATCAGCTTTATTCATTGCTTTTCTAAACTTGGTTCTCCACTAGAAAGAAACAAAATGGTACAATTTTATAAGAAAGCAAGCTTTTGAGAGAGATTTTAATGGAGGAAAATACACATACCTGAGTTATAGTCAATGTGAATGCAACATATGCAGCTACTGAAAGGGAAGTGATGAATGCAAAGGGTGCTCCAAATTTGTATGCGAGAATACCTGATACCATGGTAATCTGAAAGGCTTTATGTTAATTCTGTTTAAATCACAGTTTATAAAATAAAGTATAAAGTGGAATTTAGATGATTTAATATAAAATAAAGTCATACCTCTAGTATAGTTGGTACAACATTGAATACCATAGAAGAGAGTATAAAATTAATAGCTCGGCTACCACGATCAATAATTCTATTTAGAGCACCAGTTTCTCGACTGTAAATAAACATGTGAACATAAGATTAGCTTTAATACAAAAATTAAAGCGCTTTATAAAGAATTTAATAATCAAATACCTCAGATGATATTGTAGATCAAGCTCATGCAAATGAGCAAAGACCTGTAGAACATGTAAACTGTTATGGCTTGTATATTAATCATTTAATGGAAAAGGATCGAGTTAATAATACCTTTCTAGAAACTGAACGGATTGTTCGCAATGCTACCTTAGAGAACACAGCAGTACGTAATTCTGGAATGAAATTGATTTTTTAATAAATTAGATAGAAGAAATATGTGAGAATCTTTTTTATTTAATTAAAGTAAAAAGTTGATAGTAAAGTACCATTAAAAGCAGCTGCCCCTGTTCTTGCGATACCATATCCAATAAGAACAGCAGCTGGGCTCCAGAATATAGCTAAAGCTGTTGGATTATTAGCAGTAAATTCAGCAAGAGCACTTGCATTTCCATTTGCTGTGGTTAACCAATCAACTGCTAATTTAAACATGAATGGTACTTGTACATTCAATACCTAAATCACATATAAAGAAACAAATTAACAACAAATGTTTGAAGAAAGGGTAGATTTTATCTTAATCTGACCTTAGCACCAACTAATAATCCCAAGGCAGCTATAACTCGAAAACGAAACTCAACATTGTCCTTCATCCACAAGTATTTTGCTAAGGTTGCAATAATTTTGGTATCAGGTATTTGATCAGAAGGATTTACACCTTTTTTCACTACCACTTGCGGCTTTTTATTGCCCACGGAATCATCATTTCCTGCTGATGAGGTTGAAAACGCTGCATACCCATTCGTCGCCAAAGCCTAATTAGAAAAACAACAGAATTAGAGACTAATGCGTACATATAGAAAGAGAGGACGAGAAAGGGAAAAATTACATGGTTTTGGGGGGTTTTGGCGGGAAAATCGGAGAGGAAAGCATGGACGGGTGTGAGGAAGCGTCGTGAGTTGGATGTGTTGGTGCGTAGCTGCCTAGTAATTATGAAGTTTTGAGGAAAAGTATGGTGGCCGGTGGTGAAGTTGTTGAGTATGTTCTCTGTTGCTGGTTTGTTGAAGAAGAGGAGGTGGCGAGCTCTAAAGCACCGCATAGCAACCGTTGCTTGCATTGAATTTTGAGTGACTGAGTGTTTGTGAAAATGCTTGACTCAGTCTTTTCTTTTGAGTTAATACGAGTTGTAGTCAAAAGGACACGTGAGCAGAGACGAGGGGCGAGGCTTAATTACGATTATAGATGGGTTGTTGGTAAAGGGGGGAAAGAATGGAAAAAGACAGGAGGCAGGTAAGACAAGGTCGGGCAGCATAAACCACTTAGTCATCACTAGGGGTGAGCACGGGTCGGGTTTACCCGGGTTGGGGTCTAGGGTAAGGGTAGGGTAATATTGGAAAGTGGTAAATGTTGGAGGGTAAACCCGTGTTAATGGTAAAATAAAAATTACCACGGGTTAAGACGAGTTAACTAACGGGTTACCCGGGTTTTACCCTTGGTAAAATTCATAATTTAATCACAATAAAAAACATAAAACCAAATAAAGTTTAAATGCTACTATTCAATTAAAAGAATTTTTGTTCTTCAAAATAAAGTACATATTAGATAAATTCAAAGAAGAGACGAGGATAAGATTTCGGTGAACGAAGTAGCCAAATGTGTCAAATGGCCAGGTCTTGACCATATACACACACACATATATATATATATATATATATATATATATATATATATTAAATGAACAGTATACGGGTTGGACGGGTCCAACCCGTGTGGTAATGTATAGAAGGTAAACCCGTGGTAAAAAAATTAACATGCCCAAAATTGAAGGGTAAGGTATGTTATAAAATAGGCTAGGGTAATTTTTACCCTGTTTTAGGTCGGTTTTTATTACCCTAACGGGTCGGTTTACCATTTACCACTATTCTGCTCAACCCTAGTCATCACGACCTATTTTCCATATATGGTCCTATTTCAATGATTTTGATACGGCATCAAATATTAGATGAATATTTTATTCAAAATAATGGGATAGAAAAAATATAAAGAACCGAATAAATAGGGAAAGTGTGTAAAAAAGTATAATATTTCGTAAATTATAGTTTTCATATATTGACATCAATATAGTGTTTATCCTAACTTGGAGAAAGAGCATTGACGGGGGCTAATTAAACTAGCTTTATGTGATGGTTAAATGGGTCAAACCGTCGAACAAAACCAAACTCAATATTGATGGCAGTTTCGATGCGTCTAAGGAAACCGCGGGTATTGTTGGTATCTTTAGAGATAGAAACAACTCTTGTATCGCCGGATTTTTAGGAACGTGTTTGTTTGATTCTCCGATAATGTCTGAAATGCTTGCACTTCATTTCGGACTTAGATGGATTATTGGTAAAGGTTACACAAGTGTTTTCATTGAACAGACTCGAGGGAGCTCCATGCGCTAGTGAAGGGCGGTGGGAGCTCAAGTAGTCACTGTGTTTTGGACTCGAGGGAGGTCCATGCGCTAGTGAAGGGCGGTGGGACCTCAAGTAGTCGATGTGAGGTTTTTGCAAAAGAATGTTGGGAGATGTTGTGAGATTACCCCATCTTTGAGCTTAATTTTATATATCGTGAAACTAATTTTTGTGCAGATAAATTAACAAAGGAGGGAGTGTTTACCCACACAGCACCTGTGGTCTTTGAAAACCCTTTGGAATATCTTTGGAACTACATTACGAGAGATAGAATTGAATGTGCAACCGCTAGGGTTGTACTGAACCAATAATAAACTTTCAGTTGTTATCTTGTAATACTGTTCTAAACGGCTTTAATGTCTCACATGTATGCAAAAAAAAAAACATTTTTAGAATAAAAATTAAATTTTCCAAAAATTATTAAAAATAATGTTGAAATGTAGAATCACTATAAGTGTTTTTTTTTAAAACACATATTTGGTGCTTTTTAGGGTAAAAAAACACTTTAAAACATCTAGAAGCATTTTTAAGTGTGTTTTTTTTTTAAAACACTTCCAAACGGGCACTAATTTTTAAACCTTCATGAGATCATTCTAAGAAAGAATTAAATAAAATACTCTATAATCTCAACTATATTTCTACCGCCACTCTGCTTTTTCCGTGCCGCCATGGATGGTGTCTCACTTCTTCTTCCATGGTAGCACCCCCATTTCCTTTATTATTAAATCTTTTCCTAAATTCATAATGACATCTTCATATCCAAAAATTACCTCTCTTGATTGAAAACCCCTCGATAGGTCCAATAGGAAACTTAATCTGGGTTTATTGTCACCTTACTCTTTATTGATGGAGAACAAAGCCAAAGAAGAACCCCCCCGCCCCGTATGGTTGATTTCCAATGGAAACAATTTTTTTCAACGGTGATTACAAGATAGATTATGAACACACCACTTGTTGGGCTACTCTTGATTACCAATTAATCAAGTCTCTCTGGCCTATTGCTTGTAGATGAGCGTAGATTGGTTCATTTATATATATGTTGATTCCTTTTTTGTTATGTTCTTCATATTCGATATATCCCACCAAATGGCAACCCATTGGTTGAACTCAAGAATCCTATCCTAACTACTTGTAATATTCTTGTTGATGTGAGTTATTGCAGGTTGTTCTTTTCGATGGAGCAAGAATCCATACACCGTTCTTATGTATTGGTAAAATTTATTTTGGGTATCCTTATGTGATGTATTTTGTAAAATATAGTAGTGTCTCTTTGTTTATTTGTTATGTTATCTCCTCCTTTCTAAGTGGCTTTGAGCTTGATGTTTTCCCAGTTGTTAAGTATTAGTTGTTTGCAAAGTTAGTCTTTGGAGATTTTGGACCTTCTAAGGGTTTTAGTCTTTCCTTTATTAGTTTTTCCTTTGTTGACCTAGTTAGTATCGAGTCCTTTTTGTCCTTCACCATGGTGGAGTCTCCATTTAGCATTACCCTTGATTGTTGTGTGATGAGTTTGTCGTCCTAATTATCACCACGTCCTATAGCCTCGTAAAATCTCGTGTTATATTACCTATCCTAGTTGACACTCAAATGATGGGAGATGGGTTCTCTTTGAATGGGACCCATCGCTCTATATGGTCAACTTTTCATGAAGTTTTGGAATTTGTTTTTGCTATTTTCGTGGCTCTTTCATATTTTCTCTTAGTTCCATCCATACTCTTGCCTTCTTTGACTCTACATTGGTGTGGAGATGGTACCTTGGTCTTGATGCTCGAGAAGACCCTCAACAATGGAACGAATTCTACTTCTAGGAATCTGACTTGTGATTCATTTTGGGTTTACTCGCTATGTGTTTATCTCTTTTTTTTTTGCCTTCTTGATCAGTTTGGTTATTGTAGACTTGTTTATTTTCATTCTGGACTTGTCATGTCAACCCACATGTAATCTCGTTTAATTTTAATGACAAATCCTTTTATCTAAAAATTATAAGTTACATTTTCACGTTTTCTAGAAAAAAAATCTCTTTGTATACTTTCTTTTCTTTTTTAAGAACAACGAAAGTTTATTTTAGTTTCACGAGAATCGAATCATATTAAATCATTCATACTTTTTACTTGGTTTTGCAAGTAATTGTTTAATATCACAAAGATTTGTGATATAGATTATGTCATTACTTATAAACATTGTATATAATGTGAAGTGTGATGCATTTAGAAATGTTGTGTTTAATTTTCTAACTAGTTATTTGATATGTTAATTGGACCCCAACATCGTTTTGTTTAGATATAAAAGATCTACACTCACGCATACAATCTCTTTATTTAGTATTCTTGTTCCCCCTACTTCAAAACTCTTTGGTTTCTTCTCTTTAGGCTTTGAGAAACTACGCTTTATTTATGGTTGTGTAACCTGATAAGGAATCTTGTATTAATGATATTAAATCGTATTGTTTATATATTTATCTTCATTTTATTATGGAATAGTCTGTATAGTCAACTACTGTTGCTATCTTGGGGTTTTTAGTTTTGATTTGAAATAGTGTGGTTGTAATCATGTAATTTGAAGCATTTAGTAGTACCAGAGTTACTCTTACCAAATCTCAACGTGGAGGTAGGCTTAGATGAACCACGATATACTAGTAGGATCAGATGATAATTAAAGAGAAGCGTCACATATATATATGATGTTACCCATTTATAATCTATCCTCTTCAGTTTTCATACATTTTTCCTCTTATGTTATTTTGTTTGAGTTATCATTGATAACCTCGCATTTATCTCCAAAGATATCTCCCATAAGTGAATGAGATAAAAGGAAAGTCTCAGTTTTGTTCCATGCTTTCCTCTCAAAGAATTATTTCATTATGCTCTTCTACATATTCCAAATAAGGATGAAATTATATGCATTAATGACTTTCTTATCCCACCTTCTTTGATTATAGATACTTATTGTTCTTTGAAGCCAATTTTCTATATTTCCGTTAGTGAAGACATCAATATTCACTTTCAGAAAGGAACTAGCCCAAGTGTTTTTGCTCATGTTGCATTTAAGGCTAAGTCCAATGAACTCCCAATTGTAGCTAAAAGCTACAATTGGGAGTTGACTATCCCAATTTTACACTCCAAGAGACTCAACACAATCAAAAACCCCATTTGAAAACCCCAATTTGAGACTTCAACATAGCTACATCTATGGAAAAAAAAAGTTAGCCATATTTATTTTCTTTTATTTTAAATACTTTTGCTTATGTTGATGTTTATTTTCCTTTTCTTATTTAATTCTTTGACCTTTTGCTTATGTATGTGTTTTATATTTTGATGTGGATTTATTTTTTTAATAATTCAATTTAAATTTTAACAAGTCTTATTTAATATATTTTTAAAAATTTAAAACCAAATTAATCAATTTTAATCTTTGAAAAATATAAATGACATATTTCTAAAATTTATAAAAAATTGATAGAAAATCTTATAATTATAATTTAAATATTAAAAATAATTTCTAATATTTTTTAATATATAAATTATAAATAATCAGATTGCATAAAGATTTAAAAATATTAATAATTAAAATAGAAATAGAAATATTATTGAAATAAAGTTAATTTATAAAAATTTAAAATTGGGGTTTTGAAATAGGGAAGCTGTTAGAACGAATCTATAATAGGGAATTAAAATTTAAGATAAAGTAAGTGTTGACCCCGTAGCTAAATTTCTGACAAACTGTTGGACTTAGCCTAATGGAAGCATGGTTAATGGTTTCGATCACATCTTGACAAAAAAAGCATTTATCATTATCGGCACATTCTCTTTTGAAATAATTTTTCTTTCGATTGTCTAGCAAGTCGACATCGTTTATATATAAATGCTCTAATTATAGTAGGTGCTTAGCGTGCCAAACCATCTTTCAAAGACCATATTTGTCTCTTTGTATATTAAGTTTAGGTTATTCGAATCAGCATCTTCTTTAATAACAATTGTGTGATACTTTAATTTAGTAGAGAACTCTCAAGTTGTTGGGCACTAGTTTATCATAGGAGGTTGGTAATGTAATTTTGGATGAAATCATAATCACCGGTGGTCTTACCATAAATAGTGGATTTTTTTATTACTAATCCATTTAATACATCCCTATTTTAAAATGTCACAACTAGCTTAGAGACTCGTTCAAGCCCACGATTTATTAGTTCTCGGTTTTACGTCTTAAAAAGAGCCATTAGGAAAGTAAATTCCTTTAATGACTTTTGAGACAAGCAGATCTGGTTCTTTCAAGATTCTTCAAACTTGGCTAGTAAGAAGTGCCTTGATTATTTTTTTAAAAAAAAAAAAACATGACCCCCAACTCTCCTTTTGCTTTGTTGGTGGCGATCTTGGTCCATGTTACCCAACTGAATTTCTTTCAATGAGTAGATCCCACCAAAAATTCACTAAAACCTGACATTCTTCATAGTTGTGCAACTACTAGAGTACTAATTAAATCAAAATTTCTTTTCCTTCTTCCAATAATATCAACTCTTTTCATATTTTTAGCTATAAATTATCATACAGCCATTGCTTTGAGTTGACTTTAAATTTGTTATAGAATTCCAAACTTTTACCTAAAAAAATAACTTTACCAAAATTCAGTTTATAAGACATCTCAATCATTATATTATTTGGGGTTCCTCGGCTGGAACAACTATTATAATTTCTTAGGATTATACTTTGTCTCGAGCATTTACAATACAATTGGATACATCTTTGGAAAGCATCCAACTCCTTGGGATTAAGATTAACGAAATATAAGGAGACATCTGAAACAAAAGATGGATACTATTTCGACATTCTTTAGTGATCTTTAAACCTTTTTTGAAAGATAATTTGTTCGATTTAATGTATTGTTTTTAAAATAATTAAAGTAAAAATATGGACTATAACATAAATATTAAATAAATTACACATCAACTGACTAATTTACGCTTCAATTCCATCAATTTTACAACAAAATACCAAATTTGGCAAAAAATGGCATAAACATTTATCGATTAGGACAAAACTAGACACAATTGAAAGATGTAGCAAAAATTGGTGAAACGTGTATAAGATAAGTAATGCTCATGGACTACTTTACTCATAAAAAGAAAAGTAACAAACTCAAAAGCACATAAAAATCATGAAAGAGAGGTACTTAAATAACACAACCACACATACAAATATAATATTACAATACAAGCAAAGATTCTACATTCTGAAACTTAAATAGGGTAATGGAATAACCTTAAACTACATTCTTGTCTTGTGACATGTCAACCAACCTAATCTATGACTCATCACACAAAATAAATAATACAAATACAAATACTAATATACATTCCCTTCTCCTATTTATCTAAATAGAGCAACAATGTCAATTCATAGAGGATCTTAAGCTTCTTCTAGTAGCTTTCGCAATATCTGTTTTCATAAGCCTCGAAGATTGTCTACTAGATTTCGGAGTTTCCAAACCTACAGATTCCGGAATGTCCAAATCTACCCCTACTGAAGGATCCTTTATAGCTCTCTTTATATCTTCTTCTCTAGGTTGAAGTAGTTGAAGTTTTACCTTCTCAATCTGTCACGTACATCATTATTTATAACATATTTCTAAAATTACCTTACAAAAAATAGCTTCTACTGTTATTATTATGTAGTACCAGATAAATATGATGAGTTGAAGAATATGACTCAGCGATTCTTTTCTGTAGTTCATCTGTTTTCTTCTTTGAATATTCAATATTCTCCGTTTCATTTCCTTCTTCTCCTGATTGTTGATATAAAGCTGAAAAAAAAACATATTAATAAACTCGATATTACTACATAATTACAAATTATAATAACATACCTGTTAAGTTTGATAGAACCCAAATTTGTGTAGGAATATCATATAACTTCTTAGCTAATGTAAGAGAAGATCTTAATATATCTTTAGCTTGTCCAGTATCATGAAGAGCAAGTGCTAAACTTCCCAATACAGTTAAATATTGTGAAACTAATTGAAGGTTTCCTAAATGAGTATGTGTTGTTTGTAAACCTGATGCTAATCGAACCCTACAAATTACATTTATTTAATTAATTCAATTCAAAACATTTATTTATTTATTATTATTATTAATTAATAACAATATTATACCTTGCTTCTTGTAAATTCTGTTGCTTCATTAATAAAAACCCGTAAGCAAAAAGAGCACCTGTTTTCTCACGTACTCCAACAAAAGTATCAACTGTTCTAAAAACTGGTCCCACTAAATCAAGAGCCTGTCACATCATAAACTTATATTAAATTAAACATTCCCAATAAGGAAAGTGTGATATTTATATTCATTCATTCACCTTTGCTGAAGATTCTCCATCACCGATACAAATATACGAGACTGAAGCATAGATATGACACATCGCTTGCATTGATTTATTCTCAGTCAACTATATATAACAGTTAACACTATAAGTCAGTTATCTATTTATTCCAATTATACCCCTAACTAAAACATTCATTAAGTAACGTACTCTTGAAGCTTCAACAAAGTGAAAAGCTGCTTCGTTATAGCACCCTACAGAATGAGCATATTGACCTCTCAACATCTCGATAATACTTTCAGAAGTTTGTAAAATAGTTGGAAATCGAATATACCAATCTATCATCTGTATTAAAGCCTGTAACATATATTCAAATAAATAAATTTCTAAAATATTTAATTCAGTTTAAAGATACTAACCTCTTGTGCTTCAATAAATTCAGTTCGTGTAAGCTCTAATGCTACTTTATTTTCAAGAAATTGCATTAAGATCATTAAATATACACCAGACATCCAAATAGCAGAGTGTGATAAATTTGCTTCTGCAAATACACGTTAGTTTATTAACTAATCACACTAACAAATAAAATTACAGCAAAAAAATCAAATCTCAATCTCACCTTTCACCCCTTCAGTAATTCCCAATTTTATCAATTCCTCTGCACAAAAAAATAAAATAACTGATGATCTAAATTATTAACATGTTACTAAAGAGACAAAACCAAACCAAACCAAACCTTGGATAGTTTTAACTCCAGATTGAATTCTTTTCGAACATTCTTTAAAAAGACCTTTAGGGCGACTAAAAACAACTACAGTTAAATCCACGAGGGCATAAATGGCACCTTTTGGTAACCATTCACCATCAATAGGAGGTGGGGCCAGTTGAATTTTATCACCCCATGCACGTTTTACGTTTCCAAAATAAGCTGGTTCTAAAGACTCTTTACTAGCTAAACTCATTCCAGTTATATTAGTAAGTTGCTCTTCAAGTTGAGCTTGTCTTTTAGAAAGAGCTGATCTTTCTCGGAAATTTAAGTCAGTTCGAGATAAACTTTGAGTTAATCCATCGAGTTCTCGTGTAAGTTCTTGAATATTTCGCGTTTTTTGTATATCGGATTTCATAGCAGTGTCTAATTTGTCTACATGTTGTGTAGCATTTTTGTAATCTGATATTCTTAGTAAATAGAATATGTAGAGTAGCTCACTGTAGAATTGTAAACCTAAACATTGTTCTCTCTGTTGAATTAAAATAAACAAATAAGAATTCGAAATTCGATTCATAATTTTACATGATCATTATAAAGTATAGACTTGCCTTATTAATCTCTATAGATTCCCATAAAATGTTGCATCTATTAACAGCTCCTTCGACTAAATTTAAATCATCCCATCTCATGAGATGTACATGTAAAACTGATGTAGCGAAAAACATCTGATACACACAAAACAGATATTGATTTTGCAAAAGTAAACTGTAAACTATAATAATTACGGAAAGATTGAAAGTATTTAATTACCTGCAACTCAGGATAACACATTTCTGTTGCACAAATGTAACCATGATCTAAAGAAGTCATTGATCCTTGATAATCACCTTCGATTATCAAAGCATTTGCAAGCTGAGAATTGAAATTGCATGCCCATAATTTACCAGTGAACCTTACATAGATTAAAAAAATGGTGGTATGAGCGAAATTGGGAGTTATTGATGTATAAAAAAAGTTGGTAACTTTTCCATTAATGTATAAATATAGTGCAGTACAGTGCATACCCATCTCCAGAAGAAGCTGTAAGTTCTAGACCTTTGTTAAGTATTTGTTTTTGTGTTGGAAGAGCACCCACAAGATGGTAACACTGGCTTAATAAGCTATAAGTTCTGCACTTTAGCTCAAAGCAAGCTGGTATTGACTTTAAAAGAAGTTGCTGACATAAAGAATTGAAATACAGAATTAAAATCTTCATACAGGAGTATATTTGGCTATTTTGTGTCAACATTTCAACTGAATTAGTACTTTAGAACTAGTGCAGATATCTGAGTGACAAAGGTACTGTAAAGAAACCAAATTTTCAACTTAATTATACTAATTAGCTAGTGAAAATACTAGCTAGGGCTAAAAAAAAAAATTAATGCCTCAATTATGACAATGTTTAAATTAATCTAAAACCCTAGAAATGCATTGAAATTAAAAAAAGGATAGGAGAAGCGTACAGAGCGTTCGAGGTGAGATTTAGCGTGATTAACGTTGTGAGTGTTCTTAAGAAGTAGAGTAGCGATGCGGAGACGAGTTTTAATTTCGACGATTGGGACAAATGAGACTTGGCTTTGACATATAGCTTCTAAACACTTAACTGCTTTACCTATTTCACCTTTCCTTTCGTGATAATCCGCTAGTCCCCATAGCCCCTCCGCCACCGCCTCCATTTTTCCGCCGCCGTGTCGAAGATGTTGCTGGTTTATCACTTAGTCAACCATGAGAGCAGGTTGGTTTACCTTTCTATTAGACGATGTGTCTAAATATGTTGTATAATTTAACAAAGAACAACAAAGATTGATAATTTTGAGCTTGTAGAAAAAAGTTTAGAGGATCGATATGTATGTCTACAATTCTAAATCGAGCTTGTGAGCTTTTTTGGGGGAAAGCTTAGAAGAAAGCTTGTTCTATTGTGATTTAGTGGGGTGAATTGGAGTCTATTAAATTTTGTTAGTATTTTAAAAATCTATATTATAAGATACAAATAAAAAGTTAAAAAGAACGGTTAAAATTGTTTTTACAGCAAAAAAATATGATCTACGAAGGTTCAAGATCATGCCAAATGTCAAAAAATTAGATAATAAAAAAGGCTATTAACTTCTTTTTTAATCCACTACTTCCAACTTTATTATTTGCAACATACGTGTTCCCGCCCTCCATTATCCTTCTCCATCATCCATCATCCATCATCCATCGTCAATCGTCAAGCGGCAACAAATCGTGGAAGTTTTTTTTTTTTTTTGAAACAGATAAATATATATTAGTACCGGACGAGAAAATCGAATCTAAGGTATTTAACAACATACACACAAATAAAAATAAATACAATACAAAAAGTGAAAACCAAATTACAACACATCCGTAATAAACTTTGCTCCTCCATCGAATCCATCCGAAAACTAGCAAGATCCTTTCCTACGAGCCAAACCATATTGAAACCAACCAACAAAATGAAACCAAAAAACAATGTCCAGGTGGCAGCCACCATCGAGCTGAGGATGGAAAAATCTACCATAACGAAGTCACGAGCTAGTCCAAACTTCCAGATATTATCACCACAATAAAGGGTGAGAAAAAGGGCCGAGGAAAGGTGTAACTCTCTAGATGAAATAAAGACGGCAAGCACGGATAAAATCTCAGATGATATGTAAAGGTACCACCATAAAAAGATAATCAAGCAAAATCTTAGCCCGTTCATCAATCCTAATCAAAGGTCGCACCAACTCAAGAGTAGAAACTTACCAAGGTAGAACAGAGAACATGTGCAAAAAAAAGCTTGGCAAACACCCGTAGAGAAGTGTGACCAATTCTGATCCGCAATGAAGTGTAACCGACTCGAAGCCCTAAATCAGTTCTAACTCTGGGAAACAGCGAAACTATACTGAAAGTGAAAGGTGGATCCCACCGCATCATCTAACCACATCCGATAAAGCCCAGAAACCATTCGCAAAAGCCATTTCTCAATCACATCCCACCAAAGACAAATCTCCACAGAATGGCTTAGCAATCTAATGTTGTGAAAAAACCCTTATGCCTCATTTGTAATCTGTGTTGAGACACCAGTCACATCTCACCAATAAATAAAGAAATAGGAGAAGTCTTACCAGAAGGGGAGTCTGTTTTTCCCTACCAAGCCACCGAAGAAGAATATGACCAGCGAGCAACAAAATCTGCCCAAAAAGGGTTATCTGCCATTGCCACCCCAAGAAATCCAAACTAGCCTTTACGGAGAAGCGACCCAGAAATGGACTCAGACCACACAAAGCAAAACACGGCCCACAAAGTGATTTTTGCGCCTCCACCAAACCGCAAACAATAAAATCCATCAAGGTCGTTATTAAAGCCCGTTGATGAAGTTTCGAACAACCTCCTTATTCTGACCGATTTCATCAAGGTCATGAGCATGGAACAGGGCGTAACCAGACGCAGACTCGTACAGCACGAGTAACTCAGACATTGAAACCGGGGGTTGTAGATCGGAAGGGAAACGAGCACAAGAAACCAAAAAAAAAATAAAAACTTTCGGTATTAGGGTGCGGCCGTAGTCTGGGAAGGAGAAGAGAGAAGGGGCGACAGCGGCAGAGATCTAGGGTTAGGTTTTTTCTTTTCTTTGCAGAGCGTTTGTCTTTTATGATTTTCTATTTTTGATGTTTGTATATCGTCGACATTGACCAAATCGTGGAAGTAATATACTATAAACTGCATTTGTTTCTTGATTTTCACTTTTTTTCCATTTTTTATTAAATTTTCTTGATTTTCACGGTAATTCAATCATTTGTTCTTTATTTTATATTTTATTTCAATTTTATCTCTCTACTGTTTAGATGCTCTCTCGTCTCTCTACTTTCTCTCTCTAAAACCCTTCTTGCAACAATGACTGATTTTGCCCTATGCTCGATTCTAATCCTTAATTGATGACTACTCTCGCTAGTAATGCTTTACCTTTTTATTCTATCTTGTTATCCTCTATTTTTTATGTTTGTATATCGCCGACATTAACCAAATTGTGGAAGTAAAATACTATAAATTGCATTTGTTTCTTGATTTTCACTACTTTCTATTTTTTGTTAAATTTTCTTGATTTTCACGGTAATTCAATCATTTTTTCTTTTTTTTATATTTTATTTCAATTTTATCTCTCTATTGTTTTAGATGCTCTCTATTCTCTCTAGTTTCTCTCTCTAAAACCCTTCTTGCAACAATGACTGGTTTTGCCCTATTTTCGATTCTAATCCCTGATTGATGACTACTCTCGCTAGTAATGCTTTACCTTTTTCCTCTATCTTGTTATCCTTGTTTTATCTTATCCCTTTTAATCATTTAGATTTGAGCTTTCTACCTCATTTATCCTTTTTATTATTCCCTAGTTTTGTTTTCTCCCTCTTTTCCATTCCTGCTTCCTTTATTGTTCCCTCACGTCCCTGTTTTGGAACTACTACGTATCTCCTCTTTATTTTCATTATTGTTGTAGACTTTTCCTTTCTCTTCCTTTCGCTTCCCTATTACCTTATTGATAACCTTCATTATTGTTGCAGAATTTTCTCTCTCTTCCTCTCGCTTCCCTATTAGGTTATTACCTTATTATTAGCCTTTCTTACTTCTCTCTTTCTTCACGCTTCCTTATCTTCTTCGCCACAACTATTCTCTCTCTACTAGCTTCGACTGTCTCTCTTCCTTCTGTTTCCATGCCTTCGTTCACAGTGAATACCATGAAACTAACCCAAAAGTAACAGGACCACGAGATCTACACTCACAAAAACATGATTTTGGACAAGATCCTTACTGCTCAAGAATTTAATCCCTTTACTGTTGAAATCGCTGCTAATAAGTCATGTGGCCCTTAGATCTCATATGCATGTGCTTTCCGCTGGTTTTAATAAGTCCTTCCTTGCTTTCGATTCTAGGGATAACCTTATGAATACATGGTAGTTACCTCATTGGTCTATCAATGGGTACATGCTAGTTCTCCATGCATGGCACTCAGAGATGGCTAGTGAAGAAGCAAACATTTTGATGGCATCAATGTGGTTGTAGTTCTTAGCTCTCCCTTCAGATTATCCCTAATAATGCTAAAGACATATACAAAAATCTAGACTGCAACATCCCCGCGTATGACATTGAGGAGGTTAGTGAAACGGTGAAGTATTCGCGAGTGAGAATTATGTGGATAGTAAAAAAACCCTCTTGTTCCTTTGTTTAAGGTCGATAGACCGTCCCTCCATCAAGCTATCATTAGAGTTATTTATGAGAAGTTAAGCAAGTTTTGTTATAAGGTTTTAGAGTTTTATTGGTAAAAATTAATTAAGGAGGTAAACGGGCTAATTTTAAGCTAAATAGGGAAGTAGAAAAAAATATTAAATAAATAAGACATTAATGATAAGTGGGGCCATAATCAATCATGACCACCACTTATGTTTAGCCAGATTAAATCCTGGTCACCACTTATGTAGGTAAATCTGGACCGTAGAAAAAACTCTGAAATATAATATAACTAGGTATTGCCCGTGCCTTAAGTCACTTCGGAAAAAAAATCTAATGATGTTAGGTGGAGGTGGTGATTGAATAGAAAATAAAGGCATTACAAAAAATAAAATTCTCGCTAGTCATTGTTCATTTTATTTTATTTTAAGAGGATATCTTGAATAGTTCATGGACTAAATTTTAATTACTCCATACATGATAGTGATATTAATGTGAATAATTAAAAAAACTTTTCTTGTTTAAGGCACTACAAAAAATAACACATATGATAAAATGGTTAATATATAATGTGGATGCGCACATGCATGACCAAAACATTTGGCAAAATAAAATTTATTAAATAAAAATACAACCCATTTTACATAACACATAGGTGTAGTTTTCCGTTTTACATAACACGCATGTATATTTTGTTTGACAACCTTTGTTATTAAAGACAATCTAAAACATCTTCACCTTTTGTGTTCATTAAGCAATGGTTTTGTTGTGCCCTCAAATTTCTAAACCAATATATCTGAGACCTCGGATAGCATCTCTCTATTTTTTTCTTCTTTGCGTCTAAGAGCTGCAAATAAGTAAAATATAAGCATGTATAATTAAAAAAAATTAACAAAGTATAAATACGAAATACCATAGCAAGCTTAAATATTGTCAAAATTTTATCAGTGTATCATGCATGTTTGAATATTAGCGCACACGTATACAATATTCTGAGCAGAACTTCCTGAAACCCGGTTTCCCCTCTCAGAAAAGGAAAGAAGTTTCGTAACATATCACTTACCAATGAACACATTTTAAATAATTTGTCCCACCTGAAAACACTCCAATTCTGCATACAAAAAAAAGAAAAATGTTTCAGGGTGTGCGCATTATGTCACACTTAAGTAAAAAAGTAATATTGAACATCTATGAACATGGATTATGGGATCGGAATTGACTCCCGGAGAAGTTGGGTAGTCCTGAATACCGATTTCTTCCAAAATAGAAAGGGTTAATTGCACTTGTAAGGCCTCGCCATACGGTTTCCATGTCAACACTCTTCTTTTTCATGCACACTGCATCAATGATTACTAATGATATTATACATGTATTTATAAATGATTTCTTAGCTCAAATCTCTATGGTTATACAAACCTATAAAGTTCTATTTAAAAATTAACTTACATGGAAAAAAAATCCAAATGCAAGAATTTATTTAAATTCCAAATTCGAAAAGGTAAAAGATCTAAAAACTATTAGATTCTTATTAACTAAATTCACGTATTAATTAAATAATTTGAAGTACCATTACATTATTTAGTGGGAAATAAGGATTTCATATATGTTGAAGTCCCAAACATGAAACTCCATTACTTTACCGAAGACAAATTAATCAGCATTTTCCTTCTTGCTACATCAGCCTTTGCATTCTTTGCTACATCAATTTTTGGTTCTTTTACATGAAAATAGTACAAAAAAACTTAGCTCGTGAATCTTGACTATGCAACGTAATATATAGGAGAAGAGGGAAAACATGAAACATTAACCTAAACAACCATTACACCAATTGCAAACTGAGTCACGGGATGAAATATGACAGGTAATCTTTTGATGATTTTGTATGCATAATCTACAAATAAACATAACATTTAACATCAAACTATTTGAAGAATATATAACATATTAAAATTGGAAATATTGATATATAGAATAAGTCGAATGAAATTGCAGAAATGTCCTTACATTTTTGAGTTGATAGCACTGTACGCCTTATATTATGTAAAAATTGCACTATAGGTCTTATATTATGGTAATAGCTAATAAGAGATTCAAACTTTGTCAGGAAATTTGGATGAAATTCTCCTCTGTTAGAATCTGAATGATCTATATGTTAGTTGAACTCTTCAAATTTTGTGAGTGGCTTCTGGGATAACTTGCAACCATATCTCTGCTTTTACGAATTACATAAATATCCCAAAAAGAAATTAGAAAATGGTCAATTCATATCAAATAAACATAACCGAACTCGATACTTCTATAGATTTAAACAACATAATAATTAAGTAACATTATCCCTAGCATACATCATTCTTCAACCCATAATCTATCTTCTCGATAACTCGAAATTCAGGATCTACATTGATTCTCTATAAAATCTTCTTGAAAAATAATGAGAAAAAACTGGAAAGCTGTTGCGTAAGAGAATTCAAGGTCTGAACTAATACGGAAAAAAAAGTGACGAATTATTCCACTCAAGCAGAAATGTTTCAGTTTAAGAAGACTAAGAAAGAGAAATCTGTAAGAAAAAAAGAGAAACTTGAAGTAGATGTTCTTGAGGTAGAGGCTTTAGCTTCTGGGTTAGGTAAAGGAGATTTAGGCTCGATAAAAGACGAAAAAAGACAGGCAATTAAAGAAGAAAAGCTCGATCCGAGGCTGAGATGAGAAGGAATACATATAAGTCAGCTCATGCTAGAGCACACATTCTCATCTCTATACTCTTATTCATCTTCTTTTCTTCTGTCTTTTCCTTTCTCTATTACAACATCAACAAAATTGTTCGTAAAAAGTAAATAAATCAATATTCAAACAACAAAAGAGAAAAAATCACATACTTATCCATTAAACAGCTTACTAAACGGCCCATATTTACGATCTTTAGCCGCTTCAGAGATCGTTAAACCACTATGATATAATCTTGTGCTTATGATACTGCAAACCACTATTCAGAAAGTCATCATTGTTGAAGCAAGAGTTTTGTAAAATTTGTCACACTGTTAGAGATCAAACATTACTTAATTAATAACCATAACCAAATAAATATTTCCATATTATAAAAATGATAAAACATTCACCTTTACAAAAGAACGAACAAATAGAAGAGATCCTGGAGACCGCTTGGTAATAAAGGAAAAATTGCACAATTAGACCCTGAAATTTCTTCATTTGGGCGGCGAAGAACGATGGCCATGAATTATTCATGAAATGTGTATGAAAGTTTAAAGGGGGATTGAGGAGAAATATAGAGAGGTAGATAATAGTCAAGAGAAGATGGAAGAGATTGAAAGAAAGAGGATTGTGAGCGGTGATGGTGAATGTAGAGAATAGTTAATGATGGTGAAGATATTTAAATGTAGAAACGTCTAATTGGTGGATTATGAGATATTTTTTTTTAGGCGAAAATACTTATATTTAAAAGAAGGAATACAGCTAGAGTTTAACCAACTCCAGCTGTTACAAAATTAGAGTCATTACACAAAATAGGAATAAGTTCTAAAGGCAAATTACAAAACCAATTACAAGATAGAGATTTCCTAGCAAAAGCTTTAACTATCCAATCCGCGGCTTGGTTTGCTGCTCTTCTAATCCCACAGATACGCGGAGAGTGGTGGGCTTTAGCCAAATTTCTGATATCCTCAAGGATTGGCTTGTTCTTCCAAGAACAAGACACGCTGGGGGAATAAATGGCTTGAAGAACTGCTTCAGCATCAGATTCAATACTGACGCAATTAGGTGCTTGGTCTAGAGCAAAAAGTAGCGCGCTACGAATCGCCTTAGCTTCAGCTTCAAAACTTGTGCAGGCTGAGATTTCAGAGGTAAACCCCGTTACCACCTCACCTGCACTATTACGAACCACGGCTGCAGTAAAAGCTTTACCAGGAATAAATGAAGCATCAACATTGATTTTGACAAAGTTCTGGGGAGGTTTGATCCACGAGGGAGATAAGGATTTCCAAATTGGCGTATCAACATTCGATATATGGGGATGACTGGGATGATTTTCAACTTTATAACTCAAAATTTCCCTGCAATGTAGATTCATCAGTATTAGACCTGTATCAAAATTTATAGGGATGTCCTCTATTACTTTTTTATTACGAATGACCCAAATTGACCACAGACACGCAATAATTTTTAGTAAAATCTCTGTCTTTTCTATGGTATTATGGCCATTTGCAACTAATTCTCCAATCCAACTGTTAAGACCTACGGTAGATTGAGGATTCACGCTACAGTGAAGAGGGGATAAAAACCATATTCTCCTAGCCCATTCGCATTGTAGAAACATATGATTGACATCTTCTGTTTCTTTAAGGCAAATATTACACAAATCAGAGCTAGAGCAATTGCGAATAAACCTATTACTCTCCGTAGCTAAAGCATTAGATACTACTTTCCAAAAGAACAATTTAAACTTAGGTGGAGCTTTGGATTTCCAACTAAGATTTAGCAGGTCCTTATTAGGGAAGTAGGAGGGAGAAGGGGACTCATGGGGATCAATGAAGTTCTCCACTAAATATGAATAACCTGACTTACTAGAGTAATTACCATGATTTGTGTAAGGCCAAATCAGGTCAACAGGAACTTCAGTCCAAGGTATATTTAATGCTAATATTTTAGGCACAGTATTAGGGGGAATTAGAGATCTAATAAAGTCCTCTTTCCAGGACTTAGAATTGTTTGATATCAGATCTGCAACTAATTTTGGAAAAGAGGGATCACTACTATAGAAGGTAGGTTTAGGTATAATAGTACCACACCAGTTATCTTCCCATATTAAGGTAGAAAATCCATCTCCAATAGGTTTAATCGAATGAGCTCTGAGGAATTCTTTCCCTTTTACAAGGCTATTCCAAACCCAAGATGCTCCCCTAGGCTTTGGGGCATGGATAAAATCAACATCCTTGAAGTAAATTCCTTTCAGAATTTTGAAAACAAGAGAATCAGGATTAGATAGGATGGACCACGCTTGTTTAGCCAGTAGGGAAGTATTAAATGCCTCAAGGTTTTTGATCCCCAATCCTCCATTGATCTTTGGAGATGTAACTTTATTCCATCTAACCCAGTGGATACCCGACCCATCTTCCTTACCCCACAGAAAGTGGCTAGTCAAAGAATTAATCTTGTTTATAATACCTTTAGGTATAGCCAATAATGACATAAAATAAGTAGGGAATGCATGTATGATTGAGGAAATTAATGTGGCTTTCCCAGCCATCGAAAGGAGGGATTGTTTCCAACCCTTTAATTTCTCAGCTATTTTAGTCACAAGAGTATCCATAGCATTAGTTTTCGAGTTTCCCCACTCGGTTGGGATACCAAGATAAAGTCCAAGATCACTCGTAATTGGCATACGAAAGGAATCCTCAAGTAAATTACGCATATTGGGGGTGGTATTGGGGCTAGGTAGGATTGAAGATTTGTTCAAATTAAGTTTAAGACCAGAGGCAAAACAAAATTTATAGAGAATTTCTTTGAAAACGTGTATTTCTGCTACTGAATTACGTAGAAAAAAGATTGAATCATCTGCAAAAAGCAGATGATGGATAGAAGGACCATTTCTACTTAATTTCAGACCCTTAATAGCTCCAAGATTGAATTCCTTATCTATAAGGGAGGAAAGGAGATTAGACACTATGGAAAAAAGGTAGGGAGATAAAGGATCACCCTGCCTTAGGCCACGTGTAGGGAAAAAAGAACCTGAGGCTTGCCCATTAATAATAACATTGAACTTTACAGAAGTAATACATGATTTAATAAAAGACACCCAACTTTCTGCAAAACCCATTTTAGATAATATTTTCAGGAGACAAGACCAGCTAACTCTATCATAAGCTTTGTGGATATCTGCCTTGATGATAGAATAGCTATCTCGGGAATTGGAACGGAGGTGTTTGAATTTGTGTATAACTTCGTGAACAATGATAATGTTATCATGGATTGATCTGCCTCTGATGAAGGCAGATTGGCAAGGAGAAATAACACGAGGGATTATTGAAGACAATCTGAGCACCATTACTTTGGAGAGAATCTTATACAAAAAATTCGTACAGGAAATGGGCCTAAATTGTTCTATTTTTTGAGGGTTTTTACACTTGGGGATTAAGATAATATTAGTATCATTAATACTATCTAAGGGGATTGAACCAGAAAGGACTCCATTACATATATTCAGGATATCTACCTTTAAGAGGTCCCAGAATTTATGGAAAAAGGCGCCAGGTAAACCATCAGGGCCAGGGGATTTGGAAGGATTGAGTTGCCACGTGGCAACTTTTAGTTCTTCAAGGGTGATTGGGTGCATAAGCATATTATTTTCCTCATCAGAAATTGATGGAGAAATAATATTAAGTATTGGATCAATAGCCCTATCCCCTTCATCCAGATATAAATCATTAAAGAATTTAGTAACATGATTTTTCAGCTCAGGGTAGCCAGAAGTCCAGGAATTATCCTGTTTCATAAGGCTTTCTATCCTATTAGTAGCTCTCCTAATTCTAGTGGATAGATGAAAGAACCTAGTGTTTCTATCACCCAATCTGAGCCATAAGATTCTAGATCTCGTAGCCCAATAGGACTCCTCTAAAGACCAATACTTCTCAATCTCCGAAGAAATTGAGGCATATTCCTCCTTAGAGGAGTCACTTAGGCCCAAAGGGGATAGAGACATCAGTTTCGTCAGTTTATTAGAGAGGAGATTAATCATGGTAGCATTATTCCTAAGATTCGACTTTTTCCATCTTAAAATGGTTTTTCTGCACCTTTTTAATCTTTTACTAAGTTTAACCTGGGGAGGGCCACTAAAATTCTGGGAGCCACTAAGGCAGTTGTTGATAGCCAACTTACAGGATGGGATTTTCATCCAACTAGGATCCAACTTAAAAGTTTTGTGACTATTTTCCGAGGGAGGATCAGATAGATGAAGAACCATAGGGGCATGATCTGAACCTATAGGGGGGGCATTCTGAATCCAAGCGTCAGGGAAAAGTGAGATCCACGAGGGGGAACCCATACCTCTGTCTAATTTTTGTAAAATAAGGTCCCTACTATCCCTATTGTTCCTCCAGGTAAACGTACACCCCTTTACTGGTACTTCCGAAAGGTTATTAAGGGATATATTATTGTTAAAAATCCTCATCTCAGTTAAGTTTTTAGGATTACCCCCTACTTTTTCATGATTAAATCTGATTTCATTAAAATCTCCAATAAAGAAATGAGGGATAGCAGGATAATTAGAGTTCATACTTTTAATAAATTCCCATAACTGATCTTTATTAGATTTCTCAGGCAAAGTGTAAATAAAATGCAGATACCAGTTTGTATTATCAGGGGTAAGTAAAGACAATGAAATATGATTAAGGTCGGAAGAGATTACCTCACAATCCACGTTGTCGACGCTGAATAGGGCTAATCCTCCAGATATTCCAATTGGATCAACACTCCAAACCAGTTTTATTTTTAGCTTTTTCGCCAGCAAAAGTAATTTCTTTCTTTTAGTCTTGGTCTCTGATAGTCCAAGAACCTGGGGTTTTTCCTTAGAGATGATCTCCCTAAGGTTTTGGACTGTCAGGGGGGACCCCGTCCCCTGACAGTTCCAAAAAACGCCTATCATTTCTCTTGTGGGGGTTGCGGATTGCAACCACCCACGTCCACTGGAGCTATCATTTGCAAGGGAGGAACACTAACAGCAATATCAAGAATAGGGACTTCAACCAGATTGTCCTGTGTTTCACTAAACCCAACCTTTTCCTCATGTGTGAGCTTCCTTTTTTTAGCACTCTGACTAACCTTAGAACTTGAAGGAGCAGCCATTCCAACAGCTATATCTACTAACTTAGGTTCCACTTCGCTTTGGATCAAAGATTCTTTTGGGTTTTGACCAGGGGTAACCATTTCTTCACTCAAGTTCTGCCTTTTAACCTCTTTTTCTGGGGATTCTTCCATGGGAGAGCTAATTGAGTTTGCATCAATCGGAGGAGGGATAATTGTTGGAAGAGTTGGGGAAATAGACGGAGATTTCTGATCTTGCTTAGGATTAGGAGTGGGGTTAGGAGTGTGGAACACCGTTGGGCTACGAGTTTTTTCCTCTTCGCTTAGGGTCGGTTTAGCCATATTAGGATTAATCCATTGGTTACTAGTTTTACCCTTGGTGGGGTTGTCTTGAGACCATGTTCTAATGGACCACCTTTTACCGAAGCTCGCATTTGGGCCTTTGTTGGAGTTATCTTGTGCCTTGTTGGGCCATGGGGTCCAGTCTTCATCTCTATTGTAGCTATTCCTCTTCGAGCCTGAGGCCTTATAAAATGTTTGTCTTCACCAAAATTTGGAACATTTGGACGACACATATAAAATGTTTGTTTGAGGGAACAAAATGGAACACTCATTTGGTATCTGTGCTCTAGAATAATCTTATGTCTGATGATCATGGATAATAATGGAACCTTTGATTTTATCCTTGGTAAGGAGTATGCCACCTCAGATATCAACTTGTTGTGCGATGCCTCGTTTGCAAATGATAATGAAATTAGTGAGATTGGTCTCGACAAAGAGAATGTTCCTTTTGTCGGTAAGGGGAACAAAGTTTGGTGTAGCTTGGTTCCAGAAGGGGAAGTTGCATATGTTCCTTTAGCATGTGAAGCATCAACACCTCTCAAGGATAGGAGTATTACGTTCCACACTGATTGTCTCAGTGTTACCGAAGGCCTTGAAAACTCATCTAAAATTTGCTGGAAAACACAACCTCTTATGCGAAAGTTAAGGATCTAATCTATTTTAAACCTCACATCTTTATTCAACATGTTCTTAGAAATAAAATGAAAAGGCATAATTACTAACTAATTTTTTTAGATGTAACCTCTATTCAGTTAACGGGTCATAGACCCCCACCCCCCCCCCCCCCACCCCACCCCGATCTAATTAGTATTGTAGGATGAATTGGAAACTAGACGAGTATCAATTAAACTTTTGTACTCTTTTTTCACTTTTATTAATTGCATTTGACCAATAAAAAAGAGTTAATGATATATACCACATATGTCATGACATGAATTGGTTGGCAATAAATCTTTAATCATATCACGAAATAAATAGATTAACGATTTATAGCCACCCAATTCACGCCACGTCATGGGTGGTATGATTCAGGGTGGTATATATCATTACTCATAAACGAAAGAATAATGCTATTTGTCACCCCTTTTTGGTTAGCACTTAAATATCATATTCTTATATTCTATTTTTTTCACAGCACAACAAAATATATAATAAAATACTAATTAAAAATAATTAATGATATATATTATCCAATATATCATAACATGACACAATTTAAGTGGAAGTTAATCGGCACGATTTTTTACTATAAAAAAAAAAACCATCACGATTGACGATTTACTTCTACTCAAATTACGACACACGCATCGGTGGTATATTGGTGGTTTATATCATTTCTCTATTAAAATATGTCCTTGTACTTTATATAAGGAATCTGGAGAGTTACTATGGCAAAGGGGGAGACAGAGAGACTCTTTGTGCGGAAAAGAGTTATTATATTGAAGAGATGAAAAGACAGTAGTACCATATGATAAAGCAAAATTACATAAAAAAGACTGAAGAGAGTGATGGAGTTTGAGTTTTGGGGGCAAATGTTGTTATCGATTGCATTGATATGTGCTGTGGGATTACTGATACGTCTGTATATTGCATTAGTTGCAAAGCCAGAGAGGCTTTGGGCTGCACTTAGGAAGCAAGGAGTAAGCGGGCCTTCTCCATCTATTCTTCTTGGCAATATTTTGGCGATAAAAAAATCTAGAGCAGCAGTTAAAATACCAACAACTGATGGACCACCATTGAAGCACAATTGTGGAGCTATCCTTCTTCCCTTCTTTCATCAGTGGACAAATCAATATGGTTGGTACTATATTAGATCTATCTATTTCTTTATTTAGCTGTTATTATAAACAGAGCGTAATTTGCATTTGGATTCGGGTTCGTTTTGTGCAGGTAAAGTATTCATGTTTTCTCTTGGAACGACACAGATTCTACATGTGGCACAACCTGATATGGTTAGAGAGGTTACGACTTACACATCCTTGGACTTGGGAAAGCCTACTTATCAAGCTAAAGATTTAGGTGCTTTGCTAGGTCAAGGCATCTTAACATCAAACGGGGCTGTTTGGGCGCATCAAAGGAAGATTATTGCTCCTGAATTATACATGGACAAGGTTAAGGTAAAACTTTATCCGATCTTTATTACATAGAATGTGAAACATCAAACGAGACAAGGTTAAGGTAAAACTTTAATCCGATCTTTATTACATAGAATGTGAAACATCAAACAAGTCATACATCATTTGTGTAGGGGATGATAAGTTTAATTCAAGAATCGACAATTATGCTGATAAAGTCGTGGGAAGATATGATTAAGAATGAAGGTGGGGTTGCAGATATAAAGATTGATCAACACATGAGAAATTTTTCAGGAAACGTAATATCCGGAGCTTGTTTTGGAAGTAACTATGCCAAGGGAGAAGAAATATTCATAAGGATTAGAGCTCTACAGGAAATCTCATCCAAGAGAGTTTTTGCTTCAGGAATTCCTGACATGAGGTACGACTTTCTTTAGTTATTTCTTTTCGAAACAGAATTGAATGATATAAAAATAAGTCAATAATACAATCATCGTGTTGGGTTGTATATTTTTATTAGGGGAGAGCACGGGTCGGTTTTACCCGGTTTAGAGGCTAGGGTAAACCAAGGGTAATATATTTCGGTTTAAGGAATTGTTTGGGTAACCCAAGGGTAGGGTAAAAAAAAATTACCCTCGGTTTAATCTGGGTTACCATTCGGTTACCTTCGGTTTACCCGCGTTAGTCAACATTAGTCAAACTTTTTTTAACACATGAAAAAGTGACAAAATCTAAAAAACTAATATAATTATACTTTTAAAGATTAAAATTACAATTTTAACATTACAAATCAAGAAGTCGTGAATCGAATAGTTTCCATTTGATTGGGGACTTGGCAGTGACCTTTAGAATATTCGAGAAATCAAATGAAAAGACTTCTCTAATATGCATGTTTTGTATATTTTTTTATTACACGGTTTTTCGGTTTGGGTAACCTTAAACCAATAGTTTGGGTAATATATAGGTAAATTACATGGACCCGAAAAATCACAAGGTAACCCGATGGGTAAGGTTGGTTCGGGTAAAATTAACATATATTTTGGATCGGTTTGGTTAAAATTAACTCGGTTTTTCGGTTTTGGTAAAATTTTGCTCAGACCTAATTTTTATTATAAAAAAACTTGGGGTGTCACCCAAACAAATGCGCCGTCTGTGGGAATCGAACCCACGACCACGTGGTTAAAAGCCACGCGCTCTACCAGCTGAGCTAAGACGGCATATTTGAATGCAAAGAAAGCTCTGGGATATTTAGAAGATACTAACTTGTAAAGAACGAAAAAGATGGGGAAAGACCTCAGGATTACTCAGAAGCTATGAGACCTACGCGCTAGCCAACTACGCCACCACCCCTTTAATATTGATGCCCATAAGAGTATTACCAATCATCTCATTTCATGCTCGCTTTTAAATCAAAGTTAGTTCTTCGATCTTAATCACAAGTGATGAGAGGTTTAAGAATATATGGATTACTTCACCTAACATGCTAAATGTAGTTAATTTTAGAATGACAACTAGCAATAAAAAAAATAGTAATAAACATTGTTTGTACACATCTTTGGTGTAGACATCTTCCAAGTAAGAGCAATAGGGAAGCATGGGCTTTGGAAAAAGAAACTAAAGCATTAATCTTGAAGATAGTCAGCGAGAGAAGCAAAGCTGGATATGAGAAAGATTTATTGCAGATGATTCTTGAAGGAGCTAAAAATACACTACTCCGCGTCAAGCTTCTAGCGACTACACGAGTAGTCGCTAGAATTTAAAAAAGTAGTCGCTAGATGTGGGATCAAGGTTCTAGCGACTACAAGTAGTCGCTAGAAATTAGTCGCTAGAATCTTGTCGTTAGAACGTAACCCTTACGACTACTGGGCAATACGTAGTCGTTAGAGCTTGGGTCCATATTAACGACTACGTAGTAGTCGCTAGAGAACGCCATTACTAGCGACTACTTTGTAGTCGACAATAGTGGACAACACTAACGACTACAATGTAGTCGTTAGTTACTAATGATTTGGCGACTACTATTATTATTCTTTAACGACTACAATGTAGTCGTTAATAATAATTTTTTATTTTTAAAAAAAAATAAAAAAACACAATTTTCGAATTTTTTTTAATTGCATTACTGTAATTAAAAAATATTCGAAAATCATATTTTTTTATTTTTTTTTAAAAATAAAAAATATTAAAATAATAATAAAATTAACAATTCTAAATAATTAATTTAATTAAAATATAAAATTAACAATTCTAAATAATTAATTAAAATATAAAATTAAACCAAATTCAAACCCGGTCAAGCCAGGTCAAAGTCAAACCTGGTCAAGCCAGGTAAAAGTCACCAAACATTAAATCATTACATAAGTCACCAAAAAAAGTAATAAAGTCTTAATACAAACCCAAATAATCCGAATAGTCTCAAAATAAAATAATTAAAACATCACTAAAATCCTCGGCGTCTATAGAGGTCCTCCTCATTCCCGGGCACGTAATCATCTTCATTCAAATCAACATCCATATCAACATCTTCACCGCTGCTACTACTATCATCGTCTGAGTCTTCTGAGTCATCGCTAGGAGGAGTGGGGCCCGCACTCATAGGCTGGAAGGGGGCCTCGCCTTTATCCGCCCTCAACTGATTAATGTATGCGATGGCATCATTCACAGTAGCCATCGAGAAAGCTGCAGGCGCGGTGCTAGTAGAATCTTCAGGGCGGGGGAAGGGGGCAAGACCGCTGGACACTCGGAGCTCGTTAATAGCCGCCATCATCTCCTCGTGTTGCTCGTTCCGGGCTGGAGTAGTCTTAGCCTTGTTCTTCGATTTTCCCGGACGGCCAATGCCCGGAATAAAGCTCCTCTTCGGTGACCCAACCTCCTTCGCGGTCTTCCTCACGTAATCGACTTGCTCCTTCTGACTCATTCCTCCCCAATCGCCTGACTCTGATTGACTTTGACTCACCTTCTCCTTCATCGCGTCCTTGAGCAATTTCTGTTACATAAAAAACAATATATCAATTAAATTTGATAATAAATGAAAAAAATAATTAAAACAATCTAATAAAGAATAACTTACATCGGCTCTTTCGTACCCCACCGACCTCCACTCTTTCGTCTTCTTTGTCTTCCCCACCACCTCGTAAAACGCACCCATAGGCGGAATCGGGATGTCTTGTTGGGTAGACTCGTCCCTTATCACCAGATGCCCTCCCGGGATTAATTCTTCACCCTGTTTCAATAAAATAAAGAATATTCAAAATAAATTATAAATTAATAAAAAAAATTACTTAAATAAAAAATTACCTCGTATAGCATATCCCGAGTTCGGGAATACCTCCTCGACCCCGCTCCACTCTTGTTTTTCTGCTTTTCTCGATTCTTTTTATTCTCTTTTGCTTGATTCTGAAAAAATATAAAATTCAATTATTATTACAAACTATTATAATTTTAAATATATACTAAAATTAAAAATCATCAAGATTTTACCTTAGCTTTTCTTGAACTCCAATACTCGCAGCACTTAGCCCACACCTCATCTGACAACCAATCCGGCTTTATACCCTTTTTCCAATAATACTTCTTCACGTTGTATTTGTAATCCTTAAACCTCATCCTCATTGTATCGTCCAAATTCCCAAAAATCTTGTTACAATCTTTCCTCTTTTTCCAATCATTTATGTTAAAATATTTCTGTAAAAAAAAATACATTATTTAAATTTAAAAAAGAATAATAAATTAAGTTAAAAAATAAATTAACAGTTAAATTAAATACCGATAATCTCTTAATAACAGCTTTTTTGTCCGCCTCCGGCACCTTTCTCCAAAACGGGTGATAGGGCGGAATCCTCTCTCGTACTGCGATTCCAATAACTTGAGAAACGTGGTGCCCGTACTTGCCCGAAGGACTCCACGTGTCGTCTAACGCACAAAAGTTGACTGGCAAAGGCCACCCAACTTCCTTCAATGCCTTCATCGCAGTCTTCAAGGCACCTCCACCCCTTGTTCTCCGTCTAGGGGGATCTGTTTTAACATTAGATTAATTATTAGTGACTATTTTTTGACAAAGTATTTAACTGGATTTGTTTATTTACCTGGCTGGTTTGCACAGTCGGCTAGGTTCCGGTTAGGATTCCGGCTTGGGTCCCTATCCCCACCGTCTCCTCCGTGGTGTCGTGACATCACATCGGCCATCTACCAATTTATAGATTAATTAAAATACGGAATAAAAAATAAACATAAAAAATACTAAATTATTACATCACAAAAAATAAAAAACATGAAAATAAAATTAAATAAATTATTACAATCATAAATAAAATAAACTAAATTCCCTATATTTTTTTAAATTGCATAAAATTCCCTTTATTTTTAAAAAATGCATAAAAATCCATATTTTATTTGTTAAAAATTCCATACATATTCCTATATATTTTTTTAAATTGCATAATAGTCCTTATTTAATTTTTCTAAAATTGCATAAATATTTTTGTAAATTGCATAAAAGTCCCTAAAGTCCATATTTAATTTTCTTAAATAGCATAAAAATGCCTAAATATTTTAAAATGTCATGAAAGTCCATATGTAGTTTTAAATTGCATAAAAGTCCCTATCATAATTTTTTTTTAATTGCCTAAAGGTCCCTAAGTTATTTTTAACACAATTTTTAACACAATTTCATTCTAACACATTTTTTAACATAATTTTTGCACTTTTAAGCATCAAAATTTACTAAGAATGATAACAAAAATTAACAAAAATATCAATAAATCATCATAATTAATTTATCATCATAAACCATGAATTACATGCTCAAAATAACAAAAATGAATCACTAATAACACCTACTATATTCGGATTTAACAATCATACACCAAAAAAATGGAAAAAATTTAATTAGCTTTCAAAAACTATTTTTTTAAGGGTTTTAACATCAATTTTTCGTTTAAACAATTCATAGAACACTCTAATTACACCCTACTATATTCGGAATTAATAATAACATTTAATCATCAAAGAAAAAAAACCAAAAAAAATTGACATGAAAATTAAAAATCAAAAATTGGTTGAAATACTAACCTTTTTGGATGAAATTGGAGTTGATTTGGTGTTGAATCCATGCCATTTAGATTCGGATTGAAACACAAACAAAAAAAATTTAATTAGAAATGTAAAAATGGAGGAAAAAAGCTTAATCTAAGAGTAAAAATGGAATAGAATGATAAATGGTGTTGGATTTGCTTACCTTTGTTGAAGATTTGATGCTAGAATCGGCCCTTGGAGTGGTTTTTTAATGGAGCTCTCGTTTTTTTGAGTTTTGGAAGAAAGAATAAGACTGAAAATGGAGCTCTCGGGTTAGATATAGGGTTTTTTTTCTAGCGACTACTTTTTGTAGTCGCTAGATCAAATAAAGTAGTCGCTAGAATGAATATTGACCACGTCAACGAGTCTTTAGCGACTACAATGTAGTCGCTAGAGTGAAAAGTAAAACGCGTGTACATTGAGGGGGCGGGAAAACTGACCGCCATGGGTTTGGGGAATTTATTTCGACGTCTAGCGACTACATTGTAGTCGCTAGTGCTAAAGAATCATTAGCGACTAGTTCATGTACAAGAACTAGTCGCTATAAGTTAAATGTAGTCGCTAGATTTTTTTTTTTTTTTTTAAAAATAAACTAAACACTAAACAATTATCTAATATTTTAATTCAAGACCAAATAAACATTTAAAATAAACTAAACACTAAACAATTATGCAAGTTTCGAGTCAAAGTTAAGTGTTTCGAGTCAAAGTTAAGTGTTTCGAGTCAAAGTTAAGTGTTTCGAGTCAAAGTTGAGTGTTTATGGTCAAAGTTGAGTGTTTAGAGTCAAAGTTAAGTGTTTCGAGTCAAAGTTAAGTGTTTAGAGTCAAAGTTAAGTGTTTAGAGTCAAAGTTGAGTGTTTAGAGTCAAAGTTGAGTGTTCATGGTCAAAGTTAAGTGTTTATGGTCAAAGTTGAGTGTTTAGAGTCAAAGTTGAGTGTTTAGAGTCAAAGTTAAGTGTTTATGGTCAAAGTTAAGTGTTTATGGTCAAAGTTGAGTGTTTATGGTCAAAGTTGAGTGTTTAGAGTCAAAGTTGAGTGTTTATGGTCAAAGTTGAGTGTTTATGGTCAAAGTTAAGTGTTTAGAGTCAAAGTTAAGTGTTTATGGTCAAAGTTGAGTGTTTATGGTCAAAGTTAAGTGTTTATGGTCAAAGTTAAGTGTTTAGAGTCAAAGTTAAGTGTTTATGGTCAAAGTTAAGTGTTTATGGTCAAAGTTAAGTGTTTATGGTCAAAGTTAAGTGTTTATGGTCAAAGTTAAGTGTTTAGAGTCAAAGTTGAGTGTTTAGAGTCAAAGTTAAGTGTTTATGGTCAAAGTTAAGTGTTTATGGTCAAAGTTAAGTGTTTATGGTCAAAGTTGAGTGTTTAGAGTCAAAGTTGAGTGTTTATGGTCAAAGTTGAGTGTTTAGAGTCAAAGTTGAGTGTTTAGAGTCAAAGTTGAGTGTTTAGAGTCAAAGTTAAGTGTTTATGGTCAAAGTTAAGTGTTTATGGTCAAAGTTAAGTGTTTATGGTCAAAGTTAAGTGTTTATGGTCAAAGTTAAGTGTTTAGAGTCAAAGTTGAGTGTTTAGAGTCAAAGTTAAGTGTTTATGGTCAAAGTTAAGTGTTTATGGTCAAAGTTAAGTGTTTATGGTCAAAGTTGAGTGTTTAGAGTCAAAGTTGAGTGTTTATGGTCAAAGTTGAGTGTTTAGAGTCAAAGTTGAGTGTTTAGAGTCAAAGTTGAGTGTTTAGAGTCAAAGTTAAGTGTTTATGGTCAAAGTTAAGTGTTTATGGTCAAAGTTAAGTGTTTAGAGTCAAAGTTAAGTGTTTATGGTCAAAGTTAAGTGTTTATGGTCAAAGTTAAGTGTTTAGAGTCAAAGTTGAGTGTTTAGAGTCAAAGTTAAGTGTTTATGGTCAAAGTTAAGTGTTTATGGTCAAAGTTGAGTGTTTAGAGTCAAAGTTAAGTGTTTATGGTCAAAGTTAAGTGTTTATGGTCAAAGTTAAGTGTTTAGAGTCAAAGTTGAGTGTTTAGAGTCAAAGTTAAGTGTTTATGGTCAAAGTTAAGTGTTTATGGTCAAAGTTAAGTGTTTATGGTCAAAGTTGAGTGTTTAGAGTCAAAGTTGAGTGTTTATGGTCAAAGTTGAGTGTTTAGAGTCAAAGTTGAGTGTTTAGAGTCAAAGTTGAGTGTTTAGAGTCAAAGTTAAGTGTTTATGGTCAAAGTTAAGTGTTTATGGTCAAAGTTAAGTGTTTAGAGTCAAAGTTAAGTGTTTATGGTCAAAGTTAAGTGTTTAGAGTCAAAGTTGAGTGTTTAGAGTCAAAGTTAAGTGTTTATGGTCAAAGTCAAGTGTTTATGGTCAAAGTTGAGTGTTTAGAGTCAAAGTTAAGTGTTTATGGTCAAAGTTAAGTGTTTATGGTCAAAGTTGAGTGTTTATGGTCAAAGTTGAGTGTTTAGAGTCAAAGTTAAGTGTTTATGGTCAAAGTTAAGTGTTTATGGTCAAAGTTAAGTGTTTAGAGTCAAAGTTAAGTGTTTATGGTCAAAGTTAAGTGTTTATGGTCAAAGTTAAGTGTTTAGAGTCAAAGTTGAGTGTTTATGGTCAAAGTTAAGTGTTTAGAGTCAAAGTTAAGTGTTTATGGTCAAAGTTGAGTGTTTATGGTCAAAGTTAAGTGTTTATGGTCAAAGTTAAGTGTTTAGAGTCAAAGTTAAGTGTTTATGGTCAAAGTTAAGTGTTTATGGTCAAAGTTAAGTGTTTAGAGTCAAAGTTGAGTGTTTAGAGTCAAAGTTAAGTGTTTATGGTCAAAGTTAAGTGTTTATGGTCAAAGTTAAGTGTTTATGGTCAAAGTTGAGTGTTTAGAGTCAAAGTTGAGTGTTTATGGTCAAAGTTGAGTGTTTAGAGTCAAAGTTGAGTGTTTAGAGTCAAAGTTTAGAGTCAAAATGTTTTAATACAAATAATCCCAAAAAAAAAACTCCTACTCAGAATCATATCCACTAACAACTATAGGTTCGCCATCACTATCAACCTCAATGGGTTCCCAAACTACTTTCCAACCCCATAACTCAGGACTCCATCCATGTCTATCATTGAGTTCCCAAACTACTTTCCAACCTTTTTGTGATTTCCTTAAACTAATATCGTCTATGTAAAAAACTTTTTTTGCTTGAGTAGCTAAGATGTACGGCTCTGATTGCCAAAAAAAATTAGACGTGTTGACAAGAGTTACCCCATGCTCTTTCCTCGGTTTACTCGTTTTATACCAATTACACTCGAACAGCACAACAGAACAGTCATCGTCATATGTGATCTCTACAACCTTGACCAATTCACCGTAAAACGGTGTTCCATTGTAGATGGCGGATACCCCGTAATCTTGTGTCACCCTTGTTTCACCCTTTCCTTTAGTGACCCATTTAACACCATTCACAACACATGAATCGTACTTATAAACTGCACCATGAGACTTACTGGCCAATGAAATCATCTCACTTGTAGCGAATGCATCACCTTCTTTTTCCATTTCATAAACCTACAAGCATAAACAGTTATAACAATGTTTCCTAAAATAGAGTATTAATTTTGTATTTGAATGGATCTGTACCTTATGCAGAAACCAGTCTCGGAAATTTTGCCGGTGTTTCCTAGCTTTTTCGTCTGGGGAACCCGCTAACGTGGCTTTGTGTTCTCTGCACATTTGACGATCAACAATGAATTAACATTTATTAAATAAATTGAATAAACAATTAATAAATAAATTGAAACCTTACGTCATCAAATGTTGGATTTCATCGCAATTGAGGAGGATATACCAGTCGATTTGCTCCTTCTCGTTGTAATGCAAATTACCATACTCTTTTTTACCTATAGGAATACATTGGCTCTTAAATACGGACAAATCTTTAGGTTGAGCTTCGATATCGGGATATCTACCCGGATCATTAAACTTTGTTTTTTCTTCTTTAAGGTAACGCGATATGAATGTCAAAGTCTCCTCTACAACGTATCCCTCGGCGATTGAACCCTCTGGCCTAGCCGGGTTTCGTATGTACTCCTTTAATTTCTTTAGATACCGCTCAAACGGGTACATCCAACGCATCTGAACCGGTCCCCCTAACAAAGCCTCGTCGTATAAATGAATGACCAAGTGGATCATTATATCGAAAAACGCGGGAGGTAAAATCATCTCCAGTCTACACATAACTTCAATCACTTTCTTCTTCTCCTTTTCTAACTTTTTCCGACTCAGATTTTTATTACACACAACTCGAAACACGTTAGCTAGCCCGATAATCGCGTCACTTATCGCTTTGTCTTCGAAAAGCCCTGGGAGACTAGCCACGAATAGGTACTGCATCATCACGTGACAGTCGTGAGATTTCATTCCTACAATCTTGCCTAAGTCGCTTTGAACGTTATTTCTCAAACTCGATGCAAATCCATCGGGAAACTTCTGTGCCTTCAACCAATCAAGAAATACTTTCCTTTTTTCGGTGGTTAACGTATAATTAGCTCGAGGCATTACCTTCTTACCATTTTTCTCTTGCAACCACAAATCTGGTCTGATCTTCATTTCCTCGAGATCAATTCTCGCTTTCACGTTGTCTTTGCTAAGTTTTCCATCAATACCTATTACTGTGCCAAGAAGAGCATCACACACGTTTTTCTCGCAATGCATAACGTCAATGTTATGTTTCAACAGGTTTTCAGACCAATAAGGTAAACGATAGAAGATACTCTTTTTCTTCCAATTGAATCGCCGATTAACATCTGGCTTCACGATCTTTCCCCCAAAGTCCTTGTGTTTCCCGGGAAACACAATGGGAAGGCCATCTAACTGTGTCTGAATATCGGCAGGTTTATATTTCTTCGGTGGTCGCCTATCAGTGGGTTTCTTGTACAAAACTTTTTCGTCTCTGAAAGGATGTTTGATAGGTAACCAACGTCTGTGGTCGAAGTAAGCAACCCCTTTCTTCACGCTCAATGACGGAGTAGCATCCATGCATTCTGGACAAGCTTTATAACCTTGACCCGACCATCCTGAGGTGTATGTCCTAGCGGGAAAATCGTTAGTCGTAGACAACAAACAAACCTTCATAGTAAACTCTTCCTTCTTGTGGGCATCATAAGTAATAATCCCTTTACCCCACAACTCGCCCAACTCATCTATAACAGGACGAAGAAAGACGTCCATGTCCTTGCCGGGTGAACGGGGTCCCGGAATCAACAAACAAAGCTGGAATGTCGTCTCCTTCATACACTCCCACGGTGGTAAGTTGTAGACGGTCAATATAACCGGCCACATGCTGTAAGAGTTGTTTTGCATGGAGAATGGGCAAAAGCCATCGATACCCAAACCCAAGAAGACGTTCCGAGGTTCACTAGCAAACTCGGGATTTAACTGAACGAATCTCTTCCAACTATCTCCGTCAACTGGATGACGCAACAAATCTGGATCTGTATTCTTCCCTGTTTGGTGCCAGATCATATTTTCGGCAGTGTGCCTCGAAGCGTAAAGTCGCTGCAGCCTAGGGGCAATCGGGAAATATCTGAGTTTCTTATGCGCTACTTTCAGACCCTTCTTCGGGTCCCATCTGGATTCATTACATACTGGACACTTTTCAAGGGAAGCATTTTCCTTGTAAAACAAAGCACAATCGTTCACGCAAACATCGATGGTCTCGTAACCCATACCTAAATTTTTTAACTTCTTGTTGCACGCCTCGTATGAATCGGGCAACGTATGAGGTTTGGGCAACACACGGCATAATAGCTGAAGCAACTCGGTGAAAGACGTGTTAGACCACTTGTTCTTGACCTTCACGTGCATTAGCTTCGCAATGAAATTTAATGAACTCATGACATCACAACCAGGGTATAACTCGGTCTCTAAATCGGAAAACATCTTTTCGAATTTGTCACGAGCTGTACTGTTCGAGTCTGTGATCTCGGTGTCACCAGAATGACCACCAACCTCGTAATTAGGTCTCAAATCATCGTATATATCCAACATTTCATTTTCTTCATATCGAGTATCGAGAATATCCTCGGGCTCACCATGCTTTGTCCAAATATCATACGTCTCCAAAAACCCATGCACTAATAGATGTGACCTAACTTTCTCAACCGTATACCTACGATAATTCGAACACTGATTACACGGACAATAAATTGTGTCTTCACCAGGAGGTCTATTTTTTTCAGCAAAAGCAAGGAATGGTTCTATCCCCTTAATGAATTCACGCGAAACTTTATGAGCCGTACCAATCCAACTCTTATCAATACCAGAAGCCATAGTCAACTATTACAATATGAAAGAATACAACATAAATAAAATGAAAAAAAAAATTATTACATCACCAAATAAATACATAAAAATAAAACGAGAAAAAATTATTACATCACCGATTACATAAATGAATAAAAAAAAAAATTATTACATCACCGATTAAATAAATAAATATGAAATGAAAAAAATTATTACATCACCGATTAAATAAATAAATATAAAATTAAAAGCACACGAAATATCACATCACCAAATAAATGCATAAATATAACATTAAAAGCATACATAATATAGCAACATACAATAATATATCATACAAATATTTATATATATATATTTATATATATATATATATATTTTTAAATATATATATATATATATATATAATATATATTTATATATATTTAAAAATATATATATATATATATAAAAATATATATACTTAATATAATTATTTATAATTCACATGAAATTAATAAATGAGTATAGATATATACACAATGATATTATATATTTAGCATTAACTATAGAATTGTAATCAATTAAGGAAAGGATGAAAAAGACACATACTTTTGGGCAAATTCGGAAGGGAAAATTGATAATTGAGGCGGCCCCACGTTGATGTTTGACCCGGGAAAGCTTGCCCACGTGTTGAAATACCTAATAAGTGATACTATTTAACATTTATTACACAATTGAATGAAACTAAAAGATATATTGAAAGAGTTTTATGGAACAAAAAATACCTACTTTTGGCAAGTTTGGAAATAAAAATTGATAATTGATGCGGTCCCACTTGATGATTGAACCGGGAAAGCTTTTCAAAGTGTTGGAATAATTTTTAATGATGAATTATGGAAAAAAATTGGGAGAGATTTGAGAGAAAGAAAGAGAAATTATATAATAATGGTGTATTGGGTAAAGCAATTCGCAAGTTATTGCTGGAAAAGACGCTACACTACTCGCGACTACATAAGTAGTCGCCAAAAGTTCACTTGTAGTCGTTATAAATGAGTACTAACGACTACATAAAGTAGTCGTTAAATGATTTACCCACTAGCGACTACACGTTGGCGGTTGGAAAATAATTAAGAAATACTAAATACCATTATCGACTACTTAATACGTATTAACGACTACAGCATGTAGTCGAAAAAATCAAACATTGTTAACGACTACTTGGTAGTCGCGAAAAATACCATGTAGTCGTTAGAGATTTGTAGTCGCGAATGCTCCTATCTTTAGCGACTACATCAAGTAGTCGCGAGAAATTTAGTCGCTAGAGGCTAATGCGGGAGTAGTGATAGTGATCTTAGCCAAGATGCAATTGATCGGTTCATCGTGGACAACTGCAAAAATATTTACTTGGCTGGTTACGAGACTACTGCAGTTGCTGCTACATGGTGCCTCATGCTATTAGCTGCAAATCCTGATTGGCAAGATCGAATTCGAACCGAGGTTCTTGGAATCTGTAAAGGCCATAACCCAGATGCTAATATGATTCGAAAAATGAAACAAGTATGTAAACATTTAAAAATTTTGTCTTATGTTTGATTTAAATCTGTTAATGTTTATCTTTTGCAGCTAAGTATGGTGATCAATGAATCATTGAGACTTTATCCACCTGTAGCTGTGATTTCGAGAGAGGCGTTGAAGGAGATGAAATTGGGAGGTATAATTGTACCCAAGGGTGTGAATGTTTGGACATTAGTGACAACATTGCACACGGATCCTGAAATATGGGGAGCGGATTCTTATAAGTTTAATCCAGAGAGATTTGCGAATGGGATAACTGAAGCATGCAAGCTTCCGTACTTTTATATGCCCTTTGGTGTTGGACCACGAGTTTGTCTAGGACAAAACTTGGCTTTGGTGGAGCTTAAAATACTTATTTCAATGATCTTGTCTACCTTTTCTATCTCCATTTCTCCCAACTATATTCATTCTCCTGCTTTTAATTTGGTGATTGAGCCCGGTCATGGTGTCAATCTATTAGTGAAAAACTTGTAAAATTGGGTTTATGATTATATAAAGGAATTTTCGAATGCATGTGTTCCATATATACACCACTAAATTGTACATCTGTAATCCTTTGCATACTATTGTGAATTCTTGAAGGTGACCTAAGTTTTTCTTTTGTCAAACTTGGTCAAGGTTTTTTTTTTTTTGACAATTTAGATTCAGAGTCATAAGGGACAAATAGTGTTTCTCTGTTATTGACAACCTATATGACCTTAATATAGTCTTTTGGGGTCTTGTAGTTATCTCATTGGCTTATACCCCTATGTTTAGGAATATGGATCACCTAGCTTGTGAACACAAGTAGTATATACGGGGATCATACGAGGATCAGTATGGGAGAACATGAAACAGAGCCTACTTTGTGAGTGTGGATAGTAGATTCTTATAATCCCTTGGTCAACATGGTTGGTTACCCACTTCGATCGCCTTAGTCAATACCGATACTAAAGTGTACAAATTAGTGATCTAAGCAATCTGAACTAAACTCAATCACTCTTGTTTAAAATCTGTAGGTAGATAATTCTTACTTTTTGGATATATTGTCATTGATTATTACTAATCTGAAACCTTATTCTCTATACATTTTCATATTTGTTTTGTGTGAATTTATAAAACCTTACCGAATTATATTACTTGCGACCACGTCAGGGCCATCCCTATATTAATGCCGAAGAGGTGGCCGCGTAAAGCCCCGATTTTTTGACGTTTTTAGTGTTCCCGATCATCAAAATGTATTGTGTGTGTGTATATATATATATCACCGATTTAAATAATTATATGAAAATAGTATAGTTAATTTGGTAGTAATGTTGTATGTTTTATTTCATGAGATCTAGAGTTTGAACCATACTAATAGTAATAATATTTTTATTCATGTAGATGACCTCATTTTGTGAGTCTACTTTAGGTATCACACACCACCGTCATCCTGTCTTTATCTTTTTTTTTTCAAAAGTAAATATGATGAGAGAAAATACTCCCAGTTAGTACTATGGATTTTGAAGAGAGTATTGGAGACAATGAAATGTATGAACATTAGGATTTAGGTGTTACCATTCTTAGACTAATAAAAGAATTAAAGGTTTTATTTTTAGCAAAATCAATAGAGTTTTAGTTAATGATGGATGGTATAACAAATTTAACTTCTCAGCTACCACTCTTGATTCAAGTGATTCAAGTATTTCTAAATATACACCTATTATGATTAATATCCATGGAAACAATACACAAAAATTCATCTCATTCAAATTCTACAAGATATGGACTCAATATAAGGAATTTTTTACTCTAGTCAAGGAACCATTGAAACTTGAATTAGAGGGAGCCTCTATGTATGTTGTTATGTGCAAGCTAAAGAGGTTAACAGGAGACTCCCAATCTTCAACAAAAAATATTTCTCTTACAACACTGAAGAGATTTAAGAACCAAAAGTTAAGCTACACACTATGCAAGAAAATATCCTTCATGGAAACTTAAGAAACTTAGCTAAAGACATAACTTGGAAAATCTTCTTGAGATTCATAATTAATTCATCAAACAACAATGAAAAGTTGTATGTGCAATATAGTGATCTCGGCACAATCATTTATCACAAATATATCAAAGCCATGGTGGTACATAACAAAATCTCATCACTTACCATAGAAGATGGCTTTATAAATACAGATAAAAGGACATTTACAATGCTTTTGTGAAGCATTATAAAGATCTTCTACATAGAAAAGACTTACTTGAGGAATCAGTCCCTACTCAGCTGCTCCAAAGACTTGTTCAGAAAAATCTAACAACTGGAGAATTAAATAACATGATCAGAGACATAAAAGACAAAGAGATTAAATACTCAATCTTCTCAATCAATGAGAATAAGGCTCCAATCCTCGATGGATGCACTAGCACATACTTTAAGAGTTCCTGGGCTATCATTGGGCAAGATATTAGTTTAGCTATCAAGGATGCTTTTATTAATTGTGAGCTGCTCAAACAAGTGAATAATACAACTCTGTGCTCATCCTAAAATTTGTTAGTCTTATCTCTTTAAAGCACTTCAGCCATATTGCATGCTGTAACATTATCTACAAAGGTATGTCTATTAGACTCAAATATTTCTTGCCAGGTCTTATATCTTAGAACCAATCAACTCTTGTCCAAGGAAGAAACATTGCTGATAATGTTCTTATTGTTCAAAATATGGTGCAAGACTATGATAAAAGGTCTAATACCTCAAGATGCACTCTCAATTTAGTCCTAGAAAAGGTCTTTGACATATTTAATTATAGATTCTTAATGGATATGCTTACATCTATGGGATTCCATAACGTCTTCATCAAATGATTGAAATATGCCTCAACTCAGTCTCTTTCTCACTTCTCATTAATGGTGAAATCACTAGAATTTTAGAGGATAAAAAGGGATCCTCTATCACCCTACCTATTTTTTATATGTATGCAAGCCTTCACATCAATCATTGAACAAGTGTGCAAGTCAAGTCAGTTCACCTTTCACCCAAGATGCTACAAAATCAACCTTAACCATCTCATATTTTCAGACACTGTATACTATTCTTAATTGGAGATAGTGAATTTGCAATGCAAAGAAAGGATTGTATCTATTCTAACCCATGTGTATAATATATATATATATATATATATATATATATTTTATTTTTAGGAAAAACATTGATAAAAAATAAAATCACAATCCTCAAACCAAAATATTAAGCACTAACTAAAAAATTATAGTTTTTTAGGGATTTTTTTTATGTATTATAGATCCACCCTGGACTCATCTTTATATTTTTATTTGTCTTTTGTTTGCATTTAAAAAGTAATGATATACTTTTATCACCCTTTTATATATATTCTTTAGTTTCCTTATATTAAACATAAATTTTTTTTTTTTAATTAGGATAGAGAAAGTAAATTATTATGTTTTATAAGCATACACTTAGAAAGTGATAAAATGGCAAACTCAATAAAGTTTTCATTACTTTAGTTCCAAAAGGAGAAACCCAAACTAAGGTTGGTGATTTTAGATCTATATCGTGCGCGGACTTTGATTACAAAATTATTTCTTTAGTTTCCAATGAAAGGTTAAAACCTTTTATGGACGACCTCATCTCCCCTACCCAATCCGCTTTCATCAAATGTAGAGATATTTAGGGTAACATTATCTTGGAACATGATATTTCCTCTTTTTCAGATGAAATAGGTATTGCAATAAACAATATGCTGCAATCAAGCTGGATATGGCTAAAGCATATGAACATGTTTGGTGGGACTTTCTGGAGGTTGTCATGACAAAGTTGGAATTTTATTAAACGTGGGTTGGGTGGATCATGTAGAGGATCTCTACGGTCTATTGCCAACTTACTATCAATGCCAAAATAGATGTAAACATCTCTCCAACCAATCATATTAGACAAGGGGATCCCCTCTTACCGTATCTCTTTTACCTACTAATGGAAACTTTAGTAGGTCTCATTAATTTTGAAATTAGAGAAGGTAACATCAAGGGTGTAAAACTTGTAAGAGCATGACAATCTATGTCGCATATCCTATCAACAAATGACTCTCTCTTTCTAGTAAGCTTAAACAACTTGGAAATCAAAGCTTTTAAAAGAGTTATTAACTTTACAACATATTATCTAGACAAAGAGAAAATCTTCATAAATCCACAATTTATTTTAATAAAGGTAGTGGCTAAGCAAATGGAAACCAGAAAACCGAACCACTTCGATAACCGCAAAAAAATAAACCAAAAATACTGAAAACCAAATGGTTTGGTTTTTAATTTTTCAAAATCCAATTTTTTTATTAGGTTCGGTTTTCTACGCAAAACTCAACCAAAAAAAACAAAACTAAACTGAACCAACGAAGGAAAAAATATGTAATGTGGGAATTTTTTGTATAAGAATTATGTGGGGGAAACTTTTGGTGAGAATTTATCATCTATATAAAAAAATCTTATAATATTCGACGGTGTTATTAGTAAATATTATTAACTTATGAGTATATTAGTAAGTATCCATTCCTTGATTTATTGTATGAACTGTGATTGTATGAATTTGGAAGTAATATTTTTAGTTTTGTAAACTTATTTAGTATTGTAAATTAAGATAAATGTTGTTAAATTATAGGTTTTCATATACTTGCTATACTAAGGCCTTGTTTGGTTCGTGAAAATAATAGGTGTTTTCTGTTTTCATTTTCTATATTTTTGAAAACACTAATGAAAACGTGTTTGGCTACAGAAAATGAAAACAGTTTCCTGGAAAATTTAATGAAAACAGTGCTATATTGGAGAACGTGAAATCGACGTTTTCTATATTTTCTGAAAATTTTGAAAAGAAAACGAAAATCATTTTCTGAAAACAAAAACAGAAAATGTTTTCTCAAACCAAACAGGACCTAATCTTCCACCGTAGGCATGTAATAGTAGCCCAATTATATCGGAATATTAGCTGTCACTAGACAATGTATTTTAAGAAATGGGTTGACAAAGATTATTGGCCAAGTGTGTTTGAATCTGAAGTAAACCAAAAACAAAACTAAAATTAACTAATCAAAAACCAAAAACCAGATGTGTAACCAAACATGAACCGTCCGATTTGGTTTTCATATTATAAAAAACCGAACCATTCAGTTCTGTTCCGATTTTAGGGGTTTGTTGGGAAGTGCTGTAATGAGGAAATACCACTTAAGGTCACCCTTTTTAGGAGGAAATGTACTAACACCGCTAGATGCAAACTTCGCAACAATCTTATGGAAACAGTGGAGCACTACTTTTCTCTGGCCCTATAAGTGTGGAAGTTTGGAATCCTTTAGATACTAAGAACGGACGATACATTAATTTGATGGGGACTTTGAGTCAAAGATTATGCACATAATCAAAGAAGGATCCAAAGATGGGTGGAGCATTGATATCTCAATGATACTTGTCTTCACCACAACTGGAACATCTGGACGGTAATACACGTAAAAAATGGTTGTCCGAGGGAACAAAATGGAACACTCATTTGGTAAGAGTAATCTTATGTCTGATCATCATAGACACGAATAGAATGGTACGTTCCCAGTATTTGAATCTACCTCTAAGTTTATCCTCGGTAAGGATTATGCCAGCTCAGATATAACCTTGTTCTGCGATGCCTTATTTGCGAATGATAATGATATTATTGGGATTGCTATGATTTGTTTTGACAAAAAGAATGTTTCTTTCGTCGGTAAGGGGAACAAAATTTGGTGTAACTTAGTTCTAGAAGGGAAAGTTGTAGATGTTCTTTTAGCATGTGAAGTACCAACACCTCTCAAGGGTAGGAGTGTTACGATTCACACTAATTGTCTCGGTGTTACCCAAGGCCTTGAAAATTCATCTGAAATTTGCTAGAAAACACAACCTCTTATGCGAAATTTAAGGATCTAATCTATTATAAATCTCACTTCTTTATTCAGCATGTTCATAGTAAGAAGAATGAAAAGGCAGACTTGCTAGCTAATTTTTTTTAGATGTAACCTCCTTAATTTAACTGGTCATCGATCCCCCCGATCTGATTCGTGTTTTAGGAGGAAATGAAAGCCGGACAGATATTGGTTAAACCCTTATACTCGCTTTTCACTTTTATTAATTGCATTTGACCAATAAAAGAAATACAATTTAAAGATCATACTCCTATATTCTAATTTTTCCACAACACAAGAAAATATAAAATAAATACCAATTAAATGTATATACTTTTGAAAACTCTCTCAAAGATAAGAATACTCTCTCAAAGTTTATCCTTTCCTTGACATACTCATCATCTATCTGCCACCTTCAATTGATTCATCAATCAACGAAATAAAATCATCAATCAAAGATATAGTACAAATCCAACATAGCACAAGTATTCCAAACAGCAAAATACCTTATTGTTAGAACAAAAATGAATGAATTGTCGGACGACGGTTGAGGAGAAATTCAAGAAAACAGAGAATGACCTGTGACACATGGACACGGGGATAACCAATATCAAAGTTTGAAAGTTAGAGGTAAAGGAATCTTAAATGTCATCATGAACAATAGAGAAATGAAGAAACTACAAATCAACTATGATACGAAAGGGCATCAAAATCAATATTAGAATCATGGAAAGAGAGAGTTGGATTCGAACAAAGGCTAATTGTTGGAATAGAAGTAAAACTGAAATCAGAAGTATAGGGGATAGTCGTCACAACGATATATCACCAACCCGGTACAACAGCCACTCGAACAAGGAAGTTTATCAGGTAAAGGAAAAGAAAACAAGACATGAAAGGGGATGGGTTATATGGTAGGGTCAGTTAAAGGAGGCGAAGACAGGAATACGTGAATCGGATTTGATCATGACAGCTTCATCAACTGGTTGTTCGAAATTGAACGTCGAAGACATGTTCTCTAGTAGTGTTCACAATAATAAGTATAATTATAACACAAAGGACAGTTTTAGTACTCGGAAATCTGATGCAAATAGTACGATTGGATCAAAAACTATAGTAAAACGCTGACATGGAATATGGGCAATCTCGAAGACATAAGATGGAAGAAGCTGCGGATTTTCAGTCAAAAGACAATAATAGCAGAAGAATCTCGATATCAAGAAGGGAAGAGGCGTTACATATTAGCATTAACAATATCGATATGGTGAGATTACAGACACGTTGTATAACAAAAGGGAAGCACAACAAGACTCAGACTCACGGGATCGATGGCGAATTACGAACATATTATCGCAACAAAAATAGAGGCAGTACTGAAGTTCGGATAACAGGTATGACCTCTCTTATTACTGTTACGTTTTGCAAGTCTGTGATGCACATATTTAATATTTATTATGATGAGTAAAGATAAGCACGTTCATATAAAATATAGACTTTCATGTTACTCAATGGAAATTAGAAAAACCTAACGAATGTGAGATTTATTAAATCAAAGATCTTTGAAAGGAAAATTCAACGAAATGGAACATGGAGCTGTTAGATGATATTTTCCCAGAGCCAGTTGTTCCGGTCATTTTAAGGGAAAAAATGTTCTCAAGAGACTCACCAGACAGAATTATTTAGCCTCATGCTAATAGTGGAGCGTACGTTACCAAGACATCATACAAGGTTCTCACATATGCATAAATCTTTGAAGTACCTCGCCAATCAACTACAGTTCCATCCAGGAGTAAGCTCTGGGAAACCATCTGGCACTCAAACCTTTCTATAATGTACGAATTTTCAACTGGAAAGCGTGTAATAATGATATACCGACTGGTAAAAATCTTGTGACACGAAAGTGCAAAGTTGAAATAGAATGTCAGTGGTGTAAGATGGAACAAGAAACAGTGGAACATTTGCTACTTACATGTGGAATAGCAAAGTTGGTTTGGGATGGTTTGGCACTTCAAATTAATACTGGCCATGAAATCGAAGAATTGAGACAATGAGTTCTTAAGATTATTGAGACTTTTGTTAATGGTGGATGGAGATGAGAAGTGGTTGTCTTTTATGTTTTACTAGTCATATGGAACATTTGGAAATAAAAAATGAGAAGCAAGCATAGTAATTATATAATCAAACCCGATAAAATCATTCGGGATACTAAAAAAATATGGATGAACGTTTTGGCAAAGAATGGGATATAAGTGAATAGAGACAGAATACTAAAACGGATAAAGGAAGTAATATATATTGATCTCGACTTTCAAACAAATATCGCATTTACATGTGATGCATCTTTTGATCAGCCGCACAAACCCACAGGGTTAGGAGTGGTTCAGATTGATAAAGCAATAGGATATCGAACCGACCTCTCAACGGTTACCATGTGTAACTCGTGTACGGAGGGAGAAGCGTAAGCGATTATATTTGCGTTAGATAGGACGACACAAGACACACATGATGGGATAACTATCTTCTCAGAAAACCTTGAAATATTCAAGGTATCAAGCAGAAGTCGGCATCTAGCTGGAGACTCAGACCATGGCTAAGGCAGATCAAGAAACTGGCAACAAAGGTTAGTCCGGTTTTCTTCAAGCATATTCCGAAAAGGTTTAATGGTCGAGCAGACACGTTAGCTAAAGTAGTCAGACACAAGGCATCAAAGGAACACGAATCAGCAACAACTTTAGTGGATCGATTCTCTACATTAGGTATCGGTTAATTCTCAATGTAACTTTATAAAATCTCTTCTGCGTCCAAAAAAAAGTAAAATGTATATATCATCTAATATTCCACGCCATAACAACATTGTGGCGGGATTTAAGTGAAAATAAATCGTATGATTGGACTCAATCAAGCCATGTATGGATAGGATATTGGGAATGGACCCTCCGCTACCCAAAATGTCTACTAGTCTCTACTAGTTCCCTTCTTTATATATGCCGATTGTACATTGATTTTTATCAACCTATCTTTATATTTTTTTTTGTTTTGTCCATGTAACTATTTTTATTATAGTATTATTATTATTTTGTTTCTTATATTTATGTTTGCTTTTCTTTTTTTAGCTTACAAAACAATATTTGTTTCAAAACTTAAAATTTTGATTAATTGTTTAATTAGAAATCCTTTGACGAAATCAAACGCGGGGCCGCTAAAAATTTAAAAATTATTTTAAAAAAAAATTCAAACCACGAGATATCACGTCTAGTCCGTCGGGATCTAATTCCGCCTAGTAAGTCAGGATCTAATTTTGTCCTGTCAAGCGGGCCCTAATTGGCCCTAGTCGTCCAAGGCCTAATGCTGGATATCACCCCAAATTGCATCGCCTTTATATCGCCCCTTATGTGGACCAATCATAAAAGAGAGAGAGAGAGAGAGAGAGAGAGAGAGAGAGAGAGAGAGAGAGAGAGAGAGAGAGAGAGAGAGAGAGAGAGAGAGAGAGAGAGAGAGAGAGAGAGAGAATTCAAGAAAGAGAAATCACATGATTGGTTCAGTTAAAATCCACGTAGGAGGCGGTATAAAGGCGATGCAATTTGGGGTGATATACAGCGTTACTCAATTTCGCCAAGTCGGCCGGAACTCAACGATTATGCAAAATTAGACAGTAAACCATTTTATATAACATTAGGTTTCGTTAGACATGATAAATTAGGTACCATTTTATCAAATATGTCGATATATTATTCAAAAATAACAACTTTGATTTATAAAATCTTAATGGCATAAATTCAAATTTTAGTTTAAAAGAAATATTCAAATTACAAAATATCACAGTATTAAAAAAAATCACCCAAAAAATTTAAAAATAAAATAATATATATATATATATATATATATATATATATATATATATATATATATATATATATATATATATAATCAATATATACACTATTATTCCTAGTCGATTTCGCCTAATCAGTCGAGATCTAATTTTGTCTAGTCAACCAGGGCTTAGTTTCTCCTAGCCCACCGGAGCCTAATGTTATATAAAATGGTTTACCGCTTAATTTTGCATAATCGCTAAGTTTCGGCCGACTAGGCAAAATTAGGTCTTGGACGACTAGGGCCAATTAGGGCTCGCTCGACAAGACAAAATTAGATCCCGACCGACTAGGCAGAATTAGGTTCCAATCAATTAGGTAAAATATGATCATATATATAAGCATTTTCCACATGATTTTTTTTTAGAATTGTAATAGTTTTTAATTTTTAATTGATTGTATTTTAAATCTTATACCTAGTCGATTTCGCCTAGTCGTCTGGGATTTAATTTTGTCTAATCGGTCGGAATCAAATTTTGCCTAGTCGAGCGGACCCTAATCAGCTCAAGTTTCGCCTAGTCGATTGGTACTTAGCGATTATGCAAAATTAAGCGGTAAACCATTTTATATAACATTAAGCTCCGATAGACTAGGAGAAATTAAGTATCGGTAGACTAGGATAAACTAAGCGTAAATCGACTAGGCAAAATTAGATCTTGAGTAGAAAAAATAGTATATATATATATTCGATTGATCGTCTAAATCTTAGAAAACTTATACAGTATTGACGTGATATCTTATGGTTTGGATTTTTTTCATAATTTTTAAATTTTTTGTTACGCCACATTTGATTTTGATTTATCAAAATATTTTTTATTAGATAATTAATCAAAATGTTGACAGGGATGAGCAAATGGAATTTATTCCGGATGGGAGCGGCAACACGGATCAGGTACAATCCTAATCCTCTTAGTTATTTCTACTAATTGTTTTTCTATGTGTACACAAAACAGGAATACAGGTAGTTGGGGAGGAATTTCTCAACCGCTTAACATCTTGGTGTGGAATTGCCACGGAGCGGCAGCTCCGAATTTTCGTAGAGTAGTTACGGATATGGTACGGTTACACAGAGTTTGGTTGACAGTTATTATCGAGCCTAGGGTTAGTGGTAGTAGGGCCAATGAGATCATTCGTGACTTGGGTAAGGGTAATTCTACGAGGGTTGAAGCCGATACTTTCAAGGGTGGTATCTGGTTGTTATGGGATGATTCTGAAATTGGTGTTCAGGTCTTATCAGCGGGAAACCAGGTTATTAATATTGAGGTTTCCAAGTTGGGTTGCGAGTCATGGGTGTTTTCCGCGGTATACGCACGTCCTAGGTCAAGCGATAGGGCGCCTCTGTGGGACGCTCTTCGCTGCTCTTTTCGGGATTTTGGAAGGCCGTGGATGATTGCGGGGGATTTTAATCAGGTAGGGTTGGAAGAGGACAAGAAAGGAGGCGTTCCAGGGACGACGAGAAATATGGAATTGTTTGAGGAATGGCGACACGACTGCGAGCTTACAGATTTGGGGTTCGAAGGGCCGCGATTCACGTGGTGCGATTCTTGGAACACGGGTCAGAAAATTTTGCGCCGTCTAGATAGGGCGTATGGTAACTTGGAACTCATGTCTCTCTTTCCTTTTGCCAAGGTTTCTAACCTTGATCGGAGACATTCGGACCATGCCCCTATTTTAGTCCAATTGAATCCGGTTGATCAGTTACGATTGCCTAAGAGGTTTCGTTTCGAGTCAGCGTGGTGTTTGCATACGGGTTTCAAGGAATTTGTTCAGGAAAAGTGGAATTCGGGAGCGACTGAGTTGGGGGACACGCTAGAGGCCATGAAGGAACAGTTCTTAATTTGGAAAGAGACAGTGTTCGGTGATATTAATCGGAGAAAACGGAGGCTTTTAGCTAGGCTCAAGGGTATTCAAATATCTCTCCAAGCTTCGTACAATTCATCGCTTTACAGATTGGGTAAGAGGTTGAGGAATGAATATCTTAGCGTTTTAGAGGAAGAAGAAATATTTTGGTTTCAGAGGTCTAAAGAGAAGTGGATTCGTTCTGGAGATAGAAATACCAGATTTTATCATTTGGCTACAGTTACAAGAAGGAAGATTGCGAAAATTCAGCGGCTAAGGAACAGGTTCGGTGATTGGGTTGAGGAGGAGAGAGCGCTAGGTGCACTTGTCCGTGAGTTTTTTGTAGAACTATATTCGGAAACTAGTAGCTTTCACGGGCCGTTTACCCTACCCCATGGTAGTAGTTTGGATGAGGATGAAAGAGCGCTTTTGGATGAGGAATTTACAGATGAAGAGATCCGTGTTGCAGTTTTCCAATCGAACCCTAACAAGGCACCTGGCCTCGATGGGATTTCGGCTTCCTTTTACCAAAAGTGCTGGGATATAGTTGGCGCAGATGTATGTGGTATGGTGAGGGATTCGATTCGAAATGGGAAGTTGGTTGCTAACCTGAATGGGTCCTTGATTCACTTAATCCCTAAGGTACCTGATCCGGAGAAGGTTGGTCAGCTTCGTCCCATTAGTCTTATTAACGTTCCGGTAAAGTTCATTATGAAGGTGATGGTAAATCGGGTTAGACCTTTGTTAGCAGAAAGGATAGGACCCAATCAGAGTAGCTTCTTGCCTGGTCGTTCAACTATTGATAACATAGTATTGGTTCAAGAAGTCGATCATAGAATGCAAAAATTAACATCTAAGAGGGGTTATATGGCGATTAAGATCGATCTTGCGAAAGCTTATGATAAGCTGAGTTGGCGTTTTATTGAGGATACTTTGCTATACTTTGGGTTTCCTTCCTCTTGGGTTCGACTTATTATGTCCTCTATGCGTACTAATACAATTCGAGTCCTTTGGAATGGGGAGCAGCTTGAGGAGTTCACGCCTCAACGTGGAATAAGACAGGGAGATCCTCTTGCACCTTACATTTTTGTTTTATGTATGGAAAGACTTTCTATTCTTATACAGGGGCTTTGCGAGGGTGGGGAGTGGTCACCTATCCACGTCCATCATCAGGGGCCGCCTATCTCACATGTGTTTTTTGCAGATGATTTACTCCTGTTTGCTGAGGCGGACATGGCACAAGTGAACTTGGTCAAAGAGGTCCTTAGGGTGTTTTGCGAAGAAGCAGGTCAAACAGTTAGCGAGGAAAAATCATCGATTTACTTTTCGGCTAATGTGCCTGGGGATAGAGCGGAGGAACTTGCGAGCGCCAGTGGTTTTACGCTTAGTGATACAATTGGGGTATATCTTGGAACGCCTATTCGATCACAACGACTTCCGAGAGGTTTCTTTAGGAGCGTTACGGCAAAAATGAGAAATAAACTTCCGAATTGGAGGAGCCGTAATCTTTCATTGGCTGGTCGTATCACATTGGCTCAGTCGGTTCTTATGGCTATTCCTACGTATATTATGCAAACTATGAGGCTTCCGGTATATGTATGTGACGAAATTGATAGCATTATTCGTGATTTTATATGGGGGTCATCTAGTGAAGGTAGGAAGATTCATTGGTTAGCGTGGGATGTCTTGTGTAGACCCAAGAGCAATGGCGGGTTAGGTCTTCGTAAGGCAAGGGAATATAATAAGGCGCTTCTAGCAAAACTTAGTTGGAGGGTGTTGAGTAATGATCCCGCGTTGTGGGTAAGGGTTCTAAAACAGAAATACTTTAGGGAAGGTTTTTGGGAGCGAGGGATCAAGCCAATGGATTCACGAATTTGCAAGAATATTTTATTTGGCAAGGAGGTGTTAGAAGGTGGAGTTAGTATTGTGGAGAACGGGGAGGAACGGAATTTTAAGTGGGATTTAACTCCTTCAGGAGTGTTCTCGGTTAAAACAGGTTATGGGAAGATTACCTTGGTGGAAGGGGGTGCTGATTTTCAATGGGATAGAATCTGGGGTTTGAAATGTCCTCAAAAGGTGAAGATACTTCTTTGGAGAGCGGTGTGGGACCGGCTTCCTACCGGGAAGAACCTCGAAGCTAGGGGTGTGTTGGATGACTCAAGATGCCGTAGCTGTGGGGAGGAGGAAGAAACAGCAGGTCATTTGATTTTTAATTGCAATTTTTATACTAACTTGGTTTATGAGTGTACAGGAGGTTTTTTAGGTTGTCCAGGGGTGGTGCAGCGGACTCAGGGGGCCATGGATCGGTTCGGGGCAGCTGGAGGGACTTGGAGTGAGCCGCGACAGCACCAGCACTTGGAAGCTCGACAGCAGCACTCCTTCTTCTCTGGACGGCAGCAGCAGCTCGGAAACACAAGGGATCATCAGCAGCGCAGCCTGGGGAATGTTACAGCAACTTCACAGCAGCGCTCGGGAGTAGATGCAGAATCATCACAGCGAAATTCTGGGACTGTGTTAACGCAGCAGGAAGTGCAGAATCTCGGTTCTGTTGAGCAATATTCGAGGTCATTATATTGTCGGAAATGGGAAGATTTGTTATCCAATAAAAAGCTTATTAATGGGGTTGAATTAAGGCTTGTAATTGCGGCTTTAGTTTGGCAAATTTGGGTAACGCGAAACGCATTGATCTTTGAGCCTTCGGCTAGGATTAAATCTAAGAACGAGTTAAAGGCCATTATCTTTAATTCAGTTAACAATTATTTGCGAGCTTGGGGGCGCGAGAGGGATGGTGGTTTAGTTGTGGTCTCGAAGAATGTATTGGTGAAATGGAAGAAGCCGGAGGGAGGGGTAAAATTAAATGTTGATGGTGCCTTCAATTCGCGATTGATCAAAGGTGGAATAGGGGGCCTTTTTAGGAATGAACGAGGGGAATATTTGGAGGGTTTTGCCGGCAATTGTATGGCACGGAATTCGTTTGAGGCGGAAGCTAGTGCACTTCAATACGGGTTGGAGCTAGCTGTTAGGCGGGGGTATAATTCGTTAGTGGTTGAGATAGACTCGAGTGAATTGTACGCGCTAGTGAAGGGCGGTGCGAATTCAAAAGCTTTCTCAAGTGCTATTATACGTCAATGTTGCTTCATTTTATCCAGGAACACAAAATACGAGTTAGTTTGGAATTATAGGGAAGCAAATAGGAGTGCGGATTGGTTGGCGAAGTTCGGATTAGCAGGTGAGGGTGGTCCAATAACTTATCGTGATCCTCCGGATGGACTGTGGCGGCTTTTAGCGAAAGATCGTTACGGCTGGGCTTTACCTAGATTAGCATTAGTTAATTAGTTTGTTTTGGGAGTTTAACTCCCCGGTCTTTAGACCTCCGTTGTAACAAAAAAAAAAAAAAAAATATTATTTTGTAAGCGAAAATAAAAAGCTAACTAAAAATAAGAAATATAAAAATATTAATCCTAGTACTACTGTAGTAAGAATAGTTATATGCACAAAACAAAAAAAATAGTAGATGGTTGATAATGTACAATCTGTCTATATAAAAAAGGTGTGGATAAGAATTTGCCACATATGCACTGGTAGAGAATAGACATTTTGGGTAGCCGAGGATATTGGTGGTTTATATCAATTCTCTATTATATTACTATGACAAAGGGGGAGATAGAGAGACTCTTTGTTCGGAAAAGAGTTATTATATATTGAAGAGAGTGAAAAGCAAAATTACATAAGAAAGACTAAAGAAAGAGTGATGGAGTTTGAGTTTTGGGGGCAAATGTTGTTATCGATTGCACTGATATTTGCTGTGGGATTACTGATACGTCTGTATATTGAATTAGTTGCAAAGCCAGAGAGACTTCGGGCTGCACTTGGGAAGCAAGGAGTAAGCGGACCTTCTCCAACTATTCTTCTTGGCAATATTTTTGCGATTAAAAAATCTAGAGCATCAGTTAAAAAACCAACAACTGATGGACCACCATCCAAGCACAATTGTGGAGCTATCCTTCTTCCCTTCTTTCATCAGTGGACAAATCAATATGGTTGGTACTATCTTAGATCTATCTATTTATTTATTTTACTGTTATTATATACAGAGCATAATTTGCATTTGGATTCGGATTCGATTTGTGCAGGTGAAGTATTCATGTTTTCTCTTGGAACGACACAGATTCTACACGTGGCGCAAGCCAAAATGGTTAGAGACGTTACAACATACACATCCTTGGACTTCGGAAAGCCTACTTATCAAGCGAAAAATCTAGGTGCTTTGCTAGGTCAAGGCATCTTAACATCAAACGGGGATGTTTGGGCGCATCAAAGGAAGATTCTTGCTCCTGAATTATACATGGACAAGGTTAAGGTACAACTTCAATCCGATCTTATCTTTATTACATAGAATATGAAACATCAAACGAGTTATACATCATTTGTGTAGGGGATGATAAGTTTAATTCAAGAATCGACAATTATGCTGATAAAGTCGTGGAAAAATATGATTGAGAATGAAGGTGGGGTTGCAGATATAAAGATTGATCAACACATGAGAAGTTTTTCAGGAAACGTAATATCCGGAGCTTGTTTTGGAAGTAACTATGCCAAGGGAGAAGAAATATTCATAAGGCTTAGAGCTCTACAGGAAATCGCATCCAAGAGAACTTTTGCTACAGGATTTCCGGGCATGAGGTACGACTTTTTTATGGTGGTATATTTTATTAAAAAACAAAAGTCATGGGTTGTAGTGATAATCACCCAATCAAGATTGGGCCGTCTGTGGGAATCGAACCCACGACCAGTGGTTAAAAGCCACGCGCTCTACCAGCTGAGCTAAGACGGCGTATTTGAACACAGAGAAAGCTCTGGGATATTTGAACGATACTAACATGAAAAGAACGAAAAAGATGGGGTGAGAGAGGCTCGAACTCTCGACCTCAGGATTTCTCAGAAGCTATGAGACCTACGCGCTAGCCAACTGCGCCACCACCCCTTTGATATTGATACCCATTAGAGATTACTAATAATTTCATTACATGCTTGCTTTAAAATCAAAGTTAGTTCTCCGATCTTGATCACAAGTGATGAGAGTCGTTTAAAAATATATTATTGCTTCTGATAAATTTCAAAATAGTAGTGTGAGATGGCTTACTTCACTTAACATGCTAAATCTAGTTGATTTTAAAATAAAAACTAGCAAAAAAAAAAGTAGGATTAAATAATTTGTTTGTACACGTCTTTGGTGTAGACATCTTCCAACTAAGAGCAATAGGGAATCATGGGCTTTAGAAAAAGAAACTAAAGCATTAATCTTGAAGATAGTCAACGAGAGAAGCAAAGCTGGATATGAAAAAGATTTATTACAGATGATTCTTGAAGGAGCCAAAAATAGTGATCTTAGCCAAGATGCAATTGATCGGTTCATCGTGGACAACTGCAAAAACATTTACTTGGCTGGTTACGAGACTACTGCAGTTGTAGCTACATGGTGCCTCATGCTATTAGCTGCAAATCCTGATTGGCAAGATCAAATTCGAACCGAGGTTCTTGAAATCTGTAAAGGCCATACTCCAGATGCTAATATGATTCGGAAAATGAAACAAGTATATAAACATTTAAAATTTGTCTTATGTTTGATTTAAAATTGTTAATGTTTATCTTTTGCAGCTAAGTATGGTGATAAATGAAACGTTGAGACTTTATCCACCCGTAGCTGTGATTTCGAGAGAGGCGTTGAAGGAGATAAAATTGGGAGATATAACTGTACCCAAAGGTGTGAATGTTTGGACAGCGGTGACAACATTGCACACGGATCCTGAAATATGGGGAGTGGATTCTTATAAGTTTAATCCAGAGAGATTTGCGAATGGGATAACTGAAGCATGCAAGCTTCCGTACTTTTATATGCCCTTTGGTGTTGGACCACGAGTTTGTCTAGGACAAAACTTGGCTTTGGTGGAGCTTAAAATACTTATTTCAATGATCTTGTCTAATTTTTCAATCTCCATTTCTCCCAACTATATTCATTTTCCAGCTTTTAATTTGGTGATTGAGCCTGGTCATGGTGTCAATCTATTAGTGAAAAACTTGTAAAATTGTGTTTGTGATTATATAAGGAATTTTTGAATGACTCAATATATATATGTATGTGGTTTCAAATATACACCACTAAATTGTACATATGTAATCATTTGCATATTATTGTGAATCTTTAAATAAGTTTTTATTACTGTCCAAAAAAAAAAAAAAAAAAAAAAAAAAAAAAAAAAAAAAAAAAAAGTTTTTATTTTGTCAAACTTGGTCAAGGTTTTCCGTAAACAACTTTGGATTCGGAGTTATTTCGATTCTAATAAAATTCAAATCTAATATCTCTTGGTTAGGGGGCTTCAACTTTTACCATTTGTATATGTACATTATATCATACTATAGGAGTTACACTTTCCTAAGGCAGAGAAATAGTTTTTCTCTTGTTATTTACAACCCATATTAATTTAATATAGCCTTTTGGGCTCTTATAGTCAGCCTAGTAACTGGATTGGGTCTTACCGGTTCCCGGACCGGATCGCTCCATCAGTTCCAGAATCGGAACCAGACCGATGCGGAGCGACAGTGCAACCAAAAACCGGACCGGACCGATATACAACTAAGCGATTCGGTTCCTAAAAAGAAAATCGCTTAATGACCTGTCTCAACCGGACAGACCGTTATCATAGGTTTTTTTTTTATATATATATATATATATTTTATATATGTTATAATAAATAAAACAAACCAACCCATTTCTATTGTTCATATTCTACATCTTCAATTCTCTACCCACTTTTATATATCATGAGTATTTAGGGTTTTGTCATTGATCCACTATCACAGTTTATTTAAATATATTTTTGTATATATGTTATAATAAATAAAACAAACCAACCCACCGCCCCACTTTTATTATTTCCATTCTATCGTCTTCAATTCTCTACCCGCTTTTATATATCATGTGTATTTGGAATTTTGTCATTAAGCTTGTATTAATAGCTGAGGATAAGGAATCTTACTTTGGTTGTTTAATAATCGTTATGCAATATACATTATTTATTGATTGGAAAAGAAACATTATTGTGATTATTGTATATATTTTTTTTAGTCGAAAATAAAATATCATAAAACCACAAAATATTACACATTAGCCAATTCCGGTAGGTTCAAAGTCTAGCCTAATCAAATTAGCTAATTGGGAAGGAGGATGGCTACTCCAAAGGCCAAACAAATCTCCTTTAAGCTTATGTTTGGCCACCCAATCCGCTATCCTATTCTTTTCTCTCCTAACAAAGGAGATTTTCAAGTTATACATACTTTTACAAAATATAATGTTTTTAACCAAAACCTTAGTCAAGCTAGACAAATTACAATTAGCGTTAATTTGATCTACTAATCTAATATTATCACATTCTATAATTACACTTCCAGCTGGGTATCTCTTAGCCATCTCACAAGCTGCTAACACACCAAATCCTTCAGCTTCTTCTATTGAATGTGTAAATGAAGTCCTCGCAAAACCTTCCACCATGTTTCCCTTATCATCCCTTAAGACACACGCAAAAGAGCATTTGTTAGACTTTAAAAGCACTGAGGCATCAGTATTGATTTTAAATTTCCCATAAGGAGGGGGCTCCCATTTAAGGTTAATAGAAGAGTTAACCTCATCAAGGTTATTAGAACTAACTGAATCTCCAGAATTCAAAACTCCAAGAATATCATTTGGGATGATATTCTGAGTAGCCTCAGAGATTTTAATATTTGCATTTTTATACTCATCATAGGCCAAATTGCTATTCTGAAGAGTAAGTAAAGGGTCAGGAGTAATTCCTTTAAACAAGAACTCATTTCTGCCTTTCCAAATAAACCAGCAAATGTTCATAGATACTTCACTAAGATCAGTAATAATATCTGTTCTATCAATGGAAGAAATTCTCAAAAAGGAGATCCATTTAATGAAGTTATTAGATGGCTCAGCTGATGATAAAAAAGACAAGTGACTTGCAAGCCAAACAGCTCTAGACCAAGAGCAATGAAAGAGCATATGCTCAATAGTTTCATCAAAGCAACCACAAAGTTCACATAGAGGAGATGGAGAAGACCTCCTCTTAAACCTGTTAACATTAGTAGCAAGTCCATTACCACAGCATTTCCAGATAAAATTTCTAATTTTAGGTGAAACTTTTAACTGCCAAATAAAGTTCCAATCAATGGTTTCAAGCCTAAAAGAGGTAGAGCCTTTATTACCATTTTTTCTAACTTCAAGGACTTGTTGTGCCTTCCAAATCTGATTATAACAGTCCCTCACTTTTACATCTCCACTGTTTGAGCCCAACCAAAAGGGAGTATCAATGCAGTAAAAGGGAGGGATGTTAATAGCACAGATGGTTGCTACAACAGAGTCCTCAAATAAAGAGTTCAAAAGAGGGACATTCCATTCCTTAGAAGGTAAGATAAGATCTGAAACAAACTCAAAATCACAACCTGAAGGTTTAAGAATAAAAGGTTCAGAAGGGATCCATTTATCCCTCCAAATTGAAACTTTCTCACCATTACCAATTGACCAATGAATCTTATCAATAAAGCAATTTCTACCTTCCAGAAGGCTTTTCCAGCCCCAAGAGCTATTACATTTAAGAGTAACCTCAATGAAGTCAGATTCAGGGAAATATTTCCCTTTAAAGACTTTATGAACCAGTGAGTTTTCATTGTTAAGGAATTTCCATGCATTAGATGACAGTAAGGCCAGGTTCTGAGTATGGAAGTCCTTAAATCCCAGACCCCCATCTTCTTTTGCAGTCATTAAAGTTTGCCATTTGATCCAATGGCATCTAGATTCACCTTGATTATTCCAATAGAAGTTTGAAACCAGTGAAGTAAGGTGAGTTGTTAGTTTTTTTGGAATCAAAAAAACTGACATGGTATAATTTGGTATTGAGCCTATAATGGCTTTAATCAGAACCTCCTTCCCACTTTTAGATAGCAATTTTGTTTCCCAATTGTCCATTCTTCTCATAATCATTTCAATAAGCCACTCAAGAGATTTAACTTTAGAGACACCCCAAGAGGATGGAATGCCCAAATATTTACCAAGATCTTGTAATTGATTCATCCTAAGCAAGGAGCTTAGTTTGTTTTTCACCTCAGGAGAGGTGTTCTTACTAAATAGGACACCACTCTTACTTAAATTTAATTTTTGCCCAGAAGCAAAGCAATACCAGTTAAGGACTGTAACAAACATCTCAACATTATATTCCTCAGCCTCTAAAAAGAAGAGGCTATCATCTGCAAAAAGCAGATGGGTTAACATAGGGGCTTTGATTGCAACTTTAATACCTCGGAGAAGATCCATTTGAACATAATAATCAATCAAAAATGATAAAGCTTGAGTCACAATACAAAATAAGTAAGGGGAGATTGGATCTCCTTGTCTAATACCTTTGTGAGGTTCATCAATAGCATGAAGTTCACCATTGATTTTAATCTTATAAGTTACTGATGAGATACAATTTTCAATCCACATGATCCAAATCTGATTAAATCCCATAAATCTCATTAAGTCAAGTAAGAAATCCCATTCAATATTCTCATAGGCCTTAGACATATCTGCCTTAATTGCTAAAGAATAATTCTTTGAAGATCTTTTGTTTTTCAGAAAGTGACTAACCTCTTGGGCAATCAAAATATTTTCAAAGATTGATCTACCTGGTATGAAAGCTGTTTGAGTTTCTGAGACAATTTTATCCATCCAAGGTTGTAACCTTGTTGATAAGATTTTAGAAATTACTTTGTAAATGAAATTTGCACAACTAATAGGCCTAAAAGAAGCCACAAAGTCAGGAGTTCTAACTTTAGGGATCAGTGCAATAATTGTACAGTTAATATCCTTCAAGGAGGTATTATTATTCATAAAGTCTTCCACCAAAGAGAAAACATCATTTTTAATTACATTCCAAAATTTTCTATAAAAGAAGCCTCCAAAGCCATCAGGGCCTGGAGATTTATCAGATCCCAAAGCCCAAACAGCATTCTTAACCTCCTCCATAGTAACCTTGCAAGTTAAAAGATCATTCATTTCAGCAGTAACATTCTTTTTGACCCTATGAAGTATAGGTTCATAAAATCTATTCCCATCTGATTTAAAGATGTTATTATAATATAATCTAACCTCAGAGATTATCTCATCCTTATCATAGAGCCAATCCCCATTCCTATTTTTAATTTGAGAAATTCGATTTAAGTTTCTTTTTGCCTTAGTAATAGCATGATAATACTTTGTATTTTTTTCACCCAACTTAAGCCACAAATTTCTGGATCTCAACTTCCAGTACATTTCTTCTTTTTTCCAATAAGATTCCAGTTCAAAATTAAGCTTTTCCAGCTTAGTTTTGTTAATATCCGAGTAGGGGCCATTAAATAGCTTCTCAATCTGAGCTAAGGAAGATGTTATGAGTAATCTGTTATTCAGAACTCTCTTCCTAGCCCAGAGAGAAACATATTTATTAATATGTTTAATTTTCATATCAAATATGAGCACACCTGAGAAAGAATCAAAGATTTTAGTACTCCATTTATCAGTAATAAGTTTACAGAATGAATCATCAATCAACCAACTTTTATCAATCAAAAAGAGTTTCTTAGAGGTATTAGAGATACCATGGTTTAATAATATAGGGGAATGGTCTGAACCCACAGGAGGTAACACTGAGCACCATGAGTTTGGAAAGTTTGAACTCCATTCCTCATTAACAAGAATCCTATCAAGCTTTTGTTTAATGAGCTGGTTGCCACTTATCTTATTAGACCAAGAGAAGCTACATCCCTTATCTGAAAGCTCTACAAGATTATTAGAACAAATAGTAGTATTAAATAGATCCATTAACACTTTATGAGAATTACAAATTTCACCTCCCAACTTCTCAGATGGAAATCTGATAATATTAAAGTCTCCCATAATGCATCTACACAAGGCAGTTTGAGGGAGGAGATTAATTTTATCTAAAAAGATTGATTTATCAGCATCAATAGGAGGGCCATAAACAAAGACCATTTCACACTTACCCATCATCTTAAAATCATATAGGCAGTGAATTAAGTTCTTTTCAGAGCTTATAATATTGAGTTTATCTGGTATTTTGGCAAAGATTGCCAGTCCACCTGATAAACCTAAAGGGTCCACATAATCAACTAAACTTAATCCTAGTTTAGTACTAAGTTTCAAAAGTAAAGGAGATTTATTTTTAGTTTCAGAGAGAAAAAGTACCTCAATATGGTGAGCCTTAACCATGTCAACTAGGCTCAGTTCTGTCAAGGTTGTTGCAGCACCTTGACAGTTCCAAGCTAGAATCATCTTGGGTTTTGGGGTTGATTTGGGTCAACCCCGCAAACCACTTCAGAGTCAAAAGCTTCCAAATTACCACCATCTTCCCACTTAAGCTCACCATCTTCAGTTTCATCATTAGCATAGTCCAAAGCATCTGCCATCTCATCATCTTCAGCCTTAAGGGGAGAAGAGAGAGTTGCAGGTACTTGGGACACTTCTACATCATCAATAGGTAGACCTAGATCAGATCTCACTTGAAGAGTACGATTTTTGTTTCTTTCCAAAGAGCCAAAACAGATATTCTTATCAGTGTTAAGAGTAATGGAGGGATCAATAAGAACTTTAGGGCTGGAACAGAAAGCCTTATTGGGCTGAGGCCCACAAAGAGAGTTCACCTCTCCTGGGCTAAGTGGTCGAATATCTGTTTTAAAAGCAACACCAGCAGAAATATTGAGGCCCAAGTCAGCTTTGGGCATAACAATGATGGATTGAACCAAATTACCATGTTCTATTTTAACCTTCTCCACATAATTCTCAGTCTTACTGTTTATAATCTTATTTTTATTCTTCAGAGGCCTTTTGGATCTTTTCTTAGCAGATTGACCTTTATCCTCAGCTTTGAACACAAATTCATTAACTTTTTTCTCATTTTCAGTATACCTAATCCAATTACCAAGCTTGTTGGTGAGCTTTGAAGGATTATCACAATTCTTTTCATCATGGGATAAAATTCCACACACATTACAGAAGTCAAATAGTTTCTCAAATTTAAAAGAAATCCACACAGATTGACCACTTGAGATCTTAAACATAAACCCAGAAGAGAGTGGGTTATTTATAGCAACATTAACTCGGGCTCTAACTGTTTTATCATCTTTAAAATTGTTAGGGTCCGGCAATTCAACTGCAATAACTTCCCCCAATCTAGATGCTATCTTTGCCACATTAGCTTCCTTAATAAACAGAGGGGGAATTCCATAAATTCGAATCCAAATTACTGAACGTGTATTGCTTTGTTGCGGATTGTAGATTTTTTTCATGTGTATTGTTTAATTGTATGAATTAGTTTCAAATAGATTACAATTGCAGGGGCATTTCTGATTTTCAATTTTGATTCCGAGAAATCTGCCTTGAGTTAATTTAGTTTTCTATATCACATTTTGATTACTAGAAAAAAGAGCATTGGAGAAATGTTTTTGTATTTGATGCATGAGACTAATGTGATGAGGGTCATTTTGATAATTCTGTTGCAAGGACTTAAATATTTCATAATCTAATGTCTAATTTCTTTATCACTTGTAAATAGTGTTCTAAAAATTGGTCTATATAGCGGGTAAGTGTTACAAGAAAGGTCACTATTTACAAGTATAAAATAAATGTCTTTTATGGGTTATTAAAAAAAAAAATAAGGTGTAAACCAAACCGGAAACGGTCCAAACGGTAAAACCGATCCTCTTATCGGATCGGTTTTCATAATTTGTGATAAAAAGACCGGATCGATAAGAATAGGACCGGTGGATCAAACCGGACTGTTAAGCCCTAAAACCGCTAAGAACCAGACCGGTGGAACCGTTAGCCAAGCTGACGTATAGTTATCTTAATTTATTTTCCGCACTCTATATGCTTGACAATATGCTTACATGAATAGTTTACTTATATTGTCTATTAGTATTATCTAGTTTATGACCATCTAGTTTATTAAGGCAATATGATTTAAATTAACTTTAAATTTTATTTACTTGAGATTAATTAGTCGATTACTTTCCATAGTCCTATTCAACCCCCCATTCTAGGACGTATATTGAATATCAAGCCTTACCTCCATTTCTTTGTAATTTTTGTTTTTCTCTTCTCTCTTTTTCATATTGTTACCACTCAGAGAAACCATTTCACCATAGTCGTCCTTCTTTCTAGCCATTTCGGCTCATTGTCCTTTTTCCTAACCACTATCTTTCGTACTACCATATTAAAAAACGTTGTTAGTATTTTTAACCCCATTTTAACCTCTGTTATCGAGTTTGCTTGGTTCCACAGACTTGAGTACCACCGATTTACTACTCCAACACGTTTAAAATGATTTTTTATTTCCAATAAAGCTCGTAAGATTTTTTATCTCTTCTTTTGATTTTAGAGTAATATTCGGTTAGGAGGGGTCCCTTGTAGACAGTTTAATCCATCCCCCCAATTCGGGCAAAACTTTAGGGTTTCTGCAATTTGATTTTCATGAACAAAAGACCACAACTGTAACATACTTGACCTATGTTTTCATATCAAAATATAATCCATGAAGCTTTGTTTTCAGTTTCCCAAAAATTGATACCTGGTACAAGTGGATTTGTTAAGTTCCAGTCCACTCTAGCCGAGTGATTGAAAAGTTTCATCTACTTCGACCGATTCAGGTAACTCTATTATATAACTTGACCCAAGTAGCTTAATAATTTTTGAGACACTTAGTAGTAAGTAGATTTATTGGAATCCCCAAAAACTGAATCCTAAATAGTAGTATGATTAAGTGCCCGTTTGGAAGTGCTTTTTTGGAAAAGCACTTAAAAGTGCTTTTAGCATTTTAAGAGTTTTTTTAATCTTGAAAAGTACTTTTTTGAAAAGCTCTTGAAAAAAGCACTTAATATAATTTTAGATTTCAAAATTATTTTTAATAGTTTTTTAAAATTTTAAATTTTATTCTAAAAGCGCCTTTTTACTCTAAAATAAGCACTTCCATACGAGCCCTAACTACGTTAACCCCATTCACATGTTTTTTATTAACAACAAAATGTTTTCCTTGAATCGTCCAAGGGCGTTGTTCCCAGACCTTAATCTTATCGTCTTCACTGGCAAATCGAATAAAACTATGTTAGAGCTAATTTTTCTAATCTCTACTTGATATTTTAAAACCCAATATTTGATAATGTGATTCTTGATATACACAAAATTCACATTGTCTTGACCCGTAGTTTAGCAGTGAGTTTTGGTTAATTAATAACTCTATAAACTGAGTCTTTGTCTAGAGTGATTACTAATTCTTTTTTTTACTAGAGGGTGGGAAGAAGCATATAAGTTTCTGTATTTTAGCTTATAAGAAGAGAAAGGAAGCGCAAAGGGAAAAGGAAATAAGAGAAAAGAGAAGAGATAATGTATGGTTCTGTGTTTTGTGAGGCTTTGTTAGAGAAAAACACAATTTGTGTGTTAGCCTGGACCGTCCGCCTAACAAAAAAAGAAAGAAAAACACATAATTTGTGTAGCGATTGTAACAAAATTGTAGGAAATTTTAATGAAGAGAGGTAAGGGGAGAAGAGAGATGTCGAAGAGTTGAGGGAGTATCATACCCAAAATAATTTCTTAGCTACAGAACTTAAACCTGGTGAGTATTTAGGATGTTTTAATAGGTGATATCTGAATGATGTGATTTCGCATGTTTTAATAAATTATAGCATAAAGACCTCCGCCCTCTAACTTTCAGGAAATTGACCGAACGGACCTTATCTTACCATTTTCAAGAGATGACCCTTTATGTTTATATTTTGTGATACCGTTAGCCTATTTTCCTATCTTCTCCAATTGACCGTTAGTCAATGTCACGTGGCGCCACCTCAGCACCGTCAACGACACATAACCGACACATAAGCATGACGTCATCATCAGTACACATCTTTACTCTTAACTTTCAAAATAAATCACTATAATTAATTCCATTGAAGGCCGACAAAAAAAATCCTTGAAGAAGATGACCGGGTCATCTTGGTCGCTCTCATGCACAAGAAAACTGCTGCCTCTCGGTCCATACTCACTACATCAACGGTCGTCGCTATCCTGCACAAGAAATATGTTGCTACTCGCGGTCTATTCTTCACCATCATCAACCGGCTTGGCTACGCCATTAACAATTGAAGAACCCAAATTAAGGTAAAAAATTAGTTTTAATCACTAAAACTCTACAAAATTGAATTATTTTTAACCTAATATCATTACTTTTACAAATTTTTAAAATTGTCTGATTTAAGTATTATTACAGTCGTGATGTTTATCATATTTTTATACAGTATTGCAGTAAATATGATTTTAAGTATAACGGTTGCCAATATCAATTTGGGCTTCTTCGACCACCAGCAATCAGGGGCGGAGCCAGGATTTTTTGTTAGGGAGGGCTACGGGGGTTAGGGGCAACGCCCCTGAAAAAAATTTATTTTGCCGTATTTGCACGATAAGTCTACATATTATGCAAAAATTGCTAGATAGATCCTTATATAATGCTAAAATGCACTATAAATCCCTATATTGGGTAAAGATTGCAATATAAGTCTGAATATTATTTTTTTAAATTAATCATTCGAAAAATTTCTTTTTTTTATTCAAAATAACATACATTTTGTTGTAAAAAAATAAAAAATACTATAAATAAAATCATTTAAAGTCTAATAAAATAAATTTTAAAATTTAGGGGGCCAAATGAAATTTTTTAAAACATTTAAGAGTTAATTACAAAAAAATCTATGAAAAAAAATTAAAACGAACCAAGAAATTGAATATTTAATGGTATTTACGTTCCAGTTTCGTTAATAAATTTTATTGTTTGATAGAATTAATCTCTAAATTTTAAGTTAGGGAGGGCTAATTTTATGCTATAATTTTTTTTAGTTATTTTTTTTATCTATTTTAAAAAATAAGTAGGTTAAATTATAGTGGGTTGGGTAAGTTGGGGTGGGAAGCAGCCCACCTCAGTCCACCCCTACATCCGCCCCTGCCAGCAATGACCATGCGCGGAGAATAGCGTATATGGGGATGGCAATGCCGTGTGGTCTTATGATTTGTTGAGCAATTTGGTTTTTAAATTGTTTTGCGGTAAATAACCATTTGGGGCAACTGGAAAATAGCGTATATAGGGAATGAACAATTTGGTGTTATAATGTATTTTTTGAATTGTTTTGCAGTAAATATTCATTTGGGAAAATTGATGGAGATGATTATCAATGATTTTTGATGAATTTTCTATCGAAAACAAAAATTCTAGGTGGTGATGACGGCATGCTTATGGCGCCACGTGGCACCGCATGGCGTTGACTACGGTCAACTGACAGAAAATAGAAAAATAAAAACGGTGTCACAAAACATAAACGTAAATGCCCATCTCATGACAATGGTAAGGTTAGAGAGTACGGAAGGTCTTTACCCTAAATACTATTATCCGATTTTGAAAGTATTTATTGATTTAATAAAATTTAAAAGGTTGACAAAAAAAATTAAAAAGCCAAATACAGGAAGAGTATTTTTTAAACAAATTCAGAAATAGAGTTTTAGTAAATTCCCGAAAACTATGTACAAGTATACGGGCACATCCCCAGAATCCGATTAATACGGACGATTTTGCTCATAGTTAGTTTGTGTTATGAAATAGTCATTTACCAATTAGATTTCATTATTACACTATAATAAATTAATAAATAAAATATACACAAAAGCTACCATTAGAAATCCGAAAAAAGCCGTTAACCATATTTTGATATTCCATCATCTACCACATTGTTAGTTGACGCAGTAAGTTATTCTCTTCAATCAAACCACGTCAATTTCATGCACGCATGTTACGTATTTTAATTGTAGATATTTGATCGTTAGATTATTTGTATTTAGGCAGTGTAAATCTTTTACTACAACATTTTTAATGTTTTGATATGTTTTTTTGATGATAATAGGAAAATATAATGTCTGATCCAACCGTGGACGAGGATAACGCTGGTCATGGCGACAGTGATGAATCTTTTTCTGAAGTCGACAACAAGAACGCCTCTAAAAATATAAGCCTCGACAAATTTCATCTTTTCGGCCGTAAAAAACCGGTTTACTCCGCTTTAGGTGGCGGTAAATGTATGTTCCACTTCCAGACTATCTTTTCTCTTTTGGTTCCTTCCACAGATTTTATTATTAAATTATTATAATATAATTATTTATTCTATTGTGTCAGCGGCTGACGTTTTCCTTTGGAGGAACAAACAGATCTCGGGATGCCTTCTTGCTGCAGCAACTGTGATATGGCTTCTGTTTGAGTGGATAGAATATCATTTGCTGAGTTTTGTATGCCATTCTCTCATACTCTCATTAGCCACCTTATTCCTATGGTCTAATCTCTCGTTTTTCGTTAAAAAGTGAGTTATATCTCGCCTAAACTATATATTTTAGGATAAATGTTTATGAAGTGATGTTCCAATCAAACCATTATTTTATCACATGTCTAAAATTGATAACTATGGGTCGTCGTGAGGAAAAAGTTTATATTTGCTATGATTTGATAGTTGCTCCAATGGTTAGAGTGATCTACATTGACCAAGAGATTTTGAGATCGAATTTACAGGAATCAAAACAAACTAATGGTTAATTTGGAAATATTTTGATAAATAAACTAATGGTTTAATTGGAGAATTAATTAGGTAAGTGGTCCAAAAAGGGTTGTGTAATAGTTTGGTGATCCCCATAAACATTTACCCCTATGTTTTACTATATGTAACATTCAAATATGTTTCCAAGTAAATTTTGTCTGATCTTTTCTCAGATCACCATTGCAACTCCCGGAGGTTGAATTGCCGGAGGAGGTGTGCCGAAATATTGCTCTCTTAGTGCGGGATCAATTTAACTATGGAGCTAGTATGTTCCAGGACATAGCTTCGGGAAAAGATCTCAAGAAATTTCTCTATGTAACTCTCTTCCCTTAGCCAAGCTTTGGTTATAATTATCTCATATAACGGTATTAAATGCCCCGCTAATTTTTGTAGGCAATCTTGACTCTGTGGCTCATCTCTGTTATAGGCAGTTGGTTTGAACTTTTGACGATGTTATACATTAGTAAGTTCAATTTTCAAACTCTCTTGATTTCCCTTATGTATTGCATCATTGATAAGTTATGTTTATATGTGTTTGGGCCGGACAGTCTTTGTGATGATGCTAACAATACCTTTACTGTATGAGAAAAACGAAGAGAAAGTAGATGCGTATGCAGAAAAGGCAACAAAAAAGCTTAAGAGACACTACAGCAAAATAGATGAAAATGTTCTTCAGAAACTATCTAAACTTTCCTTCAAAGATAATAGTAAGCAGCAGTAAAGATAATAGATGATAATACATGTACTCCTTTTATCTTTACGCTTTAAAATTACTACAATTTTTATGATGATTGTATATTTGTCATATGTATGTTTATTGCTAGACAAGTTCAATATAGGCCATAGGTGCATTGTTCCGTCTTCTTAATAGAGTTCTTATATTCCTTGTATACCATATATATACATTTGGTCACCCCAAAAGAAGAAAATTGAGGTTTTCGTTTTTATGAGAACGAAAAATACTATTCTATTACATTATTGATCAACATGGATATATATCGCCCTAGGCGTCTTATACCCCATTCGATCCCTCGTAAGAAGGCTCCAAATAGTCAAATACTATCTGGCGGGTCCAACGTGAAGTCATCTCTATACTTCCAGTCTCTTTTAGCCAACTAGTCCGCACAAGTGTTTGCCTCCTAAAGACGCCCCTCAAGTTATATCTGAAAGTCCTAGAGGGGGGGTGAATAGGATTACTAATAAGATTAATGCCTAATTAAAAATCTTTTGGACAATTATAAGTATAAGAAAGAAACTTCTAAGTCAACTAATATATCAAATTCTTAAGGGATCATGCAATGGATAAGCTAAGAGGTTCGATATATAATTGATACAAGTAAAACGAGTTTCTAATCTCTAACTACTCTAGATGGCAATATGTTAGATAAACTAGATAATCAATATCACAATATACATACTAGCATATTATCAAACATATAAAGTGCGGAAAGTAAATAGAGTAGGGATAGAAAGATACACACGATTTATAGTGGTTCGGTTTCCCTACATCCACTACCTAAGGAAGCCTCCTTAGGATTTCAAGCTTTTCACTAAGCTCCCGTGTCTCTCTTAGCCGGGTCGAGAACACAATAACCCTTACAACCTCTTCGATAACACGAAGGACAAACACTTGTGCTATCGCAACACAAGGACACCAAGTATACTCCCGATACTCAAACACTTATGCTATCTCAACACAAGGATACCAAGTATACTCCCTATACTTGAATTCTCTCTTAATCTATCTATTACAAGACCTAGACTTAAGAGGATAGATACAAAGTGTTTAAAGGGGTGCAAACAACTTTGCTAGATAATCTCCTAAAGAGTAGATATGACTATAAGCTTGTAAACTCCTCTTTGAGTAGATAATAACTTTGATAGCTCCTTGGATTAACTCCTTAATTGAGTGGATATGAACTATGAAGCTCTTGACACCTTCTTGGATGATAACAATTAAGCCCCTAAGTGTATATGGGTTGAAGGTGTAGTTGTAGCATTGAAAGAACTTCAATTTATAGCTGCAAAATGCTCCCAACGGTCATATGATTTGTCTCCAACGGATATATTAATATCCCCAACGGATCTATTCCTTTTGTCTTCATTTTGCTGCAGGAAAACCTTACTCGCGGTGTACCGCGGATATGGTGCGGTGTACCGCACAACTCAACGTGTTGATTTCATAGCATACTGACGGGCTACCCCATGCACCGTGCTCCTGGTCCGTGCCTCACTCCGGTGTACCGCGCTTCAGTCCGGTGTACCGCACACTTTCTTAGCTTACTGGTCGGACTAGCCTATGCACCGCGTCTCTGGTCCGTGGCTCTGCGGTGTACCGCAGGTGTACTCCGGTGTACCGCACCAAAGGTTTAAGACACCTTCTAGTGAGTATATCTTTTACTATGATGCTCGGATTGGAAAACCTTCTTCATGAGAGTTGTAGAGAACATCATTCTTATAAACTTTGTAGTTGATCACTAAAGCTAATTCTCAATGTACACAAAGATAAAGTTAATAGCATTTGTAAGAGAATTAGTTTCTTAAGATATAACAAAAAAGATTTGATCTAAATGATGTCAATTGTGCTTTTTGATGAATTAGAGTGCAAGATAATAAAGTGAAATAAGCACACTAAACAATAGAGGATTTGTCACATTAAAACACCTAATCGATGGGGGCAATATGCCAACAATCTCCCCCTTTTTTATGATAACAAATCAATCACTAAAACACATATGGAGTCTAACTCCCCCTCACAAAAAGCATTAAATCAAAGTGTATTTTTATGAAAAAGATATGCATTTGTGAGTTTTGTAAAGTGCAAATTTTGAAAGTTTTAGTGCACATATTTCTCCCCCTTTGTCTTCATCAAAAAGACAAGATAAATGTAATTCATAACTAAGGAAGAAGAGCTAAAACTCAAGTGAATAGATTTTGAAAAACAACATAGAGAGATCAAGGGTAAAGAGCATTTAAAACATTTTAATTTTGAAATGCATAAAGATTAACAATGTAAAGCATGAAACAAGATGAAGGAAAGATATAAGGGATAAGAACGTTTTACCAACTTCTAGATCGGAAGATTATCATCTTATAAGCTTTCTATAAACGCAAACGATTAGTGCAATTATGAGATAAACGATTAGTGCAAACGATTAACCAAGCATTTTAGTTTTTAAAGATAATTTACTAAAAACTCCCCCTCACGAAATGCATAGAGTGTTTGTTTCAATTTTGAAAAGTTTGACCAATAATTTCTCCCCTTTTTACCAATAAGAATATTTGAATCAATTTTAAGAAATCATGGGGTAAATTGTCATTTTTGAAATGCAAAGGGGTCAAGATGTATTTTCCAAAAGTTTAGGGACTAAACGCAATTTGAAAAACTTCAATGGACCTAAATGCAATTTTCAACCATTTGAAGAACTAAGATTAATTTGAACAAACTAAAGGGACTATAAAACAATATAGAATAAGATCAAGGATGAATGATGCAATAGTACCTATATCATCAAGGAAAATGTTAGCAACATTAACACATTTAAATAATATCCGAAGCATAAAATTTAAGCAACTAACATTCAACAATACATACATAACCAATTATCCAAGTTAAACACATAGCATCTTAAACCAATCATCCAAATTTAACCAAGTAGCAATGAAATCCTAAATATCCAAAACATGGATTCATAAGCATTCAAAGCATAAACAACTAAAAAACCAAAACAACCACAATAATGACCAAGTAGGATAATATGAAGATTAAAAACACCCAATAAGAATAATTTGAAACCGATTTTAAGAAATCTAGGGGTAAAATTTAAACTTTGAAAAGTATGGGGGTCAAAATGCATTTTTCAAATGTTTAGGGACTAAATGCAATTTTGAAAACCTTCAAGGACCTAAGTAAACTTTCTCAAGACAATAGGGACCAAGGTCTAAAATTCAAGCATAAGAAGGCTAAATGCAATTTGTTCAAACTATAGGGATCTTAAATTAATATTTTTCAACCTATAGGAAAACTCCCCAATAGTATAGAGATATTTTAAAACAACTAAAAACGCTTTTGTTTTGAAAAGATTCAACATGGAAATCCCGAAAACACATAAAGCAGTTTATTTTACAAATACCCCTATATTTTCTAAAAAGTACAAAAAGACCCAATGTAAAAAACAAAGCAATTTTAAGCATGAAAAGGTCAAGTTATACAAGATATTAGCACAATAGGGAATAAACCATATAAGCACATAATGAAGCACATCATAAAGATAGTAAGCAAAGCAAATTCATGCAAATGAGTTAATGACCAATAATGGAAAGAATTCCCATAATACTATGCATAAAACATTTTTGAAATGTTATGGAAAATGCAAACGATTATCGGAAAAATATTTTTGAAAAACAATTTCTTTAAAAACTCACCCATATGAAAATGCAAATTTGTGATCAAAGATAAATTAAGATTTGAAAGTGAAAATTAATATCTTTGATCTTTTTCCCTTTTATCAACCAATAGGCACTTTTAAAAAGATATAAAAACTTGTAAGAACAAAAAGTGCAATTTATAATCGTTGAGGGACTAAAAAAGCAATTTCATATAGTAGGGACTAAAAATGCAATTTTTCAAAGATATGAACTAAAATGGCAAATTTTACAAGTGAAAGATCATGAAGTCCAAACTATGACACTTTGGAGAATATAATAACTATGAGGGGTCAAAGTGCAATTTTGAAAATTTTGGGGACTAAAAAGCAATTACCAAAATTCTAAGAGCTAAAGTGCAAAAACATCATTCATGAGAATTAGATGCAATAACACTAATAACATTTAAAACAATGATAAGAATCACAAGATAATATCCCAAGATAAAACATGATAAACACAACTAATCAAATCACAACAAATTCATAAATACAAGCACAAGCCATAAGGAGGAACGCAAAGTAAATATACGAGATAAAGAAAAGAAATCACCGGATTTTCCTTTTTCGAGATTTGAGCGTTCTTTCGTATATTAATTCTTCCACTTGTTTCCTCCAAGCAAAGTAACGATCACCTACAAAGAGAATGGAGGTTGTGTAGAAAACAACACTTCCAAAAGATTAAATTCCAAATCGTTTACTCTACTAACGGTTAAGCTATTCACGTAGAGTTAGGCTCTGATACCAATTGAAAGTCCTAGAGGGGGGGTGAATAGGATTACTAATAAGATTAATGCCTAATTAAAAATCTTTTGGACAATTATAAGTATAAGAAAGAAACTTCTAAGTCAACTAATATATCAAATTCTTAAGGGATCATGCAATGGATAAGCTAAGAGGTTCGATATATAATTGATACAAGTAAAACGAGTTTCTAATCTCTAACTACTCTAGATGGCAATATGTTAGATAAACTAGATAATCAATATCACAATATACATACTAGCATATTATCAAACATATAAAGTGCGGAAAGTAAATAGAGTAGGGATAGAAAGATACACACGATTTATAGTGGTTCGGTTTCCCTACATCCACTACCTAAGGAAGCCTCCTTAGGATTTCAAGCTTTTCACTAAGCTCCCGTGTCTCTCTTAGCCGGGTCGAGAACACAATAACCCTTACAACCTCTTCGATAACACGAAGGACAAACACTTGTGCTATCGCAACACAAGGACACCAAGTATACTCCCGATACTCAAACACTTATGCTATCTCAACACAAGGATACCAAGTATACTCCCTATACTTGAATTCTCTCTTAATCTATCTATTACAAGACCTAGACTTAAGAGGATAGATACAAAGTGTTTAAAGGGGTGCAAACAACTTTGCTAGATAATCTCCTAAAGAGTAGATATGACTATAAGCTTGTAAACTCCTCTTTGAGTAGATAATAACTTTGATAGCTCCTTGGATTAACTCCTTAATTGAGTGGATATGAACTATGAAGCTCTTGACACCTTCTTGGATGATAACAATTAAGCCCCTAAGTGTATATGGGTTGAAGGTGTAGTTGTAGCATTGAAAGAACTTCAATTTATAGCTGCAAAATGCTCCCAACGGTCATATGATTTGTCTCCAACGGATATATTAATATCCCCAACGGATCTATTCCTTTTGTCTTCATTTTGCTGCAGGAAAACCTTACTCGCGGTGTACCGCGGATATGGTGCGGTGTACCGCACAACTCAACGTGTTGATTTCATAGCATACTGACGGGCTACCCCATGCACCGTGCTCCTGGTCCGTGCCTCACTCCGGTGTACCGCGCTTCAGTCCGGTGTACCGCACACTTTCTTAGCTTACTGGTCGGACTAGCCTATGCACCGCGTCTCTGGTCCGTGGCTCTGCGGTGTACCGCAGGTGTACTCCGGTGTACCGCACCAAAGGTTTAAGACACCTTCTAGTGAGTATATCTTTTACTATGATGCTCGGATTGGAAAACCTTCTTCACGAGAGTTGTAGAGAACATCATTCTTATAAACTTTGTAGTTGATCACTAAAGCTAATTCTCAATGTACACAAAGATAAAGTTAATAGCATTTGTAAGAGAATTAGTTTCTTAAGATATAACAAAAAAGATTTGATCTAAATGATGTCAATTGTGCTTTTTGATGAATTAGAGTGCAAGATAATAAAGTGAAATAAGCACACTAAACAATAGAGGATTTGTCACATTAAAACACCTAATCGATTGGGGCAATATGCCAACAATATCCATTATGTTTACCCAAGCACAAACGGATTAGCTTAATCCACTGTGCCCCAGGGCCTCTATTGATAACCCAATCTCTCTACCAACTTTAGTCCTTCCCATAGCGCTATTAAATCCGCAATAACTGAAGACTTATGGTAAATCTTCATGCAAAAACCCCCGAGCCATTCCCCACCACTATCTCTCACAATTCCATCTCCTCCTCCTAGCTGTCTCTCACAATCATAGCTCCCATCCGTATTGAGTTTGACCCCTCTAATAGGCTTGGACCATCCAACCAACGACACAATAGACTTCTTTGAGACAGACATCCCGGGCACGTCGAAGTTGTGAAGCATGGTGATAGAAAAATGTTGTCGGAGCTTTGAAACCACGCCGTGAAGCTTCATCGTAGGGCAATGAGTAGTCGCTGATCTGGTTTCTTAATCTAGCTCTCACCGGCTTCGTGGATCTCACACACGGCGGACTGAAACAGCTCGCTAGAGTTAAGGGTTGTCAATCTCATGGTTGTTGTCCGATTTGCTGGCATGGAGCTCGAATTTAACCACGAACTGCGCGTTTATACCACGATGGTTGAGCTGCCATGGCTACATTTGAATCCTCTAGTGGAGATATGAGACGGCTTCGTGGTGCTTCGGTGTGTGCCAATCGAACTGTCTTTTGTAGCAGGAAAGAGAGAGACGTAAGAGATATGAAAGAGAATGTAATTAGGTTTTAAAAAAAAATCTGATAAGAAATAATATATATATATAGGAAAGATAAAACGTAATGGGGTAAAAATGTAATTGGTATTTTGGATTTTAGTGTAAGATCTTATTTGAGATCGATAGTAAGAAGAGAAGGTAAGTGGGTTGAGAAATGACATAGGGGGTGTCTTCAAGACCCATTGGGTACAAATCTCTAATTTACACTAAGTATCCTCCAAGATCTAAAATACACATCTAGAGTTTGATGGAAAACCAATCTTTTATACGAAACATTAAGGATATTATCTCTCAAGATCCAACGTTTGTATTCGATATATTTCTAAATATAGAAATGAGAAGGCAGACGTACTAGCTAAAAGTTATAAATGTAACCTCTTTCCAATTAACTGGTGATTAGTTTCCATACTCAATCTAAACAAGACATTGGGGGAGGGAGGGAGGGGGGAACTAGTAACAAAACTGGGATTAGTTGATCTCTTGTTTTAAAAATATTTTTAGAGCATATCTTTTAAAAGTACTATTTTAAAGCTAAATGTATTCAAAAGTGTCAATTTTAGGCCATTTCACAAATTTTGTGAGACATTTTTATAGATTTTAAGGGCAATTTAGAAATTTCAAATAAATTATATCTTTATTTGGCCACATCACAAACTAGGTATTTTATGTGAAGTGTTCAAATTGCCCATTAAAATCTTGAAATATCTCACAAAATTAATAAAATGGCCTAAAACGACATTTTTTAATACGTTTGGTCTGAAAATGATATATTCGGAAGATTATGCCTGTTTTTTTAACCATAAATAATGGGTTAAAAGTAAAATTTTCTCATTTGTACCCATAACTATCTAATAAGTACAATATATGTTTGGCCAATTAATGATTAATTTCGACGGATAGTGTACTTATGGAAAAAGATAGAACATTATCATTAATGTTTTTAAATATCACTTTTCCTATAACTTATATTAACACTTTTCAGAACAATACAATGTCAATCAAGGGTAAATTGCTTTATTCAACCCCTTGTTATGTGATTTAGCCACATATATACCTTTTTCCTTCGTATAATGGCTAATATACTCACACTATTTGACAAACATCAAGTATATTCCAGTGAATTTGCAAGATTCATGTATAACACAAGGATAGATTTAGTTCAGCAGAAGAAACATGCTTATGTGATCCTAACAGGCCAAAATATTACATTGTTACTTGACTTTGCTTAGAGGAAACCCAACACACTTAAAGTCGAGGAGTTACACCATGCTTTTGCAGAAATACACAGACGACCAAGGAAGAGGGCGATCAGACCTCATTCCTAGGCAGTTCTTAAGGATTACACGCACAAACATCAAAAGGCACATATATCGCAGCAGTATGGCAGCTTTTCTCAGGCTTATACTGCGTATACGCCTTATACTTAAACTACGCCCAAACGGCCTTTCGCGTTTATACCAACATATATAAATACTACCCGTTACAAAAGAATTGAAACCTCTGTTTAGTCTCTCTATAACTTTCTCTTCCGCTCTCTAAAATGGTGTGGTTAATATACAATCGACTTAAGTTTCCATAACTCCTCGGGTAAAGTAATTCTCGATAGCAAAAATGCTAATGATGAGTGTCTGAGTGCCATCGGGAGCACGCTTCCCTTTGGTACCGACATAGTATTTGGTTTCATGAAGGCTATGAGGGGTTAACAGATCCTCGGACCTTCATCGAGGTCCATAAAAAGAGTAAGAAGAAGCTCATTTCTAGGTCATCGAGAGTAATGTACCAATTTATCTATACCTTTCCTCGTGAAATTCGATATTTCTATCTCTTCTTTCCTTTTCCTTACACATATGCATATTTGCTGCCGAGTTTTGATTTTGTTCTTATCTGCGAGCCACATGTAGTCACGAGGATGATAGTAGTGTGATTTTCATGCTAAATCATCTAACGTTGTATGTGGGAATCAACTTTGAATCCCATTGATATTCCACGTGGTTTTAACACGGTCTGTAAAGAGTGCTTTGAGACAAATTGATACATAAATGGAGAATGATTATCTGATAATGAGGAAATGGTCTACTTCTGAGGACAAAACTCCTCGTCTAATGGAAAAGGAGGAGGAAGAACAGTTGCATGAGACTAATTAGTCAAAAGAAGGCAAACTATGTGCATCGGCCATGCCGACGACAGTTGAAGTGGTTGAACCATATAATCTAGTTCTAACAGGTAGGGAAGGTGTTAAACTGTATATTCCAGCAATGTCGGCTGCTACTAAGGGTGTGTAACCTTATATTCCAACTATGTTAGCGATTGTGGGAGTAACAAACCTTCGTTGATGATCTCCTAGTACTTAGATCAATTGTTACACAAACTTGTTAATTAGAGGCGACCTACGCAAGAACAACAAATAAGGACACCTCTGGATTTCCGTTTGTTGTAGATCACTAGTGAATTCTTCTTGTAGATGAGCATGAAGTGATTTTTTAGCAAGCCTATAGGCATAATAATCATACACTGTTTGTCGGGGAGCCGGATTAACATAGCCATGTCCCTCTTGATACTGATTTTTGGATCTTGGTTGAAATGTGTTCCTTCAGGTCGTGGTTCATACGATTTACCTTGATAAGAATTACCTTCATTCACATTCCCATTCAAATTTGACCATTGAAGACTCAAATGGATAGATTCCCATGACTACTAGAATGGTAGTTCCCATGATTTGACATTAAAAACATTGACTCTGGATTACCTTGAAACTGTTCACATATATGATCATTAACTCCACAACGTGGACAACTTTGTGCCTCATGAACTATCTTGACATCAGATTGTCTCCCTTGAAGACCTTCTTTAATAACTAGTGTCAACAGCTTCAACTAATTCTCTAAAGAAGAAAACTTTGCAACTATAAAAATGTTACTATCTAATCATAACGTACCTCGTGTGGCATTAGGCTTTAGAGCTCACGAAGGCGGCCAACTCCTCTTTGTCTCTACTATTATCTCCATACAAACCGATGCATCATTTGGATTCATGGACACGAAACCACCATCCCCAAGATTCTCTACCCACCATCGTGAACTCTCGCCGAGTTCTTTGTAGAACATAGTTAATTGAAGCTTGGGGGTATAACCATAAAGTGGACATTTATCTAACCTTTGTTGAAATCGTGTCCATGTAGCTCATATGATGCTTCCATCTTATTGTTGGAATTTGGCAAGTTCCATTGGATCTTTCATTCTCATAATATGTGGGTAGAAATTGTCAAGTAATATTGTTTGAAGTTCGTACCATGATGTAATTGATTCAGGTGGCTAACGGTCCAACCACTCACTCTCATCTCCGGTCAATAAAAACTAGAACATGAAGTAATACATTTGCTCACAAGTGACGCCTTGAGTAATGTAAGACTCACAAATCTATATGAAATTCTGAATGGATCAGACTAGGTCTTGATGTGCGGCTTCGCTATAGTGTCCATAAGTCATAAACTAGTTCAACATCCCCGCATCGGGATTAAATTTCTCAACTTAAACAATTGGAGGGAAAATACCTAACAGTGGAACTCAAAATTTTCCTCCTTATCCATGAAGACCTTACTCTTTATGCAAATTGTTCTGAGCATTTAGTGGAAATCCTCCATTACCTCCTAACGGTGGTTGACCTCCTGATGGAATTTGATTTTGATGGGTTCTGACCCAAGTGGTACAATCTCTAATCTTGGATTCCCCTCAACATCTAAATTTTTTGGTGCATTAGAATTCACCCTTGCTTCTTTCTTGCTTCTCTCTCTTTCTAGCTTCCTTTGAGCTCGAAGCAACCTCTCAAGATCCGAGAGTATACACCAATTCTAAAAACCTGTGAAAGAGACAAAAACAAGTGTAACTCTACTACACTAAACAAAAACACAATAGTTAACGAAATAGCATCCAACAAAGGCGCCAAATATTTGGCATCTCCCAAGGTGTGATAAAATAACCTAACAAATTTGCACCTCGAGATCTAAACTGACCGCAAGTGTATGACTCATTGACAAGTAATAAAGTAAGTATAAGAGTTATCGTCTCCACATGGACTATGTTTGTTAATCTTAATATCGTTTTCGGAAGTCGTGTAGGTGATTTAGTTGCTACTACTAAAAAGACTGAAAGTAAAAATAGAATATTTGTTTGGTATTTGATTTAAAAGACTAGATGCAATCAAAAGTAAATTGTATTGTGAATTAAACTACTAAAGTGATTTAACTAACGAAGACATATAGGTAATATTATATAGATCGATTTTCAAGTAACCCTTTATCATGACAATGATTGATTCTAGTTATAAGGGTGAATTTGGTCAATTCTTGTTAATTGGGATTCCAAATTTCTTCTAACTCCCGCCATAATAGCTTAGAAAACTGCCTAATAATTACTTGAGTACTCGGGTGAGGTGGTTCTACGTAAAAGCTCGGCGCTACAAGTAATTAACCTATATGATTCTCCGGCTAGTCAAGTCTGTTAGGATTACTAATGGATACCAGACAAATATGAATTATTTTTGTTCCCTAACCCCCCGCCAGGGTGATAGTCTAGGGTACAAAAGGGATGCCTATATTTTGATCAGGATACAAACAACTACTAAGAACAATTCTTATGCAACATAATATAATTACCCAATTTAATCAAATAAAAGTAATCCTAATAGCATTAAAACAACCAATCGTCATATCAAGGTTCATATACTAAGCAACTTAACCTAATTAGATTTATTTTACAATTAAAGAAATAAAACTAGATGGTAAAAGTACAAAAATCATAATTAGGACAACAAACTAATACTAATTACCTTAAAGATGGTGGGAAAATAGTGTAGAAGTGGTGCAGTAGGACTCTAGCTTCTAATTTTCCTTCTCCAAGCGTTTTTCTCCTCTCTCTGTTGAATAATATTACTTGTCATGACTCAACACTTATTTCTTATGATAAAAACTGATATGTAAATGTCCAATTACATTTTGGGTGTTGTGCGAACCTTTTAAATGGCCCAAGACAACCCCAAAACGTTTTACTAAAAGAGTGGACTGGTTCGAGCCACGATAGATGCAACTTAAATAACTTCTTCATCTTAACTCCAAATCACAAGACGTCAACTCTCACGCGATCCTAACTCCAAGTAATATCCCAGAAATCCAAGGGCTCCTCCAGAATCTTCATCAAGTGCATGTGATGACTCTATCTTGTTGACAAAGTTAGCTGGTATATGCTCTTGCTTTGCAAAAGTGGCTTTTTGGTCTATAAATGCCTTGAATTAGGTTTGAACTTTATTTCTCAACTTCTTATCCTCGTCTTGGGATCTCGTATCATCCAAGTACCTAAAAGTTGCACACTTAACACACAAATTACGCACAAATAGCTCTAAAAGTAATAATACTCCAAAACTTGACAAGAAATGAGAAACTATCTAAAGATAGGGCATAACCCCTCAAATAAGTACAAATAACCCCTAAAAGGATATCTTGTGACTAGATTAATCTATCACATAAAATGAGACATCATAACTCTAGGAAAGAAAATTTTGGAGCGGGTTGGGATATGTTTTGAAAGGCTAACCCACCTGACTCCGATAAGGTGGAAAATGGGGACACTAACCCTCTGAACACTATTCTGCGCCGCTCACAAGATCTTAATATCTTCCGTGATGTTTCTTTCTCGTCCGATCAGGAACCTACCAAAATTGCAATTGTTGGTAACGACGATATGGGTATTCCATTTTTTTGTGATATGGAAGCATTATGAAGTGGTGACCTTATGGAAGGAGAGGCGACAACAGTTCTCAAAACCTATAAGGGGCAAACTCCTTCAGTAATAAGCCAGTTATGACTCACACGGATTGCCTTGGCATCCCTAAAGGCCTTGTCTCCTCATTCTTATCTAACTGGAAAGCTAAACCTCTTATGCGTAGAATTAGAGAGTTTACTCGATGTAGGCCCTTTATTTTTATTAGACATGTTTCTAGAAATAGAAATGTAGAGGCAGATCTCTTAGTTAGAAGGTTTAGATGTAATTCATTCCCAACCAATTGGTCATCGGTCCCTGTCACCGATCTGATCAGGTGTTGGTAACTCTCGAATCTCGATAACCACTCATGTATCAGTTAACCTATGGTTGTTATTTCTTATGTTTTTAATATAGTTTTTTCTTTTAAAAAAACCAACTATTAATATTTCAACTATACCTTTAAATTATATAACTTTGCATTAAATATCACAAATAGTAATTTTAATAAACTTGTGTAACATAAAGATACATTTTAAAACATAAAAGACCCAATAACACAAAATACCAAGCATAAGGAACGTCTGAGTAATTTGCCCAAGCTTAAACCAATGTTCTGAAAGTACTAATGTTAAAGCTATTGGTACCACATTCTCTTTCATCATATACCTACGCCTTCAGAGCTCTGCATTCCATCACCGCCTCTAAGCACCGTCTCTTCCACATCACAGTGGCATCTTCTTCACCCTCTCCACCCCCACTTTCCAAGGCAAGTTTAATAAATTTAACGAAAGAAAACTTTATTTTTACTTTTATTAGTTTTTTTAAGTCCCGCTTTAATTAGTTAGATTCTCCTAATAATTTGTTTGGGCATTGATTTACTGCAGATGGACCACACTGGTAATTATACATTCGGACCGTACAAAATTGACACAAAGGAAGTGTTTTACATCACTGATCTTTCTTATGCCATGGTCAACCTCCGCCCTCTTCTTCCTGGTACTCATCTTCTCTAGGTGAATCCAATTTCGAGTTAATTTCATCGTTGGTCCCTGTTCTATTTGAATAGTCAAATGTACCTTGTGTTCCAGAAAGTAGCAAGGAGTCCATGTTATATTTTATATTGCAAAGGGTATATTTGGCCATTTCACTTAGCACAGGGACTAATGGTGCAATATACAATAATATATATCTTATCTGAATTCAAGTATTAATAAAAGACCCTTAACTTTCAAAAGTTGCATTTCATTGTTAATCTAATCATGTGATTTTTTAGCAATTTCCTTTTTCATTGATACCAAATTTTAAGTTGGTGACAAAATATATTCTATTGTAGACTTTGATAACTTTCTATTTGTTGTTGCAGGTCATATCCTTTGATTTGTCCTATATTTGAATATTTTATCAGGACAGGATGGTAATTATATATAATTAAATCGTAAATATTTTGTACTCGAGACTTGAGACGAATAACCATATATTTACAATTTTACATCGATGTTTATGTTATTGTTGAGCATAGTTAACAAAATTTGTTGCCTTGACATAAAAATACATGTTCTTGTATGCCCAAGGCGTGAAGTAAAGCGCTTTATTGATCTAAGTGTCAATGAAACTAGTGATTTATGGCAAACAGCACAAAAAGTTGGTCGAGAGCTTGAGTCCCACCACAAGGCTTCTTCACTCACATTTGCCATCCAAGTAAGAATAGTCTAGAAAAAACGTAACTCAAAAAAAAAAAACTAGAATTTTTTTTTTTTAAAATCTGGGCGCTCATGGATGTATACTGATAACTTAGGATGGGCCTGAGGCGGGACAAACTGTGGCTCATGTTCATATTCATATCATCCCACGCGCAAAAGGCGATTTTGAGAAAAATGATGAAATTTATGAAGCTGTAAGATCATATTACCAACGCTAAATATTTAATGATATAAATGTAAATTAAATGAAAGCTGAAGAGAATGTGTTTGTATGAACAGATAGATGAGAAGGAGAAGGAACTGAAGCAGACACTTGATTTGGATAAGGAGAGAAAAGACAGGAGTATGGAGGAGATGGCTAAAGAGGCAGATGTATACAGAAAGCTTTTCTCGTAGACACTTCTTGATTAACTGGTTATGCAACATATTAGGATGGATTCAAGTTATATTATAAATTGGTGTTATTTGAAGTTTATGAACGATTTAAACTATATTTGGTGTAATTTGACATTATTTCGTTATACTAGTTATCCAAAATCTGAATTAGGGTTTAGGGTTTATGGAATTGAAGCTAACTCAAATACTAATTTACATTGTCAATTACATCATATTGAAAATCAATTTGCTACTGAGATTTAAATATTTAATATATAAATTGTTTATTATACCAAATTGAGTAATAAAAAACATACTATCCTAGACAACTTTAGGCTTCCAATGTATTACAATGTTGTGCCTCGGCATATAGGGCAAGTATTTTTTTACATCAACCATGGTATACATGGCGTCACTATGGTGTCATCATCCTGTAATCTGATAAACAAACCGTACATGTATTATTAATCATATTCCCTTCCAACGACTCTTGATACTTTCTTGTCTTTAAATAGCCTAGCAACAATGGTTCATCTCCAAACAACAAATTTAAAATCTGAGGATTATTAATATATAAATTGTGAAGACGATAATTACTGATATAAACGAATAAGTAAGTAGCATAATATAGAGTGACAAGATCAAAAGACACCGAGCAGAAGGTGGTAGAATTGGATGGTGAAATAATGGATGGTTCATGGCTAGTTGTTGATCAGCAGTAGTAAGAAGTTGAGAATAACGGGAAGTGTTAAAGGAGGAAGAAGAAGTTATTGTTGGTCGTTGAAGCAAGTCAAATCCTTCTTAACCAACTGATAATGAGTTTTGATATTTGTTGTCTCATGTCTGGCCTTGGTGCTGTGGTGTCTGATTTATAAAGTTATTCTCTTATGCCGCCTTAATTGCTTTTTAGTGTTTTAGATTGTTTAGAAGACTTTCGTTTGTATAATGTAATAGTTGGTTTAGGACACTAACAAGTTACATAACCCTAATATAAACTCATCAAACTCTTTGCAAATTGTGTTTGACTTCGGAGAAAGATTATTTTCCTGGCCATTAAGCAAGAACAAGAGTTCCGTTCAAATTGAACTCTTTCTATTTGTCTCAGTGCGCCTTACAACTCTTTACAAGAGAGTAGGAGTGCCACCTTTATGAAAAGCCTTTTCCTTATATCCTTTTTCAGTTTAGGATAAGAATAAGTTTTCCCCATTTTATTCAAGTAAGTCAAAGCGGTCATCTAAACAAGCAAGAAAAGCCCTTTTTATCTTATTAGTAAAGCGCTAACGCGCCCCTGCAATAAAAAAACAGCGCTAGCACCCTATCTATAGTAAGGGGCCTTTTCAATAAGGCTCGCGTAGGGGCGCTCACTTTTTTTTGCTTCCCTAAAATAGAAGATTTTAAAGTTGGTAAAGACCCGCCCCTTGTTTCAGTCAGAATGAGTCCCCGGGACCCCGGGACATTGGCTTCCGCCAACAGTGAACTATTAAGGATCGCATCCCGCGCATAAATTTAAACATGTTAAAGAAATACAAAAATTTAAACTCCCGAATAATTAGGCTTTTTCTTAGAGTTGTTTGGTTTATATGTTTTTTTCCCCAACATTACATCATTTAAAACAATATTTCTAAATGGATTCCATTAGAAAACATATCTTATCCGATTCAGAGTCTCATTTACAGTGATTTTTAATGGCCTTGGCCAATGTTGTGGTTAATCTCCTTTGTCTGAACTCCTTTCTTGAAGCTATTGGTGGTTGAGTGTATTTTGTCTTCTTTCTTCTTGAAAATGCGGCTATGGTTTTAAAGAGAAGGGGAGGTTGATCCCTTTTCTTTTGGCTACTCTATGGTTGATTGCTCGCTTGGAGTAAGAAAGATTTTGCCTCTTTTTTCTTCAATCGTCTCTTGAATAAATTTTGTCTTTTTGTTGAAAGGAAGAGTAGACTTTGCTTTGATGTGATGGTTTCTTTGTGTGTATAAGCCTTTTCTCTGATTTCCTTCTTGGATTTTCTAAGATTGAATTTTGTGATACTTGTGCGGAATGCTCGTGTGTACATAGGGTCCTGGTTCGGGATATTCTCTCTTTGGGTGGGATCTTTTCTTAAAGCCGATTCTTAAGTATATTTTGTGTGCTTGTTTGGATATCAAATTTAGATTCTTGGAGGTTGTGTGATCTTCTCTCGTTTGAACATTTTGGAGGGATCTTCATCCTTCTCCTCATAGTTCCTTGATTTTTGTGGTTACTTGGAATAGATTGGTCTTGTTATCTGATTTTTGGTTTCTACCTTTCGTCTTTTCTGCTTGAAAGGGGTTGTGGCTTTTGCAGTCTATTGACAGTCTTTGGAAGTGGTGTGGTAAGGCGACTAAGGGATACTTGAGGAACAATTTCACTCTTCCATTTATAAATGGTACATCGTGCCTTTTTTGTTTTTTTGGTTCACTCCACCAACATGCTCCTTGCCTATTCCCAACACCTGATGAAGGGGATTTTGAGAAACCTTTTGGGATTCCAAGAATATCTAGGCTTCGTTACTGTGAAGAATTTCCCAAAATATACTCCAACTCCATATTTATAAATATGGAATCAACAATGGTTTTTATCACTTACATCCCATTACTCTCTCTTAAATCCCCATATCTCTTTTCTCAATTCACTTGTCACAACCTTTATTCTCACCTGAAAATGGCCTATTGCCATTTCCATGCCTTACCTTTCACAAAAAGACCAATCAAGAGCATAATCTAGACGTGATGGATATTTGTATCAAGGTAAAAAGTATTATCCTTTGTTGATAAGGAATTGGTTTTGGTTGCAAATATTATTGTTGGTCAATGTTTCCACCATGCGTATTCAAGTGTTACATATTGGAGAAATGGTATTAGAGCATGACATGGTTATTGAGAAGGTTTACCCTTATATTTTCAAGCCCACCTTAGACATTGGGTCAAATTTCTCAACAGTGTGGCAAGACATACCTAGGATTTTCCTTGTCTACCATGTTCTCATCAAGCCACGACATGTGATGTCTCCTCATTTGTGATAGTAAAATACACTCATGAGACATCATTTTAGGCTTATTTATTAGTTTATAGGTTGATTTTAGCTTAAATTAGTGCACTTTCCTATTTTGGATCTTGATTTGTAGAATTATTATTTTTAGAGCATATTGGGTTTAATTGTTTATTTAGTATGAAGCTTTAAAGATAATTATGGAGATTAATTAGAGTCCAAGTCAAAGACAACAACTTATGGAAGGAGATATGCATGGAAATTGGAGATAAGGAAATAATTGCTAAAAAGATGGAAAAGGAAAAGTTGCCTAAATCTGGGATTCTGCAAAGATAAGCGTTTTACCTAATAAAGAGGCCGAATTTGGTTAATTCCTTCTAAAGGGCCTAGATAATTCTGTTGCGATTCTTTTGGTATCTTGTGGAGCAAAATCGGACCAATAATAAAGAAGTTATGACCAAAACAACGCAGCAGTGTTTATCTTTATTTCCATACGAATTTGAGTTGGGCTAGGAGTCCATTACTTAACTTATCTCTAAAGAAACGAATTAGGTCAACATCTAACCTATAAATACAGCCTCTTAACACTCTTAAATCATCCTTGGTGAAACCTTAAAACCAAGAGGAAGCTTAGAACACAAGAGAGAAGTCTGGAAGGAGCTGTCATCAACAATGTCTTCTTCTACCTTTAGATTTGTAATTTCTTTCTTTTCTTTCATGAACTAATTTTCTTTAGCTTGAGTTTTAGCATATATGTATGAACCCTAGTTTTGATTGACATCTATCTAATTTGGGAATTTAATGTTTTAAATAGAATTATAGTTTTTATTCTCTGTTTATGTGTTTGAATTTATATTCTGTGTTCTTGTGGACGGCCGCCATTAGAATTACCATCTAGTAATTAGGATACCATTGACAACGGTGTTTAATTGCATGTTTAGCACATAACGTCTAGTCTTAGGTCTGATCTGACAACCCAACCTAGCTAGATAATCACTATGGTTGAGTCTTGTGACTCTTTACCAATTACAGGAAAAGTTTGCTTAGGAAGCCTTATTGACACAGGTAAATCCTATTTTAAACTACCGATAGCATATTGGGACCAATTAGGGAAATACTACATAATTCACCCTTACATGTTTAGAACGGCAAAACTAGTGGGGATTACATGCTAATAACTTAAGCTATATTCTCAAATTACTTCTCTTTCATATTTATTTTTCTGTCTTTTAATTCCTTAGTTTAATTTAGTTTATTAGAAACCCAAACAAAAATCTATTTATCTTTACTTTTAATCGCGTTTAGTTGTTCTAGCTTTAATTATTTACACTTGGTATTTGCATAAGATTCTCCTAACCTCTGTAGTCTCTGCGGAACGAATCTTTATCTAAAACTTGCATACGATCTGTATACTTGCAGAACCGTGTAGTTTAGGGTGTTAGTTGCACGTTAATTACATCTTATTTTATCACACCCTAGGCCCCACCAAGTTTTTGGCGCCGCTGCCGGGGACTACATCGTTAGTCCTTGTGCATATATCTTGTGCTTTTATTTTTAGTTTGTTCTATTTTACGCTTTTTGTTTTTAGTTTTTATTTTTCAGATTAGTTACAGATGGAGAACCCAAGGAGACTTGAGCTACCCATCGAATTTAGAGTAGAGCCACGAGGAATTCGCGCTCCAGAAATCCAAGCCGCTAAATTTAAACCTGATCCTGGGATGTTAACTCAGTTTGCGTCTCATGGATTATTCAGCGGAGATGCACATCAAGATCCGATCCGATATACTCAGAAATTCATGCAGATCTGTGATGCCTATATCGTAAGAGGAGTCACTAGGGAGCAAGTATATTATTTGATGTTCCAGTTCTTCTTAACCGGATGTGCAAGCGATTGGTACGATGCCCAATACCCTCATGTTATTCCAGATTGGGACAAGCTTCAAACAAGATTCCTAGACCGTTTTTATCCGGTTAGTAGACGTTTAAAAGACATGTTGGAGCTTGAACAATTTATACAAGAAGAGGAAGAGAGTTTGGGTGAAGCATGGTTACGATTTACAGAGAAGAAAGCGAGGTGTCCATATCATAGATCCTCGCCAGAATATTATTTAACCTTGTTTTATGGAGGCCTTAATGACAAATCAAGAGAGAAAGCAGATTCGGTAGGAAACGCAGGTTTTGTGTTGCTAGATCCTGTAGAAGCTGAGTTGGGGATGGAAAGAATTCTTGAGAACGAGAGAAGTTGGCCAAGGAAATCAGTAAAGGAGAACAATTCAGAATCTCTAAAGCTTAAGGAATTGGCGAAACAACTCGAAGAGCTGACAGAACAAGCCCGAACAATTGCTCAGGTGAATATGGTACGCACAATTCCTTCGTGTCTTGGTTGTGGATCAAGAAATCATGTGTGGGCAGGATGTATGAATAATCCAGCAGTAGCTTCCGTTCAATATCCTCAAGATAACTATTACTCGAATAGTTACAATCAAGAAAGCTACACTAATTATCAACAACCTCCACAACAAAAGAGTTGGGACAGAAAACAAGAAACTAGTCAGCAACCCCAACTTCAATCTTATAATCCTCCACAACCTATTCAGAAAAAGGCACCCATTGTTAAGAAAACTTATCAAGAATCGAAGAAAGATCCACCAAAACAATCAATGCAATTGGCAAAACAAGAACAACTTCAGAGTTTGACTTCAAGTATGAATAAATTAATGCAATCAGTTGAGAAGAAAATAAATTATAGTCAACAGAGAGTTCGAACTCAGGAGAAGGTTATAAAGCAACTAGAGCATACTATATCACAGATGGCGAGTACATTACAAACTAGGCCGAAAGGGCAACTCCCAAGTGATACTATTGCTCCTAGAGACGATTCTTGCCATGCAGTTGAATTGCGAAGTGGGAAGCAACTGCCTCCACCGAGACCAGAACCAGAGCCTATCCCTATTCCAGAACAAAGGGGGGAAGAAATAATCAAAGATACAGTCAAGGAGGTAGTTCAACCAAAAAGTGTCCAAACCAAGACACCTGATAAGACAAGACAACCAGTGGAACTCAGTGCACGCCTTCCACCACCATACCCTTCACGTGTCAGAAAGAAGGACAATGACCTGGAATTCAAGAAGTTCATTGACATGCTGAAGAAATTAGAAATCAATATACCCCTTGTTGAAGCCCTCAAGAGGATGCCAAGCTACATGAAATTTATGAAAGACATTCTCTCCAACAAGCGAGGTATAGAGACTGGGGAACCAATTGGATTACCTAGGGAGTGCAGTGCTATATGTCAAAATGAGTTGCCACCGAAACTAGAAGATCCCGGAAGTTTTACAATTCCCATCGGCATTGGAGAAAGTTGGACCGGGAAAGCATTGTGTGATTTAGGTGCAAGCATCAATCTCATGCCTAAATCCCTGTTCGAGAAGCTTAATATCGGAGAAGTAGTACCTACATCTGTGGTACTACAAATGGCGGATCGCTCCCTCTCACGACCAATAGGTAAAATTGAAGATGTTTTAGTTAACGCTGGCTCTTTTATCTTTCCTTGCGATTTTATTATCCTTGACTACGACGCGGATAAGAATGTCCCCATCATTTTGGGTAGACCATTCTTAGCCACGGGGCGTACACTAATTGATGTTGAGAATGGTGAGTTGATCATGAGAGTACAAGGCGAACAGATACGATTTAATGTGTTTCAGGCTATGAAATATCCTAAAGCGAAAGACGAGTGCTTCAAGGTAGATGTCATCGAAAAAATTACGCAAGAAGTCTTCAATGAAGAAAGCTTAGAAAATGATCTTGACAAAACCTTGGCACCTGAGGCACCAGAACTCGAGATTCCCCCTGAAGATGTTGCTGTATTAGGATTAAACATACGAGAATTACTTCGAGAGCCAGGTGACATTGAACCAATGAAACAACCATCTATAATATGTCCACCTGTTCTCGAAGAAAAACCACTTCCAGATCACTTACGCTATGCATATCTAGGTACGAACAAAACTTTGCCTGTTATTATTTCTGCTAACCTTTCAGGTCCTCAAGAGGAGAAGCTACTTCAAGTACTTCGTGCAAACAAAGAAGCAATTGGATGGACTATCGTCGACATCAAGGGAATTAGTCCTTCCGTTTGCAAACACAAAATCATTCTTGAGAACGAAGGTGGGCGATCTATAGAGGGACAGAGAAGACTCATGCCAGCTATGAAAGAAGTGGTGAGGAAGGAAGTTATCAAGTTGTTAGACGCAGGAATTATCTATCCGATTGCTGGCAGTGATTGGGTTAGTCCAGTACAATGTGTTCCAAAGAAGGGAGGTTTCACTACCATCCTTAATGATCGAGGCGAAGCCATACCATCAAGACCAGTTGTGGGGTGGCGAGTGTGCATGGATTACCGAAGACTGAACAAAGCAACAAAGAAAGATCACTTCCCGTTACCTTTCATTGATCAGATGCTAGATAAGCTTGCAGGGAGAGAATACTACTGTTTCCTAGACGGATATTCAGGTTATAATCAGATTTGTGTGGATCCCCTCGATCAACACAAAACAACTTTTACATGTCCGTTTGGTACTTTTGCTTACAGAAGAATGCCGTTTGGTTTATGCAATGCACCTGCCACGTTCCAGAGGTGCATGATGGCTATATTTTGGGACATGATTGATAAATATTTGGAGGTTTTTATGGATGATTTTTCGGTGTTTGGAGACAGTTTTGATGATTGTTTGAGTAATCTAGAGAAAGTCCTTGCGAGATGTAGAGAAAAAGATCTCGTGCTTAATTGGGAAAAATGCCACTTCATGGTTCAAGAGGGAATTGTGTTGGGACATAAAGTTTCGAAGGCAGGGATGGAGGTTGATCGTGCTAAAATTGAAGTTATCAAAACACTACCACCTCCGGTTTCTGTTAAAGGAGTGAGAAGTTTCTTGGGTCACGCAGGATTTTATCGACGATTTATTAAAGATTTCTCCAAGATCGCCAAACCGCTCTGCTCTTTACTTGAAAAAGATACTCCTTTTAATTTTACTGAAGAATGTCTTCGAGCGTTTTTGACGATTAAGGAAAAACTGATCTCTACACCTATTGTTATACCTCCTGATTGGAACGCTCCGTTTGAACTTATGTGCGATGCTAGTGATCACGCTATGGGTGTTGTGTTGGGACAGAGGAAAGACAAGATTTTCCACACGATTTATTATGCAAGTAAGACTTTCAACGCTGCCCAGATGAATTATACAGTAACGGAGAAAGAGATGTTGGCCGTGGTTTATGCTTTCGATAAATTTCGTCCCTATCTGGTTGGGAAGAAAACTATTGTATACACGGACCATTCAGCTATTAGGTACCTCATGGAGAAAAAGGACGCTAAGCCGCGTCTCATTAGATGGGTACTATTGCTTCAAGAATTCGACATAGATATTCGAGACCGAAAAGGATGCGACAATCAAGTTGCTGATCACTTATCAAGGCTCGAAGGATCTAATGCGAACAAGGAACCATTATTGGTTAAAGAGGTATTCCCTGATGAACAACTTTTTGCTATTAAACGTGCTTTTGTGCCATGGTATGCAGATCTAGTCAACCTCATTGTGAGTGGTGTCTTTCCCAAAGATTTCCACCCACAACAAAGACAAAGATTGAACCACCAGGCCAAACAGTATTATTGGGATGAACCGTACCTCTGGAAGATATGTAGTGACCAAGTGGTTAGAAGATGTGTACATGAAGGTGAGATGGAGAAAATTATTGAAAGTTGTCATAGTTCACCTTATGGAGGTCACTTTAAGGGCGATAGAACCGCAGCTAAAATTCTTCAATCCGGGTTCTATTGGCCAACCATACACAAAGATTGTCACAGTTTCGTCCAGTCATGCCACAGATGCCAAAAAACTGGTAATATATCAAAAAGAGACGCGATGCCGCTTAATAACATTCTTGGAGTTGAGATCTTTGATGTATGGGGAATAGATTTCATGGGACCTTTCATCACTTCCTATGGAAATCTTTATATTTTGCTTGCAGTAGACTATGTATCGAAATGGGTAGAAGCAGTGGCAACACCAAAGAACGATGCTCAAACAGTGATTAAATTCTTAAAATCAAACATCTTTTCAAGACATGGTACGCCACGTGTTCTCATCAGTGATAAAGGTACCCATTTTCTTAATGCTCCCGTGAGACATTTTCTTAAAAAGTTTGGAGTGAAACACCGTACTTCAACCGGTTATCACCCACAAACTAACGGTCAAGCTGAAGTTTCCAATCGGGAAATTAAATCTATTCTGGAGAAGACCGTGAACAAATCAAGAAAAGACTGGTCTCTAAAGCTAGATGATGCTCTCTGGGCATACAGAACAGCATTTAAAACACCAGTTGGGGCATCTCCATATCGCATGGTCTACGGCAAAGCGTGTCATCTACCGATTGAACTAGAAGCTCGAGCCTACTGGGCTATTAAAACTCTGAATCTAGACCCAGATTTGGCCGGGAAACAAAGGATGATGCAATTGAACGAATTGGAGGAGCTTCGTTATCATGCCTATGAAAATTCACGTCTCTATAAGGAGAAAACAAAGCGGTGGCATGATAAACGGCTCCGTCCAAAGAATCTCGAGATTGGACAGAAGGTTTTATTATACAACTCTCGATTTTCAAACTACCCAGGAAAGCTTAAATCCCGTTGGGAAGGACCTTACATTGTCACCAAAGTCACACCGCATGGAGCGATTGAGATTGAAAATCCAGCCGAGCAACGGACATTCATGGTGAATGGCCAGCGTTTGAAGATATACTATGACAGTGAGGACTTTGAGCAAGGAGAGAAAATCTACCTTGTCGAATGCGCTTAGCCTGAGGTACACGTCTAACTCAAAGACGTTAAACAAAAGTGCTCTTGGGAGACACCCCTTATTTTAATTGCTTTTTAGATTAGTTGTTTTTGCTTTGTAGTATTTAATTTCAAGTTAGTGTATATTTTTAATTGTGTTTTCAAGCTAATGGGAGAGAAAGGTAGTGTGTTATTGTGCAGGAAACGAGTTTGGGGTCAAAAAGGAAAAATCTGGAGGAACTTCAAGTCTGGCGCGGACTACCCCGCGGACTACCACATGGTCCGCAGGGATGCACCGCGCCCCAAAAACCCGTACCACGGGTTGGCTAGCTCGGGTTTTATCCAGAAGGTCGAAAAAATATCACGGGGCATGGCGCGGTACACCGGACCCTAGTCCGCGCACCTAAAACCCGTACCACGGGGTGGGTACCACGGGTTTTTTGACGGACATGCTGCGGACTACCCCCTGCACCACACCCCTGGTCCGTGACCCAAAAACCCGTACCACGGGGTGCTAGCTCGGGTATTATCCAGTAGGTAAAAATTTTGGAGCAACAGAAGCTGCGGTATACCGCACGAATCTTCCGGTGCACCGCGAGGAGGCGGTTTAAGAAGGAATTTTTTTATTAATCAAACTCTTACCTTATGAGATTAACCCTAGCCTTCCACCCACGAATTTTTCAGACCCAAACCCTATATAAACATCTTAAAGCTTGTGCAAACCTTCACAATTAACACAAACAACTCATCAAATCCTCTCCATCATCTTCCATAAACACAATCCTTCATCAAATTCATCACACTACACCATCAAAACACCATCAGATTCAACAAGCTTTAAAGTTTTCTTCCAAGATCAAATCCTATAACCTTTCTCTTTAACCAATTCCAAGCAACAACATCAAGCTAAACCAATTTTCCTTAAACTTTTAATCCATCCTTGGTATAACTTGAGTTGTGGGTGAATCAAGTATGACTAATAGATCTGAAGCTATGGAATACAAGAGAAAGTGTTCAATCCTTGGGAAGAATAAGAAATTACCTGGAGCTACCATTGAAAAACCCATCAATCTTGATGAGGTTTCTGAAGAATCAAAAGAACAGGCACCTGAACAACCACTACCAAAGAAGAGATTAACTGCTAGAATGTCCACACCATCAAGGAGGCCTTTAGACAAGAAAAAAATCCAAGACCAAGGTTCTTCTACCTCCTCTTCCAAAATTGCTTATGATCTTCCTCCTTGGGCTATTCAGTTACAGAACGAAGTTGAAAGATTACGCGAAGATAACAAAGACCTTTGGGTAGAAATTATGCAATTGGAAACAAGGGTAGATAATTCGACCTTGTACAAGGATATAGATGATTACACCGATCCCTCAGCTTCAGAAGATGAGGATGATATGATGGATCTCTATGGCCAGCCAGGTAAGTCATTCTAATTTTTCTCAATAGCTTGGATGCATTAGGTAGTTTAGTTAGTTTTATTTTAAATTTTATTCCATTCTTGAGTCTTTTTCGAGTCGTGGGGACACGGCTCACTTTTGAGTTGGGGGTGGGGATTCGTTGTCCTCATCTTCTTTTTGTTTTTGCATAAAATTTAAAATTTTTAGGTTGAATTAAGGCATAGAATATCTTGAATGTACCTATTTGAGCATGATTTTATTAGGTCAATGATAGTAAGTAGTATGCTTTTGAAAGATGCAAACAAATTTGTTTAGATGCATGTATGAAAACAGGAAATAAATGATAGAAAAGTTAATGAGCAATGCTAAGAAAACACGTTGAAACTTAGGAATAGTTATTTGGTGTGTAGAACGTGAGGTTTAAAATTAGTTGAAAACCCACTTGTCTATGAACTAGTAGTGAAAAAGTAACGAAATCCGGTAGTTAGAAAAATGACTAAGGCAGTTCTTTCATGATAAAACACTTGAAGCCTTTATACTTTCTCACCCTTTTGTTTGATTATTGTTATTTATCCGTCTTAGCCCCTCTGAGCCTTTCTAAAGACTTTATTGAAACACATTATAATCCTTACCCTAGTTTTTAGGACTTATCTATATGACCCGCACTCGAATCGCAAAACCTGAGACACTCGTTTTAGAGCTTGAGTTTGGGGTGGTGGGTTTCATCATTAGGGAACATTGGGTTTGGTAATTATCTTTGTGATTTTATTGATGATGAAATTGTTATTATTGTAACCCTTTGCCGGGGTAATAGTGAATGGAAAAGAAGCTACGAGCTAAAATTGCCAACAAGGGCATAAAAAAAAAAGAATATATATATGACAATAGTGTGATATCTCGAACATAAAAAGAGAATCATAACTATACAAAAGAAAAAATTGATTTGAAAAGAGAATATATATTCGGACCGGCAAAGTGGATTTTATATCATCAAAGGTTTTAATTGGGATTATTGGGGATGCACATTAAAAAGCATCAATAAATTGGGTTGAGTGAGAACATCTTCGAGTGAACAACTCAAGCTCTAGGGCGATTCGTTGATGGCTAGTGAGGAGAGAGCCAAAAGCTCACTTTTCATTATCCAAATATACCACACCCGTCCTTAAGCCAAGTTATAACCAAGACCTTAGGATTTCTGACTACTAGGTGGAGAAACAATTGAGCTATTAGGTAGTAGGTAAGTGGATCATTAGATGCTTTATTTGGGACCTATGAACAACCTATAGCCATTAACCTGAACTAAGTTATCATCCTCTCATTCTAGCATTGCGAAATTAATCTTAACTTGAATTTATGGAATGTTGATTACATGTATATTAGGCATATTTGTGCATTATTTCGTGAGCATTACTACATGAGACTTTTTGGATTTTATGCTCTAGGATCATTCATTATATTTTGTTCTTGTTCTCCTCCGACTTCTTCTTGTTTATTTTGACTACCCTACTGTTTTTTTACCTTTATTGTATCGGGACGATACAACTTTGAGTTGGGGGTCTTGATGTCTCCTCATTTGTGATAGTAAAATACACTCATGAGACATCATTTTAGGCTTATTTATTAGTTTATAGGTTGATTTTAGCTTAAATTAGTGCACTTTCCTATTTTGGATCTTGATTTGTAGAATTATTATTTTTAGAGCATATTGGGTTTAATTGTTTATTTAGTATGAAGCTTTAAAGATAATTATGGAGATTAATTAGAGTCCAAGTCAAAGACAACAACTTATGGAAGGAGATATGCATGGAAATTGGAGATAAGGAAATAATTGCTAAAAAGATGGAAAAGGAAAAGCTGCCTAAATCTGGGATTCTGCAAAGATAAGCGTTTTACCTAATAAAGAGGCCGAATTTGGTTAATTCCTTCTAAAGGGCCTAGATAATTCTGTTGCGATTCTTTTGGTATCTTGTGGAGCAAAATCGGACCAATAATAAAGAAGTTATGACCAAAACAACGCAGCAGTGTTTATCTTTATTTCCATACGAATTTGAGTTGGGCTAGGAGTCCATTACTTAACTTATCTCTAAAGAAACGAATTAGGTCAACCTCTAACCTATAAATACAGCCTCTTAACACTCTTAAATCATCCTTGGTGAAACCTTAAAACCAAGAGGAAGCTTAGAACACAAGAGAGAAGTCTGGAAGGAGCTGTCATCAACAATGTCTTCTTCTACCTTTAGATTTGTAATTTCTTTCTTTTCTTTCATGAACTAATTTTCTTTAGCTTGAGTTTTAGCATATATGTATGAACCCTAGTTTTGATTGACATCTATCTAATTTGGGAATTTAATGTTTTAAATAGAATTATAGTTTTTATTCTCTGTTTATGTGTTTGAATTTATATTCTGTGTTCTTGTGGACGGCCGCCATTAGAATTACCATCTAGTAATTAGGATACCATTGACAACGGTGTTTAATTGCATGTTTAGCACATAACGTCTAGTCTTAGGTCTGATCTGACAACCCAACCTAGCTAGATAATCACTATGGTTGAGTCTTGTGACTCTTTACCAATTACAGGAAAAGTTTGCTTAGGAAGCCTTATTGACACAGGTAAATCCTATTTTAAACTACCGATAGCATATTGGGACCAATTAGGGAAATACTACATAATTCACCCTTACATGTTTAGAACGGCAAAACTAGTGGGGATTACATGCTAATAACTTAAGCTATATTCTCAAATTACTTCTCTTTCATATTTATTTTTCTGTCTTTTAATTCCTTAGTTTAATTTAGTTTATTAGAAACCCAAACAAAAATCTATTTATCTTTACTTTTAATCGCGTTTAGTTGTTCTAGCTTTAATTATTTACACTTGGTATTTGCATAAGATTCTCCTAACCTCTGTAGTCTCTGCGGAACGAATCTTTATCTAAAACTTGCATACGATCTGTATACTTGCAGAACCGTGTAGTTTAGGGTGTTAGTTGCACGTTAATTACATCTTATTTTATCACACCCTAGGCCCCACCAAGTTTTTGGCGCCGCTGCCGGGGACTACATCGTTAGTCCTTGTGCATATATCTTGTGCTTTTATTTTTAGTTTGTTCTATTTTACGCTTTTTGTTTTTAGTTTTTATTTTTCAGATTAGTTACAGATGGAGAACCCAAGGAGACTTGAGCTACCCATCGAATTTAGAGTAGAGCCACGAGGAATTCGCGCTCCAGAAATCCAAGCCGCTAAATTTAAACCTGATCCTGGGATGTTAACTCAGTTTGCGTCTCATGGATTATTCAGCGGAGATGCACATCAAGATCCGATCCGATATACTCAGAAATTCATGCAGATCTGTGATGCCTATATCGTAAGAGGAGTCACTAGGGAGCAAGTATATTATTTGATGTTCCAGTTCTTCTTAACCGGATGTGCAAGCGATTGGTACGATGCCCAATACCCTCATGTTATTCCAGATTGGGACAAGCTTCAAACAAGATTCCTAGACCGTTTTTATCCGGTTAGTAGACGTTTAAAAGACATGTTGGAGCTTGAACAATTTATACAAGAAGAGGAAGAGAGTTTGGGTGAAGCATGGTTACGATTTACAGAGAAGAAAGCGAGGTGTCCATATCATAGATCCTCGCCAGAATATTATTTAACCTTGTTTTATGGAGGCCTTAATGACAAATCAAGAGAGAAAGCAGATTCGGTAGGAAACGCAGGTTTTGTGTTGCTAGATCCTGTAGAAGCTGAGTTGGGGATGGAAAGAATTCTTGAGAACGAGAGAAGTTGGCCAAGGAAATCAGTAAAGGAGAACAATTCAGAATCTCTAAAGCTTAAGGAATTGGCGAAACAACTCGAAGAGCTGACAGAACAAGCTCGAACAATTGCTCAGGTGAATATGGTACGCACAATTCCTTCGTGTCTTGGTTGTGGATCAAGAAATCATGTGTGGGCAGGATGTATGAATAATCCAGCAGTAGCTTCCGTTCAATATCCTCAAGATAACTATTACTCGAATAGTTACAATCAAGAAAGCTACACTAATTATCAACAACCTCCACAACAAAAGAGTTGGGACAGAAAACAAGAAACTAGTCAGCAACCCCAACTTCAATCTTATAATCCTCCACAACCTATTCAGAAAAAGGCACCCATTGTTAAGAAAACTTATCAAGAATCGAAGAAAGATCCACCAAAACAATCAATGCAATTGGCAAAACAAGAACAACTTCAGAGTTTGACTTCAAGTATGAATAAATTAATGCAATCAGTTGAGAAGAAAATAAATTATAGTCAACAGAGAGTTCGAACTCAGGAGAAGGTTATAAAGCAACTAGAGCATACTATATCACAGATGGCGAGTACATTACAAACTAGGCCGAAAGGGCAACTCCCAAGTGATACTATTGCTCCTAGAGACGATTCTTGCCATGCAGTTGAATTGCGAAGTGGGAAGCAACTGCCTCCACCGAGACCAGAACCAGAGCCTATCCCTATTCCAGAACAAAGGGGGGAAGAAATAATCAAAGATACAGTCAAGGAGGTAGTTCAACCAAAAAGTGTCCAAACCAAGACACCTGATAAGACAAGACAACCAGTGGAACTCAGTGCACGCCTTCCACCACCATACCCTTCACGTGTCAGAAAGAAGGACAATGACCTGGAATTCAAGAAGTTCATTGACATGCTGAAGAAATTAGAAATCAATATACCCCTTGTTGAAGCCCTCAAGAGGATGCCAAGCTACATGAAATTTATGAAAGACATTCTCTCCAACAAGCGAGGTATAGAGACTGGGGAACCAATTGGATTACCTAGGGAGTGCAGTGCTATATGTCAAAATGAGTTGCCACCGAAACTAGAAGATCCCGGAAGTTTTACAATTCCCATCGGCATTGGAGAAAGTTGGACCGGGAAAGCATTGTGTGATTTAGGTGCAAGCATCAATCTCATGCCTAAATCCCTGTTCGAGAAGCTTAATATCGGAGAAGTAGTACCTACATCTGTGGTACTACAAATGGCGGATCGCTCCCTCTCACGACCAATAGGTAAAATTGAAGATGTTTTAGTTAACGCTGGCTCTTTTATCTTTCCTTGCGATTTTATTATCCTTGACTACGACGCGGATAAGAATGTCCCCATCATTTTGGGTAGACCATTCTTAGCCACGGGGCGTACACTAATTGATGTTGAGAATGGTGAGTTGATCATGAGAGTACAAGGCGAACAGATACGATTTAATGTGTTTCAGGCTATGAAATATCCTAAAGCGAAAGACGAGTGCTTCAAGGTAGATGTCATCGAAAAAATTACGCAAGAAGTCTTCAATGAAGAAAGCTTAGAAAATGATCTTGACAAAACCTTGGCACCTGAGGCACCAGAACTCGAGATTCCCCCTGAAGATGTTGCTGTATTAGGATTAAACATACGAGAATTACTTCGAGAGCCAGGTGACATTGAACCAATGAAACAACCATCTATAATATGTCCACCTGTTCTCGAAGAAAAACCACTTCCAGATCACTTACGCTATGCATATCTAGGTACGAACAAAACTTTGCCTGTTATTATTTCTGCTAACCTTTCAGGTCCTCAAGAGGAGAAGCTACTTCAAGTACTTCGTGCAAACAAAGAAGCAATTGGATGGACTATCGTCGACATCAAGGGAATTAGTCCTTCCGTTTGCAAACACAAAATCATTCTTGAGAACGAAGGTGGGCGATCTATAGAGGGACAGAGAAGACTCATGCCAGCTATGAAAGAAGTGGTGAGGAAGGAAGTTATCAAGTTGTTAGACGCAGGAATTATCTATCCGATTGCTGGCAGTGATTGGGTTAGTCCAGTACAATGTGTTCCAAAGAAGGGAGGTTTCACTACCATCCTTAATGATCGAGGCGAAGCCATACCATCAAGACCAGTTGTGGGGTGGCGAGTGTGCATGGATTACCGAAGACTGAACAAAGCAACAAAGAAAGATCACTTCCCGTTACCTTTCATTGATCAGATGCTAGATAAGCTTGCAGGGAGAGAATACTACTGTTTCCTAGACGGATATTCAGGTTATAATCAGATTTGTGTGGATCCCCTCGATCAACACAAAACAACTTTTACATGTCCGTTTGGTACTTTTGCTTACAGAAGAATGCCGTTTGGTTTATGCAATGCACCTGCCACGTTCCAGAGGTGCATGATGGCTATATTTTGGGACATGATTGATAAATATTTGGAGGTTTTTATGGATGATTTTTCGGTGTTTGGAGACAGTTTTGATGATTGTTTGAGTAATCTAGAGAAAGTCCTTGCGAGATGTAGAGAAAAAGATCTCGTGCTTAATTGGGAAAAATGCCACTTCATGGTTCAAGAGGGAATTGTGTTGGGACATAAAGTTTCGAAGGCAGGGATGGAGGTTGATCGTGCTAAAATTGAAGTTATCAAAACACTACCACCTCCGGTTTCTGTTAAAGGAGTGAGAAGTTTCTTGGGTCACGCAGGATTTTATCGACGATTTATTAAAGATTTCTCCAAGATCGCCAAACCGCTCTGCTCTTTACTTGAAAAAGATACTCCTTTTAATTTTACTGAAGAATGTCTTCGAGCGTTTTTGACGATTAAGGAAAAACTGATCTCTACACCTATTGTTATACCTCCTGATTGGAACGCTCCGTTTGAACTTATGTGCGATGCTAGTGATCACGCTATGGGTGTTGTGTTGGGACAGAGGAAAGACAAGATTTTCCACACGATTTATTATGCAAGTAAGACTTTCAACGCTGCCCAGATGAATTATACAGTAACGGAGAAAGAGATGTTGGCCGTGGTTTATGCTTTCGATAAATTTCGTCCCTATCTGGTTGGGAAGAAAACTATTGTATACACGGACCATTCAGCTATTAGGTACCTCATGGAGAAAAAGGACGCTAAGCCGCGTCTCATTAGATGGGTACTATTGCTTCAAGAATTCGACATAGATATTCGAGACCGAAAAGGATGCGACAATCAAGTTGCTGATCACTTATCAAGGCTCGAAGGATCTAATGCGAACAAGGAACCATTATTGGTTAAAGAGGTATTCCCTGATGAACAACTTTTTGCTATTAAACGTGCTTTTGTGCCATGGTATGCAGATCTAGTCAACCTCATTGTGAGTGGTGTCTTTCCCAAAGATTTCCACCCACAACAAAGACAAAGATTGAACCACCAGGCCAAACAGTATTATTGGGATGAACCGTACCTCTGGAAGATATGTAGTGACCAAGTGGTTAGAAGATGTGTACATGAAGGTGAGATGGAGAAAATTATTGAAAGTTGTCATAGTTCACCTTATGGAGGTCACTTTAAGGGCGATAGAACCGCAGCTAAAATTCTTCAATCCGGGTTCTATTGGCCAACCATACACAAAGATTGTCACAGTTTCGTCCAGTCATGCCACAGATGCCAAAAAACTGGTAATATATCAAAAAGAGACGCGATGCCGCTTAATAACATTCTTGGAGTTGAGATCTTTGATGTATGGGGAATAGATTTCATGGGACCTTTCATCACTTCCTATGGAAATCTTTATATTTTGCTTGCAGTAGACTATGTATCGAAATGGGTAGAAGCAGTGGCAACACCAAAGAACGATGCTCAAACAGTGATTAAATTCTTAAAATCAAACATCTTTTCAAGACATGGTACGCCACGTGTTCTCATCAGTGATAAAGGTACCCATTTTCTTAATGCTCCCGTGAGACATTTTCTTAAAAAGTTTGGAGTGAAACACCGTACTTCAACCGGTTATCACCCACAAACTAACGGTCAAGCTGAAGTTTCCAATCGGGAAATTAAATCTATTCTGGAGAAGACCGTGAACAAATCAAGAAAAGACTGGTCTCTAAAGCTAGATGATGCTCTCTGGGCATACAGAACAGCATTTAAAACACCAGTTGGGGCATCTCCATATCGCATGGTCTACGGCAAAGCGTGTCATCTACCGATTGAACTAGAAGCTCGAGCCTACTGGGCTATTAAAACTCTGAATCTAGACCCAGATTTGGCCGGGAAACAAAGGATGATGCAATTGAACGAATTGGAGGAGCTTCGTTATCATGCCTATGAAAATTCACGTCTCTATAAGGAGAAAACAAAGCGGTGGCATGATAAACGGCTCCGTCCAAAGAATCTCGAGATTGGACAGAAGGTTTTATTATACAACTCTCGATTTTCAAACTACCCAGGAAAGCTTAAATCCCGTTGGGAAGGACCTTACATTGTCACCAAAGTCACACCGCATGGAGCGATTGAGATTGAAAATCCAGCCGAGCAACGGACATTCATGGTGAATGGCCAGCGTTTGAAGATATACTATGACAGTGAGGACTTTGAGCAAGGAGAGAAAATCTACCTTGTCGAATGCGCTTAGCCTGAGGTACACGTCTAACTCAAAGACGTTAAACAAAAGTGCTCTTGGGAGACACCCCTTATTTTAATTGCTTTTTAGATTAGTTGTTTTTGCTTTGTAGTATTTAATTTCAAGTTAGTGTATATTTTTAATTGTGTTTTCAAGCTAATGGGAGAGAAAGGTAGTGTGTTATTGTGCAGGAAACGAGTTTGGGGTCAAAAAGGAAAAATCTGGAGGAACTTCAAGTCTGGCGCGGACTACCCCGCGGACTACCACATGGTCCGCAGGGATGCACCGCGCCCCAAAAACCCGTACCACGGGTTGGCTAGCTCGGGTTTTATCCAGAAGGTCGAAAAAATATCACGGGGCATGGCGCGGTACACCGGACCCTAGTCCGCGCACCTAAAACCCGTACCACGGGGTGGGTACCACGGGTTTTTTGACGGACATGCTGCGGACTACCCCCTGCACCACACCCCTGGTCCGTGACCCAAAAACCCGTACCACGGGGTGCTAGCTCGGGTATTATCCAGTAGGTAAAAATTTTGGAGCAACAGAAGCTGCGGTATACCGCACGAATCTTCCGGTGCACCGCGAGGAGGCGGTTTAAGAAGGAATTTTTTTATTAATCAAACTCTTACCTTATGAGATTAACCCTAGCCTTCCACCCACGAATTTTTCAGACCCAAACCCTATATAAACATCTTAAAGCTTGTGCAAACCTTCACAATTAACACAAACAACTCATCAAATCCTCTCCATCATCTTCCATAAACACAATCCTTCATCAAATTCATCACACTACACCATCAAAACACCATCAGATTCAACAAGCTTTAAAGTTTTCTTCCAAGATCAAATCCTATAACCTTTCTCTTTAACCAATTCCAAGCAACAACATCAAGCTAAACCAATTTTCCTTAAACTTTTAATCCATCCTTGGTATAACTTGAGTTGTGGGTGAATCAAGTATGACTAATAGATCTGAAGCTATGGAATACAAGAGAAAGTGTTCAATCCTTGGGAAGAATAAGAAATTACCTGGAGCTACCATTGAAAAACCCATCAATCTTGATGAGGTTTCTGAAGAATCAAAAGAACAGGCACCTGAACAACCACTACCAAAGAAGAGATTAACTGCTAGAATGTCCACACCATCAAGGAGGCCTTTAGACAAGAAAAAAATCCAAGACCAAGGTTCTTCTACCTCCTCTTCCAAAATTGCTTATGATCTTCCTCCTTGGGCTATTCAGTTACAGAACGAAGTTGAAAGATTACGCGAAGATAACAAAGACCTTTGGGTAGAAATTATGCAATTGGAAACAAGGGTAGATAATTCGACCTTGTACAAGGATATAGATGATTACACCGATCCCTCAGCTTCAGAAGATGAGGATGATATGATGGATCTCTATGGCCAGCCAGGTAAGTCATTCTAATTTTTCTCAATAGCTTGGATGCATTAGGTAGTTTAGTTAGTTTTATTTTAAATTTTATTCCATTCTTGAGTCTTTTTCGAGTCGTGGGGACACGGCTCACTTTTGAGTTGGGGGTGGGGATTCGTTGTCCTCATCTTCTTTTTGTTTTTGCATAAAATTTAAAATTTTTAGGTTGAATTAAGGCATAGAATATCTTGAATGTACCTATTTGAGCATGATTTTATTAGGTCAATGATAGTAAGTAGTATGCTTTTGAAAGATGCAAACAAATTTGTTTAGATGCATGTATGAAAACAGGAAATAAATGATAGAAAAGTTAATGAGCAATGCTAAGAAAACACGTTGAAACTTAGGAATAGTTATTTGGTGTGTAGAACGTGAGGTTTAAAATTAGTTGAAAACCCACTTGTCTATGAACTAGTAGTGAAAAAGTAACGAAATCCGGTAGTTAGAAAAATGACTAAGGCAGTTCTTTCATGATAAAACACTTGAAGCCTTTATACTTTCTCACCCTTTTGTTTGATTATTGTTATTTATCCGTCTTAGCCCCTCTGAGCCTTTCTAAAGACTTTATTGAAACACATTATAATCCTTACCCTAGTTTTTAGGACTTATCTATATGACCCGCACTCGAATCGCAAAACCTGAGACACTCGTTTTAGAGCTTGAGTTTGGGGTGGTGGGTTTCATCATTAGGGAACATTGGGTTTGGTAATTATCTTTGTGATTTTATTGATGATGAAATTGTTATTATTGTAACCCTTTGCCGGGGTAATAGTGAATGGAAAAGAAGCTACGAGCTAAAATTGCCAACAAGGGCATAAAAAAAAAAGAATATATATATGACAATAGTGTGATATCTCGAACATAAAAAGAGAATCATAACTATACAAAAGAAAAAATTGATTTGAAAAGAGAATATATATTCGGACCGGCAAAGTGGATTTTATATCATCAAAGGTTTTAATTGGGATTATTGGGGATGCACATTAAAAAGCATCAATAAATTGGGTTGAGTGAGAACATCTTCGAGTGAACAACTCAAGCTCTAGGGCGATTCGTTGATGGCTAGTGAGGAGAGAGCCAAAAGCTCACTTTTCATTATCCAAATATACCACACCCGTCCTTAAGCCAAGTTATAACCAAGACCTTAGGATTTCTGACTACTAGGTGGAGAAACAATTGAGCTATTAGGTAGTAGGTAAGTGGATCATTAGATGCTTTATTTGGGACCTATGAACAACCTATAGCCATTAACCTGAACTAAGTTATCATCCTCTCATTCTAGCATTGCGAAATTAATCTTAACTTGAATTTATGGAATGTTGATTACATGTATATTAGGCATATTTGTGCATTATTTCGTGAGCATTACTACATGAGACTTTTTGGATTTTATGCTCTAGGATCATTCATTATATTTTGTTCTTGTTCTCCTCCGACTTCTTCTTGTTTATTTTGACTACCCTACTGTTTTTTTACCTTTATTGTATCGGGACGATACAACTTTGAGTTGGGGGTCTTGATGTCTCCTCATTTGTGATAGTAAAATACACTCATGAGACATCATTTTAGGCTTATTTATTAGTTTATAGGTTGATTTTAGCTTAAATTAGTGCACTTTCCTATTTTGGATCTTGATTTGTAGAATTATTATTTTTAGAGCATATTGGGTTTAATTGTTTATTTAGTATGAAGCTTTAAAGATAATTATGGAGATTAATTAGAGTCCAAGTCAAAGACAACAACTTATGGAAGGAGATATGCATGGAAATTGGAGATAAGGAAATAATTGCTAAAAAGATGGAAAAGGAAAAGCTGCCTAAATCTGGGATTCTGCAAAGATAAGCGTTTTACCTAATAAAGAGGCCGAATTTGGTTAATTCCTTCTAAAGGGCCTAGATAATTCTGTTGCGATTCTTTTGGTATCTTGTGGAGCAAAATCGGACCAATAATAAAGAAGTTATGACCAAAACAACGCAGCAGTGTTTATCTTTATTTCCATACGAATTTGAGTTGGGCTAGGAGTCCATTACTTAACTTATCTCTAAAGAAACGAATTAGGTCAACCTCTAACCTATAAATACAGCCTCTTAACACTCTTAAATCATCCTTGGTGAAACCTTAAAACCAAGAGGAAGCTTAGAACACAAGAGAGAAGTCTGGAAGGAGCTGTCATCAACAATGTCTTCTTCTACCTTTAGATTTGTAATTTCTTTCTTTTCTTTCATGAACTAATTTTCTTTAGCTTGAGTTTTAGCATATATGTATGAACCCTAGTTTTGATTGACATCTATCTAATTTGGGAATTTAATGTTTTAAATAGAATTATAGTTTTTATTCTCTGTTTATGTGTTTGAATTTATATTCTGTGTTCTTGTGGACGGCCGCCATTAGAATTACCATCTAGTAATTAGGATACCATTGACAACGGTGTTTAATTGCATGTTTAGCACATAACGTCTAGTCTTAGGTCTGATCTGACAACCCAACCTAGCTAGATAATCACTATGGTTGAGTCTTGTGACTCTTTACCAATTACAGGAAAAGTTTGCTTAGGAAGCCTTATTGACACAGGTAAATCCTATTTTAAACTACCGATAGCATATTGGGACCAATTAGGGAAATACTACATAATTCACCCTTACATGTTTAGAACGGCAAAACTAGTGGGGATTACATGCTAATAACTTAAGCTATATTCTCAAATTACTTCTCTTTCATATTTATTTTTCTGTCTTTTAATTCCTTAGTTTAATTTAGTTTATTAGAAACCCAAACAAAAATCTATTTATCTTTACTTTTAATCGCGTTTAGTTGTTCTAGCTTTAATTATTTACACTTGGTATTTGCATAAGATTCTCCTAACCTCTGTAGTCTCTGCGGAACGAATCTTTATCTAAAACTTGCATACGATCTGTATACTTGCAGAACCGTGTAGTTTAGGGTGTTAGTTGCACGTTAATTACATCTTATTTTATCACACCCTAGGCCCCACCAACATGCGTGTAATCCATTTAAAAATCTAGACTTAAGTCTCTCCTCAATATGGGTCAGGACTGAGGGCTTGACATATATCTAAAACACTGTTGAGTTGATTGAAGAATTTTCCTTCTAGATTGGCAGCCTAACTAAAGTGGACTTACCAAGTGCAACATCTGATAGAAGTTAAGGTACTCCGTTTTAGAGTAGATTACAACATTCACAAGCCACTCCCTTGTAATTTGTTCATCAATAAAATGGATGGTGACACTTGGGTTACTTTTAGATATGAGATTATTGGTATGGTCTTCTTCAAAAGTGGTAAACTATGACATATACAAAATAATTGTAAGAAAAAAGATTGTCATCCCTCATGAAATAAATGATCTGGCTAGGTTCTGCAGATGGGGAAAGGAAACGTTCCTAGGAGATTTTGATGTGGAGCACTCTATTTTGTCATTTGAAATATTTGGCCAAAGTGAGGTTGAAGAACTAGTTGAATAGGATCGTAGTAGAATGGAAATGGAAGGGATTTAGCATTCTGATGATCACAATGAAAGACTTCCTGCAAAAATTGATATTGAGGCCAAAGGGGGAAACCAAGGTATTAAGGATAAAGATTTGACCATTGTCCACTGCTAACAAAGGTAAAAGCATTGTTGGCACCTTAGGTACGAAGTTGGATGATTTTTATGTTGGTAGGTCTAGCTAGTAAGACAAGGACATGTCTAGAGACATCCTTCTTAAGAAGGAATTATTGTACAACAAGGTTATTTTAATGCAGGAGGCTGCAAAAATGGGGTTTCCTATATACTTTCATCATGATTTCAAGACTAGAATATTTGGGGAGGATAACAAATCAGGTGATTCAAAAGGGAAATGAGGGTCCATTTCTAAGGTTGTGGTTCATCATGATCAGTCAAATAACATCGCAAAGAAGAAGAAGTTCTCAAGGTATGAAATTATTACATCGTCGACAAAACTTTGACCCACCACACTTCCATTGTCTTCACATCTTCAAGAGAATATTCTCATTTATATATTACTTTTAGCTAAGTTTTATTTGAAAGTAGAAATATTATAAATAAAATAACATGAATATAAAATTTTAACCATTACATGTTCTATCATTGTTTCCTCTAAAACAACAACCAGGTTAGTATAGAGGACTCATGACCAGTTTTATGAGAAAATGTTAAAATGCCTATACCTACCAAAAAGTCTAGTAACCTCATTCTTAAATTTAGAGATATGGTGAAGTGTAAGATGTGCACTCATAATAATATTATCTTTAATCTTCATAATAAGTGGGAGAATAAACCATTTTGTGTTAATAAAAAAATTAAGACATTAAACAATTTCACGGACATCTATAAAGATTGAGATATCCCTATTTAAATGATTGTATAACGTCTGACATGTCGTAATGGTTGAACCCATCTCTCTTTTCACCATTGAGCTACACCATATCTTCTTTCATTTATGGAGAATGATATTGTTATTCTGGTCAGAACCAACCACATCCATCTCTCCATTTCCAAATTAGATTCGAATAAAGCATCACACACTAAGATCATCATATTATGTCTTATCTGAGGGAACGTTCAAAATGGGAGACATACTTATACAAAGAATATCCTTTCATGAATGCCTAAAATATCATCCATGAGGTTGTGGGAAATAATAAGAATGTCATCTGAATTCCATTTTGTCCCCTCGAAAAGGCATTTCATACAAGGGATCCAAATACTTTAGAAAAGAATAAAAATGTAGGATGTGAACACCTTTTGGTTCAAGTCTCCCTGAGTGAAATCGTGAATTAATCTAGAAATCTAATCTTGTAACGACATTTCAGTTTTCGGGTTGATGTGAGGTCGAACGATTCTGACCGCAAGATGATAAGCCCAAATTTGATTCACTCCTTACGTGATGAAATAACATGATAACCCGATTTAGTTGATTAGTTTCCGTCATAAGAAAATAGTCAAATAAGTTGGCACCTTCATCCAACATACAAAGAGGTGTTGGATGGTATATGTCCTATAGGAGGTTGGGGTGGAGGTGATTATAACACTTAAGATAAATGATTATTTGGAAAAAAGTTTGAGAAATTCTTTGAAATAACTTATCAAATATGATATTAACGAGTTTAGTATATTAGGTTTGAATAATTTATTTAGTCAATATAACAAACATGTTAATCTTTAAGGGGAGGGGTGAATAGGACATCAAACTAATATATTCCTAATTAAAAAAATAATTACTCCTAAGCTAAGTTCAATTTTAAGCCAAACTATAAGTTAGGATTCAAAGGAGGATGAGTGTAGAAGTTTGTAAATGCGGAAGCTAAGTGTTAGGAAAGTTGGGAGGCTAGCTAAATGATGATCTAGCTAAGTATGTAAAATCAAGAAGCATCTACTCAAGCAAGAAGGATATAACTCATTGCTAGTCAAGTAACTCTAACTAAGATAGAATTCTAAAAACCTAAGTGACAAGAGTTTACTTAAGCTTACTATCAATACTAAAGGGATTGAAACATAAACAAGATCAGATATATAGGAAAGTAAAGCAAGCGTTAATTAAAAGATAAGGGAAAGACGATTCATGAGTGTTTATAGTGGTTCGGTTTTCCTACATCCACTACCTAGGTTCATCCCGTTAGGATTTTCAAGCTGCTCCACTAAGCTTCTCGATATTTATTACGGCTAAGATACAAATCGTTACAAAGAGGTTTTTCCGGGATAAACCACAACCTAGAAAAACTTGAGACTTTTATTGGTTAAGTCACAACATGATAGATTTGTACAAGGTTTAATATTAACCTCTAAACTAGTGTGGAGTAAGAGTAAAACCCCTAAGTGGTAGATGATAATATTACAAGGACTTGAATGTACACCTTGGTAAGTAAATATATCAATAAGGATTGTTGACTCCTTGACGAGTTGATGTTAATTGAAACTTGAAGTTTATCTCCTCTTTAATTATATGGGAATGTAATGTGTTGTAGAACTCCTTGATTTAAAGGATAGAAAAATTAATACAACATACTTGATCTTGAGATATAAAATTAAAGAATTAAGCTTTGATGCACATATTTCTCCCCTTTTGTCTTTATCAAAAATAAGGGATTGCCTAATCAACTTAGTGAGCCTACAATGGTGAATTACATAGCAAAAACACATAAGAACAAATTAAAAACAAGAGCTAGAACACTTAGCAAGGAAATGCAACAAATAGGAGAGTATGGATGGAAACTTTTTTACCGTATGCATACTCGAACTTTCCTAAAAATGACTTCATCAAGTGAACAATCTATCAATATAATTTTTAGTGTAAATCAATTTATAATAGCATAAATACCAAGATAGAGAGATAGATGACATAAAAGCAACTTAATTATCCAAGCAATACAATAAGTGAGTAGTAGAACAGAGTTATTACAACCAAAAGAAATCACAAAAAGAACTCATAGTCAAAATCTCAAAATCCTACCAAAAACATACCAAGGTTTAACACACGCATAGTATAAAAAACAATACAAAACCATTAAATGTTTTCCAAAAAACACTTGTCAAGTCATGTAGCCTTGGATGATACCCCTTATGTTGTAAATCCAGATTCATTTTCTCCAAAAAAATAGTATAACATTTGTAAAAAAACAGTATAACATTTTGTAAAAAAACAAGGTACCATTTTGACGTGATGGTTCTATTTTCTCGTTGTGCATTTCATGATCCAACGACCAGAAATCAGACGTCTCTTTCGATAAAAATGATATGACATTTTTTGCAAGAAATCGTGTACCTAACTACCTATTGTGTTTAAGGATGTCAGCTAGAATATTTACAATGTTTCTGATTGTCTTTTACTCTTTTTGGTTTCTTGAAAAAACGGTATAACGATTTTGTACGCAAAACGGGTGTCCATTTTAATTCGGTATATGCCGATTGCGGGATGCAAGGTTGTTGATTTTGAATATAATTTGCAACAATCTTTACACATTGATCATTTGCTTGAATGGAAACTGTCTAAAAAATACATGTTAAGCGAAAATTCTAGCAGAATAAATAGTATGTCAAAAGGATCAAGAAATTAACACATAGAAGGATATGATAATTATGCAAATGTGATTTTGGTGAGAAAGGAATAAAAGGTTTTTTGGTGCAAATGTTTTCAATAATATGATGTTTTTGAGAAAAAAAAGGGATAGTAGTTTATCAAATTAAAACAATTAAGGTCTAATTTAGAAAAGACTTTTTGCCAACAAGTCTCTATCCCAGTTAATGTGGTTCAACTCACCAAATTTTTCTTTATCATAAACAAAGCGTTTATGTAGCAATAGTGGTGATCAAATTGTATCCCAAGATAACCTTCATTTCTTTGAGTTAAGCTAGTTAGATTACCTATTTTACTTTACTCTGCAAGCATCTTTCAGCCTTATTCTTTCTCGTTATCCTTTATCATTGTCGTTTTATTTCCACAACTTGATTAAAACTACTTACTATGAATATATAAGTATCATGTATCGATCCTTATGGTGGGATATCCAAACTTATTGACTTTATTACTTGTACGACTGTGTGCACTTGCACGTGTCCTTGGGTCACTTTGGCGTTGCATCATTGCCAATTTATTAAGCACAACAGGGTCGCAATCACTTCATGTGGAATGGCTAGCTTCATAGACTATATACATGCGAGATACCTGACTGGAGAGGACTTCTATCTTGAGTATATCTCGATCCAGAATCTATCTCTTATGTTCTATATAATGGATAAATAATGGGAATTCGTACTTGTCTCTCTTTAGTAGGTCTTATCTACTCATTTCTTCCCATATCTTTCGCAATCGGCATCTTAGGCTTTAGTCACGCATATTTGGATGAGACACACCCTGTAAACTCTGTGTGGCCAAAGGTGTGTGACCGACCATGCCTTATTCTTCTCTTGACTTGTGTTGTTTTTCTTCTAGGTTGACCGAGGGCCATCCACTGACTATCGCGTTAGATGCTGAGCAATAATGTAAGCCACATCACATGCCATTTATTAGGCAATGATATTTTTGGCTCATCACTCAGTAATCCATATAATTGACACAAGTCCCGCCATGCATATTCGTGAGTATTACTCTTCCTTTAATCGGGCCATATATTTAACGAAAGGACCTTCATATGTTGTTTGTAAACCTTATATGCCCAAAGGGTAAAGTGACCTATCTTGGCGAGGACAACTTGAGCCTTCTTTGAATTCTTTAGGAGTTTCCGTTCAGTCAAGTACGCTCATATGGGGGTGATCTATCCTGACACGACTTTTATATGAATATGACATGATCTTCTATGTTTATGTTTGATTGGCTCAACTGCCAAAAAGTAACCCATTGCGTGGTTTTTCAAACATATTTAGGCAACCTAATACGTTATCTTTGGTATTCTTCTTTTTCTGAACATGGGCGATGTTGAAACCTTTGTACGCGACTCGAAGATTGCAAACTTCTTTCAGTAGGCAATCATCATAGAGTTCATGACCTCATACTCTTCGGGATATCTAACATGTGGCAATCAGGGAATTTGTTATAACTTTTACTTACTCTATCCCAATGTCCTTTTTATTTTGTTCCATACCCCTATGTCAATGATAACTTGCAAATCCTAGCATAGTGTTTTGTATTCAGTTTTATTGTTGGATGCTTTGAATGAGTTGGACTGACTTGTGACTAAGAATTAATTAATACACCTCCCTCCTATGAAATGAAAAAAGTTATATCCAGAAGCCCAAAAGGGCCAAAACACATTGGGCCTGAGCGCCCGGTTATCACGTACTAATAAATGGCGGGAAATCAAAAGACCGATATATACACCCACTGACACATTACCTCAAAGCTGTACGTATGGATGTGTGTGTAAATGCACTCTTAGACACAACTCTCAATATCTCCAGCTTTGCTTTCTAACCATTTGAAAAAGGCAGAGCGAAAGCAAAATGGAATCCACTCTCAAGGTTCTTAAACTTTTAATATTTCATTTTGGTTTTTTAGCATGTATAGTAAAATAATTTATTTATGCTGTTTTTCAGTTTAATTTTAATTTGTATATGCACATTTACTTATCTAAGCGGGTAGAAAAACTTGCAGCTTATTGTGAAACACGCGATTTAATTAATTGCGTGTTTGTTTTTTTATATTGTATCAATATCTAATTGATTATTCTTCGTTTCTGGGTACAGAAATTTTTTGGGTATTCGACATTTCGGCCTTATCAGAAGGAAATTATCGAAAATATTCTAAATGGAAAAGATTGCTTAGTTATCATGGCCACTGGAAGTGGCAAATCTCTTTGGTAAGCTTCAGTTCATCTCACTTTATAGGTAAATTGCACCATGGTTCCACATGTTACACGAAATACCAAATATACCCTTTTCTGTCAATAACTAACAAAAATACCCTGTGCTATAACATATACATTAGCATTATTTGCCTTTTGTGGAAGAACACATGGGTATATTTGGCCATTTTACATAACAGAGGACCAATGGATTAATATGACTAATTAAATATCTTACTGATTTAGTTACCTTGAAATTTGACTTATATAATGTAGCTATCAAGTACCACCATTAATCATGAAAAAGACTGCTGTAATTATAAGCCCTCTTATATCTTTAATGCAAGATCAGGTACTCTTTAAGTAAAATTCATTGTGTTCTTGTTACACCTTTATGAATATGCTTAAGTATAGTAAGCTATTTCTTTGAATATATATAGGTTATGGCATTAAAACAAAGGGGAATTAAAGCTGAGTTTCTCTCTAGTGCTCAAACTGATTCTAGTGTACATGGAAAAGCCGAAAGGGGTCAATGTGATATTCTTTATTTAACTCCAGAAAAGGCTTGTATTCTTCCTAATAGGTACATCAATTAATTATTTATTTTCTATTTATTTAATTTCTTTCTAACAAAGTGTTTGTATTAATGCAGTTTCTGGATGACATTACAAAAGACAGGAATAAGTTTATTAGCCATTGATGAAGCACATTGCATTTCTGAGTGGGGCCATAACTTCAGGTCTGGATTAAACTTAAATTAATCTTTGTTGCTTTTCTTATATGTAACGCTTTGAAATATCATCTTATTATGTTTTCATTTTCCAGGGTGGAATATAAACAATTGGATAAATTACGCGATGTTTTATTAAATGTTCCATTTGTAGCTTTAACAGCAACTGCTACTGAAAAGTAAGTGCTCCTTTTCACTATTTTACTTTATTTTAACTGAGTTAACTAACTCTGATGTTAACTAGGGTTCGAAAAGACATTACTCAATCATTAAAAATGAAAGATCCAAATATCACTGTTGGTTCATTTGATCGTCCAAATCTTTTTTACGGTGTGAAATCTTTTACCCGTGGATCTTCTTTTCTAGATGAGCTTATCAAGGAAATAACAGAATATGTAGAAAACAAATGTTCAACCATTGTATATTGCACAACTATTAATGATGTTGAACAAGTGAGTTTGTATTTATATTTATTTTTATTTTTTATCATTCATCCCCTAATTACCTTGTTTTTCAGACTTTCAAGTCACTTGAACAAGTAGGAGTAAAAGCTGGAATGTATCATGGTTCAATGTCTAATAAAGCTCGTGAAGAGTCACATAGGTCATATATAAGAGATGAAGTGTATGTAATGATAGCTACAGTAGCTTTTGGAATGGGTATAGATAAGCCAAATATAAGATATGTAATACATTATGGTTGTCCTAAAAGTTTAGAATCTTATTACCAAGAAAGTGGAAGATGTGGAAGAGATGGTATTGCTTCAGTTTGTTTACTTTATTACACAAGAAGTGATTTTGGAAAAGCTGATTTTTACTGTGGAGAAGCTCGCTCAGTATGTTTATTATTTTTTATTTTTTTAATTCGATTTCCACGTAAAAAAATGAAGGAATAATTGTATTGATTTGATTAGGCGGATCAAAGAAAAGCTATTATGGAATCATTTGTGGCTGCACAACATTATTGCTTACTTACAACTTGTAGAAGACAATATTTGTTGGGTTACTTTGGGGAAAAATGTGGCTCTGATAAATGTGGTTAGTGTTTATAATATTTTTTAATTATTATTTAATGTAGATACTAGATATTAACTTGATTAATGTTTATAGGTAATTGTGATAATTGTACTAGTACAAGAGAAGAAAATGATATGTCTAGAGAAGCTTTTCTTTTGATGGCTTGTATTAGATCATGTGGGGGCCATTGGGGTCTTAATTTACCCATTGATGTTCTTCGTGGATCTCGAGTATGATTCTTGTTTAGGATTTATATTGCTAAATTTGCTTCTCAGTCCTTATACTTGTTTTTTTTTTTACTTTTTACAGTCCAAAAAGATTCTCGATGCTCAATTTGATAAACTTCCATTTCATGGCCTTGGGAAAGATTCTCAAGCTAATTGGTGGAAAGCATTAGCTTATCAATTAATTTCTCGTGGTATGTAATAATCCAATAATTTGGTAGAGACCAATTTTTAATTTTTTAATTTTTTAATGTGGCTTATTTTCTGTAGGTTATTTAGTGGAGACCTTCAAAGATGTTTACAAGACTGTAAGGTATGATAATTTCTTTTATATTTATATATATATTTTTGAGGAAACTAATGAATATTATCTCTTTAGTGTGGGTCCCAAAGGATTACAGTTTTTAAGTTCATGTACACCTGATCAACAACCTCCATTATATCTTACAATGACTTCTGAAATGGCTAATGATGATGAAAAGAAAGACACAGTTGAAGCGTTAAATAATGTACCTTCTATGGATTCTAAATTATTCTCACAGGTTAGTTTCAAATTTTCAATACAATCCGAGTTAAATAATAAATATAGCAAATCTAAAGAGTCCTTGATATATTCAGGATGAAGGACAACTTGTTAAAATGCTTTTAGACGAGAGAACAAAACTCGCAAGAGCTAGTGGAACTGCACCGTAAGTTATATTTAATGCAAGAATGTGTATTTTAATTAATTAATTAATTAATTAAAGTCTTGATCTGTTTCAGATATGCAATTTGTGGTGATCAAACATTGCAAAGAATAGCATTAACTAGACCATCTACTAAAGCAAGACTAGCAAATATAGATGGTGTAAACCAGGTACGTATAATTATGTCTTTTTCCTTTTATATCTGACACTAAAGGATTAAAAAATTTGCAGCACCTTATGAAAATGTATGGGGATCGAATTTTGCAATGCATACAAAATTGGTCACAAGAATTAAATTTATCTTTGGATGGAGAACAAAAAAGCACTCAATCTCCAGTTCCAAGAAAGTTAGTTACAACACAGAGAAGTGATAAATTAACACCAGCTAAGTTTGAAGCTTGGAAAATGTGGCAAGAAGATGGACTTACAATACATAGAATTGCGGTAAATATTATATTTGAGTTATTATTATTTATTATTATTTTTTAATTTTTGTGAATTTGTAGAATTACCCTGGTAGAGCAGCTCCGATTAAAGAACAAACTGTGATTGAGTATCTTCTAGAAGCTGTTAGAGAAGGACATGTTCTAGATTGGGTTAGGCTCTGTGAAGAGATAGGATTGACTAAGGAATTTTTTACTGCTATACAAAATGTTATTTTAAAAGTTGGGACAGAAAAATTGAAGCCTATAAAAACTGAATTACCAGAAGAGGTTAGTTGAGCCTGAGGCTCATTATTAACTTTATATCCCTTAATATGTAATTTTGATTTAATTTGAGATGTTTTTTTTACCATTTACCAGGTAACTTATCCACAGATAAAGGCATGTTTGCTTATGCAAGAGCTTGGCCTTACAGTTTTTCCATCTAACGAAACATTAGAAAGTTCTGATTATCCTGAAAAATCTGATGTAGCAGATTTTGAGGAAAATAATGTTGGAATTGAAGAAGAATGTGATGATTCACTTGTTGTACATAAACGTAGAAAAATTGATGCACCAGATACAAAGATGTGTTCTGGTATTGAGGCAACAGAAAGTTGTGTGTTAAGCTTTATTGAGGGCTTTGAAAATGGGGTAAGTGATCTCAACTTTGATATGTAAAATATTTTGATTTTTCGTAGCTTTTCATTAAATTGAGTTGAATCTACAAATTTGTAGGTTTCTCTTTGTGATGTTGTAAAGCACTTTAATGGATCTACAGAGGAGTTTGTTAAGAATTTGCTAAGTGATCTTGAGAGTGAGTTTATGATATATAAGAAGAACAACGTGTATAAATTGATGTAATGTGGATAGATTGAAGGTTGCTTCTGTAAATATTGGCATGATACTTTCCTTTTTGGGCAGATTTTTGGATGAGAAAGAGAGTTTTTATGTAATAGAGTCCATCTAGTTATCCTGACATATATATTAGGGATTATGTTATTTCCTTTCGTTTGTTATGGAAGCTTTGTTTTTTTTTTCCTAGAAACAAAGTTAATTAATTATCACGATCGTTTATACACAGATTTTAAAATCACTTAAAGCGCCATCCTTCCAAGATGAGGGGTCGATGTTTCGTCTTGCACACTTAGCCAGTAGATCCACAACGCTATTAAAATTCCTATTTATGAAGTTAACCTTCCAAGAAGGGAACTTCATAAGCCAGTTTCTTATTTCGGCAATGAACGGATAAATTTGCCATCGAAGACATGTGCATCTAGAAATACCTTGAACCAATTCAAGGTTATCGGAGTAGAAAGATACACTCTGAAGGTTACATATAGCGGCCTTTCTCATAGCCAAAAGGACCGCCCAGCATTCACCTTCAACAAAACTTTTGACAATGGATCTAGATACAATCTTGTGAGTAACTCTACCTTATTTAATAAATGCTATTGAAGCTATACCTGACAGTTCATGTTCTTTTCTAAAAGATGCATCACTCATGAAAATATATTTTGAATCATCCCTCAGTACTGGGTTATCTTCTATGTTAACTCCATTAGCCCTTTTTTTCTTCTTCTCATCTCTTTTTACCTGTTCTCCTTCTTCATCGCTTTTAGGTCCAAAAAGATCTTTCATATTGGAATAAATCTTGTAAAGAATGTCCTTGATTACCCAAGGCGTGTTTTCATGAAAACCCTTCATCTTACCCTTCCATATATTTCAGATAGTAAGGAGAAAATACACAATAAATTCATTTCGATCTCATCCACTTTTCACATACTTTTTACACGTTTCGATTAAACAATTACCCAGTTGGTATTTTCTGTCTTTATCTATAAGAATTTGTAATTTTGAGTTCGCCCATATTACCATACTTAATGGACATTTAATAAAGAGATGCCCAATATCTTCCTTACCAAGCTCACACCATTCGCAAATGTCGTCTTTAACACATTTTCTAACTTTTAGATGCGTTTGGTGGAGATTGCACCATTACATACTTTCCAACCGAAAGCTCTTACTTTATTCATGACATTTGACCTCCAAATGATATTCCATAAATTACTATCATTATGTACTCCTTGAGTTGATGATTGTATTCTCTACCAATTTATGATATCCTGATTTTGTACTATATATTTCATCTTTTGTGAACGACCAAATTAGCTTATCATATTCACTGAGGAGTAGAATAGAGATTTTACAGATATCACTAACAATATTCGGCGGAAAAAGTTGTCTTAGTAATTCAATATTTCAAGCTGTCATATCATCATTAAATAGCTAGGCAACTCTATCAACTTCACAATCAACTGTTTATCCAAAGTAATATTATTTCCTATCCAGTTCTGGTTCCAAATATTGGTATTTAATCCATTCCCAATTCTCCATATTGAATGTTTCTTGATAAATTGAATCCCTTTATAAATACTAGCCCAACTCCACGATATTTTATTAGAAAGTTTAGCACTGAAAAAACTATCATAGGGTGAGTAAATACCTTTTAATACTCTAGCAACAAGTGAATTAGGACCGTGGGATTAGTCGGGTGCGCGCAAGCTAGCCCGGAACCCATGTAACCAAAAAAAAAAAAAAAAGTGAATTAGGATTATCAATGATCCTCCACGCTTGCTTGGCTAGTAAAGCCATATTCATTTTTCGAAAATCTCTAAAACCAATACCCCGACACTTCTAGCTCTAGCTATTTTTTCCATTTAACCCAATGAATTTTTTTTTAGCACTGGAATCCCACCAGAAATTAGCAACAATCCCAGACAATTTTTTGCATAGTGTTTTAGGAAATTCAAATATAGACATTGCATAATTCGGTATAGCTTGAAGCAAAACTTTTATGAGTACTTCTTTACCTCCATCAGAAAGTAAGTTAGCTAGAAAGCTTGAGGATTTGCTAAGAAGCTTATCTTTAATATAATTCAAATTTTCCGACTTTTCTCTTTTAAGAGAGAAAGGTATACCAAGATATTTTCCAAACGCCGTAGTTTTTGTAACATTGAGAGATTTAGCGACTTCATCACATATGTGATATGGAGATCCTTTACTAAAAAGAATCGATTTTTTTTGGAAATTAGTTCTTTGACCGGATGCTTGACAGAAAAGTGATATAGTATTCTTAAAGGCTTCAATTTCCTTTTGCTCAATGTTAATAAAGAATAAAGCGTCATCGCTGAACAATAGATGTGTTAATCTCGGGCAGTTTCTGGTAATATTTTTTCCTTTAATGTTTCCTTCACGTCATTTATAATTAATAAGGCCAATAAGGCTTTCTGTAAGTATAGAGAATAGAAATGGTGATAAGGGGTCACCTTGCCGAATTCTTCTAGTCGGTGAAAATTTTTCAAGCCTTTGGCCATTGACTTTTATCTGAAAAGAGACCGAGGAGATAAAATTATAGATACATTCTACCCATTTATCACAAAAACCCATTTCTTTAAGTGTATTGATAAGGAACCTCCAATTAACTTGATCATAAGTATTCGCCATGTCAATTTTAACCGCTGGAAAATGTTTGTTTGATTTCCTTTAATTTTTAAGAAAATATGAGACCTCTTGTGCGATTAAGATGTTATTTTGATTGCTTCTTCATTTAATAAAGGTTAATTGGGTTGGTGATATAAGATCATCCATAATAGGCTGTAATCTATTGGCATATAACTTTATAACTGAAATTAAGACATGCAATCGGTCTATAATTTGCGACGGTTTCTTGAGAATCTCCCTTAGAAATAAGCGTAATGAGTGTGTCATTAAGACCATTAAGTGGAAGCTCTGTTCATGAGTTTGAAAATATGCAAAACCCCATTGTTCAATACGGGTACAAACCCGTACCCATTGTTATGGCTTTTTAGGTTGATTATATTTTCTACTAAGTCATTCATATACTCAGATAGGGGCTGGCCCAATCACGAACAAAAACCATTACGGGCTGTACCCATCACGAACCAAAACCATTACGGGCTTGCTCATATAGAATAACGCTGGGCCATCCACAAAAAAAACCAAAATTGACTATCCACATTCGTAAAGGGATTGTAACCATGGCTCTAAAAATTACAATTCACCCACTGGGTTGTACCCAGCAAGAACAAATCAATATCAAAGAAAAAGAAAAACCAGTGTTCTAAAACAAGGTCGCCTAGGCGCTCCGCTAGGCGTTCCAAAATGCGGTCCGCCTAAAATTTCTCTCGAAGGTGGCTCGAAGGTTCGTCGACGCATAATCAAATTCATAAACTACCCAATCGGATTAATGGGCCACCCAACCCGAATACTACCTTTCATTCTAGCCCATAAATAGCTAATTCTATTTAATCCAACCCAACTCATAAGAAAAATATAAAGAAAATACTACTTATCTTAGAGTTTGAACGCGCGAGAAAAAGAAGAAGGTAGGGTTTTTCAAATTTCAAGTCTAGAATTCTTAAATTGGTAATTTTTTAGGTTAATCATAGTGAATTATTATTATTTTATAGTTAAATATATATTATTTATGTTAAATTGATCTACTTTAACTATATTAGGATGAAACTATTGTTCAAATCAATGTATTAGTAATATATATTTAATATAAAATAATATAAAAACCGCCTAAATTCCGATTAATGGGCCGCCTAACCATCTAGGCGCTCGAAGGTAGTAGACCGCCCTAGTAGCGTCTAGCGCCTTTTAGAACCATGAGAAAAACACAACTTTGACAACAATTCTGTTTTGATCAAATTAACAACTTTATCTATTCATACACATAGGTACAAATGGGGCTGGCCCATTAGCGTGGGGCTGTACGCATGAAATCGCGTATTACAAACATGGGGTTGTACCCATGCCCCTCTCGTATTTAGAAAAAACCAACCAAACTGGATCCACGAGATTCAGATGGTTCCAGGCGAAGAGGCGGCGACTAAATGCACCACGTAGTGGTGGCGACAGACTGGGCAGCGCAGCGGGGAGGGTTTTCGCCTTTAGATCAGGGTTTGTTGTTCAGATCCGGGGTTTAGAGTATACGAGAAGGCGATGAACAGCGACGACCAGAGGGCGACGAACAGCGGCGGGCTTCCAGTGCTCCAGCGAGGCGGCGGTCTTCGCTGCTACAGGGAGATGGTCCGGTGGTAAATCGGGGAAGGTGAAGAAGAAGGAGATCAGAAGCTTGGAAAGGGTGGTGATGGTGACGCAGGTGGGGGTGATGAAGCAGGTGATGGTGATGAAGGTGGGGGTGAGGCCAGGGCGAAGGTGGGATGAAGATGGTGGTGGTGTAGACGATGAAGTTGGAGGAGAGGGGGTGATGTTTCGGGTTATGCAGAGAGAGAGAGAGTGAAGAGAGGTAGGGGGTACGTTCGATACCTTAATCAGGTTGGGGGTGTGTGTTTTGTGTTTCACTACGGGTAAAGGGGTTGGGGTAGTTTGGTACATTACCCATTCTAGTTGGACAAGTTAAGGGTAGTTGAGTTTGGGATTTAAATTAAAAACACACCTCCCCATTGGGCCTTAAAAACTAATTCCCCCCTTGGTTTATCCGAGTAAACCTAAAATAAAATTTACCCAGTCCGATTTTTACCTTCGGTAAGATCTACCCAAGAGTTAACTATGGTCATATTCAAACTCGAACATATTGTTTAAGGATTAAAAAACCCCCTAACCTGAAACCAAACTGACCTTTCCAAGAGAACCAATATTTAATGTATTACTACTTCTTTAGGCTAAGTCCAAGAAAACCCCCATTCTAGCTAAAAGCTAGAATTAAGGGTTAAAAACACATTTTAGTTATTCCAACAGGCTCCATTAATGCTGGAGTCCCAATTCTATTGCTAATTTTCTTTTGTATTTATCGTTATATGTGGCTATGTTGAGAACCTTGCTACAATATTTTTTTTTTAATTCATTTTATACGACCTTTTAGTTACAGTTTTCTTTTTTCTTTTTCTTTTTAAGCTTTAGTTTTAAAACTTCTTTTAATCATTTTGGCTTGAAAGATGTAGTTAGAATTCTTTTTTCTTTTTTATCAACTTGAAAGTTTTAAATTATTATTATTATTATTATTATTTAGTTTTTTGTATGTATTTATAGACAAATGATATAAAATATTGATAGAATAACATAATTAAATAAAGAAAAACTCGATATATTAGAATTTTTAAGATTGAGAATATAGAATTAGAAAGCTGTTAGAGCCACTTTAATTTAAGGGTCAATGACCCAAAAAATCAAAATAATATTATACTTGCCCCAAAGAATCATCTATTAACTTACTATTATAAGATTACATGTTTACCCTTACACCATAATAACTATTCCCGTCAAGGACGATTCCCGTCAAGGACGATTCCCGTCACGGACGATTCCCGTCAAGGACGATTCCCGTCAAGGACGATTCCCGTCAAGGACGATTCCCGTCACGGACGATTCCCGTCACGGACGATTCCCGTCAAGGACGATTCCCGTCAAGGACGATTCCCGTCAAGGACGATTCCCGTCACGGACGATTCCCGTCAAGGACGATTCCCGTCACGGACGATTCCCGTCAAGGACGATTCCCGTCACGGACGATTCCCGTCAAGGACGATTCCTGTCAAGGACGATTCCCGTCATTACGCATATAAATCCCATCACTAGTTGTATTGAATTCCACCAATATTTTGACAAAAAAAAATCCCACCAATACAACTATATCTCATCAACTAACGTATAAAATCCCATGACGCATATAAAACCAATCAAAGTTGTATTGAATTCCACCAATATTTTGACAAAAAAAAATCCCACCAATACAAACTATATCCCATCACCTAACGTATATAATCCCATAACAAAAATAAATCCCATCAACTAAATAAAACCCCACCAATACAACTATATCCCATCAGCTAACGTATAAAATCGCATGACGCATATAAATCGCATCAACTAAATAAACTTTTCTCAGTTCACAGTCATTAACAATGTGGCATTTCCAGAGATGGGTTCGAATGGGATTTTGTCTGGGTTGTATCCAACTTTCTTCAAGTAAGAAGAAACTTCCTTCACAATTTCTTCATACCTAGCCTTTGAGTACTTAGGAGTAGTAGCATCCATCTACACAAGAACACACACAATAAGCAACAATTAACAAACAATAAGAAAAAAGAACATATCACATTCCCTCATTCTCACCTTGTTACAACAGCAAATCATCTGTTTCACACCTCAAAGAATCCCGTCACCTCGAAGAATCCCTCCACCTCGAAGAATCCCGTCACCCTGGGTCATATACAGTTCACGCATAGCAGCAGACAAAGTTATCTCAAAAATACATTTTCTTAATTTAATAAGTCAATTTTTACCATAAGAGACTTTCTTCTTTGCATTTTCATATCAAGCAAATAAAGCATTTTTTTTTATTTTTGGTCGAACAAATAAAGCATCTAATAAACACTTCACGTTACAAATCTTTCCCACCTACCCCAAAAGAAATAACACATCTTCCCTGTGGATTCGAAACAGAAAAGCGTATCAAAGCACATACTTTTCCAATTATACACCTAACATACAGTAACCATTATATGACTTTAAAGACAATTAAAATCTCATAATTTGTGATAGTATTAGATTTCTCAGAAATTGTATCGAATACACTAAAAAACACTCCCAAATTACTAGTGTGTATTATTAGCAATACATACTCCTACAAGAAATTCCTTTAATAACTATGCAATCCCATTCACAGGATTTACATTAAGTATTAACATCACTAATTTCCTAACCCATTCCACAGTTTTTGCCTATTAAGTTTGCATGGAAACAATCCGAGACAGTAAAATTAATAAATGACGATTAATTTAGCAGCATTTAGTAAACAGGTACCTCTAATAAGTAACTATATAGCACAAAAGGCAATAACTATTTCATGTATTCAAAAGTAAAGCTATCGAGAAAACAAAACAATTATGATATGCGATAATATATATGTTAAATTGTTGAAAGAAACAACAAACCTCCTAAACAGCAACTTTTATTGCACAGCTGTCACTGACCTTCCATCCAAGGGTCGCTATGATCTAAAAAATGTGGAGTTAATACATATTCATTAGATATAATATGATACAACAAATATACGGTTAACATATAAACATCAATTTTATCATAAAAGAAGCTTGATCTTAAAAAAAGGTAAAGCAAAATCATAATTTAAATGCATCATTTAATAGGTTGTAAATTGTAATTCATGGACAAATAATTAGACAACAAATGCATCAACAGAGAGTTAATCAATAATTATTTTATATTTTTTTTTCCTGACACAAAAAAAAGATACAAAGTTCCAATATCTTTAAAGAAGAGAATGCCTTCACCATTGAAATTATCACATCAAGAATAACCAAAAATAACACAACACTAGACCATGAACTGCATTCTTGTAAAAAAAATTGCCACAAAGTATGCATAAAAACTCAGGCACCTCTAAGTTTCTGTACAAGGTAAAAGAATCTAATCACTGATGATAAATCCACATTTATTATGTATTACAATAACAAAGACTCGCTGAAAATGTAAATATCTACTTTGATATGGTTCGAAATAGCTAAAAATTAAAGTGAAATCTCAAAATCGAAGAGAGAAAACATTACCCTCTTGCATCTTCTCCATAATCAATATGTCAATAGATTCAACCATTTCAGTAGACAATCCTAGGTTGGGGATAAAGAACAAACTCAGTAAACATTATGGCCGATATAGTAAAGTTTTTTGCAAGAACTACTAATAATCGACACCGTGGTCATTGGTCCGTATCAATACATTACACTATTAAAACAAAGAGTCAAGAATTTCTGTAACAGAAGGAAGAATTTCTAAATTACAAAAAAGAATCGAGAATGATAAATACCTTAAGCGTCCACTAGAAAGAACAACAGGTGAGGAGAGGTGGCGCCACTAGAACAATCACCCTGCACCGATACCCAACAGGTGAGGAAGAAAGAACAAAAGAAAGGTTGCATCGACCGAGGGGATGATCCGATACCGTTGGATTATTTAGGTAAAGGTTGAAGAAGTCGTCTATGGTGGAGATTGGAGGTGTTGCTGCAGCCGCGGCAACTGGCTGGTGATCGTAGTCGGAGTGGAAATTGGTGTAGTGTTGTGCTCTAAAGTGTGAGTTCACTACTATCAACAGATTCAATGGATTTCGAACCAACTACATCCTCAGAATCACTAGAATCGGCCACTACTAATTCTTTATCACGATTAATATGTTTTAAAGCAAGAAATTTAGCATCGACAGCAGCCAATTTAGCATTCATGGTGTCAGTGCCATCGGACTCATGAATAGAAGAATCGGAATCCGAAGAAGAATGTACCTGTTCGCTTTCGATCGCATCTGAGGACGGATTAACATCTTCATGATGAACAATATGATTCGCTGAATCATTACAGTCAATGTGCGAAGACTTTAGAGGCCCAATAGGGAGCGATTTGAATTTCATCGATTTAAATCGTGGACGGCGGAAGGAGAAGTTTAGATGGAGAAGAATGGAGTTTTGATGAGATGGGTTTTGGTGGGATTGTTGATTTGGGACTTTGAACGAGAAGAAGAAAAGAAATTGGTATATATATTAAATAGTTTGTAATATAAAGAATAAGTAGGGATAGTATAGTCCGATAATGTAAAAAATAATTCAATTGATGATTTTATTGGGCAGAAATTTTATCATTGATGTTATTGGGCTGAAAATAATATTATTTTGATTTTTTGGGTCATTTTCCCTTAATTTAAAGTGTTGTTATTTAATAAAAGAAAGATATTTGACCCTTAATTCTGGCCGAATGTAAAAAGCTGTGTACTTAGTCTTAATTTGATGTACGAAACATTCTTCTCCTTATTATTCAATTTGAATTTAATCTTTATCTTTGTTATGGGGACATCAATCAACTCTATTCAACTACCACACGTTAGGTCACATCACCCCCATTATCTCTTATATCATTCTTTTTTCTTCAAAAACCTCTTTTATCATCTAGGTCAAATATTTTTGCCCCATCCATTTCAGTTAATTTTTATTTTTCATATTACCTTTTTTCTTATAATTTCTCATCTTCCTTTCACCTACCAACACACTCCAAATTAAAAAAAGTAGACAAAAACAGGAAAAATAAATATAAAATTCTTCAAAGAGGTGCCGTGAGATAAAATGATATTTTTTATCACTGACTTAATTGATATAATATTGAAATGGAATGAATGATGTTGATTTGGCCTATTAGTCACCAGAATAAAGAAATTGGTAGATGGTGTTCTTAAAACAAAAACAAAGATAAAGAGTGTAAAATAAGAGATACAAGGCTCGGTCCTTTATCTGAACATAGGTAATCTAGTTCTGATTTACCATTAGAATATATATGAGGAGGCATATATATCTCCGTGGGATTAATCGGGTACGCGCAAGCTAGCCCGGATCACCCATGTAACCCAAAAAAAAAAAAAAATAAAGGACTAAAAAATAAAAAATGAACGATAAAGAAAATGAAAAATTACCCCAAATAACAAAGGTAAAGTACTAAAGTGTGACTGGGCGGATTTATCCTATTTTCTATATAATAGCTTCCCCGACAAATTATATTATAAGACCTTGATATTTTATATTTGTTTACCCTTAATCACTGGATCAATAAAACAACAGTTTGTTCTTTACGGAGCAAAAAAGACTATCCAATGTAATAAAAAAAGGAAATAAAATCATAATCTCCCACTAGGGATCAAAACATTAAATCCACTGCAAGGAATTACTTACAGAATTATAATGGCAGTATCATATGGTCAAGTTTCATTTCATATCTTTGAATATATAGAAGAAACATAAACAACATCAGCATGATGATGATGGTCCATAGATCCACTTTCTTATACAAAATTAGCTGTTAAAACAATACATAAATACGGATTAAACCCTCTTTGAACCAAAATCTGGTATATATCCTCGCCTCAAAGAAAATAAGAGGCCTATGTTATGTATAGCAATGTTTAAATTCATATTCAGATCAATTTTACATTAATGGTCAAGAATATCTTCCGGTTCAACTTCAATACCATTCCGTTTTGCAGTAGAACCAACAGGATGCCCACATGATTTCCATTTCTTCTGCAACTCCACAAATCTCTTAATATCAAAATTATGCCTCACTATTAACTTTCTTTGCCTTGAAAGAAAGAGTCTTTTCATAAAGTCTTGATAAGTAGGGTCTCGAGAAGTGAAGAGAAAATAAGCATACCCTACAACTATACCCGTTGTAGTGGTGAAAAAAGCAATTGGTTCCATTACATCCCAAGAGAATTCCCAGAATGTTAAACGGAAAAATAAACTCACTTGTGTTACACCAAGTCCTAAACCTACCCATAAAATTCTACGCACTTGTTTATGTGCTAGCTTATCGATTTCTTCCATTTTTTCTTGTAGGATCATTAGCTCTTCCTTTGAAGGGTCGTTTTCTGTTAAAAGAGTCAAGGGTATGGCTTTTCGAATCATATCAACCACCTGAAATCAAACAAAATTATAAAGCACATTCATCTATGAATCAGAATTACGCACAAATCCATTCATAATTTAAAAAATTGGGCACAAATTAACCTGTATACACAATTAGGCAACTTCCCATTACCAAATTAACTAAAGAAAAGTATTTAACTAAAAGTCAAAAAACAGAGAACCACTAATTCCTTCCACCTACCCATTGATAAAAAAGTATTTTCATATGTTCTTTTATGCTTTTATCATTTTGATTTATACTCATCTAACGAACATATGAAAATATGTCCTACATAATCTTATCGAGATTACAACACATGATTCCAAAAAAATATTTTTGTCACATTAAAATTTGCTTTTCTTGACTCTTCAAAAGGTCATAAGCCACTATCAGGGGGTGCTAAAATAGTAACTAACAAAAGAATCACTCGGTTATAACTTCAATTCTTTTTATAAAGTATTTCAACTTGGGGTTCATCTAATAGAGGAATTAAAAGATATTTACATGGAAATAAACAAATAGAACCTTACTATTCAAAAAGCATTTACTGTTAAATCGAATGTAAAAAAGGTACCTTATCAGGGTGAAGATAAACTTTATCTCTAAAAAGTAAAACGATTCCAGCTTCATCGAGGATCTTAGCGAACGCCGCCGCTTCATCGGCTGACTTAGCGACGCCCATACTTGTACAAGCTTCTAGAAGCTCACCGTACCCAATCACTTCTCTATTCTCCATTCCAAGTTTCTTCCTTAAATCCTCCACGTTCACTAACCTCATTACCCTTTTAGCCTCCGCGTACGACATGTCATTTTCACTGTTACCATTTACTCCTCCGATGGGGCCGCTAGAATCGACGGTGGGGGAAGTGCAGTAGGATGATGTGAGAAGCAACGGCCTTAACGAGCCGCTGCTGCGGCGAAAGGATGACGTCACGGTCTGTTTGAGCAAGTTATTAGAAATTCTCCACATGATGGGTCAATGGGTTTTCTTCGAACTGAAATTAATAAATGTATATATATGGTTATACAATGTCATGGGACATGGTGTGGAGATGAGATCTCAATTTTGAAAAGGTGTTGTGTGTGACTGCGGGGTTAGGGAAAACTAGGAGAAAGAAAAACTGAAACCCAAGGTAGGTAAAGGTAAGAACGTAAAGGTTTAGTGGTACAATTGAAAAAAGAGCCAATTGTTGATTGATGCTTATTAAAAAACTTATTTAGAAAAAGGTGCCTAGGAAAAAATATTTATTGAAAACAGCCCCTTATAATTAACAATTAAAAAATAAGAAAAAAACTAATAAACACACGTGCGCGTCCGTGAAATTTTTTTAAAATCGTCATAACTAATTCAAAAAAAATCAAAAAAATCAAAAAAATCAAAAAAAATTATATTTGGATAAATCAAATTAATATTTACGTCTATGATTTTTTTCGGAATTTTCTGAATTTTTCGATTTTTTTTTTTTTTAATTTTTTTTTTTCGCAGACACGAAATTCCATGTTTAAAACATGGAATTTCATGTTTAAAACATGGAATTTCATGTTTATTTCACGGTTTAAAATATGGAATTCCATGTTTAAAACATGGAACTCCGTGTCTGCGAAAAAAAAATTAAAAAAATTTGAAAAAATTCAAAAAATTCAAAAAAAATCAAAAAAATTCATAGACGTAAATATTAATTAGATTTATTCAAAAATATTTTTTTTTTAATTTTCTGATTTTTTTTGAATTAGTTATGACGATTTTAAAAAAATTTCACGGACGCGCGCATGTGATGGAATTAATAAAGGTATAGAAAATATAAAGGGGATGTTTTCTATAAATAATTATTTCATTAGGCATTTTTTTATAAATAAGATTATTGAAGGCATAAAAAAACAATTAGAGAGTTTAAGGAGGATGTTTTCAACAATAACCCCTTGAAAAAATAAAAATTGGATGAAATATAGTAAATGACAAATTGAATACTAAAACTGTCCCAATTTTGAGCATTTTGATGGCAGTACTTTATGGATATGTTTCTTTATTCAACGTGTGCGATTCGTGTTTTTTTTTTTTTTTAGACAATAAAGCTTATATTAAAATAAAAAACTAGGAGGAAGAAATTCCACACCAGTTGAACCAAGGTACCATAAACATTACAAACCAACATGGAAAATAAAAGACAAAGGAGAACAAATAAACATCAAAGGGATATAAATAGAAAAGACAATCGCATTCCAAACAGTCGAGAAAGTAAGCTGTTCTTCTAATCCCAAGAATAACGAAAGGAGAGCGGGATCTTGCCATACTTTTAAAATCTTCAAGGATAGACAAACTCTTCAATGAGCCGTACTTGCTTGGAGACTGTATAGGCTGAGAACTGGCTACTGCATTAGATATAGAGCTAGCAATAGATATAGAGCTAATGCAAAATGAAACAGAATCTAATACGAAACAAAATACAACATGAATCGTCTTAGTATCTGCTTCAGGTCTGGAGAAAGTGAGGTTATGCTGAGAAATAACAACACACTTCCAGAAAGGAACAACTGCGGCGGCGACTGCAAAATCAATTATCACCCAACAAAAACTAAACACAAACTGCTGTGCCAGCCAATCCCAACAAACGCAAGCCAAGAAAGTCCAACAAAGAGAAATCAAGGTCAAGTTACTCCAAATGAACGGCAAACACCCGAAGCAATTCAAGACGAGTCCAAATGATGAAAAAGTCATGGCCACAAGTGAATCACCACCTGCGAATAAAAGAAACCGGAAACCGGAACACCAGCAAAAGTACAGAAGCAACCACCTCTTATACCATTCTAACCAAAGGCAGGTCACACACAACGAACCAAAGGATCCCAAGTAGAAAAAGTAGCGAGTGAACGGCAAACACCCGTAACTCCAACAGTCGAAATCCAAAGGACCAGAGATATATAACCCAAGTGATTCACCACAAGTCACTGGATAGAACAACCATAAGAGAAAGCTAAAAAAACGAAACCCAAAGCACAAACCCGCCACATAGGTCCCCTGCCTAACAATTGAAACAAAAACCAAGGACAAAAGGCCCAAACCGCCCTCCAAGCCAACACACCAGCAAAGAAAAAGATTAGACAAGGAAAAGCCATCGATACCTGAGGAGAAAGCGTCCCTTAATCCAAACACAAGAAGAAGCACATCAATGATGCAGAAGGTATTGAGACCTCCAAAGCTCACATGAAAAGGGAGGACGGCCATCAGAAACTGAAAACAGCGACCATCAAACCGAAGGAGAATGGGCCAGCGAAGCCCAAAAATTAGGCCCACAAAAACCGCTGCCTTCTTGCGATGATCAACATAACACAGCCTAGATTCCATGGATTAAGAAAATCAAAAGAAGGAACAGGAGGGGACCAAAAGGACCCGGAAAAGGACGCCAAGCAGGGAGAGAGGGAGGGCAAAAAGAAAAGAAAGGAAAGCAGTAAAAGAGACAAGGGCGGATCTGCCGCCGTCGACCAAAGAGAATGGAAAAGGGAAGGGTAGTGGGTCGACGGCGGCCACAGGAAGGATTAGGGTTCAAACAGGAAAGAGGCGTAAGGTTGAGAGCAGGAAAGAGGCGTTTTACTTTGTATATTTCAAGAGGAAATTAGTTGGGTGATAACTCGTCTTTAAAACTTGTCTCTTTTACTGCTTTCCTTTCTTTTCTTTTTGCCCTCCCTCTCTCCCTGCTTGGCGTCCTTTTCCGGGTCCTTTTGGTCCCCTCCTGTTCCTTCTTTTGATTTTCTTAATCCATGGAATCTAGTGCAAGAAGAAGTTTTAAAGATAGAAATAATAAACACGGACTACTTTCTTTTCTCCATAAATTTAATCGGAAATAAGTTTGTATTTGATCTAATAATAATAAAAGTAATGATATATAACACCCAAAATCATACCACCTAATAACGTGGCGTGAATTAGTTAATCTATTTATTTTCTTAACCTAATTAACGATTTATTGTCAACCAATTCACGGCATGTCATTAGATAATAATTGAATAGTAATTAGATGATATATATCATTACTTACTATTCAATTATTACCTAATAACATATGCCATGATTTTTTTTAATGTGATGATAAATGCTTTTCGCCTGATATGTGATCTCCCTTTTTTGATAAATATATGTCCTTAGAAGACATCATTTTAGGGAGAAATTGGACTTATTAGATAGACTTTTGTGCTTATTTTGTCATATTGCACTTCCTCCCCTTGGAATTATATTATTTGCGTTTTTAGAGCTTTTTTGTTTGTTTTTAGCATGAAGTTTTTAGGTACATGGATACTAAGGTGCACCAAGATGAGGAGGAGAAGTGAAGTTTAAAGTTTTAGATCAAAAGAAACGGTCAAAAGAGCATAAGGCACCACTAAAAGAGTTGAAGAAGAGCATAAGACTCTGGAAAGCTGTCACTTCTTGCTGATTTTGAGCCAAATCAGTACTAATTCAGGTCTGGTGGTTCAAATGAAAAAAGTGTGCCTTTGAGTTAGCTCAAATTGAGGACTGGAATCAGGTGATTTGGACTTAAGACGCAAACGTACGTCTATTTTACTGGAGTGTGTACAGTAGTTACGAGAATTACTAATTGGACTTCGGCTTTTGATCATTTAATTAAAATAAAAGCCCAATCCGATTTTTATCTCTATATAAGTTCCTTTAGATCTCATTATTCAGTACCTTTCACCTACGCTTCAATTTTATATCATCTTTAGAGAAAGGGAAAGAGGCAGAGACAAGAGCAGAAGTTGGAGAAACTCTTTTCTTCAACAACAGCTCAAATCAATTCCTCTATCTAGGTTTTATTTATGTTATTAGGAAAATGTATATTCTTAATTTATTTTCAATTCTCATTTCAAATATGAGCTAAACATCAATTACTTGAGAACCGCATAATGGGATGAACCATAATTTATTTAATTAGTGTATTTCAATTTGGAATTAGTTTCTAGTTTAATTTGAATAAGGTATTTTATATTGCTTATTATTTTGTATTAATTTCACTATCAATGAATTAGCTAATCGGAATAGGAATAATAATTAGGCTATTCACTAGTGACGGTGATCATCTTGACAGGGGGTTTAATTACTGAACCAGTTAATAAACGCGTGGTGTTTGTCAATGATCCTGACGGGCTTGACTGACCGCGTAGCCAATTGGGTAAAGCTCTTAACAATCTGAACATAGCTTACAATCTCCCTGACGGGGTTTGTAATATTGTAGGATAGTTTCTAAGTCTACCTTGACGAGAGTTAGGAAATAGTAGAGTCCCGACTAATATAGAAATACCGGTTCTACCTTTATCGTAAGCATTAATTACGTATATTTAGTAACCGGATCCCCATTAGGATGCCAGTCCTATACTTGGTCAGATTAAGGGCCGAATTATTTGTTAAATGTATAAACTAAGCAATTAAAATGAAAATAAACAAAATAAAATCCTACTAGGGTTCATACATACTGTTGTTCTCAAGCTATAAATTAAATAGTGCATAATGAGATAATAAAAATTAGCAACTAAAAGTATATTATTCATGTTTAGATAAAACAGAATAAAATTACACTATTAATTGATGATGAATGATGAAGGATAAAGTTGGAATGGCATGGACTGCTTCCAAGCTTCTTCTCCTTTCTTTTCCTCTGCTTTAGGCGTTTCTAATTGGTTGAATGACCCAATGCAACAAAAAATGTTATGGTAAATGAGTGGACGAATTCAAACCACGATATTAGCGAATGCAATACTTCTCTCAATTCAGCTTCAAATCACAAACCGTCAGTTTCTACGTGCTCCTAACTTTGAGTTCTACCATTAAATCCAAGGGGCTATCTAGAATACAGATTGATTACGCGTGGTGACTCTAACAAGTTGATTTCCCAATATAGGCGACAACTTCTCTCACTTTCCAAAACTAGTTGAATCATCCTCCAACACCATGACTTTTGGGTAGTCTTGTTTTCCTGACTTCTTATCCACGTCTCAGAAAGCATCTAAGTACCTAAGAGCTGGACACTTAACACAAATTACACACAAAATCTCTAAAAGTAACATAAAAGCAAAAACTAGACAAGAATTCATAAAACGTCAAATAACAGGGAAAAATCCCTCAACGAAGTTCTAAATACCCCTAAATATATGTCTTGTGAATATATTAGTCTATCACATACAAGGAGACATCAAGTAAACTTACCATACCACCTTCAACACCCATGATCAACCAAACATCTATCCTGGTTATTCGTATTTGGACACCACCCAACAAGAAAGCCCCATCCACATCATCATACATCATGATGATATCGATGATAATGTTGTCACACTTTTACAACTCCGATAAACTTTCATGGTTATACAAAACTAGGAACGACCCATAAAAGGGCGATCATACACACACATCCAGGTGTTCTCGCGTCATATTAATGTTCTTCAATGCTCTTAAGACGCTAAGTCCCGAACATCTGTAATTCCATATTAACCTGTGCAATCAACAACAAATTTAGACCGTGCGTTATATGAGTGTGCTAATAAATAACCTTATCGTTCATGCAAATTAAAACACACACAATGGATACCATCACTTACGCAATTCACATTTAACAAAGGTCTAAACAGATATGCTTCACACCTTGTGTACACTCCCACCCACTACACATTACCCATGTATCCTGGCTTCTATTCGTTTTCCTTATAAGCAAAACAATAGCATTACCACATAAACATGGTTAGGGTATGAACCAACATCTAATATATACAACTATTGGATGGGTACAGACCCACCCATATATATACAACATCTAAAATGTATCATATTCACTTTCCTTTGCACCCACATGCCAAGTGGGCTTGAGCCCATACCAAATACATTTACCACTAAATGACACACACACATGCACAACATTCATCAAATTACACATACATATGTACACTTTACCAAACCCTGAATATATACATATACATATATACCCATGCATAATCTATAATAAAATTCTCCACTGAAATCTATAATCAATATTGGTTAGGGTTTGTTCATCATATATACTCATCACCCAATTAATATCAATTGTTACTCAATATGCTCAATAAAACTCTAAAATAACAAGTATATTTCTTTGATACATATAACATTAACGAAATATAGTAAAAAAACTATTAATACATTTTTTTTCTATAGATTAGATGATTAAACCAATACTCTTAATTTGTTTTCCAAATTAAGGAAGAATTTTTTTTTCCCAAAGCCTTCAACTGATGATTGCTTCATAAGAAAAAAATGTCAATGAAGTCTCTTCCTCTTTTACCTACTAATTGGAGAGAGAGAATACTACCCCAATAACTTATATACAAACTAAAGAGAGAGAGGATATCGAGGATTTGATATGGGTAGAAGGCTTACACAATTGATATTATTTCCTTTGCCACATAATGAGATAGAGTTCCCATCAAACAAGAGCATTTGTGGCTTTTCACCTATCCTAACTAGATACTAATATGAATTATAAACAATTAACAATAGGCTTTAAAGTAGAAGTCTAACCGTATCTAAGGTTGAGTCCAACATCCATCCAATTGTGACTTTTCGTTACAATTAGAGGTTGAATACTCCTAATTATATTTCCTAACAACCTCACAATACTATGAATCTCAATAACATAACACTTAATTTATAGCCTCTTCTCTTTACATTTATTGATAAAAAAATATTCGCTACTTTTTTTCCCATAATATTATTAACCATGTTTAATTTTATACATTCAAAAACATTACAAGTAAATATTACTGAAACAAAAAAAGTATTATACCTTCCCAACCCTCCCCCCTCCCTCTATATCTTAGGGTTTGTTTGGATGAAGGGATAGGGAGGAAAGGATTTTATTAAAGGATTCTAACAATCCATTGGAAAGGTCAGTAAAGGATTCTTATAATACTTTATGTCCTTATATATTCAATCCTTCCAATTCGGCGGGATTAGAAGGGAGGGATTATTTTATTACGTTGTAATGTCTAAATTATCCTTATTATTTCTTTATAAAATATTCTAATAGGGGTATATGAGTCATTTAGTTACAAAAAGAATCTCTTCCTCCTATTATTCCTCTAATCCAAACATCGAATACCTATAATCCTTTAATAAAATCTCTATTTCTCTTTTTATTCAACCCAAACAAGATTTAATACTTTCCTTTTCATTCCTTTATTATACCCTTCCTTTCTATCCTTTACTAAAGAGTCTTTCCTTAATCCAAACGGACCCTTAAGGTTTGCTTTTAGAGATAAGGCCTTTTGGCGATGATTAACTATGCAAAATTAATAGTATATATTTTAAATTATTTAAAATATGTAAATATTTTATCTTGTAAATTTTATATTAAAAAATGATGAATTAATTTAAAATAAAAAAAAGTAATTGCTTTAAATTGTAATTATTATAAAACGATTGATAATTAGAATATAATTTTTCAAATTGAAAAAGTAGAATTAAAAAGTTATTATGACAATGACCATTTAACTGCCAATTGTAGCTAAAAACGATTAAGAAGAATTTAGCGTAAAGGCTTAAAAAGTTGTTTACCCGAAAGTATATATAAGAGAGGATCATGTAACCATTGGGACTAGCTCAATGGCTATGACCGTATCTCTCATTTAGGAGGTACACGGTTCGAATCTACTCAGTCTTGTTATTTCTTGAACCCTTAAAGGGGGTAAGCAAGAGATTTGTATATTTCCTATGAGCATAGTCGTGGTGCGCGTAAGCAGGCCAGAACACCCATACATCAAAAAAAAAAAGAGGATCACGTCGGTGGATATTGTCCCGTGATTGCTAAGGGTATGTTTGGATTAAGGGGGGATTATTTATTAAAGGATAGGAAGGGAGGGTATAACAAGGGAATGGAAAGGAGAGCATTTAATCTTGTTTGGATTGAATAAAAAGAGAAGGGGAGATTTTATTAAAGGATAACATTTATCCGGTGTTTGGATTAGAAGAATAATGGGAGGAAGGGATTCTTTTTATAACTAAATGACTCATATACCCCTATTAAAATATTTTATAAAGAAAGAATAAGAGTAACTTAGACATTACAACGTAATAAAAGAATCCTTCTTTCCTAATCCCACCGAATTGGAGGGATTGAATATATGGGTTCGTAAGGGATTGCAAGTATCCTTTAATAAACTATCCCTTCTACTTATTTCCAAAACAAACAAGGGATGGGATTGTCATTATCCTTTAATACAATCCCATCCCTTCTAATCCCTCCATCAAAACATACCCTGGTGCCTTAAGCTTAAGCTTGTGTTGTTGTTACCCGAATTTAGTGAAATCACACCCTTAACCCTTAACGTTAGTTGATGTCTAAGGATATTTCCATCGTTTTTTTTTTCTCTAAAAATACTTCTATCCTAAACAATACTCCTACACATTTATGTAATAAATATTTGTTATTATGTTGTTTTCGACAAAATAAAATTGTTATTAATTTTTTTTTACCGAAAACTGTTATTATAAATTCGTTTGTCTAATTTTTATATTTTATATTCATGAGTTACCTTTTTATTGATCGAATTATACCCTGAATTATGTGGACCGGCAAAGTTCAGCATTTTGTACTATTATTTTGGTAAAGGACATGGATTGAGCAACTATTTCAGTGTCATAGCTTCACAAATACGTGCAAAAGACACATTAGCTTCCTATTATTGAATGGTGATACCATATAGATGTTAGTCTATTACCAGAAAGATTGATTCAACTTTCAACTAATACTTCCAAAGGGAAAACAATCATCCACCTCTAATAAAGATTAATGATGTGATCAAGTGAAAACTAATTCCAAATATATATTATTATTTATTCATTTACCTCATTATATCGAAAATCTATTCCTCTTTAAAAGACTGTTACTATTATTAAAAATAATTATCTATAATTATTTAAGATATTCTTTCATTCTTTTATACAACTTTTATCCTTTATTAAATTTTATAACTTATATTTTTAATAAACATTTAAAATATCAAAACATTTTATGAATGCATTAATAATAAATGATATTTTTTAGTTTATGTGCAAAAACAAGTGTGACATTCTTTTAATACGTGTATTTTTTTATAATACGTGTGAAGGTATGAGCGCCTCCACACTTCAGCCAAGTCAGAACTAGGTTACCCATATTTTGGGAGAGAGTAATGATATATGTCACCCCTTTTCATGTCACCCTTTTATCACCCGTCTATATATATGTGTTGATTTCCTTGAATAGAAGATAGAGAAAAATTAAATACGATAGAGAAATCAATTCATTGGTCCATGTAGGCTTACACGTAGGAGGTGATAAAAGGGTGACAAATATCATTACTCTTTGGGAGAAGATTCAAACTATATACATCTTAAATAACAAACAAGGTGTTGGTCCATTAAGCTAATCCCAACTAGTTGCATTCATGATGTTCTCTTTTTTTTTTTTTTTTTTCGATGTATGGGTGTCCGGGCCAGCTTACGCGCACCACGACTAATTCCATAGGAAATATACACGCCTCCTCATGCATACTCCCACTTAATCAGAACAAGGTTACCCATGTTCAGGGAGGAGACTCGAACCATGCACCCCTTGCTTACCCCTTTAAGGGCTCAAGAAATAACACGGCTGAGGGGATTCGAACCCTGTACCTCCTAGTTGAGAGACAGGGTCCTGGCCACTGAGCTAGTCCCAGTGGTTTGCATTCATGATGTTCTTAACTATACAAATCGACGTAAGTAATTTTGATGAAATTATGGTAGAAGGAACATATTATCACATTAAACTATAGAATTATAAGGTTAATAATTTTACTTGAAACAATAAGCCATAAACATGAAATTATATATATTCAAAATAAAACTCTTACCTTGACTTGAATCAATCTAGTTCTGTTTTTATTATCCATATATGATTTAAATACCTTAATAATCCAATTTATGAAGTTTAGTTTAGTAATTGCATTAATAATAAATTACATTTTTTAGTTTAGTAATTGCATTCAAGATATCAAAACACTTTATGAAATTTAGTTTAGTAATTGCATTAATAATAAATGACATTTATTAGTTTGTGTGAAAAGTGTGACCTTTTAATACGTGTATTTTTTAATAATATGTGTGAAGGTAGGAGCGCCTCCACACTTCAGGCAAGCCAGAACTAGTTTACCCATGTTCTGGGAGGAGATTCAAACCATATACCTCTTAAATGACAAACAAGGTGTTGGTCAATTAAGCTAATCCCAACTGGTTGCATTCATTATGTCCTTAACTACGTAAGTAATTTTGATAGAATTATGGTAGAATATTATCACATAAAACTATAGAATAATAAGATTAATGATTTTACTTGAGACAATAAGCCATGAACATGAAAAAATATATATTCAAAATAAAACTCTTACCTTGGCTTGACTCAATCTAGTTTTGTTTTTATTAGCCATATATGATTTAAATAGCTTAATAATCCACTTAAGGATGAAAACTTAAATTCTAATAGGACCTCGACCATAAACATGATCAAACATAAACGACGTATGCCACCTGTAACAGTAGTGGCGAACACCACTAACCTTTTACATATCAATCAATTAATGAAGTTTTGTAAAATGGGAAATCTAGGATAGAGGAATTTGTTTTGATAACAATAACTACCAAAAATTTAACCGGAATCGCCAAACATGACCACCAGAAATCACCCCGCCAACACACAAAGCAAAGAATTCAAAAAAGTAGATACATGCCTAGTAATTTAAATATAAACTTATTCAAACAAGACACGTAATAAAAAACAACCAGAAGACCTCACGTTCGGACTTGAGCCTGAGATAATTAACACACCCGATGCTTTCACTTTCTGGAAGTGCAAAAATGATTACACGTAATATGATGATAAGAAACATCGTTCTCCACGAGGAACTTAATCTAATGCTAATATATATTGTGGAAAATATAAGAAATAATGACATATTGTGGTTTTGATTATCAAATAAAGTAATAATAATAGAAAACAAGTAAAAGGATGATTAACAAGTATGGATTCGATAGCTCGGATTGCCTAATCCCAAAATTATTCAAATGACTACTCCGATTAAGGGTGAATGAAGTTTAATGAATTTGCCTGGATAAACAGATATGAAATAAATAGACTCGAAATAAACCCCTAATTGTGACTTTACTCAACTGAGCTCTATTTTTAGTAGTCATATATGATTTAACTAACTTTACCACCCACTTGTATTTGTCGTTATGGTTATACTTTCAACTACAAGGATGAATATCAAGTAGAGGAGCCCGTTCATGAGCAAAATCCAACATAAACAACATCTAAGACATGTAACAATCAGGGCCGTCCTAGTAATTTTGAGGCCCTGGGCGAAAATTTAAAATGGGCCCAACTACAACTAATTTAGAAAAAAAATTAAGATGTAAAATTTTCAATGGAAATGACGCTTTTGATTTTTTCAGAACGTAATTTATAATAAATATTAGATTTATGTGAAATAATTAAATAGACATTAAATTTTGTATTTATATGTGTTTAATATATAAAAATTTAAAAAATATATAATTCTTAATATATGATAAATCTAGAGTACACATCGAAGATAATGTTGATCGTAATTCCTATTTTTTTCTGTCAAATGAATCAAAATTTGTTTTAGTACATCACAAAGACAATTTGGACTTGGAATCATTTCTTACTTAATAAGATTTGAATTCAAGACATTTTGGTTATAGAGACTTCTCAACCATTACCACTTGGGTTAGGTCTCATCGGCAACCTAATCGAGATTTAACCCTTATAATAGTGAAATAAAATTAAACTAAAAGTAACAATAAATCATAGTACGACAACCTTATACCGATAACTAATTAAAATATAACTCTGACTTTGATTCACTCAAATATAAATCCGAGTTTGTGCGGATTGCCAATATTCCGACGAAATCAAATGAGTTTAACATATTCATAATGTAAAATAAATTATATTAACTAATATAAAAAAAACTTAATACTTTTTGAATAAAATATATAGCTTATTGATACTTTTTATTGATGTCTGTTGTAATGAACACATTTGAAAACTAAAAATACTATATTATGTTTTTTTATAAAAAATACTCAACTTACATTGTTTATATTTTTAAAAATTCAAAACGAAAAGCTAAATAATTTTGTAAAGTATATGGTAAATTAATTTTTATTTAATTACAAACAAAAATTAATTATAGAGAAAAATGTAGTTTTAAGAAGAAAAATACGTAAAATGTAGTTTTAATTTTTTTTAAATATAAGACTCGAACTTAAGTTAAGGAATAAATAATAATTATATAAAAATATAGTTTTTAAAGAGATGAGTAAAATGTAGTTTTTAACAAAGAGAAGTATTTTTTTAAAAACAGACGTAAATATAAGGAAATAAAGTTTAAAAAATAAACATAGTGTTTTGTTGGGGGCTCAAACTTGAGCTTCCAACAAGCCAGCACAAACGTTTAACCAACTCAGCAAAGTAACTAGCTTTATTATTTATGGAACCTATACTTAATTATAATAAATACATTCATATATATATATATATATATATATATATATATATATATATATATATATATATATATATATATATATATATATATATATATATATATATATACATACCCCTAATAAATTAGGGGCCCCCATCTGCTTGGGGCCCCGGGCGGTCGCCCTGGTCGCCCATACCCTAGGCCGGCCCTGGTAACAATAGTAACAAACACCAATAACCTCTTACAAACAAATGAATAAATAGAGGTTTGAAAACGGGAAAAATAGGAAAAAGGAATTTGTTTTGATAACAATAACTACCAAAAAGTTTAGCCAGATCCGCCAAACACGACCACCAAAATCACCCCGCTAATACCCAAAGCAAAAAACTCACAAAAGTAGATTTAGGTTTGGAAAATAAAATATGACATCGATACTCGATCTAACTCAAAGGAACCCCGACAATCTCAAAGACGAGGATATAGTGTTGTGCCTCGGTAGGAGAACGCAGGCATCCAAAGGAGAGAGTCAGAATCCATTTTGGGCCAACCTCTCGAGGGTTAGTATCGCTCGCAAGCATCATGAAGTAAGTGTGCCACAACAACAGATAACCCCCAATATTATTGTGCACCTGTCTTCAACTTAAACTACATCCAAGCAATATTTCACACACCTATCGACATCTATAAATACCTCTTTCTCTAGCAGAATCAATATTCTGGGTACTCCCTAAAACTCTCTCTCTCTAAAATGGATGTGGTTATTATACAGTCGGCTTAAATCTCCATAGCTCATCGGGTTAAGTAATTCTCCATAGAAAAATGCTAATGTTGAGCGTCAGAGTGCCATCGGGAACAAACCTCCGTTTGCACGACCTAGTGTCTTGTTTCAGGAAAGACTGTAAGAAGTGAGTGGATCCTCAAAGCTTCATCTAGATCCTCAAAAGGACTGAGGAAAAACTCATCAACCGGTCATCGGGTGTATGTACAAAATCGTCTACTATTCTCATCGTTTAATTAGATATTACAATATCTTCCCCTCTTCTGCCTATGTATTATCCATTGTTCTATTTTGGTTCTATTTGTATCCTCAGGCCGAGTGTTGTCCCGAAGCTAATGGTAGCGTGATTTTCACTCTTTATCAGCTGGTACCGTCTATGAGAATTGACTCTGAATCCCATTGATATTCCACATGGATTTAACACGATCCAAAAAGAGTGTTACGAAACAAGTTGATACCAAAATGAAGAATAATGCTCCAGTAACGTGGAAATAATCTACTTACGAGGAGATATCTCCTCGACTAATGAGTAGGAAGGAAGTAGAACCTTTGCATACAAATAATCAGTCAAAATTGGGTAAATTGTGTGCGACATCCATGCTGACAACATTTGAAGTAGTTAAACCATGTAATTAAATCTGGTATTTAGGGAAAGTATGAAATCATATACCCCAACCATGCCGACTGATTTTTAGGATGTAGAACCTTATAATTCTCTATGCTGACGTCTATTGGGGTTAACAATCCTCCACCGATGGTGTCGCACTACTTGGACAAATTGTTACACAAACTTACTAATTAGTGGCAACTTCCCTCGAAGCAACAAAAAAAGACGCCTCCAGTAGTGTTAGTTCCAGAATATACAACAAGAATAGATGAAAGTTAACATCCTGAAGATCCAAGTCCATATAGAAATCCACATGTAATTGATGTAGAAAGGAAAGAACCATATCCGAGAGAAATATGGCAAAGAATAGAAAGTCCTACAAGTTTTGGAATGAGGTCGAGGGAAATGTATATAGATGACCATATGTTATTAGCAAATAAACTGAATCCCCTAGCAAATTCTATTGTCGATGGGGGCGGTATACCTCTCGTTGGGCACTATGCTCCTGACTTGTTTAACCGCAGACGTACTGTCGTGACCCTAGGATGCCGAGTGGTGTACCGCTCGAGGACTCCAAGAATTCTAATTCTTTACACCATGTCATATTCCTATACCACGATCAACATTTGTAAATGGTGCACCGCCTTTTGGGCGCGATGTGCTGTTTGAGCGTGAACCATCTGCCCTTTTGGACCGTAGCGTGCTCGTCGTGACAGTATGGTGATGACTTTTTGTGCATATATAATTTTTTTTAGTATTTTTAGTTAGTTTTATGATGTATTTATCTCCTTCGATTTTCTCCATTGTCGCCCTCCTACGCATGATAACCACCACATTGATAAATGAAATAAAACCTTCTCTGATATTCGTAAGGGGTTTCCTTGTATATGAAGGGTATAAACGATTAGTTTGAATATTTTGATCATGTTTTTCTTCTTTCATTATATTCGTCTCAATTCATTTTTCATATTAAAATTATGAGTATTTGAGCGATATTGCCCATACTGTTTTGGAGAAGGTGAAAAGGAATTAGTCACTTTCAAAGTTTGACCTTCCCGGGAAACCACTTTGTTTTCAAGATTTTGAATGTACAGTGATAGCTTGAATGATTTCAATAAAAAAATTATTTCAGGTTTCAGTTAGGAAAAGAAAAATTACCATAATTTGGGTGGAGAATGATTTATGTGTGGCAGTGTATCATTGTAATGTACAATGATGTATTGAAGCTTGACTTGGTAATAATTTTTTTCACCTTGTTCAGTGAATTGGTTTTATTTCGTTTTTAGCGTATTCATGAATTGTTCAAAATTTAAATTTACATCACTGTACATTTTTTAGAATATCAAGTGTAAGTTTAAGTTTAATTTCAATCACATGTAGAATTAATTTTCAATTATTTAGATTTAAGTCTAAGTTTAATCACATTCAGATTTAAGTTTATGCAAAAGACATTTTTAGGAGTGATGTGTGTAAATCCCGACGTGTGTTTAATCACAATGTCGTGTGAGTTTTTAAGTTTTTTGCATCACCATTGGAGGGTGAGCGGGAAGAAGACGGGTTAGATGTTGTATGTTATATAACGTTGAATTGCGAAGAAGATGAGTTTGAAGTTTATAATTTTGTTTCTGGGTAGGGGTGTTACATGTGAAGACGATGATGTGAGTAATAATGAAAGTCACCGGTTTACAAAATAGAAGAAATGGAATTCCAAGAAAAATAATACTTCAATTAAAGTAAACTAACTATTACAAAAATGGAAGTACGATTACAATAGAAACACTTACACAGAAAAGAAGAAAAGAAATAAAATGATTACACAGTAATATGGTGTTAAATAGATATTCCGACGTACCGGTTATCTCTAACAAAAATCTTGTAATAGCCCATGTCTTCCTTCTCCAGCGAGAGAGACCTTATAAGACAATGAAGACTTCTATAGTTTCTAGTTTTCAGAGGGAAGAGAGGTAGAATTTTTGTTCTGGTGTGTTTTGTAAGTAAGACAAGGTGGAAGAGTTGTATTTATAGGGGAGTAGGTGAGGAAAAGGCTTTGCAGAAACGTCTCAATTAATGACCTTGATTGTCTCCATAATTGGTCCTTGATTGACTAACGGGTAGGTTGACTTGTATATTACACGTTTTAATTTCCAGCAATGAATCTGGACACTATGTTGACTTGATACATTTCCATGTTGACCAAATTCTGTAACAGTTGATTGGTGCGTAATTGGCGGACGCTTGTCTTCTGGTGGACGTTTGTCTTCTGGCTGAAAGGACTTGACCTGCCACCGACTACTATAAGAACTAGTCTTCTTCCACTAGAGCCTCGTCCGAAAACTAGTTTCATTTTTCATTTTTTGACTCCCCAAACTCCCAAACTCCCCCACGAGCCCACGCCCACGCCAGGCGGGTGGTGGTGGTGGTGGTGCGCGCGGGTGGGGCTTTGCCTTTTCCCTTTTGGCTTTCATAGCCTTTGGTTCTTTTGAAAGTAATAGATGGGTAAGCTATTTTAAGCTAATATATTTTCCATCTCTGCTCCTACGTGGGACATTTGTTCACAAAAAAAAAAGTATTTTCCACTTCTCCTATAAAAACATGAAAAGAAATTATATTAATACCTTGTTAAATGATTTTAAACACACTTAATTAATAATAAATTCTAACAGATGAGTGTTTGAGTTATATAATATGCAGGAGAATGGGTAGGAATGCGAGTTTGAGTTTTTTTATATTTTTCTGGGTAAGGTTATGAGTGTGAAGAAGATGAGCATTTGCGGTTTTATAGTAACAGGGAAGAAGATGAGTTCGAGCTTTTTATTAAAAAAAAATTCTAGGTAGTGATACGTGTAAAAAAGACGAGTGTTTGATGTTTTATGTTTTAAATATTTTTCTGTGGGAGTTTCATATAAAAAAGATGGGTTTGTGAATGGTAGATGGATGTTAATGAAGTAAAGATTAAGGGAAGTAAATTAAGGAATTATATGCCATGTTTTAGACATTTTAATATATTTAGTTAAACAATTAATAAAACTTAAGTGTAACTAATTAAAGTAAAGGGGGGGGGGGGGGGGTGGTTTTTGTTTTTGTTCAAAGAATAAAATGATATTTTTTGTTGAGAGGAGGTTTAACCAATATTTGTCAAGTTTAGGGGATGTTTTAGTTAATAGTCCTTATTCTAAACTTTCGGTTGAAGTAGTAATCGTTTTATACATTGTATAGTTTTGGAATTCATTTATACAACCGTTTATCTAGCAAAAAAAATATTTCTTTATTTTGGATAGTGAAAATTTACGTAAAACATATTGGGTTGAAAACCATATTAAGTGGCAGCGGAAGGCGAGGCAAGAGCAATAGTGGAAGCGGTTAGGACGTGTCAAGAAGATTCAGGAAGTAAAACTATCATTTGTTCGAATAACTTTGATATAGTTCAAGGTATTAGGTCGCCGCCAGTTGCATGGTGTGGCGTGTCAGGGCGTATTGCGTTGCGGATTTGGAAAATTATTGAGTTGCGTGGGACATGCGGTTCAAACATATTCCTCGTCGTTTAAATTGTTTGGTCGACCGAACTGCGCATTCAATTAGACAAAGGCCACTTAGGAGGTTGAATATTCTCAGATTGAGTCCTAATTTTCTCGATTGGAAACGACTGACTTCAGCCGTGATGTTTATTGATTAGTATATGTCAAAAAAAAGCATATTGAGTAAGAATGGACTTTTGTATGTGATATTTAGTTGGAAATGAAAATACTTTTTCCAATTAAGTAGAAAGAAAAATAAATTATTTGGCATAAAATAGTCATTATCTTTTTATAATAAACTTCCTATATAAATAAACTATAAAGCAATAAATCTTGCATTAAGGGAATAAAGAAAAAAGCTCAAGACACCACTCATACAGTTTTAAAATTTACAATACTATATACTCCTATATTTTACTCAAAGTGGAAAGAGAGTACGACCTAAAGTTAATATTATTTTACGATAATGCAAGAATACTTCATCACCAAGATATTCGTGTCCAAGGTCTTTTTTAACGGACAAAAGAAATAAATCATATAAAGCGATCCAAAAAAAAAAACCAAACAAAAAACTGATCTAAAACTAAGAAAAGATATATGATTAAATCATGTGCGATGCATCCTTTTCTATAAAATATGAACCAACTGGCATAGGAATCATTAGTAACAATCGTAGAACGGGTTCTTCAAGCTCAAGGTCAACAACAATGTATTGTAATTCCAGTCTTGAAGGAGAAGCCTGGGCTGTCCTGGAAACGGTTGATCAGTGCAAGTCTATACAAGGAGTAACAAAAGCCATATATTCAGATAACCTTGCAGTTATACAAGGTATAAGACAGGTGTCAGCGGCACGATGGAATATTCTTCCGATCATCCGGATGATTTGGACTAAAGTTGCTCAGGCGGGACTGATCTCCTTAATCATATTCCAAGAAGGACGAACAGTCAAGCAGACCATCTTGCGAAAGTTGCTAGACACAGAGCCTCGGGTATTGATGATCCAATCCGGACAATAGCAGGAAGGTTTAACAAGCTGGGAATAGGATAAATCACCGGTCTTTTACGGTTTTGTCTTTCTTGTCCAAAAAAAAAATCATTTACATGCCCAAGAATGATATTATTTAGATAAAAAACTGATCTAAAACTAAAATAAGATACATGATTAAATCATTTTTTTTGTCAAAAAAAAGCGAAAATTAAAGAAATTAAAAGAAACTATAATTGAGAAATCTTTCCACTGCGAGATGTCAATGTTCCTTCTGGTGCATTTAGCGATCGCATCCGCAACTGTATTATGTTGTCGATTAACATACGAGATCTTCCACGTCGAAAATTCATTAATCCATCCTTTTATTTCGCCAATTATTGGGTTGAGACTCCAATGTAGTCTATCCTTTTCATTAATTCCTTGAACAAGTTCAAGGTTGTCAGAGTAGAAAGAACTACTCTGAAATTTCTTTGTTCCCGCTGACCTAAGGGCTAACAGAAGTGCCCATGCTTCCCCTTCAATCACATTTCTTATTCTACATCGCACCGCTTTTCTCTCAGAAATAAATCCTTGAGAATTAACCCCAATAGTTGCAATGGCAGCTGGTTCCCATTCTTTAGTGAAGGACGCATCACTGAACCAAATCATGTCGGCCGTGTCATCAACAGCCGGGTTGTTTATGTCAACATTCCTGTTCTCCTTTAAATTGATAGCTTTTGATTGATTGGTCCTTCTCCTATCATCAAAGAATCGAGAGATTATATCCCTAGTCTGTTGAGTAATGTTGAACACCGACCATTCTTTCTTTTCGAAGTACCCTTTCATTCTTTCTTTCCATATGTTCCAAGCTGTAACAAGAATAATAACACTCACTTTCCTTTTGTCCCACCCAGTACTAGCATAGCTATTGATGGTATTTATCATCCATTCGGAGAAAGCAACACTATTTTGACTATTAACTTTGATTTGTAGTGGTGATTCTGACCAAGCCATCTTACTTAGAGGACAATAGAGAATAATATGATCCGAGCTTTCAATCTCATTTTCACACCATTCACAAATATAATCGTCTTTACATTTCCTTCTTTTCAGATTTTGTTTGGTTGGAAGGATGTCCTTGCACACTCTCCGGCAAAAATTCCTAATTTTTTACGGTACATTTGCATGCTAGATTAAGTTCCATAAGTTAATATCGTTTTCTTTTCACCTTTTTCTGACGATTTTGGTGTAGATTTAGATTCTTCTTCGGATAAGATGTGGTATCCTGATTTTGTTGTGTACCCGCCATCTTTGGTAAAAGGCCATATGATTTTGTCCTCATTCGCCGCCCTTGTAATCTGATTTTTAAGAATTTTGTTGGTAATGATTGGGTTAAACATATCTTTTATAAGTTCTATATTCCACCCCATAGAATCCTTGTCCATCAGTTCACAGACCCGTTTCACGTTTGTTCCTACCGTGTTTTGTAGATTATAATTCCCCATTAGCCATTTATGTTCCCAAACATCCATGCTTTTCCCATTTCCAACTTGCCAAACCGCGTATTTTTTTAGCATTTGAATTTCTTTATATAAGCTTGCCCAAGTCCAAGACCTCTTATTTTTTAGTTTAGTGTCCCATGATTCTCCAATTGGGGAGTAGATTCCCTTCAGGACTTTGTGTACCAGTGAGTTTTTGTTATTGATAATTCGCCATGCTTGGTTAGCTAACATAGCCAAGATCATTTTTTGGAACTCTATGAAGCCAATCCCTCCGCTTTTTTTTTTCGTTTTTGTCATTCCTTTCCAAGCCACCCAATGAATTCTTTTTTTATGGCCATTATCCCACCAAAAATTAGCAACTAGGGATGACAATTTCTTACAAAGAGTTTTATTGAATTCAAATATGGACATGGCATAATTCGGAATCGCTTGTAGTACAGCTTTAATAAGAACTTCTTTTCCTCCCTCCGAGAGGGGCGATGCCATCCAACTAGCTGACTTTGTAAGCAATCTATCTTTTATAAAGTTAAGGTTTTCAGTTTTCGACCTCCTTAGCATTAATGGGAGACCCAAATACTTTCCTAGTGATTCCGTGACCCCAATATTTAGATTATTCGAAATTGAATTTTTAACGTTGTCCGGCGTATCTTTACTGAATAGGATTGACGATTTATTTAAGTTGACTCGATGTCCAGACGCTTGACAGTAAATGGAAATCGTTTCTTTGAACGCCTCAATTTCATTGTCCGTGATTTTAATAAAAAACAAAGCATCATCCGCGAAGAAAAAGTGAGTTAGTTTTGGGCACTGTTTTGTGATTGATATCCCATTGATATTGCCTTCTCTACATTGATTATTAATTAAACTTACGAGGCTCTCCGTGAGTAGTGAGAATAGAATTGGGGATAGCGGGTCTCCCTGTCTTAAATCTTGTTGTGGCGAGAATTTTTTTAGCCTTATCCCGTTCATTGTAATTTGCATTGAAACTGTAGTTATACAATTTTTTATCCAGTCGAGCCATTTCTCAGCAAATCCTAGCGCTTTCAATGTTTCAAAAAGAAACTTCCAGTTAACTTGATCGTACGCTTTCTCCATATCGATCTTTACCGCCGCATAATATGTTTTTGCTCTTATTTAAGTATTCAAAAAGAAAGATACTTCTTGGGCTATTAGTATATTATCTTGAATACTTCTCCCTTTGATAAAAGTCGATTGAGTTGGAGAAATAATCTTATCTATAAACGGTTGTAGCCTTAAATAGCTAACCATATATTTATATGTTCTATATGTGTGTAGGTTCCTTCTGAGGAAAACCAAAAGGCAATTGTGGTGTTCTTCTAGCTGATGAGGTGAGGAGTTGTGGTTTATGTGATTTTAACTTAATTTACACATATTGTCCCTTATGTTTGACCATGTATATGCGTTCTTGATTTTTTTTTCTACTTCAGGGCAATATGAGAATTATGTTTTGCTTCAAATTGCTAAGGCGTATGCTAATCATAGTTTTTAGTTATATTTGATATGTCTTAGGTTGTACCCAACCAGATCTCTTGATTTTTGGGTCGCAACTTCTTCTAGGAGAAAATGGAAAGAGATTAGTTGAGAGGACGCTGACAATATTTGATGATGTTACGTTTATAAACCCGTTCCCACCATGTATAGGAGACGTTTATTAACATGTTCCCACCATGTATATGAGACGTTTATTAACATATTCCGACGATGTACATGAGACGTTTATTAACATGTTCCCACCATGTATACGAGACGTTTATTAACATGTTCCCGCCATGTATATTAACTATTAACATGTTCCCACCATGTATATGAGACGTTTATTAACCTGTCCCACCATGTATAGGAAACATTTTTAAACATGTCCCCACTATTTATAGGAGACATTTATTAACATGTTCCCAAAAATTATAGGTGACAGTTATAGAAGTGCCACCTAGGCATTTGGAGACGGTAATTTAATTGCCGCATACATCGATAGGCTACATTTATTGAAGTGCCGCCACATATTGGGCGACATTTTTTACAGCGAGTCGTCGATAGATGATGACATTGAATATAAGGATAATTTTTTCGGGCTTAGTGGCAGTTCAAAAAATGTCACCTTAAAGTTGGAAACTGTTCATGAACTATCGCCTAGAGGCCAAAAATCTGTCTTCAATTAGCAATTTTCTTGTAGTGATAACGAAAAGGTTTATTTCAAATTGTTCAAGACATATCAGTAGCTTTTGTGCCCAATGTTTGTAGTTGGAACCATTGAAGGCTCCAACATAGTCACGTTGTGAAAGGATTTTGCGTTCAAGTATGAATCAATCGCCGAAATAGAAATAACCGTTTCATAATTAGTGATATTGAAAAAATATCTTTTTTAAATTGTTGGTAAAAACTAGAAATATCACTAATAAAGTAAAAAATGGATTTCATATAAAGATATTCCAAAAGAAGTAATACTACAACTATTACAAGAAAGTGAAAAATCAGAATATAAAAGTATTCTAAAAGATATAATACTAAAACTATTACAAGAAATTGGAAAACAAGAACTTACACGAAAATTCAGAGAAGGAAAATAGGTACAAATACATGAAGAAGTATAGCGTTGAAAAAGATATTCCAGAAATACCAGTATCTCTAACAAGCATATCACTCTATTACTCTAATCTCTATATCAAGAAACATTTTGACTAATCATTGAGAAAAGAGCTTTCTTTTCTTCTGAATTCTTAGTATTAACACTCTAATATTTTCACTACTCTATTGCTCAAAAATGTTTAAAGAGGAATAGAAACAATCTTTTACCTTTTCATCCTTACAATGAGCTAAGGAGCTCTTTATATAGGTGAAAAGAAGACAAAAAATTACCCAATTAATGTATTTAAAGTCTGGTGGTTATAGATCTTTTGTGACTGAATAATGAACTTGGACGTCTTTTGGCCTAATTGTTCATCCTGACCAATGAACATGAATGTCTGTTGGACTCGCTGTTCAACATGAATCAAGATACTCTGACCAACGTGGCTCAGGTCTTAACACCTAGATTTATAACAGTTGACCAGCACATAAAACACATATTTAATATTTCCAGTAAAATAAAACAATATTTTATGAAAATGTCTTATTAATCTTTCCAATAAAATAAAGAGTTATTTGCTTAAAAGGATCAAAAAAACGATTACCCATCTCCATTAACTCCATCGTCTTTTACTCCCTAAAAAGATACATATTTTTTCTGTTTTACCATTTATACCCCTAAATTAGAATAAATTAATTAAACATTACCTTTTATATATATATATATATATATATATATATATATATATCTAATACAAAATCAAAACAAAACTAATTAACAACACAATAGTCCTATTATCTCGACCTGTTGTTACTTCCCCCTTTAGTTCCTTTAGCCCAAGTTGGGTTGATAATGGTGGAGAATAGTCCCCGAGTGGAAACGGTTTTCTTGTGCAGGAGATCAGCTTGGTGGGAAGGTGAGTGTGAAGAGATTTCTTATATGTTTTTTGTTCCTTAAATAAGATATCTCTGAAAATTTGTAAAAGTGATGAGATTGGCGGCAATTTTCTTCTGCAGGAGTGGTTTGGTGGAAGGTGAGTGTGAAAATATTTATATTATGTTTTTTGTTCCAATGAATGCGAGTGTGAAGAATGAGTTTTAGGTTTTATGTTTCATTGTTTTTCAACGTTTACTTTTTTTTTTTTGAATTTTTTCCATGTTTCCAGTTGTATACATTTTTTTTTCTTAAAATTTATAATTTTATTTTGAAGGGTTTTATGTTAATGTGAAAATGTGTTTATGTGAAAATTTATAAGGTATTGTCAATCCACTGTTTTGTACTATCATCCCGTTGTTTTTGTACTCCCAACCCACTATTTTAATATTGTCAACCTATTACTTTTACATTGTAACGCCACGATGTCTGTGGCGTCAACCCACTGCTTTTGCACTATCAACTCACGATTTTCGTAGTGTTGCCTGACTGTTACTGTCAACCCACTACATTTTATTTATACTTTTAGCCGCTGATTTCTAATAGATTTTTTTTATTCTTATGCACATGTATGCATGACAATTCAAGGAAGTGATTTAATTTTTTAGTATAAAATAAGAAATATTATTGAATAATTTAGTTATTGAATAGAAAATATTGTAATTATAAAAATATTTTGGTTTTAGAATTTTGTAATATGAGAATGTTTTAATTATATAGTTTTTTAATTATGAAAAGTAAATATTTTTTTATGTAATGATCTGTTTGAAAAAATGTATTTTGAACACTTGTTGAGGTTGGATTTTCTTTACTGAAATTGATGAGTCATATATTTCATGAATTAATCACCCTAAAATAAAATAATATTTTATAAAAGCATTTTTTTAGTTTTCCAAATAAAATAATTTTTTATATTATTTTTTAAGTATTCAATATGTAAAGTACACAAACCATCCCCAAGAGTATGAAAAATATTAGAATTTCTTTTAATTTCCAACGAATCAGATGATAAAGAGACCAACAAGACATTGGCCATGATAAATATGATTTTCGAGCACTACATTCTGGGGAGGCAGGACACAACATCGTCAGATCCTCGAGGATGCTGGGTGTAAATAATATTTGAAACTTCAAGTTATAAATGCTAAAGTCTATTCTTCGAGGCGTACTTCTTGGATATTATATGCGATTTTTGCTCATCCTAAATATAAAATACACACCTAACTATGGGATGCTTTGGTAGAAGTTAAGGATGTTTCTCATCTATGGTTGACTTTGGTTTAAGTTTACGATAAAATCCGTTGATAGTTTTTTTGGGTAACAAGGATAGTGTGAGTTAGTTTGCGCGCACCTCGAGTAATTCTATAGAGAATATACACCCATCCTATGCATACATAGGTAAATCAGAACTAGGTTACTCATGTGTCTCACTTCATACCTTTTAAGTACAAAAGAAATAGCAAGCCCGTTTAGTTATGCTTAGTGGCGGATACACATATACACTTGGTGAGCTTATGCCCACCCTTGACTTAAAGAATAAATTAATAATGTTAAAAATGTTAAAAATCAAACGCAAATCACCCTATGTTTTGTATATATATAAATATATATATATATATATATATATATATATATGAATTCAATTATTGATGATTTTTCTTTTAATATAGGTAATTTATTTATTTCAGTTTCAATATAAATATATGATTGAAGTGTGTATAATTATATTTGTTTATTTATAATCTTTTTTACTTAATTACAAAAGAAAAAATATTATTTGAATAATATTATTGTTTAACTTTTCTTTCCATTAAAAGTTATTGCATATCAATTATTTTATTTTTATACTATCTAATGATTATGTTAATTAAATGTCAAAAAATGTAAATTATTTAATATTATTAATTGCGCGACGGCTTATTTGTTAAAAAAATTATTGTTATTTATAGATATTTATACTTAATTTATAAATTAAATAACTTCATAAATTAATGTTTTGAGTCGGTTTTTTTTGTCATCATAAAAGATAGTCAATAACTATTACACCTCGTACTAAGGAAATTAGAAGAACTAATAACAGATGTATTCCTCCAATCAGAAAGGCTAAGACCCTGTTTGGTTTATGAAAACATTTTTTATTTTCGTTTTCAGAATACATTTTCAGAAAATGATTTTCGTTTTCAATTTCAATATTTTTAGAAAATATGGAAAACGTCAATTTCACGTTCTCTAATATAGCATTATTTTCATTTTATTTTCCAGAAAACTGTTTTCATTTTCTTTAGCCAAACATGTTTTCAGTAGCATTTTGGAAAATATAGAAAATGAAAACATAAAACACCCATTATTTTCACGAACCAAACGGGGCCTAATATTTTTCCTAATGCACTTAGCAAAAGCATCCGCAATGCCGTTATGCTCTCTACTAAAATAGGAAACTTTCCACATTGGAAATATTCAGAGCCAGACCCAAATTTCTGAATTAATTGGTCTGATACACCAGTGGTGACCACATTGATTGTGGATTCCTTGAACAAGTTCAAGGTTATTAGAGTATAAAGAACTACTCTGGCAATTGAGATTCCCAGCGAATCACAAAGCGAGAAGGAGCGCTAAAGCTTCGCCCTTAAGCGCATTGCTAATATTACATCTGATTGCCTTTCTATGCTCGATATTTCCAGTATTGTTAATCCCAGTTGCTACAGTTCTCGCCGGTTGCCATTCTCTATCAAAGGAAGTATCACTACGCCAAACTAGTTCAATATCATCTGTAACAGTTGGATTATTCATCACTTTACTCTCGGATTTTATGTTATCATTGACGCTTTCGACAGATAAGTTACTTGACCCAAATAATTTCCCATCAAATAGTTTGTTTCCCGTGAAATCATATAGACAGACCATTTTTCTTTGTCAAAATAACCTTTCATTATCTGCTTCCAAATATTCCACCATGTATTAAGGATATTGGTTGTTACTTCTCTCTTATCCCAACCATTGTTGACATGAGAATAAATAGTTCTTAACAACCATTCAGAAAAAATCCACCTTAGAATCTCTATCAATTTTTATTTGCATATTTGAATCCGCCCAGGCCTAGATACTGAGATGACAGTATAAAATAATGTGTTCTGCATCCTCTTTGTTCTTTTCACACCATTCACACGTATCATCCCCTACACATTTTTTCTTTTTTAAATTATTTTTTGTAGGAATTGCATTATTACAGATTCTCCAGCAGAAGTTCTTGATTATTGTTGGAATATTTGTATGCCAAATTGTGTTTCATATAACCTTATCATTTGCTTTCCTTCTCGATTTCCGTATTAACTAAGAGGTTATAACCGAATTCAGTAGAATAATTACCATCCTTATGGCCAAATTATTTTATCATCTCTATTAGTTCGCATAATTTGAATCTTTTTAATGTCGAAACAATGTTACCCGAAAACAAATGATCAAGTAAATTACCATTTCAACTGTTTAGGTTATCATTGATAAGTTGAGCAACAATGTCAATTTCGCAATTATCCGGTCTTTCCACTTTATAACCCTTTCCGATCCAACGATGATTCCAAATATTCGTATTAAGAACGTTTCAAATTTGCATGATCGTATTTTAAGAATTGTAACGCCTTATAAATACTAGCCCAACTCCATGATCTTTTTTTAGCTAACTTAGCCTCCCATAATTCACTTTTTGGGGAGTAAATACCTTTTGGGACTTTGTAAACCAGAGAGTCTGGATTGTTAATAATTCTCCAAGCTTGATGAGCTAACATAGCTAGATTCATTTTTTGAAAGACCCTAAATCTAATACCACCAAGATCTTTAAGACGAACTATTTTTTCCAAGAAACCCAATGAATGCGTATCTTATTTCCTGAATTCCACCAAAAATTTGCAATAAGGCTAGATAATTTTTTGCACAGTAGCTTCAGAAATTCAAAGATAGACATAACATAGTTTGGTATAGCCTGAAGCACCGCTTTAATAAGAACTTCTTTACCCCCTTCTGAGAGAATGGAAGAAACCCAACTAGCTGATTTTGCAAGAAGGCGATTTTTAATATAATTGAGATTATCAGCTTTAGAATTCTTAAGGGTAAGAAGAATACCAAGATATTTTCCAAGAGATGTAGCGTCTTTATTCAAAGTGACGTGGTGACACTTTCACGAATATTCGTAGGCGTGTTTTTACTAAACAGAATCATAGATTTGTTGAGATTAATTTTCTGACCCCAGTACAATAATCTTTAATAGAGTTCTTGAAAGCATCAATCTCTTTGTCCCCAACCCTAATAAAAGATCAAAGCATCATCCGCAAAAAGAAGATGTGGAAGTTTAGGGCATTGTCTGGTATTAGAGACGCCATTAATTAAACCTTCTCGGCATTTAGAATAAATAATACCAACAAGGCTTTCCATAAGAAGTGAAAAAATAAGTGGAGAAAGGGGGTCTCCCTGTCTTAAACCTTGACTTGGGTAAAATTTCTTCATACGTTGACCATTGACTTTAATCAACATTATAACTGAAGAGATACAGTTGTAAATCCAGTCGTTCCATTTGTCACAGAAACCAAGACCTTTCAAAGTTTTCATGAGGAAATTCCAGTTAAATCTATCATACGCTTTTTCCATATCCACTTTAACAGCAGCATAATTAATTTTTGTTTTTCTTTTAGTATTAAGAAATAAGAAACCTCTTGGACAATGATAATATTATCTTGAATGCTTCTCCTTTTGATAAATGTTTTCTGAGTGGGAGATATGATATCATTCATTAGAGGTTGGAGACTCAAAGCCAAAATATTTGGAATAATTTTGTAACAAAAATTAACACAGTAAATTGGCCTAAAATATGTTCCAGAGATATATTACCATCGAATCACAATTCATATGTAATGGTAGATGGAAGTGGCCTCCCATGTTGTGCTTTATGAAAGATATTGTGAAAAATATTCAATTTTCGGAGGAGGACAAAGTTAAATTTACCTGCACAAAAAAGGTAGCTTTAACACAGCTGAAATCTACAATTACATTAGGGTGAAAGGAACAATAAATAATTGGTATAAAGTTATCTAGAAGAGTAAAGGCTTACCTAAATACAAATTTAACTTCTGGACAACCCAATTAAACAAGCTGCCGACGAAAAGTAGACTGATGAACTAGGGAATAATTTCGAATTCATTATGTGAGTTTTGTGGAATGGCTAGTGAGGATAGAAACCATTTGTTTTGGAGCTGTTCTTTCACATCGACTATATGGGCAAGATGTCGAATCGAGGCCAAGATAAAGTGTGTGTCTACAGATTGAGACACAATAATGAGTTGGCTAGTCAAGAATTTTAAGAAAAATATAGAGAATGAGATTACCAGAATCATCTTTCTGATTGCAATTTACACGGTGTGGATGAAAAGAAATAGCAGAATCTTCAACAAGGTCTATATATGTCAGGATTAGATCTTCGAGAAAATCTCCTCGAACCTTGTGGAAAACCTTGTAAAGCTTAAGTCGTATGGGGTAGAAAAGATTGCAGAGGTGACTGACCATTGGAGAAGCTAAACAGTCGTGCAGAGAAGACGGTGTGATGGAGAAGATAAGTGGTGTATTTGTCGATAGGGTTTGTTTTGATATAATAGTGGTTGTACTTTTGAGTTTTAGTTGTCGGTATTGTTAAGTGTATTAGATAGATTTACTAGTACGCATGTTTTATTTGTGTTTGGGCCTAAAGTTACTTGTTTTGTAACTAGGCTTTGTATTGAGATCCATAGTTGGCCTAGTGGTTAGGTTACTCCACAGAAACCAATCTCATTGGAGTCGTTTACTCCAAATCCAGAGTGGCTCTCTCATGTATTAAAAAAATGAATTGGTTTGGGGAAACAAAATATATATATATATATTTATATATATTTATATATATATATATATATATATATCAAAGAAATCAGATACAAAATTGTCATCTTTTCTATTAAATCGGTTAGTTATTCATAATTCATTGGTGTAGTAGAAAGGTTCAAAAGATTTTGAAAAAAAAGGAAAAAAATCATGAACGTTGCCTCGAAACCCCCTTTCAAGCATAAGCCCACCTTCATTTTTAATCTTGGATTTGCCACTGGAGCTAATGGTTAACTCTGTTGGTCATTCATTGCAGATACGCTTGGGAATTTGGGTACTGGTCACATGGATTGCACTCGTTTTGGCCCGAAATGAAATGCAATTATTGTGCAACAGGGAACACAAAAGACGTCCTTTACCTCTTAGAGAGGAATGTACCAAGGAGATCCCCTTTTCACTTATTTTATTTTGTTATGTACGAGCGTCTTTCTCTACGGATCTAATCCTGGTAAAACTCCATTAATAGATGAGTTTTGGATTATGCTTTTCATGAATGTGATTGGAATTGAAATCGGATCCAGCACCTGTTACCGCCTGTAAAAATGAATGAAATCTTTGCTCGTATAATGCTGGAGTTGCGTGAGGATGTTGGTGACAAAGCCATTTGGTCCAAAGAGAAATCTGGCTTTCTTTAGTGATATCTGCATGTTCGAGTCTTTGGGTTCAAGGCCTAGGTGCCTGAATGTAAGTGGGAAACAATCTGGAAACTCAAGTGCCATCAACGAGTATAGATGGTGATGACGGGGTGGAATGCAAATATAATGGATATGCAAATTCTCCAATAACATTGGGACTGTCATTTTAGAGGTCCACATCATGACAAAAAGAAAATATACTTTTTAGATTTTGAGTTTAAAAATACAGGATTGTTAACACATAAATAGAGTCAGCAAATAGGTGTGTCTAATTGGATTTCTTGAGCCATCTAGCGATAATTTGGAGGCTCTAAGTAGAGAACAGTGATCAGGACAACAAACTTACAAGAAAAATCCAAATGTTTTTCAAGAAATAATTAGAATTTCTTGTTTAAAGTTTAATCGAAATAGGAAAATCTTCAATGAGAATGAGTTAATTACATTTCACCTTCAGTAGTTTCAGTATTTTTATACTTGTATAGTATAGCACATACAAGAAAATACGCATAGTTCAACGTTCCAATAACAACACAAACCCAGAATACATTATCTAGTCGCCCATTATTAATGTTGTCCGGCAGCCACCCTGTTACTCTGTCTATAATATCGATGACAGGGTTGCTCAAATAGTATGCAATACCTAATATCATTGACAACATAGCTGTTGATGTGCTCTTCAATGATGCAGGAAACTCTTGGTAATAAAATGCAATATGTGTTGGAAAATGAAACGCTTCTCCAATCCCAGAAATAGCAAGTTGTGGGAATATCCACAACACTGACATCTGGTTCTTAATATTGTGTGAGTTTGCTACTTTTAATCGTTTAGCCTCCACTAGAGCTGAAACTGCCATACTAATTATCGTGATTACATGGCCAGTTCCTATTCGTTGAAGAGGCGTGAGAGATATAGAGAAAAACTTGGCTAACATTGGAAATACTAATTGATCTAATACTATAATGGTAATGGCAGCGGATAACAATAGTATGGTTACTATTGAACCAGCTGGGACCTTGAATTTAGAACCAATTTGACGATCCATTGTTAAAGCTTGAAGGACCGCCATAACTCCTTGTATAGCAAGTTGAACAGAAAGAAGTATTCCACTTGACCACAATGGGAATATCCTCACAAGGCTTTTCACATCCTCCACTTGCTGCACTGTGCATAGTCTCCATGGTTTCGTGACTGAACCATCTAAATCTGTGTCTCCTTCGGTTATCACTGCTGCGCGGTTCAGAAACCTGGAAACGGGAGTCAAAATTAATTGTTAAGGCGATAATTTTGAAGCAACATCATATCATATGCAAAAAGAATGTATCATTACTTGAAGGATTTTGTAGGTGTTTGGAAAGTTTCGTGTTGATCAATATAATAATCTTTATCTTTCGCTGAGATCAAGACTTTTCTCTTCACAATAGCTGCAACGATGACTCGAGCCAACCTTAAAAATGGTGTCCCTTCCGGTTTCACGTGACGATAAAAGCGACTACCGGCTAAGAAAACGGTTAGGGCAAGTATATTAGCGATGACACAAATCCAGAACCCGAGTGTCCAGCTCACATTGTCTTCGACATATACAATAGCAGTAGAAGCTAGAACAACGGATACATTCATTGTGATAATGAACCAGTTGAAAAATGATTGTTTATGTTTCGGCTTATCAACTTGATTTGCACCCATTGTTGATATGGTAAAACGTGTGCCTGCAACGCCTAAACATCCTAGAGCTATACCAGCATATAATATTGTAAGTTGCGTTGTTGATGGATTTTTGCACAAGCTTGATCCATTTTGACAATCGAGACCGGGTTTCAATCCATTAACTGTTGCTGTTAAGAGTATGAGCACTATTCCCTGTAAATGAAATGATAATATTGTTATCATATCATTACTCAATTAACAAATAATAAAATAAGAGAATCATGAAGATTAGTGTAATACCAGTAGGGAGAAAAGAGAGGAAATCCAGATCACATGGTAACCACTGAGGAAAGAGTCGGCAATGATTGCTCCAACTATAGGGAAAAGTGATGTTGATCCCATACTAAGGTTAGATATCTTAGCCGCAGTAATACTTTTTATATTAAATTCTTCAATCATATATACAATCATGTTCGCCCCCCATCCTCCCGCTGCTAGTGACAAACCAGCCATTGTTCCTGTTTTACGAGTATAAAACAATATATATCGACTAAATTCCTTTCAAATTAAACAAACCTTGCATGCATGTACATAAAGGGTTAATAGTTAGAAGACATAATCACAGGGGGTACGAGTCTCCAGCCCCATTGGCCCCTGGATCCCACCCCCACCTTTCCCGTGTACATATTGAAAACAATAAATACATATAATATGCCCTTATCAGTTTAAGTTTTTTTGAAAGAGAGAAGGGAGACATACCCAGAATAAAAGGAAAGGTTCGATAACCGCCTTGCTTTCTATCCTTAGAACCATGCATGATGATGTCACTGTATAAGCTTGTTAACTTAACTTGCTCTTATAACTTATAAGCTTCTTTCCAGCAATGTCTTTTGGAATTGGCAGACTGAAATATTCATTATATTTTTGTCAAATATGTAAATAATATAAAAATTTGTATATTAAACTAATAATTTTATCGCTTTGATCTAGTGGCAAACAAAGAATCATGTTGAGCCCTACAGAATCAATCCTCTAGGTGTAATCCAACCAACCTAATATATAAATGTAATATACAACTACTGCGTTACTTACTTGATTCTGCAGAACACTAACATATATTTGGAGGGTTGTTCTAGTCGAATACATATATTTGGAGGTTAGAAGAACTATGTGTTGGAATTATTAAATAAAAAGTTATTTATTTTATTAATTCTTTCCTGCTTTTGAGAGAAATAGGAAAACCTATTACTGTATTAATGGTCCTACATTAAATTTGAGAAGGAATAATTAGAATAACTAAAATTAAAGAGTTTTATTTTATTAATTTTTTTTTTTTTTGAAAGAAATGAGAAAACTTTTTATGTGCTAAAAAGTGTCACCTAGAAAACACAGAAAAAAAATACAAGACAAACCGACCAAGAATTGATGGCTCATTGACTCGAAATTAATTCAGGATATTCCATCATCAAGACCTCTTATCTCAACTGTTACGGGAGTTACAATAGTTTGGTCAAGAAAAATGTTTGCCTTAATGAGCTTTTATCACCGACCATTTAAAGTGCATTAATAAGCATTAAATGTGACAATTTAATTCAGCTGTTACGGTGGTTACAAGAGTTTGGTCAAGAAAAACGTCAAAATTAATGAGTCTTTATCACCGACCATTAATGTGCATTAATGAGCATTTATGTGACGGTTTGTATGGTTTGTTTCTTCTCTTATAAATAGTGATTTTGCCACTTGAATTTTCTAGAGAAGATAGAAAACTATTCTATAGATAATAGAGAACTAAAAAATTCAGATGAATAAAACACTCTCTTCTTATTGATTAGTCAAATCGGTTTTGAGATAGAGATTAGGGTCATAGAGGAATATTAATGGTTGATTCGTTTACTAAAAGACTTAACCATGAGTAATCATGTAAACGTTGAGTGATAGGGGTAGAACCCATTAATGTGGAACCTATGACTAATAAGTTTATATGATGCACTAACTTTCTATCCATTGTGCATACATGAGCAAATTAAAACTTAATGAATTCAAGTCATGCGTGGTGGTCCTACTGAGACAGACTTGATGAATTCACCATTGAGGTTGTTGTATAATGCTCAAACATAATAAATTAGTAGTCATGTATGGTAGTCCTATATAGACGGACTTGATGAATTCACCGTTGAGATTGTTGTATAATGCTCAAACTTACTAAATTCATAGCCATGTGTGGTGGTCCTATTGAGACGGACTTGATGAATTCGCCGTTGAGGTTGTTATATAATTCTCAAACTTAATGGATAGCCATGTGTGATGGTCCTATTGAGACGGATTTGATGAATTCACCGTTGAGGTTGTTGTATATTTATCAAACTTAATGATATCATAGCCATGTGTGGTAGTCCTATTGAGACAGACTTGATGAATTCACCGTTGAGGTTGTTGTATGTTATTCCTACTTAATAAATTCATATACTTTAGTGGTGGTCCTATTGAGACGGACTTGATGAATTCACCATTAAGATTGTTGTATAATGCTCAAACTTACTAAATTCATAGCCATGTGTGGTGGTCCTATTAAGACAGACTGATGAATTCACCATTGAGGATGTTGTATAATTCTCAAACTTAATGGATAGCCATGTGTGATGGTCCTATTGAGACAGATTTGATGAATTCACTGTTGAGATTGTTGTATATTTCTCAAACTTAATGAATTCATAGGCATGTGTGGTAGTCCAATTGAGACGGGCTTTATGAATTCATCGTTGAGGTCTTTTTATGTTATTCATACTTAATGAATTCATAGCCTTCAGTGGTGGTCCTATTGAGAAGGACTTGATGAATTCACAACTAGGGTGGAGGCTTGTTGCTCTAGGAAGAGTTTAAGGATGAGTTTATAACTCTTAATGGATTCATAATCATTAAATGATGGTCCCGTTGATAAGGACTTAATAAATTCGCCGACGGGAATGAAATACATGTCTCATATTATGACTTCATGGAGACGTCCTCGATGTTCCCAAGGAATGAGTTTTTAGACTTACCACAAATTCATAGCCCGTAAGGGTGGTCCTAAAGAGAAAAAACTTGATGAATTTGCGAGAGACATTATGAGGTTTAGCTTTATGGCTCTGAATGATATCAAAATCCGAGAAGGGTCGGCTAATGTGGCTAGACGCTCTTGGAGATCACCTAAGTGTAAGGAAAGGGTGATGTTTGAAGAATTTGTACTATCAGTCGGGTAGAGTATGTGATGTGAGAGTCTCAATCGAAAACCGTCAAGTTCAAGAGTATGTTCACTTGACAAGAATTTGGTGGTTGCCTCACTTCCATACGTTCAAATCAAAAGATATTGCCACTTAAGTACAATTCACTCAAATGCTGGTATTTATGGAAACTTGTTGACATTCTCTCCGAAAGAACCTGAGTGGGGGATTATTGGAATTATTAAATAAAAGATGATTTATTTTATTGTTTCTTTCATGCTCTTCGGAGAAGTGGAAAAACTATTCGTGTACTAATAGTCCCACATTAAATTTGAAAAGAAAATAATTAAAATTACTAAAATTAAAGAGTTTTATTTTATAAATTTTTCTTTCTCTTGAGAGAAGTGAGAAAACTTTTTATGTGTTAAAAAGTCTCACCTAGATAATAGAGTAGAAAATACAAGACAAATCGACCAAGAAATGATGACTCATTGACTCGAAATTAATTCAGGATATTCCATCATCAAGACCTCTTAACTCAGCTCTTACAGGAGTTACAATAGCTTGGTCACGAAAAACGTCTGCCTTAATGAGCTTTTATCATTGACCATTTAACGTGAATTAATAAGCATTTAATATGACTATTTATTTCGGCTACTACGGTCGTTACAAGAGTTTGGTCAAGAAAAACGTCAACATTAATGAGTCTTTATCACCGACCATTAATGTGCATTAATGAGCATTTATGTGACGGTTTTTTGGGTTGTTTCTGCAGCAGATGTCAATCTCCAGAGTAGTTCATTCTATTCTGATAATCTTGAAGTTGTTCAAGGTATCTCCAAAGCTAAAGGAGTCAGTTGGCGAATACGGCCAATGATCGCTGAAGTGTTAAGTCGGATGGAAAGTTGTTCACATTAAAAGAGAATTTAACGAAGTTGCAGACAAAATGGCAAAATTTACCAGGATGAATATTGATGTTTCGGCTTTCCCCGGGGATTCGATTATAAAATTCTTTAATGACGTGTCCTCCCTTTATAGTAATAGAGGGTTAGGATAGTTTGCTTTCCTTTCGCTTCATTTGACAAAAAAAATGGTTTTTCGGTTTGTTTCTTCTCTTATAAATAGTGACTTTGTCACTTATATTTTCTAGAGAAGATAGAAAACTATTCTAGAGAGAATAGAGAACTAAAAAATTCAGAAGAATAAAACACTCTCTTCTCAATGATTAGTCAAATCGGTTTTGACATAGATATGAGAGTAATAAAGAACTACAACTGTTAGAGAGATACCGTGTTTCCAAAATATCTTTTTAAACGCTGCATATTTTTGTGTATTCGTATCTAGATTATTTTCTGAATATTTCCGTGTAAGTTATTTTCCCATTTTTCGTAATAGTTGTAGTATTACGGTTTTTGTGATACATTTATAATCCGACTTTCCATTTTATTATAATAGTTGTAGTATTTCATTTTTCGAAGTATTTTTATATGAAATTAATTTTTACTTTACTAATGATATTGTTAGTTTTTACCAACATTATGCTCTAAGATGTTGGGAAAACCTCAATTTTAGTACTTATTTTAATGTACAGCACATGATATTATGAGTAATGTATAAGGAAGGATCCAAAATTTATTCTTTAATTCAAAAGTTAGAATGCCGCATCAATCAAATGTTATCCCATCAGACGGCATGCTATGGAAAACCATCTAGAAATCAAATGTCCCTAATAAGGTTAAAATCTTTACTTGGAAAGCTTATAATAATGCGATTCCAACAGGTACAAATTTAGTGTCATGACACTGTGATGTGGATATGACTTGTCAATGGTGTAACATGGATCAAGAGACAGTGGAACATTTGTTACTTACATGTGGGGTGGCTAAATTATTCTGGGTAGGATCTACACTTCAAATTAATACACAAAGGGGAGAAGAAAATTTGGGACAATGGTTCCTTAAGATAATTGAGACATTTGTTAATGGTGGTTGGCGAAGAGAAGTTGTCATTGCATATGTATTACTGCTCATATGGAATTTATGGAAATCAAAAAATGAAAAGTAGGTATAATGGGTATAACATACTGCCAGATGAGATCATCCTTGTTACCAACAAGAATATGGATGTGCATTTTGGTAGAGACTGGGATACATGTGAACATTGATAGTATACAATCTCGGATAATGACAATAACATGAATGGAGATCTCGATTTTCAAACCAATATCGCGTTCACATGTGATATATCTTATGATCAACCACACAATCCTGCAGGAGTTGGAGTGGTGCGGATTAACAAGGACAACGGAGACCGAACTGAATTCTCGACGACTACTTTCTGCAATTCTTGTGCAAAAGGAGAAGCACAAGCGATTATTCAAATTTTGGAAATTAGCAGACAAGAAACACATGAAGTAATAACTATCTTTTCTCCCAACCTTGAAATAATTCAAGGTATCAAGCAGGTGTCGGCGACTAGTTGGAGGCTCAGCCCATGGGTAACGCAGATTAGGAACCTGGCCACAGGCGGCGGGCGGGTTACCTTTTAACACATTCCACGACAATTCAATGGTCGAGCAGACGCTCTAGCAAAACAAGCCAGGCACAAGGCACTCGGGGAATATGAATCACTTACAACGATAATCTGTCAATTTTCCAGACTAGGAATAGGATAAGTCTCGATGTAAACTTCGTATTTTTCTTCCGCATCCAAAAAAAACATGATTTTAAACTCATCACTATGATATTATTCTTTTATTTGTCTAAGATATTATTCTTTCAGAAATCAATTAATTTATACCTTTATAAAAATAATTACCAATTAAATACTAGTTAGAACTTCAATTACTATTAAACTGCTCATTATATATTTAATATTTTCTAATATAATAAAAAAAATATTCGTATGATACCCTAATATATTAATTAAAGAACAATACATGGAGTTTGTGACTAAGTAGAATTGATAAAATTTACAAGGTAGAAAGAAAAGAGGAAGAGATGAAAAGGTAAAATAGATACCAACTTTATAAGCATCTTTAAATTTATTTAGAATTGTTGTATATTAGATGAGGTGGTATTTCTTGCCAATTTCTGCTTAGTCTAGTATTTTTCTTAAGTTTGGTCACTTCAATTTTATCATGGTATTTCCATAATATATGTAAAAGGGTTGCTAATATTAATATAAATGAAAATTGCTTTGCAAACTATGGATATGGATAAGCGAAGTCTCCACTGTCTCAAAATCTTCTACTGAAACTTTCGGAGTCAAACATAATTTTTTTTTTTTGTCTAGGAGTCAAACATAAATTGAAACGAGGACTTAAATGTCGAGTATGTTGTTTTCCAAATAAACAGGAAGAGCTAAAGTTTTATGATCTTCAATAACATGCCCCCTTTTGTTTCATTACCTAACAAATAGTTTTTCTCTTGCACTATCTAAGCCTACATTTTTATTGTTTTCAATAATGATAGTAAATAAAAACATAACTTCAAGCTTTATATTCATGAAACTAATATCAAATCCTAAAGATTGACGATATTACTAATCAAGATGAACAATTTCCAAAATACCAATTCGAGTATACTATAAGTAACCATAAGATTTGTATTTAAAAGACATGACTATGCAAAATTTACACGTTGGCTAAACTCACAAACTATATCCAATAAAGCAATCATCAATAATGAACCTTCCCATTCTCTTATCTCTACTTGCTGTGTTTTGCTTTGTTCAAAGTTTTAACCAATCCTTTAGCAATTTTCCAGAACCAGAATGCATTCATTATTGCCAACACAGGAGGAACTGTTAGCAAAGTATAGAAACCCATAGGGTACACTTTCTTCACCTAAACAAAGGATTTAAAGTATTAAACCAACACAACACATTAAACACCACTATCTCAACTCTTTCAAACAATATATTCACCTGATCAAAATGAATGAACATGTGGTAGAAGAAATAGATAAACAGAAACACCCTAGCCACCTGATAGAGCATCAAACTTCAATAATCGAAACCATAAATAAATGAAAAACTATAAAGAATGATAGAACATACCAACCACATTAAAAAAAGTGCTACACCATTTAAAGTGTATACTTGAGAATTTTTCTTACCAGCAAGATCCAAATACCTGAAGAAATACACATGGTTTAGCGATGAAACATTAACTAGAGAGAATGGGTTAACTCACCATCTTAGATTAACAAAGGGAGTTGTGATTTCAGTAAAGAGAACCATTAATATATAAATCTGTGCTTGACCACTTACTACTGATTGAATTATAGCAAACATGGAGAGTCCATGGTGTAAGACCTAACAAATTTCAGTAACATTATTAAGTTTCGATTACTTAAACTGAACCAAAAAAACAATATGCTTACATATTCTACACCACCCAATTTCGGATAGTAATAAAAAATCATAGCCAAGTCAGTCAGAAAGTAACCAATAGAGATCTGTTAAACAAAAGGTTAAACCAAAAAACAACAACTTTAAGGTACAACTTAAGTAACATAAAGTACCCCTAATGTAGTGTCTGATAAAATTGATGTTCGGTTTACAATTAATCCACGTTCAGAATCCTCGTCAAAAATATCAGAAACAAGCAGTAGATAAATAGATATAACTGCTGCTACAATTGCGTGAAAAGTGGAAAATCCCCTGCATATATGAAGAAGCTTTTAAACTAAGAAACATTTGTAATTCATTAAATTAAAAATAAAAAGAATTTGTATTGAAAGGGAAAAATCACCGATTGTTCCATTCCATTTTCTGAACCTTGGTGAGCCTAGAGTATCCTTTGAAAAACCGAGGGGTAATAGAGCTTGTTAATTCATAAACCTTTACCAAGAATATTCGACATCATTAGAAAATGGAAATATTTTTTCATCAGTTACAAGAGTATAACATTTTTACTCACAAAATGTCCCAAAAACTTGTTTTTTTTTTTTTTTGTGCTAGAATTAGAACTACGTTTGAACACGTGTATCACACAGTTTGTACATAATCTAACTCCTTAGATACATTTTTTTGTCTAACATCGATATTTTAACATTGTCTTCTTTATGAAATCGTCCAAAAAAAAAACACACACACACAATGGTGATGTCTTGCTTATTGTTCAGGTAATCAGGTCAATCTTACAATTACATACAAAGTAAACAAAACTACCTCTAATCATAATAAACACGCAAAGAATTTCTTTTTGGAAAAGGTAATCAAACAAGAGGAAATACCCATCAAAGAACTATTATTCTTGACTTATTCTAAAAAAAAAAATTATTTATTGAGGGTAATATACTTACAGTTTTGCACATGATAATGCCTGCAACTACTGACACAAACCAATGCAACTCTTTGATTAGAGGGGCATGACCAGTCCAGTTTATCATTACACCAAATGGTAATTCCACACCCATTATTCTTCTCTGTACTAAAAAAAAACACCAAATATGAATAAAAAATCAAGATGTAAATATATGTGTAGATTTTTGAGGGTTTAAGGTCGATGGTTACTCGGTAATAGTCTACCATAATTATGAAAATGAGACCTTGCCCAAGTCAAAATGAACTGAACAAGAACTATGTTATGCTACAAGAAGATGAAGAGTTGCAAAATTGAAATGAAAAGAATAAGTTTTTCTGCAAGATTTTGTGAATTATATGGTAAGATGATGAAATACTTACGAGGCTGACTTTGAATGTTGGAGCTTTTGCAGGAAAAAATAGCGAAGTGTCAATCAATGACCTGATAAGTTTAGTTTTTACTACTGCAAATAGGGTCAAAAGCAAGAACAAGTGGGGTCGTGACAACAAGGATGAAGAAATTTCGAGAAGTTTGAATATTTATTTTATTGTTTTTTTATAAAATGAGAAGGAAGATTTAAGAAGAGAAGTAGTGGATTCTTTATCTTGTTTACCTGGTTTGTTGTTTGTGACTGCGGAAAGAAAGAGATCAAGGGATCTATTTTATGAGCGTTATCAAATGCTTTATTTTAGGTTCTTTTAAAATCAGATTTTGAAAATCCAAATCAAAGACTAGTCTTTAAATGCCGTCTTGTAGAATAATTATAAATTTAAATTTTATATTTAAATACATTATAAAAAAATTTAATCATTATTTATAGTATTAAATTAATTCAGTGTTAACTAATTTTTATATAGATAATAATATTCTTTTTTGAATATTCTTTGATGAAGAAAAAAATTAAATTGAAATAAATTGATGAAAAAAATCATAAATCAAACATTTAGATTATTATTATTAATAATATATATCATATTTATAGTATATTTTTACCGTTTTACTATATTCTAAACATGGTAGATATATGCTGATAATATAGAATTAACTTTAAATATAATTGTTAAATATTATTTTTCTTTGTTTCTTGGTTGGATTGTGCTCAAAGACAGACTTTGAACTAACTTATCCCTATGTTCCAGAAATAGTTAGATCTTCAAATCTGATATGTTCTGTTGGCTATATGTTTAACTTTTTTTGCAAGTATGTCAACATGCTCGTTGAGTCGTATTAAAATATGCTTGAACGTGACCGGTCTATAAGAGACGGCCAATCTCCTAATTTTCTTGATCACTGGGTGTATTCTCCAACTTCCAGCTAGCAATCGTCTAATACCATGTATCATTTCAAGGTTATCTGAGAAAATGGTCTGAAATCCTTGCATACTATCGTAGCTTTCCGAAGTCCTTGTGTTTCACCTTCAAGAATGGAATTGTAAATTCTAGTACTAGAATGTTTAACTCTTATCCCATTACATGTGTGGAACTGTACAATTCCTAAACCTGTCTGGTTGTAAGTATGACAAAAAGAAGACTCGCACATAAACATTATGTCAATAGTTATGTCTCTATCTTGGTTTCTATTTCGTACCGGGTTGTGAGTTTCATTTGTTACGGTTTGTGATGTCCTCCATTTTGTACCAAATAATTCATGCATTGAAATATTAACTATTGCAATAATTATGTTTCCATCTATTTGATTATTATCATGTATTAGTTTCATCTTTGCTTTCCAAATATTCCAGAGTAAAAAGAAAATTTACGCAACTATTTTCCTCATTTTCCAATCCCCATTAGAGTATGTTTTAATAATATTGGTAATCCAGTTAGTAATGTTCGTTACCTCTTGATCTTGTATTATGATTTAAAGTGTTGATCCAACCCAAATAATGCGGCTAATATGACACATAAGGAGGAGATGTTCTACTGTATCTTTTATATTCGGATATCAATTGCATTCTCCAGAGTCCTTACATTTTCTCTTCCTCAAATTTTCATTTGTAGGAATATCGTTGTTACAAATTTATCAAATAAATATCCTAATTTTTGTCAGTATATTAGATTCCCAGACTATTTTCCAAATTTCTAGTTAGAAAGATTCAAAGCGTGTTGAGGTTTGTGGTTCAATCATAGCATAATCATTGGTTAGCACCTTATATCCTGTTTTCGTGACATATTCTCCGTTGGCCAAGTACGGCCAAATGAACTTATCCTCGGCTTCTTATTGATATAATATTATATGTGTTATTTAAATACATCCAATACCCCCTGTACTATGGGCTGATTGACTACTTACCCCCTAGTATTTTTTTTCGTGAATACTTACCCCTGTTAACGGAAATCGTAATAAACCGTCGTTAGTTGGTCACTTGAGGTCATGTGCGCGGTTTTTGTGACATTTTACCCCCTGTACTACATTGTATGGGTTGAACATTAATATAATATGAGTTATGATAATAAATACCTCTAAGAATTCTAGCTTCCTATGTGTTTGGATTCTTCATGATTTTCCATGTCTCTGCCGCTAATAGAGTTGTGTTCGTACCTTGAAATCTCGGAATTCTGTGCCACCAAGGAGCTTTTTGATTGCCAATTCCTCTCATGACATCCAATGAATTTGTTTTCATTATCCAAAACTCCACCAAAAATTAGAAATAGCGGAATAGATTTTTACAGAAAGATTCATGGTGTCGCCTAAAGTGTGATAAAATAATGATATAAATAAATGCAAATAAACACCATAGGCTGAGCACGGTTCTGCAAGTATTACAGATCGTATAGAAGTTTTAATGAATAAGTAGAATTCGTTCCTCAGAGACTACGAAGGTTAAGAACTTATGCAAATTATCAAGTGCAGATATGAGAGCTAGAGATAATAATACGCAAGTAGAAAGAAAGAAAGAAAGAAAGAAAGAAAGATTTTTATTTGGTTTTTGATAAAAGAAAATTAAACTAATAAACTAAAAGACAGAAAAGTAAATAAGCAAAGAACAATAGTAGGATAGTTTAGCCTGAGTAATTTAGCAAGTAATCCCCACTAGTTTTGCCGTTCTAAACATGTAAGGGATGAATCATGTAGTATTTAAATAGTTTAATTTCAATTGCGCTAGGTAGTTTCAAATAGGGTTTACCTGTGTCAATAAGAACCTAAGCAAACTTTTCCTGCAAATGATTAAATAGCAATACACTAAACCATTGACTATCTAGTTAGGCTGAATTGTCAGATCAAACCTTATTCTACACTTTATGTGATAATTATATAGTTAAATATACTGTTGTCAATGGTTATCTAACTACTATGATGGTCATCCTATACGTTTGCAATCGTAAAGAACACAGAATATAAATCTAACACATAAACAGAGAAATCAAAACATAAATTCAATCAAATTAGATAGATGTCAATCAAAACTAGGGTTCATACATATATGCTGAAACTCAAGCTAAATTTATTTAATTCATACTAAGAAAAGAAAAGAAAAGAATTACAAAATTGAAGGTTGAAGAAGACATAATTGATGCACAGCTCCTTCCAGACTTCTCTTCTTGTGTTGTAAGCTTCTTCCTGGTTTAAGGTTTAGCCAAGGATGATTTTCTAATGATAAAAGGATGTATTTATAGGGTATAGGAAGACCTAATTCGTTTTCTTGAAGGAGAAGGTAAGTAGTGGACTCCTCGCCCAACTCAAATTCGTAAACCTAAAATATGGAATCAGCCCCGTTTTTGTTTTGGTCCTAACAACTTCAATTCTTATCCGTTTGACGCGTATGAGTAGTCAAAATTCATCGTCTCGGAAAGATCTTTAACTTTTCTCTTGACCGTTTCTCCAACTTCCTCACTGATTTTGAGATATAAGCTGATTTGTGATCGTAGGTGCTGGAATTCAGATGTATGGCAGCTTTTTCTTTTCCATATTTTTAGCTTTTACTTCCTTATCTTCAATTTCCATGTTTATCTTCTTTCCTTTAGCTCTTAGACTTTGACTTGGACTCTAATTAATTATCATATATCTTTAAAGCTTCACACTAAATAAATAAGTAAACCCAATATGCTCTAAAAATGATAAATTATTAATTCAAGACACAAAATAGAAAAGTGTACTAAATCATGAGAAAATCGACCTATACTCTAATAAATACACCTAAAATGATGTCTCCAAGATATATTAAATCATCACAAATGAGGAGACATCAAGACTCCCAACTCAAAGTTGTATCGTCCCGACTCCCGATAAAATAAAAATAAAGAACAGTAGGGTAGTCAAGTAAACAAGAAGAAGAAGTCAGAGGAGAATAAGAATAGAACATAATGAATGATCCTAGAGCATAAATATCTAAAAAGTCTCATGTAGTAATGCTCAAGAAATAATGCATAAGTATCCGTGAATTCAAATCAAGATTAATTTCGCAATGCCAGAAGGAGAGGTCTTAACTAAGTCCGTGCCAATGGCTATAGGTTGTTCATAGGTTCTAATATAGCATCCAATGGTCCACTAACCTACTACCTAATAGCTAAATTGCTTCTCCACAAACAGTTAGAAATCCTAAGGTCTTTGGTTATAACGAGGCTTAGGGACGGTGTGGTATATTTGGATAAATGAAAAGTGAACTTTTGGCTCTCTCCTCACATTCCATCAACGAATCTCCCTAAAACTTGAGTTTTCACTCAACCCAATTTTTTGATGCTTTTGATGTGCATCCCCAATAATCCCAATTAAAACCTTTCATGATGATATACAAATTCCACTTTGCCGGTCCGAACATATATTCTTTTCATATCAATTTTTTTCTTTTGTATAGCTATGACTCTCTTTTTAATGTTCGAGATATCACGCTATTTTTTTCATATATATTTTTTCTATTACAAATTTAGCTCGTAGCTTCTTTTTCATTCACTATTACCCCGGCAAAGGGTTACAATAATAACTTTTTCATCATCAATAAAATCACAATTACAATTTCCAAAACCCAATGTTCCCTAATGATGAAACCCACCACCCCAAACTCAAGCTCTAAAAACGACTTGTCTCAGGTTTTGCGATTCGAGTGCAGGTCATATAGATTAGTCCTACAAACTAAGGGTAAGGATTATAACGTGGTTAAATAAAAGGATTTAGAAAGGCTCAGAGGGGCTAAGACAGATAAATAATAACAAATATCAAATAAAATGGTGAGAAGGTATAAAAAGGCTTCAAGTGGCTTCAATATGAAAGAACTGCCTTATTCATTTTTCTAACTACCGGATTTTGTTACTTTTTCACTAATAGTTTATAGACAAGCGGTTTTGCAACTAATTTCAAACCTCACGTTCTACACACCAAATAACTCTCCCTAAGTTTAACTTCTTAGCATTGCTTATTAACTTTTCTATCTTTTATTTCCTGTTTTCATACATGCATACTAAACATATTTATACCATCTTTCAAAAACATACTACCTACTATCATTGACTTAATTAGATCATGCTCAATAGGTTCATTCATCGTATTCTATGCCTATTTCAACCTATTAAAATTTAAATTTTATGCAAAAAACAAAAAGGGAAGATGAGGACAACGAATCCCCACCCCTAACTCAAAAATGAGTCGTGTCCCCACGACTCGAAAAAGACTCAAGAAAGAAATAAAATTTAAAATTAGTAGAAATATTGCACATAAAGAAATGGTAGGGAAGAAAGAAAACATACTCTTCGAGGCTATTACCTCGCCTTATCGACCAAGTGTTTCTCCTTCACCCAACTTCTTATTCGCTTTCCGATCAAGACACATGATCATTGTAGGATATTTCATTAAATAACGACATGGGAGATTGAAAATCGTATAACCTCCTCATAGACCAACTGTGCCACATCCTCTTATTCTCCTCTCAAATACAATTTACAATTCACAAACCAACCCAATCTTTCTCTAATCTCCAAGAATCTTCTTGTATTCTCCTTTACCAACTTCTTCTTCAAATACTTTCTCATAAGAAAAAGGTAGTTCCTTTACTTGTTTCTTCGGAGAAGCTATCATGGCCATTGAAGTTTTCTCTTTTTCTATGGGTGTAGGGTCTTTGATCTGTAGGGGTTGTGTTGTCTTCTTCACGAAAGTTGGAACCTTTTTGCCCATTGAATCAACACAGCATGCTGACCTCTCTTCTCTTGCCTTGTTCTTCACAAAAGTTTCCCCGGCAGCGGCGCCAAAATTTAACACTATATGCCAAAATTTAACACTATATGCCAAAATTTCATAAATTTCCACTACCCATTATGTTCCTTTTTTTTTGTTTTTTAACACTATATATAATAAATTATACACGATATATTAAAAACACTACAAACTATATCTCTCATCTCTCATCTCTCATCTCTCATCTCTCCTCTCTCCTCTCTCTCTCCTCCATAAACCTAACAAAGATCCACATATCTACTTTCGGACAGTGAGATGAAGATCTTCGACGTAGGAGTGACTTTTTGCATGGCATAGAAGCATCGTACTAGAAGGGTGACCTTTGAAGTCATGTCTTTTTTGTACAAGGAGGGTGACCTCCTCCAGCTCTGGTGCCCTGTGCAGACATGGCTCCGCAGAATGGAGAAACACAGTGAATGCAATAGTTCAGGCGAGTAGTGAAGCAGCAGTATCTCAGGCGAGTAGATCCAAGACCTTCTCTGTTTCTTCACGTATGGAAGAAGCATTCTCCGTTTTTCGATGAGTAGTCTTTTTTCGTGGCTTTCTCCATATTTGGAGAAGAAGAAGAAGAAGACTGCGCTCTATAAAATGATGTTGGAGAAGAAGTTGTTCAAGCTTCGATGGCAGAAGCACTCCTTGTCCAGACTTCAAAGCTTCACCACACCAATCAAATAAGAACGACGAGAGCTTGAATTCTTATTTGTTTCATCTATAGTAGCCAATTGAAGACAAGGAGAAAGGAGCTCGATCTGTGTTTTAGCTCTGATTCTTGATGGCTCGTGAACACGTGAGGTTTGTTGAGTACTCCAAGGTCGTAAGTTGACTCGTTCATTTTTTGTTCCTTCATATTTGGCTCGTGAATTAGCGAGGTATGATGAGTACAACTTTTTGGTTTGTTCATCTTGTTAGCAGAACAATGGTGTTTTGTCTAACTTTTCTTTATTGAAAGTGTTTTTTTCAGTAAAAAAGTTGTATGGTAAACGATTGTTATATTATATTTTTGGTCGAAATAAAACAGTAAAGAGACCGTAAAAACCCATAGATCCTCAGCCGATACCCATCCTTTCCAGTCGTTCCGTCAATCGTATCGTATCAACTTGAAATTGTTTGGCTCCGTGTCTAGCTTGTTTCGCAAGATGGTCTGCCAGACCGTTGATCCTCCTGGGTATGAAACTGAAGGATATCGGTCCTGCTTCTTCCGCCGCCGAATCTGGCGGATAATCGGTTGAATTGTCCATCGTGCCACTGACAGATTGTTTATTATTCAAATATAATTTTTATTTTATTTTAAATATAAATTATGAATTTTGTTGCTTATTTTTCTTTGTTTAATTTTATTTTTTCAAGTCTACTCAGCATTTTTTCACCGAGTACTCAAAGTTTCTGGACTATACTCAGGGAATTCAATGTGCATACTCAGTTTTTCCTTAGATACTCAGAAAAATTCATTGATACTCAGACGACTTTTTCCCAATATTCAGTGAATATTTTTCATAAATACTCAATGAATTCGTCTTAGTACTTAGTAAAATATTTGAGCACTCAATAAAATATCCAAACACTTAATAAAATTCCAAGCACTTAGTAAAATTTCTGACGGTGATCGGTGGTAGTCGGTGGGTGGTGGTCAGAACTAGAAGGTATCGATACTTAGTGAGTTGATTCCATGACTCACTAATTTGGAAATCCATGCTTAATGCCACTTGTTCTTTGTCTTTATGTGGTTCTTTGTTTTACTTGAGGGTATTTTAGTATGTAATCACCCATATATTGGGTGGTGGACTCTTTGAAGAATAATCAACCCACATATTCCTTGTAGGCCACTAGGTTTATTTCCAAGACCCAATAGATCAATTACCTATTATTTAACTAGGATTAATTTTGAAAAAAGTAGGGGAAAATTGTTTTGGTATTGACAAAGGGAGAAATGATATTGGACATCTTTTTTAGGAAAGTGGGAAAAATATTGTTGGACAAAAGGAGTATATCAATCTACTTTTGGACTTATTATAAAACATAGAGTATCGTTGTAACTAGGAGGGCCAAGGGGAGTTGGGAACGCCACCTCTACCGGTCCTAGGATATTGACAATTTGTTTGAATTTTTTATGAAAAAAATAGATCCTTTTCAAGTCTAGATATTCACCCTTCAACCTAAATATTAGGTCGGAACCTAAATATAAGATTTTTTTAGCTAGAAATTAACCCAAAAAAAAATTGACCCGATACTCTAAACCCCACTATTTATTCTAACTATTTGCCCCCTTCCCCAAAGAAAAATCTTAAATTCGCCCCTAGAACAGATTTTGGATTTGTCCCTAATTTGTAGTCGATGTTTACATTAGGGCAACCACCACCACCCCTACCACAGGTTTGCAATATAAAGGAATATAGTTAGCTCATGCATCCTTCTTAAATTTTTAGAATACACTTAGCCTTCTAAATTTTGATTTTGTTTTATTAGACTTTGATTTATTTATCTTTATGAATATATTATTTTTTATGATAGAGACTAGGGATGCTTCTATCATATATATAACCATAAAAGGTTATTTTGCAGGGTCGGTCCTAACATATTCGAGGCCCAAGGCGAACTTTTAAAAGTGACACCTTCAAAAAATCTTATGTGTTTATAGATGATTTTTTTTTACTTAAGTTAGTTAAACAATTTTTTTTTTAAACAAAAAAGATAGACTAGTATTTTTACTTTGAATTGGGCTAAAATTAGACCTTTTTTATATAAAAAAAAAAGTTATCCTATATATAAAAAAAGAATTGGGCTTGAAAAGTTATAAGAATTGAAAGAGGAACCCAAGGCCATGGCCTCCTTTCGTTATAAAAATTGAGAAGGATCGAAGGCCATGCCTCCTTTCAGGACCAGCATGTTATTTTGTATAATATAGATACTTAGAGTGTAACGAATTTAAAAAATTAATATCAAAGTCTTTAATAGAATTTCTTGTAAAATATAAAGACTTAGTAGTGCATGTTTTAATAATATAGGGACTTATAGTGCAATTAACTGAAAAAAAAAAAAAAACTACCACTGCCTCCAAACTGGGGATGTCAATGGGGCGGGTTTGGGGCGGGTTTACCTATCCCTGCACCCCGCCCCACGAAAAAATAGAAGCCCCACGCCCCGCCCCGCCCCCGCGTTGTTCTTCCCCACACCCCGCCCCGCCCCACTTATTTATTCCCCGCGGGGTGTGGGTTCTACCCGCGGGTTTCAAATTGATCGTTCAAAATTTTTTTTTACTACAAATTTTATTATTTTTAAACTCTCAAATATTCCATTCTTCAGAATTTGCATTTGTATTTTGATTTTTAAACAAATTCTGCCCTTAGAGTTGCACTTTGATTTGAACAATTTAAACTTTGTGTATTGTATTAGACACACACAAACTTTGATTTGAATAATCATAGAAATTTAAATATACATTATAAATGAAATATATTAATTATATATTATATACATGCGGGGAGGGTTTGCAGGGTGGGGAATACTTATCCCCACAACCTGCCCCGTCTCGTGCGGGTTTTGAAAATCCACCCCCACAACCCGCCCCAAGCCCCATTTAGTACCTTAAAACCCGCCCCGTTTAAAGTGAGGTGGGGCGGGTACCCGCAAACCCACGCCCCATTGACATCCCTACTCCAAACCTCTTTGGGCCCCACACAACAAGTTAATTCTGGCTCCACCATTGATTGTAACGCAACACAAAGTCATACCACACAAAGTTTACTTAATTATATTATTATAGAACAAATACGAGAAAGAAAGCTCAAATGGTGTCAAGATGCACCTTATTCGTGTCACTTAAGAACCTCTTCTCATACTAGGGATGCAAACAAAACCATAAGTACACAAACTGCTTAATTTTCAAACATCTAAAACTCTAAGATAGCAACTTGATTCTTTATCGTCATCATCTAGTAACCTCCTTGTATGTATGCATTCAATCGGTTCAACTCCTCCCGATGCTCACTCACCACTGCTCGAACAACATCTCCGATCGACACCATGCCTATCATATCACTATGCTCAATCACCGGAATGTGCCTGATGCGCTTATCTGTCATCAATTGCATTGCTTTCACAACTTTCGTGTCTGGTGTAACCGTGATAAGTTTGTTCTGCAGGGAATAAATACCATATATATGAGAACCCATTAAAAGAATTTATCTACAAATTTGAGATAAAACGCTTACTTCCTCGGTCATAATGTCTCCAACCTTTGTTGACTTTGATGATCTTCCTTGTACGATGATCTTCCTCAGATAATCTTGGTTTAAGACATCATCAAATTAATAAAAAACTAATTAAGAATGTTCGACCTATATGTAATTATTTTACCTCTTTCTGTAATAATTCCAGCTAATGATTTTTGCTCTCCAGGTTTCACCACCACCAAGGCTCCAACGTTGTGTTGTGTCATCTGCAAAATCCAAAATCTTGTAACATCGAAAAAAGTACTCAATATAGAATAAATACTTCATCTGCATATATAAATATACTCACGGATTTTACTGCATCATAAACCGTGTCATCAGTAGTGCACCAAAGCCAGGAGCCATCTGCACTTTTACCCTTAGCTTTAAGGATATCGGAAATAGTGGTGCTCTCGAAACCATGCTCTTCGATACGAGCAGCTTGTGTTTGTGTTGACTCCTGGCGAACAAACATAAGATTCTGCATTGCTGGATTGATTAAACGAATATGTTGCAAAACACCATTCTTGATCACATTTCCGTGGGTTAAAACTGCTTTGATTCCTCCTAGCATTTTTCCTATTCATTAATTATACATTAATCAATTACAGACGAGAATTGAAATTCTGTATAAATTGATCGGCTTGATAATGAAAAAATAAAATTAAGCTGATCAACTAATTAAAATAATTTATTATAGTTTATATATTTTCTATGATTCAATTACTTTTATAAACATTTTTATAGTTATTTTAGTGTCTCTTATTTAAAAAAGTAAATAAATTACTTTTGTGAAATATATATTTATTGAACCTCTAAAAAGAATACGTATTGTCCATATTGGAGCTCGAACGTAAAAAACCTTAGTAAAAAGAACAACTTTTTCCTCTAGACTAGCTTTTCTATTAGAACATGTTTTCAAGTATCTATATACGCTAAATGTTTTTATTTGGTGACCCAAAAAGCTCGGGAATACTTACTATTTTTTTAATCACTGAGATATATTTGACAATTCACACAACATATGGACAAAAGATGCAATTAACCTTTGTTTATTTTCGTTCTCAAGTACGACAAAGTGTGAGACATCGATATATATATACTAGTATATAATATATCAAAGCTATGGGTTTCCTTTTTTTTTTTTGGATAAAAATATTAGAAATGAATTACTTTAACAACTGCTTCTTTTTTTGGAAAAAGGAATACATTTTTAATATTTATAAGCATTACATCCACCAATTAATACATGTAACCATAACAAAAATCCTAAACCAAAGAGAAATTAAAATTACAAAACATAACGAATTACCCTTCTTCTGAAAAAAGTCATAACAACCGACACACAACTTAAAACTTAAATTTAATATGAATTCTTCATGCACACAAAAGAAAACATTTGACAAATATGGAAATAATGAGATTAAGCTACTATTGTAGTATGTAGGTTCTTGATATGACAAAGATGCATGGTTTAGAGAAGCTTACCTTTTTAATGAGAGCTGACTTAGTTTCTTGGAGATTTTCAGTAGAGGAGGAGAGTTGAGCAAATCACCACTTTATTTATTTTCCTAAATTTTAATGCCAATGTGAGAGTCTTTATAAAAATTAATAGTTATATTATATTAGTACTCACGAATAATCATGAACTGACCATGTGATGTGTGGTGTGCCTATTTTTATATTAATACTGTCATCTTGTACCATCTAAGACATGACACAGGAAAAAAAAAATAGGCCTCTAATTATAATTTTGTTTGATAGGTTTCTTTTTGTCAAATTTTTGTTTGATAGGTGAAAATTAATGAGATATTTTTTTTTTTTGGTTTACAAGAAACGAAGAGTTTTTTTTATTCCTAACCTATTTTAAAAAAATAATTGCAATATAAACTTGTTTTAATAAACAATTGCAAATCTAACGTGTAGGCGTTCTTCCGAAAAGCGCCTATATCATTTACTAAGTCCATTACCTTAACAGCCCGTTAATTAAGAGTTTTTTTATTCCCAACCTATTTAAAAAAAACTTGCAGAAAAAACCTATTTTAAAAAATAATTACAAAACTAACGTAAATGCGCTTTTCGAGGAGTGCCTCTATCATTTTATCAACCCATTACCTTAAAAGCCCGTTAATTAAATTAAGTATGAGGCGCTCCTCTGAGGAGCACTTTTACTTATAAAAAATAATGTTTGGCCTATGATGTAGCAGGTATTGGGCCTTATGCAGCACTACATTTCATGGCCTATGAACAATACAAGAGATGGATCATAAATCGATTTCTTGAAAAAAGGATTTTGAAGAAAGAAAAGAAAAGATCTATACCACCAAAAGAAACACTAATTGGATCATTATGAACACATCTTCATAAACCTCAAGTCAACATGCAACAACTTTTTTTTATGTATCTGAGATTTTGCTTCATATAATCTTATTTCAATTTGAGCACACTAACAATTAAACTCTTAAATGCTAATTAAGCTAAAAGCATTGATTTTTTCGGTGATACAAGCGCAATATTTCAAGAAGTAAGAGTTAATTTTATTACATAAATAAATTTAAAAAAGCTGAATAAATAAAGGCTAAAGACCGTTGACCAAACATTATTTTTTATAAGTAAAAGTGCTCCTCAGAGGAGCGCCTCATACTTAATTTAATTAATGGGCTTTTAAGGTAATGGGCTGATAAAATGATAGAGGCGCTCCTCGAAAGAGCGTATTCACGTTAGTTTTGTAATTGTTTTTTAAAATAGGTTTTTCCTGTAAATTTTTTTTAAAAATAGGTTAGGAATAAAAAAACTCAGAAACGACTCTAGCGGCAACAAAACAAAACAAAACAAACTCAGTCAATACCTAATTTGTTAGAAATTTTCAGCCACTTCACTCATGTTATAGTTACTCTGGTAAAATCAGGGCCGGTCTTGGGAAAAGGTCAAGGCAACCATGACCTTGAGCTTCCTCTCAATTCTTATAATAATAGAGCCATATATTTTATTATATAAAAGTATAAAAAATTTATTAAAAAATTTAATTTTGGCCTAATCCAGATCAATAAATAATTGTCTATTATTTTAAATTTTTTTATATAATTATTAAAATTATTACAGGTAGGTATATTTTACTAAATTATCTTTAAGGGTCAATGTCCTCTTAAATCAAAATAATAAATCAATTTTCCATTTAGATTACACAATAATTTAGATGAAAAGATTAATATAATACTCTTACTATAGTTGTTGTCTTTGACCATATATCTATTCCCATTTAAATCGAACATTATCATAGATGTGAAAATCCACTTATTACTAATTTCATCGCACGCGCACGTCCGGGATTTCTTTTAAATCGTCATAGCTAATTCTAAAAAGTTCAAAAATTGCATTTTTAGATGATACAAATTAATATTTACGTCTATGATCTTTTTTTTTTTTAATTTTTTGATTTTTTTTAAATGGGATTTTGTCCCATCTCTAATTTTAAGATTGTGATGAATTTGTCTTATCTCCATTCTAAATATGAGATGGGATTTGTCCCATCTCTATTGTATAACTAAGATGTGATTTGTCCTATCACTATTGTAAAACTAATTAAAGTTATGTGTTGGAAATGATGATGTACTATTTCGCGAGGTAAAAAGCCTTGACCTAGTGGGGTTATGTATGTATGTTGAGGGATTGATATGATTGTTCCGTCCAGTTTTACTATTCCTACTCTGATTTTGTTTGCAGAGCCTTCGAAACCTAAAGGCAATTAAATGCTTATTCTTCTGATTAATTTCCTACATTTTACGTTAAGAAATAACTTAGTTACTTTGAATATTGATGACTTGAGAAACAATAATTATAAAATGAAGAAAATTAATGTTTCTAGTATATTATATAACATTCAAAATCAAATTGTACGAGTCATCAACATTATTAAACACTAAAACAAAAAAGAAGTCATTTAATACTGAGATGGGATTTGTCTCATATCTATTGTAAAACCAAGATGGATCTATCCCATTTGCGATTAAAACCTTCTACCACCACCACCACCCCTCAACACCACCATCACCCTACCACCACCACCATTACCTACTACTAATTTTATTAAGTATGCGCGCGTCCGTGATAATTTTTTAAAATCGTCATAACTAATTCTAAAAAAATCAGAAAAATAAAAATTTTGCATTTTTGGATAAAAAAATTAATACTAACGTCTATGATTTCTTTTCTTTTTTTGATTTTTTTCAAAAATAAATAAATCGCAGTTTAATTCATGTTTGCGAAATGAAAATTCACTGTTTCGAACAGTGAATTTCATGTTTTAAACAGTGATTTCCTTTTCTGCGAAAAAGAAAAAAAAACAAAAAAAAATTATAGACGTAAATATTAATTTTCTTTATCCAAAAATGTTTTTTTTTATTTTTCTAATTTTTTTATAATTAGTTATAACGATTTTAAAAAAAATCACGGACGCGTGCGTGTGTAATTGATTTAGTAGTAGTAGGTGGTGGTGGTGGTGGTGGTTGAGGTGGTGGTGGTTGAGGTTGAGGTGGTGGTGGTTGTGGTTGTGGTAGCTGTAATGTTGGTTAAATACATGATAGTGGTGGTGGAAGTACCCTATTATTTGTTTAATATTAATAAATATTATATTGAAAATAATATATTTAATGACAAGGATAGTAAAGATATAAAAAATATAAAAGAGATGTTTTCTATAAATAATTATTTTATTAGGCTTTTTTTGTAAAATAAATTATTGAAGATTTAATTTAACAAATAGGTTATTTTATTAGACTTCTTTTAGCAAATAGCTCTTTTTAATTAATAACAGTAAAAAAGAAAGTAAAATGATAATAGATTTTTGATGTAAATGGAAAACTAGATAATCTAATTGGGAAGGAATAATAACATGTCAACTTTTGGGCATAGACTTTCCTAATCATGATTTAAATAAGCATTTTTTTTTAATTTTTAATATGTTATGGTATTATTTTATAAATATTATATCTACTAAAAAAACCTTAGTATATCCGGTCAAATGAGAGTCAACTTGAAAAATTCTCTCTCAACTCATTCATAACCTCTAAACTTATTCCATCTCTAAAAAACCAAAACAAAACCAAAAACCCTCTTTTTTTCACGTTTTAGCTTTTTAGGTCATCAGATTGAATGTTATTTCCAAAATCTGGGATCTAATATTCATCTGCTTTTCTCTCTCCACTCTTAGATAAACCCTAACCCACCTATTTCTAAACCTCTCATCTCATTTCCGACCCTTTTTCCTTTTGATTTTTTCTTTCTAAGTTGCATCTCAGATCGGTAGAATGACAAAAATGATTAACTCAAATCGTCTTAGTGGTACAAGCTTAAAATCGAAAGCAAAAACGAAATACACCGATATTACTAAGATGATGTTCTCGCCTCAAAGTGATAGCAGTGTTGTCACTCCTCCGATGAGTCCTTACACCAAGGATTCAAATAGTGAGGAGGAAGACTCACGAAAATCGGTTGATCAAAGTAAGGATTCGGTAGTGGTTGCCCAGATTGATGAAAATCAAGCTGAGATAGCGCCGAAACCCAAAGAATGGTCAAAATTATTTGGTAAAAATGATAACCCAGCTCTGAATCTGGAGTATCATGTACCGATGCGTAAAGAAGGTAAACGTATTATTGTTCCTGATAAAGATGTCTTGGATGAGGGCTATGTGCAGTGGGAGAACTGTTTAATCGGTCAGTTCCTTGATTCTCCTCCTTTGTTCTATAATATTGTTAACTTTGTTAAGTTTCAGTGGTCAAAGTTTGGTAAAATTGATGTTAAATCTAGTAGTAATGGCACGTTTATCTTTAAATTTGAGAATGAACAGATGTGTGCTAAAGTTTTAGAACAGATGTGGCATATTAATGGATCTCCTCTATTGTTAAGGCCATGGAAAATTGGTATGCAGTTTGAGAAATTAGATATTGCTAAAATTCCAATATGGGCCAAACTGATTAACATACCTATGGTTATGTGGACTAAGAAAGGTTTAGGGTATATTGCTAGTGGTATTGGTGTACCATTACAGATGGATAGTATGACTCAGTCCATGACTAGATTGGGTTATGCTAGAGTTTGTATGGAAATTGAAACTAAAGAAGAGTTGCCTGATGAACTTTATGTTGATATTGGGTTAGATGAGTTACAAATTGTGAAAGTGGAATATGATTGGAAGCCTAAAATCTGTACTAAGTGCAATAAAATTGGGCACTTAGAAAATAAGTGTAATAACATTACTAAAGTTTGGATTCCAAAAGCTGGTAACAATGAAAAGAAGGATAAAGGGAAAGAGAAAGTTAATGATAGGGAATGGAAAGTTGTGGGAAGCAAATCTCACAACAGAATGGGTTATAATCAGTCTTCTAATGAAGTCTCTTGCTCTAATAAATTTGATAATCTTCAGGAAACTGTGGTTACTGATATTGATAGAGATGTATTGAAATTCATTAATAATGGTGGGGAAGGTGAGATTACTAGACCACCTAATATATGAGTCTTGTTTCATGGAATGTAAGAGGGTTTAACAGCCTTCTTAGACAGTTAGATGTTAAAGATTTTATGATTAGGAATGAAATTAAGCTTATTGGACTCCTGGAAACTAAGGTAAGGATTCAAAACAGCTTGAAAATAATAAGTGATCATTTTCCTCACTTGGAAACGATTCACAACTATAATAAATGTGATAGTGGGAGAATTTGGATAATGTGGGATAATAATTATGTTGAGGTAGTGAAGCTATTTGAAACATCTCAACTGATTTTTATTAAAGTTAAAGTACTGCAATTAAATATTACATTCTGTGTTGGTTAAGTTTATGCTAGTAATGATGATGATGAAAGGAAAGTTTTATGGAATGATATTGTGAAATTAAGTAATGATTATGATGATCAGTGCTTATGTTATACTGGAGACTTTAATGAGATACTTAAAATTGAGGATAGACTTAACTGTGACTCTATTCCTAATAGTTCTATTTTCTTCTCTAATTGTATTGAAGATGCTAATCTTTTTGAACATCAGTATGCAGGACAATACTTTACTTGGACTAATAAAAATGATAGTGGGAATTTGCGCGCAAGTAAGATTGATAGGGTGTTCATCAATACAAAATGGATGAATACATATCAATCTAATGCTATTCTTGTGCCTCCCTCTACCTCTGATCATTGTGCAATTAAAGTGTTGATTGATGAGAAAGAGAAATCTGGGCCTTGATCTTTTAAATTATTTAATATATGGACTAAACATGATGGATTTAAAGATATTATAAAAAAATGTGGGATATAAATGTGAATGGCAATAAGATGTTTCAAGTTTGCATAAAACTGAAACTAGTAAAAGGTGAGCTGAAAAAGTTTAATAATAAATACTTCAGAAGAAATTATGAGGACATTGAGAATTTAAAAGCTCAACTTGAGACAGTACAAAAAAGAATTATGATGGGCAATAGTACTGATGCTGATATTTCTGAAGAAAAAATTCTTATACTTCAGTTAGAAGAAACTGTAATTACTCATCATGAGGTCTTGAAGCAAAAATCTAGGGCCTTGTTTATTAAAGATTATGATATAAGGTCAGCCTACTATTATAGAATGATTAAAGGAAGAGTGGCTAGAAATTTTGTATCTACTCTAACTTGTGATGATGGAAGAATTATTACTGAACAAGATGAGATTAAGAATGAATTTGTGGGATATTATAAGTCTTTACTTGGTACTGAGGAATCTAACCAAGAAATGTGCTCTATAGGCACTATTGCAGCTATATTAAATAAAAGTGTCCCTGAAAATTTAATTGAAGGCTTGATTTCCCCCATAACTGATAAGGAGATTAAAAGTGCCTTATTTGCTAGGGGTGATGCGAAAAGCCCAGGACCTGATGAATATACTGCTTGTTTCTTTAAACAATCTTGGGATATTATTGGAGATAGTTTATGCTCTGCTATTAAGCAAACCTTTGAGTCAGGTAAAATACTTACTCAGATCAATGCCACAAATATTGTCTTAATACCTAAAGAGAAAAATCCATCTTGTGTTAAGAAATTTAGGCCTATATCATGTACTAATATCATATACAAAACCATTTCTAGAGTTATTATGAATAGGCTTAAGAAAGTGATGAGTTATATAATTTCTCTAAATCAAGGTGCCTATGTTAGTGGGAGGAATATTACTGATAACATACTTGTTGCACAAGAAATAGTTACTGGTTATGAAAAGAAATCTATGAAATCTTCTTGTACCATTAACTTGGACCTACAAAAGGCCTATGATAGTGTCAATTGGAAATTCTTAATCAACACTCTTTATGCTCTAAAGTTTCTTGAAAAGTTTATTAAATGGATTCACATGTGTATAAGTACTCCTTATTACTCTATATGCATAAATGGGGAATCCTGTGGATATTTTAAGGGCAAAAGAGGGTTAAGGCAAGGTGACCCTCTCTCACCCTACTTATTTGCTATCTGTATGGAGGTTTTTTCCATGCTACTGTATAATGTGGCTCAGAAAAAAGAGTTCACCTTTCACCCTAAATGTAATGAGATTAATCTGAATCACTTAGTGTTTGCTGATGATATATTAATCTTTATGAAGAGCAACACTGAATCTGCTGAGGTAGTTAAAGAAGCCATTAATCTCTTTTCTAGATGTTCAGGGCTAAACATAAATTTTGCTAAAAGTGAATTATACTTTAGTGAGGGAGTAAAAGACAGAGTTAAAAATGATATTTCTCAGATACTTAATATTAAAATAGGCTTTATGCCTGTTAGATATCTGGGCATTCCTTTAAACTCAAAAAAAATGAGTGTTACTGATGGTAACAAACTAATTGAGAGAATTTGGCAAAGTATCACTCAATGGAACTCTAAAATGATGTCATATGCAGGAAGAGTTGAACTAATAAGAGTTGTGCTTATTAGTAAGATTATGTTTTGGTGTAGAGTGTTCTTATTGCCTAAACAGGTTATTTACAAATTGAATAAAAAATTATCAATGTTTCTTTAGGGGTATAGTGAAAATGCTCATGGTGCAAGAGTATCTTGGGCTAAAATATGTTATCCCAAAAAAGAAGGGGGGCTAAACATTCCTAATATTGAGAATTTAAATAAAGTTTGTTTACTTTACAACTTTTGGAGATTTTACTGTCTTGATCAAAATCTATGGTGTAAATGGGTTAAAGTGAACATTCTGAAAAGTAAATGTATTTGGAGTATTAGTCATAAACAATACCACTCTTGGATGTGGAAGCAGATTTTAAAGATTAGAGATGAGGCCTTTGATCTTATATATCATGAGGTGGGTAATGGTGAAAAGACTTACATAATGTGGGATAAATGGCTAGATAAAAAGAATATTCAGGAAATTTTGGATATAAAAATTGAGGAACATGATATTAATTGTAATAAAACAGTTAAAGACTATTTTGGTAGAGGCAGGTGGAGAATTCCTCCAAAAATTGCGCAAATTGTCCCTAAAATTCAAGATATAATACTCAGTGATGCCAATGATAAGATAACATGGACTGAGAGTATAAAAAATAAGTTTTCCTTTAGGAAAACGCTGATTAAGATTTCAAGTCATGAATCTAAAGTTGATTGGTTTGATATTGTGTTGGCAAAGACCTGTATTCCTAGATGTTCATTTGTTTCTTGGCAAGTTGCAATGAATAGGCTTCCTACTAAAGATAGGATGTTGAGTTGGGGATTAAGTATTAATCCTGTTTGTCTATTATGTGATAGTGAGGATGAAAGTAATGATCATTTATTTGCTACTTGTAAGTTCTCTGGTGCTATTCTTAATCGCTTATTGGCAATCTGTGGTTACAATATTAATATCAGAAATGTGGAGGACCTAGTAGTAAATTTGAAAAATGGCGCAAGTCCAGAGGCTTTGAAGGTTATTGGTGTTTGTATTACAACTTATATATATTTTATATGGACTGATCGAAACAGGAGGGAGCATGGAGAATATGCAGCTAATGAGGAGAGGATTTACAACAAGATTATTGCCTATGTAGCTGTCAAGCTTAAGGAAAGGACTTTCAATAATAGCAAAGTGAAGAATTTAGTTGAAAAGTTATGTAATAGATAGGCATTATGTATTTATTTTTATATAAGTTTGTAATCTCTATATTAGTTTCAAATGCGTGTAATAGTTAAGCTAAGTTAAATAGGTTAATGCCCATAGTATGTGGGTCAAAGTTGTAATGTTTTGACAGTTGTGGTCTTCATTTTAATAAAAAGTTTGATTTGCCGATCAAAAAAAAAAATTATATCTACTGAAATATATTTATTCAATTATTTTATATTTTTTAAATAATTAGATGTAAGATAAAAAAATGGCAAATATTTAGATAATTTTATGGAATTTGTAAATTTTTTAGGGGCCTATTTTTTATAGTTTGCCTTAGACCCCTAAAATGTCACGACCAACCTTGGGTGAAACTTCATGGCTCTTTGCCTAGCTTTTTTTGCAATTTTATCTGCTTATTCGTTGAACATTCTAGAAATGTATTTGAAGGAAATAGATCCATATTAAACGGTCATTTGATTGATTTTCTTAATGATCGGTTGGATTTTCCAACTTGCAACTGACACCTACCTAATATTTTGAATTAGTCCGAAATTGTCTGAAAGGATAACTTAATTGTTATCAGAGAATCCTATGTATATCTATGCTGATTTGAGGACTTCAAAGACCTCTCATTCAAGAGCGGAGTTATAATTGATGGTGGTTTTTATCTTTTCAGTGATGCTCGTCCTTCTTTGTAACAATGAGATAATCATTCAAAACTCTTAACTTACTACCCGTTTTTTATTTTAAAATATTTTGTAAAATATATTTATTAGGTTGATCAATCTCGTTTCAAAATAGTGTTATGTCAGACATTAGAATCCCACAAGTCTTATCTCTAACGTTGATGCAACCTCAAAATGACGTGTTGCTCCATTGATTAAATCTCCGTTTTTTCCCAGATATTCATTAGTAAATTAATCCACAAAAGATCATTGTTAATTGTATCCAAGTTCTGGGAGGGAGTTGACGCATATGTGCTCCAATAGAAGGGGGTTGTTGTATGGAAACAACTTTTTTTTTTCAAACCATAATATATAGATAGGTAATATAGAGAAAGAGAGACTTCAACCAATGCCAGCGGCAATGGAGTCTAAAGAAATCAAAAGAGCTAATTGGGGAGGAGGACACACCCTCCAATCATCAAACATGTTGGCAAGAAACTTATGTTTGGTGACCGAATCAGCCACCCTATTAATCCGGCACGAAACAAGAAAAAAGAAAGGAGCACATAACTTAGAAGTACCATAAATGGATTTGTAAATATTACAACAATCAAACAAGGTGTTAGAAGAAGAAGAAATCACTGGCTTGATAATGGAAGAACAGTTATTCTCTATGATCACCGAGCCCAGAGCGAACTCTGTTGCCTTCACACATTCCCGAAGAACACCCAAAGCTTCAGCTTCATTAGCATGGTTAGCTTCAACAAACTTGGCATCATAGTCTATTATCTTACCAAAAGAATCCCTAATAATATAGACAATTGTACAATTATAATTAGTAGAAAATGAAGCATTTGTATTAATTTTGATACAATTGTAAAGGGGAGCTTCCCAATTACTAAGATTGTTTTTTATGCTATTAATGTGATTGTTAACTTAAAATGCAGTATCAGGAATAATTATATCACTTCTAGTATTAATAGAATTGTATTCGAACATGGAAACAGCCACATAAATCTAGGACTCAATATATGTATTCGAACATGAGATACCAATAGGGTCAGAGGACACCAAATTAACATTCAAATTATCAGTGTTAGAATTGTTATTTATAAAAAATTCATTTTTTTTTTCAAATCAATTTATCATGTCACATGGACAACAATCTCACCTGCATTAAACTGGCCTATGTAGACCTTGTCCCTTAATTATGAACTTAAATATTCTTTTAGTGCATTTTTATTTGTCTTTCTTTTTAAAATAAAATGTCCAATAATATTTATCTATTTTATATTATTTAAACATGTTTTTTTCTTATTTTTCTAATATCATCTCTAGTTAATTAGTTAAAAGTAATAGTGCATTAAATGATATTCTTCTTAATAAATAATGACAATACAGTAAAGAGGGAATGTATTTAATGTTTTTTTATTTTTATTTTTATGCCACAAAAAATAAGACAAATAAAAATGAACGGAGAAAGTAGTTGAGTTAGAACTAAAGTGGAATTTGAATTGGATTAGCAGATCAAATTGTTTTAATCGAGGAATAAGTAAAAAGAAGATACTCAACCATCTCTTTTTTAATGCTAACTTAATTTACCGATTGAGTTAAAAAATACTTATCTTTTTAAATTTATTGTTTCACGTTACCTTGGAATTTTTAGAAGCTTGTTATATAAAATTACAAATTTTTAAAGTTTTTTAAAAATATTTTTTAGATTATTACCTACGAGTTTTTTAAGACACCTTCCTATATATATATATGTTTTCATTTTCTATATTTATTTCCAACTCTACTAACTTTTTCTTCTTTTTCTTCTCTCTCTCTCTCTCTCTCTCTCTCTCTCTCTCTCTCTCTCTCTCTCTCTCTCTCTCTCTCTCTCTCTTCGTCAAACCCACCGAGACTCTCTCCCCGACGAGTGTCTACAGCAGCCATGGCAAACTTCAGATCCATCTGGTTCGCAGCTTGCTCGATCTAGAACCAGCTCGCAGCCATGAAAAACGAAGGGGATGCCAGAGTTTGAGCTCGTGAATCAGTGCGAGTTTGAGCTCGTGAAGCTGTTGCGAAATATGAACTTCCGTTAAGTGGAGAAGACGTGAAGCAGTGTCGCCGGAGATCCAGCCTCCGTTCATGTTGGTGGTGGAAAATGTCGTGAAGTAGCGCCGCATGAGATGCTTGGTTACGAGTGGCCAAGCCCCCATGTGAGATGCGGTTTTCCTGTGCGTGAGCTTAAGAAGCGGCGAAGAAGCGGTGGTGTTCTTGTGCGAAGAGAGAGGAGGTCAAGAAAAGGCGATGTGCCGCCTGAGAGCTCTAGCGATTGTATTTGTTTTTTTTTTTTGGTTCGTAAGATCTGGTTTCAGGATGTTTCTTTCCAATGTGTAAACAAGTTAGAATTAGTTTTTGTTTTCTTTTTCTTTTCCTTAGATGTTGAACGTGTAGAGTAGTTTGTTAGTTTTTCTTTTTAAATAGTTGTTAAGTTAGCTGTAAAAAATGTAATACTTTAGATTTTAAGAGAGTGGTTTTTTTATAGAGTACTCTATATTTTTTAAGAATACTCTATTTAATATTACTCTTTCTTTTTATTTAAATACTCACTGTTTTAATTCCGATACTCGTAGTTTTTTCCGTTACTCTATATTCTTTTCCGGACTTTATATTATTTTTTTTGATACTCCCTATTTTTTTGCGATAAATTATATATTTTCCGACACTTTGTTTTTTCTTGTGGTCGATGTCGGAGGTCAATGGGTGGTGGCAAGAGATAGACAGTGACACTCAACATTTTTTTTTTCTTTTTAAATATTTTTTGCATTATAAGAATATTTTAGTATTTAATTATTTTAAAAAAATTAAAAAAGTAAAATTTTCATTAATTACTATAAGCTAAATATCTAATCTCCAACCTCCTATATCTCATTCATTATATATTTTTTAGGAATCACATAGAAAGAGCTCGTGTATTTTGCAACTCAAAGATTTCATGTGGTTATTTTAGAATGTCATATATTATTTTATTATTTGTAGAAAGATTCTACAAAAAGACATGTCATAACAACAATAAGAAATAAGAATATTTCAAAAGGGATACATCTTGGTCCAAAAAAAAAAGGGATACATCTTTATATATTTGATTTACTAATCAATTGACAAAAGAAAAATAAAATTTTTTACTAATCAACATGAAATATTTTTAATCAAGCTGATGTATATAGTTGGACAAACGGCTACAATTAGAAGGTGTCTAGACCAAAAAAAAAAAAAAAAAAGGTGACTATATCGAATTTTGTCCGCTAGTTAGAATCTGAATAATTCTTTAGTCTGGATTCTTTAATTTGGACTTAGTGTTTGCTTATTGAAAAAGGAAAAAAAATGGTAGGCTAAGCTTAACTAAATTGATAGGCCATCTAATCATCTCATATCCTCAACTCATTGATAGATGCTTAATTAATATTTAGATTGATTTGATTATAATATCATATTACTCCGTACTTGTAATATCAGTTTGAGAGGGAAAATAATTACATTTTTGGAGTAAGATTGTAATTTACGGCACTAAAGGTCAATATATATCTTTAAACTAAAAAATGGTTGTTGTTATGATGTACACTTTTTTTTTTTTTTTTTTTTTCAGAAGAAACAGTAACATTATAAGCGTTTATACACTGATTTCAGAAAAATATAAAAATCATTCAACGACCCATTCTTCCATTTCGACGTATCAATGTTCCTTCTTGCACTTTTCGCTGCGAGATCTGTGACGTTATTAAACTTCCTATTAACGAAGTTGATCTTCCAATTAGGAAATTTCGTTAACCAGTTCTTCATTTCGGCAATGAAAGGTGAAACTTGCCATCGAAGACCTGCTTTCCTTGAAATACCTTGAATCAGTTCAAGGTTATCGGAGTAAAAGGAGGCACTCCGTAAGTTACAACTAGCGGCCCTTCTCATAGCAAGAAGGACTGCCCAACATTCCCCTTCAATAGAACTTCTAATAATAGCTCTTGATTCAATCCTATGGGTCACTTTACCTTCTTTATCAATAGCAATTGCCGCCATTCCAGCAGGTTCATATTCTTTTTTGAAGGAGGCATCACTCATGAAGATATATTCCGCATCATCTGATAGGATAGGGTTATTCTCGATCAACTCTTCTTCATTATTATCAGCTCTTTTTTCATTGATTCCTTTAGTGTTCTTCTTAGTAAACTCTCTATCCTTAAACATCTCATCCATTGTTGATTGAATTTTAAACAGGATATCTTTGACTACCCATGGTGATTTTTCATGAAATCCTTTCATCTTCGCCTTCCATATGTTCCAAAGAGTTAGTAACAGATAAGCTGTGACCTCATTTTGTTCCCAACCATTTTTTATATATTTTTTCCGTGTATTAATTAGCCAATCTCCCAAATCATATTTCTTCTCTTTATCAATAAGTAATTGCAGTCTTGATTTGGCCCAAATTTCCATACTAAGTGGACACTTAATAAAGAGGTGTTCTATATCTTCTTTACCCAAATCGCACCATTCGCACGTATCGTCCTTGATACACTTCCTTATTTTAAGATTCCTTTTAGTGGGTATGGCTCCATTGCATATTTTCCAGCCGAAGGCCCTGATCTTGTTCATAACATTTGAATTCCAAATGATTTCCCAAAGGTCATTATTTTCATGTTTGCCTTGAGAAGATGATTGACCTTCATTATGGATTTCCAAGTCGACCATTCTATGATATCCTGATTTCGTACTGTAGGTACCATCTTTTGAGAAGGGCCATATCATCTTATCATCTTCTTTGCTAATTAAACATGGTATCCTGCAAATATCACTTACTATATTCGGTGGAAATAACTGTCTAAGAAGTTCCATATTCCAGTTCGTCATGTCCTCGTTCAAAAGTTGTGCTACATATTCCACTTTGCATCCGGCCGGTTTCTCTAGAGATATTCTATTATTGATCCATTTATGATCCCATATGTTGATATTCAAGCCATTTCCAATCCTCCAAATTGAGTGTTGTTTTATAAATTGAATTCCTTTATATATACTAGCCCAGCTCCATGATCTCTTGTTAGATAATTTTGTGTTAAAGAAGCTATCAAACGGAGAGTATATACCTTTAAGGACCTTAGCTACTAAAGAGTTAGGATTGTCCATTATTCTCCATGCTTGTTTGGCTAAAAGTGCTAGATTCATCTTTTGGAGATCTCTAAATCCAATTCCTCCAATCTTTTTCGCTCTCGCAATCCTTTTCCATTTTACCCAGTGTATTCTCTTCTTATTGCTTGTGTCCCACCAAAAGTTTGCTATAATTCCTGATAACTTTTTACATAATGATTTGGGGAATTCAAATATGGACATCGCATAGTTTGGTATTGCTTGCAGCACAGCTTTGATAAGAATTTCCTTACCTCCATCCGACAGTAGGTTAGCAAAATAATTCGAAGACTTGCTTAAAAGCTTATCCTTAATGTAATTTAAATTTTCCGATTTTGCCCTTTTAAGCGAGAAAGGTATTCCCAAAAACTTTCCAAATGAGGATGTTCTTGTAACATTTAGGTTTCTTGCTACCTCTTCACATATGCTTTCAGGTGTTCCTCTGCTGAATAGAATAGATGATTTTTGAAAATTAATCCTTTGTCCCGAAGCTTGACAGAAAAGATTTATAGTATCTTTGAAGGTTTCAATCTCCTTATTATCAATATTAACGAAGAAAAGAGCGTCATCTGCGAATAACAAATGCGTAAGACTTGGACAATTTCTAGTGATTTTAATACCTTTTATGTATCCTCTCCGACATTGATAGTTAATAAGTCCAATAAGGCTTTCAGTGAGGATCGAAAAAAGGAGAGGAGATAACGGATCGCCTTGATATGCAAATTTTGAAAGAAAAAAAACTTTGATATGCAACTTAGGGCCCGTCTGAAAGTGTTTATTTTAGACTAAAAAAGCGTTTTTAGAATAAAATTTAAAATTTAAAAAAATTATTAAAAATAATTTTAAAATCTAAAATTATTTTAAGAGCCCGTTTGGGATTGATTATTTTGGAGCTAAAAGCGTTTTTTGATTAAAATTAAATTATTTGTAAAAAATATTAAAAAATATTTTGACATCTAAAATCACTTTAAGTGATTATTTTAATAATCACTAATCTAGTGCTTTTCCTAAAAGTGATTTTAAGAGTCTAAAATATTGCTATGGATATAAAATCACTTTAAGTGATTATTTTAAAAAGCAATCCCAAACGGGCACTAAGTGCTTATCATAAAAGTGCTTTTCAAAGTCAAAAAAACTCTTAAAATGCTAAAAGCACTTTTAAGTGCTTCTCCAAAAAAACACTTCCAAACGGGCACTTATACTTATTATATATCATATAATTCTATAACAAAATTTAAGATAAAGATTAGGATTCATATTTAATTCTTTAAGCCAAATAATATGAATTTTGTAATATCGTTAAAAAGATATTTTCAAATACACAATTATCATGTCTTACCATTAATATGTTTTTGATTTTTTTTGAAATATGATCATGTTATTAAAAAAAAACTCTATAACCAAAATATATATAAATCAAATAATTTAAAAACCATAATACTTAAAAGACCAAAATGCTTATAAACAAGGTCGGGTTTTGGGAAGCGTGGGTGAGTTGCAACCAAATCCACCGTCCCCCTTCTTATCCAGTTCCGAGATGCAGAGTGATATCAGCCGGTTTTTATAAGAAAAAAAATGTTAGATAAAAGTACATTAACCCTCTCGGCTTAAATATTAGTCTACTCATACAAAATACGATAATATATCTAAGCCTTTCAAACTTACAAAAGATCTTTTGCAGGACGGATCCAGGGAGGTGGGGTGGACGGTCGCCCCTTCCCTATATCAAATTTTGTATTCGTCTCTTGATGTAAAAACCTTTACACGGAATTTTAAAGAATTGTTAAGATTAAGATTTACTAGAATAAACAGAACAAATGTCGGATAAGTAAAGAGCACAAGCATTTATCATGGTTGAACTCCAATAAGTATACCTTGTTCACTAGAAATTTCAGATTACAATATCACGTTCAAACCATGCACCTCACTCAATTTACAGCTTACACAAAGCTAACCACAAATCTCACTAGTCTACTAGATACGATGAAAGCTATACGTAATGAGTAGAGGAGATTTTTACTATTACAAAAAATTTACTCACTATATCAGTGAATCTATTATATCTAGAACAAATATAGCAGAAACCAAAGGTTTTAAGATAATCAAGGAATAGAAAGTACTAACATGATAGTAAAGAACTTCAAAGCAAGTCGGCTTTTAAATCACTAGTTTTGTAAAACACTCGCAAGATTTTGGAAACCCTAAGTCTCCAAGATATCAATTTTTTACAAGAAAATAGGTGGATTCTAATTTTCAAATGTAAATCCAAAATAATCAGAAAAAGTAATTACCCCAAGATACTTTAAAGATCTATTGATACCATGCAAGAAAACCAACTATTTTAAAAACTTTTACACGGATAATAAAGAGATAGATAGAATATGGTTTATTAGACCATATAAAACAAATGCGGAAAAGTAAATACTCCCTCCGTTCCATTGAAATTGTCCACTTACTAAAAATAATGTTCCAAATATATTGTCCACTTAGGAATTCAAGACACTTTTTTTCTACCTTTTCCACTATTACCCTTATCAAAATATTGAATTTTATATTTCCAATACACATTTAAAATATCAATATACTTTATTAGGGGTATTTTAGTAATGGTGTATGCATTTATTATATTTCTTAATATATGTGAAAAGCTAAGTGGACAAATTAAGTGGAACGGAGGGAGTAACACAAATACTTATCGTAGGCAAAAAATGATCTACATCCACATTGAGCTTCGATGAAAGTAGTTCGTTCACTAAAAACTTCAGATTATATATTACAATATCACGTTCGAACCATGCACCTCACTCAATTTACAAATTACACAAAGCTAACCACAAATCTCAATAGTCTACTAACGCTGAAAGTTATAAGTAATGAATCATGGAGATTCTTACTATTATAAGAGATTCACTCGCTATATCAATTAATCTATTTTATCTAGAGTGAATATAGTGGATACCAAAGGTTTCAAAGGGTTTCGAAAGAGAATTTGGAGAGAGTGAGAGTTGGAATGAATAATATTGAATCAACAAAAGATATTATTTATGTGAGATATTATCGAAAATTAATGGGACTCGTTGATCAAGCGTCCAAAGTAAGGCACTTGTCTAAGCGCCTCACTAAAACAACACTGTTCTGTTACGGAGTCCAACAATGTGTCAAACCTTTTTTTTATCACAATTTTTTAACAACACTTCAAATTATTTAACATACACATATACATATAGTATATTATTTCTAACTTTATTTTTTGTCAAACTATTTCCAACATTTCTATTTATTTTGATTATTCTAACTTTTATGCATCATTTTGAGAGTAATTCTTTTTTTTTTTATCTTAAAAAGTTTCATTTCATCAAAATAGAGCAATTTCTTTGATTCAACTTTTCTGCTATTTGCAGGCTAGATAGAACCAAGGACTCAAAACCAATTTTTTTTTTTTGTTACGGAAGAGGTCAAAAGACCCTGAAGAGGCATCTCTTCAAAAAAACAAATTTGTTATCTATCACTACTCTAGGTGTTGCCCAGCCGTAGCGATCACGTGTAACATAATACCAAAGCCCATCAGGAGGATCCTCATAGACGGTTGGACCCTCATTATTTCGTAACTCGAACTTAGCCATCCAATCAGCGCATGCATTCGCTTCACGGAAACTCCAACTTATCTCAAAATTAGCGTTTGAGGCTAAAATAGCCTGGCATTCACGAATCATACCAATCGAACTTTCCCTTGAGTTCATGTCGCCCTTCACTAGCGCACACAACTCACTCGAGTCAGTTTCAACGATAAGATTAGTTTCTCCTCGCCCCACGGCCAACTGTAACCCAAAACGAAGCGCCTGGAGTTCCGCCTCGAAAGGTGAACTGGCGGAACAACCACCTGCAAAACCACCCAGGTACTCACCCTTCCCATTACGAAATAGACCACCAATACCCGCATAATTTCTACTCCCATCGAACGAACCATCGATGTTAAGCTTCGCTCCTATACCCGGCTTAGCCCATTTAACAAGGACACTACGCGACGAACTAATCAAACCTCCATCCCTTTCAATCCCCCATGCTCGCACATAGTCCCTAGCCGCGTTCCTCGTCACCGCCTTCAACTCAGAAATAGACTTAACTCTCGCGCTACCATCGAAGACTCTTGCATTTCTGGTTGTCCAAATTGTCCAAACAAAAGCCGCTACCCACGTACAACGCTCAATGCCATTGATAACCGCTTTCCCGGACAACATACGAGTCCACCACCCATCTCTATCCAGGTTCAGGCAGCTCGGAAACACCCCAACAGGAGCTGTCGGATGGTCTTCACTGTTAGAGTTCGCGTGACCAGTAGCAGCAGTCCCCTGTTGCTGAATTTCTGCTCGGACAGCAGCTCTAAAATCCGCCTGCAATTGTCCCTGCCGCTGAAGTCCAGAACCATCCAACTCTGCTCCAAGACTTCTCTCACCATGATCATTGCCGAGACCAGAAGCTGCTGATGTACTAAGTTCAAAATTTTGCTGAATTTGCACATTGGTCCCTGTACAGAATTCCACCAATTCTTTATACTTCGAACATTTTTGGAATAGATGACTTGTCGTTTCCGATTCTAACCCACACCCTGGACAACTCGGATCAGCCACAACACCTCTCGCAACCAAATTTTGCCTAGTCGGAAGCCTATCCCAAAGTATTCGCCACAACAGCACTTTAATTTTCTGGGGACATTTGAGCTTCCAAACAAGATCCCACTTAAAACCCGTATCATTATCCGCCCTATTAATTTCTTTATAGGCCGAACGAACAGAGAATATCCCAGATGGTTCAAGCTTCCATTTATACCGATTCACCCCACCATTCACTTCCTCGCTCACGCCTCTACGAAGCACTTCACAACCAACAAGGTTATTGCGACACATCCTCGAATCCGATAACTTCCCTGCCCTATTCAAAATGCCTTGACTAAAGTACTTCTGTTTAAGTGTCATGACCCACAAGGCCGAATCCCTCATTAACACCTTCCAACCTAGCTTAGCCAATAACGCTACATTATACTTGCGTGCTTTACGTAACCCCAACCCTCCATATTTCTTAGGCCGACACAACTTGTCCCACGCTAGCCAATGTATTTTCCGCCCCTCCTCTGAAGAACCCCATATAAATTCTCTAATGATTCTATCAATCTCCTCACAAACATACACGGGAAACTTCATCGTTTGCATCATATACGTAGGGATAGCTGACAGAACTGATTGTGCCAAAGTAATTCTCCCTGCCATAGATAGATTCTGACTCTTCCAATTAGGTAACTTGCACCTCATATTGCTTGTAACTCTCCGAAAGAAACCCCTTGACAGCCGTTGTGATCTAATCGGAGTCCCAAGGTAAACACCCAGCGACTCGCTAAGCGTAAAGCCACTCCGACTCGCAAGCTCCAAAGCAGTACTGTTCTCCACGTTCCTCGAAAAATAAATCAGAGATTTTTCCGCGCTCACGGTCTGACCCGCCTCGTCACAAAACACCCTGAGCACCTCCTTAATCAGGTCAACCTGCTGACTATTTGCTTTCGCAAAGAGCAATAAATCGTCTGCAAAGAACACATGAGAAATCGCGGGACCTTGGCGATGGAGGCGAATGGGTAACCATTCCCCCCCTTCGAAAAGTCCCTGAATAAGAATAGATAACCGCTCAATACAAAGAACAAAAAGGTAAGGGGACAGAGGGTCTCCCCGCCGTATGCCCCTTTGAGGGGTGAACTCCTCAAGCATCCATAATGACACGTACCCAACTATCCGGAAAACCAAAGAACGAAATGGTGTCCTCGATAAATCTCCAACTGAGCTTATCATAAGCTTTAGCAAGGTCTATCTTAAGCGCCATAAATCCCACCTTCGCCGTCAACTTCTGCATTCTATGGTCTATCTCTTGTACTAAGACGATGTTATCAATAGTTGACCTACCCGGAAGAAAACTACTTTGACTAGACCCAATCTTATCAGCTAATAATGGACGGACCCGATTTACCATCGCCTTCATAACAAACTTAACTGGTACATTAATGAGACTAATAGGACGTAACTGACCAAGTAATTCCACATCCAACACTTTCGGTATAAGATGAACCAGAGTCCCGTTTAACCTACCCGAAATACCCCCTCCTCGAATCGAATCTCTAACCATTCGGCAAATATCTTGACCTATAACATCCCAACACTTCTGATAAAAGGCAGCAGCAATACCATCCGGGCCGGCCGCTTTATTAGGGCCCGGTTGAAAAACCGCGATCTTTATTTCCTCGTCTGTAAATTCCTCATCAAGAAGTCTTCTCTCGTCCGCTTCCAATCTCGCCCCCTGAGGCAACGCGAAGGGACCTATAAATTTGCTAATGTCCGAATATAGCTCCACGAAATAATTACGCACCATTGCCCCCAAGTCAGCCTCATCCTCAACCCATTCCCCCTCCGAATTACGCAACCTCCGGATCTTGTTCGTCCTCCTCTTCTTCATAGTTGCTAAATGATAATATCTCGTATTCTTATCCCTCGAATGAATCCACTTCTCTTTCGATCTTAGAAACCACATTTGTTCCTCTGCCTCAAGCACACTCAAGTATTCACCCCTCAGCCTCTTACCTAGTCTAAACAAATACGGATTATAGCACCTTTGGAGCGAAATTTGAATTCCCTTAAGTCTTGCCAGCAACACTCTCTTCTTTTTATTAATATCTCCGAACACTTCTTTCTTCCAAACTACCAAATGATCCTTAATATTGGAGAGGCGGTCCCCCAACTCAACACTAGAATCTCCCCAATGGTCTCGAATCGATGTTTTAAAATCCTTGTGAAGGCACCACGCGGATTCAAAACGGAATCTAGCAGGAGGTCGCTGGAACCCCTCACACAGTCTAATAAGAATCGGAGCATGATCTGAATGTCGACGGTCTAAATGTGTAACTCGTACTGACGGAAAGAGTTCTAGAAATCTAGAATTACCATAAGCTCTATCCAGCCTTCTAAGAATTTTCTGACCAGTGTTCCACGAATCACACCACGTAAATCTCGGTCCCTCGAAACCCAAATCAGTCAAATCACAACTATCCCTCCAAGCCTCGAACTTAACCATTCTGTTAGTGACCCCAAGTACTCCACCCTGCTTGTCCTCCTCAAGGCCAACCTGATTGAAATCCCCCGCCACTAACCATGGTTCAACAACTCTACTAAACGCCTGATGAAGTGCATCCCATAACGGTTCCCTATCTTTATCTCTAGGCCGCGCATAAACCGCTGAAAAGCACCAAGGATCGCAATTATCTCTAGAAACCTCAACATTAATTACTTGCTTCCCGGCTGATAAAACTCGAACCCCTATTTCCGAATCATCCCAAAGAAGCCATATTCCACCCTTGAAATTTTCCGCCTCCACTCTAACTGAGTTAACCTTCCCCAAACTACGGATTATATCATCTGCCTTGCCACCACTAACCCGCGGTTCCACGATCACCGTTAGCCAAACTTGATGAATACGGATCATTTCCCGAACCACTCTCTGAAAATTAGATTGCGCGGCTCCATGACAATTCCAAACTAAAATATTAGGAGAAGGTGAGAGACCATCCCAACTCCCCGAAATAATATTACCTGTATTCATAAGGAAACAAACAAATCTAATTAGTAACCAAAAAAATTAATTTAATACCTGAGCTTCCGTGTCCGCCGCTACCGGAAGCAAACCCATCATATTGTCACCGTCCTCGTCTTCCAACTGTGTTTCCGGTACAGACGAGAGATTGCAATCGCCCGGATCCAAATCCACATTCATGTCAGGCCCGTTATCTTCTTTGAAGCCACTGTCCCCAAACTCAGGAGGGAGCTCACAATCTCCCTTACTTCCTGAACCAGCAACAGAGCCCCTTTCAAGAGTAACCCAACTTCTTTCCATAGGCCCTGGAGTTTTGGAATTTGCAGCCAAGGCCCCTGGATTTATAGAACTTTTTTTAGTTTTTTCTTGCTCACTTCCTCCTGCCGCAACAGGTCCCAAATCTGCTCCCTTCCCCTCTTTTTTATTTTTTCCTACAGTACTCTTATTCCCTTCATTTCGCTCAACAACTACTACCTCAGTACACCCAACACCTACACCAAAATTGCTCATCTCATCCGCACCAGTACTAACTTCTACACCCTCAGCAGCCTCTTCAGTATTACGAATAATTAAGGCTCCACCAGCTACTGATCTTATCTCCTTAGGCCTTGAGTCCACCGCCACCTTCTTGCCCTTAATACCATCATTCGCCCCCTCCAAAACCACACCTGTACCCGGTGTATACTCGCCCAAAACCGCAGCTAACCTCTCAACATCAGGCGCTAAATTGAGCTGCTTGTGTACCTCGAAGTCAGGTGCTACCACCACCTTGTGACCTCCTCCCGACCTGTTCTTACCACGATTCAAATTCCCTCCTTTATTACCTTTATTCGCCCCACCAATAAGACTAGTAGAGGACCTGCTCGAGTCACCCTTCGTGACATTCACCCCAGCTGTAAATTCCATACCTTCTTCAGTAAATAACGCGCTATACCTCGAAACCAAGTCTCTACTCAACACACCCTTATTCCCATTCACATTATTCTTAATATTATTTCTACCATTAACGCGACCATTCCGCTTCACGGTCATCCAATCCCCATACGTAGGCTCAACTATAATTACCTCATTCAGTGTTTTTCCCGGAGTCCCCGCATTACTAGCATCAGACACGCTAACAATCTCCGTATCACCAGCAATCACGTTACATTTCTCCTTTTGATGCCCAAACTTACCACACTCAAAACAATTTAGATGTAATCCCTCATACTCTACTCTACACACCTCTCCGCCTATATGAATCTTAGGCGTAAGTGGTTTGCTCAAGTCTAATTCAACAGCAAGCCTCGCGTAATTTCCTTTCTTCCTAGCTTTAGTCAAAGGGTCAATACGAATAGTTCTACCCACTTGATTACCCATCTTCCGAAGAATCCTGGCCGTATAATTATGCATTCCAACATTCGAGATTCTTACCCAAGCCGTAGTGGTAGTAATTGACTCGTCTTGAGGCCTAAATTCCGGTGTCCATTCTCTAACAATTAAATAATGGTCAAATATCATCCACGGACCGCCGGCTAGCGCAAATTCACAATCACCCTTGTTATCAAATTTCACCATAAAGTAACCATGACCCACATCTACCATTTCCATCAGGCCCTTAGGATTCCAAATTTGTTTAAGCTTCGAGGACAAATACCCAAAACTCACCTTGTAACCCAGGAGCCTCACGACCACGGTATTATTCCACAATTTTATACCCTCTAAAATTTCTTCTCTCGTTCTAATCACTTGAGTGAATTCACAATTAGGCACAATTACATCATCTTTAATAAAATCAAAGAATTTCGCATCTAGCCCATTAACATTATTTAAATTACTTTCTTCCTCATCTATTATTTCTGGAATAACATGATTATTACCCATAAGAGCAGAATGCCAACCTGAAACTTTTTTCGGCGGATTGAATTGATTTGTACGTTGCACCCCCACCTCCGAATTAAGTTTTCCATCACCAATCGGCTCCCCCAATTCCTCTATAGGACGGGCTTTTTTATTGAATCGCATAACGTTCCTATCCAGCGGCGGAAAAGCATTACCCCTTCTCGCCGGCAGATCTTCTTGCATAATTGTATCCTTAGGGTCCGCACCATCAGGTGGTGGCGGCTCCAATGGTCCCATCTTGTCCGGAGGAGCCTCCGGTGTTGGATCAAAGGGAGAAGCTATCTTGGCTGATAACGGCTAGTTTTTTAGAGAGAGAACTTTTGAGAGCTTTTTTTAAAACCAAATTTTAAAACATAGCCAATATATATTTTTACATAAATGTTCTTCTCTTTTTTACCCAAAAAAGTACAATATTTTCCGTTTTTATAGCTAATCCAACTAAGGCGTAAATGGGTAATTAGCAGCATTTAACATGAGAGACAATGGATAAGATTGGTTAATAAACAATGTGAAGATGGAAGAGTACATTGGATAAGGGGACAAAAATAATAAATAAATAAATAAATAAATAAGTAAATAACAAAATAAGTTTTGGGGACAAAAAGTACTCATATATGTAATGATGAGTCACGTAGCACTTGGAACATATCCAAATGGTGCTGCTTAAATCTCGATTTAAAAAAATGGTTCTCCTTAATCTACTCAAATTAAGGGCCCACCATGCCCAAGAACATCAATTGATTGACGACTAGTTAGGGTTTAGGAGATGTACTCTGTCAGCATCACACTACTGTGACGTGACCACGCTTTTACCTAATTTGGGCCCCGCTATCTAGGCCCATAAGTCGATCGTATTTCACGTGGACCCAACCAACATGATGTAATTTGGGCCCCTCCCACTCCCTCGAATCTTCTCTAAATTGGAATCTTGTGGCTGCATACACACTTTTTCTCATGGCGGGCTAAACTGGATCAGTGAATTACTTAGAGTACTTTTGACGCCTAAAATTCAAAAAAAAAAAAAATTTTAAGGACTCAGTTTTCTTTAAGGGCTTAACTAAATTTTTTGGCTGGTTACGTTTAAGGAGGTTCGCACCCGCTGTTTTTTGATTTTTTGGGGTAGATCCTCCTATTTTATTTTTTAGGGGTACACGCCCACCGTTTTTTAAGTTAAGTCCATTTTTTAGTTAAGTCCTTTAAGTCCATATTGTCCAAAATAACGGGCTAGTCCAAAACAGGGGGATATTTCCCACTAATTTTTCATTTTACCCCCTAAAATTACCACCTTACCCCCTCTAAACCACCACATTACCCCCTAAAATACCATGTTTGCCCCCCAAATAACATCCTAACCCCTTAATCTCCTCTAATTACCCCCTAAAATATCAAAACAAGGGGTATATACCCCTGATTATCTGATTCTGCCAAAAGCCACCCCTGAAAAAAAAAAAGGAAAACACAGATCTGATGAGTGGGGTTGTTGCTCGTCGTGGTCGTGGTGGGGATTCGTGGGGATCTCGATCTGTAGTTGGTGGTGGGGCTCGGAGTGAAGAGAATGATGGTGGTGGTGGTGGGGATCGGAGTGAAGACCAGCAGGTGGTGGTGGGGGTTGCTGGTGGGTGGGGTGTTGCTGGTGGGGTAAAAACACAGGAAGGGGGCGGCGAGGGTGGTCCTCGAGGATGGTGGTGGTGGTGGACCTCGAACTGGCGGCTAGGGCTTGGTGGTGGTGTTGGTGGACCTCGAGGGGGCGGCGAAGGCTTGGTGTTGGTGGCTCGTCTTGGTGGTGCTCGAAATCACAGCAGCAGCACTGGATCTCGACGGCAGCAGTGGTGGCTCGTCGTGGTGCAGCAGGTTGAATCGGCTCTGGAAGCAGATCTGGTGCATCTGTTGGTTTTCCCGTCGAGAAAGGCGATGGTGGTGGTGGATCTCGAGATGGTGGTGGGGCGCCATCAACGCAGAGGCGATGCTGGAGAAGGAGCAGCAAGGTGGTGGGGCTGGAGAGGAGAAGAAGGGTGGTGGTGGTGGTGGTGGTGGCGCCGTCGTGGTTGCAGAAGCTGGCTTCGATGGTGGTGGTGGTTCGAAGCAGCGGCGGGAATGGGTGAGGAGGAGAGGGTTTTGGTCGAGAATGAAAGGTGAGGGGGAGGGGGATTAGGTTTTCTGTCGAGAAAGAAGGGGGAGGGGGTGGGTTTTATGTATTTCTTTAGTTGGTTTTCAATTGGACTGGTTTGGATCCAATTGGGGCCCTAGTTTATAAAACACTAGTAGTGTTAGGCCCTAAAACATAGTTTACCCAATTACTTATCAACCCTTCTAATATGTCTAAGATAATATTATATCAAATCCTAGATGGTTTTTAATAAAAAAAATTGTTAAGTGGGAGTCCACTTTTAGACTCGGTGTCACTGATACAATTCGAGTCTGTACCGTCTAGAAGGATAACCAAGGCTCTGACCAGTTAAGTTAACTTAACCGCAACTGGTTGATGGTTATTAATAATTGAATACTTGATAATCAAATTTACTTATTTGCGTAACATAAAAATTTAAATAGATCGAGTTCAGAAAATAAATTAAGAAATTTGAACAAGATAATTAAATTTGTTTATTTTACTTTTCAAATTAATTTGAAAACGTTTTTATTTCTAGTCGAACTCTTATTCAAGAACTTGCCTCAGCTATGAAATAAAACTTGCATCATTATATGAACGATTACTCATTCTGTTCGATGACTTCTTCTTCTCTAATTAACTAATCTTTCACCATTTTCAACCTTCACATGACTTCCAAAGGTTTTTTTTTTCACGATCATGATCCAATGCCCTCTATTTTTTTTTGTTTTTTTAATGTTCGCTTTCACAAATAAGTGGGTACTTGTTCTTTACTCACACATGCAACACCCATTTTAGAACTTCCTCTACTCTCACCAAGTAAAGGGCTCCTATAATGCCTTTAATACGATTTTTAGAAGACTTTTTACACACAATGCAGTTAGCTTAATGTTTCTTCTTCATTCCACTAAAGTGGTAGCTTCCTTTTACTCTTTTTATCTTACTTCTGGAACGAATATATGACACATGCAGGTGGTCTTTTGGATTTTCTTACATTGCTTACGGTAATTGTCTTCATTTGACGGCGTTGCCAGACGTGGCCTTATGCACAGACTTCTTTTTGCTGGGAGAATTTCTTGGAGAGATTTATTCCTTCTACATCAAAGCAACACTTTGCCTTTTCTCAAGTTTGTTCAGCTTTGATATATCCCTTTTTGTGATAAATATATACACTTAGGAGACATTATTTTAAGTAGAAATTAAACTTAGTAGATAGACTTTTGAGCATATTTTGTTATATTACACTTTTTTTTCTTCAGAATTATGATATTGTTACTTTTAGAGCTTTTATGCGTTAATTTGTGTGTTTAGTATGAAGTTCTTAGGTACATAGATGCTAAAAGGTGCCAATATGAGAGAATAAGTGAACTTTGAAGTCCAATAGCAAAAGGAAATGTCAAAAGAGAGAAAGGAATCATTTTAGTGAAGAAGGGGGAGCATTCGAAACTAGAAAGTTGTCACTTCTAGGTCTCTCTGTTCAAACCTGGTGATTTAAATGGAAAAAGGTGCACCTCCGATTTAGCGAAATTTGAGAAGTATAATTAGGTGATTTGGACCTACGGTGCAAAAGTTACACTTGTTTTACTGAAGTATGTTCAACAGTTGCGGGACTTGTAAAATAGACTTGGGACCTAATTCATTTAATCAAGTCTAATAAGGGCTCAATCCATTTTTAAGCTCTATATAAGTCTTCCTAAGTCTCATCAATCAGTACCTTTCACATACGCTTAAGTTTATTCCATATTCCTGAAGGCCAGGTAAGGGAAAAAGTTGGAGAAACTCCTTTCTCCAACCAACAGCTCTGATCATTCCTTTAATCAGGTTTTATCTTTTATTTTTGTTTTTAGCATACATGTATGCAATTTATTTCTTTTCTATTTTTAATTCGAATATGGGCTAAACACTTTTATACTTGAGAGTCTATAATGGGTTAATCCCTAGTTTCATTTATTTAATAATTTCAAATTTGGGATTGTGTTTCAATTTAATTCAAGTTAGGTATTTCATATTAACTATTATTTCATACTTTTACTGTTTAGTTTGGCCAATTAGAAATAGGTATTAGTAATTAATCTATTCACTAGTGGCGTGAAAGAAACGCAATACCTGTTATGTCAAATATACGTAGCAAAAATAATACTAACTGCAATTCTAAAACCAATCTAGTTGCAATTTAAGAATTTAAAGAAAAGTGTTTCAGTTACATACCTTGAGGCTTTGTATGAGAATCTAATTGACTAACCCAACTTCAAAAACTTGAAGCCTCCACGCTTTGCACACCGAACTTTGATTTTTGCCTTCAGAATCAAATTCTGACTTGGAGACTAAGAGATTTTTTTTTATTTCTGTGTTCTGTTTTTCAAAAGAGAAAACTAATAAAATTTATTTTTGTGTAATGAAACTTCATTATCATATAATAAGTTTAGAGAGATATAAATGAAGAGTCGGAAAATGAAAAGTCATGGAACGTATAAAGAAAATTAATTATCCTAATAATCAGGTTCACTACGCGCTTGTGAAGTGGACTTGGACCTTTTACAATATACTTATGACTTGAACTAGCCCAGTGGTTAGTGATACCTTTTCCACTATTAGAGGTACATGGTTCGATCCACAAATTTGTCGTTTTTTCTTTTCTCTTTTGTCTTAGTTCGGTCTTATATTAGAATATTTATTTGTGCTAGCAAAACAATATAAGCAAGATCAATGCACTCGTTAGTGTGCGACTACGTGGGTTCATCGTTAAACCGGTAGTAGTTAACTTAATTAACTACTAATCGAGGTTGGCATCTAACAACACTCCCCAACGTCCGGATAACGTGAAGTAACTCTGTACAAAGAACCTAGTAAAGGATCATACATGTATTCCCTCTAACCGATCTAATCTCTTCTTGCATGTCTTTGAGAAGATCTACAAAGTCAGATTCTTCGGAAGAATCGGGATCTTCCAAAAGGTCAAAGTTCTCGGGGCTAGACTTGGTTGGTTCTTCTTCAATTTCTGGAACTTCCATGACAATTTCTGCAGCATGTGGTACTTCTTCTTCCCTTTCTGTTTCAAGTCAAATTCCTTACAAGCTTCAAACCCAACATTATCATCACCTCCTTCAACGGCCTTCAAGTCTCTTACTTCCACAATATTAGTCAAAACTTTCTTTAATTGGTCTACTTTTGTGCCTAAGATCTGAATTGTGGCCTCTTGTTCTCTGAACTTCTCATTATGTGTTGAATATTGTTTGTAATTGCATCTTTTAGTGATTTTATGCTTGACTTCTCCATTCTCATTAATTGTGATTGATGTCGTGTTTGTCGGTTCCCAACTGTTAGTGAATGACGTATCATTAAACCAGATCATTTCAGCATCATCTTTCAAGAAAATAGTATCTTCTTCCATTTCATGTCTTTCCTGATTGTCGAATTTTAAATTATTTTTGCTATGAGTTTGTTCATCTCCAAAAATAGTTTTAATAAGGACTTTTGTTTTATTGTTGATTTCTCATATATTCTATTCCTTTTTTTCAAATAGATCTTTCATCGTGCTTTCCATCTATTCCACAATATGCCATAGACCGTTGTAGTAACTACTTTATTGCACCATCCATTTTTAGTATAACTCTCAATAATCATATTAATCCAATCGCCAATCTTACTGTAAAAGTTATCACCGATCTTGCACTGCAGTTTAGAGTTAGACCAAACTCCCATACTAAGTGGGCATTTGATAAGAATATGTTCAATAGATTCAGTATCCTTTTCGCACAATTCACAAAGTTCTAAGTCGAGGCATTTTCTTCTCTTTAGATTAACCTTAGATGGTATAGCGTTATTATGTATTTTCCAAATAAAGTTCCTGATCTACAAAGGTACATTAGAATACCATATAAGATTCCACATTCTTCTATCATTGTTTTTCCCTTCTCTAGAAGAATGGATTTCCTTTTAAATTTCCTTCTGGACTAATCGATGATAACCAGATTTTGTAGAATATATTTTAGTCGTTTTTGTTGGGCCAGCTGAAGGATTGGATTTTTTTTTAATATCGACGATATCTCTACTTGTGCAGAATTTTCCAAGTAAGTTCAAAGTTCCAATTCGACATGTCACGATTGAAGCATTTCGCAATTTTAATAAGATTACAATTTTTTGGTATTTCCAGTTTATAACCCTTCTCAATCCAAACGTGGTCTCAGATGTTAACTTTGAGGTCGTTACCAATTTGCCAGATACATTCAATTTTCAAACAATTTAACCCTTTGAATATACTTCCCCAATTCCAAGAGTGTCTCGCTTTCAATTTGGAGTCCCACATGTCGCACTTGTGGTAGTAAATATCTTTTAAGATTTTTGCGACTAGTGAGTTCGGATTATTAATAATTCTCCAAGCTTGATTTCCAAGTAAGGCGAGGTTAATTTTGTGAAAGTCTATAAAGCCTATGCCTCCCATTCTTTTTGATTAATTTTTCTCCATGCGACCCAATAAAATCTTTTTTTTTCCTGAATTCCACCAAAAGTAAGCTACTAGGATGCTGGGCTTTTTACATAAGTTAATTAGAAATTCAAAAATAGACACCGCGTAGTTCGGTATAGCTTGCATTACCCCTTTAATGAGAATTTATTTTTCTCCATCCGAAAGAACTTTTGCGACCCAACTAGCTGATTTATTGATTAATCTATCTTTGATATATGATAAATTATCGATTTTAGATATTTTGAGAGTCATTGCGATACCTAAATATTTACCCATATAGTTTGTGGCTTCGTTGTTTAAATCTTCTGAAACCTTCTTCACTTTGTCTCCTGGAGTACCATTACAGAACATGATTGATGACTTATTAAAACAAATCTTCTGTCCGGAAGCTTGACAATATTTAGAAATAACTATTTTAAAAAGTTCAATTTCCTTATCATTGACTTCAAGGAAAAAATGCATCATCCGCAAACAGTAGGTGTGTGAGTCTTGGGGCTGCTCTCGCAAGAGAAATTCATTTCATGTTACCTTCGCGATACTCGAAATTAATTAATCCGAGAATACCTTCGATTAACATTTCAAAGAGAAGAGGAGAAAGCGCATCGCCTTGCCTTAGTTCTTGTTTAGGTTTGAAACTTTTTAGTCTTTCACCATTAACCTTTATTTAATACGAAACGGATGAGATACAATTGAAGATAAGGTCCCTCCATTTTCCGCAAAAACTTATTCTTAAATATTATCCATGAGAAATTTCCCATTTACTTGATCATAGCTTTTAGCCATATCAATTTTGACTACTCCGTGATACTTTTTTGATTTTGTTTTAAGGAAAAACAACACTTCTTGAGCGATTAAAATATAATCTTGAATGCATATTCGTTTAATAAATGTTGATTGAGTAGGCGATATAAGATCATCCATAATAGGTTGTAGCCTCAGCGCCAAAAAATTTGCGATTATCTTATAACTGAAATTAATGCCAGAAATTGGGCTATAGTCAGTCATTGATTCTGAGTATTACCTTTAGGAATAAGTGTAATGAGAGAGTCGTTGATTTTATCTAATGGCGTATTATATGCGAAGAAATACGTTACCATTTTGAAAATGTCATCTTTAACGATCTCCCATAATTGTTGGTAAAAATTTCTGTGGAGGCTATCAGGGCCAGGTGTTTTGGAGTCCGACATAGAAAATACCGCATTTTAAATTTCTTTCATATCTAGCATCTAGTAAGAAGTTCATTCGTATGATCATCAACTTTATACGGAGTATGAATGGTGGTATCTTCAATATTGCATGTTGGATTACTTTTGAATAAATTTGTAAAATAATCTTGAATAATTCTCTTGATACGTTTCGGTTTGTCGTACCAGTCTCCGTTAGCATCCTTGATATTGGTTATTATGTTTATTCAAAATGTAGTTGTGGCAAATAAGTATTTAGTATTTTTATCCCCTTTTTTAATCTATATGCCCCGAGCTTTGTCGGCCTGGTGGTCCTTTGTGTGTTCTAAAATAAATGCAAAAGTAAAGAGAACCACAACCGCAAGTGTACGGTTGTCCCAAGTAGTATAAATGATAAAACAGATTCGTTCCAAGGACGGGATGGTTGACTACAATGCTTATCTATTAATGATTGAGTGCACTTATGAAAGTAAGTAAAAGATATATTGATTGTTTGTTTGTTTTTATTATTCTAAGTAATGAAAGACTAAATGGAAATGCAATTAAATACTAAAATACAAGTAAATAAATGTGAAACGCAAGTATGAGAAGGTAGTACTTGAGAGACGCAAGGGTTTTCCTAACTATCATTCATTTCATACATTGTTTAAGGGACAAATCGGTAAATTTGTATTGGTCGGGATTCTATATTCTCCTTACCCCCGTCAGGGTGGACTAAGGAGCAACTTTCAAGTGCTACAAACCCCGTCAGGGTGATTATAGTCCACTCTCAAGTGTTTAAGTGTAAATTACCCAATAGGCCATAGGTTTAATTAAGCTCGTCAGAGTCAAATAATTTCTAACCTACATTCATTAATTATTTCTGTACCTAAACCCCCCGTCAAGGTGATCCAATCGCCACTAATTGGAATAGCCTAGATACTAAGTCCTATCATTGGTTAATTATGTCAATAATAGTAATTAAAATGCAAATTAAAGAAAAATACGAATTACCCAATTTGATTTAAATAATAAATATCCCAAATCCAAATGTATAGAATGAAATCAAATTGGGATTAACCCATTATGCGTTCTCAAGCACTAATTATGTTTAGCTCATAATAATTGAAAAGACAAAAACTAAAGAAATAATTGGGTTCATAATGTTTTACAGAATAAAATAAAAGAACCTAATTATGGAGTTGAATTGGCTGAGAATCGGAGATATAGACAGTCTCCAGCTCTTGCTTCTTCTTTTCCTTGTTTCTGCTTCTTCTCTGGACGCTCTCTTCTAAGGATGTTTTTAATTTGAAGAATAAATTGAGAGGTGCTGAATAATGAGGTCAAAATCTCCTTTTATAAGGTTAAAAACTGATTAGGGCTTGGACCAGAAAATTTAACACTAATTAAATGTCCAAGCCCAATTTCTAAGCCCAAAATCCCGTAACTGCTGATACACCTTCACTAAAACGGATTTTCCCGATGCGTTATAACTCTGATTGACCTCATTCCAGTTGCTAAAGTTCCGTAACTCGATAAGGAATGATTTCTCTTCAAAGGTCAACAGCTAAATCATCGCTTAAGCACCTCGAAATCAGCAATCTATAGCCTGGAAAATGGATTTTCAGCTCTAAAAATAATATCTTCGGGATTTATCTTCGAGTTTTGACTCTATCTCTTGATCTTTGACTTTCTCCTCGGATTCCTCTTCTAGCTAACATCTAAAACCTGTAAAATCTTCACTAAAAATACCAATATTACGCGCAAAAGCTTAATAAATCAAAAATGCTAGAAATAAAAGAGGAAAATCATATTATTGCATAGTTAGTCCAAAAGTCTATCGAATTGATTGAATAAACACCAAAAATGATGTCTCCTAAGGGTCGAAAATAAGAACATTTAAGGAGACATCACGGCCGAGAAGGCTTCCTCCATTTTCCAGACATTATCAATTTCCTCTTTATTTTTTGTTTCTAAATCGTAATTTTCTTCATTGGATTCTCCATATTCTAATTTTTCAAGCATAATTTGATATTTGTTGATAAGTTTCTGTCTATTACGAAAAGTATCTCAGCTCCATCCAGATAAAGCAAGACATCTAGCGTCCCTTTTATTAATAAAATCCTGAATATTATTAATCCTTCAATTTTCATTCCATGCTTTTTGAACGATGACTCTACATTGTAAATCGTCAAGCCATCGTGATTCAAAGATAAAGTATCTCGAATTAACATTCATATTATTAGATCTTTTAAGAATAAGCGAAGAGTGATCTGATCCAATTGCTAGAGGGATTTTAATGATTGCTTTTGGAAATGAATTATACCATGAATCGAAAGCAAGAACCCTATCAAGTCTTTCTTTAACATTATCATCACCTTTACGTTTATTAGACCAGGTGAAATGGCATCCTTTCCCATGGATGTCAATAAATTTATTATTATTAATGAACTCGATAAAGAGAATCATCATTTCAAGATTGCGTGGAATTTTACCTTGTTTTTCCGATGTTCTGGAAATATCGCGGATCCGAGATATTGTTATTCCATTTGGTTATATTATCGAATATATTTTATCTATCATTAACGTTAGTTGGAGGATAAATGAAAATTAGATACCATGAAGCAAATTTAGGTTCTGAAACATTGCAAATAACATAAGATGAACAAGAAATAATGATTTCATTCTTTAAATGATCCTTCCATGCTAACATAATGCCCCCATACCTACATGATCTTTCTTCAAGGTTCAATGCGAATTTATTAGGAAAAAGATTTAAAAAACTACAAGAACTAAGATCATTACTCTTGATTGTTTATTCTGAAAGGCAGATGAAAGATAACTTGAACTTTGAATGGAGGTATTTGGTCATTTCCTCGTCGAGTGTGCCCTTACCCCTTGACAGTTCCAAATCATAAAATTATCCATTGAAATTGGCCGCTTTATAGACGGGTTGGCTGTTACCCTCGGAAAAGTTAAGGTCGTTGTTTTCCTTCATTGGAAAAGCCCGGGTACTCGCATCGTCCTCCGTATCGCTATCCAAATAATCATCACTTCATAAATGACCCTCGCACTCGGCCAGCTACAATGATAGTACCTCTTTTTTCCATTTCACTATCTACCACTTCATTTGGTCCACAAACTTTCAACCCCTCATTTTCAACAAATTGATTTTTGATTTCCCAAAATCTAGAATATAAACCATCCATGAAGCACTTCATATCATAAATTCTCCTTCCTATGTCGTTCACATCCTCCAAACACATTTTCTTCACTTTCGAGGAACCTTCTCCCCACGTCGGTGCCATCTTCCTCTTAAGGTTGGCTGGGCATGAAAATTTCTTAATATGTCCAAATACCCTCATCCTTCGTGTTTTATACGCCCTTTTATTTAAATCCATCTCTTGATGATTGCGATGGCTACTATGGATTGACCGTGGGTTGGAAAAATCTTCTCCAAAATCATCAAATGCCTCAAAACCAGCCCCCATCACGTTCTTGCAGATTGACGTTGACTTCCTTTTTTTGATTAGCTTGACTATGGATGTATTTAATGTCATTATTACCAGTATCCATTCACAAACCTTATTTACAAATGATCACCCCTCTCTATGTATCCTTACCATTCCACGTTTCAGATAATTGAGACATAAAATTCTTTGGTTGCTCAAAATCTCCATCTGTGATGAAATTCTTGTATATAGTGTCAATATCTGTTTCTCTAGAATTTAAGAATTTCGGAAATAGTATGATTATTCATGATGATATTATCCCCAACTGCACTTTGATTTAGAAGATTACTATGCTCCAAGCTCGATCATTCTCCATCTGCTTTCTCCGACTTTGAGTAAGAATAGTGTTATATTGGCACAACTTTATAAGACATAAACACTCCTTCCAACTTCCATTTTCGTTGAATAATTTTGTTTTCCATAGCTTATCTTGAACTTCACTCACAATCATTCTCAATATATTTTCATGCTTCTCTAGTTGATTGGTGAAGACTCCCTTGTTTCGTGTAGTCCAAATATGATAAATAAAATCTGAAAGCTAAGTATAAAATCTGTGTCTTTGAGTGAACAACTCTTGCTTCTTTTGATCACCCAATCTTTCGTATGCTTCAACTAGTAATATCATCTCCGTATCCATGTAATTTACAACATTCAACTCAAATTTTATAAGAAATTGTACACTCTACAAACATAGAACCCTAGTTTCATTTCCTTTTTCGTATAACACACACAAACTATCAACTTGCATTCCCTAACTATTTAACTTGTCTTTTGTTAGCAGCCTATTCAAGAATACTAGCCATGCATTAAATCTATGCTTGGGGATGGTACTTTTGTGCCATATAATTGTATAACATTCCACCTTATCTTTATCTCTTTCAAGATTATTTATGATGTCCTTACTTACTTTATTTTTTTGAAACCATACTTTTTGTCACTTATTTTGCATCTTTATGTATTTTTATTTATAAGGATATTTTAATATTTTAGTATTTATTATAGTCTTTTTTAAAAAAATTGACACATGTTTCTTATAACATAAATATATTTTACAGATCCCATAAGTCAATCATTCAGATAAAATTACTGATGAAAAAAATAGATCTAAAATATAGATAATATATTAATTAATATACAATTACCAACAAACTCGTATACAATTGTCTATGAACTGCTATATAAATAAACTTTTATTTAAATTTGAGCTCGTTTGTTTTCTTTTATTTATGTTAACAAACAAATCAGTTTATCTACAACCCTAATCGCATCCAATAAAGAATTGTTTGAAACTTCTTTTTTAAACTTGTAATTTTTTAAATGAATAAAAATACTTTCCAAAAAAATAAAATAATGCTTTGAAGGAATAAAAAATGGTTTAAAGTACATGTACTTTTCTCCTAAAAATAATTACAACTAGTAGTGGTACAAAGTGAAAGCAATTCCTAAGAAACACTCTCCCAAACAGCCATGCAAAATAATGAAAAATAGTGGAAGAAATGAATTGTATACTTACTAGAAAACCAAATTGTAAGGAGGTAAGATAAGCAGTTTTCCCGATGTTGGGGTCTAAAGCGTCACGGTCGGATAGACTACCGTGCAAGTTGTACCAAGAATATTGGGATATAATCAAAGTTGATATCCTAAGGATCCTGGAGAATTTCTTTGAAAACAATATGTCTCTAGAAAAAATTAACGATACAATCATTACGCTAGTGTAAAAAAAGAAGACGCAATAAAAGGCTAAAGATTTTAGGCCTATATCATGTATCAATTTTAGCTACAAAATTATAGCTGTAATCTTAGCGCTCATATTACATCCATTCATGAATTCTATCATCTCACCGACACAGTCAAATTTCATTATAGGGAAAAGTATTTAAGATAATAATCTTATCGCTCAAAAGATGGCTTTCTTTCTCAAAACTAAATAAAATCAAGGAAATACTACGCAGTGGTCAAATTAGATATGGAAAAAGCGTATGATAAAGTGAATTGGGATTTTCTTATCAAAATCCTTGAAAATTTTGGTAATCGTCAAAAAATTGAGGGATTGGATTATTAACTGTATCTCTTCGGTCTCATTCCAAATTGAAGTAAATGGCAACAGACTTCATTTACCCCTGGGCAAGGAATCTGACAAGGTGATCCTTTATCGCCCTTATTATTTTCCCTTTGTACTGAAGGACTCATTAGCCCCATTAATGAGAAATGTCGAGAAGGTAGTATAGGTGTCTCAATCACGAGAAAATGTCCGAGCCTTACTCATTTGCTTTTTGCAGATGATACACTCTTTTTCATTAACATTAGGACGGAAGAAATCGAGGCTTTAAAGAACACATTCGAAGATTCATCTGGACAGAAAGTTAATCTCTACAAATCTGGTGTTTGGTTTGGAAAATGAACCCCCGAGACGATTATGAGTGATGTAGTGGCCAACCTTGGAATCGAAAGATCCGGCTCTCTTGGAAAATATCAAGGAATTCCGTTGTCTTTAGAAAGAGCAAAAAATGAGAATCTCAACTACATCAAAGACAAACTGTTAGCGAAATCAGCAGCTGGGTGTCTTAGCTTTTATCTGAATGAGGAAAAGATGTGTTAATTAAAGTGGTTCTCTAAGCAATACCTAACTATGCGATGTCAATTTTTGAGTCCCAAAAAATCTTTGTAAAAACTCGCGAGTTGTGTTGCTAATTTCTGGTGGGATTCCCAACATAAGAAAAAAATTCATAGGGTTGCTTGGAAGAAGATGGCTAGATCAAAGCAAATCAAAGGAATTGGCTTCAAGATTTTCATAAATTGAACATCGCTCTACTAAGGAATCAAGTGTGGAGACTATTAATAAACTGGAGTAAAAAAGGTATTTAGCACCCAAACTCATCTTTGTGGAACGCAAAATTAAAGAATATAAGATCTTGGACTTGGACGAGTATCTTTCTCGGTCTCAAACTTCTTAAATAGAATTGCATATGGAAATTAGGAACGGTTTGACTACGAATATTTGGGATGATTGCTGGATTGAAAAATATATAAATTGGAATGAACGAAGGATTGTAAAATTGAAGTTGTAGCACAACTCTTTAGCAGAATTTTGACAGGATGGAATGTTGAACTTGTGAAGAAAATATGCCCCGCTAATCTATACAGTGATATTTTGTTAACTACGGTTCTTAACCTTGAAATGGAAGACCAAATTATATGGAACCATACTAATGATGGTAATTACTCTACAAAACCTGGGTACCGTACTCTAGTCAATGAAGAATGCGCTAAAGAGGGTCAGGGCTCAAACAATGGTGAAATGGATAATGGTGAAACTTGGAAGACGATTTGGAACTCTAATTTACCGTAAAAAATTAGCTTTTTTAATTGGAAAGTTTTTAACAGGGCTATACCAACAAAAAATAACTTGAAAAAAAGAAAGTGTGTTGATTCTAGAATTTGTGAATGGTGTTGAGTGATGAAACAATCGAACATCTTTTTCTCAAATTGCCCTTCAGTAGTTGGGTTTGTGTCACTTCAAATCTACAAAGCCAAATCGATAAAGATTACAAGGGTTCAATCAATGAATGGTTTGAAAATGTCATCGATTCAATAGTAAGTACTGGTCATGATAAAAAAAAAAGAATAGTGGTGAATATCTTTAGTATAATATGGTTTATTTGGAAGGCGGAAATGGAGGGTGTTTATGACAAAAAAAGATGGGACCCCCATGAAATAAACAAAAAATCGGAATCGCTCGTAAAAGAATGGTTCGACACAAAACCTAATGGAAGCTCGAAAAATGCACCACGAATGTATAGTCCTCAAGCTAATCCTGATAGCGATATCTCCAATGATGAAGTAGAACTTACTTGGTTTAATGATGTCTCGTTTACTAAAGATTGGAAACCAGCCGGGGTGGCATCGGTTGCGATTAATAAAGATGGCATTATTAAAAAGAAAAATTTAAAAGGGGAAGAGTTAATTCTATCAAGGAAGTAAAACGTGGGCCATCTTGTTTGTGATGATGGAAGCAGAGCGACTCAATCTTGTGAATAGTTTTTTCTATTCGGACAACCTTGAAATTATTTAAGAATTAAACTCGTCGAGGAATCTTTTGGAGAGTCCATCCAATCTTTTTTGAGATTAGGAAATGAAATGAATAAGGTTGCAGAATATGTAGCAAAATGCATTAGGCTAAACATTGACATCAATGAAAACGCTGAGGTTATCGATGGTTTCAACTTTCTGGAAAATCTTTGTAAAAATCAAGGGGTAGGGTAACACTTTTTGGTACTATTGTAATTTTGTTTCTTAAAAAAGTTCTTCAAATCAACAACAAACTTATGAATACTTCCTAAATCATTTACTAAAGCATAATCCTCATGTAAACAAGATTTTTCAATTTATTTTAGAACATAACAAAAGTAGAGAGATGATTAATGGAATTGTGAAATTATCCACTACAACGAATTCTAGTGTATTTGAAAAGGAAATAATAATATAATATGGATATTTCTGGGTCATTTATGTGGTGAATAATATGGGTAGAACAAAAGTAGAAAAACTGGTTCCTCAATCAAAAAAGAAGAAATAATTCATGAATAAACTAAACAAAAGTTTCCAATTATCCCAGCTTAATTGGACTAACTGAGAACAACATTTGAACAACTCCTGTTGTAAATCTCTCTCTCTATTCTCCAACAGTCAATCCAAATCCAAACTTGTAATCTTTCTTTACATGATCTATCTGCAAGGTATCATTACTCAACATGTTAATATTATATTCTCAATACCCAAAATACCCCCACTTATTAAATTGTAATATTTTGTTACCTCAGCAGAGAGAATAAAATTGAGACCCATATTTAATCGCTCTTCTAAGAAGCCAGCAACAACACCATTCGAATCAATCTTACCTCTAAGGCGACACTGTTAATAAACATAAAACAAAAAATCATTAAAAACAATAATAATTTATGTATTTCCCATAATAAATCAAAAGTTTATTTACCTGTCGTAGAATGTAATCATAACCAAAGCTTGCACTCACATCTCTAGACATGTAATTATACATAAAGTCTGATGCTAAAGAAACCTGTACAAGTAACAACATTTTGTCAATCTTATTTACTTTAAAATTTCACCTAAATATTATTTACCTTATCAGAAACTTTTTGAACATAACTCAGCGCAACCATTCCTGTGCTAGCAACTTGTCCAGTAGCAACCTAAAGGAAATTTATATTTTTTTATTTAAATATTAAATTTGGTTGAAATAAAATAATAAATAATGCATATATATACCATCTTATCTGTAATGTACCGAGCAGCATAACCAATACCAGATTTTCGATGTTGACCAGCCCAGAATACTTCACCACCCAAAGATAAATTTGGTGTCACACTCTACATATACAAATATACAAATTCAAATTAGTTAACTTTATCTACGTATCATGCTTAAGAAATAAAGAATTAAACTAAATTGTACCTGGATGTAATTAGCACCAAACAAAGCACCATTCCCTACTTGAAATTGTGACCTATAGTCTTTTCCCTGTTAATTCATTCAACACAATAGATAAAGTCACTAAAGATTCTTGTAAATTGGTATAAAAATGATTTACCTTATAATCAAAATTGACCATCCCATGAGACATATGGGGCTCATTTGTAAGCTGGGGAAGAAACAAATAGTAGCGAACATTAATAAATAATAAATAATATAGAAGCAAAATTACATGAAAAGAGTCTAAGAAAGTAAAATTACTTGAGCATTGGCTTTCAAAGCAAGATTTTCAGATAAATCACACTTCAATCTAGCATTAACACGTCCATCTGTCATTACTCTCCCAAAAAGCATACACTGTAAAATTCCATGATTAAATCGATTTGTTATATTTTAATTAAAATGTAAATAGATAGCAAGAAAACATACACTGGGGTCTAGAAAATTTGCACCAAATTCATAATGAGCAGTAGGGATTTTGATTGTTTCAGTTGACTGGGAAGGAACTTCAGTGGGTCCCATGAACACACTGGCCAAAACAAATCAATAAGATATTAGATAAATGCATACTTATCTAACAATTATGAGATCTAATAAGTATGTTTTGTGCAATTTATAAGAAGGTCAAAATAACCTGTGACTGAGTGAAAAACGCTGATTGAGTCCTTTGGTGAAATCAAAACGCATCCCCTCAAACAAATCAGGCTTCAAGGACACTGTTTATAAATATTAAGAAACAGATCAGTTTTTCACATTATGCAACATTCATATTACACTACATATGAAACCAAAAACTTGTCTAAATTTCAGGTAAAACATTAGGAACTTTAACTTATGTATATGCAAACCCTTTTACAAACTCTATTAAAGCTTTTTCTTTAAAATTTCAAATCCAACACTACCAGATTTCATCATTAGTCCTTGTGATATACGAATAGGCAAATATACCCTTGTGTTAAGGTAGACACATTATATACCCAGTAGTATTATAGGATGTTACAAAAATACCTCTCTGGATTATAGATGGATTGGTCTTGTATTAAGTCTCTTAACTTAAGTTTAATTTAATGGAAAACACCAGCAAAAAAAGAATCTTTTGTTACATTACAATATCACTAACACTTGTATCTTAATTCGAAAAACCGAAAACATTACATCATCTAATCAATTAACACAAATAACTGTGCAACCCAATGCAGGCACATCTAATGAGCACAGGCACATAAGTAACACATATATTAGCAGAGCTTGATTTGGAATACAGGCAATTCAAAAATTAGGGTTTCATATCGTACACACAAACTTAACAATTCAAAGTTATTATTGATTAAGCAACTAAGCATTACTTTATATGTAAATAATAATCACTATTTCGATAACAATTAAGCAATAGTTAATAAATAATAATCTCAGAGGAAGAATTAAGAAGCAAAGATCAAAAATACAAACTGAGAGCTTCGCGATGTATTTCTTCATAGGGGATGGGCAAAGGCAGGTCTAGGTAATTGACTATCTCCGGCTGGGTCGGAGTCGGCTTTGAATCGGCCGGTAAAGGTGTAGCTGTCGAAGGGGGAGGCACAAGAGTAGCCATTGCAGCTTCAGATGGTTAACTAAGAAGAAGAAGAAATAATGATTAGATGATTCTTCTTCTTTATGGAAGCGGCTATAAAAGATTAGAAGAGAAGAGAGAGAGCTCACAGTAGTGAAAGAGCATAGAGAAAAACCCTTTAGCTAACCCCTAAATACTGTGTTCGGATATACCCGGCCCGTTTCCTAATTTTTAACTTCTTATTCACGTTAGAAACTTTTTTTTTCAATTAGAAAGCATAATTCAGGAGTCATGTGTTTTTAGGTAATAAGTGCCTATTATCAAGAATATCCAAGCAAATTGAATTTGGTCCTATTTCCTTTTATTTTATCTATAGAAAATTTAACAGTTAAGCGGATAGACTTGCCAAGAAAACTAGGCACGAGGCCACAATTGATCATGGGACGTCAAGTTCTGTTTTTGAGTTAGTTGATAGCTTTAGGAGATCAAGGATAGGGTAGGATTTCATATCTATCATCTATAGTTTGTTTTGTTTTTCTCTTTTGGTGCCATTAGGCATCTTCACATGTCCAAAAGATGCTGAATTATGAATAAACGGTTGAATAGAACTTATTCGGTTAAGAGACGGTGATTCATTACGACATTAAATCAATAAGAAAAGTTCCTAACCAATTCATATCTTTATGTCTCTTTAACTGACATGTTTTATTAAGATTTCAAATGAGTAATGATATATGTCACCCTTTTTCATGTCACCCTTTTATCACCCTTCTATATATATGTTTTAATTTCCTTGAATAGAAGATAGAGAAAAATTAAATAGGATAGAGAAATCATTCATTGGTACATGTAGGCATACACGTAGGAGGTGATAAAAGGGTGACATGAAAAAAGATGACAAGTATCATTACTCATTTCAAATTAAGTCTGATTTATTTAGATACTGCATGTTAACATAATAAGTTATATTTAACTGTTTATTCAACATTTAAATGGTGTTTGTTTGCACTTAGTGAGATTTTAATCTGATTGATTAAGAAAGTGGATTAATAAGACTTCTTGTTTTTCTTAACCAATTCAGATCTGAATGACTCTTAACTGGTCTATTTCATTAGGATTTCAAACCAAGTCTAATTCATGTAGACACTGCCTTTTAACAAAATAAGCCATATTCAGTTGTTTATTTATCATTCAGTATTTATCAAATAAAAAATAAAATGACACCTTGGTATTTATCACTTAAAAAACAAACGACACATTTGAGATCATAATGAAACAGACCAATTACGATCTATTCAGCTCTAAATTGGTCAAAAAAATTGTCTTATTAATCCAGTGTCTTAATGAACCAAATTAAGATCTTATTAAGTGCAACAAACACCCTTATATTTTAAGACCAGCCTTATGTTATACTAATAGCTTGAGAAGTAAAAATCGTTGGATAATAAATTTCATTTTACATATTTTTTGGTAATTAACTTTTTTTTAAATACATATGAAAGATATTTGACTCAAATTAAATTTGATCCAAAATCTTCAGTACTCTAACTGGTAGAGTATAAAAACTCTATAAATAGAATTTGTATGCGAAGAAATCGGAGTAGATTTACTTGAGAGCTTGTTGGGACAGTCGTCGAGTATGTTGAGGCAAAAGATAGCCTATCCGAGGTCTTTTTTGGATCTGTCGAGAAAACTTTCTTGTAAGTCGTTATAACACTTGAACCCAGACACTAAGACAGGACCAAAGGAAGAGTTGCTCCCAATATCACTTTAACACTCAAGTTTCATGACCGAGAGTCTTTTACGACCCGGTAGAGAGTTTTGGAGTTATTATACTGTAATTATAAACCGTTTGGAAATGTTTTTCTATAAAAAAACACTTAAAAGTGCTTCTAGATCCTTAAAAGTGTTTTAAACCCTTAAAAGCACTTTAGGAGAAGCACCAAATATGTACTTCTTCTAAAAGAACTTAAAGTTATTTTAGATTTCAATTTTTTTAAAATAATTTTCATAAATATTCTAATTTTATACAAAAAAAAAGTGATTTTAGTTCTAAAACAAGTCGTTCCAAACGGGCCCTATATAAGGAGTGAAAACATTTTTGGAATATGTACCTAGGATCTTTATAAATAGTCAGGGCACATGATATTAATATGGGTTTTTTCGCTTCCCTCTTTATGGGTTTAAGATTACAATATATTCGGTCGTTAGTCGCGAGTGTATTGTTTCCATCAATCGACTTATGAGAGCATATATTTACCCTTGGTGGGGCTTTAATTTGGCCGATTACTGTTGAAACTTCATTATATTTTATCAATACCCACCTTGAAATTGCATGATCAATATTGCATCCTCTCTAGTAAGCAGGATAAAAAAATCATTTAAATTTTCATGAGGTGCCGATGCGATAATGGGACTTTGAAGTAATTTGTGATGTGCCTAGGCAAAAGTTAGTCTTTTGAATAATTCATGGTGTGCCGACTCAAGAGTCAGACTTTCAGTGTTATGTGATGTGCCGACGCAAAAGTCTGTTTTTGAGTGATTATGATAAGCTTAGTTTATTCATACGAGTGTGTTCATATAAAGTATAAGCAAATCTTGTCAAGTAATAATGTTAGCCAAGATTATCGAGAACCTTTTAAAATATGAGGGTTAAGGGCGGTGATTTATTGAGACTGAAAATACTTCTAAGACGTAATTTTGGGTGGTTTTCATATTACAAACAGTGAGACTTATCCCTTGATTTTTGTATATTTAAGTTCTTAGATAATATTTAAGATTTGACGTATTTTAGAGCGGTTTAAAGTATGTTGTGTTTTGATTGTATAACTCTTATAATATGTCGGATTGAGGATGTAAAGGCCAATATAAGGAATCGAGAAGCTAAGAAAACACCCAAGATTAGTGGAAATGAGACCAAGACAGGCCAAGGAGTCAAAAGATTAAATAGAAGCTAAAAACAAAACTGGAAAGACCTCTTTGTCAACTTAGAAAAATCATAACAATTAATTGAGAATGAATTAGAGCATATTCCCTTTCGATGTAAGATATAACTTGAAGTCTAGCTCATATGAGAAGAAGTGGCTTACAATTCCGAGTTGACATGGAGAAATTATGAATGTTTTGTCAAGATGACTTAAGTAGTCTAGATCTAACAAAGAAGTTCATTAGTCACTTTTGATCCAATTTCTAGGGACCTAGGCTAAAACCTTTGGACTCTAGTAGTATAAATAGGTTATTTTCAAATTTTTAGTCACATTTTACTTATTCTTCACTTTTGGGGCAGTAGAGAAGCAATGAGAGCAAGGCAAGAAGCAAAAAAAACATTATTCTACACCATTGTAATTCCTTCTTTTCCTTCTAACTCTTGAATTATGTCTTCATCTTTATTTAGTTTTTTTTTTACCGTGGGTATGAGCTAAACTCTCTATTAGTTTGGTATGTCTAATTTGTAAACCCTTTTGACAGCTATTTGATTATTTATAATTATTGGGATCTTTTAGGTTGAAGTAAATTGTGTAAATTTTCCATAAATATTATTTGCTTTGTATTTGAATTTACTTATCATAGTCGTATAATTGGATTACTTTAGCTTATGAATATATCTCGGAAGGAGGATTGATAGATGACTCTATATAATAATTGTATAAATTTATCTTAAGTATCAGAAGACCTAGATATTTTATATATTCGTTATATGGATTAAATCAAGAAAGCGCCTTATAAAGTTAGTCGGTTTATCCGTAAGGAACTCCTAGATTTAGAAGGTAGCCGCTAATTTACCCTGGCGATACTTAGGTGGAAGTTAGAATCCTGGTTAATACGACATTACAAATTTGACCTTTAATCAAGTAATCATTATAGTGTTTGATTTGGTGAGCATAAATATTCCAAGCTAGCTTCTCTACTCATTATAAATCTCGTAAATTGGTTTATTTTAATCGTATTTTTAGTTATACCGTAATTTAGTTTTAGTTTAATAATAAAAATTCAATATTTCTATCACTTTATTTTTGCCTAATGAATATCCGAATCTTTAGTTGAACACGTTATATTAACATTACAGTTCATGTAGAGACGATTTAAGTTACTATTTTTAATACTTAGTGTCTCATACACTTGTGGGCATAATTCCTTTAATGTTTATTTTATATCACACTCCAGAGCTACCACAAGGATCATTCCAAAATTTGTCTTGAGGAGGTAACTCGTTGTCAATCCTTATGAATTTCCCATTCTATCCTTGGGTGCATGTCATGATGGGATTGATTAGGGTGGTTTCATGCCCATAGATGTATGGATTCATGTGCCTGTGGTGTTCTCTCTATGGAGCATCAAGTAATCATTACTCCGGAGGGGTTGTAGAACCAATATTTCTATGTATACAAGTACGTACCCTTATTCTTATTTTACAATTTTTCTTGCGTCAGATCACTCCTCGGAGAGGTATAATTTTCTTTTGGGCGATTTCGCGGTATATTCGACTATCTTGCTTCAATTTTCCCTATTTTCTCAAGGTATTGCTTATTATTCAGATTCTTTTTTTCATTTGAGGCTTTATATAGGGTTTGATGTCGACAGGTAATTGCTCGAATGTTGGTTCATGAACTGAGAACGAGGACGAGTTTTCAAGTAGGCTACTCTTCAATATCTCAGAACTTTTGCTTTGTCGATACTTAAGGGTTTCGATGATTCCTTGACGAATGACCTTTCTTCTGCTCCCAAGAATATGCATCTGTTTGGTATAGTAGATTCCTCTTCGGTTGAAGAGGATGATGGGCTTCTTTTGGGAAAGAGTAAGAAGATTCCTACAGTGGTGACTCTCCTTCTAAATTCGGTCCTATAATAATGAATATGTATAACTCAATTCACGTTAAAAGGGAGATCTTCCCATATTTAGTCAATGTTATTGCTTTGTTGAAGAACGGGCTTGCAAACTTAGTAATGCTAAATTTCTTCAAGTTGTTTGGTAGGGGGATATTTCTTATGGGGTTGAGATCTGACACCCTCATCATATAGAACAGTCATGTAGACCTCTTTAGGGCGAGATCACGATATACATTCAAAGTCTATATATGGGGTTGAGGATCCCCTTTGGGGCCTTTGTTATAGCATTATCGAAGTGTTATAATATTGGTTCGAGCCAATTGGTCCTAAATGCTTGGGCATCTATAACAAGTTTTTATACGAGATGTGAAAATTTGTTGGACTTTAGTTTTGACATAATAATTTTATCACTTCTATCAGCTATCTGGATATCGATGGGAAAATAGTGGATGGTATCAACTGACTCCTCGATTTCCAAAAGGTGTTCACTTCACCGAGGACTTCATTGCTAGTCATAAAGGTGACAATCTGGTATTCATTAAGATGGAGAGAGATAACACATGGCCAGTGAGTACCGGTTGAGGATGTGTAGTCGGTGATGAAAAATCTCCAATCATCGATCAAGGTGATACAGCCTCCCAACTAACTGTTTGGTTAAATCTACATGAGATAAATTATTTAGTTCGGGGATAGAGGTTGGTAGAAGATAAATACCGATTGGGTGATATAGGATGACGTGGATAACATGGTTATTTTCAATTTAGGTTTGTACTCGTCTTTCATTACCATTTGGAGATCTCACAAAGAATTCGGGTGTAAATGAAGAGTGTGTCTGCTTGAAACGTCCCCGAGCCTCTATTATGTCGGGCATTGTGATTATATATCGTCTCTTTGGGCAACTACAAGAGGTAAAAACCATTTATCGTGCCCTGGTTATGCGTGGGACAAACCCAAAAAGATGGTTGTTTGTGCCCCTATGCATTGAATGTTTGAAGTAGGATGAAGCTTTCTTTAAGGTTTCAGGCATCGCTTTTATTTTTCCCATTGTCTATTTTCCAGTAATTCTTCATTATGTCCCATTTTTCGAGCACCATGATAATTACATAGGAGATTTTATCTAGCGTTTGAATGGAGGTGTACTCTTAAGCGTCACGTCAAAGAAGCCCTTATGGGTATTCTACTTGCTTAGACAGTCATGGTTTCTTCCAAATCTAGTGTCAAGGAACGTAAATTTGATGCTCATATCCCCCTCACCCGGTCACAAGAAGAAGAAAGACAAGGAAATGTCGCATCAAGATCATTTGACCATAGCCTGGAATATGGTGGGTATCGTGGTGGTCCTTTGTGTGTTCTAAAAATAAATGCAAATGCTAATCGAACCACAACCGCAAGTGTACGGTTGTCCCAAGTAGTATGTATGATAATACAGATTTGTTCCAAGGACGGATGGTTGATCACAATGTTTAGCAAGTAGTGATTGATGCACTTATGAAAATAAAAGACAATAAATTGTTTGTTTGGTTTTGTTTATTAAAGCTAATGAATGAAAGACAAATATTAAAATGCAAGTAGAAGCTAAAACGCAAATAAAATAAGTGAAAACGCAATATGAGATGTAGTACTTGAGAACGCAAGGATCCTCCTAATCTTACTTCCTAACTTATGTTGTTTAAGGGCTAAATTGGTCAATTACAATGGTCGGGATTCTAAAATCCTTATACCCCCGTCAGGGTGGACTATAAGGCAATCCTAAAGTGTCACTAGTCCCGTCAGGGTAAATATGATCCACCGTTGGATGATTAAGATTTATTACCACTTTGGCCCTAGGATTAACTAAGTTCGTCAGAATCAATAGTTTTTATCCCAGATTGAACAATTAATTCTGTACCTAAACCCCCCGTCAAGATGATCCACACGCCACATATGTGGAATAGCTTAGATACTAATACCTAATTTTAGTTCGCGACTCTAAAATCAGTAAATAATCATAAATTGTCGAAAAGAGTAAAAGACCTGATTTAATTTAATTTAACAGAAACCCAAATTCAACATTCGTTATAAAATAAAACTAGGATTCACCCATTGTTTGTTCTCAAGCACTAATGAAAGCTTAGCTCATATTAAAATTAAGAACTAAATTAAAAGAATTGGAATTCATATTGTTTACAAAATTAAAATACGAAAAGAACCTAATTTCCAGAATTGGAATGACTACGAACGGAGCTATAGACCCACTCCAGCTCTTGTAGCTTCTTCTTTCTTCCTTCTATTGCTTCTCTCTGGTGTTTAATCTTGTGGAATATGAATTGTGTGAAAAATAGAAGTCCAGACCTCCTTTTATAAGTAAAAATTCGGACTAGGGCTTGGACCAGAAAATAAAAGCCTAATTAAATGTCCAAGCCCACTTTCTAAGCCCAAAATCCCGTAACTGATGATAGGCCTTCACTAAAACAGCTTTTCCCGATGCGTTACAACTCCGATTGACCTCATTCCAGTTGCTAAAGTTTCGTAACTCGATAAGGAATGATTTCTCTTCAAAGGTCAGCGGCTAAATCATAGCTTAAGCGCCTCGAAATCAGCAATCTATGGCCTGGAAAGTGGATTTTCAGCTCTAAAAATAATATCTTCGGGATTTGTCTTCAAGTCTTGACTCTAATTCACGATCTTTGACTTTCTCCTCGGATTCCTCTCCTAGCTAACATCTAAAACCTGTAAACTTTACACTAAAAATACCAATATTACGCGCAAAAGTTTAATAAATTAAAAATGCTAGAAATAAAAAGGTAATTCCGGATTATTGCAAATTTAGTCCAAAAGTCTATCATATTAATCAAATAAACACAAAAAATGATGTCTCCCAAGGGTCTAAAATAAGAACAATTAGGGAGACATCAAGACCCCCAACTCAAACCTTTGTCGTCCCGACAAAGTAAAACAAAACAAAGGGGTAGAAGTAAACGTATAAACACATAGAAGCTAGCAAATAAACCCTAAAGCAATTCTCAAAATAAATCTCATATAACAAACTCTAGAAACTAATATACACATACACTAATCATGCAACATCAAACGTAAATAATCTCAATCATAAAATTAAAGTCGCAATGCTTGAAGGTTACGCTTGTACTCATCTCTGTATGATGGCTATAGGGTGGTCATTAATCCTAACTCGCTTTGAACGCTCCACCTAGTGTATTCCCTATCAACAGAATTATGAATTCACTATGCACTTAGGAATCACGAGGTCTTTACGGTTATAATAATGGCTTAAGGACGGTATGGATGTATATTTGGTAAATTTGAAGTGAGCTTTTGGCTCTCTCCTCACTTACCATCAACAGTGTCCTCGAGCTTGAGTTAACGCTCAAAAAGATGTTCTCACTCACCCATATACGCAACAATTTAGCGTCCCATGTCTACCCACTATAAATAAGATGATTTTCAGAAAATTCCACTTTGCCGGATGTTTTATTCATTCATATTTTTCTTTTTCTTTTCTTTTTTTTTTTTTTTTTTTTTTTTTGTACAGAAGCAAACCGGGTACCCGGTTTTGACGAATCCGGGTTCCCGGTTCCTACTGTATGATTTTTCAAAATTTTTCATTTTTTCTTTCTTTTTCATTTTTCTTCATTCCCGGCAAAGGGTTACAAGTATATATCATCTGCAATTGTGCTACAATACAAAGCATATCGATCCCTACCCATTTAATTCCCCATATGTGGTCCCACCACCCCAAATTCAAGCTCGAGACATGTCTCAGGATTGTGATTCAAGTGCGGGTCATATGGTCATGCCTAATAATCTAAGGGATAATGGCTTATATCGTGGCTACAAAGAAAAGGCTAAAGGCTCAAAGTGGGCTAAGATGGATAATAATTAATACAAGGGATAGAAGGCTAAAAAGGTACAAATGGCTAACAAAGAACTGCCCCTATCATTTTCCTAAGTACATAGCTTGTCTTTAGTTCATATCTAGGTGGGTTCTCTACTAATTAGGATTTCACGTTCTACACACCAAACATATTCCTTGAGTACAGGCTTACTTCATTTGCATTGTTAATTAATTTTTCCTATCAATTACCTATGTTCGCATGCAATTGTAAGTGCGTTTTATATCAATCCCTAAAGTCCACTATTTACTATCATAGATTCATCAAAAGTATGCTTAAAGGGATATTTAAAAATTTCTATAGTCAAACGCAACTCCGAAAATTCTTTTATTGAAAGCAAATAAAGTAAATAACACATAAAAAACTGGGATGAGGCAACGAACCCCACCCCAAACTCAAAAATGAGTCGTGTCCCCACGACTCGAAAAGACTCAATAAAGCATTTAAACTAATATACACTAAGAGGAAAGTTTAGAAAACGTATCTTAACCAGCGCGAGGCTGGTTATCGGTGTTGCGTTCTGGACCTTTATCTCGCGTAACAGCATCATAAATCGCGTTTTGCAGTGTATTTACGCCTAGGATTAAATTTCGAAGTAGGTCCAATTCTTTTGTAACGTTTCCCAAGGTAGCAATCATCCTCTCCTGATTCTCTTCCAACACCTGAATCTTCGCTTCCAACTCAGGTACAGTTTTCGCTTTCTTTGATTGAGGAGTTCTTGGACTTCTTGTAGCTCGTGTTGCTTCTTCATGGATGTTCTTGATTGTGCTCAAAGCTATACTCACACCAACTGAAACAGTATCAATATCTGCGTCCTTACGCGGAATCTTTGCGTCTAGACACAATTGAGTAATAGTACAAGGAAACTTCAGATTTTGTTGTTTCATTGGTGATTTCGCGAACTCCATGATTGTATCATAAATGATCTTAGCAACATCAAATGGTTTCTCCTCCAAAATACACTTAATAACAAATATGTGCTCTTTCTTCAACTCGGAAGTGTGTTTAATACCAAAGAAAGTGGGTATTATGAAACGAGACCAAACCTTAGCACGAGGTGTCAAACTACTGCTGTAAAACTGTCCAGGATACCTTTCACCTTCAGGAATTGGGCTAGTCCCATTAACAAGCACGGTCCCCCAAAGGGATTCAAAATCAAAAGAAGGGTCATTAAGAGTTTCTTGGAAGGGGCATGTTCCAGAAAAGTTGGGTAGTTTCAATGATTTCCGAATACGTTCAATAGAGAAAGGAACTACCTTTTTGCGGATATCAATGGCATCATGTGAGGTAGCTAAACCTTCGTAAAATTCTCGCACAAAAGTAGGAATGAACTCAAGCTTCCTTTCTTGTAACTCTTTCCAACCAAACTTAGCACATGTCACAGCATATTCCTTGTAATCACTACTCATAATACCCTTAGGAAAATTCGTCTCCTCACCAAATTTCAAAAATTCAATTCTTTCACGAACCTGAGTATTCCAACAAGTGTAAACCCTCTTAGGTTTGTGGGCCCACATCTTCATACGCGGAGGTTTCGTAACGGGTGCTTCCGGAATCTCTTGTTCAGTTTCTTCCTCAATGTTCTTCGCAATTTCCTCTTCTGGTTCCTTTGCACTTTCAATCTCATCAATCAATCTTCTCTTTAGACCTGTGATTTCTTTTCTGTTAGAATCAAGCTTAACTTCGTCAATTTTTCGTTTAGGACGCGAATCAGGAATCTCAATAGCTTGATCTTGTGAACCACCAATGGTGGTCTTTCTTCTAGGAGCAGTTCTTCGGAAATCACCGGTTCTGTTAGTCATCTCTTTTCACCCCAAACTCAAAACTTCAAATAATGAAAAACTTAGGGAAAAGTTAAGAATTTTGATGTTTTGAGGTTTAAGAATTTAAGAACTAGGTGAAATATGAGATGGGTCTTGGTTAATTTGTATGGGAGAAGAAAGAATTGGGTTTAATTTAAGGAATTAGATGAAGAAGAATCTTGGGAAAAACTAAGGATTTGATGTTATATTGGAGAGGAGGTGAGTTGATCTTATGTTTTTGTGGTGAAAGAGGGTAGGATTTGATGATATATAGTGTTTTGGTAGATGAATTTCGGAGGTGGGGAGGCTATTGGTGCGTTTTAGGTAAATACTTGCAAAAGAGGCTAAGAAAACTAGGTTAAAATACCCAAAACCGCCTCTCACAGCTTTCAAACCGGGTTCCCGGTTCCGCGTCGCTGTGACGGCGCGGAAAAATAATTGTGGACTTTTTTTTTTTTTTTTTTTTCCGAAACGCACCAAAACGCTGGACCCCAAGACGCGGGGTCAGGGATTTTACTCGCCGAAACCGGGTACCCGGTTTTATGGAATGCGGGTTCCCGGATTTTCTCGCTGGCGCGAATCAAAACGCGCCAAAACGCAGCACCTCAAGACGCTGGACCAGAACTTTTGGATGTTTACAACTCCGAAACCGGGTACCCGGTTCTGCCAAATGCGGGTACCCGGATTTGTGTCGATGGCGCGAATCAAAACGCACGAAAACGCAAGCCACCAAGACGCTGGGTCAGGGAATTTCAGAAATCACAGCACCAAAACCAGGTACCCGGTTTTGCCAAATGCGGGTTCCCGGTTCCGATGCTGTGATATTACCCAAAAACGCCAAGTGTTGCGTTAAAATGGTTGGTACCAGCTCCAAAACCGGGTTCCCGGTTTTGCGAAACCGGGTTCCCGGTTTCTCCTGGACATCCAACCAATTTTCCTCTGTTTTCGCCAAATCGACCCCAAACTCAAGTCCTTTTTACCCCTGAAATCATCAAAAACAACTACCCTTCCTCATTTCTTAATAAAATCAATAAAATTACGAAAATCAAACTAATCTAAATTGCAAAAATGTAAAAACTCAGCTAATATACAAGTAATTGGCTTTTGTTTAACGTCGTTAAGCTCGACGGGTTACCTCACGCTTCTAAGGACTCTCGAGGAGATACATGACCTCCCCGGGATGTGGATCTTCCGAGCGATTGGTATCTTCACCTCCATGGTATATCTTTAATCTGTGACCGTTAACCATAAAGGTACGGTTCTCTAGCGGATGTTCTATTTCTATCGCCCCATGAGGTGTAACTTTGGTCACTATGTATGGACCTGACCACTTAGATCTTAACTTACCCGGAAAATTGCTGAACTTTGAATTATACTTTAATACTTTTTGCCCTACTTCAAAGTTCTTTGGACGAATCCGATTGTCATGCCATTTCTTTGTGTTTTCTTTGTAAAGTTTGGCATTTTCATAAGCATGCAACCGGAATTCGTCAAGTTCATTAAGCTTCCTCATACGATTCTTTCCGGCTAAGATAGGATCTAAGTTCAACTGCGCAATTGCCCAATAGGCACCCATTTCAAGCTCTAAAGGTAAGTGACAAGCCTTACCATACACCATACGATAGGGAGATGCACCAACTGGAGTCTTAAACGCAGTACGATAGGCCCACAATGCATCATCTAACTTCATTGACCAATCTTTTCTTGTAGGACCAACGGTCTTCTCTAGGATTGGTTTGACTTCACGATTCGAAACTTCAGCTTGACCATTGGATTGTGGATGGTATGCAGTAGATACACGGTGTCTGACTCCATATTTCTCTAGAATAGTCTTCAGATATCTATTAACGAAATGAGATCCTCCATCGCTAATAATCACTCTAGGTGTGCCATGTCTAGTGAAAATATGTGACTTCAAGAACTTAATCACCACTCGTGAATCATTAGTAGGTAAAGCCACCGCTTCTACCCACTTAGACACATAATCAACAGCCAATAAGATATAGAGGTTACCATTTTAAGGAACGAAAGGACCCATAAAGTCTATGCCCCACACATCGAATATCTCAACCTCTAACACATTATTACGCGGCATCTCATCCCTCTTAGATATGTTTCCGGTAAACTGGCATCTCGTACATTTCTTAACATATTCATGACAATCTTTTATAAGAGAAGGCCAGTAAAAACCTGATTGAAATACCTTTGCAGCAGTTCTGTCTCCTTTGAAATGTCCTCCATATAATGAATCATGGCATCCAGCTATAATGGCTTGAGTCTCTTCCCTTGCTACACATCTTCGTATCATTTGGTCAGCACAAACTTTATAGAGGAACGGATCCTCCCAAAAGAACTGTCTAGCACGATGAGCTAACCTCTTTCTTTCTTGATAAGTAGAACCTTCAGGAAAAACACCACTCACTACTAAATTCGCAATATCTGCATACCACGGAGCCTCATAATTTCGAACAACGAATAAACTCTCATCAGGAAACTCTTCTCTAACTGCTTCAATACCACTATTCATCTCTGAACCCTCTAAACGCGATAGATGATCTACAACCTGATTCTCACAACCCTTTCTATCTTTGATTTCTAAATCGAACTCTTGAAGCAATAACACCCATCTGATTAACCTTGGTTTCGCATCTTTCTTCTCCATAAGAAATCTGATCGCGGAATGATCTGTATAAACAATAACTTTCGCTCCAAGAAGATAAGAGCGAAATTTATCAAACGAATAGACAACTGCTAGCAACTCTTTTTCTGTAACTGTGTAATTAATCTGAGCACCACTAAAAGTTTTACTAGCATAGTAAATAGAATGAAAAACTTTCTCTTTCCTCTGTCCTAATACAGCTCCCATACACAAATCACTCGCATCACACATAACCTCAAACGGTAAATTCCAATCTGGGGGTAACACTATAGGAGCAGAAATAAGCTTTTCTTTGATTGCTTTGAAGGCCGTTAAACAAGCTTCATCAAAAAGGAATTTGCAATCCTTTTCGAGTAAGTTGCATAACGGTTTAGCAATCTTAGAAAAATCTTTAATAAAACGCCTATAAAAGCCAGCATGGCCAAGAAAACTCCTTACCCCTTTAACAGAAACAGGAGGGGGAAGAGTTTTAATTACCTCTATCTTTGCTCTATCAACTTCTAAACCAACACTCGAAACTTTGTGACCCAGAACAATACCTTCGAACCATGAAGTGACACTTCTCCCAGTTGAGCACCAAATCTGTTTCCTTGCATCTCACTAACACTTTCTCCAAGTTATCCAAACATATATCAAAATCATCACCAAACACGGAGAAATCATCCATGAACACTTCAAGGAAATTATCTATCATGTCCCAGAAGATGGCCATCATACACCTTTGAAAAGTAGCGGGAGCGTTACACAATCCAAATGGCATTCTGCGATATGCAAAAGTACCAAATGGGCATGTGAAGGTAGTCTTATGTTGATCTTCTGGAGCTACGTAAAGCTGATTGTACCCGGAGTAACCATCCAAGAAACAATAATATTCTCTTCCGGCTAATTTGTCTAACATCTGATCAATGAAGGGCAAAGGGAAATGATCTTTTCTGGTGGCCTTGTTCAGCTTTCTGTAATCCATGCAAACTCTCCAACCTACTACCGTTCTTGAAGGAATCGCCTCATTTTTATCATTAAGAACTGTTGTAATTCCTCCTTTCTTCGGTACACACTGAACTGGACTCACCCATTCACTACTCGAAATGGGATAGATAATCCCCGCATCTAAAAGCTTAATCACCTCCTTCTTCACCACATCCTTCATGGCTGGCATTAATCTTCTCTGACCTTCAACTGAGCGTGCATTAACATCTTCTAGTATGATTTTGTGTTGACAATAGGATGGACTAATGCCTTTGATGTCAGCAATTGTCCAACCTATTGCTTCTTTGTTGGCTCTTAACACACGCAACAGTTTATCTTCTTGAGGACCTGTTAAATTAGCTGAAACAATAACAGGTAGAGTTTCATTAGTACCCAAATAAGCATACCTCAAGTGTGCTGGCAATGGTTTTTCTTCTAACTCCGGAGGAGACTCAATTGAAGGTTTCTTTTTAGGAATAATCTCCCCCGGTTCTCTCACAGGTTCATAGGCAAGACGCCTATACTTCGGATTTTCAGAATTGAGAGCTGCCACTGTTTCTGTAAGCTACTCCATCATCTCAGGTGAATCTAATGTCAAAGCAGCCTGCAAGATATCATCAAAATTTAAGCAATTAAATACCTCTTGCGATGCTTGCTCTACTACATCCATTCTGAAGCAATCTTCCTGAGAATCTGGGAATTTCATAGCTCGAAATACATTGAATTTCACTTCCTCATCTTGTATCCTCATTGTCAATTCGCCATTCTCTACATCGATCAATGTCCTCCCTGTAGCTAGGAAGGGTCTACCCAAAATAATGGGGACATTTCTATCTGCATTGTATTCAAGAATTACGAAATCAACAGGAAATATAAGTGTACCTGCCTTAACAAGGACATCCTCAATACGGCCTTCAGGATGAGCAAGAGACTTGTCCGCCATTTGTAAGACCATAGAGGTAGGTCTTGCGTTTCCAATTTTAAGCTTATCAAAGACTGACTTGGGCATCAAGTTGATGCTTGCCCCCAAATCGGATAGCGCCTTTCCCTTCCATTCTTCTCCAATCGATATGGGAATCGTGAAACTCCCCGGATCAACTAACTTTGGAGGTAATTTACTCTGGCAAATCGCACTACACTCTTCCGGAAGGCCAATCATCTCATTATCACAGTAGGGCCTTTTATTAGTGAGGGCCCTCTTCAAAAACTTCGTATACTTAGGAATATCTCGAATTGCCTCAAGTAACGGAATATTAATACTCAAACCCCTCACTCTATTGAAGAATTTCTGAAAATCACCCATATCACCCTTTTTCTGAACTCGCGATGGAAACGGTGGTGGAGGGCGATTGCTTACAATTTCATCTCTCTTTTTCGGAATTTCTCTTGGTCTTTCTATCTCTTCAACCTTATTATCTTTCTCATTCTCTTTCTCTTTCTCACCCACTTCCTTTTCTTTTCTTGGAACTTCTTTCTCTTTCATAACGGGAAAAGGAGGTGGAGGAAGGTTCTTACCACTTCTTAATGTAACAGCCTTGCAATCTTCACGTTGTGTTGGATTTTCCGTATCGCTAGGAAGTTGCCCTTGTGGACGCTGATTCAGCTGTTTATTAATTTGACTTAGCTGATTCTGGAAAATCTTCATATTTGCTTCAGCTGCGTTTTGACGTTCCAAAGCTTGTGTTTGAAGAGCAATCAAATTTTCAACGGTTTTCTGAAGGGTAATTACTCCTTCTTGTGGATGGGCAGGTAGAGCTTTCTGGTTTAAATTCTCATCGTAGGTATTCTGAGGAGCTTGTCTTTGTACATAATTGCTTTGATTCTGTCCTCCTTGATGATTGTTGTGTGGTCTTGGATTATAGTTGTTGCCTTGAGGACGCGGCTGATACGCGTAAGTAGGATTGGCTGCCCCATTAGGATTTGAGTATTGAAACCCATGATGGTTTCTGTTAGGCTGATATCCATTACCACTTGAATTGAAATTACCTCTATTGGACATAAAATTCACTGATTCTTGGTTATTCGGACAACTTTCCTCATCATGATCATCTACCTTACAAATTGAACACATATAAACCTCTTGTGCAGCATGAACATCTACCTTCTTACCCGAAAATCCTTCTTTCACAGCTAGAGTAAGCTGCTTCAATTGTTGCTCTATGGTATTCTGGATCTTATTCTCAAACGTAGCAAATTTCTCTTCCATGTCAACATTATTTACCCCTTTCACTGGTGTTCTTACTGAGCTCCACCCAACTTCATTCTTTACTGTTCTCTCTAAAATGATCTTGGCATGAGCGGGTTGAACTTGAAGAAAACCTGCACCACATAGCGTATCCAATTTCTCTCTTGAAATTCCATCAAGGCCTCTATAAAAGATCTTTAACTGTTGTTGTTCTGAAAAGCCATGATTAGGAACTTTACGCAAACACATCTGAAATCTTGTCCAACTCCTACCCACAGTTTCCTCATACTCTTGACGAAATTGTGTCAATTCTAGTTCAGCATCTAACCTCATGTTACTTGGGTAATACCTGTCAAAGAAAGCGATTTCTAATTGGTCCCAATTAGTAATCCTCGTAGGATCTTGCGTATCGTGCCATTCACTTGCTCCATCAATGACAAAGAATTTAAAAGCAGCAAAATACATCTGTTCTCTTGAAACCCCTTGTGTGATATAAGAATCACATATCTGCTTAAATTTCTGTACCGCTCTAAGAGGATCTTCCGATGGTCTTCCGCGAAAATTTCCAAAGTTTTGGAACTGAGCTAGCATACCCGAATCTGGACGGAATCTCGGAACATTAATATCTGGAGCACCTACTCCTATAGCTGGAGCGCGGAATGGAACTTCTGGAGGGCCATTAGTGAACCACGGATCATGATTCATCACTATCTGGACTGGAGGATTGGGATTTAGTGGTTGAACTTGAGGAATAACGCCTGGAGCTAAAGGTTGGCCATTTGCATCTAACTGGCCTTGTCCATTCTGTTGACCTTGAATAATGATATTCTCCATTCTGTTACTTAATTCTTCTACTTCTAAAGCTTCTCGTTCTCTTCTTCTTCTGTTCGCAAGTCTGATCAACGTTTCTGGATTACTAAGGATCGGAGGTGTTGGCTCTAGATCCTTGAATAGTCTTCTTCGCATACACCAAACCTAAAAACCTGAAAAAGCTAACAAACAAAAAGCGTAAAACTGAAAAAATAAAATAAATGCACTTATCACTAAAGGATAAACACCGTGGTCACACGCTACCGTCCCCGGCAGCGGCGCCAAAAACTTGGTGGTCCTTTGTGTGTTCTAAAAATAAATGCAAATGCTAATCGAACCACAACCGCAAGTGTACGGTTGTCCCAAGTAGTATGTATGATAATACAGATTCGTTCCAAGGACGGATGGTTGATCACAATGTTTAGCAAGTAGTGATTGATGCACTTATGAAAATAAAAGACAATAAATTGTTTGTTTGGTTTTGTTTATTAAAGCTAATGAATGAAAGACAAATATTAAAATGCAAGTAGAAGCTAAAACGCAAATAAAATAAGTGAAAACGCAATATGAGATGTAGTACTTGAGAACGCAAGGATCCTCCTAATCTTACTTCCTAACTTATGTTGTTTAAGGGCTAAATTGGTCAATTACAATGGTCGGGATTCTAAAATCCTTATACCCCCGTCAGGGTGGACTATAAGGCAATCCTAAAGTGTCACTAGTCCCGTCAGGGTAAATATGATCCACCGTTGGATGATTAAGATTTATTACCACTTTGGCCCTAGGATTAACTAAGTTCGTCAGAATCAATAGTTTTTATCCCAGATTGAACAATTAATTCTGTACCTAAACCCCCCGTCAAGATGATCCACACGCCACATATGTGGAATAGCTTAGATACTAATACCTAATTTTAGTTCGCGACTCTAAAATCAGTAAATAATCATAAATTGTCGAAAAGAGTAAAAGACCTGATTTAATTTAATTTAACAGAAACCCAAATTCAACATTCGTTATAAAATAAAACTAGGATTCACCCATTGTTTGTTCTCAAGCACTAATGAAAGCTTAGCTCATATTAAAATTAAGAACTAAATTAAAAGAATTGGAATTCATATTGTTTACAAAATTAAAATACGAAAAGAACCTAATTTCCGGAATTGGAATGACTACGAACGGAGCTATAGACCCACTCCAGCTCTTGTAGCTTCTTCTTTCTTCCTTCTGTTGCTTCTCTCTGGTGTTTAATCTTGTGGAATATGAATTGTGTGAAAAATAGAAGTCCAGACCTCCTTTTATAAGTAAAAATTCGGACTAGGGCTTGGACCAGAAAATAAAAGCCTAATTAAATGTCCAAGCCCACTTTCTAAGCCCAAAATCCCGTAACTGATGATAGGCCTTCACTAAAACAGCTTTTCCCGATGCGTTACAACTCCGATTGACCTCATTCCAGTTGCTAAAGTTCCGTAACTCGATAAGGAATGATTTCTCTTCAAAGGTCAGCGGCTAAATCATAGCTTAAGCGCCTCGAAATCAGCAATCTATGGCCTGGAAAGTGGATTTTCAGCTCTAAAAATAATATCTTCGGGATTTGTCTTCAAGTCTTGACTCTAATTCACGATCTTTGACTTTCTCCTCGGATTCCTCTCCTAGCTAACATCTAAAACCTGTAAACTTTACACTAAAAATACCAATATTACGCGCAAAAGTTTAATAAATTAAAAATGCTAGAAATAAAAAGGTAATTCCGGATTATTGCAAATTTAGTCCAAAAGTCTATCATATTAATCAAATAAACACCAAAAATGATGTCTCCCAAGGGTCTAAAATAAGAACAATTAGGGAGACATCATATCGTCTCCCAATGTGCGATAAAAATATTCTAATCAAACACACACCTCGAGAGAGCTAACTACCACAAGTGTATGGATCATTGACAAGTAACAAAGTAAGTATGTAAAGAGTATCGTCTCTACGGGGACTATGAAAGTTAATATTAGGGTAGTGTTCTTAATGAGTGTACTAGAATGAGTTGTTAAATTAGATAAGGAGATAAAAACATATATTTATTTGGTTTTCTTAATTTATAAAGTAGAATGCAATAAAGATAAAATATGAACAAATAAATATTTAACTAAAGACAAGTAAATAAACAAAAGTGAAAGGATGAGAATATAGCTCGAGAAGTCACAAGTAATCCCCACTAGTATTGAATCTACGTGTTGTTTATTAAGGACGAATTGTATAATTATGCAATAGTCGGTATTCTAACTTCTTCCTAACTCCCGTCAGGGTAGCTTAGGAAGATACTTCAACACTACTAGGTGACTCGGGTGAGGTGACCCTACGTAATGATCGGTGGATAAGTCTTTAACCATATTGACTACCGACTAGGCAAGCCCATCAGGATCACTAATAGACACTAGAGGATAAAGTGTCGTATTTAGTAACCAAACCCCTTGTTAGGGTGACAGTCCTAATTACTAAGGGCATTCCTATACTTGGCCAGAGTAGGGGCTGGAATTTAATAGCAAATACATAAGCAAAGCATAAAAGATAAAAATCAATTTATAGGGTAATCTCCCAAATTAAATAATAACATTTAAATAAGACTAAGGTTCATACATTATTGTTGTTCTCAAGCCATGAAAATTTAGTTCATACTAACAAAGTAAAAACTAGCAATTAAAAGTATAATATTCATGTTCAGAAGATAAAACAAAATAAAGTTACACTAATAATTTAAGACGAATGATAGAAGAACGAAGTGAAATGATATGAACTACTTTCAAGCTCCTTCTTTTCTTCTTCTCTCTGCTCCATGCGGTTTCTAATGTGTTATTATGATCCGAGGACCCGTCTAATGTTAAAAACTGATATATATATATATATATATATATATATATATATATATATAGTAAAGAGAGAGTTATTAGCCTAAAAAGTCTAAATATACAAAATCCAACCCTCACAAAGTCCATACGTATTTTACCTTCTGAAAAGGTCCATATATTGTATGCTTCACCATTTTTATCCTTAAATTTTAATAAATGAATTAAATATTACCTTATGTATTAAAATTATAACTTTTAAGATAAATAAAAAAATCAACGTTGAAAAACAATGAAACATACAACAAAAAGAAAAAGTAAACATTGAAAATCAATATAATATAAAATCCTACCAATAAAAAAAATGAAACATAAAATCTAAAACTCAACTCTTCACATTCGCAAGCAGGAACAAAGTTCTTCTACACAAGAAAGTCGTCATCACTAGGAAACTAATCTCCACCGCCATCAACCTGATTTGGCCATCAAACCGTTCTACACAAGAAAGTCGTCGCCACTGGGAACCAATCAATCTCCACCATCATCAACCCGGCTTGGCCACCAAGCCGCTCCTGCACAAGAAACCGCCGCCACTTGGGAACCCTTCTCCACCACCATCAACCCGGCTTGACTACGCCATCAACAATCGAAGAACCCAAATTAAGGTAAAAATTTATTTTTTACCATCGAAAGTCTAAAAAATTAATTTTTATGTTTCATTGTTTTTCAACGTTTAATTTTTCTAATTTTTTTGTCCTGAAATATTTCAACGTTTTCGGTTACACTGTTATTTTTCTTTATCTTAAAAATTATAATTTTGTTTTGAGGGGTTTTATGTTAGGGTTAAAGTGAAAATGTGTTTATGTGAACCCATTTTTTTGTATTATCACCCCATTGTTTTTCACTGTCAACCCACTACTTTTATTTTGCACTGTCAACCCACGATTTCGTGGTGTCAACCCATTGTTTTTTTACTGTCGACCCACGGTTTTTGCAATGTCGCCCGACTATTTATGTGTTGTCAACCCACTATATTTTATTCATGCTTTTAAGCCTTGTATTTTTAATTATTACTTTTATGCACATGCATGTTTGACGATTCAAGGAAGTGATTTGATTTTATGTTATAAAATAGGAAAAATTATGGAATAGTTTAGTTTTAGAATAGGAAATATTGTAATTATAGAAATGTCTTGGATTTAGAATTTTGGTATGTGGGAATGTTTTAATTATATAATTTCTTTATTATGCAAAATAATTATTTTTAATGGAATGATTTGTTTGAAAAAAAGTATTTTGAACATTTGTTGGATTAAACCTTTTGACCGGAATTGATAGGTCATGGATTTCATGAATAAATCACCCATTTAAAATATGTTTACTATAAATAATAATATTTTATTACTTATACAACTAAATTTGAAAATAAAAAATAATACTTACTAACAATATTTTCTTACCAAACACATTATCTTACCTAAAATACTTAGTTCATAAAAAACTATTACCTTACTTAAATGTTAATTTTAAAAATACTAAATACACAAAATAAACAAAACATATTATAATATCTGAAAGAGTAATGATATATGTCACCCCTTTTCATGTCACCCTTTTATCACCTTTCTATATATATGTTTTGATTTCCTTGAATAGAAGATAGAGAAAAATTAAATAGGATAGAGAAATCAATTCATTGGTACATGTAAGCATACACGTAGGAGGTGATAAAAAGGCGATACAAAAAGGGTGACAAATATCTTACTCTATCTGAAAAAGAAATATAATAAGAACAAAATTTATACCTAGTAAACAATAAATTCATATATACAAGTTTTATACCTATTATATTATATTTTATATCTACAAAATTTAATAAATTCTTATATACAAGTAAGAAAATTTTATCCTAGTCAAATAATATTATTAATTTCTTAAATGCTTAATATTATCTAATAACAACAAAATTCATTTCTTATTTTTTGTTTGCATACATTAGAGGCTTAGTAGTCGATAATTAAAAGCTAAAGAGGATCACTTGATCCTCTCTGGAAGCACAACCACTTCTATCATTTGTAATATATCTCCACGTGTAATCTGGAGGATCCATATGTAATTGTATTTATATTTTAAAATCCATAAATGTCATATTTTATAATTATATATTTTAATTGATTCATTTTTCTTGGTACAAATAATTATAACAATGAGTATATTATTTTAAAAAAATATTAATATTTTAATATATATTTTACAATTTAATTTTATATTTTTGAAAAAGATAAATTACTTATTTTTAGAAAATAACTAAAAAATAAAACAATATAATGAATTGATGATTCAAGGATATAAAAGTAATATAACAATTCACTATCAAATAAAATAATATTACTTTCTTGTATACTTTGTTGTAAATAAAATAATATTACATTCTGAATTATATATTGATTTAAGGATATTATAGTAATATACTCATAAGAATTATAAAGTACAATTAAATAAAATATGCCAAGTGTCAATAGTTGATTGCTTGTATACATCAAGTGTCATTTTTCTTAGGGTTAATGCTCAATAAACCAATACATCCTTATACACTATCCGTAAAAGGCATGGTCTTTTTTGCCCTACTAAGAGATCTTGAGTTCGCTTCTAATTGACGGCAACAAAATAACTTAAATAGATACATTAAGAAATTGTAAAAGAATATCATAAAACAAGTCATTCATTATTTTAAGTATAAAAAACTGAAATGATATGCATTTCACAATTTTTTTTTTTTTTTAAATAAACAGGAGCCAATTGTTGATTGATGCCTATTAAAAAACTTATTTAGAAAAAGGTGCCTAAGAAAAAATATTTATTGAAAACAGCCCCATCCCAAAATTACCCTTATAATTAACAATTAAAAAATAAGAAAAAAACTAATAATCACACGCGCGTCCGTAAAATTTTTTTAAAATCGTCATAACTAATTCAAAAAAAATCAAAAAAATAAAAAAAAATTATATTTGGATAAATCAAATTAGTATTTACGTCTATGATTTTTTTCGGAATTTTCTGAATTTTTTGATTTTTTTGATTTTTTTAATTTTTTTTTTCGCAGACACGAAATTACATGTTTTAAACATGGAATTTCATGTTTATTTCACGGTTTAAAACATGGAATTTCATGTTTAAAACATGGAATTTCATGTTTAAAACATGGAATTCCATGTTTAAAACATGAAAATCCGTGTCTGCGAAAAAAAAATCAAAAAAATCAAAAAAATCAAAAAAAATCAAAAAAAATCATAGACGTAAATATTAATTTGCTTTATTCAAAAATACAATTTTTTTAATTTTCTGATTTTTTTTGAATTAGTTATGACGATTTTAAAAAAAAATTCACGGACGCGCGCGTACGATGGAATTAGTAGTAGTAGTAGGTGGTGGTGGTGGTGGTTGTGGTGGAGGTGGTGATGGTTGTGGTGGATGTAGTAGTGGTTACATACATGGTGGTTGTGGTGGTGGTTGTGGTGGTGGTGGTGGTGGTGGAGGAAAAAGAAGTACCATATTATTTGTTTAATATTTAAAAATTAATATTGTATTAAAATAAAATAATATATTTAATAATAAGGGTAGTAAAGGTATAGAAAAAATAAAGGAGATGTTTTCTATAAATAATTACTTCATTAGGCATTTTTTTATAAATAAGATTATTGAAGGCACAAAAAAACAATTAGAGAGTTTTATGAGGATGTTTTCAACAATAACCCCAATAAACAGTTTGAGTTAAAAGAAAATTCCCAAAACTTAAAAAGTCGATTTCACGGAAATTCCCAAAACTCAAAAAAAATTCGTTATGGGAAGAAAATTTTCAAAACTCTAAAAAATCGGTGTTAGTTCAAAACAATTATGCATCAAAAAAAAATTCTTAAAATATATAAAATTTGAGTTTCTAGAAAATTTCTAAAACTCAAAAATTAAGTTTTAGGAAGAAAAATCTCAAAATTCAAAAATTTATGGTAGTTCAAAACAATTATAAATCGAAGGAAAAAGTTTTTTTTTTCAAGAAATAAAGAAGAACCGACTCAGTTTTGGAAAAATTCTTAAAACTAAGATTTTGTTTTTTTACCAAAACTCAAGTTGTTCTTGGAATCAAAGTAAAATACATAAAAGAAAGTAGTATATATCATATATTATAATACATACTTATTGTTTACTACTTCACAAACAATAAAAAAAACTAAAAATCTAAACAATGTAGAAATACAAAAAAAAGGAAGAATAAGTTAAGTTTTGAAAAAGTTTTCAAAACTCAAAATCTGCGTTTTAGAAATTTTCTTAAAATTCAAACTGTTTTTCAAACTCGGAATCGAAGTCTTAGACAATTCTAACTAGTTTGAGAAACAATTTATTTTTAAGGTCTAACATGAGTCTTACTTATCAAGACTCTAAAATGTATATCATCTCATTAAAGTCTTTATAACTAGAACTTTTGATAATAATCACCTCATTATGTGATACAGAGTAATAAATTTACCTTTATCATCTCATTAAAGTCTTTATAACTGAAATTTTGATAATAAACACCTCATCATCACATCATCTAATACAGATAAGTCTTCAATGTTAAGTCAATTCATCAATAGTCCATTTTGTCTCACGGTGAATTCTAATTCAAAACACTCAAATTATTAGCCAAAACTTACAGTGATAAAATTTTAGATTAATTCAATCTGAAAAAAATATCACTTAAAAAGTTGCAGATAAATTTAAAAAAGCTAATATTTTTTTTTACATTTACAACTATATCAAATAGTTTAGAAACATGGGATATAATGAAGCATGTCCTCCCATGCACCTTGCCTGGGCATTCTAAAGGAGAATCTGATTAGATTATACTCCGAACTCAAAAACTCATCATCGACGGCTTGCTTTCAGGAGTATCCGGTGCTGGTTATTGTGCTGCGAAGGTAATCTAATTTATATATATTGTTCATGTCCTTTAATTTTGCACTTCTTCTATACAAGGTTTTTTCTTTTTTAAGATGCATGAGTTTAATGAAATTTTGGTTGTACAGAATAAAGTGCCTTTGTTATTCCAAAGGCAGTTCATCATTTGCGGATCTTTATATTTGTCCGGGCCATTGTACACGTGACATCCTCAGCTCTTACTATTGTATTCGGAGGTGTAAAGGTGACCACCTTTTATCTTCATAAACCAGTGTTGTATTTTTTGTATGGATTGTATATTATATGATTTTGCTTTTGATGTAGATACGTCATTGGAAAAGTTGGGAAAATGCCATCACAAAGGTCAAATTTGGCTCTAATCAAGGTATAGATTTTTGTTAATAGATTATTTTTATTCTGATGCATATTCACTTTTTTTGTGTAATATGATTCTTTAAAATCAACATGAGTTCATCAGGGGCCGGTACAGTGATTGGGGTAAACTTTCCACCTTGGTTGGTTGGTAAGTCATGTTCCATGTTAAGATTTCTTACATCCTAAAACATTTATTCACATAAATACCCCTTTTTTTTATTTGTTTTCAGCATTCCATTTTCAAACAATTTTATGGTTCTGTCACAAAATCAGATTATTCAGCACTTCGTAACGGTTTCATCATGGTATGTGTACCTTAAAATTTCCGTTTTTATTCAATATTCGGACTATGAGTAACTTAACCTGTCTATATTAGTGATAACATGGAAATGGCTCAAATTAGGAAGCTTGATCAAGTTTTTGTTGTTTAGACTAGCTTCCTTTTCATGTTTTCAGCCATTTTGCAATTTAGTCCTTATTAATTATAATTTTGTCTTTGTTGCTTTTACTCTTTCTATGAGGCTAAAGAGTTAAAACAATGAACGTTGAAAGTTAGAGCTAATAAAATTTTCACTTATCAAAAAAAGAGTTGTCTATATTACAGACACATTGCATAGGAACCGAAATTTAACTTTTACAAGTACATGATTCGTGCTTTGGAAGAAGATTTTAAAAAAGTTGGCATAAGGCAAGCGATTCTAGACTTTTCTACTTTTCTGTTTGCCCTTAAACTTAAAATTAGGCTTAATAGCATCTCACTTTCATTTGTTAAAGTTAGTATATGTGGGTAATTTTAGACTTTTAGTCCTCTTCTTGTTGTTGAATATTAATGATAAGATACTTGACCCTATTTTGTCATTTACATTGTGACGATTTTGAGCCATAGCATATTTAAATGTTATTCACTAACTCATTTGTAGGATGACATACATATCTTTGGATGGCATTCATCCAGTTGATTGTAAGTTTATATAGCATAGTTGATGTTCGAAACATCAACTATGCTATATGAACATACAACTAACAAGATGAATGATATCCAAAGATATGTATACCAAATGAGTTAGTTAACAACAATTAAATATTCTTCGGCTCAAAATCGTCACAATATAAAGGATACAAAAGAGGGTCAAGTATTTTACCATAAATATTCAACAAGAAGAGACTACATATACCCATAATTACCAACCGCAATAAATGAAAGTAGTCAGATGATATCAACCCCTCATTCAAGGGTAACAGAAAGTCAAGTATTGTCGAGAATTTCTTACCTTATGCCGACAACTTTCTTAAAATAATCTTCCAAAGCTCGGATCATGTACTTGTGAAAGTTATATTTCGGGTTTTTTTTCGTAATGTGTTTATAATATAAACAAGTTAAGTTACTCATAGTCCAAACATTGAGTAAAAAATAAAAATGTTAAGGTACACGTAACATGATGAAACCATAACGGAGGGCTGAATAATCTAGTTTTGTGAAAGAACCATAGAATTATTTTGAAAAGGAATGCTTGAAAACAAATATAAAAAATGTATTAATGTGAAAAACATGTTTGAGGATATAAAAAATATAAAAATGGAACATGACTTACCAACCAATCAAGGATGTCCGCAAGTTTACCCATACCTTTGAACCGAGGTTTGATGAACTCATGTTGATGTACAATTGTGACTGCAACAACAAAATCAAAATTAGACTATGCTTAGAAAAGAAAAAACTTTTCCATTAGCAACAACATATGCCTTGATCAAGGGCAAAATCGACCTTCGCGATGGTCTCTTCCCAACTCATCCATAGCGTATCTACATCAAAAGAAGAATCATATGATAGATTTAACAACTCTATCCTGTATGTATTAGGAAGACAAAAGTGGTCACCTTTGCACCTCCAAATACAACAGTAAGAACTGATAATGCCATGTGTACCATGGCTTAGGACAAATATAAAAATGTGCAAATGATGAATTGCCTCCAATGATAACAAAGGGACCTTAGTTTGTATAACTAGAAATTTCAGTGAACACATGCTGCCTATAAAAGAAAGAACCTTGTATAGATCTAGTGCAAAATTACCATAAAGGGCGTGAAGCATATATATATAAACTAGATTACCTTTTCCAGCACAGTAACCAGTACCAGATAGAGTGATTAAGTACCTTTTTAATGATTAGTTGACTCTGCACAAGTTAACTAACTCATCTAAAATGTAAGCAACCCTTTTGTCGCTTTATCAGCAAACATGGGTTTCCAAAAAAACATTTTTTGACCATATAAAAAAATTTACCTTATGCCCCCCTTAGAATTTTTCAGAATCATCACTTGACTCGCCCAACTTTTGAAATCTATCTTTTTTTATTTTATTTGTATAAATTTTGTTTTAAAAAAATAAAGTAGAGGTTATTTTGTATAATATAAGGTCTTGTATTGTAAATTTGTAACTAATTCAGTAAATTAATATTAGTATCTATAGTGCAATTTTTGCTAATATAGGGACCTTATAGTGCAATTAACTCAAAAAAATGGGGTAAGTCCCCGAACCTCCTTGCGCGCTCTTTTGAGAAGCGCCTTTACTTTAAAAAAATATTGTTGACCAACAATCTTTGCAATGCAAGAATAATTGACTAAATCATATGATATAATAGGTTAAACTTCCTATTTGTATCTGATAACCGTAGCTCTGCTATCAGAGATTCTAAACTATCAATCTTAAAAGAGTTTTTTTTTTTTTTTTTTTTGGCAAATGAAGAAGAGTTGATAGGCAACAAGATGTTAATAAATTCATAAACTCATCTGCATAATTTAACAATTTATAAACAAGAACTCATTTAATAAATGTCACAAGCTCAAAACAAGTTCTTTACCCATCAGATGTCATGTAAATGTGGTATTGTTTGATCATGAAAGCAAATTTCTCTGAGTTAATGGTGAAAGTAAACATCCCAATTGGCTTTAAAATGTGAGTCCAATAACCAGGGTACCTACAATTAAAGAGATGTATGAAAATTATTGACAACTTTAAAAGATCAAAGATAGGGAACAGGGTACCTTTAGCTATACAATCAGCCATAGCCTTGAGCTTAATAGTCCATTCTCGAAACATGAAACATGTTACTGCATTAGAGAGCTGACTCATGGAGTCAATTGTTTGACGTGGAAAAGCTCAATTTTAACAGCGTACATCAACAATTACATCAAAGCAAGCTGACGTATCATCTTCTTCAACAGGTATACATGAAAAACCCAGATCTCACTCAAACTTCCACCTATACGAAGCCTCAATCCGCCTACTAACCTTACCAGAGACAATCAGAAAACACAGCCGATTACCACCATTACACCACCTCATCCATCAGCCACCTCTAATAATGCTATAGCAGTAACACCTTACAACGGAAAAAACCATCCAGAAAACCACCATTAATAACCAGCAAACTTCACAGAATCAATTAGTCAACACCAACAACAAATCGACCCCCCCATCAGCTCAATCCCATCCACACCCTTTACCCCTACACCAACCAAAAGCCAACAATCAAACTAACCTAACTCAGCCCTTAACAACAATTCAAATACCATCTGCAGAGGAAATTTTAAGCAAAACTCCTTACACACCAGTCACAATTAATCAAATCGACTGCTTCTTCAACTGAACCAATTACTAATCCGAATCAACTTACCCGATCCAATCTCTGACTTAAGCGTACAAATCTCTAACTGAGAATTCTAACACCCGATCCAAGATGCGAATCAATGAGAGAAGTGGGAATGATGGATGGGTAAAACAAAAGGCGATAACAAAGAATTTTAAGTTTGAAGACCAAATGTCTTTCGCCGACAAACAGAGGAACATGTTGATTTGGGAGTAAAGGAGAGCCGGTTATTAAACAAACAAAAAAATATCAGAAGATAAAATAATAAACAGGATAAGGTGGTGATTGTGTGGTGATTGTTTGCTCTTAATGGATTGGAAGTCCAATAATTAGTAGACACTCCATTAACCTTTTTTTTTTTTTTTTCTTTACATTCCAGATCTTTTAGTCTTCGCGTTTATTCGGTCAAACTTGGTTAGAGCATCAATGATGGAGTCTTTATTTTTTTTATTTTTTTTTGGACGGGTACATATATTACAAAGGAACTAGGAACCTAAGAAATTAACCAATGCAAGTTTCGAGAACCTGTCAGTGAAAACGTCAAAAGACAAAGATCCGTCAGTTGCCTTGTGCCTGGCTTCTTTTGCTAGACAATCAACACCTGCATTAAATCTGCGAGGAATGTGTTTGAAGAAGACTGGGCCCGATTCCCCGACCAGTTTGTGAATATGCCTGATGTACGGTCTAAGATCTCATCTAGCTGCCGACACTTGCTGTATACCTTGAACCAAGTCAAGGTTATTCGAGAAAAAAGTTTTCTCTTGTTGCGGCCATTGTTGTCCAATCTCTAATGCCTTGATGATGGCTAGAGCTTCCCCTTCTACTATGGTATTACAGCTGGCCGTTGTCATATACTTTACCCGTGATCCTTCGACTTTATTTATCTGAATAATCCCAATCCCCGTGGGGATATGCGCTTGTGTGAAAGACGCATCACAAGTAAAGGTGAGCGTCGTGGTGCAGTCGAGACTCGTACTCCTGGGAGTTAGTGTCGTAATATTCTCGAGATTCGGGTGTTCTTTGTTGAACCAGTTTGGACCAAAGTGTTCTTGTACTTGAGTATTAGTTAGGCAAATCACTATCTATGGATCGATGTCTGAATTATTGTGCCGACTTTTCATTTTTGCCTTCCAGAGATTCCACAGCATCAGCAAGATGTATGAAATCACAACCTCCTTTTGCCACCCTCCTATCGTATATATTTCAACCAGTTTCAAAAACCAGTGGCCCACGTCCAGCTCGACGTTGTCCACATGTATCTGTAGTGCCGATCCTGCCCAAATAAGTTTTGAAACTCCACAATTGAGCAGTAGATGTTCCATTGTTTCGTGTTCTGCATCGCACCAGCGACAGTTGCTTTGGCTTTCACATTTCCTTTTTTCTAGGTTCGTACCTGTCGGGATTGCGTTATTACAAAGTTTCCAAGAAAATATTCTAACCTTTGTAGGTACGTTGGATCCCCATATTGTTTTCCAAAGTATATCTTCCACCGGTATGCCTGTTGATTGATGTGGTACCTCGAACACTGCATGATCGGTAAGAATTTTGTATCCTGTCTTCGTAACATAATCTCCATTCTTTGCATGTGGCCATATGAACTTGTCTGGAGCTTCAGTCGAGAAGAACCGTGTTCTGAGTATGACTGGGATAATCGGGGCGGGGAAGAGATCACAAATTAAATTTGTATTCCATGATGAAAGATCTGCATTCCAGAGTTCATGAAGTTTTTCTAATTGGCACCCTTGTGGACGTTCTAATTTCCATGGCGTATCAAGCCATTTATCGTTCCAGATATCAATTGATTTACCGTTACCTATTTGAAATCGGCCATATTTTTTGAGCATATCTCGGCCTTCTATTAAGCTAGCCCAAGACCATGTTCGAGATTGTCTTAACTTGACGTCGAGAAAAGTTGTTTTTCGGAAAATAAATACCTTTAAGTAAGCATGCTACTAGCGTGTCAGGGTTGTTTAGAATTCGCCACGCCTGTGTTGCTAGTAAGGCCGTATTCATGCGCTTAAAGTCCTTAAAACCCATGCCGCCAAGAAGTTTGCTAACGGCTAGTTTCTCCCATGCTAGCCAATGTATTCGAGATTTTTCACCTGAATTCCACCAAAAATTTGAAATTGCCGATATTAAATTATTACAAAAAGTAATTGGAAAAGAGAAGATTGACATAGAGTATGTGGGAAGAGCCTGGAGAACTGCTTTAATAAGGACTTCCTTGCCTCCTTCCGACAAAAGGTGTGCTTTCCATCCCTCTGTTTTACTAAATAGTCTTTATTTTAAGTTTTTAGATTTAAATTTGAAGATCCAAAATTTAAAGATTTATTAATTAAATTAAGATTTCAAATCATGGTCAATATCCAAGAGTTTAGTTTTAAATCTGAATATTTATAGAAAATATACTAATAATTGCATATATTATTTAATTTATTCATAATTTATAGTAATAAATTAATTTAATATTAACTAATTTTTATTTACATAATAATTTTTTATTAATATTGTTATTTTAAAAAACTTAATTTTGAATAAATATATACATATATCTGAATATTGATTTAAGAACTCGAAATCATGAAATAATATCTATTTTGGATACAATCTTGATAAATGGGGTTATTGTTGATAACATCCCCATTAAACTACCGAATTGTTCTTTTATGCCTTCAATAAAATATTTTATAAAAAAATGCCTAATAAAATAAATATTTATAGAAAACATCCCCTTTATATTTTCTATACCTTTACTACCCTTATTATTAAATATATTATTTTATTTTAATACAATATTAATTTTTAAATATTAAACAAATAATAGGGTACTTCTTTCTCCACCACCACCACCACCACCATCACCACCACAACCACCACCACAACCACCATGTATGTAACCACCACTACATCCACCACAACCATCACCACCTCCACCACCTACCACTACTAATTTCATCGCACGCGCGCGTCCGTGAATTTTTTTTTTAAAATCGTCATAACTAATTCAGAAAAAATCAGAAAATTAAAAAAATTGTATTTTTGAATAAAGCAAATTAATATTTACGTCTATGAATTTTTTTGATTTTTTTTGAATTTTTTGATTTTTTTGATTTTTTTTTTCGCAGACACGGATTTTCATGTTTTAAACATGGAATTCCATGTTTTAAACATGGAATTCCATGTTTTAAACATGGAATTCCATGTTTTAAACATGAAATTCCATGTTTAAAACATGTAATTTCGTGTCTGCGAAAATTTTTAAAAAAAAAAAATCAAAAAAATCAAAAAATTCAGAAAATTCCGAAAAAAAATCATAGACGCAAATATTAATTTGATTTATCCAAATATAATTTTTTTTTGATTTTTTTGATTTTTTTTTGAATTAGTTATGACGATTTTAAAAAAAATTCACGGACGCGCGCGTGTGATTATTAGTTTTTTTCTTATTTTTTAATTGTTAATCATAAGGGTAAATTTGGGATGAGGCTGTTTTCAATAAATATTTTTTTCTAGGCACCTTTTTCTAAATAAGTTTTTTAATAGGCATCAATCAACAATTGGCTCTTGATAAATATACTTAAATCCGCAATCATTCAACGTCTATTTGATTAGATTTTATCTATTCAATCTCAACTACTCAATTTTTATTTTTTCTTGAAAATCTTTGATCCTTATAACATTAGTTGGATTAGATTCTTTATCGTTAATATCAACCGTTTGATCTCCGCAATCATTCAACGTCTATTTGATTAGATTTTATCAATTCAATCTCAACTACTCAATTTTTATTTTTTCTTGAAAATCTTTGATCCTTATAACATTCGTTGGATTAGATTCTTTATCGTTAATATCAACCGTTTGATCTCTATCACTTATCCACCCCTTATAGTTTATATATATATATACCAAGCCTATTATACGTTCTTTATCACCTTATCCTTTGATACTCAATCTCTATCACTAAAATGGCGTATCAAGGAGCACCTAGATCTTCAAGTTCATCGAAGATGAAATGTTCTACGGTTATATAAAAGATATGTGTGATGAAGTTGAACAACTATACGCAAATGTAGCAGAAGAAAGCCAACGTATACATGGCGGTACATCGATATATAATAGTGAGAAAGTGAAGCACATCAAAATAGATAAATTACAAGATTACACTGATAAATAAAAACATTACATTGATATATAAGAACATTACAATTTAAAATAAAAACACACATATACTTAAAATATCAATAAACACACAAATGATTTTATAGATCCTCGGTACGTGGATGCATTTCAGACGGTAGTCATCTTCTCTGAATAATTCACGAGCGGACACGGGTAATCTTGAAATAATCTCTTCTTGTTTATGTATTACCCATCTTCTTCTTCCTAGACTTTCCACCGAGAAGACTTTTATCTTCATTATCTTTGAATCTCGATTATCGATACAAGCTTCTTGAAATCTTTTAAGTCTTTCCTCTTTTTCTTGTATTTCAGCTAAAGATTGTCATACAATTGCCTTCTCCTTACCTTTTTAGCCTTTTATCCTTTTTTATTTCCATGGGCCTTTATCCTCTAGGCTCTGTTTCTGTCTCAGGCACGAACGCCAACTGATTATCTAATGCAATTGGAGATGGTGATGGTTAAATTAGGACATGTTTCATTCAAATTTTCTCCTCGTGGATACATGTTCATAATTGGAGAATTGATCTCGAGAATCATCTTTTATTTATGGCCCTCCTTTAAATATTTCTAGCAATGATCAAAGATGACATGTGTCCCCTTCCGGAATTATATAACTCAATAGCGTCACAACCTACCAAAAACGTACTCAATTGTATTAACATATTAATTAAGTTAATTTACATGATGTAAATTAATTCTTACCATGTCACTGGCATTTGCATCACTCATTGATCACATTTGTTTCTCTCTCATGCACTCATCATATCTTGTATATGCCTTGTTGATTACGTTAAACTGTGTGTTCTAGTCGTACCGGGAGGAGGTGTGGAAAGCTCTATGAATTTCTCGTGAATTCGGATCCATAGGGTTTCTTTTGATTGACTACATCCAATTATAATATCTCCGCTAATAGGAATATAAGCACGACATAATGCTATGTATTTTTCGTCGAACTTTGTTTGTGTTTGCCATGTTATCACACACTAAAAGAATAAGATTCAAAAAATCGTTAGTAAATCGAAATAAAACTTTACAATATAACATGATTATTCTAAAACTTTAAAATATATTTAACAAAAGTAATTTAAAAAGACTAAAAAATATATTAATCAAAATAGGTGGATCATATTTTAATGATATAACTAAAAAAAGGATTAACATCAAACATATTTTACAAGAAGAACTAATATTGCAATTAATATTATATATATATATTAAAATCCCTAATCAATGCATTCATTTTAATTAATTTATATTGTGCTTGAAACCCGAAAAACCACCTATTTTCTCCCAAGAGTCCGCCAACACCTTTGTTCTTCTTCTGGCCACCCACGTCTCATATTATACACCGATTACTAGGGCTAAGCATCGGGTTAGAAAACCCGCATAATTCGACTAACCCGATTACACTAACCTAAAATTATACGGGTTAGTTTTTTATTGGGTGGGTTGCGGTTTACATTTTCGAAAAAAATATACATTTTTTGCGGGGTTTGGATTTTATACTTGAAACCCGCATTACCCGATTACCTATAGTATAAAAAACTAGAAAAATTCGTACTAATCATTTTATTTAAATAAAATAGTAGGGATCATGTGTTTCGCACTCTACATTTCTTTTTGTTATTCTTTTCCTTTAATTTTTTTAAATCCCTCAATATTTTAATAATATTTTATCTAATGAATATCCGTTTTCCATTTCAATTAGGATATTATCTCTGTTTTTTGTTTAATTCATAAATTTATTTTCTAAGCTCTCATGTTGTATTTCTTAAAATCAGAGATTATTTGAAGGGTTTTTAAGTATTTTAAACTATATTTTCTGTTACAACTTTCGTTTATAATATAAATTTGACCCACCGAATGAATATGGATACAAATTTGGCTTATTTAACTAACTAAATCACCCGCAATCCACCTGCAAACTTTCCTACCCAAAACTCAATGGTTTATATAATGTATTGGGCGGGTGCAGGTCTTAATTTTCAAAACCCGCACAAGAACAGGCGGTTTGTGGGTTGGACATTTTTTATCCAAAACTGACCCGCACACACCCCTACCGAATAAAAAAAACCACGGACGCTCACAACAGTTCCTCATTAGCATCAAATGAACTATCATTCAACAGTAACACCAGTTGGGTTAGCTCAACTGGCTAGGATCCTGTCTCTCAACCAAGTCTAGAACCCACGTATCAAAAAAAAATTAAAAGGGTTTTCATTTGAACAACTTTTCTTCCCAACCCTATCAACATACATGGCCCATATACATATCTATATACAAATCTCTATACAAGTTTATTTAATATCTTTTTATAAAATTTTGGTAAGATACACTTTAATTTATCATAACAATGAATTGCAAATAGTATGTACTATATTATTTTATGATTAGTGGATGAATTGAGTCTAAATTGATAAACATTTGTTGTGTTGTTTAAGTTTTGTATCCGTGTTTATATAAGAGGTAAAATTTTACTGTTTCTTTGTTTTGGATTCTGTAATTCTTCCGACGTGATTTTGATGTTATATGAATTTTTTATAATGATAATCAGAGTTGGTGAAGTGTTGATTGTTTGTTGTATTGTTTTTGGTTTCAATTCTGCAACTTTTCACTTCTTTTGGCAGGAGATGGGTATATAAATATTTGGCCAAATTTAACAAAAAAAAATGAACAACCTGGAATTTATCTCTATATCTGATGGGTTTTCAAAAAGGATTATTGCCCAAGAAACACCTCAAGTTAAAATTAATTCTCTCTCACCCCAACCATCATTTTTTCCCCATAAAAGGCCACATATAATTTGCTTTTTCCTTTTCTTTCCCATAAAAAGAGTCGTTTGAGTTATGGGAAGCTTCCCATAACTCAAACTCTGAGTAATGAGAAGCTTACCATTACTCAAACTTTGAGTAATGGGAAGCTTCCCATTACTCCCTGTTCTTTAAAAAAGACGGTGCCTTTTATGGGAAAGGGTGTAAGGTGGCAGGTGCCTATTGAGAATTAACCCTTTGAAAAATCGCATTAGTGTTGCTTTTATTGATAAATGTCTTCCATTTTATTTGTTAATAAAAGAAATTTTTGAGCTAACTAAGGTGAGATCTTCTATTAGAAATAAAGGCATTGCTACCCCATACATTATCCAAATGTTTAATACAAAAACAAGGAAAATGGAATTAGTTGCAAACAAAGGGTTTGTAATAGAAGAAGTAGATGTTAAACTTATATTAGGTGTTGAAGGTGGTGATGAAGAGGTACCCAGTTTCAACACAAAAGATGTGATATCATCAAATTGGTTTAATAGTCAATTTAAGGGTTATGAAAAACAAGTAACTTCAAAGGTTTTGAAATTAAAGATTAAAAGTCTATTACATGATAATGATACAAATAATCAAGGTTTACGTAATTTTGCAGTTTAATATGCATTTTAGCCCTACAGACATGCTTCTACCCATATAATGCTGGAAGAATCGAATGGTCTGCGGTTGTAGTTTCTAAAGATCTTGAAAAACTAAGAAATTACAATTGGGAAGGTGACATGGCTAATAAACTCATGAAATCATTGTCATCCAAGAAAAGTCACAATCTTAAAGGACCTGGTTGTATGCTTGTGGTAAGTAACTTATTATATATAGATAGATAAGATTTGATTAAGTAGTATACATCTACTAAACATGTTATCATCTATGATTGTAGCCATTTTTTTAGCATGTCAATAAATGGAAACCAACCAAAAATCACGTTTATCCTCGTATTTTCAAATGGCTAGATGTGATTCATGTAAAAGATAAAGAAACATTCAAGTCAAAGTATATTGATAAAGTTACCTCTGATAATGTAAGTTTTTTATATTTTTTGTTCTATTTGTTGTATTTTGAGTTATGAAATTTTAAGTCAAGGAATTTTGTTTTGGATAAAGTTACAATTGATACAGTTAAGTTTCTAAAACTGTATTTCTGCAAGTACTAATAAACTACAAAACTGTAATTTTAGAATCACAAAATTATACTTGTAGAATTACAAAAATGTAAGTGCAAGTACACACATGTACTTGCCCAGTGGTGGGAAGTATTCCAAGAACTCATATTTCACATGAAAAAACACGTAACTTAACATTTTTTACACATTTAAACTTACATAATGTCTAAAGTTGTAACAAGTCAAATTTAGTCAATGAATTTTCCCATAAGTTCAGTTATATTCAGTTATATGTGGTGGGTCCTAGGGTGTTATAAAATTAAGTGCAAAATAAAGGAACCACTTAACCGCAAGTGTACGGTTGTCCCAAGTAATATATGATAATCAAGTTCGTTCTCAGGGACGGATTAGGTTCAACCCAAATATTAATCAAGTAGTAGGAATAATTGCTAAACAGAAAATAAAAGATAAGAATTTTTGTTTGGTTTTTGGAATTTAAAAGATGCAATTAAAATAAAACTAAATTAACTTAACAGAAAAGAAATAAAGCAAATAACGACTAACTTCAGATAAGAGAGATACTTGATCCTCGCAAAGGAATCCACTTAATCAATATAATCTATGTTATGTTTAAGGGTAGAATTGGAATTATAATATTAGTCGGGACTCTAATATCTCCTAGCCCCCTGTCTGGTGGACCTAGAAGCTATCCTAAAGTATCACAAACACCTGTATGGTCGAATATGGATTTTCGGATGATATGATTTTACCTCTTTGGCTATGTAACTAGTTAAGCCTGTCGGTCAATAACAGACATTACACGGGTATTACCTAGATCTGTATTCAAACCCCCCTGTCGGATGATCACTTCGGCACTAAAGTGAATAGCCCAAATACTAAAAGCTAATTCTAGTTGTTCCTAAAAGAATTAGTAATGAAAACAAAGTAATATCCAATATATAAAACTCAATCTTATTTAAATCTAAACAATCCCAAATTCAAAACATAGATTCATTAATTAAGGTTCATCCCTTTTATGCGATTCTCAAGTATAAAGAAATTTAGCTCATGATGAAATTAAAGACTAACATAAAAGAAAAGGAATTCATGTTCAAAATACAAAAGATAAATAAAAAACCTAAAGGGTAGAATGACTATTGTTGGAAGAACAGGATTCCTCCAGCTTCTAGCTTCTTCTCTCCTTCGTGCTCTGACTTGAAACCTTAAGCCTCTTGTTTAATTCTCTGAAGTGTGTGAAAGTAGGAGGTTAATGGGTGTATTTATAGGTGTTGGAGGACCCTCGGTCGAATTTGCTTGGAGTGGAAGACAAGTCAAGGACTCTCAAATTCGTAGCTCTAAAAGATAAGATTCTACTGATTTGATTTGGTCATTTCTTTTTCAATACTTATCCGTATGAGAAGTTCCAACATACGAAACTGCTTGTCTTGGAAAGAGCTTTCTATTGGTGCAGACCACTCGTCCAGAATCCTAGCCAATCTTTTATTATGATTTAATCTCTAAAACGTGGCTGGATTTTCAGGTTTCAAAAGGCAGCTTTATCTTTTCCTCCTTTGAATAAATCTTCCCTAAATCTTCTTATTTCCATGTAAATCTTCTTTCCTTTAATCTTTATCTTGACTTGGCCTCTAAGTAATTACCATTTATCTCTTTAAAGCTTCACATTAAATAAATAATTAAACCGCATATGCTTAAAAAGAATAAATCAATAAATCAAGAAATCGAAATAGGAAAGTGTACTCTAAAAATAGAAACTCGACTCAAAATCATTCCCTAACACTCTAAAATACACTAAGACTTCATTCTCACTTCTTCTCCTTGGATTGGTCTTTCATGGAATTCAAGAACCAATTAACTTTGCATTAAAAATAGTTAAATTTACGCACAAAAGCTCAGATTCTGCAAATAGTTAATTTCCAAGGGGAGAAAGTGCAATGTGATCAATTAAGCTTAAAAGTCAATCAAACAAGTCATTTATTCACCTAAAAGGATGTCTCCAACGGGCTAATAATTAGAACAAATCGGGAGACATCAAGACCCCAAACTCAAACCTTTGTCGTCCCGACAAAGTAAAATAAAAACAAAGGATCTTTTAGGTGAACGCCAAACGTAGAATCTAGTAAATAATCCCAAAGCAAACCTTAAAACAAATTTCTTATAGTCTAACCTAGGAATTAATATACCCCTACACTTATCATGCAAAATCAAATACAAAACAATATCAATCCAAAATTAATTTCACAATGCTAGAAGGTTACGCTTAATACTTATCTCAAGATGGTGGCTATAGGGTGTTCCTTGATCCTTACTTGCTTTGAACGCTCCACTTAGAATAATCCCTATTAACTCATTGTGCATCTAGGAATCACGAGGACTTTACGGTTTTAGCGTAGGCTGAAGGACGGTATGGTATGTATATTTGGTAAATTTGAAGTGAGCTTTTGGCTCTCTCCTCACTTACCATCAACAAAACTGTCCAAGAGCTTGAGTTTACACTCGAATTTCGTTCTCACTCAACCCAATTGACGCACTTAATTAGCGTCCCCAAATTAACCCAATAAGCACTAAGGATGATTCACCTAAAAATTTCCACCTTGCCGGTCCGAATATATTTTCTTTTCTTATAGCTATGACTCTTTTTTTGATGTTGAGATATCATGCTATTTTTCATAGTTATGCCTATTCATAACTTGAGCTCGAAGCTTCTTTTCCATTCACTATTACCCCGGCAAAGGGTTACAATATAATAAACCTGTGAATCATCATCATGTATAGCACAAAGCATCATTGATAAGCTCAAAAACTCCCAACCCAATGTAAATTCCCATATAGTGGACCCACCACCCCAAACTCAAGCTCAAGACAGGAAGTCCCAGGATCGTGATTCAAGTGCGGGTCATATGGTCATGCCTAACAATCTAAAGGGATATTGGCTTATAATGTGGCGACAAAAGAAAGGCTTAAAGGCTAAAAATTTGTCTACGAAGGATAAAATTAATTCAGGGATAGACAGCCAAAAAGGATTCAAAGGGCTAACAAAGAACTGTCTCTATCATCTTCCTATCTACACAACTTGTCTCTAGTTCATACCTAAGTGGGTTCTCTACTCATTTAGATCTCACGTTCTACAAACCACCTATTATCCTTAAGCACAAGTATACTTCTTTTGCATTGTTCATTAATTTTTCCTATCAATTATCTCATATTTGCATGCAATTAAAGTTCAGCTTCATACTAACTCCTAAAGTCAACTATTTTCTATCATTAATTCATAAAAAGCATGCTTGATGGGGGCATTTAAAAGTCTCTACAGTCACGCAACCCTAAGATTAATTTTATTGAAAGCATGTAAAACACAAAAAATTGGGATGAGGCAACGAACCCCACCCCAAACTCAAAAGTGAGTCGTGTCCCCACGACTCGAAAAAGACTCAATAAAGCAATAAAATTAAACTAAACTACCTAACTAGTGCCTACCATCAATTAAGAAGAAGAATTAGAACGGGGTACCTGGCCATGAAGATCCATCGTGTCCTCCTCCGAAGGGGGAGAATAATTATCAATATCCATGTACAAAGTTACCTCTTCCAATGTTGACTTAATCTGTGTGATTTCCTTCCAAAGTGCTCTGATGTCTTGAACTTGAAATTGTATCTTGTCTTCAGGCTTTGATGATACCCCCATCCTTGATGTTAATTTCCCTTGTTGTGGTGGTGTAGGTGCCTTTTCTTCTTGTGTTTCTTCAATAGGTTCATCAAGATTGATGGCCTTTTTAGTTGTGGAACCAGGCAAATTCTTGTTCTTCCCTCGGATACAACACCTCTTCTTGTAATCCAAAGCATCTGTTCTGTTTGTCATGGTTGATTTGACCCCAAACTCAAGTTTATACCAAGGATAGAATAAAGTTAAGAAAACTTGGTATAGCTTGAGTTTCTTGCTTGGATTTAGATGAAGGAAGTTGTTTTCTTGATGAATCTTGGAAGAGCTCTTGAAAGCTTGAAAGCTTGATGATCTTGATTGTGTTTAATGGTGTTTTGTGATGAATTTTATGAAGAGGTTATGTTTATGGAGGATGGAGGAGAGATTTGATGATGTTAATGTGTTTGTTGTGGAGGTTTAATCAAGATTCAAGGTGTTTTTATATGGTTGGGAGCTGGAAAATTCGTGTGGAAGAGGCTAGGGTTTATCTCTTTAAGGTTAGAAGTTGTCTGGGCTTTGAACTCTTCACAAACCGCCTGGCGCGGTGCATCCCTGCGGTGCATGGGGTATACCGCGGGGTACACCGCAGCACTGTTGATGTTAATTTTTCGCCCCTGTCTTGTACCCGTGCTAGCACCCCGTGGCACGCGTTTTTGCCGTGCGGTGCAGGGGTGCGGTGCATGGGGTAGTCCGCACGTGCTCCGTGAAAAAACCCGTGGTGCATACCCCGTGGCACGCGTTTTGGGCGTGCGGTATAGGGTGCGGTGCACCGCGCCAATCAACATCTCTTTTTCTCGCCTCTGGATAAGACCCGTGGTGCGCGACCCGTGGTACGGGTTTTTGGGGTGCGGTACATCCCTGCGGTATAGGGGGTACACCGCGGGGGTAGTCCGCGCCAGCCTTTGAATTTTTCCAAAATTTTTCCTAGCACCACAAACTCGATTCCTGCACCATTAACACCATACCCTTCTCATTTCTTTAAGAGTAGACACTAAAACTTGACTGGTGTCGCCTAGGGTGTGATAAAAATAAGATCAATTTAAGTATGGAAAACTATGCACTCTCACCCTAGACAGGCACAGTACTGCAAGTATTACAGGACGTATGCAAGTTTTAATGATAAGTAGAGTTCGTTCTCAGGGACTTAAGTGTGTTAAACGCGTAGGAACAGATAACGAGTAAAAGTAAATAACTAGAAGACAGTAAATAAATATTTGGTTTTTCGAATTTATGAATTAAAACTAAATTAAAACTATGAAAATAAAGACAATAAAGTAAAAGATTAAGAATATGAGATGAGAAGTATAGCTTAGGTTTTGCTAGTATGTACTAATCCTTCTAATTCTATCTATAAATCTAGTTCATAAGGGAGAATATTAGCTCTCGGTAATACTTAGTCAGGATTCTAAATTCCACTACCTTAGACCTTGAGAGCGACTAAGGGGGCTACGTCACAACCAAGAAGTGATTTAAAATAGGGTTATCAAACGCCACTAAGGCCCTAAGCAAATACTGCAAGTCTTGGTGATACTGTGGTTAAAACAAACCTTAATGACTATCTAGTTAGAAGTATGTTTTGTCAGAACTGCTATCGACACTAGACATTATGTGGTGGTTCAATAGTTAAACACCCTTACAAGGAGACCATCTAACTACTCTTAAAACAATCCTAAAGTGATCAATTCTAGGAAAGACAATAAATCAAAACACATAAGCAAATATAAAGTAAGAAGCTAATATCAGATTAAAACATATAATTCCCAAAGAAACTTAGATAGAAAAATTAGAATTCATAGATTATACATATGCAAAACCCAAGCTATGGGAGGTTTAGTTCATACCTGAAGGAAATAAACTAAAAGAAATAATAAAAGACATCATCTTGCTCTCTACAATAAACTGGAAGAATAAAACCTTAAGAACTAATTACTATGAGGCAAGGATGATTTACAAGTGATATAAGGGTGTATTTATAGGTGTTTAGAAGACCTAATTCGTTTTCTTGAGGAAGAGTTAAGGTAATGGACTTCTAGCCCAACTCAAATTCGTATGGAAATAAAGATAAACACTGCTGCGTTGTTTTGGTCATAACTTCTTTATTATTGGTCCGATTTTGCTCCACAAGATACCAAAAGAATCGCAACAGAATTTCCTACGCCCTTTAGGAGTAATCTACCAAATTCGGCCTCTTTATTAGGTAAAAACGCCTATCTTTGCAGAATCCCAGATTTAGGCAGCTTTTCCTTTTCCATCTTTTTAGCAATTCTTTCCTTATCTCCAATTACCATGCATATCTCCTTCCATAAGTTGTTGTCTTTGACTTGGACTCTAATTAAACTCCATAATTATCTTTAAAGCTACACACTAAATAAACAATTAAACCCAATATGCTCTAAAAACATTATTTCTACAAATCAAGACACAAAACAGGAAAGTGCACTAAAACTCAAGAAAATCGACATTATTGACTTCTAAAACACTAAAAATGATGTCTCATCTTAATATAAATCTATCACAAATGAGGAGACATCAAGACCCCCAACTCAAAGTTGTATCGTCCCGATACAATAAAAGATAAAAACATAGGGAAGTCTAGAAATACACACTTATAAAATTCTCAACACAAGGGAAAAACATAGCAGAATATATAGAATAAACCTAAGGCACATAACTCAGAAAATTTCATGCAATAATATTTGTAAACTACATACCTGTACACTTCTCATATCCACAGTCAACACGGCTTGAATTCAAGATCAGATTAGTTTCGCAATGTAAGAAGGATTGGGACTTTACTCAGTTCCCCTTGAGAGCTATAGATTGTTCATCAAACCTTACTAGTATCCAATGATCCACTTAACTAATCTCTAATGGCTCAATCACTTCTCAATTACATAGCAAAGAATCACAAGGTCTTTAAGGTTGTAATGTAGGCTTAGGGACGGTGTGATAGTATATTTGGATAATTTGGAGTGAGCTTTTGGCTCTCTCCTCACTAGCCATCAACTAATTGCCCTAGAGCTTGAGTTACTCTCATATACGTTTCTCACTCAACCCAATGAATTCCTTGATGCGCAATTTAGCATCCCCAATAACCCAATTAAAGCTTAAGATGTTCACATAAAAATCCACTTTGCCGGTCCGAATATATATATTTTCTTTTCTTTTCAAATCAATTCTCTTTTCTATAGCTATGACTCTCTTTTAATGTTGAGATATCATGCTAATTTTCTCATATATATATTTTCTCTTTTAATGCCCTTGTTGGCAAAATTAGCTCGAAGCTTCTTTTTCATTCACTATTACCCCGGCAAAGGGTTACAATACAATGTTGTGAAACATCCTCAATATAAAGCACAAAGCACAATTAATAAGCTCAAAAATCCCAACATAATAACTCCCATAATGGTGGACCCACCACCCCAAACTCAAGCTCTAAAACAACTGTCTAAGCATCGCGATTCGAGTGCGGGTCATATGGAAAAGTCCTAAAATCTAAAGGATATGGCTTATAATGTGTTTCAATAAAAAGGCTTTAGAAAGGCTAGAAGGGGCTAAGAAGGATATAACTTTTAAACTCAAAAATCACAAGGTGAGAAGGTATAAAAAGGCTTCAAAGGCTTCAAAATATGAAAGAACCGCCTTGATCACTTTCTACACTATGTAATTCAGGAAATTTCTTACCTTTAGCACTTTCATCAAATGGTTTTTCAACTAGCTTGGATCTCACGGCCTACACACTTCTCAAGGTTCCCTGAGATCGAACATACTTTCTATCGCATTGCTCACTAATCTTTCTTTACTATCAACGTGTGTTTTCCTGCAAATACTCAGAGCATACATAGCTCATAAACATATCACTTACTATCATCAATCTACTGAGCTTATGCTTTCAAGTTATTAAACACACTCTACATCTAATTCCCATGCATCAAAAATTTTAATTTCACCCAAAAAAACAGACAAATGGAGATGAGAGACAACGAATCCCCACACCCCCAACTCAAAAATGAGCCGTGTCCCCACGACTCGAAAAAAAAAAAAGACTCGAAAACAGAAATTAAAATTAGCAGATAGACATATTTACAGAAATGGTAAGGAAGAAAGAGAACATACTCTCGAGGCTTATTGCCTCGCATCATTGACATCCAAGATTGGAATTGCTGGACCTCTCGTTAATTGCTCAAGGAGTTTCATGATGTGCACTTGATTAGCATTGATTTGTGCCACATCATTGACTAAAGAAGTTTGAGCTGCTTCAAATTTCGTTAAACGCTCCTCCATCTTCTCTTGCCAAGATTGCTCCTTTTCTTCCTTCGAGACTTGAGTAGAACCCGCTCTTCGAAGGCTTTCTTTGATCCAAGCATTATCAATATAACTCGTCTTAAACTCGAGTTTCTCTTCTTCACCCAATACTACATTCGCTTTTCGCACAAGACACGTGATCATAGTTGGAAATTTAACGTTATAAACCGATTTAGGAGAGACCGAGAATCGTATCACCTCCTCATAGATCAACTGTGCCACATCAACTTCTTCTCCTCTCAAAATACAGTCCAACAGTAGCGCGTTCTTCATAGTCACCTCCAAAGTTCGTGTGTTTCCAAAGACATTAGGGATAAGGAAATTGTGCCAAATTCTAGCATCTGCTTGAAGATATTTGTAAGGCCAAGGTGCCTTCAATTCTCCCTTATGTAATTGCACTTTCTCCTTGTCTAACACATGCTCAAAAAGTAATTCCTTATCAAAGATTTTTCGTTTAGCAACTGCTTCCTCAAATTTGCAACAACCTTTCGGATTCTGAAACTTGAAGTGGTTCCTAATCTCCTCAACTGTGAAAGGAACTAACTTTCCTCTAATCGGAACACAGTCACTATCTCGGCTAAAGAGGCCTAGATAGAACTCCAAAACTAATTCAGGACATAATTCAGAACGGCTTACCATGAACGTAGACCAACCCAACTTCTCACCAAGCTCAAAGAATCTCTTGTATTCTCCATCTCTAATTTCTTCCTTGAATACTTTCTCATAGGCAAAAGGTAGTTCTTTTAATTGTTTCTCTGCAGAAATCTTCAAGGAATTTGAAGTATCCACTCTCTCTATAGGTATAGGATTTGTTTGAGGTAGTGTTCTTTCCTTTGCATAAAAATAAAGCTTTTTACCATTACTATCATACGAAGGTTTCCCACTCTTCAATTTATCTTTACCCTTTGATTCAGAACTAGCTCCTTTGTCAATTGATTTCTTCTTGTTTAAATCCAATCCCTTGTTACTCTTCACCTCCCTCTTGCTAGATAAGATTGATGTTCTATTAGTCATCTTCAATTAACCCCCAACTCAAAGCTTTAGCAACCCTTGAAATTTAACTCTTGAATTAATGGATGAACAAGCTTGATTTGTCCTAGGATGGGTGAATTGGTGATGAATCTCTATGTGGGTGAGGATGATTTGTAATGGGTAGGCTAGGATTTTTAGAAATTGTGTGATGAATTTGTGAAATTTGGCTCTTTGATTCTTCAATTTGAATGAATTTGGTGATGATTGGTAGCTTGATTCTCTCTTGTAATGATGTGGAGAGAAGGTTTGATGTGTTTTCCTTGATGATTGGGTAGTGTTTTGGTGATTGGTGAAGGTTTTGATGAGCTTCAATGGAGTTAGGAGAGTTGTGGAGAAGAAAGAGAGGGTTGAGGTTTAATAAATTCGGAATAATAGGCTTAATACCTCCTTTATAACTCAATCCCGTAACTTTCTCTCTCCTCTGGCGGCGCTGCGGACTACCCCTGCGGACCATGGGGTGCACCGCGGGGTAGTCCGTGACATCTGATGCTCGAAAATTTTTGCTCACTGACTTAAACCCGTGGTAGGACCCCGTGGTACGGGTTTTTTGGCTCGCGGACTAGGGTCCGGTGTACCGCGGGGTACACCGCGGCTTCTGTAGCTGCTCCGTCAAAATACCCGTGGTAGTCAACCCGTGGTACGGGTTTCTGGGGCGCGGACCATGGCACGGTGCACCGCGGGGTGGTCCGTGGAATTTTTTCGTGTTTCTGACCTAAACCCGCGGTAGCTACCCGTGGTACGGGTTTTGACCTCGCGGACCATCCCTGCGGACCATGGGGTAGTCCGTGAGGGTAGTCCGCGGGGTGCTTTCTTGCGCTCCAAAAATTTTCCTTGCGTTCCCTAACTTGATTTCTCCGATTCCTACACACCAAAAACACTAATACCTTTCTCAAATATGCATTATCAACTAAAAACAACTAAAATAAACTTAAACTAAGAATGTAAAAGACATGAAAACATAAAAAAAACTTCGGGTTGTCTCCCGAACAGCACTTTTGTTTAACGTCTTTCAAAGTTAGACGTGTTACCTCTGTCAAGATTTGCGAATATAGCCTCCCCAACAACGAGTAAGGCTATGAACGTCAACTAATCTGCGCTTGACCCCAGTTTTGGGGCGAATTTCTATCACCTTGGCTGAAACAACCTTAGTGACAATGAATGGTCCCATCCACGAGTCTTTGAAACTTCGTGGCCTGTTCTCGCGTTTGTGGGCTTTCCATAGGACTTCATGGCCAACCCCAAACTCAATGTTTGGCTCAGTATCCACAGGTTTTAAGTGGATCTCCTCAGGAGGGACTTTGTGATGTGAAAGGCTGTGGATGATAGGTACGGTGGGATCCAACTTCCTCGGTTTCTTACCCAAGACATAGAAGGTCTCGGATACATTTTTAGCATGAAGGGTGATGGTCCCATCTTGGAAGTTGATCACACTTTGACTTGTGGCCATGAAAGGCCGTCCAAGTATGATCGGAACCTGCTTATCTGCATCAAACTCAAGAATAACAAAGTCAGTAGGGATGGCGATATTACCTGCACGGACTAAGACGTCCTCCACTGTTCCCCACGTCCTCTTCACTGAGTTGTCAGCAAACTGCAACTTCACTGGAGTTTTCTCTGATTTTTGAAGTCCAAGTCTCTCGAACACGGACTTAGGCATAAGATTCACACCAGAACCCACATCGTACATTGCTTTCACCTTGAGCCTACCATGCAATTGAATGGGAAGGTTAAAACTTCCCGGATCTTTAAGCTTAGTCGGTAGCTCTTTCTCACTTCTTCTCGAAACCCTCAGGTTCTCTCTCGGGATCTCTACACTCTCTTCTTTCTCAGGAATAACTTGCGTAAAAACTTGTTGCGGTGTAAGTCCTCTCTTCGCAATCTCAAGCATTTGGGCGTTGATATTTTCAGGTTGGTACGCCTCTACAAATGTCTTGAGAATAGTGTCATCCTTAGGATTTGTATCAGGAATAGTTGATGACACTGGTTGAACACTAGGTGGCGATTCCACCTTCTCTTCTTCTTTCTCCTCTAGCACAGCAGGTGCCACTTCATCTTCTTTTGATTCTTCTTTTGAGGCTTCTTCCTCTTTCTCTCTCGCTAACTCCGCTGCATACTCTACCATCGATCGCATCTCCTCTTGCACCTTTCTCAGTAGCTCTATGAACTCGTCTCTCTCTTCATCGCTTTCCAGATGATAAACTTCTAGACAGTCGGACTCCTCAGGGTTAGACTCGGTTGGCTCTTCTTCAATACTGGGAACTTCCACGGCACTAATGGCAGCATGTGGTGCTTCCTCCTTTTCTTTTTCGATTTCAAGGCATATAGCCTTGCAAGCTTCGAACACAACATTGTTTTCACCTCCTTCGATTGCCTTTACTTCCTTTTGTTCTGTTAGATGCTTGTTTATTTGGGCTAATTGAGTATTTAGCATCTGAAGTATGGCATCGTGTCCTCTGACCTTTTCTTCTTGAGCGTTTACAGTGGTGTTCAAACGTTCTAGAGCTTGTACTATCTGTGTATTGTCCATAGATCCTTCTTGCGGATACTGAGGTAAAGCTTTTTGGTCTAAAGTATCGGTATAGGCGTCTTGAGCAGGTTGTTGTGGAGGAGTAGGTCGATTCTGATATTGGTTTTGGTACTGACCTCTCTGTTGGTAAGAGTTGTTCTGGGGTCGCGATTGATATTGACTAGGATTAGCGGCCCCTTGTGGATTTGAATACTGCATACCCGGATGGTTGCGGTTGCCCCATCGGTTAGATATGAAGTAAACAGATTGCGGATTTGATTCACACTCTTCCCATGAATGATTGTTAACTCCACATTGTTGACAACCTTGTGCCTCTTGAACTACCTTTGTAGCAGCTAAATTCTTCTCCATCGCGATTCTCAGCTCCTTGATTTGATTTTCTAACGAGGATATTTGAGCTGAGTTCGCGGTTTCTGCATCTAAACGAAGCGTTCCTCGGGTCTTTGCTGCAGAAGCTCGCGTTGAAGGCCAACTTCTTTCTTGTTCCATAATATTTTCTAACACCTCGGAAGCTTCATTGTGATTCATGGACACAAAATTACCCTTTCCAATGTTATCCACCTTGTCTCTACCCTTGTCATCAAGACCTTCATAGAATATAGCAAGTTGTAGAGCAGGTGTATAACCATGGAGCGGGCATCTAGCTAATTTTTGTTGAAACCTTGTCCATGCTTCTCCCACTGTTTCTCCATCTTCTTGAGAAAATCTTGCAAGCTCGGTTTGATCTTTAAGTCTCATGCTTTTCGGATAAAATCGGTTAAAGAATGCGGCTTGAAGCTCTCTCCAAGAGTGAATGGTTCCATGTGGTTGTCTTTCTAGCCAATCGCTGGCTCTTCCGGTCAAGAAAAACGAAAACATATGACAATACAGTTGCTCGCGTGTAATGCCAGGAGTAATGTAGGCATCACAAATCTGCATGAACTTCTGAATCGCTTTTACCGGATCTTGAATCGCAGTACCAGCATAGAGTCCGAAACTTTGAAATTGACTAAGCATACCCGGATCGGGTCTAAATTTGATATTCGGAATCTCAGGAGGGCGGTAACCGATGGGTTGAACATGGAATGGTATGTTAAGGCCAGGTAGATCTTGTTCAACTCGGTTTTGTTGATTATTCTGCCCATTACCTTCTCCTACTGGCAGTTGTACACCAGGTGGAACAAACGCAGGAGGTCCTCCTGGTGCAAAGTAAACTAACTCCGGATCATTGTCTTGAATGTCTGCCATAGTTCTTCTCGAGGCTCTTTCCTTACGAATTCTTTTGTTATAAGCTCTGAAGCTCCTCTCAGGCTCCGGTAAGGGAGGCCAAGAATTAAACACTGTGAAACCTGAAAAAGACTAAAGCAAACCCAAGCGTAAATCTGGAAAACTAAAAACTAAAACTAAACTAAAACTGAAAAGTAAAAACTAATTAAAAACTAAAACTCGAAATAGATAACCCACACGCTAACGAGACACAAGTCCCCGGCAGCGGCGCCAAAAACTTGGTGTCGCCTAGGGTGTGATAAAAATAAGATCAATTTAAGTATGGAAAACTATGCACTCTCACCCTAGACAGGCACAGTACTGCAAGTATTACAGGACGTATGCAAGTTTTAATGATAAGTAGAGTTCGTTCTCAGGGACTTAAGTGTGTTAAACGCGTAGGAACAGATAACGAGTAAAAGTAAATAACTAGAAGACAGTAAATAAATATTTGGTTTTTCGAATTTATGAATTAAAACTAAATTAAAACTATGAAAATAAAGACAATAAAGTAAAAGATTAAGAATATGAGATGAGAAGTATAGCTTAGGTTTTGCTAGTATGTACTAATCCTTCTAATTCTATCTATAAATCTAGTTCATAAGGGAGAATATTAGCTCTCGGTAATACTTAGTCAGGATTCTAAATTCCACTACCTTAGACCTTGAGAGCGACTAAGGGGGCTACGTCACAACCAAGAAGTGATTTAAAATAGGGTTATCAAACGCCACTAAGGCCCTAAGCAAATACTGCAAGTCTTGGTGATACTGTGGTTAAAACAAACCTTAATGACTATCTAGTTAGAAGTATGTTTTGTCAGAACTGCTATCGACACTAGACATTATGTGGTGGTTCAATAGTTAAACACCCTTACAAGGAGACCATCTAACTACTCTTAAAACAATCCTAAAGTGATCAATTCTAGGAAAGACAATAAATCAAAACACATAAGCAAATATAAAGTAAGAAGCTAATATCAGATTAAAACATATAATTCCCAAAGAAACTTAGATAGAAAAATTAGAATTCATAGATTATACATATGCAAAACCCAAGCTATGGGAGGTTTAGTTCATACCTGAAGGAAATAAACTAAAAGAAATAATAAAAGACATCATCTTGCTCTCTACAATAAACTGGAAGAATAAAACCTTAAGAACTAATTACTATGAGGCAAGGATGATTTACAAGTGATATAAGGGTGTATTTATAGGTGTTTAGAAGACCTAATTCGTTTTCTTGAGGAAGAGTTAAGGTAATGGACTTCTAGCCCAACTCAAATTCGTATGGAAATAAAGATAAACACTGCTGCGTTGTTTTGGTCATAACTTCTTTATTATTGGTCCGATTTTGCTCCACAAGATACCAAAAGAATCGCAACAGAATTTCCTACGCCCTTTAGGAGTAATCTACCAAATTCGGCCTCTTTATTAGGTAAAAACGCCTATCTTTGCAGAATCCCAGATTTAGGCAGCTTTTCCTTTTCCATCTTTTTAGCAATTCTTTCCTTATCTCCAATTACCATGCATATCTCCTTCCATAAGTTGTTGTCTTTGACTTGGACTCTAATTAAACTCCATAATTATCTTTAAAGCTACACACTAAATAAACAATTAAACCCAATATGCTCTAAAAACATTATTTCTACAAATCAAGACACAAAACAGGAAAGTGCACTAAAACTCAAGAAAATCGACATTATTGACTTCTAAAACACTAAAAATGATGTCTCATCTTAATATAAATCTATCACAAATGAGGAGACATCATTGACACTAACTTAGAATTATACACTAGGAATTGAAAAACTTAAAGCAATAAACTAATATACAATGAAATGGCTTTTGTTTAACGTCGTTAAGCTCGACGGGTTACCTCTCGCATCTATTCAGCTTCAAGGAGGTACATGACCTCCCCCGGATGTGGATCAATTCTGCGATTGGTATCCTCGCCTACATGGTAAGGTTTTAGACGATGCCCATTCACCATGAAGGTGCGTTGCTCGTCTGGATTCTCGATTTCTATAGCTCCATGAGGCATGACTTTGGTCACCACGAACGGACCAGACCACTTTTATCTCAACTTGCCCGGATAGTTGCTGAACTTGGAATTATACTTGAGGACCATCTGTCCAACTTTGAATCTCTTCTCACGAATGCGATTGTCATGCCATCTTTTCGTTTTTTCTTTGTAAAGTTTGGCATTCTCATAGGCATGAAATCGAAACTCGTCAAGTTCATTCAACTTCATCATACGATTCTCCGCAGCTAAGGTTGGATCCATATTCATCTCCGCAATTGCCCAGTAGGCACCCATTTCAAGCTCAAGAGGTAAGTGATAAGCCTTACCATAAACAATACGATACGGAGATGCACCCACAGGCGTCTTGAACGCAGTACGATATGCCCACAACGCATCATCTAATTTCATTGACCAATCCTTGCGTGTGGAACCAACTGTCTTCTCAAGAATGGATTTGATCTCTCGATTAGAGACCTCAGCTTGACCATTGGCTTGTGGATGATACGCGGTAGATACACGATGTCTCACACCATACTTCTCTAGAACTTTCTTCAGATATTTGTTCACAAAGTGTGAACCTCCATCACTAATTATAACTCGAGGTGTACCATGTCTAGTGAAGATGTGTGACTTCAAGAATTTAATCACTACTCGTGAATCGTTAGTTGGTAGAGCTACAGCCTCTACCCATTTAGACACGTAATCAACAGCTAGTAGGATGTATAGATTTCCGTTAGATGGTACAAAAGGACCCATTAAATCAATACCCCATACATCGAATATCTCAACTTCAAGAACATTATTACGCGGCATCTCATCTCTATTAGATATATTACCAGTAAACTGGCATCTGTGACATTTCTTGACATACTCATGACAATCCTTATGTAAAGTGGGCCAATAAAAACTGGATTGTAGTACCTTTGCAGCTGTGCGGTCACCCTTGAAGTGTCCTCCGTACGGTGAATCATGACAACCCATAATAATGGAAAGAATGTCTTTATCTGGTATGCATCTCCTCACCATCTGATCACTACATACTTTGTAGAGGAAAAGATCCTCCCAAAAGAATTGTTTAACACGGTGGGCTAGTCTCTTTTTCTCTTGTGAAGTAGCTCCTTGAGGAAAAGAACCACTCACAATAAGATTTGCAATATCCGCATACCAAGGAGTCTCTAATGAATAAACTGAAAACAAACTCTCGTCAGGAAACTCTTCTCTAACCAACTCGGGCCCTCCATTAGATTCAGAACCTTCAAGACGTGACAAATGATCAGCAACCTGATTATCACAACCCTTTCGATCCCGAATCTCTAAATCAAACTCTTGCAACAGTAAAACCCCATCTAATCAACCTCGGCTTCGCATCTTTCTTCTCCATAAGGTATTTAATCGCAGAATGGTCAGTAAAGACAACAACTTTCGCCCCAAGAAGATAGGAACGAAATTTGTCGAATGCATATACTACTGCTAGTAACTCCTTCTCAGTTACGGTATAATTCACTTGAGCATTTGTAAAGACCTTACTAGCGTAGTAGATGGAATGAGATACCTTATCTTTTCGTTGACCCAGAACAGCACCCATAGCGAGATCACTAGCATCACACATAACTTCAAACGGAATCTTCCAATCAGGAGGTAATACAATAGGTGCAGAAATAAGCTTCTCTTTAATCTCGTTGAATGCCTTTATGCAAGCTTCATCAAAAAGGAATTTGGTGTCCTTCTCAAGTAAGTTGCATAACGGCTTAGAGATTTTGGAGAAGTCCTTGATAAAACGTCGGTAGAAACCAACACGACCCAAGAAGCTTCTTACCCCTTTTACAGAAATAGGAGGGGGAAGAGTCTTGATTACCTCAATTTTCGCACGATCAACTTCCAAACCAGCACTCGAAACCTTGTGACCCAACACTATACCCTCTCGAACCATAAAGTGACATTTCTCCCAGTTCAAAACCAAGTCAGTCTCCTTGCATCTAATCAATACCTTCTCCAAGTTCCGTAAACACTCCTCAAAGTTATCACCAAATACAGAAAAGTCATCCATAAATACCTCAAGGAAATCATCAATCATGTCCCAGAAAATTTCCATCATACATCTTTGAAAAGTAGCGGGTGCATTACATAATCCAAATGGAATCCTTCGGAAGGCAAAGGTACCAAAAGGACATGTAAAGGTTGTCTTGTGTTGGTCTTTTGGATCTACATAAATCTGATTGTATCCTGAATATCCATCCAAAAAGCAATAATATTCTCTACCAGCTAGCTTGTCTAACATCTGATCAATAAACGGAAGAGGTAAGTGATCTTTTCTGGTGGCCTTGTTCAACTTTCGATAATCCATACACACTCTCCAACCTACAACGGTCCTTGAGGGAATGGCTTCATTCTGCTCGTTCAAGATGGTAGTAATACCACCCTTCTTTGGTACGCATTGAACTGGACTCACCCATTCGCTGCTAGCAATAGGATAGATAATTCCCACATCTAGCAACTTGATAACCTCTTTCTTCACTACTTCCTTCATAGCTGGCATCAATCTTCTTTGTCTTTCAACTGAGCGCGCGTTTTCATCGTCTAGAATGATTTTGTGTTGGCAATAGGAAGGACTAATACCTTTGATGTCAGCAATAGTCCAACCAATCGCCTCTTTATTAGCTCTCAGTATGCGCAACAGCTTGTCTTCTTGAGGACCTGTTAAAGTAGCTGAAACAATAACAGGTAGAGTGTTGTTAGTACCTAAATACGCATACCTCAGGTGTGATGGAAGCGGCTTTTCTTCTAGTTGTGGGGGAGACTCGATGGATGGTTTCTTTTTAGATACTATCTCCCCAGGCTCTCGGAATGGCTCATAGGCGAGATGCCTATGTTTCATGTTTCCGGGATTCAAAGCAGCTACAGTCTCGGTCAGTTCTTCCATCAATTCCGGTAAGTCAAGTGTTAGGGCTGCTTGCAAGATATCATTAAAGTTCATACAATCAAACATTTCTTGCGTAGTTAAATCGAGTACATCCATTCGGAAGCATTCTTCAGGAATATATGGAAACTTCATGGCCCTAAACACGTTGAACTTTACCATCTCGTCTTGGATTCGCATAGTTAATTCGCCGTTTTCTACATCAATACCAGTACGCCCCGTGGCTAGGAATGGTCGACCCAAGATGATGGGGACATTCCTATCCGCGTCGTATTCAAGAATAACGAAATCAACTGGAAAAATTAACATACCTGCCTTGACGAGGACATCTTCGATTCGTCCCTCTGGATGAGCGAGGGATCTATCCGCCATTTGTAGGATCATGGAAGTTGGTCTAGCGTTTCCTATCTTCAATTTCTCGAAAATTGACTTGGGCATCAAATTGATACTCGCGCCCAAGTCACACAAAGCTTTTCCTTGCCACTTATTACCAATAGAAATAGGAATCGTGAAATTCCCAGGATCAAGTAGTTTAGGTGGCAACTTACTTTGGCATATAGCGCTGCATTCTTCTGGCAATCCTATCATCTCATTCTCACGGTATGGTCTCTTGTTGGTAATGGCTCTTTTCAGAAATTTAACGTACTTCGGAACATCGCGTATAGCATCTAAGAACGGAACGTTAATATTGAGACCACGTACCATATTCAAGAACTTCTGATATTCGGCCATGTCTCCTTTCTTCTGAACTCTTGAGGGAAAAGGTGGAGGAGGACGGGTTTCTGTAACATCTTTGGATTTTGGCTTCTCCGGAATCTTCTCCACTTCCACTATTTCGGGTTCATCTTCTTTTTCTTCCACCTCTTTTGCCGGTTTCTCTTTCACAGTTGTTTCTTTTTCTTTCATTACGGGAAAAGGAGGTGGAGCGAGCTTCTTACCACTTCGAAGTGTCACTGCATTACAATCTTCTCTCTGCTTAGGGTCTTCAGTATCACTCGGTAATTGTCCTTGCTGACGTTGATTTAATTGTTTATTTATCTGAGCCATCTGAGTTTCCATCAATTTGAGTGCTGCGGCCGTAGATTGTTGAATGCTGATTAGTGTTGTTAAGGTTTGTTGAACATCTAGAGCACCTTCTTGAGGTTGAGCAGGTAAAGCTTTTTGGTTCATGGTTTCGGTATAAGCGTCTTGAGGAGGCTGTCTCTGAGCTTGGTTTACGTATGCTTGTCCACCTTGGTAGTTGTTCTGAGGTCTTGGTTGAAAGTTGTTTCCTTGGGGGCGTGGTTGATATGCATAGGTTGGATTAGCAGCCCCATTTGGATTTGAATACTGGAAACCCGGATGGTTTCTATTCGGTTGATAGCCTTGACCACTTGAATTGTAATTTCCTCGGTTGGATACGAACATTACGGATTCTGGATTGTTTTGACAGGTCTCCCAATCATGATCTTGTGTACCACAGTTAGAACATCCATAAACTTCTTGTGTAACATTAACATCTGGTCTTCTACCAGTAGCACTTTTTGTAATAGCCAGAGTAAGCTGTTTCAGTTGTTGTTCGAGTTTCGTTTCCATGGCGGTGAATTTTTCTTCAATTGATGCAGTATTTCCACCTCGAACAGGTGTTCTTACAGTGTTCCAACCAAGTTCATTTGTTACAGTTCTATTCAAAATAATATTCGCATGAACTGGTTGTACCTGTAGGAATCCACCACTACAAAGCAAGTCTAGATCCTTTCTTGAAGAGCCATCAAGTCCTCAATAAAATATCTTCATTTGTTGAATTTATGTGAGGCCATGATCAGGGACTCTTCGTAAGCAAATCTGAAATCTCTTCCAACTTTTACCCAAAGTCTCGTCTTGATCTTGTTTGAATGAGGTTAGTTCAACTTGCGCATCTAATCTCATATTTGTTGGGTGGTATCTATCGAAGAACGCGGTTTGTAATGCGTCCCATGTTGTAATTGTTCCGGGTTCTTGAGAATCATGCCACTCACTTGCTCCATCAATAACGAAGTATCTAAAATTAGCAAAATACATTTGCTCTTTAGTTACTCCTTTCGTAATATAAGAATCGCAAATTTGCATGAACTTCTGTACAACATGGATCGGATCTTCGCTAGGTGCTCCTCGGAAATTGCCATAACTTTGAAATTGAGATAGCATACCAGGATCGGGTCTGAATCTCTCGATATTAATATTTGCAGGTCCAATTCCGAGGGCAGGAGCTCGAAACGGAGCTTCTTCAGGGCCATTGATGAACCACGGATCATTGTTCTAAGCAACATGAGCAGCTGGAGGGTTGAGTTGTTGATTTCCAACTTGACGATTGTCAACTGGGTCTTCAGCCATTGTTTCTCTTGCTAATTGCTCCTCTAACTCTTTTGCTTTAGCGTCTCTCTTTCTTTTGTTTGCTTCTCGAACTAGGTTTTCAGGATTTGCAAGAATCACGATATCTTCACGCATAAACCAAAACCTGTAAACCTGAGAAAGAAAGAAAACCCAAAGCGTAAAACTGAAAAATAAAACTAAAACTAAACTAACAATTATACTACTAAAAGATTAACACCGGGGTCACACGCTACCGTCCCCGGCAGCGGCGCCAAAAACTTGGTGGGTCCTAGGGTGTTATAAAATTAAGTGCAAAATAAAGGAACCACTTAACCGCAAGTGTACCGTTGTCCCAAGTAATATATGATAATCAAGTTCGTTCTCAGGGACGGATTAGGTTCAACCCAAATATTAATCAAGTAGTAGGAATAATTGCTAAACAGAAAATAAAAGATAAGAATTTTTGTTTGGTTTTTGGAAATTAAAAGATGCAATTAAAATAAAACTAAATTAACTTAATAGAAAAGAAATAAAGCAAATAACGACTAACTTCAGATAAGAGAGATACTTGATCCTCGCAAAGGAATCCACTTAATCAATATAATCTATGTTATGTTTAAGGGTAGAATTGGAATTATAATATTAGTCGGGACTCTAATATCTCCTAGCCCCCTGTCGGGTGGACCTAGAAGCTATCCTAAAGTATCACAAACACCTGTATGGTCGAATATGGCTTTTCGGATGATATGATTTTACCTCTTTGGCTATGTAACTAGTTAAGCCTGTCGGTCAATAACGGACATTACACGGGTATTACCTAGATCTGTATTCAAACCCCCCTGTCGGATGATCACTTCGCCACTAAAGTGAATAGCCCAAATACTAAAAGCTAATTCTAGTTGTTCCTAAAAGAATTAGTAATGAAAACAAAGTAATATCCAATATATAAAACTCAATCCTATTTAAATCTAAACAATCCCAAATTCAAAACATAGATTCATTAATTAAGGTTCATCCCTTTTATGCGATTCTCAAGTATAAAGAAATTTAGCTCATGATGAAACATAAAAGAAAAGGAATTCATGTTAAAAATACAAAAGATAAATAAAAAACCTAAAGGGTAGAATGACTATTGTTGGAAGAACAGGATTCCTCCAACTTCTAGCTTCTTCTCTCCTTCGTGCTCTGACTTGAAACCTTAAGCCTCTTGTTTAATTCTCTGAAGTGTGTGAAAGTAGGAGGTTAAAGGGTGTATTTATAGGTGTTGGAGGACCCTAGGTCGAATTTTCTTGGAGTGGAAGACAAGTCAAGGACTCTCAAATTCGTAGCTCTAAAAGATAAGATTCTGCTGATTTGATTTGGTCATATCTTTTTCAATACTTATCCGTTTGAGAAGTTCCAATATATGAAACTGCTTGTCTTGGAAAGAGCTTTCTATTGGTACAGACCACTCGTCCAGAATCCTAGCCAATCTTTTATTATGATTTAATCTCTAAAACGTGGCTGGATTTTCAGATTTCAAAAGGCAGCTTTATCTTTTCCTCCTTTGAATAAATCTTTCCTAAATCTTCTTATTTCCATGTAAATCTTCTTTCCTTTCATCTTTATCTTGACTTGGCCTCTAAGTAATTACCATTTATCTCTTTAAAGCTTCACATTAAATAAATAATTAAACCGCATATGCTCAAAAAGAATAAATCAATAAATCAAGAAATCGAAATAGGAAAGTGTACTCTAAAAATAGAAACTCGACTCAAAATCATTCCCTAACACTCTAAAATACACTAAGACTTTATTCTCACTTCTTCTCCTTGGATTGGTCTTTCATGGAATTCAAGAACCAATTAACTTTGCATTAAAAATAGTTAAATCTACGCACAAAAGCTCAGATTCTGCAAATAGTTAATTTCCAAGGGGAGAAAGTGCAATATGATCAATTAAGCTTAAAAGTCTATCAAACAAGTCATTTATTCACCTAAAAGGATGTCTCCAAGGGGCTAATAATTAGAACAAATCGGGAGACATCAATATGCAATTTAAAAAAAAATGACACTCTGAGTTGTGGGAAAATTCCCACAACTATTACTTACCCTTGATAACGTAAGTTTTTTTTATGTCGTTCTATTTATTGTATTTTGAGTTATGTGATTTTAAGTTAAGGGATTTTTTTTGGATAAAGTTACCCGTAATACATTTAAGTTATTAAAACGTTTTTCCTGCAAGCATTAAGAAACTACAAAACTGTACTTGTGATATCACAAAAACATACTTGTGAAAGTACAAAAATGTACTTGTCCAGTGGTGGGAAGTATTCCCAGAACTCATATTGTATATCAACAAACTCGTAACTTAACATTTTTCACACATATAAATTTACATGATGTCTAAAACTGTAACAAGTCAACTTTATTCAGTGAATTTTTGCATAAGTTAACTTATATTCAGTTATATGTAATTTAAAAAGTGAAAAAAAACATGACAGTCTGAGTAACGGGAAGTATTCCCACCACTGGACTATGTTTGAAAAAACTCAAAATGGTGTGTAAAATGTCAACATATGAGACATTTGTATAGTAAATTTTAATACATTTTAATGTTTTACAGGTAAGAATTGGATCCTTGGTAATTAAGAAATTAGAGAAGAAAAAAATCAGTATTGCATTTGGCGATGAAGTTAGTGAAAATGAGTATGAAGATGATGAAGAGGAAGAAGATGAAGATGAAACTGAAAATGATGAAAGTGATGTTGATGATGAAAGTGAAAATGATAATGACGATGAAGATGATAATGAAATTGATGATGATGACGACGATGAAGATGATAATTAAATTGATGATGATGACAAGAATAATGATGATGAAAATGAAGATACTCAACCTATAGAAAATATACATACTGATGGAGGCCCACTTGAGAGCTCTGACTTGGGTTAATCACAACTTCATAGTTCTATTGGTAAAGCTATTAATTATGGATTTATGGGACAAACAAGCTTGGATAATCAAGATCATTCTACTAATCAAGAGAAAATAAGTTCGATGGGGGCAAAGATTAGTGCAATTGAGGAAAAGTTGCACGTGGTACTAGATGATAATAATAAACTAGAAGAGGAGTTAAGATCGAAAGGCGACAAAATTAAAAGATTGGAGAGTCAATTAAGAGAAGTTGTTGATAATAATAAATGGTTGACAGAAAATGCAGATCAATTCAAGATTGAGAAGAATAATATGATGGAGAAATATGTCAAAATGGCTGATGAGAACAAATCGTTGAAGTCTGATATACGAACCAAGGAAGATGAGATGAGAGAATTAAGAATCAGAATCGGTGATTTGGAGATGAGATAAAAAAATGGGTGTAGATGTCTATATAGAAAAGATGGAATAATGGAACGATATGTTGGACAAAGAGATGAAAACCAACAAAGAGTTAATTCAAGCTAACCATCTTTTGAGGACAGAAAATATTGAATTATTTAATAAAGATGAATCATTGAAAGAAAGTCTTTATGCAGAACCCATATCACAGTTGTCTGATGAAGACACTGAGATTGTGAGAAGTGGTTCCAGAGTAAAGAAAATGGCAAATAAGAAAAACAAATTGTCAAAAATGAGTAAAGAAAATGTCGTTGAAAAGGAAAATATAACTGTAGAGGAAAAGACAGATGGAGATGAGGAAAATGTTGATAGTTTGGCACTTGTATCTTTAGAGAAAAATATTCGTGAACAAGAAAATGTAAAGGAACCTATAGCTCCTGAGTCATCTAAACGGAAAAAAATGAAGATAAAACGAGCAAAAGAAATTATAGCAGAAAGGAAGCACGAACCGATGCGAGTTCAACTTTTGTTCCACTACACCTTGCTTGTTCTACTGATACTTATGGTTTACTAGTGAAACTGGGAAAGAATAATCACGAAACTGGAATTATTTTGAAGAAAAATGGTTTACAGATAAATGTAGCTAATGCAATGAAAGTTGCCCAAATAGGAGGACAAATAACAATAATGGTATGTAGAATTAAGCCTGTTCATTTTATGAATTTTTGTCAAACACAATTGATTTCTTGATTTTTTTCATTGTAATCTCATTACTGGTATAACTCAAGTTTTGGGATTTTTTTTCTTGTAATCTCATTTTTTTAGCTTTTTTTTTTTAGGTTATAGCTGCAGTACTAGATATGATGGTAACAAAGTTTACAGGTAGTTACATTAAAGATCCAAAAGCAAAAAAAATTACACACATCAACATAGAAAATGAGGTCATTTACCCTTAACTCAGATTGCATTTTGTTTTTATTTTTGTCTTTATATTATGTTAAAAGTGGAATGTTTATATTTATGTTAAAAGTGTATTGTTAAAATATAATAGATGTATGAGTTTATAGCATTTGAAGTGAAAGTAGGTTGTGGAAAACTTCCCAGAACGGACTTGTATCTGTAAAAGATATAGTTGCGCAGGAACAATATTGTACTTGTGAAAGTACATATCTGTAGTTGCATGGTCTAGTAGTACATATGTGATGTCTCCTCATTTGTGATAGTAAAATATACTTCAGAGACATCATTTTAGGCTTATTTATTAGTTTATAGGTTGATTTTAGCTTAATTTAATGCACTTTCCTATTTTAGGTCTTGATTGGTGAAATTATTATTTTTAGAGCATATTGGGTTTAATTGTTTATTTAGTGTGAAGCTTTAAAGATAATTATGGAGATTAATTAGAGTCCAAGTCAAAGATTACAACTTATGGAAAGAGATATGCATGGAAATTGGAGATAGAAGGAAACTGAGTTCAATTAGGAAAAGGAAAAGCTGCCTAAATCTGGGATTCTGCAGAACACGTCTAAAGATTGGTGTTTTTACCTAAGAAATAGGCCGAATTTGGTAATTTCCTTCTAAAGGTCCTAGATAATTCTGTTGCGATTCTTTTGGTATCTTGTGGAGCAAAATCGGACCAATAACAAAGAAGTTATGACCAAAACAACGCAGCAGTGTTTATCTTACGAATTTGGGTTGGGCCAGGAGCCCATTACTTGAAGTTATCTCCAAGAAACGAATTAGGTCAACCTCTAACCTATAAATACAGCCTCTTAACACTCTTAAATCATCCTTGGCCAGACCCTAAGGCCAAGAGGAAGCTGCAACACAAGAGAAGAAGTCTGGAGGGAGCTGTGCAACAACTATGTCTCCTTCAACCTCTTATTTTGTAATTCTTTCTTCTTCTTTTCTTTGTATGAACTAATTCTATTAGCTTAGGTTTTGCATAATGTATAATCTATGAATTCTAGTTCTTCTATCTAAGTTCTTTGGGAATTATATGTTTTAATCTGATATTAGCTACTTACCCTTATATTTGATTATGTGTTTTGATTTAATGACTGTTTTCCTTGCTAGTGCACGAGTATAGGATTACCTTAATAGTAGTTAGATGGTCACCTTGTAAGGGTGTTTAACTATTGAACCACCACATAACGTCTAGTGTCGATAGCAGTTCTGACAAAACATACTTCTAACTAGATAGTCATTAAGGTTTGTTTTAACCACCATATCACCAAGATTGCAGTATTTGCTTAGGGCCTTAGTGGCGTTTGATAACCCTATTTTAAATCACTTCTTGGTTGTGCCGTTGCCCCCTTAGTCGCTCTCAAGGTCTAAGGTAGTGGAATTTAGAATCCTGACTAAGTATACCAAGAGCTAATATTCTCCCTTATGAATTAGATTTAATAGATAGAATTAGAAGGATTAGTGCATACTAGTAAAACCTAAGTTATATCGTTCATACTATCTTCTTTTCTTTTCTGTTATTTATTTTCTGTCTTTAGTTTATTAGTTTAGTTTATTTATTAGAAAACCAAATAAATATATATCTTTCTCTTCTTTCTACTTGCGTATTATTATCTCTCTTTAATATCTGCACTTGATAATTTGCATAAGTTCTCTCTAACTTTCGTTAGTCCCTGAGGAACGAATCTTCTTATCATTAAAACTTGCATACGTCCTGTAATACTTGCAGTACAGTGTTAGTTTAGGGTGTGTATTTGCACTTATTTATATCATTATTTTATCACACCTTAGGCCACACCAAGTTTTTGGCGCCGCTGCCGGGGACTACATCGTTAGTCCTTGTGCAATTATCTTGTGCTTTTATTTTAGTTAGTTCTATTTTCCGCTTTTCTTTTTAGATTTTGTTTTACAGATTTCTTTAGGCGAGAGCAGATTTATTAGGAGATAAAGGTTTAGTGTTATTAGATCCTGAAGAAGCTATTAAAAGATGGAATCTCTAAAGCTCAAGGAGTTAAGCCGACAACTTGAGGAATTACGAGAACAATCGCAACAACTAGCTCAGAGGAATCTAGTACATGCCTCACCTTCATGTCCTAGTTGTGGAGCAAGAGATCACTCGTGGGGACATTGCATGAACAATCCAGCCTCAATTTCCTTCATGCCTTATCAAAGAGACCATTATTATGATGGTTATTATCAATCTCAAGGAAATTACGCTGACTATCAACCCCCACAGAGTTACAATTGGGTCGGAGATCAACAGAATTATAATCATAGTAATCATTATTATGATGATTATTATCAACCACGACCACAATCCTACTATTCTCCACAACCTATCTATCAAGAAGCGCCGATTTATAATGAAGCTTATCAAGAACCACATCCTTATTCAATGCAGCAAACCATACAAGAACAACCTCCGAGTTTGAATTCAAGCATGGCTAAGATGATGAACCTAATTGAAAAGATGGAGAATAACCAGCAAAGAATCCAAAACTCAGATGATGCGATTGACAAGCTGGTACAGACAATGTCACAAATGGTGGAAAAAACTAAAATCCTTGCAGAAAGGCAACTCCGAAGTGATACTACTGCTCCAGAAAACAAAGTTTGTCATGCAGTTGAATTAGGAAGTGGAAAACAACTATCTCCACCAAGACCAGAACCAGAATCAGTCCCTATTCCAGATCAGAGGAGGGAAGAAGCAACAGAAGATAAGGTCGAAGAGGTAGTTGAACAAGAACGTGTCCAAGAGAAGACACCAGAAAAGAAAGAGAGCCCAGTGGTAACCAATACATGTCCTCCTCCACCATTCCCTTCACATGTCAGAAAGGACAATGACCTGGAATTCAAGAAGTTCGTTGACATATGAACAAATTGAAGATCAGCAGCCCGTTTGTAGAAGCTCTCACAAGAATGTCAAAATACGGTCAATTCATGAAGGACACTCTTTCTAACAAACAAAGATTCGAGATGAATGGATTACCAGAGGAGTGTAATGCTACACTTGAAATCGAGTTACCACCAGAAACACCACTTCCCACGACATCTTGGATGGCACCATCCATGATTATTAAGAATCGAGCTGAAAAGTTCGTGGGAATTAAAGGCAAAGGGTGGAAATTTCGTCATCCTTAATCGAGGTAACACGTCTAACTTTGAAAGACGTTAAACAAAAGTGCTATACGGGAGACAACCCGTAATTTCTTTTATGTTTTTACGTTTTTAGTTTTTAATTTATGTTTAGATTAGTTAATTTTAGTTGATATTGCATATTTGAGAAGGGTATTAGTGTTTTTGATGATTAGGTATTGGAGAAATCGAGTTAGGGAAGCGAGCAAAGTTTTCGGAACAGAGAAACTTCAGCAAGTCATATCTTTGCGCTCGGATATCGGAATCAGGTGATTTTTTAGCCTAAACTGCATAACTTTTCGAGATCTAGCTGCTGGGGAGGTTTTTGCCACGTGCGGTACACCGGACCTCAGCCGCGGTGCACCGCGTGGTCAAAAACCCGTACTACGGGTTGCTACCGCGGGTTTTATCCAGAAACGAAAAAAAAATAGCTGATGGGTCCGGTATACCAGACCCTATACCGCGCCATGCACCGCACAAACACGTGCCACGGGGTCCTACCACGGGTTTTTTGACGTAGGAGGCGCGGTATACCCCGCGGTACACCCCATGGTCCGCAGGGGTAGTCCGCAGCGCCGCAAGGGAGAGAAAAACCTACGGGATTTGATTATAAAGGAGGTATTAAGCTTTTAGTTCCGAATTTTATAAACCCAAACCCTCTTTTTCTTCTCCACAACTCTCCTAACTCCATTGAAGCTCATCAAAACCTTCACCAATCATCAAAACACTACCCAATTACCATGAAAACACATCTAATTCATTCTCCACATCATTACAAGGAAGATTCCACCACCTATATCATCCCAAAACACCTTGAATCCAAGAATCAAAAGCTTAAATTTCAAAAATTCATCCTCCAATTTCTTAAATCCATACTAATCCATGAAGAACCCATCTTACCCACATAGAGAATCATCATCAAATCACCTTTCCTAACCCAGATTAAGCTTGTACAACCAATAATCAAGAGTTTCAAATTTCAAGAGTGGTTAAAGCTTTGAGTTGGGGGTCAATTGAGATGATTAAGAGAACATGAACATTATCTACTGTATGGGAGATGAAGAAATCAAGGTAGTGGATCTAATTGAGAAGAAATCAAGTGAGAAAAGTCCTAGTTCCAATTCAAAGGGTAAAACAAGTCAAGAGAAGAGAGGTTAGCATGCTGTGTTGATGAGCAAAAAGATTCCAACTTTAGTGAAGAAGACAACACAACCTCTACAAATCAAAGACCTTATACCCAGAAGAAATAGAGAAAGCTTCAATGGCCATGATAGCTTCTCCGAAGCAACAATTAAAGGAACTACCTTTTTCTTATGAGAAAGTATTTGAAGAAGAAGTTGAAGGTGAATACATGAAGGTTCATGGAGATTTGGAAGGCTTTGGGTTGTTTGTGAATTGTATTTTATGAGGAGAAGAAGAAGATGTGGCACAGTTGATCTATGAGGGGGTGATACGGATTTTCGATCTCTCCCATGACGTTATATAATGCAATATCCTATTATGATCACGTGTCTTGATCGAAAAGCAAGTAAGAAGATGGGTGAAGAAGATACATTAGATTTAATCCGAGTATCGTCTAGGCGAGGTAAAAGCCTCGAAGAGTATGTTTTCTTTCTTCCCTACCATTCCTTTATGTGCAATATGTATGCTAATTTTAAATTTTATTTTTCTTGAGTCTTTTTCGAGTCGTGGGGACACGGCTCATTTTTGAGTTGGGGGTGGGGATTCGTTGTCCTCATCTTCCTTTTTGTTTTTCATAAAATTTAAAATTTTTTGGGTTGAATTAGGCATAGAATATCTTTGAATGTACCTATTGAGCATGATTTAACTAGGTCAATGATAGTAAGTAGTATGTTTTTGAAAGATGTCATAAGTTTGTTTAGATGCATGTATGAAAACAGGAAATAAATGATAGAAAAGTTAATGAGCAATGCTAAGAAGTACGTTGAAACTTAGGAATAGTTATTTGGTGTGTAGAACGTGAGGTTTAAAATTAGTTGAAAACCCACTTGTCTATGAACTAATAATGAAAAAGTAATGAAATCCGGTAGTTAGAAAAATGACTAAGGCAGTTCTTTCATGATTAAAACACTTGAAGCCTTTATACTTTCTCACCCTTTTGTTTAATATTGTTATTAATTATCCATCTTAGCCCCTCTGAGCCTTTCTAAAGCCTTTATTACACCACATTATAATCCATACCCTTAGTTTTTAGGACTTATCTATATGACCCGCACTCGAATCGCAAAACCTGAGACAACTCGTTTTAGAGCTTGAGTTTGGGGTGGTGGGTTTCATCATTCGGAAACATTGGGATTTGGAATTATCTTGGTCATTTTATTGATGATGAAGTTGTTATTATTGTAACCCTTTGCCGGGGTAATAGTGAATGAAAAAGAAGCTACGAGCTAAATTTGCCAACAAGGGCATTAAAAAGAAAGAATATATATATGAAAAAATAGTGTGATATCTCGAACATCAAAAAGAGAATCATAGCTATACAAAAAGAAAAAAAATTGATATGAAAAGAATATATATTCGGACCGGCAAAGTGGATTTTAAATCATCAAAGGTTCTAATTGGGATTAATTGGGGATGCAAATCAAAAGCATCAATAAATTGGGTTGAGTGAGAACATCTTCAAGTGAAAACTCAAGCTCTAGGGCGATTCGTTGATGGCTAGTGAGGAGAGAGCCAAAAGCTCACTTTTCATTATCCAAATATACCACACCCGTCCTTAAGCCAAGTTATAACCAAGACCTTAGGATTTCTAACTACTAGATGGAGAAACAATTGAGCTATTAGGTAATAGGTAAGTGGACCATTGGATGCTGTATTTGGGACCTATGAACAACCTATAGCCATTAACCTGAACTAAGTTATCATCCTCTCCTTCTGGCATTGCGAAATTAATCTTAACTTGAATTTATGGATTGTTGATTACATGTATATTAAGCATATTTGTGCATTATTTCTTGAGCATTACTACATGAGACTTTTTAGATATTTTGCTGTAGGATCATTCATTGTGTTCTGTTCTTATTCTCCTCCTACTTCTTCTTCTTGACTACGCTATTGTTCTTTACTTTTATTGTATCGGGACGATACAACTTTGAGTTGGGGGTCTTGATGTCTCCTCATTTGTGATAGTAAAATATACTTCAGAGACATCATTTTAGGCTTATTTATTAGTTTATAGGTTGATTTTAGCTTAATTTAATGCACTTTCCTATTTTGGGTCTTGATTGGTAGAATTATTATTTTTAGAGCATATTGGGTTTAATTGTTTATTTAGTGTGAAGCTTTAAAGATAATTATGGAGATTAATTAGAGTCCAAGTCAAAGATTACAACTTATGGAAAGAGATATGCATGGAAATTGGAGATAGAAGGAAACTGAGTTCAATTAGGAAAAGGAAAAGCTGCCTAAATCTGGGATTCTGCAGAACACGTCTAAAGATTGGTGTTTTTACCTAAGAAATAGGCCGAATTTGGTAATTTCCTTCTAAAGGTCCTAGATAATTCTGTTGCGATTCTTTTGGTATCTTGTGGAGCAAAATCGGACCAATAACAAAGAAGTTATGACCAAAACAACGCAGCAGTGTTTATCTTACGAATTTGGGTTGGGCCAGGAGCCCATTACTTGAAGTTATCTCCAAGAAACGAATTAGGTCAACCTCTAACCTATAAATACAGCCTCTTAACACTCTTAAATCATCCTTGGCCAGACCCTAAGGCCAAGAGGAAGCTGCAACACAAGAGAAGAAGTCTGGAGGGAGCTGTGCAACAACTATGTCTCCTTCAACCTCTTATTTTGTAATTCTTTCTTCTTCTTTTCTTTGTATGAACTAATTCTATTAGCTTAGGTTTTGCATAATGTATAATCTATGAATTCTAGTTCTTCTATCTAAGTTCTTTGGGAATTATATGTTTTAATCTGATATTAGCTACTTACCCTTATATTTGATTATGTGTTTTGATTTAATGCCTGTTTTCCTTGCTAGTGCACGAGTATAGGATTACCTTAATAGTAGTTAGATGGTCACCTTGTAAGGGTGTTTAACTATTGAACCACCACATAACGTCTAGTGTCGATAGCAGTTCTGACAAAACATACTTCTAACTAGATAGTCATTAAGGTTTGTTTTAACCACCATATCACCAAGATTGCAGTATTTGCTTAGGGCCTTAGTGGCGTTTGATAACCCTATTTTAAATCACTTCTTGGTTGTGCCGTTGCCCCCTTAGTCGCTCTCAAGGTCTAAGGTAGTGGAATTTAGAATCCTGACTAAGTATACCAAGAGCTAATATTCTCCCTTATGAATTAGATTTAATAGATAGAATTAGAAGGATTAGTGCATACTAGTAAAACCTAAGTTATATCGTTCATACTATCTTCTTTTCTTTTCTGTTATTTATTTTCTGTCTTTAGTTTATTAGTTTAGTTTATTTATTAGAAAACCAAATAAATATATATCTTTCTCTTCTTTCTACTTGCGTATTATTATCTCTCTTTAATATCTGCACTTGATAATTTGCATAAGTTCTCTCTAACTTTCGTTAGTCCCTGAGGAACGAATCTTCTTATCATTAAAACTTGCATACGTCCTGTAATACTTGCAGTACAGTGTTAGTTTAGGGTGTGTATTTGCACTTATTTATATCATTATTTTATCACACCTTAGGCCACACCAATATGCTTTTTATGTCACTATTGTACTTTCAGAAACACACATTACAGTTTTAGTTCTAGAAAAATATCCCATAAGTGAAGAGTGAGATATGTTGATTGATATATATTTTTTTGCATTTTCTTTAGGTATTTAACAATGATGATGATATTGATGCACAACACGCATACATAGCAGAGGAGTTTAAGAAACTGTACCTAAGTTACGAAACTGTGTTATTGCCGATAAAGACGTTAACTCCACGAAACACATTTTGGACACTCATGGTCTATCACAAAAATTACAAAACATTTTATCACTATACCCCACTACCTCATACGAAGGAGAATTCAACGGGATGGAAGACAGTGCAAGATGCTAAGAAATTAATGAAATTGTTGATTTCATCCGTGAAAACTAATATTGATGATATTTTGCAGACGGATAAAATTACATACACAGGTTTCGTTAACAATGACTCAGGAGTAGCTTTACTATTTAATGTTGCAGAGCATTATAAGAGTCACCGCATAAGCAATCGATACAATAAAGGTGTCATTGAACAATTTAGGTGTTGCCTCTTGAATTGGTTGATACAAGAAAATTGTGATAAGAGTGGATGTCAATGCATGCATTTCAATGAAACCTTGCAGTACGGTTCACGGATGTAGATCGTATTTCAATACTAATTAGTTGTTTTTTAGTGTAATTAATTTAAACTTTTATGTCTTAGAAAATTCCAAGTTAACCTAACTGTAGTTCCTTTGAATTACTAATATTTGTGTTTACAATTATTTTTAGAGAAGTCTCATGAAACACAAAAAAATCCCATAACTCAAAAAAATCCCACATCAACGCTATTGTGTCCTTCTAGAAATAAAATTTTGTTTTGAAGTGTTGTAATTCTGTGTAACGCATATAAAATACATTTTCATCATGAACCTTTCTGTAATTCTTAGAAATTCGTTTTATCTCAATAGCACCCTCTTCTTCAAAAGAAAAACAAATGAATTTCAAAATCTGACAGTGATATTAGGATGGTATTCGACCAACAAATATATTTTTTAAACAAAAAAACACCTGTAAGAATACACTTTCTCATCAGTATAGAAGATTCTCTCAATACTTTCATTTTTTTCAAACACAAATCACTTATGGGAAGTTTCCCAGAATTCAAATTCTCATGTTGTTTTTCATTTTGTTTGTTCCAAAGTAATCCATATAGCATTATTAACCTTTACACGTAATAAAAAAAGAAAAAAGAAAATCAGAACGGTACACCCACTTCCATTACCTTACTAAAAAACAAAAGAGGAAAATCGTTACTTCAAAACAAAACACATGCAACACAAGCATTCACTCACTCACGTATTATCTCTCTCTCCCTTTCTCTCAAATAACAGAAATTTTAGCTACGCTGTCACTCACTCGCGTATTCTCTCTCTCTCTCTCTCTCTCTCTCTCTCTCTCTCTCTCTCTCTCTCTCTCTCTCTCTCTCTCTCTCTCTCTCTCTCTCTCTCTCTCTCTCTCTCTCTCTCTCTCTCTCTCTCTCTCTCTCTCTCTCTCTCTCTCTCTCTCTCTCTCTCTCTCTCTCTCTCTCTCTCTCTCTCCGTGTGTGTGTGTGTTTCTCTCAACTAAAATTTCTTCAAAGATCTTAGTTACGCATTCAGTCACTCACGTATTCTCTCTCTCTCTCTCTCCCTCTCTCTCTCTCAACTAAAATTACTTCAAAAATATTAGTTATGAAGGTTTGAAATCATAAAATGTTACTGAAGGTATATTAATCATTGTTCATCAAATAATCGTTAATTTTGTCGCCTTTATCAACCGATTTAAGCATTTCTCCAAGGATTATTGAAGGTATTTGAAACTTTTATGTAATTTTCATTTGATTTGCAAGTGTTTTCTGTGTTTTGACTAATTTTTACAGTCTATTTGGGTTTTTTAAGCTTTGAAAAGTTGATGAATCGAAATGATAACGCATAACATTGTTTCAGGAGGTTTTCTATCTTATGTAATTGATTATTCGTAGTAATGTACTTGAATTTTAGTGTTTATATTTGATTTTTGGGAATGTTAATATGCTTGAGCATTTGATTTCTAGTTTCGAACTCGTTTTCTAGATTGGACTGCTTGAAATGTTAAAATAAACACACATTTTGCTGTTATAAACACTATAAAAATGCTAATCTGTTCCTAAATTAGTAGTTAAGTCTACATTTTATTTGACTTATACTGTTATAAACACCATAAATCACACTGTGTTTATAAGTATTATAGAGTTTTAAGATATGGTAGTTGCAGAATTATTATTTCATACCACTAAAAATTAGTTAAACAGGTTTTAGAGTAACTTCAAAAGTGTGCAAAAAAACCGGATTCATATTTTTTACTATGCACCTATAAAAATGTACTTACAAAGGTACAAAAATGTACTTGTCCAATGGTGGGAAGTATTCCCAGGACTCGTATTTCACATCAAAAAACCCGTAACTTAACATTTTTCACACATTTTAACTAACATGATGTCTAAAACTGTACCATGTCAACTTTAGTCAATGAATTTTGTCCATAAGTTCAGTTATATTTGCAATTTATAAAGTGAAAAAAAATATGATTCCCTGAGTTGTGGGAAAATTCCCAGCACTTGACTATGTTTGAGAAAAGTCAAAATTGTATATAAAAAAAGTGTTAACTTAAACTGTGTGAGTTGCGGGAAAAAATGCACATACAAAAGTACAATTTTGTACTTGTGTAAGTACAATATTGTACTTGTACAAGAACACTTTATAGTTTGTCGATGGAGAAGTTTTTCCTTCCACTATCACCTATAACACGCGTATGCTTTATGCTTTATTCATTAATAGATATCTAATTTTTTTTCATGATTTGATGTAAATACAGATATGGTGAGAGGTTACACATCTACACTTAAAGTTATTAACAACGTATTTACAAATCCAAAGGTTACACCAAAACACATTGAGGCGTGCAAGAAGATGCCATTATATTTCCTCTTCAAACAACTATTTGATTTCAGGAAGAACAAAGACGGTAGAAGGGTAGGGGACATCCTACCGCTTCAGATAATCAAATGTTATAACATCGAAACAAATAGCTTTAAACTTGGTAAAAAAATGGCGAAGCTCACAGCGAGAGAGGTGAAGGTCTTATTTGGTATTGAGGAAGGTTTGGAGGCAGGTCCTAGTTTCTCAATAGACCAGCTTAAAGAAAAGTCAGCATGGGAGTTAAAAAAAAAATTCGCGATCTGAAATTAAACAAAAAAGGAATAGAGACTGCGCTGGAAAATGTGTTAGAGAAATCGGATGAAAGGAGTATCGAAGAAGACTTTCCGAAACTGATGGTGTTTCTTTCTTTCACTACATTGTTCTTTTGCGTAAACGGTGAAACGAAGAATTGGAAGTACATAAAGCACTCGGAAGATTTGGACAGTTTGAAGAACTTCAACTGGTCAAGAAGCATCCACAAAATCTTGATTAACTCGTTAAAGAATAATTTCTTCAGACTTAAGAAAGTTTCAGGACGTGTCACTGCAATTGTGGTAAGACTATATTTAAATAAAGAGATATCTTAATTGTGTATGTTTTTTTGGTTTGACATATTACTGTGTTTCAGACATGGTTTTTCGAGCATACAACAATCGGTGACAAAAATTGGAAAAATGCATTTTCTCGATGCTTGAGATGGAAGTCAATGATCAAGAACACTAAATACAAACAACAAGTCATCGACAAATTAAAATCCAACCAGCTATGGAAAAAACTGATTACTGGAATAATTGGAACCTGTTAAATGTCAACATATGAGAAATTTGAAGAGAAATATGAGTTTTAGGCAAACTCCGAGTTACAGAAAAAATTGAAGAGAAATCAGAGTTTTGTACTTGTACAAGTACAACAATGCACTTGTCCAGTTGGTGGGAAGTATTCCCAGAACTCGTATTTCACATCAAAAAACCTGTAACTTAGCATTTTTCACACATTTAAACTTACATAATGTTTAAAACTGTAACAAGTCAACTTTAGTCAATGAATTTTCACATAAGTTCAGTTATATTCAGTTATGTTTGCAATTCAAAGTGAAAACTTGTGCAAGTACAATAACGTAGTTGTGAGTGTTTTGAGTTATGGGATTTCTTAATTACTTGTTCTTGTACTTTGATCCTTTGTTTTAAGTATCTAAACGGTAAAACTATATATAAATTTCAGGTCATACAGAACTTTGAAATAACCGATGAAGAAGTTGAGAAACTTGGCATCAAGAAAGTGGATGACACTAATGAAAATCAAGAAGAGGAGGATGACACTATTGAAAATCAAGAAGAGGAGGATGACAAAGAGGATGAAGAGGATGAAGAGATTGAAGAGGACGAAGAGAATGAAGAGGATGAAGAGGACAAAGATGAGGAAGAGGAGGTAAAGAAAAAGACGAAACAAAACAACAAACGTAAAAAGGTGGAAGACAATGAAAAGGAATTACAGACGAATAAGAAAGAATTTAAAAGAAAATCTCTAATTGATGAGATTGAGACCGAAGAGAAGATAGAGGAACAAGAGAGAAGAAAAAGAAAGATAAAAACAACTCAAAAAGAGAAGAATAAGGTCGGTAAAGAATCTGGTAAGAAGATCAAAAGAAAAAGTAAAGAACAAGAGGAGGAGGAAGAGGAAGAAGACGACGAAGAATATATATCAGATTCTAAACACAATGAAGAGGAGTCAGAGAACGAAGAGGACGAAGATGAGGAAGAGGAGGTGAAGCAAAAGAAGAAACAAACCAAGAAACGTAAAAAGGTGGAAGACAATGAAAAGGAATGGAAGACGAATAAGAAAAAAATTAAAAAAATAAATCTAATCGACGAGAGTGAGACTAGGGGTGTGCGCGGGTCAGTTTTGTATGAAAAATTCTCAACCCCGCCCGTTCTTGTGCGGATTTTGAAAAATAAGATCCGCACCCGCCCAATACATTACTTAAACCATTGAGTTTTGGGTTAGGTGGGTTGCGGGTGCATTGCGGGTGATTTAGTTTGATAAAGAAGACGAATTTGTATCCATATTCATTTGGCGAGTCAAATTTATAGTACAAATGAAAATTATAACGAAAAATATTGTTTAGGATACGCATATGTATTTCAAATCATCTAGGATTAAAAGATATAAATAGAGATTTTAGGAAACTAAATATATGAATTGAACAAAGAATTCAGATAATATCATAATTGAAATGAAAAACATATTCATTAGATAAGATATTATTGAAATGGTGAGGGATTTCAAAATATTTTAAAAAAAAGGGGAGGAATAAAAAAAATGTAGAGTGAAAAGCACATGACCCCTACTATTTTATTTGAATAAAATGAGCAATACAGATTTTTCTAATTTTTATACTATAAGGTAATCAGTATATGCGGGTTTGCGGGTTTCAAGTTTAAAATCCACAACCCGCAAAAATGTGTATATTTTTTCAAAAATGTAAACCGCAACCCACCCAATTAAAAACTAACCCGTATAATTTCGGGTTAGTGTGATCGGGTTGGTCGGGTTATGCGGGTTTTCTAACCCAATACACACCCCTAAGTGAGACAGAAGAGGAGACAGAGGAACAAGAGAGAAGAAAAAGAAAGAAAAAAACAACTCAAAAAGATAAGAAAGAGGCCGGTAAAGACCCTGGTAAGAAGATCAAAAGAAAAAGTAAAGAACATGATGAGGAGGAAGAAGACCACGAAGAATATATATCAGATTCAGAAGAGGAGGAAGGTATATTTAATATATTTTTGTACTTATACAAGTAAAATTTAGTACTTACTTTTTTTATATTTTTTGTTTACTAGGCGAGGAAGAAGAAGAGGAGGAAACTGTTTCAAAGGAACAACTGATTAAAGAGAAAGATAGGATGACGAATGAGCAATGCATATTGAATTTAGGACTTACAAGTTTGATGAAGGAATTACAAGCTCTAAAGAAGAAGAATCGGGAGATAGTGCCTGATAACAAGATTAGAGAAGATAGTATAATAATAGCAGAAGCTAAGCTAGTAAGTATGGTAGAGAGGATCAATGATCTTGAAAAAGAAAAAACCGAGGCTGAAAAGGAGGTACGTGAGCTAAAAGAGGAAAATAAAAACTATGTGGATGAGTTGAACAAACTGAATGTGTCGGACATATCCATCTTTAATCAAAATAAAGAAATGAAAAAATTGAAGGAGTTGAGAATTCAAGAATTTGACAAAGAACCTAAAGATTTAACAAAAAAAAATCTAAAAATGTAATTCAGAAAAAGAAATTGAATGAAAAAAGGGATGCAAAAGAATCAGACTAGAGTTACGAGATTCCTACATCAGACATAGATTACATAAGAACTAGGGGGAGAAAACAGGATACTAAGGAAGCAGAGAAACAAGTAGAAGATAAAAAAACTAAGCAGAATGACCCTGAAGAAGAAAAAAAGAAGAAGAATAAGAAGCAAGTCGAGAAAAAAGAGAACAAAGATGAGGAGGAACCACCAGTTAGTTCAATGGTGAGAAGACTAAAAGCAAGAACATCTGCACCTGCAGATAAGAAGAAACAGGCTGAGAAAGTGGTACTCGACTCATCGGACAGTGATTTCCAACATGATGAGGGTAAGGAAAAGAAGGTATCCACAAAGAATACTAACTTAGTTAAAATTACAAGAAAAGACATTGCTGAAAATAAACAAAAGAAAACTAATACGAAAACAGTCAAAAATCTTAAACCATTGGAAGATTATTTCATCAAAGAAATGTTAAGCAAGTTGCAAATCTCAAGATATTAGGTCCATTTATAGTGTAAGTTGTTTATTATTTCCTGATTGTTTTTTATGTATGAATAATTTGATGATTAACAAGTTTTTTGTGGTTGTTTTTTGTTAGGATATGGAAGAAAGATAATATCATGGTCACCTTGAAAGATATGGATAATCTAAGGAAGGGAAACATGCTTGAAACATAGGTTTTTTTCTAAGAACATTAATGTACTTGCACAAGTACATCAAAACTGAATATAAGAAAACTTGTGCAGGTCCTGGAAGCTGGATTTGTAATAGGGCAGACATTACACGATGTTATGCTTGTATCTAGCACGCCAGAACTGATTGTAAACAAATGCAACTACATTCTTAATCTATCAGAGAAAGTAATATGTGTTTGACTCCTCTAATCTATGGCATGATAGATTAGTACATATTAATTTTGGTTCATTAAATAAGTTAGTAAACGTCGGATTATTACCTGATGTGAATTTCAATTTTAAAAGGAATGTGAAGTATGTGTTGAGTTAAATCTATAGAAAGGACTTCGGTACCTTTAGAGTTGATTCACAGTCACATCTGTGAATTGAAATTTGTGCAAAATAGAAGTGGGAAAAAGTATTTCATAACTTTCATTGACGATTGCACAAGGTACTGTCAAATATACTTGCTTCAAAGTAAGGATGAGGCCTTAGAAGCATTTATGCAATACAAAACTGAAGTTGAGAATCAACTAAATAAAAAGATTAAGAATCTTAGAACAAATAGGGGAGGAGAATATGTGTCTCCTTTTGAGAAGTTTTGTGTTGAACATGGAATCATCCATCAAACCACGACCCCTTACTCACCTCAACAAAACGGGATTGTTGAACGAAAGAACCGCACGTTGAAGGAAATGATGAATGCCATCTTGATTAACTCAGAGTTACCACAAAACTTGTGGGGAGAGGCTTTGCTCACCGCAAACCACATCCTCAACAAGGCACCACACAAGAAGGTAGATAAAACTCCTTACGAATTATGGAAAGGAAAACCACCTTCCTTCAAATACTAAAAAGTGTGGGGATGCTTGACAAATGTAGCAATTCCTGCTCCTAAAATGGTCAAAATAGGACCAAAGACCATCGATTGTGTCTTTATTGGATATGTTCACAACAGTGCTGCATATAGATTCCTGATGCACAAATCTTGTCATGTTGACATTCACGTCAATACGGTGATTGAATCAAGAAATGCACATTTCTTTGAAACAACCTTTCCATACAAGACGACACCAGAATCTGGTTCCTTATAAAGAACACATTATGCAATTCAAGAAGAGTAAGACCTAGAATCATTGCCAACCAAAAAGAAAGATCAAGAGTCATTGCCAAATAAAGGAGAACCAAAAAAAAGTAAGAGGATGAGAACCTTTACGTCTTTTGGTCCTGAGTTTCTATCTTATGTGTTAGATGACGAACCGTAAACATTCAAGGAAGCTATGTTGAACCCTGACGCCCCATACTGGAAAGAAGCGGTAAATAGTGAGATAGATTCCATTATGCAAAACCATACGTGGGAACTAGTGGATCTCCCTCCTGGGAATAAACTACTTGGATGCAAATTGATATTCAAGAAGAAACTAAAAACCGATGGGTCTATTGAGAAATACAAGGCTTGCCTTGTTATAAAAGGTTATAGTCAAAGAGAAAGACTTGACTATTTTGATACTTATTCTCCAGTACGAGAATATCATCTATTTGAATGTTAATCACTATAGCTTCAATATAAAAGCTCGAAATTCATCAAATGGATGTAAAAAACAGATTTCCTAAATGGAGAACTAAATGAAGATATATATATATATATATATATATATATATATATATATATATATATATATATATGGAACAACCTGGGGGTTACGTAGTTCCAGGTAAGGAGAAGCAAGTATGTAAGCTTGTTAAATCTTTATATGGTTTAAAACACGCACCAAAGCAATGGCATGACAAATTTGATAGATTCATGATCTCGAATGATTTCAAGATCAATGAATGTGACAAATGCGTTTATGTAAAACGAAATAAGACAGGATATGCCATTGTCAGTTTATATGTGGATGATATGTTAATCATTGGAAGTAACAATGATGTGATTACATTCACCAAGAGGAATCTTTCAAGTAAGTTTGACATGAAAGATCTAGGCCTTGCAGATGTTATTTTGGGTATCAAGATTCTCTGAACATCTGAAGGTATTATACTATCTCAGTCACACTATATTGAGAAAGCGTTAAACAAATTTAGTAATGGCGACACAAATATCGCCAAGACACCTGTTGATGTAAATTTACATCTTGCTTAGAACACTGGTGATACGATCAACTAGTTGGAGTACTCTCAGATAATTGGGAGTCTCATGTACCTAACAAACTGCACTAGGCCAGATATAGCACATGCAGTAAGCAAGCTAAGTAGGTTTACACATAATCCGGGGAAGAACCATCAGATTGCTATTGTAAGAGTTCTAAGGTATCTTAGATACACTATGAACGAAGGATTGTTGTACATGGGATATCCAACTGTACTAGAAGGATACGGTGATGCAAACTGGATATCAGACTCCACCGACTCAAAATCCACAAGTGGATTCGTCTACATGTTAGGAGGAGTAGGCGTGTCTTGGAAATACACTAAGCAAATGTGCATAGCCAGATTCACTATGGAATATGAGATTATATTTTTTGATAAAGTTGCTGAGGAAGTCGGGTGGCTTCGTAATTTTTTAGAGGATATTCCTAATTGGCCAAAGCCCGTGTCACCTATCTGCATACATTGTGATAGTCAAAGTTCCATTGGTAAGGCATTAAACAAAATGTATAACGGTAAGTCTAGACACATACGTCGTAGACACAATACCGTTAGACAACGGCTGTAACAAGGAGTTATCACAATTGATTACGTTCGATTAAAAGATAACATATCGGATCCACTGACCAAAGGTCTACAAAGAGAGCAAGTCCGAGTATTATCAAGGGGGATGGGTCTTAAGCCTATGAAAGCTGAGTTGCCATGATGGGAACCCTACCTAGCAGAGTGGAGATCCCACAATCTAGGTTCAAAGGGAAAACTGAATCATGAAACTGCAACTTGGTGTGACGCACTGTGGGGAGACCTCCCCAAACCATTCCTAGGACAAAATTAAACAGTGCTAGTTGTAAAAGTGAAGGATAAGTTAAAATTTTAATGGTTCTTGTATCTTCGATAACATAAGATAAAGTAATGCATAATACTCTTGACAAGAGACCACCTATATGAATAACATGGGTAGGGCCGCCCTACGAGAATTTTTAAAGGCGAAATTCTCCGACGGTTATTCATGAAATAACAGGAGTTGTCCAAGGGCGTAAATTGACATAACCGTGAGAACCAAATAATGTTTGGAAGTATGCTATGTAATTTCTATTGTCTTGGTTTACACAAAATCTGAATAGTTCAAGACATCACGTTCACTAGTTAGCAAGTAAATCTGATAACTCTTACTACAGAAGGTTCGAGGCCAAAAGCTACCTTTCTCGATGTAGTATTCTTCTACGCTTCTCTCTCGCTCTCTCTCAAGTGTTTAACATTCTTTTGCATAATTTTTTAAGGTGGTTAGTCAATTTCCATTCATGTGGGGATTGTTGGACAAATGAGATTCTACCCAAGTGTTGACCATATTTACGATGTTAGTCGGTGACTCAATTTAATGAATTGATTCGGATATTAATACGTTTATTCAAGTTGTAAAGATTAACGAAATATATTCACTTGATTAAAATCATTTGAAATTAAATGAGAAATTGAGTCATGTAATTTGGAGAGATTAAAAAAAACATTATATGTTATTTTATTTCTTTTTGTTATAAAGCAAAGAAAGAAAAAAAGGGTCTAGTAGGGTTTGAACCTTGCCCGTTAGCTTTGTTGGGCTTTTGGGCCTAAGGTTCATACCATCTAGACCAACCCAAATTTTTTGGTCTTTTAAGTAAACGTTGTATCTTAAATTAATACAACGTAACTCCAAAATGAAACATCACAACCATTGGCAAGCCACCTATTTATTTTCTATAAATAGTTGGCCAACTAAACCATTTTCTTCATCATTTTTCAAAGCATTAAAATTATAAGAAAGAGATAGAAAGAAGCAGTATTTTTAAGTTCGTTGAGATTCTTAAGAATTCGTGTGTCGGTTTCTTTTGAATAGTTTTGTCGTTGTATCCTAGAGGTTGAAGCCAACAAACGTAAGACACCTGTACGTGGCCTAAACACCTTAAAGACATCGGATCCAATCCGAGCCTTGACAAGTAAAGTTATTTATTTATTTACTTTTATTTTATTTCTGCATTAGTTCCTATATTGTTTTATTGTTTATACAAGTAAAACACAACAGTTTCTTGTTGACATATTTGAAGCAATTTAATTTCCTCTAAGAAAATATTTTTTGCACAGACAAGAGCCAAAAGAAAGGACAATTAGTTTTTTAAACTTAGAACTATAGGGTCTCACCTTTCATTTAGATTCAATATTAGCTGGTGTCCAGTTCAATTCAAACTCTCCAGCAACAACCTATCATACAATATAAGGGTATGTAAGAAGATAAAACTTAGTGTAACATCATTTGATAAACCAACATAGGTATTCTTCTAAATATATAATGACCGATAAGGAAGGAGATGCGTTGTAGTTACATTCTACAATGCGTTTAGGGGCTTCATTTAGTGAACTCCAATCAGGAGGATTTATGATAGACTTGAATGCATTATAGACCAGTTGGAATTATGCCCCAGACCCCCATCAACTTGTAATAAAGTTGAACACTAGTGGTTGATGATTTATATTTGTAACTATAAAGGAAATGTTTCTTTATATATTGTGGCATGCATTTATTATATTATATTATATTATATTAAATATATATTATAATTGCGGATCCTTGGTTAAGTTTAGGTTTAAATATCATAAGGAGTCACGAAAATGAGAATCTATCCCATATGACTTAACCTGAACAGTTTTTAAGCAAATGATCATCGAGTTAGGACCTTGATGATCCGGTTAGATTAATATGTAGCTAAGAAGTATTTATTGGATAAATATCTGTAGTTCTCGTTTATCGAGTTAGGTGCATAGATAATGCACATAGAGATGAGATTATCGAACCGACTAAACTCTAGAAATTGCTAATGGTTAATTATCTTGAACTGTCAAGTAGGTTAATCTCTAAAAGAAATTTTATGCTTGTAATCCTTTGACCTGAGATCATCACTATTGTTGTGTATAGGCTTGTTTTGTAAATTGGACACAACTAAGTATATATGTTCCTAGGGATGAGTCAAGATGAAATCTATCAACTCTAGGTAAAGAGTTTGAGTTCTACGATGTCATAAGATTATAAGGATTGTATCAAGTCCTTGGCCAAGGTGATAGAATGAACAAAGAAAGGTGTTTCTTAGGTCATTCATCAATCGTTGATAATCGATGTGTAACGTAGTTAATTTTCTAAATGGGATTTGACAGTTGTACCATATCCCAGAATAATCTAGAGTTGTAAAGATAGAGGGAATACGCGTATGATCCTTCACCGGGTTCTTTGGATAGAGTTACTTCATATTATTCGGTCGTTGGGGAGTGTTGTTAGACGCCAACCTCAATTAGTGGTTAATTTAATTAACTACTACCGATTTAACAATGTACCCACGTAGTCGCACACTAACGAGTGCATTGAACTTGCTTCATGACGTTAATTAATTTTATTATTAGATAATAAATATTAATTAATTACATACTTGGAATATTGGTATATTAATTTGCTAGCACAAATTAATATTCTAATATAAGTCCGATCTAAGACAAAAGAAAAAAAGAGAAAAAATCGACAAGTTCGTGGTTCGAACCATGTACCTCAAATAGTGTAAAATATGTCACTAAACGCTAGGCTAGTCAATTGTTTTTATATAATGTAGAAGGTTCAAGTCCATTTGACAAGTGGTAATGGACCAGATTATCAAGATAATTAATTTCATTATACGCTCCTGACTTTTCCACTTCTTATCTTTTCATTTTCATCTCTTGAGTTAATATAAGTATAATGAGAAATCATTATACAGATATTACTTTCTCATCAGTTTTCTTCTAAGAAAAAAAACCACAGGAAAAGGTCCTTTGTCTCCAAGTCAGAATTTGATTCTGAAAGTATGGATCAAAGCTCGGAGTGCAAAGCGTGGAGGATTCAAGTTTTTGAATCTGGGATTAGGCAAGTCGATTCTCATACAACGGCTTAAGGTATGTAATCGAATGTTTGTTTATGTTTAAATTCTTAAATCACACTAGATAGATTATTGGATTGCAATGTAATTTTTTCGCCGTATTATATGTGATATAATCATCCTTCAATCGGGATCAAAGCCAGGTTGTTGTGATTTAGGTATTTAAAACATGATATTATTTGATAATATATAATTTTTTTTTGCATACATGAGAGGCTTAAAGCCGTTAAGAAAAAATTAACTTACAAAGAACAGAAGTTCTTATTGAGTTTCTAGTACAACTCTAGTAGTTGCACATTCGCTCGTATCTTTCGTAATAAAACTCCACAAATACTCCGGAGGGTCATAAAAAACCACAGATTGTGCATTCATAGTCGCACCTTCCCTTGCTAATTTATCTGCACAATAGTTTGCTTCTCTGAAGATATGTGATAACACAAAGCTCAGTTTTTTATTCAGTATTGTCCAGCACTTCTGAGCAATTGAAACGCAGCGACTACTTGAGTTCTCACCACTCTTCACTAGCGCGTGAAACTTCCTCGAGTCCTGATTAAAGTGATGATCTGAACTCCCACCGCCCTTCACTAGCGCGTGGAGCTCCTCCGAATCCGTTTCAATACTCAAGTCTTTATAACCTTTGTTAATAGCCCATCTCAGGTCAGAGTGAAGCGCAAACCTCTCCGAAACAATAGGAGAAATAACTAAACAAGGACCAACAAAGCCAGATATACATGTTCCATAATTATCTCTTACAATACCCCCAATACCTGCGATTCCTTTTGATTCATTACAACTCTCACCGACGTTTAATCTTAGACCGATCTTTGGTTTCGTCCATTTAACCGTTATACTCTTAGCAAGTTTAATAATGCCTCCATCTGATTGTTTTCTCCATGCTAAAATGAATGTATTAGCAAGGTTGACTATTTCTTTTATGATCACATTCGCATGGGGAATTTCATTAATATATTAAATATCATGTGATTCCTTTTATTCCAAATTGTCTGGCCGGCTATAAATATATAAGGCCACTCAAGTCCCATAACTAAGGCTTTGGAGCAAAGATGATCTTGCAGCCACTTTTTAACTTCTCTTGAGCCTCTCAATCATATTTGAATATAATATTTGATTTTATTAAGGAGTGTATTGATCATTTTTTTTTTCATTGAATCGTTAAAGAAAAAGAAATTAGAAACTGTTTCTGTTAGTTTTCTTTTTTTTTTAGTCAAAAATAAAACATTCATTCATAAGAGTCACGAAAAATTACAAGTTAGCCTATACCCGAGGGTTCAAAGTCAAGCCTAATCAACTTAGCTAATTGGGAAGGAGGATGACTACTCCAAAGGCCAAACAAATCTCCTTTGAGCTTATGTTTGGCCACCCAATCCGCTATCCTATTCTTTTCTCTCCTAACAAAGGAGATTTTCAAGTTATAAAGGTCCTTACAAAATATAATGTTTTTAACCAAAACCTTAGTCAAACTAGATAAATTACATTTTGCATTAATTTGATCAACTAATCTAAAGTTATCACACTCAATAAGAACACTTCCAATTGGGTATCTCGATGCCATCTCACAAGCAGCCAAAACACCTCTACCTTCAGCTTCCTCTATTGAATATGTATGAGAGCTTCTCGCAAAACCTTCTACCAACTGTCCTCTAGCATTCCTTAGAACACAAGCAAAAGAACATTTGTTAGCTTTAATTAAAACTGAAGCATCTGTATTAATTTTGAACTTCCCATTTGGTGGAGGGTTCCATTTGAGGTTATCAGTGATATCAACCTCTAATGAGTCATTAGAATTGGCCATAACAGATTGATCATTTCTAATATTCATAACTCCAAAAACATTATATGAGATAATATTTTGAGTAGCCTCAGAGATGTTAAAATTTGCATTTTTATACTCATCATAGGCCAAATTACATTTCTGTAAAATAAGTAGAGGGTCAGGATTTATTCCTTTAAAAAGATATTCATTTCTACCTTTCCAAATAAACCAGCAAATATATATAGTTACTTAACTAAGATCAGGAAGTATATCTGTTCTATCAATGGAGCAAAGTCTCAAAAAGGAGATCCATTTAATAAAGTTATTTGAAGGTTCAGCTGTTGAAATAAAAGACAAGGGACTGGCTAGCCAAACAGCTCTAGCCCAAGAGCAGTGAAAAAGTTAATGTTCAACAGTTTCATCAAAGTAGCCACAAAGTTCACATTTTGGGGAAGGAGAGGACCTTCTCTTATACCTATTTGCATTAGTAGCAAGTCCATCACCACAACATTTCCAAATAAAATTTCTAACTTTTGGCAATACCTTTAATTGCCAAATAAAGTTCCAGTCAATAGTTTCCAATCTAAAAGAGGTAGAGCCTTTTTTACTATCTTTTCTAGCTTCAAGGACTTGTTGAGCCTTCCAAATCTGGTTATAACATTCCTTCACTTTAACCTCTCCACAAATGGATCCAATCCAAAAAGGAGTGTCAATACAGTAAAAAGAAGGAATGTCAATAGTACAGATGGTTGCTACAACTGAGTCCTCAAATAAAGAGTGTAAGAGAGGGACATTCCAGACCTTATTAGGAAGAATTAAATCTGAGACAAATTCAAATTCACACCCTAAAGGCTTAATAATAAGAGGAGCTGAGGGGATCCATTTATCCCTCCAAATAGAAATTTTCTCACCATTACCAATAGACCAATGTACTTTGTCTAAAAAACAGCTTCTTCCCTCTATAAGGCTTTTCCAGCCCCAAGAACAATTACATTTCAAAGATGCCTCAATAAAGTCAGTGTCAGGGAAATATTTTCCTTTTAAAACCTTATGAATCAGAGAATCTTCATTTTTGAGAAATTTCCAGGCATTAGAAGACAACAAAGCAAGGTTTTGAGTATGGAAGTCTTTAAAACCAAGACCTCCATCCTCCTTAGCTGTCATCAAAGTTTTCCATTTAATCCAGTGGCACCTAGATTAACCTTGGTTATTCCAATAGAAGTTAGAAACCAAAGATGTAAGATGAGAAGTCAGTTTCTTTGGGATCAAAAAAACCGACATAATATAGTTTGGTATAGAACCTATAATAGCTTTAATAAGAATCTCTTTCCCACTTTTAGATAATAATTTAGTTTCCCAATTATCCATCCTTTTCATAATCATCTCAATAAGCCATTCCAGGATTTTAACTTTAGACATTCCCCAAGAAGATGGGATGCCAAGATACTTACCAAGATATTGTAATTGATTCATTCTAAGCAAGGAGCTTAGTTTATTCTTGACCTCAGGAGGGGTGTTCTTACTAAAAAAAACACCACTTTTATTCAAGTTTAATTTTTGACCAGAAGCAAAACAATACCAATTAAGAATTGTAACAAACATCTCTATATTATATTCCTCAGCTTCTAAAAAGAAAAGACTATCATCTGCGAATAACAAATGAGTTAGCATAGGAGCTTTAACTGCAACTTTAACACCTTTAAGTAGGTCCATTTGAACATAATATTCAATAAGATAGGATAAAGCTTGAGTAACAATACAAAATAAATAAGGAGAGATTGGGTCTCACTGTCTAATACCTTTGTGAGGTTCATCAATCGAGTGAAGTGCACCATTAACCTTTACCTTATAAGAAACTGAAGAGATACAATTTTCAATCCACTGAATCCAAATTGAATGAAAACCCATATATCTCATTAAATCAAGTAAAAAATCCCATTCAATGTTCTCATAGGCCTTATACATATCAGCCTTAATGGCTAATGAGTAATTTTTTGAGGTTCTTTTATTTTTGAGATAGTGGCTAACTTCTTGAGCAATCAAGATGTTTTCAAAAATAGATCTACCTGGAATAAATGCGGTTTGATTTTCAGAAACAATTTTATCCATCCAAGGCTGTAATCTAGATGCTAAAATTTTTGAGATAACTTTATAAATAAAGTTTGCGCAACTGATGGGTCTGAAAGAAGCTACATAATCAGGAGATCTAATTTTAGGGATAAGCGCAATAATAGTACAATTAATGTCTTTAAGAGATGCATTATTTGACATGAAATCATCCACCAAGGTAAGGATGTCAAATTTAATTTCATTCCAAAATTTTCTAAAAAAGAAACCTCCAAAGCCATCAGGGCCAGGGGATTTATCAGCTCCCATGGCCCAAACAGCATTTTTAACTTCCTCCATAGTAACCTTGCAAATTAAACATTTATTCATCTAATCTGTGACATTCCTTTTAATCCTATGAAGAATATGTTCATAGAATCTATTCCCATCTGATTTAAACACATTATTATAATAAGATTTGATCTCAGAAACAATCTCATCCTTTTCATATAACCAATAACCATTCTCATTTTTAATTTGAGAGATGCGATTTAAATTTCTTTTTGCCTTAGTAATAGCATGATAGTACTTAGTGTTTTTCTCACCCAATTTAAGCCACGAATTCCTGGATCTCAATTTCCAGTACATTTCCTCTTTTCTCCAATGAGATTCCAATTCAAAATTAAGCTTTTCAAGCTTTATTTTGTTAATTTCCGAGTAGGGGCCATTAAATAGCTTCTCAATCTGAGCTAGGGAAGATTTTATGAGTAGTCTATTGTTTAGAACCCTCTTCCTAGCCCAGAGAGAAACATATTTATTAATATGTTTGAGTTTCAGATCAAATTTGATAACACCTGAGAAAGAATCAAAGATTTTAGTATTCCAAGTTTTTGATATTAGTTTACAGAAAGAATCATCAACCAACCAACTTTTATCAATCATGAAACACTTTTTAGAAGATTTAGAGATACCAAGATTTAATAGTATAGGAGAGTGATCTGAGCCCACAGGAGGTAACACTGAGCACCAAGAATTTGGGAATTGTGAGCTCCATTCCTCATTAACAAGTATCCTATCAAGCTTCTGTTTAATGAGTTGGTTGCCACTTCTCTTGTTAGACCAAGAGTAGTTACATCCCTTATCTGTTAACTCAACAAGATTGTTAGAAGAAATAGTAGAGTTAAAAAGATCCATAATGTTTTTATGAGAATTGCAAAGTTCACCTCCCAACTTTTCAGAAGGAAATCTAATAATATTGAAATCTCCCAAAAGACATCTACATAAAGCTGTCTGAGGGAGTGAATTAATTTTATCCAAAAAAAGAGGTTTATCTGCATCAACTGGAGGGCCATACACAAAAACCATTTCACACTTACCCATCATATAGAAATCATATAGGCATTGAGTTAAATTCTTATCAGAACTTATAATATTGAAATTATCTGGTATTTTAGCAAAGACTGCCAAGCCACCTGATAATCCAATTGGGTCAACAAAATCAACTAAACTTAAACTAAGTTTAGAGCTAATTTTAGAGACAAAAGGAGATTTATTTTTAGTTTCAGAAAGAAAAAGTACCTCAATATGGTGAGCCTTAACCATGTCAACTAGGCTCAATTCTGTCAAGGTAGTTGCAATACCTTGACAGTTCCAGGCTAGAATCATCTTGGGTTTTGGGGTTGATTTGGGCCAACCCCGCAAACCACTTCAGTGTCAAAGACTTCCAAGGAGCCTTCATCCTCCCACTTAACCTCACCATCTTCACCATATTCTGTTACATCATTTGCATAGTCCAAGGCATCTGCCATCTCATCATCTTCTCCCTTGAGGGAAGAAGAGAGAGTTGCAGGTACCTGAGACACATCTTCATCATCAATAGGGAGACCAAGATCAGATCTCACTTGAAGGGTACGGTTCTTGTTTCTTTCCAGAGAACCAAAGCATATATTCTTATCTGAATTTAGGGTAATTGAAGGATCAATGAGAACTTTAGGGCTGTGGCACAAGTCTTTATTAGCCTGAGGCCCACAAAGAGAATTAACCTCTCCTGGGCTAAGAGGCCTAATATCAGTTTTAAATGCAACCCCACCAGATATATTACGGCCCAAGTTAGATTTGGGCATAACAATAATAGATTGAACCAAGTTGCCTTGCTCTATTTTAACTTTCTCCTCAGTTATCTCATTCTCTCTAAGTTGAACCTTATTCTTGTTTATTAAAGGCCTTTTGGCCCTTTTCTTACCAGAATGTCCTTTATTCTCAGCATTGAACACAAAGTCATTTGCTCTATTCTCACTGTCTGAAAACCTAATCCAGTTACCAAGTTTGTTGACAAGCTTAGTAGGGCTATCACAATTCTTTTCTTCATGAGATAAAATACCACAAACATGACAGAAATCAAAGAGCTTCTCAAATTTGAATGAAATCCACACTGATTGGCCACAGGAGATTTTAAACATAAACCCAGAAGAGAGAGGGTTTTTAATAGCAATGTTAACACGGGCTCTAACGGTTTTATCATCTTTAAACTTGTTAGGGTCAGGTAATTCAACTGCTGTAACTTCCCCCAACCTAGAGGCAATCTTAGCAACATTCGCTTCTTTAAGAAAGAGAGGAGGAATACCATTAATTCGGATCCAGAAGGAAGATTCATCAAGAAGTAAAGGGTTTTGTAAACATTCATCAAACTTTTGAACAAGAACATGAAATCCAAAGACATGAAAGGGTCTATTGAGCCAGACAATTTCTAGATCCTCTTGTTTCTCAAAACTAACCACACAGAGATTCATTCCATGTTTATCTAAAGAAATCTTACCAGAAATACCCCAGTATTGAGTAATAACTTTCTTTAAGTAGTTGAGATTGATATTACCCGAAGCAATAACTCTTACAAACAATTTTGGCTCCTCGAACGCAGCATAGACAGCTTCTCTATCTGGCGAGAGAGTAAAGTCTTCCTCTGACCCATTCATCCCATCATCTTTAATGATAGCCATTAAGGCAGAGAGAGCGAGAATCAAGTTCAGAAGATTAATGTGAAGGTAAAGTCAACAAAGAAGGAAACAGAAACCCTAATAAATCTGATATTAGCAAAAGTAATATAGATTATATCAAACTTCATAGATCGTGGAGAAGAGAGTGAGGGGAAGGAAGGGAGAGAGGGATAGGGAGATTAGGGTTAATAGACGGAGTATATTAGTGGTGGTAAGGGGTTTATCGGTGGCGGAGTTGGTGGCTTTGGTAGATCGCAGGGGCGGACCTACATAGGGACTAGGGGGGGCTCAAGCCCCCCCTGAACCCGTAAATTTTAGGATATGCAAGTGTATTTTTCGTTCGAAAAATAATTTTTCCCCTATGAACATTTATATTATACATTCGTGCTTTGAAAGTACACATAATATAATGTAGCCTGGTGGAATGATATGTTTGATTTTAAGATTTAAAATTGAGGTTGTGGAATCAGAGCAATTGCTTTATTTTTTTCTTAAATGGACATAGAATGTAAAATCATTTTTACTTAAATAGATTTAACATAGAAAATCTTATATTTTGCATAACTATTTAATAAAATTTCATAACTATTTTCAATGACTTTTTTTTATTCTTATATTTTAACATTTTCAATTTTTTATTTAATATACCAAATTTAAGTCATAACTTTGTCAAATTTAATCGACCTATAAGAATATTGTAATCCATTATACCAGTCTTTATTTTGAATTCTAAGCTAACATTGTTTTTATACATTTCTTAATAAAGTTATAATATTTATCTTTTTAGATAATTAGAAATGAATATAATATAATAATATAATTTTAGCAATACTATGTAATATAGGTGTGATGATGTTTTTTACTTAAAATTAGCGTTAATGGTGTTATTTTGCATCATATTTAGGTAAGTGCTAACTTATAAATTCACTTGTTGAACGAACGAGAATCACAACAGTGTTGCATATCCATATTTTAACATTGGTAATTATAAATTTATACTTTCTATATTTACCTTAAAAAATTAGAAACTAACCCCGAAACCTCATATATATCAAGCCCCCCCTCATTTTATCGTCTGGATCCGCCCCTGATAGATCGGGGTTTTCATCTTGGGAAGCGGGTCAGAGAATATATTCAATTACCACAACTTGGACCTTATTGAATAATGTTTTATTTAACTTTTTTTTTTCTGTTAGTTTTCTATTCGATCATTAAATTGTTTAACAATTTAAAAGAAAAAGAAAAATTGGTTCACGTGTTGCTGATAGTTGTTTTCAATAGTTTCTTTTGCATTGGGTTACTTTTTTTTGTTCAAAGCATTGGGTTACTTTAATCAATGCGATACATGTAACTCTCCTTGACAAAAAAGAAAAGAAAGATACAAGTAACTCCATGTGCTTTTTGTTTTTGTCACTTTTTGTGTTGAGTTGTATAGTACAACTCTGAACTCTGTACCGAAATGAAAAGAAAGAAAAGGGGGAATGCTTTATTGTTGAATGTTGTCATGCCACTTTGATCCACTAGTTTTTGGGGTTTTTATTTTTTAAGGCCCAAACACATATATGTTTGTGTTTTAAATCCTATCCCAACTACTATTCTAACTAAAGAGTCATTGTATCAATATACCCCTAACCATATTTTACCGTGAAGCACACCAAAGCTACCCCAAAAACCCATTAAAGATCTGAAACCCCCACCCCTCCCATTCACTCTGCTCTCTCTCTTTCTCTTTCCCTCTCTCTCTCAAGACCCCGACGAACCCCCACCCCCACATCCACCCTCATCACCCCGTTGCCATTAACACCGCCACCATCGAGCCCCACCTTCATCATCCCTTCGCCATTAACACCACCACCATGCCGAGCCACCACCACCGTCATCACCAACACAACCAGATCTGGAACCTCGCCGCCCAGATCTGGAACCACCGTCCTCACTCTGCTTCACTCTGCTGGAAAACCCCATCCCCACTACCGTCGCGCCGCACCACCACCCTCTTCCCACTGACGAGCTGCACCCCACCACCGTAGACGCTGCACCCCACCACTACAAACACCACCGTTCCTCCTTCATCACCAACATCACCCCAAACTGCTACTTCACCGTGGATCTGCAGCACCAAACACCACCGAAACCTGCAGCACCAACAGCAACCAACACTGCTGCTTCACCGTGGATCTGCAGCACCAACATCACCCAAAGCTTTACCGTGGATCTGCAGCACCAATACCACCCAACACTGCTGCTTCACGTCGCCGCCGTGCAGAACTGTTGAAGACCTCCGCTGCTCAACCCCACGTCGAGTTGCAGAAGACAGCGACATTTCCACCACTGATCTGCAACCACCGTCTTCATCTCACCATTAACACCACCGTGATTATGGGTCCAGCCCTATTGGGCTCAAGTTTGATACTGGGTCCAGCCCCATTGGGCTCAATTGTTTTTTTTCCTGTAATTTGTATTGGGTCTAGACCCATTTAGTTGTTTAGTAATGGGGCTGGCCCGTGTAGTATCATAGTTGTTAATTTTCAGTTGTAATTTTTTGTTCAATCTGGGTACAACCCATTAATAAAAAAACTTGGTAATGAGATCCAAATATATTATCTATTTATTTTGTGTGTTGTTGGTCTACATAGGTACAACCCACACTTGTTAAAATTGGTTTTTTTGTTCATACTGGGGATGGCCCGTATTTATTTGATTTATGAAGTAATGGTTGTACTGTTTTTTTGTTCATACTGGGGCTAGCCCGAATTCGATATGAATGGTTGTTCTGCGCTGGGGCCGTACCCATAACGAAGAGGGGTAAAATAGGAAAAGTCCCAAACCAGCTAGTTAAAAATAGGCCTTAAAAAATAAGTTTTCCAACTAGGATTTAAAATACAAAGTTTTTACTCTTTTGGGCCTCAATTTACAATTTCCTCCTAGTTTTTCTGTCTTCACGCGTGATGTTGTGAACATCATTATTTCCTTTATCTTGACATTTGCTTTTCATTAAAAAAAGAAATAAAGATTGTGTATTTTTTTTGGTATATATGTATTGTAGTATAATATAGGGTTCAGCCCTCAATCATTTAACTTTACCCAAAGTGTAAGGATCACCCCGATCTTCATTTTTACCCTTTTACTTCCTTGATGAACACTTTTTGTGACACCGTTAGCCTTTTTCTATTTTTCCATTAGTTGACCGTTAGTCAACACCACATGGCGCCATGTCACAGCCACCTCAACTCCACGTTAGCGCCAACCGTCTTCGTCATCATCGTCCCTAACTAAAAAAATCTTTGAATGTTTGAATGCTTCAAACCTTCAACAATGGAGGAAAAATAAAAAAATAAAAATCTTACTACCTTTCATATGAATCAACAAACACTCGAAAATATCACCTTCTTGAGATTCATCAGTCTTGCAAACAACAAGCTGTACCATGAAATTCCTCAGGAATCAGTCGCTTGTTTCGTCTGAGACATCTTAACCTCACAGACAACATGTTAGAAGGAGGCATTCTGGTTAATCCGAGCCTTTGTTTAGACCTCAAAAACATAAGTATTGGCCGTAACAGGTTAATCGGAAACATCCCACTTGAGCTTGGTGCTTTACAGAAGCTAAAGGAACTGAGTCTTTTCACCAAAAATCTGACGGGAGAGATTCCTTCTTCCTTAGGTAATTTAACGTCTATCATAAGACTCTCGATTCCGTTTAACAATTTACAGGGAAGAATACCCGATTCATTAAGCCGCCTAATTAAATTAAAAATATTCCAGATTTCGAGTAACCATCTATCTGGAACTATCCCTCCCTCTATATATAATATGTCGAGTATCGAAGATTTTTCAACGGCCGAAAATTCTTTTATCGGTAGCTTGCCGGAAAACATAGGCCTCACGCTACCAAATCTACAAGCTTTTGGTGTTGGTTTAAACAAGTTTGGTGGAACCGTTCCGGTCTCTTTTGGAAATGCTTCAGAGCTTGTTATACTTGATCTTAGTGGAAACTTTTTCAGTGGTAAAGTTCCGACTAATCTGGGATTTTTACAAAATCTCCAGTTTCTAAACATGGAGATTGTAGTAGAAAAGGTGTATCTCCTCTAATAGGGGAAATTTTTCCAATGTTTCACTTACAGCCTTCTCCTTAACATCATAACAAGGCAACCTCGAACCCGAATGCATTTCAACTTAGGAAGTAAGATCTATTTATTTTTATTTTTCCTCCATTGTTGAAAGGTTTGAAGCATTCAAACATTCAAAGGATTTTTTTTAAAGTTAGGGACGATGATGACGAAGACGGTTGGGGTGAGGTGGCGGTGACATGGCGCCAAGTGGCGTTGACTAACGGTCAACTGACAGAAAAATAGAAAAATGGCTAATAGTGTCACAAAAAGTGTTCATCAGGGGCGTAAAAGGGTAAAAATGAAGATCGGGGGCGGTCCTTAAACTTTGGGGAAAGTTAGAGGGTCACACGAGGGCTTTACCCTATAATATATATTTGATATATATTGAAAAAAATAAAAGGAGTATATATTTGATATACTAATTTTGTATTTTAGTTAAATATATAAAAAAGTATTGTTTTAGAAACTTTATACTTTTTTTATTAATTAATTGGTTGATTAATATTTCTTTTGATAAAATACATACCACGCTATATTTGGTGAAATATATTGATATTAGATATTACTAAAAATTGTTTTAGTAATAATTTTTCTTTTAATGTAATAAAATAAATACTTATATTATGAATACCAAGTTATTTATTCTCAGTTAACATTAAAATTATTGGGTTGTATTAAACGATATATATGATATTTCGTGAGACTTTTCCATCGTAAGTAGAGTTTTAAATTTGTTAAGTTTTCAAGTTTCGATCTGACTACCACATGAACTTGTAGTTCGAGTACAAATTATAAAAATCTATATTATTTGATAATAGGATTAAATTATCAATTTCGCGTCTTTAGTCTGGACTACCCGGAAGATGTGAGATTGATAATATTCTATTATATGGGATGAATTAACTCAACAAATTTTTTTAGAATCGACCTGACTACGAGGGGGCTAAATAGTTTTGAGTCTCTCATTTTATTTGATAAAATAGGTATTGTACCATGCTTTAATTATGATAAGATACGACTTGACTACCAAGGGGCTTATGCATGTTTTAAAGTATATTTTGTTTGTATATATATCTCTTAGATAAATGTCCACGTCTTTGCTTGATATATATACATTCTCTAGTGTTCTTATATTTTTTATTTCATGTTTCTTTAGATTACAAATATCTCGATTACTCTCGAATCATTTCTCACATCTCATTACGAAGCATACTGGATGCTAACAAACTGACTGGTAACAATTTTGACGATTGGTACCGTAACGTGAGAATTGTTCTCATGCATGAAAAGCTCATCGATACGATCGATAAACCTCTGACCACTGTTCCCGATGAGAATGAAAAAGAGGAATGGGAAGCCTACATGAACCATTATGAGTTAGGTGTATCCGCTAAGTGCATCATGTTGGCTTCGATATCCGCTGATCTTCAAAGGCAGCATCAGGATATGGATCATCCACAGAAAATTGAGCATCTTAAGAAGATGTATGGGTCACAGAGTAGGACTGCTAGATACCAGCTATCTAAGAAATTGTTCATGTCTGAAATGAAGCCCAAAATTTCCGTAGGAACACACGTTCTAAAGATAATTGATCTTATGGAACAACTTGAGAAGTTGGAGTGTTCACTCGGAAAGGAGTTATCACAAGATTTGATCTTGCAGTCACTCCCTGATGACTATTCCCTTTTCATTGTTAACTATAACATGAATAAGATGCAGTGTGATCTTCATGAGTTACTCAATTTGTTGAACAACTTTGAGAATCAGAATAACCTGACTGACAAGGGAAAAGTATATGGATCTGTGAATCTGATTGGACAATATTCTAAGGGCAAAAGGAAGGGCAAGAACAAGCCCAAGAAAAATCCTCTTGCGCCTAAGAAGTCTGGGAGAAATCCACAGGCTAAAGAGAAGAAAGTTGATCAAAAAGATGCTGAATGCTTCTTCTATAAGAAGAAGGGACATTGAAGAGAATCTGCCGAGAGTACTTGACATCCTTGAAGGATCAAAAACAAGGTATGACATCTATGAAAATTGTTTTCATGCTTTCTTTAGTATCTATTAATTCTACTAAATGGGTATTGATCAGTAGAAGGTTGAGGAAAGGAGAAGTAAGCTTACAAGTCGGCAATGGAGATATTGTTGTAGCCGTAGTTGTAGGAACTATTTCTCGTATGATGCCTACGGGCTAAACAATAATTCTGGAAAACTGTTATTATGTTCCAAAGTTTGTTTAGAACATTATTTCCATTTTATTGTTGGACAATTATGGTTTTTATTCAGTTTTTAAGGATAATCAATGTAGTATTTTTCATGATGATGTTTTATATGGTGTTGGTTATTTACAGAGTGGGGTATATGTTTTGTCTAATGTTACCTATAACAAGGTATTGAATGTTTCCGGTCATAAAAGAAAGTTAGATAATAATACAAATCAAACCTTCCTCTAGTATTGTAGGCTTGGTCATATTGGTGAGAAAAGGGTCCACAAGTTACACAAGGAAGGTTCCCTTGGACACTATGAATATGAATCATATGACACTTCTGAATCTTGTCTCAAAGGGAAAATGACTAAATCTCCTTTTACAGGAATTGGAGAAAGAGCTACAAAAATCCTTGGTCGCATACATACAGATGTATGTGGACCAATGAGAGTACAAGTTGAAGGAGGATACTCTTACTTCATCACCTTTACTGATGATATTTCTAGATATGGATTTGTTTATCTTATGAAACACAAATCTGAATTGTTTGAAATGTTCAAGCGATTCTGCAATGAAGTTGAGAAACAAACAGGTAAGAGTATTAAAGCACTAAGATCTGACCGCGGTGGTGAATATCTTAGTGATGATTTCGTAGATTACCTAAGCCAAAATGGGATACTCTCTAAATGGACATATCGAGAAACACCACATCATAATGGTGTGTCTGAAAAGAGAAACCGCACTTAATTAGATATGGTGCGATCCATGATGGGATACACAGATCTTCCAACATTTCTTTGGGGTTACCCTTTGGAGTTAGCTGTTTATTTGCTTAATAAAGTTCCCACTAAAACAGTCGACAAAACACCATATGAGATATGGAAAGGAAGTAAGCCAAACCTTAAACACTTAAAATTTTGGGGGTGCCCAACTTATGTTAAACGACTAATGATGGATAAGCTTGAGTCAAGATTTGACAAATGTAGATTTGTTGGATATCAAAAGGAGACCATGGGATATTACTTTTATCACCCTTCTGAGCACAAAGTGTTTGTAGCAAGAAATGCAACCTTTTCCTTGGAAAAGGAATTCATGGTGGAGAGGTAGATCTTGATGAAATGCAAATTTCAGAATCTTCTAGTCAAGCTGAGGAGCGACAAATATCCGTCAATCCTTCTTTTCCTGATGTGTTGAATATTCCTCCCAATGATCAAGACTCAAATTTTGAGTCAAGCAAAATTGGAGTCGAATATGATCATGTACAAGGAAATGAGCAACCTCAACGAGAAGAAGAACGAATTGTACACAAGACTGTTAGAAGGTCTTCTAGGGATCGTCATGCACCAAAAAGATTAAATCTCATGGTGCGGGTTGATAAAGATGATCATATAGATGACGTCATATCAATAAGTGACGATCCCAAGACTTATGAAGAGGCTATGGCTGCTACAGATAGTGAAAAAATGGCTTGGAGCCATGGAATCCGAAATAGAGTCTATGAGAGTCAACAAAGTATGGACTTTTATTGAACCCTCAATAGGCATAAGACCTATTGGTTGCAAATGGGTGTTTAAGAAAAAGATTGGAGCGGACGGGAAGGTAGAGACCTATAAAGCCCATATGGTTGCAAAAGGGTTTAATCAAAAGGAAGGAATCGATTACGAGGAAACCTTTCCCCTGTAGCAATGCTCAAATCTATTCGGATTCTACTTGCAATAGCTGCATATTATGATTACGAGATATGGCAGATGGATGTGAAAACAGATTTCCTAAATAGGGAGCTCAAGGAGGATGTCTATATGCCTCAGCCTAAAGGTTTCACATCTCTACTCATCCTAATAAAATATGCAAGCTTCAAAGATCCATTTATGGATTGAAGCAAGCGTCACGAAGTTGGAATCTTCGCTTCCATACAACAATCAATGAGTTTGGTTTTGTAAGATGCGATGAGGAGCCATGTGTGTACAAAAGGACTAGTGGGAGTACAATCATATTCCTGGTATTATATGTAGATGACATATTACTATTAGGTAATGATATACCAACAATGCAACAAACCAAGATTTGGTTATCCGACCAGTTCTCCATGAAGGATTTAGGAGAAGCAACTTATATTCTAGGAATTAAGATCTATAGAGATAGATCAAAGAATCTACTTGTCCTATCTCAATCCTTATACATAGATACTATTTTGAAAAGGTATCAAATGGAAAATTCCAAAAAGGGCTATTTACCAATAGGCTCTGAAATACTCTTAGTATAGGGGATTGTCCCAAGACCGTAGAGGAAAGAGGACGCATGAGTAATGTACCATATGCTAGCGCAGTGGGATCCATCATGTATGCCATAACATGTACTAGAATTGGAGTAGCCTACGCACTAGGAGTAGCGAGTAGATATCAAGGTAACCCAGGTGAGGAACATTGGAAAGTTGTAAAAACCATCCTTAAGTACTTAAGAAGAACTAAGGACCAATTCCTCATCTATGGAGATTGTGAGCTAAAGCTAAATTGGTATACATGTGCTAGGTTTGCTTCAGACAAGTACGATATCAAATCGATATCTGGATATGTGTTCATAATTAATGGAGGAGCAGTGTGCTGGAAAAGTTCCAAGCAAGCTACTGTAGTTGATTCGGTCACTGAAGTAGAATATATAGCAGCGTGTGATGCAGCTAAGGAAGCTGTTTGAATGAAAAAGTTCTTAACAGAACTTGGTATGGTTCCTATGATAAAGGAAGCTGTTCCATTATATTGTGACAATACTGGAGTTATTTCACAATCCAAGGAACCTAGATAGCACCATCAATCCAACACCTGTTCTGCAAAAGTATCATTTGATCCGAGAGATTGTCGAGCGTGAAGATGTTTAGATTCAAAAAGTAGAGGGAAAGGAAAACCCAACAGATCCCTTCACCAAAGCGCTTGGGTCAAAGGAGTTTGACAAGCACAAGATGAAAATAGGATTGCGTTTCTTGAGCGATTAGGTCTAGGTCAAGTGGGAGATTGTTCGAATTATGCCCCAAACCCCACCGACTTGTAATAAAGTTGAACACTAGTGGTTGATGATTTATATTTGTAACTATAAAGTAAATGTTTCTTTATATATTGTGGCATGCATTTATTCTATTATATTAAATATATATTATAATTTTGGATCATTGATTAAGTTTAGGTTTAGATATCATAAGGAGTTATGAAAATGAGAATCTATCCCATATGACTTAACCTGAACAGTTCTTAATCTAAGGATCATCGAGTTAGGACCTTGATGATCCGGTTAGATTAATATGTAGCTAACAAGTATTTATTGGATAAATATCGGTAGTTCTTGTTTACCGATTTAGGTGCTTTGATAATGCACATAGAGATGAGATTATCGAACCGACTAAAATCTAGAGATTCCTAATGGTTAATTACCTTGAACTGTCAAGTAGGTTAATCTCTAGAAGGAATTTTATGCTTGTAATCCTTTGACCTGAGATCATCACTACTGTTGTGTTTTGATACTGGACTACTAGTGTGTCATAATGCTAGTCGAAAGGATATTGGACACAACTAAGTATATATGCTCCCAGGGATGAGTCAAGATGGAATCTATCAACTCTAGGTAAAGAGTTGAGTTCTACGATGTCATAAGATTATAATGAATGTATCAAGTCCTTGGCCAAAGTCATAGAATGAATGAAGATAGGTGTTTCTTAGATCATTAGTCAATCGTTGATAATCGACGTGTAACGTAGTTGATATTCTAAATGGGATTTGACAGTTGTACCATGTCCAAGGATAATCCAAAGATGTAAAGATAGAGGGAATACGTGTATGATCTTTTACTGGGTTCTTTGGACAGAGTTACTTCACGTTATTCGGTCGTTAGGGAGTGTTTTCAGACGCCAACATCAATTAGTGGTTAATTTAATTAACTACTACCGGTTAAACGATTAACCCACGTAGTCGCACACTAACGAGTGCATTGAACTTGCTTCATGACATTAATTAATTTTATTATTACATAATAAATGTTAATTAATTATATACTTGGAATATTGATATATTAATTTGCCAGCACAAATTAATATTCTAATATAAGACCGATCTAAGGGTATGTTTGGATTGAAGGTATTGAGAAGAAAAGAAAGGAAAAGAAATGATTTTTGATATATTCTATTGTTTGGATTGGAAAGTTTTTAAAGGAAAGTAATTTGAGTGATTATGTAAATCACCTATAAACCCCACTATATAATCATTTCAAATCGGAGTCAAATCGAAGGAAAGGATTTTAATAAATAAGTAAGAGAAAAAAATTACATTGACATCTTATAAACAATAATAAAAATTGAAATATGTTGTATAATTTTTTTCCTAATTTTTTTTCAATTTAAACAAAAAAATCACTCAAAATGCGTTATGAATGTTTCTTTGTTAAAATTATCTAATTCAAACAACATTTTCTCTCTCTTTCTTTTCTTTTATAATTTTTCTCTTCCTTTCTTTTATTATTTTTTCCCTCCTGTACACAAACAGATGCTAAGACAAAAGAAAAAAAGGGAAAAAATTGACAAGTTTGTGGTTCGAACCACATACCACGATAATGCTAGTCGAAAGGATATTGGACTAAGTATATATGCTCCTAGGGATTAGTCAAGATGGAATCTATCAACTCTAGGTAAAGAGTTTGAGTTCTACGATGTTATAAGATTATAACGATTGTATCAAGTCCTTGGCCAAGGTGATAGAATGAATGAAGATAGGTGTTTCTTAGGTCATTCGTCAATCGTTGATAATTGACGTGTAACGTAGTTGATTTTCTACATGGGATTTGACAGTTGTACCATATCCCAGGATAATCCGGAGCTGTAAAGATAGAGGGAATACGTGTATGATCCTTCACCGGGTTCTTTGGACAAAGTTACTTCACGTTATTCGGTCGTTGGGGAGTGTTGTTAGATGCCAACCTTGATTAGTGGTTAATTTAATTAACTACTATTGGTTTAACGATGAACCCACATAGCCGCACACTAACGAGTGCACTGAGCTTGCTTCATGATAAATATTAATTAATATTAATTAATAATATACTTAGAATATGGTATATTTAGCAAATTAATATTCTAATATAAGAGCGATCTAAGACAAAAGAAAAAAAGGGGAAAAAATTGACAAGTTCATGGTTCAAACCATGTATCTCCAATAATGTGAAATATGTCACTAACCACTAGGCTAGTCAAGTGTTTTTATATAATGTAGAAGGTTCAAGTACATTTCACAAGTGGTAATGGACCAGATTATTAAGATAATTAATTTCATTATACGTTCCTTACTTTTCCACTTCTTGTCTTTTCATTTTCTTCTCTTGAGTTAATATAAGTATAATGAGAAACCATTATACAGATATTACTTTCTCATCGTTTTCTTTCAAGAAAAAAAACCACAGGAAAATAAAAGGTCTTTTGTCTCCAAGTCAGAATTTGATTATGAAAGCAAGGATCAAAGCTCAGTGTGTAAAGCGTGGAGGCTTCAAGTTTTTGAAGATGGGATTAGGCAATTCGACTCTCATACAACAACTTAAGGTATGTAATCGAATATTTGTTTCTGTTTAAATTCTTAAATCGCACTAGATAGATTATTTGATTGTAATATAATTTTTCGCTGTATTATATGTGATATAATCGTAATTGCTATCCTTCAAGACCAGTCTGCATACGATAGTTGAGAAACACATATCATCATCTACATTATTCAAATAACTGCACACTTGATAAAATTGTACTAACTTAATTCAAATCTTTCTAATCTCTAGAGCACAGGTGAACTTGAAAAAGTATAAACCTTACATAACATCAATTCACTTGTTATCACTTATAAACTTCACAAGTATAGTAATACACATATACTTGTTATTGATTAAAGTTTCTCAAGAGACTCTAAAACATTTGATCACTCATCATGTGTGCATATATAAAAACTATTCATGTCTGATTCATACATGCCACATATACACAAAATATATCATGTATGCATTTCGTAATCAGGTATTATGTTGTTGTCGTACTTAAGATATAAAATTTAATCCACAAAGATGATGAAGAATTATATGAAGTGTGAGATAGGTTTTTAAAATTTTTAAGGATTTTATGTTTCAGCAATTAAGAAAGTTTTTGACACCATTGTTAGGGATCAAAAAATAATGAAACATCCATTTTGAAGAATCCACACGCCAAGAGCCAAGAAAAAGAAGAACAAGAAGGGTTTCACCATTACATCCATTCTTTACATGATTTTCATCAATTTTTAGCGTAATTTCCTCTACTTTTCCATTCTTTTATTGAATATTGTCATTTTAAACTTTTTATTTAAAATTTTCATTATGAACTAAATAACATAATTTCATGGCCCCATTAGGATTCGACCATCGAAAACCCAGATGGTTGTAATATGGTTGATCACCGGCTTGACAACCCGATTGGTGGTTCGCTCGATTAGATACAAAAAACATTAACTCTGGATTACTCAAATACTCTTCCAAACATGATTAAACATACTGCAACACATATACTCTTTCGGTTTTTGAACAACATTCAGTTTAACATGATTACCTTGATTATCATTCAAGACTAACTATTAAACTTGGTTCTCAAGAGCGGTAAAGTTAGCACTCAATGAAGTTTTGGCATCTAAGCCTAATGTAACTTGTCTAATACAGAAACTAGTTCTAGATGGTTGCCAAATCATTTTGTCCTTGACAACTCGATCCATGATTATAAAGGCATGATTCAAAAGGACCATCATGAGACCTCCTCCACAGAGGACATCCAACTTCTCTTTCAAACTTGCATCAAGAATTTAATATAATATGGATAGTTGCAACTCTTGTGTATACCCATGAGGTGGGAACTTATTCAAACATAATTGGAACGTGGTCCAGGCTGTCCCTAACGATTCAACTTGTTCTTGACAGAAAATTTCCAACTCCATTCGAGCATTCAACCTCAAGCTTTGAGGGTAGTATCTGTCAAAAATGAAGTTTGCAACTGGTCCCATGTGTTAATTAGCTCTCGTGGTTGTTGATCATACCATTCACTGGCACCCATGATGAGATACATATGTTCTTGAGTGACACCTTGAGTGATGTAGGGATCACAAATTTGCAGTAACTTCTTAACGTATCTAATTGGATCTTCACGAGCTGCTCCACCATAGTTACCATGGTTGGTGAATTGATTAAGCACACCCACACTAGGCTTAAACCTCACGACCTGAATAACTAGTGGGCGGATCCCAAGTGCCAGCAAATAGAATTGAAATTACTTTGGATGTTGCATAAACCATGGCTATTGCCCCGGTTGGGCTTGAGCACCTACTTGATTCCCATTTGGTGAGAATCCAACGTTCCTATTAGATCCTAGTGCTGGTTGACCCTTTTAAGGGACTTGATTCTGATTAATCACTTCCATTCTAGGTGGATACCCCCTTGTGGTGGAATGGGGTTTCCATTAGGATCCAAATTCAAGTTCACATTCAAATTTTCAATCTCCTCTTGCTCTTTTCTCTCTCTCTCTCTCTCTCTCTCTCTCTCTCTCTCTCTCTCTCTCTCTCTCTCTCTCTCTCTCTCTCTCTCTCTCTCTCTCGTTTCCTTTGAGATCAAAGCAAACTCTCGTGTTTCGAGAGCATGTGCCAAACTTAATACATGTAAGAGACAAAAAAGAGGAAAACATAAAACTTAACGAGAGAAAAAAAGCAAAACTTAAGAACTTAACTCCAAATACTCTAAATAAAAGCACAAATTGACGAAATAGTCCCCAACAACGAGACCGAAGACTTGTGTCCCCCGGGGCGGATATAAAAACCACACCCGCCGAAGTACTCCTCGCAAGAGTAAAAATATTATATCGTTCTCCATGGGGACTATGAGATTAATTCTTGTGTTTTACTAAGTTTTTGGGGGTCTTCGTTGTAAAAATGGAAACTAAAAGATGGATTTTGGGTTTTAGATTTTATAATTCTCACACTAAAGAAGGACTAAAGTGAAAATGTAAATCTTCAAGTAATAATATGAAATTGAAAGAGGGACTAAAATAAAATTAGATAAGATTGGTGAGAATATAGCTCGATAATCCCTAGTAATCCCCACTACGGCTTAAACCTTTCTTTGACTTAAGGGTGAATTGTTTATTTTTCGTTAATGAGATAAGAAAAAATCCATATAAAATCACATAATATGGATAAATCTCTTAAATAAGTCTAATAACCCCTAAAAACGATGTCTCTTGACCTTATAAATCTATCATAAAACTTGAGGCTAGGGATGACAACAGATCGGATTATTGCAAATATATCTGGAACCATACCCATAACCATTTAATTTATCAAAAACCAAATCCTAACAGATTTAACCATTTGACTAACTTCTTAAAACCAAAACCGAATAATTCGGATTTGGTTTTATAAGCGTTTTTTTGGATTTATATCCAAAGTATAACTCTATAAATAAATTGAATATTCTTAAAACAGGATCTCATATACAAGAATTTTTTAATATACATCAAATATTATGTTGATCCTTAATTAAATAACATAATTTTTACTTTTTTTTGTTAAATTTATTATTTACATTTTTTTTGGACATGAAAATAATTTTTTATCTATATTATTATAAAATATACAAAAATAGATGATAATATACGGATTTTTGGTTATTCGGTTTTATTTTTATCTAAACCATAACCTAACGGATTCAACCACCAGTTACTCTTTCCAAAACCACAACCTAATGGTTTTATCCATGGTTGCAAAATCGATTTTAATCAGTTCGGATTTTCATCGGTTTTGGTTTCAAACCATATCCATTGCAATCCCTACCTGAGACATCACTATTCATTGAAATAAAATTTATATTTTCTCTTATTATTCATCATTTATCCAATCAAGCTTCATACTTGCAATCAATACACCACTTAAACGCATTATCACACCAAACCAAACATCTTTACTTCGATAAAGTCTAACTTGTGAACCATCTTGGGAAGAAACGATCAAGTTTCACCCATTGACACACCACGAATATGGACAAATTTGGAGTCAGCGATAGGACGCAAACGTGTAACGAAGATCAACACGATGGGTCCACAACCTCCAACTTCGTCAAATCACATAAGAGCGAGTCCCCGGGAGACCGGGAAGAGGTTGTACCATCGGTAATGCAACCACCAACTAATTAGATTTGCTTGCCTACCACAGTTGAAGAGGACCGCACCCAATGCAGGGGTAATCAAAGCCACGATAAATATAGATGAGAATACCCTCGCAGATCCTCTAAGTATTGTCCCCTCAAGGACAAGTGTTAATGTGGTTGAACACACGCCTCCACTAGAGATCAAGTTAAATCCTCAAACATTAGAGCGTTTGCTACAAACCTTGTAGCAACGCTCCTTTGACAGGATGAACCCACCAGGTACCCATTGCAACCCCGACGAGGCTCCAAAACCTACTTACCTCAAGAAGCCCATCAGAGAACAACAAAGTTCAGAGCTAACGATGGAGGAAAAAGAAACCAAGATAGCCCTTTCTCTAGGAAACCTTGGATATGTCACTACTCATCCCATTCTAGCCGCCACAATTTCCTACATACGATGGCTTGACCGACCAAGATGAGCATATAAACATGTATAAAATACATATGGATTTGATCAACATGTCAGGGAGAGTGCAACAATAATTCTCTAAGTTAGAATGAAAAATGATAATGTTCTTCGAGCAGCTAAGATGGAGAATGAATACGCGTGTTCCAAGAGTAAGGACTCAAGTCAAGACTCGTAATCAATGTTGGAGCTATATAAGAAGAAAGTAGTGACGTTCAAATATTACACAAAGAGGTTCTAAAGTGCGGCGTATGACATAGAAACTTTGACAACACAACTTCATGACTAGCATTCACACACGGGTTTCAAAACACGGAATTCCAAATAAATCTCGATATTAGGCATAGACTAACCCTCAACGAGATCCTAGTGGGAGAGAAACCCTATATTGAGGTTAAAGCCATGCTAATTAGGGCCAGGGAAAGAGCAATTGCGCATGACAATCAAGAAAGATGTAAGAAGGACAATGTACAAGCAAGACTTAAGAAGGGAAAGATGGAAAATCAAGGGTATTGAACACACACCTCGTACCTATCATGTCAAATTCATGGTGGGATATTGAAGCTAATTACACATGTATCGAGCTAAATAGGCCTTAGGAAAGGATAAGAAATTCCGAGAAATGAGATCAAATGCGATATGTTTAGTTCCACAAGGATGTGGGTCACAATACTAACGAGTGCTGATTGCTACTCACTAGGATAAAACAAATTAAGAAAATTGGAAAAATTACCCATACTTCACTGGAGTGGTCAATCCAGAAACCCACCACGAAAGGAATCACACCCTTTGAACGATGCCTATCCACCATATTGGTCAGTCCGACTAGTGACAAAAGAAAAAGAACCAGAGCACCACATGAATCAGGGTAGGGTCGGTCCTACCATAGGATGCTTCAAATTTAAATTTAATAAAACTATAGTGGTTCTACCATTGCGGTTACACTATCTGGTTAAATTGGTATGCCAAGCAAGCTCGGGCGCTGTCGCCAGAGGAAGGACCTTGAAATAACAATGCCACCAGTTTCTGCGATTATGATGCCGATAGGTTGATATTACCTCACCACGATACCTTTGTCAGTGATGTTTCCCTATTTGTGATATTATAATCTAGGTTGGAGACATCATTTTAGGTGTCATTGATTAATTAGTTAGGGATTTTATTCATTATTTGACTATTTCTTATCTCTTGTCTTGATTTGATGATTTATTACTTTTATAACATGTTTGGTTTAATTTGTGTGTTAATGTGAAGCTATTGAGATTTATGGATTATAATTAGATGAAAAATCCATTCTAAGAAGATAAGGAAAGAAGATATGGAAGAAATCAAGAGGTAAAAGGAAGTAGAGACAAAATAGAAAAGAAAAAGCTGCCATGTAAATCTAAAATTCTGTAGCTACGTCCACTAAAGTGATGATAACTTCAAATAGGCTGCGAATTTGGACGAGCCTTTAATAATTTAGATAGATCTTCCTTCCGCGGTCGTTTTGATATCTCGTGGGCAAATATCGGCCCAATAACAAAGGATATATGATCAAAACAGTGAGCATTATTTATCCTGTCCTATATTTTAGGAAACGAATTTGAATTGAAAAAGGATTCCAATTACTTTATTTCCACTCAATATTTCGACCTAAGGTCTTCTTATCACCTATAAATACACCCTCATATTATTGTAAACACATGACACATCCTTGGTCAGTCCCTAATCATCTAAAGACCAAGAGAAAGCCTAGATCAAGAGAGAAGAAGAGAAGAAGGAGCTTGGAAGTTGTTCATGCCATTCCAACCCTTCCCGTTTGTAATTCTGTATTCTTATTTCTTTCTTATGAACTAATTTATTTAGCTTGAGATTAGCATATGGGTATGAACCCTGGACTTGTTTTATATGTTATTTTATTTGGGATGTTCTTTTACATGTAATTGAATTTAGTAGTGATAACTCTGTATTATGTGCTTTGAATTAATGTTTGTAGTTATTGCGATGCGCACGTAGAGGATTACCATAGTAATTGAGTTAACACCCTGAAGGGGGATTCGATTATAGAAAACACTACATTGCCGTCTAGTGTGCGGTAGTGATCCGGAAGGGCTTGCCTAACTGGATAGTCATTAGGATTTAATTTAACCACCAAGTTTTGAGCCTCCAAAGTCCACCCGGAAGGGGGTTAGGAGGAATTTAGAATCCCGAATACTGTATATCACACTATTCTCCCTTAGGTAATAAACATAGAACAAGGCTAGTGGGGATTACTTTCTAGTTCTCAAGCTAAAATATCATAAACTTCTATATATCCTATTTTACTTAGTTGTCTTTAATTTAAGTCTGTTTAGAGTCATAAAAATCAAATAGATATTCCAGAGTCTTTCCTTTTCAGCGTATTATTCTTCTAGCTTCTTTAATTTGCACTTTATATTTGCATGAGTTCTCCTAACTATCGTAGTCTATAAGGACGAATTCTACTTATCATTAAAACTTGCATACGATCTATGATACTTGTAGTGAGTAACGTGTTTGGTTAGGGTGTTAGTTGCATATTTATATATCATTATTTTATCACGCCCTACCCAACACCAGTCGTCCCCCACAGTGATAAGAGATTCCCTCTCCAGACGAGTGTTAGTCAACATGGGAAGCTCGGTAGACCTATCATTCGCCACCAACCTAGACAAAATGAAGATCCATTGGCTAGTGTTTTGTTGTTACCATACACTATTTGAGGGTTCAACGGGCAAAGTGTGATTTCCTTGGATTATATCAAGCTATCATTGCAGATGGCCCCAGATAATACCTTCACTATATGAATGAATCTACTAATCTTAGATTGTAGGTCCGCGTACCATGCTATTATAGCCTCGGGAGTACGTTTATCTCTTCTCTACCCCTTCCTCTATGTGTATATTAGTTGTTTTTTAAGTTTATTGTGTCTGTTTCGAGCCGAGTCACAGTTCAACTTTGAGTTGAGGGTGGAAACCTGTTATTTCCATCCCCATTTTTATGTGTTTATTGCTTTTAATAAGTGTGAAGGTTAGGTAGAGTCTAATAGATATCTCTTTTAAGTTATTTTTTAGTAAGTTAATGATAGTAAATAGTATATTTATAAACTTGTCTAGTGTATGCTTAAAATATTATTATGAAATGCATGTTAAAAGTAAATAAAATATTAGTGAGCAATGCGGTAGACATAGGTTTGACCTTAGGGAGCATATGTGGTGTGTAGAACGTGGGTTTCAAACTAGCGTATAAGCCATTTAATAAACATGCTAAAAGCGAGGAAGGGAATAATTTGTATAGGATACGACATAATTAAGGCAGTTCTTTGTTAGCCTTTTGTGCCCTTTAGCCTGCTAATTGATATATTATCAGTCTCGACCCCCTATATTCCTTTTGTATCCCTTTTATTAGCCATGTTATAAGCCTTACCCTTTGGATTTTCAGGACTTTTCCATATGACCCGCACTCGAATCGTGATGCTTTGACACTCGTCTAGAGCTTGAGTTTAGGGTGGTGGTTTATGGAAAACCTTATTGGGTGGGATTTGAGTTTGTAATGGTACTTTTTGATCACTTGTTCATTTATATTGTACCCCTTTGTCGGGGTAAGGAAGAAAAGAAAAATATTTGAAAAAGATGAGAAAAATATATGAGAAAGAAAAAAGAAAGAAAAATGGTGACATGATCTCTCACATCGAAAAAAGGATCATTACCACTTACAAAAGAAAATATATACATATTTCTGATCGGCAGAGTGGAGTTTAATTAGGTGATCATAAAAGGTTTTATTTGGATTTTCGGGAATGCTAATAAGTGCATATTTGGGTTGAGTGAGAATATCTATGATAGTAACTCAAGATCTAGGGCAATTCGTTGATGACTAGTGAGGAGAGGGCCAACATCCCACTCTAAATTATCGAAATATACGTATCATACCTACCCTAAGCCTACATTGCAACCCTGAAGACCTTAGGATTCTTGACTATGCAAATTAGGAGCTTCCAAACTAATGGAAAGTAGTTAGATGGAACTTAGAAACAAGTGAGGATCGAGGAACACCTTATATCTACCATAGCGGACTAAGTGATAACCTATCTTCGTGCATTGTGACTCTAATCTGATCTTGAAATTAACATGTGTAGATTATTTATTCGATAAATGTATATTTGATTTAGTTTGTAAATTATGCTATATGAGTCTTGTTAATATTCGTGCTTTAGTGTCATTCATTATGTGTTGTACTCTTTCTCCTTTCTTGAATTTATTTGAAAGTCATCAGTGTCCATCAACGTGAGTTTATTAGGGGTCGACATAGTGGTTTGGGGTAAACTTATCACCTTCCTTGTTTGGTTGGTAAATTATATTTTGATTAATTAGGCACACATATCATAAATCATCATACAATTATGTGACAGTTTTCAAATTATATATAGTCTTTTAAAGACAACTAAAATAATTTAGTTCATATTTATATTTTATAATACAACCATTTAAATCCTTTTATACGTATTATGAATCAGACTTTATCTGAATGTTTCATTATAAATCTCATTAGAGTGTTATAATGTTACAAATAACTCTATTCCTACGAGGGCCAAGTGAGCTAATTTTTCCGTTTAATTTATGGATTTATATTATAATTTTCTAATAGATCGAAAGATATATATTAACCAAGATATGGTTCATCTGACTATAATACTTAAGCAAATTATTGTTTTTACTACAGTTCGAAAATAGGTAAAAATTATAAATAATTCTATGTCAAAACCAATTTTTTTATCTTGTATCTAAATGATTTTTTTTAATCAATAACATTAGTTCACTGACTAGAGGTTTGGTTATTTAATTTAGGAATACAAGTTTAAACAAGTCAATGACTATTAGTCAAAAACGGGTCTTATGTAACAAAAGAAAAATAATAGAGATTGATAGTTGGCTTAGTGGTTAGGTTACTCCGTAGAGACCAAGAGGTCCTGGGATCGAATCTCATTGGAGTCAAATTGACTCTGTGTTCAAAGTGGCTCTTTCATGTACTAAAAAAAAAAAAATATTTTTACAATTTTAATTTGTAACTAAAAGAATATTTTTACGCGTGATCGGAATTCTATTCATTTTTTTTTTTTTGGACGGTGAATTCTATTCATTTAGATGGAAGTAATCAAAAGTCGAAATTAATAAAAGTAAATCCCCTTGACATCAGCGAATCCGAACCAAAGACAACATAGACAACAGACAACATGACAAAACATCAACACAAGTCTACCACCCTTTCTCAAAACGGTTAATATCAATTGCACCGGTCACCTTTCGAAATACTAATTATCTACTAAATATTATATTACAATTTAAAAAACCAAGACCCCACACGCATCGTACAAGGACACAGACAGATTCTTTAAAATCAAAAGTTACCAATGTGAATCAACATGACTTCATCAGGGTAGTCCAAGAAAAGGTTTTCTCAAGATGAGCTCTCTGCATATTTATCAAAAAAACCTACATCCACCTCCGTTGGCCTCCACAGACGGCCAGCCTCCCAACCCAACCATCCTCACAGCCCTGTCATCTCCTTCACCTCACCAAGCCACCGGTCCTCTACTTCCACCACCAAACTACCCCACTTCCACCACCGTTCCTCTAATTCCACTACTGAACCATCCAAATCCCCTTCTTCATTTCATCGAGTCCTAACCTCCTTCTCCATCACTAAACCTCCCCAGCCAGGCCGCCGATCTTTTACCGCTGCCATCCCTTTCACAGCCTGGACCAAAAACGGCTGTCCAAACCTTATACGAGTCCTATAACAACTATCGCCTAGCACAGCACAAGCCCTATGCCGATGGCCCATCTTTTTGGGCCCTTTCAAACCTTTGCTGGCCGATCACAGCCCAAATCAGGGACAGCAGCGGCACCAAGCCCATATATCGAAGAGAACAGAGACACCAAGCGCAACTCATGGTTTTGCCGCCTTGCAAATGCTTTTCACCCTTCTGGCAGGTATCCCTTTATCTTGCTGTGTTAATTTTATTTACGTGTTGTTGATTTTTCTCAATATACAATATACTGTAGTTATTACATCAACCGTTACTTTGATTAATAAGTATACCGCAGTTTCTACTTTCTAGTAAGCTGGTGGCGGTTTTTAGTAAAACGGTACTACATTTTAACCCTTAAAGTTTCTAAAATTTATTTTTTAACCTCTAATGTTTATAATATTTACATTTTTTCCCCTTAAATTAATAATTTTACCCTTAGTTTTATAAAATTCCACTTAGGCCCTAAATATTTAAAAAATCTACTATTTAACTCCGAAAGTTTACAAAAATTACTTTTTTACCCCTAATTTTCAAATATTCCTCTAAGACCCTAAATATTTACAAAATTTAGTATTTAATTCCTAAATTTACAAAATTTATTATTAAACCCTAGAGTTTATAAAATTTGCAATCTTACCCTCAAATTTTCTAAATTTTACAAATTTACCCCTATTTTTCTAAAATTTTACTAAGGCCCTAAATATTTACAAAATTTACTATTTAACCCCTAGAATTTATAAAATTTATTTTTTTACCCCTAAAATTTCTAAACATTACAATTTTACCCCTAATTTTCTAAAATTCCATAAAGGCCCTAAATATTTACAAACTAAACTATTTAAACTGTAAAGTTTATAAATTTTATCCCTAAATTTTCTAAAGTTTACAATTTTACTCCTAATTTCCTAAAATTCCACTAAGGCTCTAAATTTATAAACTTTGCTATTTAACCCCTAATGTTTCTAAAATTTACTTTATAACCTCTATGTTTATAAAATTTACTTTTTAAACCCTAAAGTTTCAAAAATTTAATTTTTAACTCCTAATGTTTCAAAAATTATATTTCAACCCCTAAAGTTTCTAAAAATTATTTTTAACCCCTAAAGTTAAGTTAATAATATTTCTTTTTAACCCTTTAAGTTAATAATATTTCTTTTTAACCCCTTAAGTTTATAATATTTATTTTTTAACCCCTTAAGTTAATAATATTTCTATATATTAACTTTTTAACCCCTAAAGTTAATGAAAAATACTTTAGGGTCCTAAATATTTATAAAATGACACAGTTACCATATATTTTCTCACAAATACACAACTTTCAACTATTTCATAATAATAATCACATAGTTAACATGATTTTGCCAAATTAACATGAAATTCCAAAATTTTAAATTAATTACTTATTATTGCACAATTTCCACAAAATACTTATTACACAAGCAATTAAAATACAATAAAAAAGTTGGATTTAATAAAATACACAATTCAATTTCGAAAGAAATAAAACTTGGATTGAAAAAATTCAAGAGAACTAGCCTTGCCGAAATTGGAGATCGGTGGTGGATGTTTTTCGTCGAAAAACTAGCCTCGTTGGAACACAATTCAACACCAATAAATTAAACAAGCAAAATATTAGTTTGTAAAAAACAATTTGATTGAAATTGAAAAAAAATAGTAGAAATCATACCCAAAAAAGGAGCTCGGTGGTAATGGAGCCTGGAAAACTAGCCCGCTGGAAGTAACAAGGTTCGAAGAACTCAATACACCAAAACCCAAAAAAAAAAAAGAGCTTTCAGTTTTTAATCAAAAAAATATATTGAAATTGTTATAATAAAAAGGATTTAAAGGAGAGTGATACCTTGTTTGATGTTAATGAAGCCCGAATTGGCGTCCTTAATCCTCGAAAGTAATGGAGCGATGGGGGAAATAATTACCGGAAGGATTCGAAGGAGGAGATGAAGAGTTAGGGGAAGTGAATTGTCGGGTTTATAAGAGGTTTTACCTTTAGCGAAGGACATGTGTCCTCGCCTAAAGGCACTTGTTGTCACGAAAAAGTCCTAAATAGTGAAAGCGCGAAAATTTGTGACCGCCAATCTGGAAGTCTCAAAATTTTCAATTTATTTTCCGTGAGGACATATATCCTTTCCACGAGGACATTGTCCTCGCCAAATCTAAAATTAATTTTTTCTTTCATTTTTCTTTATAATTTAATAAACCATTATTATTTTTTTAAAATAACAAAATTATATAATATAGTTAAGATAAGATAATAAATAAATATTATATTAAATTTAATATATTATTATTTATTTATATTTCATTTTCTATTTGTAAAATTGAATTATCTTTTTTTATTTTATCTTTATATAATGTTAAACCATTTTTTTTATTCTTTTCTTTATAAAATGTTAAACCATTTTTTTTCATTTTTTCTTTATAAAATGTTAAACCGTTTCTCTTTTCTTTATATAATATTAAACCATTTCTTTTTCATTTTTTCTTTATAAAATGTCAAACCATTCTTTTTAACCTATTAAAATTCAATAACCTAACACCTAATATATAAGATTCCAATACAGTAACATCAATTACAATCCAAAGTCAAAATTAAGATTATTCAAAAAATAAATTATTTCGATATTATTACGATATGATAAAATCTCTCAAAACATCTAATCAGAGACAAACGTCGCTTTTCTGGAACCATCGCATACTTAGTTCGTGGTAGAATTGCTTTACCTCATTACTCAAATAACCATAAATCTTTCCTAATACCTATTTCTTTAGATATTCTCGCCTTCACACACATTTTTCTCACAATGCATAACATCAATGTTATGTTTCAACAAATTTTCTGACCACCAATTAAACTCACGCGGACCTTTGTCACCTTGCCACCAAAATCCTTGTTTTTATTGAAAAAAACAATAGACAACCCATCTAATTGCGTCTAAATATCGTCGAGGCTATGTTTCTTAAGCGGTGCCTATGATCGACTTTCATGTACGAAGATATGTCTCTCCTAAAACGATAGCCAATATGTAACCACCGCCTATGATCAAAATAAACAACTCATTTATTCTTATGCATGGAAGGAGTAGAATCCATGCATTTAGGGCAAGCTAAGTAACCTTGTCAGTATTTCCAACTCATATATAAAGAACAGAAAAATACATCCATATATCCTTTCTAAGTGAACGAGGACACGATATCAACAAAGTAAGCGTAAAGGTGGATTTTTTCATGCATAACCAAGGCATCAAGTTGTAAATTGTCAATATAACCAGCCACATGATGTATGAGTTTTGCATATAGAAAGGACAAAACTCCCAAACCAAGGCGTACATTTCTTGGTTCACTAGCAAACTCAGGATTTCTCCCGTCAAATGTTTTTCAACTAGTACTATCAAGTTGATGATGCGATAGATCTTTGTCTGTACTCTTACTGGTATGATGCCAAATCATATCTTTGGCGGTGTGCCTCGAAGCATACGTTCTCTGCAACCTTGGCGCTATCGAAAAATAATGCATTTTCTTATGTGGCACTGGTGTTGGTTAGGGCTAAATAATGATAAATAAAGATACAACTAATCACCCTAATCAAACACGTTACTCAATGCATGTATCACAGATCATACGCAAGTTTTAATGATAAGTAGAATTTGTCCTTAAAGACTACGAAAGTTAGGAGAACTTATGCAAAGATAAAGTGCAAATAAAGAAGTTAGAAAAATAATACGCTGAAAAGAAAAGACTATGAAATATTTGTTTGGGGTTTTAAAGACTCTAACAATTAATTAAAGACGGGAAAATAAATAAAGAGAAAGAAATAGCCAGGATTCTCGATTAGCCTTGTTATAACCTATTTACGTAAGGGAGAATTGTGTGATATGCAATAACCAGGATTCTATATTCCTCCTAACCCCCTTCCGGGTAGACTTAGGGGGCGACTTAACAATTACCAGAGGACTTGGATAAGAGGACTTTGCGCAGTGAGCGGTGGTTAATCTCAAACCCTAGTGACTATCTAAGTAGGCAAACCCTTTCGAATCACTAACACACAATAAACGTTTATGTGGTGTTTCAATAATTAGACACCCCTTCTTGGTGACCATCTAACTATCATTAAGGTAATTTTATACGTTGTACATCGCAAGAACTATAGTAAATAAACCAAGGCACATAAAAGCAGAGATAACAACACTAATTCCAATTAAATGTAAAAGACATCTCGAATTAAAATAGATATAAAACAAGTCTAGGGTTTATACTCACATGCTAATCTCAAGCTAAAATAGAATTAGTTCATATTAGAGAAAGAAAGAAAATAAATTACAAATTTGAAGGATTGAAAAGGCATGAATGGTTGTACAACTCCTTCTAGTCTTCTCTTCTCTTAATGTAACCTTCCTTTTGGCCTTTTGATGATTAAGGACTGACCAATGATGATTTATTTAAGGTAGGAATGGATATGTATAGGCCCTAGGTCGAAATTAGGAGTAATCCCAAAGTTAAGGAGTCCTGATTTTACCAAAATTCGTATTACTTAACTTGTAAGAAGGAATAAACCTTAACAAATATTGATTTGGTCATATCTCTTTCGTTACTTATCGAATTTTGACGTTCTGTAAATGGAAACGACGGCGTTTGAAAGATCAGTTTGTTCGTATAAAAAGATCCTCCTAATTACAGACCAATTTTCTGTAGTAAATTAATTAGTGGATGTATATGCAGTTTTAACAGCTTCTTTACTTTCCAAATATATCCAAACTTATCCTTTTTTACTTTGTCTAAAAAATTTCCTTTACTTTTCCACTTCAGATCAGTTTCCATAGGTATAATAGCTTCCATATACCTAAGTGCTATACAAATTATGCGCAAAATCTCACAAAATAATAAAACACCTAAAACTAGACAAGAAAGTGTAAAATATGAATAAATGGGAAAAAAACCCGAAATTAATAACTAAATAAACCTAAAATAGTGGCTCACATATAGATTAATGTATTAAAAATAGAGAGACAATAGACACTTTCTTCCCTTTCTTTGAATCCCACCTTGATTCACCGCATACTGGACATTTCTTCAGTTTTTCAATTCTGTATAATACAAAACACTACTATTAAAATACACATTGATCGTGATGTATCTCATGCACAAACTTTTCAGTTACCTATTGCACTCCGCATAAGAAGAAGGTAAAGTATGACATGTTGACAAAACACGACCCACCAATTGAAGAAGTTCGGTAAAAGAGGTTTTTTCCCACCTGTTCTTCACTTTTACATGCATTAACTTAGCTATGAAATCAAATGAAACTATCACAGTGAAACCCAGGTACAACTCTTTCTCCATTTTCTTGAACAACACATCAAAACACACACGACCCTGTCCAAAAATCATCCAACACATTCAACATTTCATTATCTACAATTGGGTCATTCACGTGAATTACTTCTTCTGTCCCGTGTTTCGTCCAAACCTCATACGATGACCAAAACCCCCTCTAACATCGTTAATACGCTATTTTCGGTTATTGAAACAAGAATTACACAGACAAAATATTTTACCAGATATATCCACGTGGTATTTCTCAAAATTATAAATTTCAATATACCTGATATATATATTCCCTCATAAGGAAATTATTTGATTTAATCCAACTTTTGTTCATATCCGGGGCCATTATCTAAATTAAGTTAAAAATTTAATTATAATTATAACATAATAAAAATAATTAAACAAGTTTGAATAATAACAATTCTATCAAAAACATATACATTAAAATACACCCAATAATACCCATTGCGTTTATATTATTAAAGTATAATACAACAATTACATATTTCAAACAAAAAATTAATTTTTTTTAAAATTACCTAATTTAGGAGGATTTGATGGATAATTTTGATTGAAAGTGGAACCCACATGTGCAATTTTCGTTAATGTTGGGCCTCATCAATTTTTACTTTTGGAGAAAAAATTTGGGAGCATTTAAGAGGTTCGGTTTTTTTTGGGTGGAATCACCATTAATGGTGTTTTGCCTGCTGGATTGTTTATACTGGTAACTTTTTTGCGAGAACATTGTTCTCGCGAAAGATATAAGTCCTCACAAAAGAAGATCTTTCGCGAGAACATTCATGTCCTTATGAAAGATCTTCTTTTTTGCGAGAACATATTTACTTTTTTATCTCTTTTCCTTCTCCAATAATCCGACCCCATATACACGAGGACAATTGTCCTCGCCTATTATCGTCTTCGCGATAGATGTCATCTTTAGCGAGGACATTCATGTCCTTGCTAAAGCTCTCCTCGCGAAAGGAGATGCGAGCGGTAGTGTAGAGCATGTTATCTCCTAGATAGCTCACGAAGTTGTTGAGAAACACGTGGCCATAGAGGGTGAATTGGGTACAAAGTTGTCAAGAAATATTTTATCTCCCAGCTAGCTCACTAGACATAATTATTGTGTTTCTAACTTTTACTTGTTGCTGGTACAAAGTTAGAGCACGTTAACTCCTAACTAGCTCATGAAGTTGCGGAGAAACACGTGGTCGTAAAAGGGTTACTCGTGGTTAGACCTTCAGATAATCACTTTTGGTTTAATCGAACAAGCATTGCTTGTTCTTGATACATTTAATTCGCTTCCAAAACGTGTTTGAGATAGCATTTTTCTTTTGGATTTGGGTAATTTGTCTCTTTAACTTTTCCCTCATTTGTCAATATCACGATTTGCTTTCGTTTATTTTATTCATAGGTTCAAATTGGATATAACTCTTGCATCATGAAACAAGATTGATATATTATTTCTAAACTCATCATAGGGTAATCCCTCAATATTAAAGTTATTCGCTTTTAAAATTGAAGGCTTATCCCACTATGAGCCTAGGAACAATATAGATAATTTTTTATATGATGGAAAGTGAAATCCAAATTGAACCTACTATTAAAATTGTTTGGTCAAATCATGATATTTACAAGTGATGGAAAAGTTGAAGAGAAGAACTTACCCATATCCATAAGAAGAATGCTATCTTAAACGCATTTTGGAAGAGAATAAAATGTATCAAGAATAAAATAATGTGTGGTCGATGAAACCAAAAGTGGTCATCAGAAGGTCTAACCACAAATTCACCCTCTACAACCACGTGTTTCTCTACAACCTAATGAGTTAGCTGGGAGTTAATGTGCTCTAATTTTGTACCCACAACAAGTAAAAGTTGAAAACACAATAATTATGCTGCTAGTAACTAAGACCACAAGTTTCGTGAAAAAAACAATAATTATCTATGTTCCTAGGATTTACACACTTAACACACAAATTATTTCAAATTTCTCTGAAATACCTCTATATCTGAAATTATCTAACATATCAAATAAATGGATAAATCTCACGTTAAATATAAAAAATTCAACTAAATAATGTCTCGTATCATTCAAAATCTACCACAATGGCAGAGATAACAAGACCCTTAACTCAAGGTTCTGTCACCTGGAGAAAATAAGCACAAAATAGGGTCCCAAAACAAAAAATTCCATCACAGTGTAACATGTAATAATCTCAAGAAAATAATGTACTACAAGTATCATAGGATCCTACTCAAGAAATAATACTTGTAATATACTATCATACACATAATCAAGATTTTAAAGTTCCAAGAACGATTATCTTAGCCATGCAAAAAGAATGACTAAAATACTTAGCTCGAAGTGACGGCTATAAGGTGATTCTCGATCATTCCACAACGTGTAATAGCCTACTTCCTCACTTACTTTCCGCTCGTTTGTAATATGATCGCATAACTAAGAATTATAGGGTCTTTTTGGTTATAGTGTAGGCTTCGGGTAGGTATGGTATATATTTAGATAATGTTGAGTGATCTTTTGGCTCTCTTCTCACTAATCAACTGTCTAAGAACTTGAGTTTGCACTCAAAGATGTACCCACTCGTTCCCTTTTTGATGCATTAGGTTAGCATCTCAAAATCCTTAGAAACCAAGTTCTTTTTTATGTATCTAAATAACTCATTTGCTGAATTTCTTTTATTTCCACTTGTGTTATTTCTTTTTACAAGTCAAACATGAATCTATTTTTGATTTAAGAATTCATATGAATTCTTTTCATTCATTTTTTTCTCTTTTTTTTGTTTTATTTTTTTTTTCAATCTTTTTTTTTCTTTTCTTGAAAATGGAAAGGATCACAACAAAGTGCATTAATATATAACACTATACAAGCGTAATACCCACCCAAAATGTATCCCTGAATCACAAATGCGTACCACCCCAAACTCAAGTTTTATACGACTTGTCGTAAGGCTTTGTTACTCGAAGGCATATCATATGGTAAAGTCCCAAATCTGATGTAGTTTGGCCTCCACAGTCTAAAATTTTCCATATGGAACATGAATGATCTTGTTACGTGTATATTTCATGTGTGTGATGTAACCTCTTCCTTTCCTCATTAGCTTCTTTGCTCTACTCATGTTCCATTGTAAGTGGCTCTCCAGTAAACTCAACCACCGTTGTCAATATCTATCACTCTACTACATCCAGTCTCTCATCAGTTCCCTCTGCATATTTGTGTTTATTGCACCTTCCTTGTTATCTAGACATTTCCACTTTCAATTTGTCGTATTCACCTTGAAATTTTGGGCTTTTAGTTAATTCCTTCCATATATTGTCCAAAAAAAAAGTTAATTCCTTCCATATGATCTACTAGATCTATAATCATTTTGCTACCTTCGTCCTCTCATCCAAAAATAATTTCTTTTCATTCTCGGCATGTTCAACTAATCCATGCAGACGTATAAATTCAACCATCGTCACTACTATTTCCCTTTCTTTCTCACTATTTTATGCAACAATAATAGGCAATTTTGTCTGGACCTCCTCTATATGCTCTACAAGTTTCTCATTACACTCAAGATTTTCAAATTTGATTTCTAATTCCCCCAGCTCTGGAATCTTAGCATGCCATTATTGTGATCCCACTAGGCAAGCTTGTTAATTGTGTTAATCCTTATTCTAGATTGTAGCGGGAAACTTTTGTTCGTGTTCTCTTACATTGGATCTGTGATGAACTTCAAATTCTTCAAGAATGGGAGAATTCCCCCGTTCTCATTGGCTCGGGTGTACAAAGTCATTGTTGAAGACATCCAACCCCGCACCATTTTCTAGACCTCTAAGGTTATATTGATGATGTGTTCTACTTAGCATTTTTTCACTTGCTTCTTCAGCGCTACAATGATTGACGTTGTTATTCACATATATCGCACATGGTATGCCTTTTTTGTTTAATTCTTTTGTCATATAGTCGAGTTTTTTTTAATTTTGACATTTATAAATAAATAATTGGCAATTTGGCATAGAAAGGATAATGATTGGCGTTTTGGCACAAGAACGGTGTACTGTTTACCGTCCCTCTTGTTGGGCGACGGTCAACACACCGCCAAAGAGTAAAATACAATGGCGGTCATTCAACCACCGTCCTTAATAGAAATAAAGAATTGTAACAGCACATCATAAACCTATTACGGGAAGAGGAAGCAATATCAGATTTAATTATAAGTAGCCATATTAGGCTTAATTCCTTTTTTATTCATGATATATATCACTCTCTTTGCATCTCTTACTAATCATTTCTTACCATATGAATAGACCAATATATTGTACGTAATAATATCTGGAAAAACTCGACAATCAAACATCTTAGTCAATAACATATTAGCCTCTTCCCACTTACCAAAATTACACAAACCTTGGATCACTAATTATAAGTGATAACATCTGGGGGTATGCCCTTATCTTTTATGTCAAAAAACAGTTCAACGACATCATCTACCATTCGGTCTTCGCAAAGACAGTCAATAATAGTGCTATAAGCTGTTATATCAGGTTTAATATTCCATTTTTCTTATACCCTAAGCCACTCGATAGCCTTAAGTGTGTTCCCTGCTTTGCATAGCCCATTTATTAAGACCCCAAAAGTAACTTCAATATACTCACAAAGTTTATCCATTGATATTTTATCGAACAACTTACAAGCCTCTCTCTTCCATGTTCAAGAAAGAGGCCCTTCATCAAGGTGGTATAGGTAACAATATTCGGAATATAACCGCTTTTGATGAGACATCCTAACATCGCAAAACCCATATCGTTGTGAAGAGAGCGGTGGTCAAACTACCGTCCATACTTAAAAAAGTTTACTAGGTATTAGGCGGCCAACGAATGACCGCCCTTAGAATTTAATCAGATAATTAAGTAAGGGCGGTGATCAGGACACCACCTTTGCGATAAATCCATAATTTTTTTCTTCCTATGCCATATTGCCAATTATTTATAAAGAAAACGTTAAACTTTAAAAAACTCCCTATAGTCACAATATTTGTTCTGATGAGATTCTGTTTGGCCACATTTCAGAGTGTTCATTCAAGTAATGTGCAGTTACATCACGTTACCACTTTACGTTGTTGTTACTCAAGTAAGTACTTACATTGGAAAATGTAGTCTTTGATTGATTGATTATTTGACCTTGATGGCTAGACATTTTTTTTGTGGTGGAATAAGATGGGATTGTTTTTCAAGAAGTCAATCATTGATGAGCATGTTTAAGTGGGCCTAGTTGGTTGGGCTAACAAGGTGAAGACAAAGAACGGGTTGAAGGCTGCTTGGGGGGGGGGGGGGGGGGGGTATGGCTATAGAGAACTCAAATAGCAGTTCTGTTAGTCATATACATTTAGGAGTTGTTGAGCGAAAGGAACCTACATTCGAGAAATTAACCTGAAGTTGGCTTTGTGATATTTGAAACCTAAATTATATACCTATGCCGGTTGTTGAAAATGTAAATGTTTGGTTTTAAAGGCTCATGGTGAGCGAGGAAACTGTGTGATGTAATGAATGATTATATGTACTAATTTATATGTAAATAATCATTCATTACATCACACAATGTCCTTTCTCCCCATGGGCCTCCAAAACCCAACATTTACATTTTTACCAACCCAGGTAAATAATTCAGGTTTTAAATATCACAAAGCTAACTTCAAACTAAGTTCTTCGGTGTAGGTTCCTTGCGCTCAATTACTCCTAACTGTATGTGACCAGCAAAGCTGTTATTTGAGTTCTCTTTAGCATCACCCCCCATAAAGCAACCTGCAACCCCCTATTTGCCTTCAACTTGTTAGCCCAACCAACTAGGCCCACTTGAACATGCTCATCAAAGATTGTCCTCTTGAAAAATGTTCCCATCTTATTCACTATTAAAAAGAAAAGAAATGTTTAGCCATCAAGGTAAAATAATCAATCAATCAAAGACTACATTTTTCAATGTAAGTACTTACTTGATTAAAAACCGCGTAAAGTGGTAATATGTTGTAACTGCACATTACTTGAATGAACACTCTGAAATGTGGCCAAATAGAATATCATTAGAACAAATATATAAATAATTAAGGTTTTTGTCTTAGGGACTGCGAGGTATGACAAATGTGTTTAAAGTATAAGTAAAAGTAATTGCAAGTACGAAAAATAAAAGATAAAATATATATTTGTTTGGGTTTTCAATTATAAACTACTAGACGCAAATAAATAAATTACTAAAAGATTAACTGAAAATAAATAAATTAAAACTAAGAGTTGTGGACACAAAGATGAGAGGTGTACTTGAGTCTCGCCAGGGATTAACCTAAGTTTATACAATTAATGCTTCTGTTTAAGGGTCAAGACGGTATTTGTGTACTAGTCGGGACTCTAATACCTCCTAACTTCCGTCAGGGTAGACTTAGCTCCTATGGTATTAGAAACCCTGTCATGGCGATTATAAGCTACTCTCGGATGTTGAAGTTTTTACCCAATTGGTTGCATGGTTAGTCAAGCTCGTTAGGATCATTGACGAATACCACACCTATATTACATAGATCTATAATTCAACCACACGTAAATAAGCATACGATAATAGTCAATATAAAATACCCAACTTAAATTAAATTAGAATAATCCTAAATTCAGAAAAACATTAAATTGCATAAACTAGGGCTTTACCCATGTTTCGATTCTCAAGCACTAGATGTTTAACTCATATTCGAATTAAAAACAATAAATAAAATAAAAGCATACATGTTTTTTAAAAACAGAATTAAGATAGAATCTCATTAGAGGAATGGATTGAGTTGTTGTTGAAGAAAAGTAATTTCTCTAGATCTTGCTCTTTCTTCTGCCTTTTTGCTTAAAGTTGGAAATTATGAAGCGTATTAAAAAATTAGGTCTGAATAGCTTTTTATACCAAGTAAAAACGGATAGGGCCCTTGTCTTATTTAATTAAATGATTAAGGGTCCAAGTCCAGTTAGTAATTCCCGCATCTGCTGTACACACTCCAGTAAAACAGGCGTAACTTTCACGTCGTAAGTCCATCACCTGATTTCACTTCTCAATTTGAGCTAACTCAGAGGTGCAACTTTTTCATTTGAACCATCAAATTTGTATCAGCACTGTTTGGGCTTGAGATCAGTTGGAAGTGACTTTCCAGTTTCTTATGCTACTCTTCATCTCTTTTGGTGGTACGTTTTGCTCTTTTGAAACCTCCTTTTGATCTAAGACTTAAACTCCACTTATTTTTATCTTGGTGCCTCCTAGCATCCATGTACCTAAGAACTTCATACTAAAACACACAAATTAACGCACAAAAGTTTTAGCACACAATTAACATAATTCTGAGGAGAGAAAGTGCAATATAACAAAATAAGCTCAAAAGTCTATCTAATAAGTCCAATTTATACCTAAACTAATATATTATAAGGGCATATATCGATCACAAAAAGGGAGAGATCAAGACCCCCAACTCAAACCTTTGTCATACCTACAAAGTAAAACAAAAATTAGAGGTCGTAGGTGAGACGCAAAATGTAGAGTCTAGTGAATGATGCCCAAAGCACAACTTAAAATAAATCTCATATAGTATAACCTAAGAACTAATGTACAATACACCTATCATACAAAATCAAACATAAATAATATCAATCCAAAATTAAAATCAAAATGCTAGAAGATTACACTTGATACTTAGCTAAGAACTAATGTACTCTATTTTCATTTTTTTTTCTTTTTTTTTTTGTAAGATATCTCTGACCCTCATTTTTATGTGAATGGTCGTGTCTCTTATAAAAAAATTATTTTCTCTTTTTTTTTCAAAGACCTCGGCAAAGAGTTACGATTAATATATCATCAACAGTTACGCATAAAATACAAACGCATAAAAATTCCCTCCCAATGTAATTTCCCATAACGAAACCCACCACCCCAAACTCAAGTCAAGACAGGAAGTCTCAGGATTTTGATTCAAGTGTGGGTCATATGGAAAGTCCTATAAATAAGGGGATATGTCTTATATCGTGCTGACAAAAGAAAGGCTTACATGCTAAATATGGGGCTAAGAACCACCCCAAACTCAAGTCATGACAGGAAGTCCCAGGATTGTGATTCAAGTGCGGGTCATATGGAAAGTCCTATAACTAAGAGGATATGTCTTATATTGTGGCGACAAAAGAATGACTTACATGCTAAAAATGGGGCTAAGAAGGATATAATTAATCACAGGCTAGAAAGCTAAAAGGTTTCAAATGACTATCAAAGAAATGTCTTTATCATTTTCCTAGTTACACAATTTACCTCTAGTTCATAACTAAGTGGGTTATCTACTCATTTAGATCTCACGTTCTACACACCACTCATTTTCCTAAGTACAAGCTTACTTCTTTTGCATTGTTCATTAATTTTTCCTATCAATCATCTAATGTTTGCATGTAATCCAGGTGCGTTTTACATGAACTTCTAAGGTCTACTATTTTCTATCATAAAGTTATCAAAAAGTCTGCTTATGGGGACATTTAACATACTCTACAGTCAAAACATTCCTTAATTAATTGTATTCGGAAGCAGTAAAAACAAATAACACATAAAAATGGTATGAGGACAACGAGTACCCCACCCCAAACTCAAAAATGAGTCGTGTCCCCACGACTCGAAAAGACTCTAAAAATAATTAAACTAATATACACTACTAATGAGAAAAGGATAAAGAAACATATCTCAATCAGCACTGGGCTGATTACGTGTAGGAACTGGTTGAGGTAGTGAATTCTTAATCATCAAGCTGTATAGATCGTGTATTGTTGAGCTCATGTTGTACTAAGTTTCTTTCATCACCTCGAACTCTTCTGTCATATTTCCCATAGTCTTCATCACCTCTTCACGTTTCTCTTCCAAACTCCTCAATCTCTCGATTACCTTATTATCTTTGACAATTTTCTTCTTTCGTAATAGAGGTCTCGCTCCATTATATTCCCCAAAATTCTTATCCAACTCTATACCCAATTTCTTGGCTTTGCCATGAATATTCGCAATTGCTATCGTAGTAATGTCCTCTCCTAATTCAAGTGGTTCATCTTCCTTGTTTATGTGTGGCATTTTCGCTATCAAACATATCAAGGTAATTGAACACGGGAACTTGAGGTTGCGTAACCAATATGAGATTTTGAGTAAGACATTATAAGATCATAGATTACGCGAGCTACATCGATCTCTTTCTTCTCAAATATGCATTTAGTGAAGATGAGTTTCTCACGTGTTACCTCAAAGTTACGGACATTTGCCAAAGAAAGTAGGAATAACGAAACGGGACCATACTCTCGCGCGTGGTAGCAATTGACTACTAATTACCTGATCTTGATATCTCTGTCCTTCGGGAATGGGTTGAACCCCATGAACCAAAACCTATTTGTAAAACGTATCCCATTGAAAGGTCAGATCATTAAGTTCATCATGGTATTGGCACAGACCCTTCAAGTTTGGTAATTTAAACAATTCACGAATTTGTTCAATTGAGAAAGGAACAATCTTCTTACAGACTACAATTGAATTACCTTCCGCAAAAACCAACTATTCATAAAATTCATGAACTAAGGCCGGAATGTACAACAACTCTCTCTTTCTTAACTTTTTCCATCCAAACTCCTCACATGCAACTGCGTAATATTTATTCACCGTCCATTATATCCTCTGGAAATCCCTTTTCAACACCAAGATTCAAACTAGCAAACCGTTCACGAACTTGTTTTTTCCAACTCACGAAAGGCCTCCTAGGTTTTGCGGCCATCATCTTTCTTCTTATAGAACATTGTTCACTAATTGGTTCACTAACAATGGGTTCTTCATCTTCTTTCTCTTCCAAGTTTGGCTTTTTATGAGTAGCCTTACTTGGGTTCTCTTTTCTTTTCATGGTTTTATATACTTCTCCAACCTTTGGCATAAAATTCGAATATGGTATCTCAATTGCTTTGTCCGAAGTAATCCCAGGTGAATTTCTAGTCCTAGAATTACTTCGCATCAAGGAATCTATTTTGTTTGTCATCTCAATGAATCCCAATCTCAAAACTTCAAAAATTCAAAAACTAGAGAGAAACGTTTTGAACTTTTATGTTTTGAGGATATAGGAATAAGATAAGCGGTGTTATATGAGATGGGTAATGATTATGTTATGATTTTGGTTAGGTTTAAAGGATAAGAATAAAGCTTTGATGAAGAAATATTTTGGATTAAAGTAAAGATTTCTTGGTATTTTGGAAATATTTGATGTGTGATTATGTGTTTGGAGAAATTTATAAGGGTTAATTCTAATGTTTTGGTGTTTTAATGATGAATTGCAGGTATGTAATGTGTTTTGGTTCATCAATAATGGTGTCTTGTGTGAGAGGCAAGGTTGAAAAGAAAAGAATTTGGCTTTGATAAGGTTTAGGTCGAATCCCGTCCCCCGGACCGGCATACTGTTCAGATGGCTGGCCAGCCGGCGAGACAAATCTTTTCTTTTTCTTCTGTTCGCACCCTTGTTGCGTCTATGAATTAATTTTAATGATTTCGCCGAGAGGTAGGCCGGCATTGCCGTCTTTAGAGCAGGGTAGCCAGTCGCAATTTTTTTCCTCGCTAGCGCAAATTATAGTTGCGTGTAAGGATGTGCACTCCAGGGACTTGGCGGTGTAACAAAAATAGTGGACCGGCATGCCGGGCCTCTGACCGGCCAACGGGTCGTGCAAATCGATTTTTCGCTGACGCGTATTATAGCTGCGTGTAAGTGGGTTTATTCCAGGAACTTGATGAGAGGTTGCCCGGCATGCCGACGATAGGGCCGGGTAGCCAGTCCGTGTGATTTCATATTACCACTTACACGCCAATTTATTTGTCTCACACTTGTTTAAACCCAAACTCAAGGATTAAGTACCTACAAACATCAAAAATACTCCACCCTTTCTCATTTCTTAATATTATACACTAATAAACACCAACTACTCTATTGTGCACTATGAATTTAAATAACATAAAGCAATAAACTAATATACATCTGAAATGGTTTTTGTTTAACGTCGTTAAACTCGACGGGTTACCTCTCGCACTTATTCAGCTTCAAGGAGATACATGACCTCCTCAGGATGTGGATCTTCCAAGCAATTGGTATCCTCGCCTCCATGGTAAATCTTCAATCGATGCCCATTCATCACGAAGGTGCGGTGCTCGATTGGATGCTCAATTTCTATAGCTTTATGAGGCGTGACTTTGGTTACAATATAAGGACCAGACCACTTCGATCTCAACTTCCACGGACCATCTGTCCAACTTCAAATTTCTTCTCACGAATGCGATTATCATGCCATTTTTTCATCTTTTCTTTGTAAAGTTTAGCATTCTCGTAGGCATGAAATCGAAACTCAAGTTCGTTCAATTTCATCATACGATTTTTACCGAATAAAGTAGGATCTAATTTTAACTCCTCTATCGCTCAATATGCACCTAATTCTAGCTCAAGAGGTTAGTGACAAGCCTTACATAAACCATGCGATACAGAGATGCATCAACAGGCGTATTGAACGCGGTACGATACACCCACAATGCATCATCTAACTTCATTGACTAATCCTTACGTGTTGTTCCAACAGTCTTCTCTAGAATGGATTTGATCTCTCGATTAGAGACCTCAGCTTGACCGTTTTCTTGTGGATGATAAGCAGTAGATACACGATGTCTCACCCTACACTTCTCCAATACCGCCTTCAAGTACTTGTTGACAAAATAGTTACCTCCATCACTGATAATAACTCTAGGTGTACCATGTCTCGTGAAGATGTGTGATTTCAAAAAGTTTATCACCACTCGCGAATCATTCGTTGGTAGAGTTACAGCCTCTACCCATTTTGACATGTAATCAACTGCTAGCAGGATGTAATGATTTCCATTGGATGATACAAAAGGACCCATGAAATCAATACCCCATACATCAAATATTTCAACTTCAAGAACATTATTACCTGGCATCTCATCTCTCTTCGATATATTACCAGTATATTGGCATCTGTGACATTCTTTGACATATGCATGACAATACTTATGTAAAGTAGGCCAAAAGAAACTGGATTGAAGTACATTTGTAGTTGTACGATCACCTTTGAAATATCCTTCGTAGGATGAATCAAACTTCAGGTATGCATCTTCTCACCATCTGATCACTACACGTTTTGTAGAGGAACGGATCCTCACAAAAGAACTGCTTAGCACGGTGGACTAATCTTTTCCTTTCTTGTGAGTTAGACCCTTCGGGAAAGGATCAACTCATAATGAGATTTTCTATATCTGCATACCAAGGAGTACTAGTTGCGGTTATAAAAAATAAACTCTCATCAGGAAACTCCTCCTTGACCAACTCTGGTCCACTATTCACATTAGAACCTTCAAGACGCGACAAATGATCAGCTACCTGATTTTCAATTTCCTTCCAATCTCGAATCTCTAAGTTAAATTCTTTCAACAACAACACCAATCTAATAAAATACGACTTCGCATCTTTCTTTTCCATAAGGTATTTGATCGCGGAATGATCTGTGTATACAACAATTTTTGCCCCGAGAAGATAGGAACGATATTGTCAAAGACGTGTACAACAGCTAACAGTGTCACAGTATAATTAATCTGAGCACAAGGTCTTACTAGCATAGTATATGGAAATAAATACCTTCTCCTTTCTCTATCCCAACACAACGCCCATAGCAAGATCACTAGCATCACACATAACCTCGAACAGAATGTTCTAATCAGGCGGAAGTCCAATCAGTGCATATATGAGTTTCTCCTTAATTTCCAAGAATTCCGCCTTGCAAGCTTCATCAAAAAGGAATTTGGTGTCCTTCTAAACTAAGTTACACAACTGTTTGGCGATCTTAGATAAATCCTTGATAAAACGGCGGTAGAAACCAGCATGGCCCAAGAAACTTTTTACCCCTTTAACAGAATTAGGAGGTGGAAGAGTCTTGATCACTTCTATATTTGCATGATCAACCTCCAAACATGCACTCGAAACCTTATGCCCCAACAGTATTCCCTCACGAACCATGAAGTGACATTTCTCCCAATTCAAAACCAAATCAGTTCCTTGCATCGAATTAACACCTTTTCTAGATTCTGCAAACAATCATCAAAGTTATCACCAAAAATAGAAAATCATCCATAAATACCTCAAGTTGATCAATCATGTCTCCAAATATTTCCATCATGCAGCGTTGGAAAGTAGTATGTGTGTTACATAATCCAAATGACATCCTCCGAAATGTAAAGGTACCAAAAGGTAATGTAAATGTGGTTTTGTGTGGGTCCTTCGGATATACACATATCTGATTGGAACCTGAGTACCCATCAAGGAGAAATAGTATTCTCTCCTTACTAGCTTGTCCAACATTTGATCTATGAACAGAAGAGGAAAATGATCTTTTCTGGTGGCCTTGTTCAACTTACGATAATCTATACACAATCTCCAACCTACAACGGTCCTCGAGGGTATGGTTTCATTCTGATCAGTCAGGATAGTAGTAATACCACCCTTCATTGGTACACATTGAAATGGACTCACCCATTCGCTACTAGATATGGGAAAGATGATCCTCGTATCTAGTAACTCGATTGCTTCTTTCTTGGCCACCATTTTCATTACTTGCATCAATCTCCTTTTTCCTTAAATTGGGCGTGCACTTTCATCTTCCAGAATGATATTATGTTGGCAAATGGCTGGACTAATACCTTTGATACCAGCAATAGTCCATCCAATTGCCTCTTCGTTTTCTTGTAATACAAGCGACAGTTTATCTTCTTGAGGACCTGTTAAAGTAAATGAAACAATAACAGGTAATGTATTGTTAGTACCCAAATAAGCATACCTCAAGTGTGAAGGAAGTGGCTTCTCCTCGAGTTTCGGAGGAGACTTAACCGATGGAATCCTTTGAGGCTCAATCTCCTCCGATTCTCTCACTGGCTCATAGGCAAGATGCATAGGCTTTGTATTTTCAGAATTTAGAGTTGCCACTATTTCAGCAAGCTCTTCCACCATCTCCGGTAACTCAAGTGTTAGAGCAGCCCAGAAATATTCGTCCTTGGAATCCGGAAACTTCATTGCCCTAAACACGTTGAACTCTACATCCTCGTCTTGGAGATGGATTATTATTTCTCCATTCTCTACATCAATAAAAGTACGCCCCTTGGCTAGGAATGGTCTACCCAAAATGATGGGGACAAACCTGTCCGCGGCGCGTCTTAGTCAAGTATAATAAATTCACAAAGAAAAATTAAGCTACCTACCTTGAGGAGGACATCTTCCACCCTTCACTCTGGATGTGTGAGGGATTTATTAGCCATTTGCAAGACCATGATGGTAGGACTTGCAATTCCTATCTTCAACTTCTCAAAGACCGACCTAGGCATGAGATTAATACTCACACCCAAATTACATAGAGCTCTCCCATGCCACTCATCGCCAATAAAAATGGGAATATTAAAACTCCCAGGATCAACCAATTTAGGTGGCAATCTACTCTTAAATATCGCACTACACTCTTCTGGAAAACCTGCCATTTCATTCTCAAGATATGTGTGTTTGCTGGTGATTGTTCTTTTCAAAAATTCTACGTACTTTGGCATTCCTCGGATAGCATCCAAATATGTCAAATTTACATTAAGCTTACTCACCACATTCATGGATTCCTGATACTCATGCGTATCCCCTTTCTTCTAAACTCTCAAGGGAAAAGGTGGAGGAGGGCGATTCTCTTCCACTGCAACATCTTTCTGCTTTTGCTATTCTGAAATTTTCTCAACTTCCACCTCGATTTGAGCTGGTTCAACTTCTTTCTCGACCACGTCTTTTACCGTTTTTGTTTTAACAGTTGTTTCTTTTTCTTTCATAACGGGAAAGGGTGGTGGTGGTACTTGCTTGCCACTTCTCAATGCAATAACATTACACGATTATTTGCTTTCAGGATTTCTGTGTTGCTTGGGAGTTGTCCTTAACCTCGAACATTTATACTGTTAGCGATTTTTGATATATGAGATTCCAAAATCTTCAAAGACGTGGAATGTGAATTCAATGTCTCTTAAATTTTTTTTTGATTTATCGGCTGACACAACTATTAAATGGTTCAAAGTGATAGCCAAATCAGTTGCAGTAATCTCCCCTGCTTGAGAACGGGAAGGAAGTTCTTTCTGAGCTAAAGTATTTGTATACGCATAATACCTGGATTTATAAGGAGCTTGACCTCTTTGATATTGATTTTGTAGCCTCGGTTGGTAATTGTTGTCTTGGTGCCTTGGTTGATAGTTTCCTAGATTAGTTGTCCCTTGCTGATAAGAATATTGGAACCCTAGATGGTTTCTGTTTTGATTAACATATCCTTGACCACTCGATTAGTGTTTACCTCGATTATTGATAAAACACACAGATTCCAGATTATGAGGACATTCTTCCCAACTATGATCAATTTCCCCACAACTAGGACATATTTCTAGTTCTTGTACAACATTGACATTAGCCTGCTTGTTGGGTACGGATAGTTGTTTGATTTTGTTCTCAAGAGAGACGATCTTTGCATTTAAAGTTGTTTCAGCATCTACCATCAAGGTACCTTTTTCGGAAAATCAAACTGGTGATCTTGATGGTTGCCAACTCATTTCATTTTTTACAATCTGATCCATATTAGTCAACACTTGATCCACAGTTACCATAATAAAGCCACCCTGACACATAGTATCTACTTTCTCTTTGGAGGCTTCATCTAAACTGCGGTAAAATATTCCTAGACATAGTATCTACTTTCTCTTTGGAGGCTTCATCTAAACTGCGGTAAAAGATTCCTAGTTGTAATTCTAGTGATATCCATGTAGTGGGCATTTTCATTATAGAGATTGAAAACGAGCCCAAGCAACTCTACAACTCCTCCACGTTCTTGTTGAAAACCTGCTAAATCAAGTTGTCCTATCATTCTTATACTCTAAGGATAGTACCTATCAAAAAAATACAATTTGCAGTTGATCCCAAGTTCGACTAAAGCCTCGTCTTCGGATACTTCTCAAGATCCCTCAATCTAGAAAACTGTGTGGCATGCAAAAATCCTGACAAAAATTGTGTTATCATCTTCTCGCGTTTTGTTCTAAATATTATCCCTTAGGAGACATCATTATAGGTGATTAATTGACTTATTTGATAGACTTTTAAGCTTATTTGGCTATATTGCGTTTTCTCCCCTTGGATTGGTATTAATTGTGTTTTAGAGCTATTGTGCGTTAATTTATTTGTTTTTAGTGAAGAGTTTTAGGTCTATGGATTATATGTAGCACCAAGACAAGGACGAGAAATGGGAAGTAAAGTCATAGATCGAGTATAGAAGTCAAAGGCGAGAAAAGATGATCCGAAGAATTTATTATAGGAGAGTGAAATCTGGAAGGCTGTTACAAATCACTGTTTTTGAGCTACTTAGCCACTGATTCAGCCCTAGATTCGTCAAATAAGGAATTCCATCTTTGATTCAGGAAGAATTTGCAGTTGGGATGAAGTGATTTGGAGTTCGGACGCAAATGTTACAGTCGTTTTAGTAACAGCTGTACATTAGTTACATGATTTCAAAATAGGATTGGGCTTTTATTATTTTTAACCTATTTCCTTTTTAGAAGAGAGACCAATCCAATTATCCTATCATATAAAAGCCTTTTGACTTCATTTTTTACACACAACTCATATTACACAAGTTGGAGAACGCTAGAGAGAAGTCAGAAGCAAAAGGAGAGAAGAAGCTGAAGCTGAAGCTGGAGAATCCTAATTCTTCCGTTAATAGTCAAAATTAATCCTTTGATTAGGTTACCCATTTCATTTTTGTAATTGAATATGAACATTTTATCTTTTATTTCAGTTTTTAATCACATTATGAGCTAAATACATTTGTGCTTGAGAATCGCAATAAAGGCGATGAACCCTAATTAATTTCTTAATGTTTCTGAATTTGGGATTTTCTTAATTTAAATTGAATTGGGTATTTTATATTGTATTTTATTTTATGCTTAAATACTATTTATTTTAGGAACAACTAGAAATAGGTGTTAGTAACTGGGCTATTCACTTAGTGGCAAAGTGATCATCTGACCCGGGGGGGGGGGGGGGGTGGTGTTGATTACGAACTTAGATAAATATCCGTGTAATATTCATTATAGACCGACAGGCTTGACTAGTTACATAGCCAATGAGGTAATAAATTCACATCCGAAGAGGCATATTCGCCCATACAGGGTTTTATAGTACTTTAGGATAGCTCATAGGTCCACCCGACAGGGGGCTAGGAGATATTAGAATCCCATTTAGTATTAAAATACTGATTTTACCCTTTAACAGAAACGTTAATGATAATGATTAGGTGGAATCCTTGCGAGACTCAAGTACACCTTCTTACTCTTGCGTCTACTCACATTTTTATTACTTGCATTTATTTTACTTGCATCATTTACTTGCGTTAATCTAGTATTTCATTTCTTTGTGTCTTAGTCTTAAAACAAAACCTAACAAATATATTATCATTTATTTTATTGTCATATAACAATTATCCTCACTTATCGCATAACATCATAAGTCATATCCATCCGTCCCTGAGATCAAAAACCCGTTTATCGGATATTACTTGGATGACCAGTACACTTGCAGTCCGTGTCCCTCCATTTTAGGGGTGTGATTTTATCACACACCAGGAGACGCCAAGTTTTTGGTGACATTTCCCGTATTCATGGCCTTGATGAAGTAATGTCGGGTGAATTAGTAGAATTTGAAGAGGGTACAATAGGCATTGCTCTGAATTTGGAATCAAACAATGTTGGTGTTGTATTAATGGGTGATGGTTTGATGATACAGGAAGGAAGTTCTGTAAAAGCAACAGGAAGAATTGCTCAGATACCAGTGAGTGAGGCCTATTTGGGTCGTGTTATAAATGCCCTGGCTAAACTTATTGATGGTAGAGGTGAAATTTCAGCTTCTGAATCTCGATTAAATGATTGAAGTGTGTGGTTCACGGTACATAAAATATTCAGCCAGAGCTGCTCCTGTATAAGGAGCGAGATATTGTAACGTAGCGGGGGAATCCACACTGTCGGGGATGGTAGTGTGTGACCATGGTGTTGTCCGTAAGTGATTTAGTTGTTATTTTATTTTATTTTTTGATTTTATGCTTTTCTGTTTTGTTTCTTCTCAGGTTTTACAGGTTTGGTGTATGCTCTCGAATCTTGAGAGACTAGTCCGACCTAAAAACAAGAAATAGAGAGAAGCAAGGGAAAAAGCAAAGAGAGAAAGAGAAATGGAGAACTTGAATATTCATAATATTGAAGATCCTGGAATTGAGTTGGACGCACAAGGCAACCTGATAGTGCCACCAGTTGTGCAAGATCCACCGGTAGGAAATCAAAACGGTCGAATTCAAATTCCTCTGGTAGGTCAACAACAACTCAATAATAATGGTGCAAGAATTCAAGAAAAAACACCAAGATTTGTCCAACCTAATGAATATCGAACTTTCCGTTTACCACCATTAGGACTCCATCCACCCGTAATTCAATGAATCTGACTCGAACTGTACGCAGGTATTATTAATCAGTTTATCAATATTGGACAGTATAGTGGTGCGGCACGTGAAGATCCTATTCGAGCCATGTACAAATTTATGCAAATATGTGATGCATATGTCACTCCTGGAGTAACCCAAGAACAAATGTACTTTCATATAATCCCATTTTACCTCACCGGAGGAGCTAGTGAATGATATGACCAACAACAACATGATGAGATCTTAACTTGGGATCAACTTCAGACTGCATTTTCCAATAAGTATTATCCTCAGAGTGTTAGACTTAGTGGACAACTTGATGTTGCAAGTTGTAGGAGTTGTTTGGACTCGTTTCTAATCTTTGTTACGAAAATGCCCAGTACACGGATACTCTATTAAATTACAGTTTGGAATATTTTATCGTAGTCTAGATGAAGTCTCCAAAGAGATAGTAGATACTATGTGTCAAGGTGGTCTCATGATGGCCACGACTAATCAAGTTTTAGCTATTATAGATAGAATTGTGAAGAATGAAATGAGTTGGCAACCATCAAGATCATCAATTCAAGTTTCTGAAAGAGGTACTTAGAATGTGGACGCAGAAACAGCCTTGAACGCTAAGATTGTCGCACTTGAGAATAAGCTAAAGCAGTTATTTGTGTCTAATAAGCAAGCTATAGTGAATGTGGTACAAGAACCAGAGATATGTCCTAGTTGTGGGGCAGATGATCATAGTTAGGAAGAATGTGCTAACAATCCAGAATCCGCGTGTTTCATCAATAATCGAGGTAATAATTATTTAGGTGGTCAAGGGTATAATGATCAATATAAGAATCATCCAGGCTTTCAATATTCGAAGGCACAAGGGGCTGCTTAGCTAGGCAACTATCAATCAAGGCCCTAAGGAAACAATTATCAATTCAAGCCACAAAACCAATACCAAGGAAGTCAACCTAGAGCTGATCATGAAGCTTATTCCAATACGCTAAAGCACTTTCTACTCGACCTCAAGAGTGTGCACTCACCACAACGAATTTATCCCTTACTTTGACCCAATACATGGCAACTTCTAATAGTAAGACAGACCAACTTGAAGATCGGTTCTCTAGATTCATGGCCACTACATCAGTTAACGAGAATAAGATGGAAGAGAAACTAAACTCGAATTCCGCTTCGTTGAAAATCCTAGAAAATCAAATATCGAAGATCGCTAATACCTTGAATATTCGAGGCCAAGGACAACTCCAAAGTGACACAGAGGTTCCTAAACAAAGGGAAGATTGTAATACGATTAGAACGAGAAGCGGTAAGCAATTGCAACCACCACCTTCTCCATTTATGAAAGAAAAAGAAAGCAAAGTGAAGGATAAAACGGTGGAAGATTTGGTTGAAAGAAAGTGAACCGGAAATAGAGGAAGTAGAAGTCGAGAAAATTCTAGAAAAGCTTAAGAATAAATATATTGTAGTAGAAGAGAATCGTCCTCCTCCACCATTACCTTCAAGAGTTCAGAAGGAAGGAGATATGGCAGATTATCGGAAATTCATAAATGTGGTAAGCAAGCTTAATATTAATGTAGCATTCTTGGATGCTATTAGAGATGTACCAAAATACGTAAAATTCTTGAAAAGATCCATCTCTAATAAACGCCCATATTTGGAGAATGAAACGATTGGCTTACCCGAAGAATGTAGTGCGATTTGTCAAAGTAAGCTACCACCTAAATTACTTGATCCCATTAGTTTTACAATCCCTATTTCTATTGGGGATGAGTGGAAAGGAAAAGTCTTATGTGAATTGGGTGCAAGTATTAATCTTATGCCTAAGACGATTTTTGAAAAGTTGAAGATAGGAAACGCAAGACCTACCTCTATGGTCTTGCAAATGGCTAATAGGTCCCTCGCACATCCGGAGGGACGCATAGAAGATGTCCTCGTTAAGGCAGGTACTTTAATTTTTCCCGTTGATTTTGTTATACTTGAATACGACGAAGATAGGAATGTTCCTATTATTTTGGGAATACCATTCCTAGCCACAGGGCGTACTCTTATTGATGTGGAAAAGGAGAATTAACCATGCGTATCCAAGACGAGGAGGTGAAGTTCAATGTACTCAGAGAAATGAAGTTTCCGGACCCCATGTAGGAGTGTCACCGGATGGATGTGATTGAACAATCGATGCAAGAGGTATTTAATGATATGAATTTTGATGATATCTTGCAGGCAGTCCTAGTACTTGACTTACCCGAGATGATGGAAAAGCTTATCGAAACAGTGGCAGCTCTCAATTCGGAAAACTCTAAGCCTAGGCGTCTAGCCTATGAACCATTACGAGACGTGGGGGAGACTGAACCTCAAAAGAAACCATCTATTGAGTCTCCTCCGAAACTAGAAGAGAACCCACTACCGTCACATTTGAGGTATGCGTATTTAGGTACTAATGAAACTTTGCCTGTTTGGTGGGTGCTGGGGTGTTATAAAATTAAGTACTGAAATAAAAGGAACCACAATAGCGCAAGTGCACGGTTGTCCAAGTAATATCCGATAAATCGGGTTTCGTCTAAGGGACGGATTAGGTTCAACCCAAATATTAATCAGATAGTAGAAATAATTGCTTGACAAAAAGTAAATTAATATGATTTTTGTTTGGTTTTTCTTAATAACTAAAGACGCAAATAAATAAAGACTAAAAATAAATAATGCAAATAAATTGACTAACTTCAGAGATTAGAGATACTTGAGTCTCGCAAGGAATCCACTTAATTAACGTAACCTATGCTTTATTTAAGGGTAGAATTGGTATTATAATATTAGTCGGGACTCTAATATCTCCTAGCCCCCGTCAGGGTGGACCTAGGAGCTATCCTAAAGTACTATAAACCCCTATATGGGCGAATATGCCTCTTCAGTTGATAAAAATTTACCTCTTTGGCTATGTAATTAGTTAAGTCTGTCGGTCAATAACGGACATTACACGGGTATTACCTAAGTCTGTATTCAAACCCCCCTGTCGGATGATCACTTCGTCACTAAAGTGAATAGCCCAAATACTTAAAGCTATTTCTAGTTGTACCAAAAAGAAATAGTGATTAAGAACAAAGTAATATCCAATATATAAGACTCAATTCAATTTAAATCATGAAAATCCCAAATTCAAAACATAGATTAATTAATTAGGGTTCATCCCTTTATTGCGATGCTCAAGTATATGGAAGTTTAGATCATAAATAAATTAAAGACTGAAATTAAATAGAAAGACGTCATATTCAATTACAGAAAATAAATATATAACCTAAGGGTTTGGTTGGATGTTGTGGAAGAACAGAATTCCTTTAGCTCTAGCGTCTCCTCTCCCTTCTTGCTCTGAAGTGTTTGACTCTCTCTCTAAAAATGTTATGAATTGAATAAATATGAGAGGTACTAAATTAGGAAGTCCTATTTCGTTTTACTTGGAGTGGAAGACATGTCAAGAACTCTTTAATTCGCAGCCCTAAAATCTAGGAAAGGTAAGATTTCGCTGCTGATTTGTTTTGGTCATATCTCCTTCAATACTTATCCGTTTGACGCATTCCAATAGTCGAAATCACTTGTCTCGGAAAGCTCTATCCATTGGTCCATACCATTCTCCCAGATTCCTTTCCAATCTTAAGTTATGAGCTCGTCTTTGAACGTAGCTGAAATTCCAGATTTATTTGGCAGCTTTATCTTTTCCTTCTTTGCATATATCCTTCCTTAATCTTTTTATTTCCATGTATATCTCTTTTCTTTACTTCTTAGACTTGACTTGGTCTCTAATTAATTATCATATATCTTTTAAAGCTTCACAATAAATAAATAATTAAACCGCATATGCTTTAAAAATAATAAATCCATAATTTAAGAATAGAAATAGGAAAGTGCACTCTAAAATTTAGAAACTCGAATAAAATTCTTCCTATCACACTAAAATACTCTAAGACTTTAATTTTCAATTCTCCTCCTTGTATTGGTCTTTCATGAATTTCAAGAACCTACTAACTTTGCACTAAAATAACCAAATTAACGCACAAAAGCTCTAAAAATGCAAATAGTCTAATTCCAAGGGGAGAAAGTGTAATATGACGAAATAAGCATAAAATTCTATCAAATAAGTCAAATATTCACCTAAAAGGATGTCTCTAAAGGGCTAATAATTAGAACAAATAGGGAGACATCACTGTTATTGTGTCAGCTCAGCTAACAGGTCCTCAAGAAAACAAACTGTTGCGTGTACTCCGAGCTAATAAAAAGGCAATTGGATGGACCATTGCTGATATCAAAGGTATTGGTCCATCTGTTTGCCAACACAAAATCATTTTGGAGGATAAAAGTGCATGCTCAGTTGACGGTCAAAGAAGATTGATGACAGCTATGAAAGAGGTAGTCAAGAAACAAGTTATAAAATTACTAGACATGTGAGTCATCTTACCAATAGCTAGTTGTGATTGGGTAAGTCCGGTTCAATGCGTACCTAAGAAGGGTGGTACACTACTGTCCTAAATGATCAGAACGAAGCCATACCCTCGAGGACCGTAGTTGGTTGGAGAGTGTGTATGGACTATCGTAAGTTGAACAAGGCTACTAGAAAAGACCATATCCCACTTCCTTCATAGACCAAATGTTGGATAAGTTAGCAGGTAGGGAATGTTATTGTTCCCTAGATGGATATTCAGCTTACAATCATATATGCGTAGATCCAGATGACCAGCATAAAACTACATCTACATGTCATTTTGGCACCTTTGCATTCCGAAGGATGCCATTTGGACTATGTAACGTACCTGCTACTTTCCAACGTTGCATGATGGCAATATTTGGAGATATGATCGATTAGTTCCTTGAGGTATTTATGGATGATTTTTCTATTTTTGGTGATAACTTTGATGATTGTTTGCAGAATCTAGAGAAGGTATTAATTAGATGCAAGGAAACCGACTTAGTTCTTAATTGGGAAAAGTGTCATTTCATGGTTCGTGAAGGAATAGTTCTGGGACACAAACTTTTGAGTTCGGGTTTAGAAGTTGACTGTGCTAAGATAGAGGTAATCAAGACTCTTCCCCCTCCTATTTCCGTAAAAGGAGTGAGAAGTTTTTTAGGACATGCTGGGTTTTATCGCCTTTTCATTAAAGACTTCTCTAAGATTGCTAAGTCGTTGTGTAACTTACTCGAGAAGGATACCAAATTCCTTTATGATGAAGCTTGCATGGCGGCATTCAAGGAGATCAAGGAGAAACTCATATCAGCCCCCATTGTATTACCTCTTGATTGGGACCTCCATTTGAAGTTATGTGTGATGCTAGTGACCTTGCTATGGGTGCCGTTTTGGGTCAAAAGAAAGACAAGGTATTTCACTCCATTTATTATGCTAGTAAGGTCTTTACAAGTGCTCAAATTAATTATACCATGACGGAGAAAGAATTACTAGTTGTGGTGTATGGATTTGACAAGTTTCGTTAACTTACCTTTTTGGAGCAAAAATTGTTGTGTACACCGATCATTCGGCTATCAAATACCTTATGGAGAAGAAAGATGCAAAGCCGCGTTTGATTAGATGGGTCTTGTTGTTACAAGAGTTTTAATTGGAAGTTCGAGATATAAAAGGTTGTGATAATCAAGTGGCTGATCATTTGTCGCGTCTTGAAGGTTCTGAGTTCAATAGTGGTCTAGAATTGGTTAAAAAAGAGTTTCCAGATGAGATTTGTTTTCGGTATATTTAAATGGCACTCCTTGGTATGTAGACATTTCGAATCTTATTGTGAGTGGTTCTTTTCCTGAAGGGTCCACTTCACAAGAGAGGAAGAGATTGAGTCACCGTGCTAAGCAATTCTTTTGGGAGGATTTGTTCCTTTACAAAACATATAGTGATCAGATGGTGAGAAGATGTATACCCGAGAGTGATATTCAGTCGGTGGTTGCTAGTTGTCATGATTCACCCTATGGGGGTCACTTCAAAGGTGATCGTACAGCCGCAAAGGTTCTCCAATCCGGTTTTAATTAGCACACTATACACAAAGATTGTTATGAATATGTTAAGAAGTGTCATAGGTGCCAATTTATCGGAAACATATCTAAGAGAGATGAAATGCCACGTAACAATGTTCTTGAAGTTGAAATATTTGATGTTTGGGGTATTGATTTCATGGGTCCCTTTGTACCATCTCACGTAAATCTTTACATCTTATTAGTTGTTGATTACGTGTCCAAATGGGTAGAGGTTGTAGCTCTACCAACCAATGATTCGCGAGTGGTGATAAAATTCTTGAAATCACACATCTTCACTAGACATGGTACGCCTCGAGTTATTATTAGTGATGGAGGTTCTCATTTTGTTAACAGATACTTGAAGACGGTCATAGAGAAGTATGGGGTTAGACATCGTGTCTCTACTGCGTATCATCCATAAGAAAATGATCAAGCTGAGGTCTCTAATCGAGAGATCAAATCCATTATGGAGAAGATGGTAGTATCTACACGCAAAGATTGGTCAACAAAGTTAGATGAAGCGTTGTGGGCATATCGTATTGCGTTTAAGACACCCGTTGGTGCATCTCCGTATCGCATAGTATATGGTAAGGCTTGTCACTTACCTCTTGAACTTGAATTAGGTGCAGACTGGGCGATAGCGGAGATGAACATGGATCCTACTCTAGAAGGTAAGAATCGTATGATGAAACTGAATGAGCTTGATGAGGTTTGATTTCATGCCTATGAGAACGCTAAGCTTTATAAAGAGAAAACAAAGAGATGGAATGATAATGGTACTCGTGAAAAGAAGTTTAAAGTTGGACAACTGGTCCTCAAATACACCTCTAAGTTCATCAATTATCTAGGTAAGTTGAGATCTAAATGGTCTGGTCCTTTTGTGGTGACCAAAGTAACGCCTCATGGAGCGATAGAAATTGAAAACCCAGCCGAACAACGCACCTTTATGGTGAATGGACATCGGTTAAAGATTTATCATGTATGCGAGGATACTAATCACATAGTGGATCCACATCCTGGGGAGGTCATGTACCTCCTTGAATCTGAATAAATGCGAGAGGTAACCCGTCGAGCTTAACGACGTTAAACAAAAGCCATTCCGTTAGTATATTAGTTTATTTCGTTCACGTCTTCTTAAATTCGTAGTGTAATATAGTTTAATTCATGTTTATTAGTGTATACTTTTAAAAGAAATGAGAAAGATTGAGCGTATTTTATGATTACATGTATTTAATCTTTGAGTTTGGGGTTAATAGGTGTGAGACGAAATGTATTGTGTGTTTTTGGTCAAAAAAATTGTTCTCTCGCACCAGCTAGCCGGTCACCTGACCGGTACGCCGGCCAATGAGAATCATCACAGTGCCAATATTCTGTTGGCTGACCAATTACACGCAGCTACGTATTGCGTCACCGAGAAAAGGAGTCGCGCGACCGGCTAGCCGTTCCCCTGACCGGTATGTCGGTCAAACCAACTAGCTACAACGCCAACTCACTGTTCGCGGAGCACTTACACACAACTTCGTTTTGTGTCCCAAAAAATTGATTATAAATTTGATATATAGTTTTTTTGTATATATCAACACTTACAAAAAACGTTTATTGTCATAAATTTTTTATATAATATTAATAAATTTTAATTTTTTTGTTTGGTAGTAAATAAAAATATATATTGTTTATTTTATATTAGTTAATTAATATGGGTTACGAAAAATTAGCATATGTATTTTTATTGATAATGTTTTTGTATGAGTTTGACAAAGTTATTTTTATGAAAATCACTGTGGCTCTACCTGTTGTATTGACAGAGCTAGTAGCCTCATTAGTGCAAACTCGAATAGGTTCTCTAAAGCTGATACTCAGATGAATATTAATGCAACTGATTTGAATAGTAAATCTAAGTGCCCCCCCCCCCCCCCCCCCCCCTTTAGGGGAAAGTTTAAAATTAACTATGATACGTTGGTTATTTTAAAAACTAATAAAATTGCCTTTGCTTGTGTATTAAGGAACTTTACTGGACACATAGTTGAAGGTTTTGCGAAAAAAATTAACACAAACTCAATAGAAGATGCAGAAGGAAGGGGAATTTATGCTGCTTGTGAGATGACATTGAAGTATCTAACTGGAAGTGTTCATATTGAGAGTGACAACAGTAGAATTATTGATCAAATTAATGCTAAATGTAATATTTTTAGTAAAACAAAGGTTTTGGTGAAGAATATTAGGTTTTGTAAAACTCTGTATAAGTTAGAAATCTCTTTTGTTAAGAGATCTAACAACATGATAGTCTATTGGGTGGCCAAACAAAAACTTTGAGGAGGATTGTTTGGTCTTTGCAGTGTTTTCCCTCCTTTCCAATTAACTAAGCTATTAGAGCTTGATTTTGAACAAACTGGAATTGCCTAAGTTATAATTTTTTATAATGAATGAAGTTTACTTTTGACTAGAAAAAAAATATGACAAAAAATATAAAGATCAAGTCTCTATCTTTAAATTTGGCTAGTCTCTAAAATTACCATTAAAGTTGTTTTTTTACCTAATTTTACTTTTGAGTCTTCAAATAAGTTAGGAATTAACTAATTGTAGATGGATTTTTACATGTTTCAAATAGTTTTTTGATGGAAAAAAAATTATATTATGGCAAATAACAACATTTTGTTTGCTAAGAAACAATTTTGGTCAGATGATTAAAATTGATTCCACTTTTTTTCTCTCTATAAAAATACGATCTCTCCCCTCTCTCTTCTCCAGCATGATTTCTTGCCGAAAAACCTCTTTAATTCCTTCATCACCGGTCAATCGGGGGTGATTTTCTTTGTCACGCGCACGCTTACTGCATTACGTTGGTTTCGATTCGATTCGAATCAGATATGGATCTATCATCAGATGGAGTCTTTAGACTAGGGTTAGGGCTTTATCAATTAGATTTGGGGAAGCGGAAATTGGCTCAGGAAAAGCAAATCATTAAGGAGGAAGGTGAGATTAATGGAAGTAATGTAAAGATCGAAGCTAATAATGAGATCTCAAGTCACGATAGGAGGCGGCCGATTGAGCTTCCCAAAACTCAACTCTTTACTGACAAAGCTTTAGCGTGTCTTGAAGGTAACCAAATCCATTATTTCTTTTTTGTTTGGTGTGGATTTCTTTCCGTGCAGGAACTAAAGAGGACAGGTGGCCAAATCTTATGGTGGAGTCGAAGAGATGAATGCAAAGATAGTAGATTAAGAAGACATAGAGAAGAAGCCAAACATAACCTATGCGAGATGGAAGTTCCAAGAATAATTATTACTAACTGTAATAATGAAGCTGATGGGAATAAGAACAAAGGTAAAGAGAAAACCCTTCCCAATTATCGATATAATCCAATCTCTTCCATCTTCAGCACGCGTAGACTCAAGATCATTACCGAGGTAGCTTTGTTTCGTGGCCTATATATTACATCTTGTGTTTACAGGTTCTTTACTTACCGTTCTTCAGATTTTCCCTCATATTATCTACACAATCTTAAACACTTGGCTTTTTCCAATCAAATCTTTATTCCCACCTCTTCTTGTCCTTCTTGTTATACTACTGTGTGCACCGTTTCTTCCTACTCTGTGTGTGCAGGTGTTACAATGGCTTCCCGAGAACATCACGCTTTACCTATAATACCACTCAATGATCACAAGGCTCGAAAACTAGGTGTTATTAACATTGGCTCAAAAGCTCGATTATCTGAAAGCATGAAAGAAGAAAAGGCTATCCTTATCAAAGCCATTGGAGTGTCACCTATATATGCTGTCCAGCTCAGAAATTATATTGAAGACAGGTGGGGTATTCAAGGGCACTATAGACTTACAGATGTGAAGAATAACATGTTCAAGCTGGAGATTTTCAATGAAAAGGAGTTCAAAAGGGTTTGGGAAATGAGACCTGGTCTTTATCAAAAACTTCATTTGAGTATGACCATGTGGCCTCTGGTGGTGGATTTCAACAACTTGAACACGGATTACTCTTCAATCTGGGTTCAAGTTAGAGGATTGGCGTTTAAACAAAATAATATTGAAACAGTTAAGGCACTAGAAGTATGCTTCATTAGAATAGAAGCTGTTGATTTACCTACTACTCAAAACTGCGACGTCAAGGTTTTAAGATTCAGAGCAAGGTTCAATACTAAACAACCATTACCCCCTGGAGCCTACTTATATCAAGAAGAAGGAGCGGCATGGGTCCTTTTTCAATATGAAAACACAGGACTTTTATGCTTTAGGTGTGGAAGAATAGGTCATCAATATGGGGAATGTCCAGTCAAAGTCATAAAACAAATTGAAGACATTGATGAGCGAAGAAAGGCATCTTGGAGCATAGACAATGTTGCAAAATTCCCACCTTTTAATCCTATTTATGGGTTACATATTAAAGCTAATGGTGAATTTACTAATTTTATTTATGGTGAAAAATCTATTAAGAATGCAGGCCCAAGTATAAGGAGCATCAATCCCGTTCGAGGTATACAAATCCATGAAGAAGACGAGGACATTCTTAGCAAATTCAACTACACCAAAAAAGGTTACACAAGTAAGGCGAATACTCAAGGGCAGAATGATGAGGAGAGAGAGAAAGAGAACCAGGACTGGGAAAACTGGAACAAACAGATGCATGATATCCGTAATGAATTGCACGAGTCAACACTAAAGATGGAAGCGTTTAAAAGGACTCATGGAATAACTCAAGAAGGTGAGGAGAGTAACGAAGGTGATATTCGTGCAGCACTAATGGCTTTTGAAGAAGAGATGAGGAAGATCAAGGGCAAATATGTGACGAACCATAGCAACACATCTGAGCAGAACATGGATACCTCCTCTAATACCCAACAGAATATCAAAAGAAGAAGGGATGGCAAAGGATTACGAATAGAATCTGGAACTGGAGAAGTTAGCTCCAAGGTTACTGGGAACTTTAAAAAACTCAGAGTTGTCGACCCAATAGAAGAATTTGTTAACAATAACCAGTTCAGCTTGTTGGAAAATGAAAAAGAAGTTAATGAAGAGAATAATGTGACTAGGGGTAAAGGGAAGGATCTGGAAAATATGTCTAAACTCATAGATGAGTATGATTCGCAGTTTGAACCAGAAGAAGAGGAGGAAGGGAATTTCGAGAGCAGTGAGAATTACTTCGAAAAGGACTATGAAGGTGGTGGAGAACATCATGACATGAATTTCCAGTATGAAGATGCTTTGGAGGAGGAGGAGGAGGTGTTTGAGAAGAAGAAAGGAGGCGGCAACTCCAAGAAAGCCGCAAAAGCCAAATGACGACCCTTTTTTGGAATGTTCAGGGTCTTCGAGCGCCCTTAACATTATCAAAAGCAAGCTCGATGGTTGCTCAATTCAGACCTAGTGTGGTAGCTTTTTGTGAAACGATGTTGAGAGAGGTGGACTCTAAGGGGGTATTGGCGCGTCTCGGTTTCGATAACTCCTTTTTTGTTGAACCCTCCGGAAATGCTTTCCATTCGGGGGGTTTCTTGATTTTGTGGCACTCGAATGTGCAATTGCAAGTTATCTCTAGTTGTAGTTCTTTCGTTATTGTCTTAATTAATGAACTTTCTTTTGCGTATTATATTGTGTTCATTCATGCTCCTAATGACTTTAAATTGAGACTTGAAACTTGGAATGAAATTACAAAATGGAATGAAGGGAATAAATTACCGTGGATTATGATGGGGGATTTTAATGAGATTCTCAATATCACCGAGAAACAAAGCAAAAACCAGGCTAATATCGACCACATTAATGCATTTATTAACTTTACTAATTGTAATTCGTTAGCTGAAATCGATTCTAATGGTTGTTTCTTTACGTGGTCCAACAGGATCGAAGGAGAGAAGAATGTCAAAACAAGAATAGATCGGGGACTTGCTACATACGAGTGGATGGAAAGATACCCAAGATCTCAAATTCATATTCCTCCGGCTATTGGGTCGGATCACTCACCTTTAATCCTTCACTTTGATATTAATATGAAAATCGGAAAAAGACATTTTAAATTCGAAACTAGGTGGCTAGATAATGATAATTGTAAAAAAATCATTGAGGACAATTGGAAAATTCCCCATGATATGGTCCCTATACCTAATTATATTAAAAAAAAAAGGGAGTATACTAAGAAAAAACTTAGTAAATGGAGTTCAAAAAAATTTAAAAATCATGAGAAAACGATTAAAAAATTACAAGACAAACTCATAGAACTTAATAGTGCCAATAATGATAAGGATACTACTAGTGAAGAACACGAAATTAAGGATAGGATCAAAAAAGAATACGAAAGAGAGGAAAAATATTGGAGTGATAGAGCTAGACAAAACTGGCTTATTTATGGTGATAAAAATACTAAATTTTTCCATTTAGCGACTATTAAAAGAAGGAAATTAAATAGGATTACCAGAATTAAAAATAATGAAGGAACTTGGACAGAGGATTCGGAAAACATTAAAACATGCTTTAAAGATTACTATAAAAAGCTTTTTAATGATAGTGGTGGCAATGATGACTTAACACAGAAAGCTATCGAATTTATAAAACCACGAGTAACAGATAATATGAATATTGAATTAACAAGAAAACTTAGCGTTGATGAAATTGAAAAGGCGGTTAGCGAATTATCAGCATCTAAAGCACCCGGACCCGATGGATTAAATGGAAAATTTTATAAAGAATTCTGGGATATTATTAGAGACGATGTGATACAGGTTATCATGGATTTTTTTGAAAATAACTGCTCAGTTGAAACAATTAATGACACTCTGATAACACTTATACCGAAAGGCACGATACAAGAAGAGTTAGGGGACTTTAGACCTATTTCATGTGTAAATTTCATTTACAAAATTATAACAAAAATTCTTTCAAACCGACTTAGAGAAATCATGAATGAAATAATATCGCCAACACAGTCAGCTTTCATCAAAGGACGCGCAATACAAGATAACATCATCATCGCTCAAGAAATTTCCTTCTTTATGAGTAGGAAAAGGAAAAAGGATAAATACTTGGCTGCTATAAAAATAGATATGGCTAAGGCTTATGATCAGGTAAGATGGTCTTTTATTTTAAAAGTTCTTAATAAACTAGGATTTTGTGATACCTGGATAAAGTGGATAGAAAACTGTATTACTTCTATTTCATTATTTATTAACATCAATGGGGAGAGACTCGAAAGCTTTAAACCTAATAGAGGGCTGAGACAAGGTGACCCGTTATCTCCTTTCCTCTTTTCTATTATGACTGAATCCCTCATCTGTTTGATTGACCAATATACTGATAATAATTTGATTAGCGGGATTAAAATTAACAGGAACTGTCCGACGATTTCTCACCTTTTATTTGCAGATGACTCCCTATTTTTTATTGATATTGAAAAAACAGACATAGCTCAATTTAAAGAGTGCTTGGACATCTATTGCAATATTTCCGGACAGAGGATTAATTTTCATAAATCATCAATGATTTTCAGCAAAGAAACCCCGAATGATGTTAAAAATGGTATAGTTAACGAAATGGATATCAAAGAAACAGATGATTTGGGTTACTATCTAGGTATTCCCCTTTGTCACAAACGATCAAAGGTTGAATCACTAGAATGGATAGCTAAGAAGATTTTTAAAAATACAGAAGGATGGAAAGCGAAGCTCCTTTCGGAAGGAGGGAAAGAAGTACTCATCAAAGCGATTTTACAGGCCATTCCGAACTATTATATGTCTATTTTTTCTTTTCCGATTAACTTTTGCAATAAACTCATTTCAGCCATTACTAATTTTTGGTGGAATTCAGGTGAAAGGAATAGGATACACTGGGTAGCTTGGGAAAAAATTACGGTGAGCAAACTTATAGGAGGACTGGGCTTTAAGGATTTCAAGAAAATGAATACTGTCTTACTGGCGGCTCAAGCTTGGAGGCTTATACATAACCCGAATAATTTAGCGACAAAACTACTCAAAGGTATCTATTATAATAATTCTAATCTTTTATGCTGTAAATTAAAACAGAGTAGGACTTGGAGCTGGGCAAGCATAATTGAAGGAAGAGATTTTATTAAAAAACACGGAATTAAAATAATTGGAGATGGTAAAGATACTAACATTTGGAATGATAGATGGATTGACACAAATTGGGAATTAGAGAAGCCTAAAGGATCTTCTCTTAACATGGTAAGCGAACTAATGAAGACAGATATAAAAGAATGGGACCTGGAAACCTTAGACAATCTCTTTCCAGAACCGATTATACAGCTTATCAAAAGAACAAAGATTGGAGAACTTAATACTAAAGATAAGTTCATTTGGCCGTTTTCTAGAGATGGGAAATATGATACAAAAACAGGGTACAAGGTTCTGATTGATGAACAATTAAAGAATAAAGCAACAACAACTGTCACAAAGGATACAAAGGACTCTGAATTATGGAAAACTGTTTGGAATTCGAACATACCGAAGAAAATAAAGATGTTCATGTGGCGAGTAGTTAACAATGCGATCCCAACTAGACAGAATCTTTATAATAGGAAGTGCTCGGATGCAACCAACTGCCTATGGTGTAACCAAGATAAAGAAGATACTGAACACCTGCTCCTTCATTGTAATATGTGTAAGGACATATGGGCAGGTTCTTTCTTACAAATTAGGATAGATGAAGAAAATAGAGATAGATTGGAAGACTGGTTTCTTAAAGTTATTAAAGCGTTCAAAGAAGGAGGATGGGAAGAAAATATCATACGGGATTTCTTAATGATAAACTTATGGAATATTTGGAAAGCAAAAATGAAAGCCATACATGAAGGTACAGTAGTTGATGGAACGGGAATTAATTATGCTTCAAAGAAACTAATGGAGGAGATACATGGAATAAATTGGAACAAGATAACAAACATGGGACCAAATAGGAAATCTAATCTAATTAGCGATATAATTCAAGATTCCCAGGATCAGGAAATAACGTTATTTTGTGATGCCTCTTTCTCCAACAAAGCAGAACCTACGGGAATAGCAGTTATCGGTAGACAAAGGGGACAAACCAGATCCTTCAGCAAAAGTTCCCACCTTTTTTGCTAATCAGCTTTGGAAGGAGAGGCTATGGCAGTTTGTGAAGCAATTAAAGTTGAAACCCTTTTCCCGGGGAGAAGGATTTCAATTAACTCGGATAACCTTGAGATCATTCAAGGTATAAAGCTGGTGTCAGCAGCGCGTTGGGATATCCAACCCATACTTCAAAAAATTATCCACAAGTCCGAAGAGATAGGGCAAATTTCCTTTAAACATATCAACAGGAAGCTCAACGGGGAAGCGGATAAACTTGCGAAGAAAGCTAGACACGAGGCAACACTTATCAATCGGAATACATCTAGTATTTTCGATCTATCTTCTTTGTTTTGTAAATTAGGAATAGGCTAATGTTGTTGTTTGTTTTTGGGTGCTCTTGCACCCTTCTATCGTCCAAAAAAAAAAAAAAAAAAAAAAAAAAAAAAACAATTTTGGTCATTGAGTATATGTTATAATGTTGATTAATCGTATCCATTTATTTATCTACACTCAAAATCTCTAAATTAAACCAAAACTGTAATCAACTTACGAAATGCTTAATTATAGTGAATAATATTATACAAAACTCAGCATTACTCTTCAAACTTTCATATATAGTCTAGCATCCTGAAAAACCACAAGTATACCCCCATAAATTAGAACATATAATCATTCATTACATCTCACACAGTTTCCTTGCTCCCAACATTTACATTTTTAACAACCCCTATAGGTAAATAATAAATTCATGTTTCAAATATCACAAAGTCGACTTCAAACTAAGTTATCAGGTGTAGGTTCCTTGCGCTCAACTGCTCCTAACTGTATATGACCAGCAGAACCGTTATTTGAGTTCTCTTTAGCAGCACCACCCCCTAAAGCAGCCTTCAACCCTCTCTTTGCCTTCACCTTGTTAGCCCAACCAACTAAACCCACTTGAACATGCTCATCAAAGATTGACTTCTTGAAAAATGTTCCCATCTTTATTCCACCACAAAAAAAGAAAGAAAAGTTTAGCCATCGAGGCCAAAATAATCAATCAAAGATTAGATTTTGCAGGTTAAGTACTTACTTGAGTGACAACAGCGTAAAGCGGTAATGTGCTGTAACTGCACATTACTTGAATAAACACTCTAAAATGTGGCCAAACAAAATCTCATCAGAACAAATATAGTGACTATAAATCAAAAGAATTAAATGGAACACGGCTTACCCTATGATGAGCCTAGGAATAATATAGCGAACTTGTCCCATGATGCACGAGTCAAACCCATATTGAACCTACAATTAAAATCGTTAGATCAAATCATGACATTTACAAGTGATAGAAAAGTTAAAGAAATGAACTTACCCAAATCCAAAAGAAAAACGCTATCTCAAACGCGTTTTGGAAGAGAATAAAATGTATCAAAAATAAAACAATGCGTGGTCGATGAAACCAAAAATGATCATCAGATGGTCGAACCACCAATTCACCCTCTACGGCCACATGTTTCTCCGCAACCTCATGAGCTAGCTGAGAGATAACATGCTCTAACTTTGTACCCACAGCAAGTAAAAGCTGATAACACAATAATTATGCTATTAGTAACTAAAAAACCACAAGACATTCAAACATCAATTATGCTATACCAACTTACTATTAACGGGATGAAAGCAATCCAGAAATATGTATGCCACCCTGCAAAATGACTTAGTTAATAACATATTAAAATAAATAATACAAAACAGGGTCAAGTATATCTTACCATTAATATTCAACAACAGGAAGAGAACTACAAATACCCACAAATACCAACTGCAATAAATGAAAGTCAGATAATATTAACCCCTCATTCGAGGGTAACAGAAAGTTAAATATTGTTGAAAATCACTTGCCTTATTCCGACAACTTTCTTAAAATCATCTTCCAAAGCACGTACCATATACTTGTGAAAGTTAAATTTCGGGTTTCCTCTACAATGTGTCTGTAATATAGACAAGTCAAGTTACTTAATACTCCAAACATTGAGTAAAAACGAAAATGTTAAGGTACACTTACCATAATGAAACCATAACGAAGCGCTGAATAATCCGATTTGGTGACTGAACCATAGAATTGTTTGAAAAATGAATGCTGAAAACAAATATAAAAAGTTTAATTATGTGAATAAATGGTCGAACATTTAATTATATAATATATCTGAAAAAAGAAACATGACTTACCAACCAACCAAGGACGGCTGAACGTTTACCCACACCACTGAACCGGCCCCTGATGAAAGCATGTTGATGCACATTCGTGTATTTCGATTTTAGAACTGTCACACCCAAATCCAAAACAAAATAATAAAAATGTATCTAACAAAAATTATTCATTTACAACAATATATATATATATATATATATATATATATATATATATATATATACCTTGATCAGGGCCAAAATCGACCTGCGCAATGGCATCTTCCCAACTCTTCCATTGTCGTATCTACATAAAAAGCAAAATAATATAATATAAAATCATACAAGTAACACAACCCTGTATTATATTAAAAAGAGAAAAAGTGGTTTACCTTAGCGCCACCAAATACGATGGTAAGAACTGAAAACGTCACGTGTACTATGGCGAGGACAAATATAAAGATGTGTAAATGATGAATTGCCTCCAGAGATAACAAAGGCACCTTATTCTGTATAAACAGAAATTTCATCAAACTTAACAAAAGAAAGAACCTTGTATAGTATAGAACAAGTGCAAAATTACCATAAAGGGCGTGAAGCATATATATATAAGCTAAATTACCTTTGCAGCACAGTATCCAGCACCGGATACTCCTGAAAGCAAGCGCCGATGATGAGTTTCTGAGGGAGGAGTAGCGTGATCAGATTCTCCTTCCAAATGCTCCGGTAAAGCACATGGGAGTACATGCTTCATTATATCCTCGTTCACACATATCTTGACTATACTTGCTTGAAATACTGTTAATAACAGTGATATAAACCCCAAAAGCATCAACTCTGCACCAAATCAATTAAAAGTCTTAAATCTAAAACGTACTGTAACAAGTATTAAGTACCCTTTTAGTAATTATTAGTTGAGTCTACATAAGTTAACAAATTCATCTAATAAGTAAGCAACCCTTTTGTTGTTTTTTTTTTAGCAAATATGGGTTTCCAAAAATTCATTTTTTGGCTCTATACAAGAAATTACCTTATGCCCGCCTGTAATTTCAGACTCCCCAAACTTTTAAAAAAATTATTTATTTTATTTGTATAAAAAAAATTCTATAATAAAATATAGGTTATTTTGTATAATATAAGGACTTGTATTTTAATTAATTCAGTAAATGAATATTAGGACCTACAGTGAGATTTTTGTATATTATAGGAATCTATATTGCAACTAACTCAAAAAAAAATGGGGCAGACCCAAAAAAAACATGACTCCATTCCTGAATAATGAATATACACTTGTTTTATTCTACAATAAAGCAAATATACCATAGTAGAAAGAGGTAGATTTGCAACTTTAATGTGTATAATACGGGGTATATTTGGTAGGGTATGACAGTGACAAATAGTTTAATTACTATGTGTAACTTGTTAGATCAAAACATTTACACACTATTTATAACCAAAATTCAACTGAATTTTTCGATTCAAAGTAAAAATATAAGGTGGGGTTGCTGAGAATTACCTTCTTTAACTTTCTGTAGAGCTTCGAAAAGAGGTTTTTGATTCTTCTTTTTCAGTTTCTACATACATTTACCAGTAAATGGTCAGCAATCAGTAAATTTTTCTTAAACAAAACAATATTTAACTTGATTAGATTCAAATCCCACGTCAACATCAAAATTTTGAAGTGAAAAGGAAGAGAAATGAGAGACCTTTCCGAGGATATGGAGGAGACGTTCGAGGGCTAGAGAGATGGCGACAATGACGGTGCACACGGCGGCGACCACCCATGTTGGTGTATACTCTAAAGTCGCACCTTCACCACCACTCATTTCTGTCAAGTTTTTGAGAGTGAAACAAAAAAAAGTAAACGTGTTGTAATTTATTTAACAGATATTCCATTACTGTGTTCTTGTACGAAGCGTGTGGGGCCCAAGTTTTTTTTTTATTGTAATTATTTTGATTAATTAATTAGAATTCCGAAGGGACGGGTGTAATTGAATCGTTTACCGTTTTTTGACAGCGCGGTGGACTTATTGACCAAAAAAAAAGAAAAAGACAGCGCGGTGGACTTTTGTTGTTATTTTGTCTTTGTGCCGTGTTTGGTTTCGCTGATGTCAAGGGAAGATCTAGAGGAAAATATAAATTAAAACAGGATTTTAGGTTGGGAGATTTTCTTCTGGTAATTTTGATTTTTTACATTTAAGTCTATTGTTTATAAATAGAATTAAGATTTCGACTAAAAAAAAATTGAATTAAGATCCGAGTCAAAAATAAAGATTAGGGATAATTCTAATTTTTTTTTATATATAATATATAATATATTAAAAAAAAGTTAATAGTTTATTTTACTATGTATTATTTGATTTTTTTTGAAATGTGATATTTTATTTTTGGCATATGTATTTTACGATTTCTATAATTATACCATATCTTTTATTATTTTTATCCGTAAAAAGTTTAAAATACAATATTTTAAGATAATTTTATTAATAAATATTATATTTAAATTTGATTTTTTTCTTAATATTTTTTTGATATTTTTTTTACTTAAATTGTATTTCCGTACATCGTATGAGATTAGAAACTGATAATATATAAAAGGGTAAAGACCTCATGTGGTCTTCTAACTTTCAGGGAATTGACCGAACAAACCGATATCTTACAATTGTCACGAGATGACTATTTACGTTAATATTTGTGACACTTTTAGCCTTTTTTCTATTTTTTGTCATTAGACCGTTAATGTCATATGGCGCCGACACGTGTCGCCACATCAACGCTACATAAGCATGACGTCAACACCATTACACACCACTCTTAATTTTTTTTGTCAAAAAATCAATAGTCTTCATCTTCTTCGAAAAAGATAAAGTTCTAAATATTTGAAAAAAAGATAAAGTAGAAATAAACTAAGAAATTTGTCGCCGCTCGTGGTCCATTCTCCACCATTATCAACGGTCACTCTCTGGCACAAGAGAATCGCTGCCACTCGTGGTCCATAAACCACCATCAACAACGATCGTCTCTTGCACAAGAAAACGGCGGCCACTCGTGATCTATTCTCCACCATCATAAACCGGCTTGGCTACGCCATCAACAATCGAAGAACCCAAATTAAGGTAAAAACCAAAAAAAAAATCTCCACACTTACCTTCCTACACCAAGCCATTCTCATACACAAGAAAACCCCCGTCACTCGGGAATTATACTCCACCATCATCGTTTGGCTTGGCGAAGAACCCAAATTAAGGAAAAATTTGAATTATTTTTAACCTAATATCAACATATTTTACAATTATTTAGAATTATCTGATTTAATTATATTTATTATATTTTTATACAAATGCTACAATGGCCATTATTATGACAGTTGGAAGCCTTTACTGAGAATAGGCCTTTACTATTGGAGTGAGCAATTTAGTTATATACTGCATTTTTTGAATTGTTTTGCAGTAAATATCCATTTGGCACGACTGTTGGAGATGGTCTTATGGGTTCATGAGAACCCATTTCAATGGAAGAAACCTAATATCATCACTTTTACAAATTTTCAAAATAATCTGATTTAAGTATAATTATTATCGTGATGTTTGATATATTTGTATACAAATCCTAGAACGACCACTTTATGACTTGTGGAAGCCCCTTTCCATGCTAAGAATAGCATATATAGGGAGGGGAATGTCGTGACTGTAGGAGTGAGCAATTTAGTCTTATGTGTTTTTTGAATTGTTTTGTAGTAAATGTCCATTTGCGGTCCAAAAATGAAGAACACCTCATCACTTTTACAAATTTTCAAAATTATTCGATTTAAGTATGATTAAAGTCGTGATGTTTATTATATTTTTATATAATCCTAGAATGGCAATTTTATGGCATGTGGAAGCCTTCTACCGTGTTAAGAATAGTGTATATGGGAAGGGAGATGTCGTGACTATTGGAGTAAGCAATTTGGTCTTATACTGTATTTTTTTGATTGTTTTGCAGTAAATATCAATTTGGTGTCCCAAAATGAAGAACACCAAGAACGCAATATGATTCTTAATGTTTGTGTTTCAGTGTCTTAGTGTGTGTGTGCTTTAACGTGTTCGTGTGTATGTGTAAAATGTGTTATTAAAGGAAATGGCAGAAATGCCCCTGCCATATAGGAGAAAAGGGGTCAGCTGGTGATGTCATCATTCTTATGTGGCGCTAACGTGGTGCCACGCTGCTTTGATTAACAGTCAACTGATAGAAAATAGGAAAAGGGTTAACGGTGTCATAAAATACTAACGTAAAGGGCCTCCTCGTGACAATTGTAAGATAGGGGTCCATTCGGGCATTTTCTTGAAAGTTAGAGGGCCACGGAGGTCTTTACCCTATATAAAAAGAGAATAGTAGTTGACTCTTCTATTTGTTATTTGACTTTTTCCATGTGTCATTTTACTTTTTTCGTATGTTATTTTACTTTTTTATATCTTTTATTATTATTTTTATCATGTCATGTAACTTTTATTATATTATTAATGAAAAAATTATAATATAACATTTTTGAGATAAATTTTTCCGATTAAGGTACCACCCTCTAGGACTAACTACTCTGAACGAGGTAGGAGTCGTGAGAAGAATGGAACGTAAAGATGGAAGATCCCAATCTTGGATACGTGGCCATAGCTAAAAAGAATGATACTATTATGGAAATAAAGACCATATCCAAAATCGGTGTTGTCAAATGATCGAGGACTTGAAAGATTTTGAATTGTCAAATGAGAAAATCAAGACCGGGGATGAATCAAGTACAAACCTAACTAAAGAGGATGTCTCATTCATGGGGGTGACTACAAATATTGTTGAGTCAATTATGAAGAAACCTGCATGGAATTTATATTCGACTACTTTTTTTTCATATGTAGAATGATTGAGCCTTGTTTGAAGCTTTGTAAAGTTTGATCACAAAACTATTCCAAACAATGAGGTTATGAAGGTCGAGGCTATTGGATGTGTTTGCATGGAAATGTGAGATATGTACCGTTGAGCAATATCAACATCGTTGAGGTTGTTGACATCACAAGCATGTAGATATATTGTTTGAGGTAATCGACTAAATTTTGCAAACATGACCAGTTCATATTGAATGGAAAACTCAATGAAATAAATATTTATATCTTGGAGGATAAAGCTATTTGAGTTGGCGGCATAAGCGATGATCGGCGAGCATCTAGTGACTGCTTGAGGCAAGGCGATCCACTTTCTCTGTTCATTTTTTTCTTATGCTTGGAATATCTCTCATACCTCATTAGAAAAGTAACTTCGAAAGAGTCGTTCAAATTCCAACCTAAGTGTGATTGATGAAACACCACTCACCTTGCATTTGCCAATGATCTCATGCTTCTTTGTAGAGGTGACCCCGCCTCCACAAAAATGCTTCTTAGTTGTGTGGATGATTTTAAGAAAAGATCGGAACTTTGCTTCAACATATCAAAATCTAATATATATTACATGGGCATTAAACCGAGTAAGCTAAACATCATTGAAGATTTTACACATCTTAGCAAGGGTGTTATGCCATTTCGATATCTAGGGGTGTCAACGTTGGATGATGGACTGAATCTTCGTGAATACACCCCGTTATACAAAAAATTCACTAATTGTGTTACGAAATGGAGGTGTAAACCGTGCTCTTATGCGGGTAAATTGGAGTTTATTCGAGCGATCTTGCAAGGAATCGCTTGGAATAAACATAATAAACACTAATTAACCGAACATGGGCAACCTAGTTCTGATTGCCTGGAGGTATGGTTGGGGAGGCAGTCATATCTCCCAGGGGACTAGTCGGGTGTAAGCCCGGGAACCCTCGTCATCAAAAAAAAGAAAAGAAAAGAAGAGAGTATGAAAGATATAGCTTAGGTTTTACTAGTATGCACTAAACCTTCTAATTCTATCTATTAGATCTAATTTATAAGGGAGAATATTAGCTCTTGGTATACTTAGTCAGGATTCTAAATTCCCATACCTTAGACCTTGAGAGCGACTAAGGGGGCTACGGAACAACCAAGAAGTGTTTTAAATAGGGTTATCAAACGCCACTAAGGCCCTAAACAAATACTGCAATCCTGGTGATATGGTGGTTAAAACAAACCCTATGACTATCTAGTTAGAATCATGTTTTGTCATAACTAATATCGACACTAGACGTTATGTGGTGGTTCAATAGTTAAACACCCTGTCAAGGATACCATCTAACTACTATTAAGGTAATCCTATACTCGTGCACTAGCAAGGAAAACAATTATTAAATCAAAACACATAATCAAATATAAAGGTAAGTAGCTAATATCAGATTAAAACATATAATTCCCAAAGAAACTTAGATAGAAGAATTAGAATTCATAGTTTATACATGATGCAAAACCCAAGCTAATATAATTAATTCATACAAAGAAAAGAAGAGAAAAGAATTACAAAATAAGAGGTTGAAGGAGACATGATTGATGTACAGCTCCTTCCAGACTTCTTCTCTTGTGTTGCAGCTTCCTCTTGGCCCTAAGGTCTGGCCAAGGATGATTTTAGAGTGTTAAGAGGCTGTATTTATAGGGTATAGGTTGACCTAATTCGTTTTCTTGAAGGAGAAGTAAGTGGTGGACTCCAAGCCCAACTCAAATTCGTAAGGAAATAAAGATAAACACTGCTGGACCGTTTTGAGCATATCTTCTTCGTTATTGGTCGGTTTGAGATCCATAAGATACCAAAAGAATCGCAACAGAATTATCTTTGTCCTTAAAGAAGGAAATTACCAAAATCGGCCTATTTCTTAGGTAAATAACCACTTCTTTAGACGTGTACTGCAGAAATTCAGATTTAGGCAGCTTTTCTTTTTCCTAATTGAACTCTGTTTCCTTCTATCTCCAATTACCATGCATATCTCTTTCCATATCTTGTAGTCTTTGACTTGGACTCTAATTAATCTCCATAATTATCTTTAAAGCTTCACACTAAAATAAACAATTAAACCCAATATGCTCTAAAAATATTATGTTACTAAATCAAGACTCAAAATAGGAAAGTGCACTAAATTAAGCTAAGATCAACCTATAAACTAATAAATACGCCTAAAATGATGTCTCTGGAGTATATTTTATCATCACAAATGAGGAGACATCAGTCACCACCTAAGTCCACCCAGAAAGGGGTTAGGAGGAATATAGAATACTAGATACTTACTTTAAGAGCTTTAATCCTCCTTATAACTAGTTGAATAAATAGAAGGATAAGTGCATACATGCAAACCTAAGCTATATCTCTCCTCTTATTCTTACATCTTTTATTTATTTGCATTAGTCTTTAGTTTAATCATTATCTCTCCAATTATTCATATATACTTTTATTGTCTTTTAATTCCACGAGCTAATTCGTACTACGCTTTCTTCTAATTCATTCGTATATCACTTTAAGTCCCTGAGAACGTATCTTACTTACTATTAAAACTTGCATACGATCTGTGATACTTGTAGTGAGTAACGTGATTGGTAGGGTGATAGTTCTATCTGTAGTCATCATTATTTTATCACACCCTACCAACCACCATGTATACGTAAGGAATTGTTGTGGATCAAGTGGGTGCATAGCAATTTCTTAGTAATATGTAATTTTTGGGACTGTCATAAGAAAGATGGTCACTTACAATTTTTCAAGGCTTTGTACCGTGTAAATTTTGACTTCTCAATGCATATGGTATTAAAGAGCGAATGGCACAAATATTGAAATTTTTTACGAACCAACTCCAAAAAACGGGTACCTGGTTTCACATAAGAGGACTCAGTGTTGGCCTAAACTTGTTTTTATCCTATTTTAATATTCGACAATTCCATGTTTAACTAAAATTTCATGGATTATCAATCACTGTGTTTTGGTCTTTAAATATGTTTTCCAAATCTACCTAGTTATATACTTCTTTAGGAGAACTATTTTTATTCTTCATGAATCTTTTATCTTGAGATATTTCAAACCATTAGTGCGGTAAACCATACCAAAGGTGTGGTACACCGCAGTAGCGCGGACCATGGCACGGCCCCAAGCTTACCCCATGACAAGAAAACAAAAATCCAACCGAGTGTTTTTGTGGTGCACCGCAGGTTAGGTTTTTCTGGTCAAACTACAAGACAAAGGCATATAACTGTTGGGTAAAAAATATATCTGTTAGACACTTGTCTTATGACCGTTGGGAGATTATTTCAGCTACAAAAGGGAGTTCATTGAAGGCACAAGATACACCATTCATCTACCAATAGTAAGGGCTAAATTGTTATCATTCAATAAGGTGTCAAGATCTATCCATAGTCAAAATCATTCTTAGTGTGCTATAAAGTCATATCCACTCTTTAGGAGTTTATCACTATTGTAAAACCATCCAAACACTTGTTTCTTCCTCTTACTTTAGTCTTTGTAATAGATATATTAAGAGAGTGTGTGAGTATGGTGTCTTTGTGTTATGGTTACACAAGAGTTTGCTTCGGGTTTTCGCAATGGTTGTAAACGGATATCGTGTTCTCGCCCCGGTTAAGAAAGACACCTAAGCTTAGTAAAGAAGCTTTGAAATCCTAAGGTGGCTAACTTAGGTAGTTGAGTAGGGAAACCAAACCACTATACATGCTTGAGTATTCTCTTTCGTTAAACTATTTACTTCCACTCTCTATAAGTTTGATTATATGCTTATATGAATATCATAGTGCTTATTACCTATTGCTCATTAATCAAACTTTTGGTCATCTAGTTTAGTAAGAGAATAAGATTTAAATTAGCTTTTAATTTTATTTACTTGAAATAAAATTATCCAATTAATTTATGTGGTCCTATTCAACCCCCTTCTAGGACATATATTGAATATCACTCAGCAACCGAAATTTAGGATGTTTCTATCTTGCAAAACGAGAAGCCGATTTTATAGTTGTAGAAAATCAAAAAAGCGTATAATTTTTATTAGACGCATGGGATTGAAAGTCCTTAGACCATGGTGTACCCGTGCATCACACCTAAGCACGCTTTTATCCTATGACTCACAATAAAGGGACGAATCAACACTGAAGATCGAATCACCTACATGGAATTAGATCCGATATGTATGATTTGCAAGAAAGAGATATAGACGACGAATTATCTTTTCTTCGAATGCATCTTCACAGATGAAATATAAGCAACTATACGGAGTTGGGTAGGCATAGGGATTGAAATGTCTACTATACAAAGTGTGCTCAAGTGGATAAAAAATGACAAGACATGAGTAGTTTGAAAGTCTAAAGCATGGAATATGGCCGATGTCTCCCTATTTGTGATAAATTAATCTATACTTGAGACATTATTTTAAGGTTATTTAGTTATTAATTTTGGGATTTTCCCATTTATTTATACTTTACACTTTTTGTCTAGTTTTAGGTGTTTTATTATTTTAAGAGTTTTTGCGCGTAATTTATGTAGCACTTAGATATATGGAAGTTATTACACCTATGGAAACTGATTTAAAAAGGAACAGTAAAGGAAAACCTTTAGTCAAAGTAAAAAAGGAAGAGTTTGGATATATTTGGACTCTAAAGAAGCTGCAAAAATTGTACATACGTCCACTAATTAATTTACTGCAGAAAAACGGTCTAGAATTATGGAGATATTTTTATATGAGAAGCTATATCTTTTCAAAGCTGTCGTTTCTATATAAGGAACGTCAAAATCTGATAAGTAACAAAGGAGATATGACCAAAACAAAATCTGTTAAGGTTTATCCCTTCCTACAAGTTAGGATTACGAATTTTGGTAAGATTTGGATACCTTAACTTGGGAATTACTCCTAATTTCGACCAAAGACCTATATATACTCATTCCTAACCTAGAGAACTCATCATTGGTTAGCCTTTAGACCAAGGGGAAGCCTACATCAAGAGAAGAGAAGATCAGAAGGAGTTGGACAACAAATCATGCCTTCCCAATCCTTCAAATTTGTAATTATTTTTCTTTATTTCTCTAGTATGAACTAATTCTAATTTAGCTTGAGATTAGCATATGGATATGAACCCTAGACTTGTTTTATATCTATTTTAATTTGGGATGCTCGCATTTGATTGCAATTAGTGTTTTAGTCTCTGCTTTTATGTGTTTTGATTTATTGTCTATATTTCTTGCGGTTGCAAACGTATAGGATTACCTTAACAGTAGTTAGATGGTCACTCGGAAGGGTTGTCTAATTATTGAAACACCACATAAACTTTTAGTGTGCGGTAGTGGTCCAGAAGGGCTTGCCTAACGAGATAGTCATTAGGGTCTGAGATTGACCACCGATCATTGCGAACATTCCCCTTACCGAAGTCCCCTGGTAATTGTTAGGTCGACACCTAAGTCCCACCGGAAGGGGGTTAGGAGGACTATAGAATCCTGGCTATATTCCATATTACACAATTCCCCCTTATAGAAATAGGATATAACAAGGCTAGTGGGTATTACTTGCTAGATCTTGAGCTAAACTCTTATACTATCTTCTTCTCCTTATTTATTTGCCTGTCTTTAATTAATTTAGTTAATTATTTAGAGTCTTAAAACCAAACAAATATTTCCAAGTCTTTTATTTTCAGCGTATTATTCTTCTACCTTTCTTAATTGCACTTTATATTGCATAAGTTTTTCCTAACTTTCGTAGTCTCTGAGGAACGAATCTTACTTACCATTAAAGCTTGCATACGATCTGTGATACTTAAAGTGAGTAACGTGCTTCGATTGGAGTGTTTATTTGCATCTATATTTATCCTTATTTTATCACGCCCTAACCTACACCAATGGCTTTTGCAACAACCGTATATATGATTTGGCGAACTCGCAACAAACCTAGTATGAAATGTGTGCTCTCCAATCATGAGAGCATAGTTAAGAGAATTAATATTCATGTTTATCGTTATTTTTTCATTATATCTTCATGTCGCCTTTTCTGAGAGATATTTGACTTTTATTTCCTACGTAGACTTCTTGTTTGGATTAGGTGGAAGAAAGTAGCTCAATTTTTTTGTTAGAATTTAGATCAAGTAGGTTTTGCAGATTAATTCCGAAAATGTTGTACATATTATGATTTTCGTATTTTAATATATTATTTATTAATCCAATAAAAAAAGGTAGGGTTGTATTATGGCTTATGGCCTTTTACATTAAAAAATAAAATAAAAAGGAGAGGAAAAACGTATACCAAAGGAAATTCTTGGATATTTGCCTAATTTAGGGGTGGAAATTGGAAATAAATTTTTTGATTTCCGTCTGATTTTGATTCAAAAAATTCGTATTTGCAATTGGCTTTTTACATTTCGATTTCTGAATTTTTGATTTTCGTTTTTCCGATCCGAAATCAATTTCAGATTTTTTCAATTATTTTTCCGATTTTTTTACTAAATATTATCTATATATTTAAACTATATATGTAAAGATCTAAACCCTTCGTAAATAAACTCTAAACCCAAAAAGTTGGGGTTCAAATCTTTATAAGTTGGAAACTTTTTCTCTTCCAAACACGAATCTTTTCTGTAAGACCAATATTATTCTACCGTTTTCGCAACACTACTATTCCAGGGATGACAATGGATCGGATATCCTCGAAAAATTGCATAACCACATCCACATCCATTAAAAAACGATAACCAAATCCGCATCCATTAACCACCAGATTTTAGAATTATTTACCAAATCCGCATCTGCGACGGATGCGGTTTATCCGTATCCGCATCTGCAACACTAATATTGTTTAAAATGGTTTAAATAAAAAATTAATTAAATATTTTTAAAATTCTAAAATTAGCTACAAAATTATTGAAAGACCATAAAATGGTATTAGACAATATACTAATAAATTAGATAATAATCAGTTGGCTAGTTTATATATGGAATAATTATATTTGGTCATATATAGAATATTTTTATATAGTATATATATATATTTTTATTCGGATATCGGATTATTCGTCGGATTATTGTAAAATATCAAATCCTAACGGATAATCTACCGGTTACCTTTTGTGAGAACCAACCCTCGTGGATGCACCATCAATTCCACTAACAGATTTATAATCGGATCGGATATCCATCAGTTGCGGTTAATATTTGAACCATTTTCATCCCTAATTGTTCCACACCATCACAAGAAAAGGTATATGTTTTTTTATTACATAGGAGATCCAATGGATCGTGGAATAAGCAAACTAGATGTCAAAGACATCGTTAAGGAAATCTGGACTATATATTACCCTGGGTGTCTTCCACCCCATCCTGTCGCGTGAAACTATGCCCCAAACGCCACCTAGAGGATCCATATGAGAACAAAACACCTCCACTTGCTGCGATCCCTTACGCGCCAGCCAATCCGCACAGTAATCTGCTTCCCTAAAAATAGATATGATTTTAACCGACCTATTCTTATCCAGAATTCCCCGAATTTGTTTATCCACCACGTCGCCGGGTCTCTACCACTATCCGTCTCTAGAATAACCTTAATTGCCTCCACCAAGTCAATCTCCACCTTTACCTCGCGCAACCCCAATTCCTCCACCAAATTTAGCCTTCCCATAGTGCTATTTGAAAGTCCTAGAGGGGGGTGAATAGGATTACTAATAAGATTAATGCCTAATTAAAAATCTTTTGGACAATTATATGTTTTAAAGAGAAGCTTCTAAGTCAACTAATATATCAAACTCTTAAGGGATCATGCAATGGATAAGTTAGAGGTTTGATATAGAAGCTAAACAAGTAAATAGAAATTATATTCTCTTACTATGCTAGATGATCTAAGTTAGATAAACTAGATAATCAATATCACAATAATCATACTAGCATATAATCAAACATATAAAGTGCGGAAAATAAAGAGTGTAGGGATAGAAAGATACACACGATTTATAGTGGTTCGGTTTCCCTACATCCACTACCTAAGGAAGCCTCCTTAGGATTTCAAGCTTTTCACTAAGCTCCCGTGTCTCTCTTAACCGGGTCGAGAACACAATAACCCTTACAGCCTCTTCGATAACACGAAGGACAACCTCTTCGAAACCACGAAGGAAACTCTTGTGTAATCACAACACAAGGACACCGAGTATACTCCCGATACTCAAATTCTCTCTTAATCTATCTATTACAAGAACTAGACTTAAGAGGATAAATACAAAGAGTTTAAAGGGTGAAACTACTTTGCTAACAATCTCCTAATGAGTAGATATAACACTTAAGCATGAAAGACTCCTCTTGAGTAGATAGAACTTTGTGGCTTATTGGATTAACTCCTTAATTGAGTGGATATGACAATGTATAGCTTTTGACACCTTCTTGGATGATAACAATTAAGCCCTTTAGTGTATATGGGTTGAAGGTGTAGTTGTAGCCTTGAAAGACCTTCAATTTATAGCTGCAAAATGCTCCCAACGGTCATAAGACTTGTCTTCAACGGATATATTAATATCCCCAACGGATATATGCCTTTTTGTCTTCATTTTGCTGCAGAAAACCCTAACCTACGGTGCACCGCGGGTCTCGTGCGGTGTACCGCACTAACGCTTGCTTAATTCACTTGCTTTCTGACGGACTAGCTCCGTGGTGTAGTCCGTGCTGCGGCGGTATACCGCTTGTACCGCCGGTATACCGGTCCGGCTACCGCACCAAAGGTCTAAAACACCTTCTAGTGAGTATATCTTTTACTGTGATGCTCGGATCAGAAAACCTTCTTCACGAGAGTTGTAGAGAACATCATTCTAATAAACTTTGTAGTTGATCACTAAAACTAATTCTCAATGTACACAAAGATAAGGTTAAAAGTATTTGTATGAGAATTAGTTTCTTAAGATAAAACAATAAAGCTTTGATCTAAATGATAAAGAATGTGTTTTTTGATGAATTAGAGTGCAAGATAGAATATGTATAACAAGAATAATTAGCACACTAAACACAAGAGGATTTGTCACATTAAAACAACCTATTAAGGGAGGCTATATGCCAACACTATTAACTCAGCTATAACAGGAGAAGCGTCAATGATTTTCACAGAGAAGCCTCAGATCCACTTACCTTCTTCGACACGAATTACTCCCCTCCTGCTCCTATACCATGCCAATTACTCCAGCTCCCGTCTGTGTTTAGCTTAAACGCTCGCGTTGGTTTACACCATCCAATGAGCTCCACAATTTTTTTCCTTGGAATTGCATTACCTGGATTTCGCCCCCATTCTTTAACGTAAGTAGAAGCTAAGGGTTTGTTTGGATATAGAGGAGATTAATTATTAAAGGATAGAAAAAGATAGTATATTAAAGGAAAGGATAGGAGAGTATTAATCTTGTTTGGATTGAGTAGAAAAAGAAAGGAAAGTATTAGTAAAGGATTGGTTGAAGTTTGTGTTTGGATTGTATAAATAAAGGAAAGGAAAGGATTATTTTATAACTAAATTACTTTTATACCCCTAATATAATATATTTTAAATAGAACATAAGGGTAACAAAGATATTTTACTATTAAAGTCAATCCCTTCCTTCTAATGACTCCAAATTGGAGGGATAAGATATAAAGGATTAGAAGGTATAATCTTAATCCTTTAATAACTTCTCCTTTCAAAAATTTATAAAACAAACAAAGGAAGGATATTATCCTTTATAATCCCTTCCCTCCCTTTCTAATCCCTCAATCCAAACATACCCTAAATGTTTCGCTCGCTTATCGCTACAACATTTGGAAAAGTTCCCTACTCAAACACTACATTATTTCCCTCATTCCAAACAACTTTAATCACTGATACAAACAAGACATTCCACTTAATCCCGGCAAATACATGATAGGTATATGTTGTGTTAAGTATATATTATAATGTTATTAATTTGAAGTAAATTTTTAAACATAGATTATTAAGAAACAAACCACGTATTATTAAATTTTAACTTTTATAAATGACAATGAATCTAAAATTGCAAACTTTCCTAAATTTCTGAAAATAAATATACCAAAGATTTCCTAAAAAAATTAAATTGATAAAATAAAAATTTTCTGAAAATTCTGAAATTCTAAAAAATTTCCGGGTGTCAGAAATAGGAATGAAATTTTAAATTCCTATTTCTTTTGGATTAGAATTTGATTGAATTTTCAAAACAACCCATTTTCCCTAACACCTAATTTTAATAAATATATGTACTTATTAAGTAATTTAAACTAATGTTTCACACCCACTTTCAAATTCACTGCTTCGCGGGAAAACGCACACTCCACCATTTTCAACAGCCGCCGACCACACCCATGGCCGACGCTGTTACTGGCACCAAGAAACGACCACGACGGGTCAACGCAGCTAAGAAAGCAAAACCCATACCTAAAGAGTTAACATCAGAAGAATGCGACGATATAGAAGATTTCAGTTTCAACAAAAATGAAACTCTAGAAATTAGGGCTTCTTTATTAGAGTGGTATGATCAAAATCAAAGAGACCTCCCATGGCGTCGTATCAGCAGCGGCTGTGATGGGGAAGTGGAGAGCGAAATACGTGCGTATGCGGTTTGGGTTTCTGAAGTAATGCTTCAGCAAACTAGGGTTCAGACTGTTATTGATTACTTCAATCGATGGATGAAGAAATGGCCTACGGTTAATGATCTAGCTCAAGCTTCACTTGAGGTGGTTAACCATGCGGTTTCGTGTAATTGTAGATGAATATTCGATAAAAATGTTGCCTTTTTTATTTTAGTACTGTTGATGTTGCAGGAGGTTAATGAAATGTGGGCAGGTTTGGGGTATTACAGGCGAGGAAGATTTCTCCTAGAGGTTGCATCTCTTTTCATTTCGTCTTTATTTCCTTTAAATTTGTATAGGAAAATCGTTATATGTAGCTATAGAAATAAGGGTAAATTGCACCATTAGTCCCTATATTATGCGAAATTTCCATATAGGTAAATCCAGAAAAATTAGTAAATATATCCCTATGGAGGGTTAGATTTGCAACGCTAATATGTTATATATTATAATTCTTCTAAAAAACAGGGGTGTATTGGGATATCTCGAATAACAGGGACTAATTTTGCAATTACTCTTATAAATAATTGGTTATGGTAGAGGATGTGATTTGATAAACAAGTTAATCATAATTATAGCAGCTCTTGATGTGATTAATGATAGGTTTCATAGATTTCAACTTGTTCTGCTTTTCATTACTCAAAGATGAGAGCTAAACAATTTATAATCCAAAAAACTAAAACAATAAAAATTATTCTTTATGAGAAGCAATTTAAACAATATATATGCAATAGATAGAATTCCTAATTATTATAAAAAGTAATATTTAATCTACAAGACTACTTACATTAGCAATATGCGCTACTTATTTTACTTACAGGGTGCAAAAATGATAGTTGAAGAAGGGATTGAATTTCCAAAAACAGTCTCATCTCTTCGTAAGGTTAAAGGAATTGGAGAATACACTGCTGGTGCAATTGCTTCTATTGCGTTTAAGGAGGTCAATGATTTTTCTTTAACATTTATTGACTTAATTTTAAGCTTTTTCTTTTGTATTATTTTTAATTTTAGATTGACTTATATAGGTTGCACCTGTAGTTGATGGAAATGTAGTCAGGGTCATTGCGAGACTCAAGGCAATTTCTACAAATCCAAAAGATAAGGCCACAATCAAGAATTTCTGGTGAGTTTTCTTTATTATTACTAAATCATTGCCAAAAGATTTTGATTTTCTTTGTATCAGGAAATTAGCAGGGCAATTAGTTGATCCTCATAGACCTGGAGATTTTAACCAGGCTTTAATGGAGCTTGGTGCAACAATGTGTACTCCATTAAACCCAAAGTGCTCTTCTTGTCCTATTTCACTTCAATGTTGCGCTTTATCACACTCTAAAAATCAAGAATCTGTAGTTGTTACTGATTATCCAATGAAAGTGGTAAAGGCGAAACAAAGACGTGAATTTTCAGCTGTTAGTGTTGTAGAGATATTACAAGAAGAATCAAAGAGTAAATTTCTTCTTGTAAAAAGACCAAATGAAGGTTTACTTGCTGGTTTATGGGAATTTCCATCTGTATTATTGGAAAAAGAAGCTGATTCGGATTCAAGAAAAGTTGCAACTGATTTATTTTTGAAATCATCACTTAATCTCGATCTTACAAAGGCTTGTACAGTTGTTTTAAGAGAAGATGTTGGAGAATATGTTCATATATTCAGTCACATTCGGTTGAAGATGTATGTAGAATTGTTGGTTTTGAATCTAAAAGGTATTGTAAATTAGGTCTACTCTGCATTTTATAGTAACGTCTATTTGTATTTATCTTTTTATTGATATGAAGGGACACAAGAAACTAGGCTTAGGAAACATGATAAAGAAAGTATAGTGCGAAAATATGTTGATAGTGATGACATGTCAAGCATGGGATTAACATCTGGAGTAAGAAAGGTAATATAGAGTTTCTCCTTTTACATGTTACATGTAAAATAGAAGATTTAATCTTGAATTTGATTTACAGGTTTATAGCATGATTCAGAAACACAAGCAAAGTAAATCAAGTTCCGTTTCATCAAATGCAAGATCGAGAAAAGCATCAACAAAAGTTGAATCATAGCTGGAGTAATTTTACTCATATCAATTTTGTTGTGAAAGCTACAAATTTATCTGTGACATGACCATGTAACTTAATTAGATGGGCATGTCAATGTATGATAGAGTTCACTTGAAAAATCAAGACCTATATTGATATCTATTGTCTTGGGCTTGTTAATGTGTAACTATCTGAATCATAATTATCGTTAGTTTTCCTTAATTTTACTTTTTGATTCTTACATCATTTGTTGTTGTTCACGGATTTTGGTTTTTGTTGACTTATGTAACTTTTGCCTAGACTAAATTCACTCTCTCATTTATGTCGTTGCCAATTAGTAACCGTGTTTTCATATTACACGTTAATTTGACGTGCCTATGTCATTTTCCATGATTTAGGAGGCCAATTAGACTCCCAAACAACCCAAAATTTAATATATATAATAAATTGGTTTAAAAAATACCAATTTTTTATATATAATTAAAGCTCATTTTCATACCAAGCTTATATCCCACATAACATGTTTATATGAGCAACTAAAGGAACTTTTTGCTGATATATACCAATTATATAAACAATTTGCATATAGATATGCTTATTGGCTACTAATACAGGTATGAAGGGTCTTTTTGGCCAAAACTGGATGGATTACACTCCGCCTCTGATGCGGGAACCGGGCACCATCAATCCTACCCCGTAGAATCCGGAAGATTTCGTGGGGACACAAGTGATTTTTACATGTGACACGTCTTTTAAGACACAAATAGAGTAGAGCGGAATTGGGATAACCGGAGAGATACACGTACGGGTTATCGAGCGATTTACTCGAAATCGGTATGGACATACTCATCAGCGGAAGGAGAGGCAATAGCAGTCCTGGAAGCAACGAAGATGGCTATGGATAGCAGGGGACAAAAAACTATTATCTGCTCAGATAACCTTGATTTGTTTTAAGATATTAGGTCGCTGCCAGCGGCGTGGTGGAAGGTCAAACCTTATGTCAAGCGGATCATCTATATGCTGCGGAACATGGTCGGATGTTCTTTAAGCATATTCCGCGACGTCTCAATGGCATGGCTAACCGAGCCGCGCGGAACGCTAGACAGTGGGGTTATCTAAATGATTACCAGTTGGATCTTACGCATCAATTTTCACATCTAGGAATTGGTTAAAGGCTATTTTGTAATATGTACGCTTTACGTTGTCCAAACAAAAAATTCTAAATCAAAAACTAATTACAAAAATATACTACCATTTCGGAATCCCAGTATCTGAAACGGTAAGTTTCGAAAATTGGGATTCCGAAATAAAGTAATTTTTTTAGAGTAAATACATCGTTTACCCCCTGAATTTACACGTTGTGAAAGATTGCCACCCAAAGAATTTTTTGCGACTGGATGGTCCTTTACTATGTTTTTATGACTCGATGCCCCTTGCTAACGGAAACCGTTAGGATTCGCTGTTAGTTGGCCACGTGCGCAAATTGTCGTGACATTTTACCCTCTGTACTAAGTTTTTGTGACATTTTACCCTCTGTACTAAGTTTTTGTGACATTTTACCCCCTGGACTAAGTTTTCTTGACATTTTACCCTCGGCACCGAGTCACGAAAAACTTAGTACAGGGGGTAAAATGTCACGAAAAACTTAGTACAGGGGGTACTATGTCACGACAATTTGCGCACGTGACCAACTAACGGCGAAAACTAACGGTTTCCGTTAACAGGGGGCATCAAGTCACGAAAACATAGTTTAAGGACCATCTAGTCGCATTTTTTTCTTTGTGGGGCAATCTGTTAAGACGTGTATAGTTCTGGGGGTAAATGAGGCATTTACTCTTTTTTTTAATTTTCTTATGTATTGAATATATAATAATTGTTATTCTTATTCTAATTAAAGATTGATAATTGGTCAAGTGGTTATAATAAGTTGTTTCTAATATGAATAAATATAATATTATCATTTGTGGATGTCCAAAAGTTTAAACTTTAGTTTCTTATTTATTGCGACGAGTGAAGGGTCACTCTTTACCCTAATAATATATGACTATTATCTTGTAATAGGATTACTGATATTGGAAATACAAGAAACAAATTCTCTCTATATTGTATCTCATCTTTCTTTAGTTTGTAACACGTTATCAGCACAAATAAGTCTTTTTAACAAAAGCGTAGTGAAATAGCCCAGAAGGTAAAATCATTCTTCAGCAAAGTAGATTGTCTGTGATCGAACCACGAGTTGGGTGATTTATTTTATATCTAATGTTTTTATTTGATTAATCATTTGTAATTTTCATTTTATTCTTATTGTGTTAAAATTGGTGTTTGTGATATTTTATTTTTTGGAGTTTATGTATTTCGATGAATGGAAACCTATATGTAATTTTTTAAGGCCTGAAACCTATATGTATTTTTAGAAGGCTTGAAACTAATATTAAATGTTAAAGGGCTCGAACCCTTAATAAAATTCAAAAGCCGAAGCTAAGATTAATGTTGTAGACTCAAAGACTCAATTTCGATTCAAAAGCCCGAAGCTAAATTAATGTTGTAGACTCAAAGTCTCAGTTTCGATTAATATAGATGATTTAATATGTAGATTTATTTATCATCCCGAAATACAAAAAATAAAATCGGTATAACTTTGAGTAGTATGGATGATTTGAACTTTAGACTTTAGATTATAGAGTATTTGCGTATAACCGCTAGACTATATTTATTTTGTCTTATACTAGTAATTTTTGAACAATATACTCTGCAATTCTACACCTTGTTATATATTATTCAAATTCTACAATTTATAGGTCCGAAACCAATAAAGAATTTTATATGTCAAAAGAATATAATGAATTTTATAGGCCGAAAACCTATCATGAATTTTATATATCGTTAAAATAAAACAAACCTCATAGGTTCGAAGCGTGAAATACAATTTATATGCCCGAAACATAATTTTTTTTTTATCTAAAAGTTTGAAGCCTATATCAATTTTGTTATAGTTTCCATAAAAAATTGAGGAATGAAATTTAACTTCTAAAAAAGCGTTCATTCATCTCTTGAAGAGAATTTTATTAAATGTAAATTATTACTCTCAATTCAGTGGAGTGAATGATATTGAATTTTTTCTATAATTGTTTTTCTTTAAGTGAATAAAATATGTAGGGACAAAGTCTACAACGTATTCTATATGTCAAAAGCATATACGGAATTTTATAGGCCTGAAACAAATTTATAGGCCGGAAGTATAAGAGAAATTATATAGGCTCGAAATCTACATCGAAATTTATAATAAATATATTTACAGACTTAAAATCTGCATCATATTTTATATGCCGGAAGCATAAGACAAATTTTATAGGCCCGATCGAATTTTGTGTGCTAGAAACATATACCAAATTTTATAGACCCGGAGTCTATAACAAAATTTATATGCCCGAATTATCTAAAAATTTGAAACCAAGATAAATTTTTGATGACTTAAAGTATATATCAATTTTTTTAAAGTCTCGAAGACTAGGTCAAATTTCTAAAGGATGGAGTATGAATTAAATTTTAAAGACTCGAAACCTATATGGATTTTCAAAAGTTTGAAGGTTAAATAAAATTTTAACGGCTCGAAATATAAAAGAACTACAAATACTTGACGTCTTAATTCTAATTATGGGATGATAAAAAACTCATATAGATATCATGGATATTTAAGAATTGAATTGTGTCATATGTAACACGATGATTTTATTCATAAAAAGTACATAAAATTAATGGGAGATAAGTTGAACTAAATAATTTTATAAAGTGCACCATCTTTGGGTATAATTTCTTTAAAATTTTCATGATAACAGGTTCAAACTTTTAACCTCCCTTGTAAATGTTTAAAGTTTTACCAATTGGACAATCTAATAATTTGTTAGTAAATTGGACAAAAAGAAATGTTAGTACAATTTCAGGCACTACTAAATTAAGTGAGGATTTCAAACGACAAATGTAATATTATCGGGTGGAACAAATATATGTCTCCTTGTATCAGATTACACATATACTCCTGTAGTAGCTATAGCGCGAATAAAGGTTTTACAAAATAATATGAGATTGTTTGTCTCGTAAGCAAGAAAGTACTGGAATATTGATATTAAAAATAAAATCCGTGTTCCATTTACATAATACTATTCCCCGAAGTGATTAGAATTACATTCCATAAACGAATGCAATAACTTTCAAATGCGTATTAAAATAAACATTGTGGTGACAAAATTTGATTGAATAAAATCACATCCTCTGGCTCAAAAAAATTCCACGTAGTGGATGGAATTGCATTCCTTGTAACGGTTGTTGAATTTTTCAATCTCTTTGAAAATGGATATGTAAACAAAACTGGTAGGGTTATATACGATTAAATATTGTACTCTCTGGCTAAAATTATTCATTATAGTGAATAAAACTACATTTCTTGAAGAAAATGTTACGTCTTCTAATATGTGTATTGGAATCAACGTGGTGGTGATCATAACTTCACCTGAGGTTGAAAATCATGAAAGTGTTGAAAAGTTTGCTTTACTTGTATGTTTTCATAAAGTGTATATATATATATATATACACACACACACACACACACACATATATATATATATATATATATATATATATATATATATATATATATATATATATATATATATATATATATATATATATATATATCATATATTATATATATATATATAATTTTTTTTATGTATATATAGAGGACCGTTTCTACTGGAATTGTTGTTAAGAAAAGAAAAAAATGAGGCGATGACAACAAGATTTTTCATGGAAAAATAGACTAGAAGCAAAGCAAACCGAAAAAAGACGAGGTTAATTATTTAATGAGAATACCACGGGAAAATAGAATACCGTCGCTATACTTCCAAAATTCAAGGTTACATAATTATTCCTGAAGTATATATTATTGTAGTTAGAAGTATTTTGAAAAAGAAAAATATATTAAGACCTTTTACACATTTCATGTCATGGAAATACTCGTAAAGTACTGATATCGTAAGTAGAGTTTTATCCCAATATTAAGGTTTAACATTACATTTTCTTGTAAACTATAATGTTTCATTCCTCGAAGTGAATGAAGCTTCATTCCCTGAAGTAAATGCAACCGTTTTCATAAACTAAATAGATAGACATATGGATGAAAAACAAGTGGGTTAATGTTGTATTCCCTGATTAGAAATTTTTCCCTGGAGAGAATAGAGTCACATTCTCTGAATCAAATGCACATTTCTAGCTTATATAACATTGACACGGTAAGGGAAATAATTGAGTGACTTAAATACGACTTTTCCTAGCTAAAAACCATTCTTAAAGTGAATGGAAGTGCGAATCTGGAAGAAAATGCAATGTTTTTAATGTGTATGGAATTGACATCTACTGTTTTTCCTAGCTAAAAACCATTCTTGAAGTGAAGGGAAGTGCGTTTCTGGAAGAAAATGTAATGTTTTCCAATGTGTCTGGAATTGACATCTTGGTGACCCGAACTCCAGATGAGGTTAAGGTAAGAAAAAAGAAATCCTCACCACCTAAAGTGGAATAATAAGGAATATCCCAAAGTAAGGGTTACGGTAAATAAGTCATCACGACATGATAAGTATGAATATTATCGATAAAGTTGAACTATATAGTGTCCGCGTATCCATGGAATACTAAGACACTTAGTCGATCTAATTAAAAGTTTTTGGATGCGCAAACGTTATGTTACCTTGTGGTATAAATTTGACATAATTGGAGAATTATGTTTTAAGTAAATCCCGAAGAGATTTACTAAAGTTAAAGGATATTTTCCAAAATTAGTATTTTGTATAAACCACAAGTGTCCGTAACAATGTCGATGTTTGAATTATTTACTAAAATTCTCACCAAAAGTGTGTATGAAAATAAAACGGCTATTTCTTTGGGGTTGTATAATATACAGATTTGAACAGTTGAAACACACATTGTGCAAAAGAAAAGATGTTACAATCCAAATAACTTTCTATTATTAAATGATCGACTTGGCCACCTAGTGACAATAATGATATGTCAAATAATAAATAACTCACTTGGTCTTTACTTTAAAGAACCAGAAGATTCTTTTACCAAATGACGACCCCTTATTGGGGGGAGAGACAAGGCAACTTGAATTTGTGTGACGTATAGATAAGGAAACCTGAAGTTGTGTGACATATCGTGGAATACAATTTATTATATCATTTCTATCCACAAACTAAAGAATAGGAACTTGAAGTTAAAAGGAACGCCATTTTCAAAGTATTGTAATTAATATTGCTAATGCATTCGCAAGTATGTAGAATATTTTGAAATCCCAAAATATGTTGTAAACGCTCCAACATAGGTTATTGTCCCATATAGACACATAACAAACATTCCAGCAAATGTATCAAACCAACACATGAAGCGTGGTAAACCTGTAATGAAGCTTGGTAGATTTGTAATGTATATAACCAACACATGAAGCATGGTAAACCTGTTGTTTGAAAGAATACCATGCCCCAAAGAATAAAATCTCATGAGTAAATAATGAAATGGTAAATATTTTGGAGTGTGAACTCCACATGATACGACAATAATGTTGGCACATGCATTGCTCTTAAAGGAAGTATTGTCCATTGAAGAGACCTAGGTATCTAAATACGAGAAAAGTTATGTAGATGATTAGTCTACTGAAAATATTTAAAACTGTTAGACAATTTATGGGATTAAAACATTTTCATTTAATATATCACTTAAACTATTATAATAAGGACCCTAAACCAAAAAGTAGTGAAATACGTCGACAATGAAAGAAAGGATAATAGTGAATCTTGAAATCTAAGACCCTACATGTATTACGGAGGTTCTTGCAGAAACCTAGAATTAATTGTGGGGAGACATTCTCGTTTTATGTAATTGATACAATGTAATGATTATTAGATGGATATTAAAGTTTTTTATGAACACAATAGGTGCCAGAAGCACCATAAGTTCCTGAAGCATGACAGGTTCTCAAGCACGGAAGGTGTTTGAAGGCACACCAAGTGCCTGAAGTACTTAGAGCGTCTAAATATGAAATTTTCGAAGATTGAAAAGTTCCTGGAGTATAAAAGTTCTTGAAGAACATAATTTATTTAAATCACAAGAGAAAAGTGTCTGAATTATGAAAGGATACTCATACTAATTGTTGTCATGATTAATGTCATAATGAAAAGGATGTGATATTTGTGTATTGTACTCTTTTTCCTTCACTAGGGGGTTTCCCACTGTGTTTTTCCTAGTAAGGTTTTAACGAGGCATACCAAATATTCATTGTCAAAGAAGTATATACTCTTTTTTTTCGATCAAGAAATAAAATTACTAACACTCCATATCCTCAAGGGATAATCAAGAAGATTTACTAATTAAAGTTTCATTAAGGACGACATCAAGGTACAAGTCTGCAAGTATCTAATGTCTTAGGAAATATGTAATGTCGTAATGAGGGGGATAATATATTGAAATTATGCATTTTTTCCTAAACCACGGTTTTTTCCATTGGGTTTTCCTGGTAAGGTTTTAACAAGACAGATTGAATATGTGTCATAACCCCAAGCATTCACGTATTCTTTTCCTTTCATCAAGTTTTATCCCAATGGGTTTCCTTGATAAGGTTTTAATGAGGCATATACTTCAGTGAATATCCAAGGGGGAGTGGTATGAAATATTTATTTAAGTGGATTATTCAACACATCGTAAAGAAGTGTGGTTTATCTTCAACAAGAATATACTTATGGTATTGTATATGGATACTGTTGCTTATTCCACACATAATTAGAATGGATACATCAAAGGAGACAAAACAAAACATATTTCACCAAAGTCTCCTACACACACGAGCTACAGAAGAATGTGCATATTGACACTCGACAGATACAATCACGCACAAATTTTGTAGATTTTTCTAGATGAAATCATTGTCAACCACAATATTCAAGAAGTAGGCCCATAATATTGAAATACGACAACTCAGAGTATCTTTCCAACATCAGGGGGAGCGTAAACAAGATTGTACTCTTTTCCCTTTGTCCAAGTTTTGTCCCAATGAGTTTTCTTGGTAAGATTTTAACGAGGCAGTATTTCAAGATGATTAGTTCCATCTATATGTATTATTTTCCCTTCGACCAAGTTTTTATCCCACAAGATTTTTTTTCGCAAGGTTTTAACGAGGCATGTTTTATAATGGGTGGACATCCAAGGGGGAGTATTATGAAAAAATATAATTTATTATTTGTGGATGTTCAAAGGTTTAAACTTTAGTTTCTTATTTATTGTGGCAATTGAAGGTTCACTCTTTACCCTATAAATATAAGACTATTATTTTGTAATAGGATTAGTGATATTGGAAATACAAGAAACAAATTCTCTCTCTCTCTCTCTCTCTCTCTCTCTCTCTCTCTCTCTCTCTCTCTCTCTCTCTCTCTCTCTCTCTCTCTCTCTCTCTCTCTCTCTCTCCCTCTCTCTCTCTCTCTCTCTCTCTCTCTCTCTCTCTCTCTCTCTCTCTATATATATATATATATATATATATATATAAAATATATTTATTGTATCTCTTATTTCTTTAGTTTATAACAGTTTCATATAAAGGTTGAAATAAAATAATTTTGTTTAATTAGTTTTGAATTAGTATAAATTAGAATAATTATGATATATTAGATTAAAATAATTTTGATATTATTAATTAGATTTTAAATAATTATTTAACTTATTAGATTATAAGCTATCCCATAAGTCCACCTTTAAATCTTTCAAATAAAGAAAAAAAGACAGAATTATACAAAATTAACTAGATTATCTCGTCTAAAGTATGAATATAATCGCTTTTACCCTAAAGGCCTAACATGTTCATTTTCAGAGAAAGGGAGAAATAACTAAGCTTCTTAAATCCAAATTTTCATTCCCTAAATAATATTTTGTCCAGATACTCTTAATGTCGAGTTAAGGACGAAAAAATTTGCTTAACTCTTCTATGCTTATAGTATATTAAGTAGGTTAGAAAGATTACATTGTTACACTTCTTTTCTTTCTTTCCACTAACTAGCTGCTAAAGCTAGTATTTCTGCCACAAAATAATTATGAAAATTATGGTGTTAGTCTAAACTAAAGACTTATGCAAATAAATAAAATATGTAAGAATAAGATGAGAGATATAGCTCAGGTTTGTTTTGTATGCACTTATCCTTCTATTTCTTCTACTAGTTATAAGGGTGATTAAAGCTCTTAAAGTAAGTAGCCAGGATTCTATATTCCTCCTAACCCCCTTCTGGGTGGACTTAGGTGGCGACCTAACAATTACCAGGGGACTTGGGTAAGGGGACCCTGCGCAATGATCGGTGGTTAATCTCAAACCCTAATGACTATCTAGTTAGGCAAGCCCGTCAGGATCACTACCACATACTAGACGTTTATGAGGTGTTTCAACAATTAGACACCCCTTCCGGGTGGCCATCCAACTGCAATTAATGGGGTAGTCTTTATTAGTGCACTAGCAAGAACTACAGTCTATACATCAAAACACATAAAATAAATATAAAGGTTAAGAAGCTCAATTGATTTAAAAAGGTTTTTCCCAAACAAACTTAGATAGAAGAAAATAGAATTCAAATATTATACATATGCAAAACCCAAGCTATGAGAAATTTAGTTCATGCTGATAAGAAATAAACTAAAATAAAGATACATACTATCAACCTGCTTCTTAGGATGTTGCTACTTGATATTAAGGACTAGCAATTAAGCAATGTCATGTTTACAATGATAAGATGGTGTATTTATAGGTGTTTTCTAACCCTAAGTGGAAATCTTGGAGTGGAAGGCAAGTAATTGGAGTCCAAGTCCAATACAAATTCGTTTCCTAAAATATAGGACATGATAGACACTGCTCACTGTTTTGGTCATATATCTCCCTCGTTACTGGGCCAAATTGCGACTTTATATCAAAACGACCACAACGAAAAGATCTATCTAACCCATCAAATGCTAGTCCAAAATCGCAGCCGATTTGGAGTTATCTTCACTTTAATGGACGTAACTGCAGAATTGACAACTATATTTGGCAGCTTTTCCTTTCCTATTTCGACTTTGCTTCCTTTTATCTCCTGATTTCTCTTGGATCTTCTTTCCTTAACTCCTTAGAATTGATTTGGAATATTATTATATTCCATAAACCTTAAGATCTTTACACTAACACATAAATTTAACCAAATATGCTCAAAAAGTAACAAATCATCGAATCAAGACATGTATTAAGAAATTATATAAAAACCAGGAAACTTTTCTTAACAATTAATCAAATACACCTAAAATGATGTCTCAAAACTAGATTAATATATCACAAATATAGAGACATCAAGACCCCCAACTCAAAGTTGTATTGTCCCGATACAATAAAGATAAGAACACAGGGAAGTCTCTAAATACACACCTAAGACAATTAAGCACAATGGGAAATAAGATAAAAGAATATGAATAATAAATTCAAAGCAACTACTCAGAAAATTTCATGTAATAATATCTACAAACTAAATTACCTATATACTTATCATATAAACAATCAACATAGTTGAAATTCAAGATCGAATTAGCCTTGCAATGCACATAGTTTAGGTTCTTCACTTAGTTTAATATGGAGGCTATAGATTGTTCATCGATACTAACACAGTCTCCAATGATCCATCTAACTTCTCTCTAGCGGTTCAATTATTTCTAGATCAGCAAAGAATCATAAGGTCTTTAAGATTGTAATGTTGGCTTAGGGACGATAATTTAGAGTGAGCTTTTGGCTCTCTCCTTACTATCCATCAACGAATCGCCCTAGAGCTTGAGTTACTCTCATAAGATGTTCTTTCTCAACCCAATGATTTGATGCACTAATTAGCATCCCCAATAACCCGATATAAATCATAAAGATGATCACGTAAGAAATTCCACTTGGCCGTTCCAAATCATATTCAATCGTTTCATATCAATTTTTTTTCTTTTGTAATATAGATATGAATCTCTTTTTAATGTTAGATATCATGCTATTTTTCACATAAATTACTTGTTCTTAACTTTTTTCATTTACTTTTACCCCGAAAAAGGGTAACAAGATAATAAACAGTGAATTATCATAAAGAATAGAGCACAAGTATATAAGCTTAAAAACCCAAACCAATAATGTTTCCCATAATGGTGGACCCACCACCCTAAATTCAATCTCTAAAATGACTGTCTGTGCATCACGATTCGAGTGCTGGTCATATGGAAAAGTCCTAAAATCTAAGGGGTACGACTTATAACATGGCTAAATAAAAAGGCATTAGAAAGGCTAGAAGGGGCTGAGAAGATAATAATATAATATATTGGACAATAAGCTAAAAGGAAACAAAGGGCTTATCAAAGAATCACCTAAATCGCTTTCTAAACTATGTGATTTCGCTACTTTATTACCTTTAGCATGTTCATTAAATTGGTTTATCAACTAGCTCGGATCTCATGGTCTACACACCCCTCAAGGAGCCCTAAGATCAAACATACTTCTACCACATTGCTCACTAATCTTTTCTTTACTATCAATGTGTGTTTCCTGTTCATACTTAAAGCATACAAAATAATCAACTCATAAATATATTACTTACTATCATTAACTTACTAAGCTTATGCTTCTAAGCTATAAACACACTCTACATCTAATCCCATGTATCAAAAGTTTTAATATCTTCCTAAAAGCAATAAAATCACATAAAAATGGAGATGAGAGACAACGAATCCCCACACCCCTAACTCAGAGGCGTGCCACCACAACTAGAAAAATACTCGATAAAGAAATTAAAAACAAGCAAATATTGCATATACAAAAATGGTAATGAAGAAAGAGAAAATACTCTTGAGGCTATTGCCTCGCTTTATCAACATCAGAACTAGGATTTGGTGGATCTTTCGCGATGTCGCGCATTAATTTCTCAAGGAGTGTCATGATGTGTACTTGATTTGCTTTGATTTGTGCCACATCATCAATCAAGACGGTTTGAGCTGCTTCAACTTTCTTCGATCGCTCCTCTACCCTTTCTCACCAAAAAGATCCTCTTCTTTTGATTCTTCTTGTGGAGGTTTCTTAATTCGTGCTCCTCTTAAGATTGTCTTGATCCAAGTATTGTTGATATTGTTTCTCACTTTATACATCAATTTTTCATCTTCATCCCTGGTGGGGGCAAATGTGTGATAAATAAATAGATAAATAAATAAATATAATAATAAAAGACACACCCTTGACTACCACGAGAAACTCACTGCAAGTATTACATATCGTTCACAAGTTTAGTTAGTAAGTAAAAGTTTGTGCGCAGGGATTTGATCCGTTAGATCTACTTATGTATATAAAGAAGTGTAGGAGAAATTACTTGTTAAATAAAAAGACAATAAAAGTAATTATATTTATTTGGTTTTCAGATATGGAAGATAATAATGCAAACAAATATTACTAAAAGAATGGAGATGATAAATATAGCTTAGGTATGCTAGTATGCACTTATCCTTTTAAATCAGTTTTCTAGTTATAAGGGTGATTAAAGCTCTTAGATAAATAGTCAGGATTCTAAATTCCTCCCAACCCCCTTCCGGGTGGAATTAGGTGGCGACCTAACAATTACCAGTGGACTTAAATAAGATGCTCCTACGCCACTAGGTTCTTAGATGAGACTGGCCTGCTATAATGATAGGTGACTAAATCAAAACCTAATGATTATCTAGTTAGGCAAGCCCTTCAGGATCACTACCGCACACTAGGCGCTTATGTGGCGTTTCAATAATTAGACACCCCTTCCGGGTGACCATCTAACTACTATTAATGGGGTAGTCTATACTCGTGCACTAGCAAGAACTACAGTCAATATATCAAAGCACATAAAACAGATATATGGTAAATAAGCTAGAATCAATTTAAAAGGGTTTTCCCCAAATAACGTATAAAAAAATAAAGAATTAGAAATCAAATATTACACATATGCAAACCCAAGCTATGGGAAAATTAGTTCATATCTAAAGACATAGAAATAAACTACGAATAGAAGTAATTAGAAACAAAGATAAGCTAAAGAATCTAATACAAATTACCCTAATGATAGAGGGAGATGATGGAGAAGAGGAGTTGCTATTTTCCAGCTTCTTGTCTTCCTCTATACAAGTCTTGTTGCTTCTCTTGAATGATTTCTATGATACTTAAGGTTTAGAACTGAGCAAGGACATGTTTACAATAGTTAAAGGGTGTATTTATAGGTGTTTAGGAAGCCCTAGTTCAGATTTCTTGGAGTAGAAGGCAAACAATTGGACTTATTTTCCAAATCAAATTTGTTTCCTAAAATATAGGAGAAGGGCTAAACTACTGCTATATTGTTTTTGCCGTAACTTCTTCAATATTTCTCCAATTTTCTCCTACGTTATATCGAAACAACCGCGTCGAAAATATCTACACTTTTAATTTAGATTGTTCTTCCAAATTTCTAACTGTTTTTAAGTTATATTCATTTTAGTGGAAGTGGCTGCTGAAATTCAGATTTACTTGTCAACTTTTCTTTTCCTATTTTATCTTTACTTCCTTTTATCTCCAATTTCCATCCTTATCTTTTTTCCTTAATCTTTTTATAATTGATTTGATATCTAATTAATTTCCATATATCTGTAAAGATTCACATTAACACACAAATTAAACCAAATATGCTCTAAAAATAATAATTCCTCAAATCAAGACAAGAAATAAGAAAATAAGAAAATAAGAAAATATTAAAATATAAATAAAAATCGATTATTAATTACCCATAAACACCTAAAATGATGTCTCCAACCTAGATGAATTCATCACAAATAGGGAGACATCAAGACCTCCAACTCAAAGTTGTATCATCCCGATACAATAAAGATAAGAACAAAGAGAAGTCTCTAAATACACACCTAAGTCAATTAAGCACAACGGAAAAGAAGATAGTAGAATATATAAAATAGACTCAACGCAACTACTCAGAAAATTCCATGTAATAATATTTACAAACTAAATTACCTGCACACCTTTCATATCCATGATCAACACGGCTTGAATTCAAGATTAGATTAGCTTTGCAATGTAAGAAGGAGAGGTTCTTTACTCAGTTTACCAAGGAGGCTATGAATTGTTCATCGAACTTCACTAATATCCAAAGATCCACTTAAATACTCTCTATAAGCTCAATCACTTCTACATCACATAACAAAGAGTCACAAGGTCTTTAAGGTTGTAATGTTGGCTTAGGGACGGTTTGATAAGTATATTTGGATAATTTAGAGTGAGCTTTTGGCTCTCTCCTCACTAGCCATCAACGAATCGACCTAGAGCTTGAGTTACTCTCATAAAAAGTTCTCACTCAACCCAATGATTATCTTGATGCAATAATTAGCACCACAATAACCTAATAAATCATTAAGATGTTCACATAAAAATTCTACTTTGCCGATCTAAATATATTCAATCTTTTCATATCAATTTTTTTTTCTTTTGTATTATAGCTATGACTCTCTTTTTGACGTGAGTTGTAATGCTATTTCTTTTCACATATTTTTTCTTTTCATAACTTTTTTCATTTACTTTTACCCCCGCAAAGGGTTACAATATAATAAACCTGTGAATCATCATAAATAATAAGCGCAGAGCATAATTAATAAGCTAAAAAATCCCAACCCAATGACAATTCCCATAATGGTGGACCCACCACCCCAAACCCAAGCTCTAAAAAAATTGTCTATGCATGGCGATTCGAGTGCAGGTCATATGGAAAAGTCCTAAAATCTAAAGGGATATGGCTTATAATGTGGCTAATAAAAAGGATTTAGAAAGGCTAGAAGGGGCTGAGAAGGATATATAATATAATAAATGAACAACAAGCTAAAAGGCAACAAAGGGCTTATCAAAGATTCCCCTTTAATTACTTTCTAAACTATGCAATTTCGTCATTCTCTTACCTTTAGCACATTCATTAAATGGGTTTATCAACTAGCTTGTATCTCACGAAATACACACCTCTCAAGGTGCCCTAAGATCAAACATACTTCTTCCACATTGCTAACTAATCTTTTCTTTACTATCAGTGTGTGTTTCCTATAAATACTCAACACATACAAAATAAAATAGCTCATAAACATACTACTTTCTATCATTAACTTACTAATCTTATGCTTTCAAGCTATTAAACACACTCTACATCTAATCCCCTCTATCAAAATTTTTAATTTATTCCTAAAAACAATGAAACACATAAAAATGGAGATCAGAGACAACAAATCCCCACACGCCAACCTCAAAAATGAGTCGTGTCCCCACGACTCGAAAAAACTCTATAAAAAAATTAAAATATCAAATATTGCATATAAAGAAATGGTAAGGAAGAAAGAAAACATACTCTTCGAGGCTATTGCCTTGCTTGATTAATACCCGGAATAGGGTGCCGTGCTTTCCTTGTATGTAACCTTCTTGTATCACCAATTTCGCTTTCCCTTACATCCTCTAATGCTCCATCCGAATCAATCACACTCTAGAAATCTTCAGTTTTTCATCTTCTCCACTTTCCTTTTCGCTTTCTCCCAATACCTTATGTTGATTCTTCTCTATCTCTCTAATGGGGCAATCCTATACATTTGCAACCGCAAGAACTACATATATTATATGGCTATGATGGAATCCGGGTTGGTTGAGAAAGGTTTAAGAAAATTTGGAAAAGGTTTCTAGAAAATTCTAAATTTTGATTCTTGATTTATAAGTGTTTTAGAATGATTTGGGTGTTTGATTCTTGTTTATAGGAAGGTTGGGAAGGATTTGGATATGAATGTATGGTTATTTGGTGGTGTTCTGATGTGAGGTGAAGGTCTGATGAAGCTTTCATGGTGTTTCATGGAGTTTGGGTACCTTGGGGAAGAAAGAGAGGCTTAAGGATTAAAAATTCCTAACTAATACTAACCTTCTCTTTAAACCCTTCTTATAATCTTTGTAGTTGGATCTGGCGGCGGGTTGCGATGCACCGGAGAAATGGTGCGGTGTACCAGACTCAAGGGTTTACCATACCGTGGGCGCAATTGACGACACGGTTTTGTCCTTCTTGTCTAGGAAATGGACCGGATTTGTGAACAGTGGTAACGGTTTTGACCGTGCGGTGCACTGGAGCTATCATGCGGTGAACCGCAAGAAGGTTCTAGATGACACCGAAAAAATACATTTTTTATTTTACCTCCAAATCAGGTTTCCTCCACTCCATTGGATAGATATCGAAAAAAATATGCAATTTAGACTCGGAAAAATGAATTCCGACACCCGAGCGCGAAGTTATGCAAGTTAGAAGTTTTTGTAAATTTTTTCACGCTGATAGGTGCGGTTCACCGCGAATACCTGTGGTGTACCGCAAAATACTTCTATCCAAGCCTTTTTAACTCCGAATTTTTTATAGTTTTTCACCCCAAACTCGAACCTTTGCATACCTACACATAAAAAACACTCATACCTTCCTCATTACTGCAATATGCACTTAAAAACACATAATCTAACTAGAAAGAATAAAAACACAAAAACACAAAAACATAAAATACTGTGAGATGTCTCCCAGAAAGCACTTTTGTTTAACGTCTTTTAAAATTAGACGTGTTACCTCGATTATTTCTTGATTATATAGCCTCCCCAGCAGCTGAGGCTGAGGGTGAGGGTGAGGGTGAGGGTGAGGGTAAGGGTGAGGGTGAGGGTGAGGGTGAGGGTGAGGGTGAGGGTGAGGGTGAGGGTGAGGGTGAGGGTGAGGGTGAGGGTGAGGGTGAGGGTGAGGGTGAGGTTCATGCTAAGGCTGAGGCTGAGGGTCATGGTCAAGGTCAGGGTCAGGGTCAGGGTCAGGGTCAAGGTCAGGGTCAGGGTGAGGGTGAGGGTGAGGGTGAGGGTGAGGGTGAGGGTGAGGGTGAGGGTGAGGGTGAGGGTGAGGGTCAGGGCCAGGGTGAGGGTGAGGGTGAGGGTGAGGGTGAGGGTGAGGGTGAGGCTGAGGCTAAGGCTAAGTTTAAGGTCAAGGTCAAGGTCAAGGTCAAAGTTAAGTTAGAGGTTAACGTTTAAGTTGAGGTTAAGGTTAAAGTTAAGGTTAAGGTTAAGTTTAACGTTAAGGGTTAAGGGTTAAGGTTAAGGTTAAGTTTAGGTTACAATTAAGGTTTAAGATTTAATATTTAAGGCTTAAGGTTAAATTTAATAAGATATAAATTTTAAGATTTAATATTAGCGTGATGAATCTATATTTTGTTAAGGTTAAGGTTTATATGAAAGTTAAGGTTAAGGTTTAAAGTTTAATGTTCAAGGTTTAAGGTTCAAGTTTAAGATTAAGTTTTACTTTTAAGGTTAAGTTTAAGGTTATGGTTATTGTTAAGGTTAAGGTTAAGGTTAAGTTTAAGGTTAAGGTTATTGTTAAGGTTAAGTTTTAGGTTAAGGTTAAGGTTAAGCTTAAGGTGAAGGTTAAGGTTAAGGTTAAGGTTAAGTTTAAGGTTAAGGTTATTTTTAAGGTTAAGGTTAAGGTTAAGGTGAAGGTTAAGGTTAAGGTTAAGGTTAAATTTAAGGTTAAGGATTAAGGTTAAGGTTAAAATTTTGGGTTACGCTAAGGTTAACTGTAAGGGTTAAGGTGAAGGTTTAGGTCAAGTCTAAGGTTAAGGTTAATATAGAGATAAGGTTTAATAGGATTTAAGGTATGAGATCAAATATCAGCGTAATTTATCTGCATCTGGTCAATGTTAGAATTGAGGTTTAAATCTTAAGGTTAAGTATAAGGTTAAGGTTAAGGTTAAAATTAAGGTTAAGGTAAAGATGAATGGTAAGCTTAATTTAAATTTCAAGGTTTAAGGGTAACATTTACGTTTTAATGTTATGGTTATGGTTTAAGGATTAAGGTTTATGGTTCAAGTTTCAAGGTTAGGGTTAAGTTTAGGTTTATGGTTAAATTTAAGGTTAAGGTCAATGTTAAGGTTAATGTTAAGGTTAATTTTAAGGTTAATATTAATATTAAGATCTAGGTTTAAGTTGAGATTAAGGTTAAGATTAAGTTTAAGTTTAAGGTTAAGGTAAACATTATTTTTTCATATATTAACACATATCCAAACATTTTGAAGTTTAACGTTTAAGGTAAATTTTACGGTTTATTATTAATTTTAAGATTAAGGTTTAAAGTTTAAGGTTTGAGGTTTAAGGTTTAAGGTGAAGGTTAAGTTTAAAATTAAGTTAATGGGTAGAGTGGTTCACGGTTCAAGGTTTAGGTTAAGGTTAAGTTTGTGGTTAAGGTTAAGGTAATGTTAAGGTTTAGGTTAAGTTTTAGGTTAAGATTAAGGTTAGGATTAAGGTTAAGATTAAGTTTAAGGTTAATGTTAATGTTAGGTTATGTTTTCATATATTAACATATATCAAAACAATTGTTAGTTTAAGGTTCACGATTTATAATTTCTTGTACACAATTTTTTCTATGCTCATACTATATTTGTTCTTTTTAAGTTGCCTTCATTTTTTTACACAAATTAGTTCATGGTCAAAAGTAAAAAGTTTAAATTTAATGTTTTGCGGTTTGAGATTCAAGATTCAAGATTCATGGTTTATGGTTCATGGACAAAAGAAAAAGCTTGTTCCGTTTAAGGGAATAGAACCCAGGTAGGTGAGCACTACAATTTTTTTGTTCAGGTTACGAGGATCATACAAAGGTCTTTTGGGTGAAGGTCAGATATAAATACCGTTGGGACGACACAAATTTAAAGAATTGCGATTAACGTGGACCGAACACGGATCCTTCTAATGTCTAATAGATTATGATATTAGTAAACAAAATTGATGCAATCTGTTTGAATGAGTGAATTAAGGGATCACAAACGATCTTGACCATTTTTTATCTAAAAGATCCAAACCATTTAAAAAAGTTTGTTTCGTTATATAGATTACATACACTTATATACTTAAAATATTAATGTTAACACCTCATGTTTTCACATGTAATTTAGGTGAAATACAACTTCATGATTTTGATATTTATGAATTATGGTGATTTTCTATTTGATAAATATTTAGTTTATTAGTAACTAAAATTGAATATAAAAAACATGTTACTATAATTTAGATTAAAATGATATATTTACATATCTAATATAATGATACTTATTTCCAACATATTATAAATCTTTTATTTAATTGTTATTTACCTCTATAATATTATTTGGGCGTTGAACCATATTTAGTGTTATACTCTGTCATATGTCTAATAATATGATTACATTAATTAAAGAAAAAGATGATTTCGGTTACATAATAACAGAAAATAAAAAATACTCATAATAAAAAAAAGTTCATTTAAAACATTACCCCACAAAGTATTTTATCAATAAGATCACAAGGAACATTAATATCAATCTTTTTTTTTTCAACAGAAGCACCCTAAATAGTTCATTAAATAGTGAATGTTGATAACAACTTATTCACCAGTAGTAGTGTTTTCTGGTGATGGTGTTGGTGTTGATGCTTCTATCACTGGCGGTGCTTGTGGTGGTGACTCTGTCGGTATTGATGATGGTGTATTTTCTTCTAATTTTGGTAGTGTCAGTGCTACTACTTGGAAGACCGTGAATTTAAAAGTTGAATCGCTAAGGTCCCAGTAAATTCCAATCTCATCATCAACTTTCAATCTACCGTCCTTAAGCAAACCCCCGCATGACAAGGCATAATCATCATTATCCAATATCTCAAAGTACACATTTGGATTTTGATACCTCTTAGATTTGTTCTGCTCCGTAACATCCCACAATGTAACATTTACGGGGTGTCCCATTACCACCCGACTAGCCATATCAATCGGCCAATAACGAAAGATATGAGAAAATGTGTCAATGAACGACACAGTGATCTTACCGGTCACGATATCGGACAAAGTCAACTTCTTCTTAATATTCCATGGGTTATGGAAATCAAGAACCGGAGGATTGTGATCATTGATCTCTACCAAGCAACGACTAACCCGCCTTTGAGTTCGGGTAGCTTTGTAGAATTCTTCTTCTACTTTGCTTGGAATGATGTTGTAAAAAAATGTCTTCTTCATCTCTCTAGCAAGATGTTTGATTAATGGTGTGAGAATTGAAGCTACAATTTTGGGGTTTTAATAGTAAATTGTATAAGAAATATGGTGAATAATAAATTTTAAATTAATGAAAAAACTTTATAAACTTTCTATATAAATATTACAAGATATATCATTTTTTAGATGGAGTCTATTAATGCTCTTATCCTTTGTAAAATATAGGAGGATGTACATAGACTTTCTCTAGCCTGAATTGGAAACCATTTAATTTTCCATTAATATTATTTTCCATTAATATTATGTATATTAAATTATTCTAATATCATCAATTACACTCATCTTATATTTCACACTACCAGGTTTTATTTTAAAATTGTATAGTATATGATGATATTATGAAAGAAATATATTACTATGATAAAGAAATGAAGTACAAGTGTATGCTACATATTTTATAATTAGCCCATGTCAGTTGGGAGGGTCACTAAGAAAATTAGTGCTTAACAAGCTCACTCAATAGGTAAAAACTCGAGTCTAACAACCCTAAATGAAATAGTAAGATATATGTTTTCTAAGTGAAAATTAATTTACCTAGGAGAATTGAGGTTGATGTTATTATTCTATAATTGAAGATTTAAAATTTAAAATTTTACTTTAAATTAAAATTTATTTTCATAAATTGCATTCATTAATTATATTAATTATTATGGATAAATATGGCTGTTTATTCAAATTCATTTTATATTTATTCCATATACATTTCTAAAATTAATAAAAAATTAGTTATATGTAATGAAACCATGATTCCAATCCATTAAATGGATAGATTTCTATATCAGTCACAAATGGTTATTATGCATACTAAGTAACTATTATATTTTTATATTAGACCTCAATTATTAAAGGTTCAATATTCAAGATTTCCGGTCCAACAAATTACAACTGTATGCCTAATCAAGAATTTTGCTTTTAATTTTATAACTTTAATATTTCCTTCAATTGATTATCTTCCTTGATTTTTTTTCAAACTTTTCTTACAAATAGGTTGGAAATGAACACAAATCAAGTTAGAGATTAATGGTCATCAAGTACTTTTCGAGTTGTACCAGATTTTCTTTCAAAACATTGGAGTGCTAATGGGATAAGTGAGAATTAAATTTTTTTACTAGTAAAAAACAATCAATGTCATTAATACAAAGGATTAAATTAAGGGGTCATAAACGATCTTCACCGTATTTTATGTTGAGAATCTGAATTGTTTAAAAAAGTATATTTTATTATATAGACTAGGCAAAATTCGTGTCAGAAGACACCCAAGAATTTTTTATTCCGTTAATGGGCATCAAACCCAGGTTCATTGAGTAAAATCCTAGGTAAAGGTTAAGATTAAGATTAAGGTTAAGGTTAAGGTTAATGTTAAGGTTAAGATTAAGGTTAATATTAGGGTTACAGTTAGGGTTAAGGTTAAGGTTAGGGTTAAGGTTAAGGTTTAGGTCAAGGTTAAGGTTTAGGCCAAGGTTAGGTTAAGGTTTAGGCCAAGGTTAAGGGTTAGGTCAAGGTTAAGTTTAAGGTCAAGGTTAAGGTTTGGGTTATGGTTTAGTTTTAGATTTAATTTAAGGTTGATGTGAAGGTTAAGGTTAACATTTTGGGTTAAGATTAAGTCTAACTGTTAAAGTTAAGGGTTAAGGTCAAAGTTTAGGTCAAGGCTAGGTTTAAGGTTAAGGTTAATTTTGAAGTTAAGGTGTAAGATTTGATATCTAAGGTTTAAGGTTAAAGTATAAATTTAATTATAGGTTCAAGGTCGAATATTAGTGTGATAAATCTTTATCTAGATAAGGTTAGAATTATGGTTTAAACCTTAAGGTTAAGGATAAGACAGGGTTAGGTTTAAGGTTAAAATTATGGTTAATGTTAAAGTTAAAGCTTTAAGATAAAGTTTATGGTTTATTGTTAGGATAAGGTTAAGATTTAAGCTTTAAGGCTTAAGTTTTAAGATTTATGGTTCAATGTTCAAGGTTCAAGGTTAAAGTTAAATTTAAGTTTATGGTTAAGTTTAAGGTCAAGGTTAAGGTTAAGGTTATGGTTAAGGTTATATCAAGATTAAGTTTAAGGTTACATTAAGATTAAGGTTAAGATTAAGTTTAAGTTTAAGGTTAAGGTTAAATGTTATTTTTTCATATATTAACAAATATCCAAACGATTTAAAGTTCAACGTTTGAGGTAAAGTTTATTGTTTAGTGTTAATGTTAAGGTTAAGGTTTAAGGTTTAAGGTTTAAGGTTTATGGTTTATGGTTTAAGGTTTAAGGTTTAAGGTTCAAGGTTCAAGGTTTAAGGTTTAAGGTTTAAGGTTTAAGGTTTGAGGTTTAAGGTTTAAGGTTTAAGGTTTAAGGTTTAAGGTTTAAGGTTTAAGGGTTAAGGGTTAAGGGGTAAGGTTTAAGGTTTAAGGTTTAAGTTTTATGGTCCAAGATTAAGGTTAAGTTTAAGTTTATTGTTGCGGTGAAGGATAAGGTTAAGGTTATGCTTAAGGATAAGTTTGAGGTTAAGTTTGATTCTAAGGTTAAATTTAAGATTTAGGTTTAGGTTAACATTAAGGTTGATATTATGTTTAAGGTTAGTGTAAAGGTTAGGTTATGTTCTCATATATTAACATATATACAAATAATTTTTAATTTATGGTTCGTGATTTTTAATTTCTTGTACACATTTGTTTCTATGCTTATAATACATTTTTTCTATTTAAGTTTCATTTATTTTTTAAACAAAAAGTATCTTGTTCAAACTTCATGGTTCATGGTTCAAGATTCATGGTTTATGGTTCATGGAAAAATGAGAGAATTTCTTCCATTTAAGGGAAGCCCCAAAGGTACTTCAATCCGATTTCTATTGGCCTACCATTCACAAAGATTGTCACATATTTTTCATGCATTGCAAGTGATGCTAGTTTATCGGGAATATTTTGAAGTTTGATGAGATGCAACTCAACAACGTGTTAGAAGTTGAGATTTATGATGTTTGGGGTATTGATTTCATGGGACCCTTGGTGCCATCCCATGGGAATCAATATATCGAAATGGTTTGAAGTAGTGGCTTTACCCACAAATGACGATAGAGTGTTGATTAATTTTTTTAAGTCACACATCTAAAGACTTCACTTGTGAAATATGGAGTTAGACATAGGGTATCCACCACCTATCACCCCCAAACAAACGGTCAAGTTGAAGTCTCTAATCAAGAGATATAATCTATTCTAGAGAAGACCGTTGGATCAACAAGGAAGGATTGATCAACGAAGTTATATGATGCTCTATGGTCATAGAGAAAAAAATTCAAGACACTAGTAGGCGCATCACCGTATCGAATGGTTTATGGTAAGGCTTGTCACCTACCACTTTAACTTGAATTCACAACCTCTTGGACAATAATGGAATCGAATCTGGACCCACTGTTAGCCAAAAAGAAAAGAATAATGAAACCGAATGAACTTGAGGAGTTTTACTATAATGCCTATGAAAATGCCAAGCTATACAAAGAAAAAACCAAGAAATGGCATGATAAGTGGATTCAAAAGAAAACATCTGAAGTAGGACAGAGGTACATAAAGTACAACTCTAAGTTAAAAAATTATCTGGGAAAGTTGAGATCAAAGGGGTCTGGTCCATTCATCGTTACTAAAGTCACGTTGTATAGAACTGTAGAGATTGAACACCCAACCAAACATCTCACTTATATGGTGGTCATCAGTTGAAAATTTATCACAAAGGCGAAGACAAATTCTTGAGGAGGACCCAAATCCTAGAGAGCTCATGTACATCATAGAGGAGAGGTATGAAGCAACGTAGCCCACGAGGTAACTCGTCGAGCTTAACGACGTTAAAAAAGCATAATAAGGGTGAAAAAACATTTGTAGTTTAGGTTATTGCTTTAATTAGTGTATAATGTTAATTTTGTGATTTACTTATGTGTATTATTGTGTGTTATAGCTAACCGAAGAAGGGAAAATAGCATTTTGTTGTGTTGGTAGGTAAAACATGAGTTTGAGGTGAACAAGATCCATGAGAAAAATTCAACATCACTAAGTTGCAGTACACTGAAGCATAGGTGTTGTGCACCGCACCCCAGCAAAATCCATGAGCATGAGAAGGTTAGAAGATTTTGAGCGGTAACACACGAGGGGTTGTGGTACACCGCGTCATAGGTGCAACACACCGCACGAGATGCAAAGCATGTAGATGATATGCTATGCTTTGTGAATCAGAGAGATGGGAATAAAAAATCGCGAGAAACCGTCGCTAGAAATTCGACACGCTATAGCTGTGGTACACCGCAGCAAGGGTGCTGTACACCACAGGACCATTCAAAACCTTGTCCACTACAGGCTACGCGTGCGAAGTCAGAGAGACAAGTCCATCATATGTTTGTGCCAAACCGTCGCAAAAAATTCATCACGTTATAGCTGCGGTACACTGTAGCAACTGCGCGGTACACCATACACGACGTGTTCAGACAAGGACGGGTGATAATAGGATTTCTTTCATTTAAACACTAACCTCCAGCCTCCATCTTCTCCATCTAGACAAATTTCCAGCCTTCAACCTCTATTGAAACTTCACCAAATCTTAAGAAACCTTCACCAAAATACATAAAACATCATCAAAATCCTTCATCAATCCTCTACCATCACATAAGAAACACCAAATCCCATCCATTACACCAATAAACACCAAGAATCTTTAAGATTTTCAGAAGATTTTCAACATTCAAGCAAGCTCCATTCTCCCTCAATTATTCACAAAATTAACATTCAAGAACCCTTACACCACTCCTAAACTATCACAACCCAAAGAGGAGAACGGATGCCATTCAATTCAAGATGGAGGTGAGAAGCTTACCAAAGAAAAAGGTGAAGAAATCATTCTAGAAAAAAAGATACAACTAATTCTTATCTGTGAATCGATAGAAAATAAACCAAAACCCGAAATATCTACACAACAACAAAAGATGTATAACTTAAGAAATAATGTTCCAGTGGAAGAGAAAGAGATACAACAAGCTGAGACGGATAATCTTTATTATTCCTCTCCAAACAAGGTATTGATAACATTGAACCTGAAGTTCCACATTGGACGAATGCAATGTTTAACATGATAAATAAAATTGAGAAGATACAACATAGCAGTATCCTTAGCCATTTGAATATCTTACAAGATGTGTAGAGAATCTTTAGGCACATTGGAATAGAAATCGTTCAAACCGCTTTTAATCGCAAATTCGAAAGGATGTGCTATGGTTAAGTTCCATTTTATAACTCTTCTCCTTATATTATTATTATATGTTAGTGTATATTAGTATTTTAATTGCTTTTTTGAGTCGTGGGGACACGACTTATTTTTGAGTAGGGGGTGGGGTACTCGCCGTCCTCATTCCCATTTTGTTTTTACTTGCTTTTCAAAAATCAATAATTTTTTTAAGAATAAGTATTAGGTGTAGAGGATGTAAGGAATGTGCCTTTTAATCATAATTTTTTAGGAAATAATGTGTTTTTAAAATTTCTAACAAAGTGTGTAATATATCGGAATGAAAACATTAAGTAAGGAATAAAAAGGATTAATGAGTGATGTATCCATATTTGTGTTATATTAATATAGGTTTGAGACATCATTTAAGATATACTTGATTAATTCTTAAGGGATTTTTCCTGTTATTAGATAATTTCTTAATTTGTGTCTTGATTTGGAAGTTTAGTACTTTTAGAGCATATTTGGTATAATTTGTGTGTTAATGTGAAGATCAAGGAGTTAAGGTAAGAAGAACCAGGAGAGATCAGGAGATAAAAGGAAAACAAAGTTGAATTAGAAAAGGAAAAGCTGCCAATTAAATTTTCCAAATCCGTAGTGACATCCACTAAACTAAAGATAACTACAAATAAGCTTCAATTTTGGAAGAGCCTTTAAAGGGACATATATATCTTTCAGCTGCGGTCGTTTTAATATAAAATACACTGAATTTGGCCCATTAACGAAGGAGATATGATTAAAACAAGTAGTAGTGGTTATCATGTCCAATATTTTAGGAAATGAATTTGAATTGGACTTGGACTCCAATTACTTGCCTTCCACTTCAAGATTTTGACCTAGGGTTAGAAAACACCTATGATACACCCTTTTATCATTGTAAACATATCCTTTCTTAATTATTAGTCCATAGTATCAAGTAGCAACATTAGGAGAAGCAAGATGACATTATGTATCTTTATTTAAGTTTATTTCTTGCTAGTATGAACTAAATTTTCCCTTAGCTTGTGTTTTGCATATGTATAATATTTGAATTCTATTTTCTTCTATCTAAGTTTGTTTGGGAAAACCTTTTTAGATCAATTGAGCTTCTTAACTTTTATATTTGTTTTATGTGCTTTGATGTATTGACTGTAGTTCTTGCTGGTGCACAAGTATAGAATTACCATAGCAGTTGGATGGTCACCCGGAAAAGGTGTCTAATTGTTGAAACACCACATAAATTTCTATTGTGTGGTAGTGATCCTGATGGGATTGCTTAACTAGATAGTCACTAGGGTTTGAGATTAACCACCGACCATTACGCAGGGTCCCCTTACCCAAGTCCCATGGTAATTGTTAGGTCGCCACCTAAGTCCACCCAGAAGGGGGTTAGGAGGAATATAGAATCCTGACTACTTACTCTATGAGCTTTAATCACCCTTATAACTAGTAGAAGAAATAGAAGGATAAGTGCATACTAGCAAGCCTAATCTATAGGTCTCATCTCATTCTTTAGTATTTAATTTATTTGCATTAGTTATCAGTTTAATTATTATCCCTCCAATTTATTATCTTTATTTATTGTATTTTTATTCAAGTAACTATTCTTTACTACGCTCTCTCTTCTAATCTAAATTCTCAAATACTTAGTCTCTGAGAACGAATCTTACGTATTATCTAAACTTGAAAATGAGCTCTGATACTTGCAGTGATTTTCCGTGACTGGTTTAGGGTTTTAGTTCTTATCTTTATTTATCATTATTTTATCACAGCCTAGCCACCATCAATGAGCAATGCGTAGAAGTTAAGTTTGACCTTAGGAAGATGTGAGCGGTGTGTAGAACGTGAGGTTGGAACTAGTGAATAACCCGCTTAACTTTTGAACTAAACGTGAGAAAGTAATGAACCCTAGTAGTTAGGGAATTATTAAGGCATTTCTTTGTTAGACCTTTGTGCCTTTAGATTGCTTACCAGTAGTGAATTATAATATCCTTCTTAGCCTAGTTCTAGCCTTTTATTTGAAACCACGCTACTTTACCCTCTAGTTTTGGGACTTGACCATATGACCCGCTCTCGAATCACATGCCTACGACTAGTTGTATTGGAGCTTGAGTTGGGGGTGGTGTGTGTACGTGATTAGGGGATACATTGGATGGTTATATGTTTATTGTGTGTTTATTAAATATGTGCTCAATTGTAATCCATGCCGGATTTGAGAAAAGAAAAAACTGAGAAAAAGAAAGAACAAAAGCAACACATAACTTACATCAAAAAAGGGTTTTGTGTTTAACTTACACAAAAAAATGATTAAAAGAAAAATATATGAAAAGATAAAAGAAAATTCGGCATAGGAAATTTTGAAACATTGGTCAGTATTTGAAGATGCAATGCTATAACATCAAATTGGTTGAATGCGCACGATTATGAGCGAAACTCAAGCTCTAGGGCGATTAGTTTATGGATAGTGAGAAGAAGGTCAAAGCCCCACTCTAAATTATCCTAAATATATATATCACAATGATGTTTCCCTATATGTGGTATAATAATCTAGGTGACAGACATCATTTTAGGTGTATTTGATTAATTAATTATAGTTTTTTATCCATTATTTGATAATTTTTTTATTTCTTGTCTTGATTTGATGATTTATTGCTTTTAGAGCATATTTGGTTTAATTTGTTCTTCCCTAAGATTGAACACTTCCTCTTGTAATTCATAGCATCCATTATGTATGTCATCTTTGATTAACTCACAACTCAAGTTACACCAAGTATAGAATAAATTTATGAAAGATTGGTGTGCCTTGAAATTGTTGCTTAGATGAATATTATTAATGGTAGAAGAAGGATTTCTTGAATGTTATTGAAAGAAATCTTGAAATCTTGATGATATTTGGTATTTTGTGGGGTTGTGTAATGAATTTAATGGAGAATATGTGTTTATGGAAGATGGAGGAAAGATTTAATGGTGTTGTGGTGTTTGTTTGAAGGCTTAATCAAACTTCAATGTTCTAATTTTATACCCTTGGGAGACATCATTTTTTGTGTTTATTTGACTATTTAGATAGACTTTTGGTATTAATATGCAATAATTCAAATTTCCTCTTTAGATTTTAGTATTTTTGTTTATTAAGATTTTGCGCGTAGTATTGGTTGTTTTTAGTGAAAAGCTTGTAGGTTTTGAATACTAGCTAGGAGAGGAATAGAAGATTAAAGTAAAAGATCGTGTAATGAAGTCAAAGCAAGAAGGAAAATCCCGAAGAGTTGACAAAATTCAAGCTGCAAATCTGGAAGGCTGATGATAATCACTGATTTCGAGCTAGTTAAGCATGAATTCAGCCTCTGACTTGTGAAGAAGATTTATTCCTTATCGAGTTACGAAGATTTATCAACTGGAATGGAGTCATTCCGAGTTAAAACGAAAAAGTTACAGCTGATTTAGTGGAGGTTGTACAGAAGTTACGGGATTTGGGATTAAGTAATGGACTTGGGCTTTCTAATTATCATTTAATCCTTTAGAAAAGCCATAGTCCGAATTTTAGCTTATAAAAGGGCTTTAAGACTTCTATTTTCACATACAATTCATATACAATTCATATACAATTCATATACAATTCATTCGATTAGAAGTCAGAACACCACAGAAGAAGCTAGAGCAAGGAAGAGAAGAAGTCAAGAGCTAGAGAAATTCAACATCTCCATTTCTCAGCCAATTCAACTCCGCAGTTAGGTTCTTCTATTTTATTCTGTAAAACAATTATGAATTCCTTTTATTTTAATTTCTTAGTTTTTCGTATTAGTATGAGCTAAATTTATAAAGTACTTGAGAACTCATTAATGGGTTAAGCCCCAATCTATTTCAATTCATGTTTTTGGTTTTGGGATTATTGTAATTGAAATCGAATTGTGTAATTAATCTTTTTCATTAGTTTGCATATATCAACTATTATTGAAGTCATGAATCAACAATATGAATTAGTATCTAGGCTATTTCATAAAGCGGCATATGAATCACCTTGATGGGGGGTTTAGGTACAAAACTAATTAATGAATGTTTGATAAAAGTTATTGACCTTGACAGGCTTAATTAATCCTATGGACAATTGGGTAAATAGAACTTAGTCATTCGAAGGTGGACTATAATCACCCTGACGGGGTTTGTAGCACCTAAGAATAGCTCCTTAGTCTACCCTGGCGGGGGTAAGGAGAATATAGAATCCCGAGCACTATTGATTACCAATTCGTCCCTTAAACAATACATGGAATGAATAGATTTAGGTGAAATCCTAGCGTCTCTCAAGTACTACCTTTCATATCTTGCGTCTAGCTATTTTACTTTCTCGCGTCTAGCTTAATATTTGCATTACTTTAGTCTTTTGAATGTATTGTCTTAGAATTAGAAAACCAAACAAAGTAAGGAGTTGATTTGGAAGCAAATTCCTTCACAAACCGCCTCGGACCGTTATGCCGGTGATATCGGCGGCTAGCCGGCGGTGACGTCATCCATACAGTGTCGTCAAATGCGACCACAGTTTCGCTCTCCTCCTGTCGGCTTTGTCCTTGATTTCGTGACCGTTGTGACGGTTTTGGATGGACAGGTAAGCGGTGATTTCGGCGGTATGTCGGTCAAATTTTTTCGTCTAGACCGTGTTGCTCGAGTGACAATACGGTTTTGCTACCTCTCTCTCGAAAGTGGAAGACAAGTAACTTGGACTCCTAGCCCAACTCGAATTCGTAACCCTAAAATATAGAAAAGGCAATAATCTGCTGCTGTTTTGTTTTGGCGTAACTTATTCGTTTCAACTCCGATTGACGCGTTTCATATGTCAAAACTGATAGTTTTGGAAAGCTCTATAACTTTGCTTTAGTCCATTCTTCCAAATTCCTAGCCAATCTTGAGTTATGATCACTTCTATGGTCGTATGTGCTGGAATTCATATTTACTTACAACTTTATCTTTCCATATCTTATCTTTTTTTCCCCTTTATCTCCAATTTTCATGCATATCTTCTTTCCTTTATTTCTTTAGACTTGATTTGGCATTTAACTAATTACCATATATCTTTAAATCTTCACACTAAATAAATAAATTAAACCAAATATGCTCTAAAAATAATAATTCATTAAATCAAGACAAGAAATAGGAAAGTGCAATATTTAATGGGAAAATCGACTACTAGACTTCCTAAAACACAAAAAATGATGTCTCCAACTAAGATCAATTCATCACAAATGGAGAGACATCAAGACCCCCAACTCAAAGTTGTATCGTCCATATACAATAAAGATAAGAACAAAGGGAAGTCTCTAAATACACACCTAGGTCAATTAAGCATAGTGGGAAAGAATATAACATAATATATAGAATAGACATAAAGCAACTACTCATAAAATTTCATGTAATAATATTTACTAACTACATACCTGCACACTTGTCATATCCACACTCAACACGGCTTAAATTCAAGATTAGATTAGCTTCGCAATGTAAGACGGAGAGGATCTTTACTCAGTTCACCAAGGAGGCTATAGATTGTTCATCGAACTTCACTAGTATCCAAAGATCCACTTAACTACTCTCTATTGACTTAATCACTTCTCGGTTACATAGCAAAGAATCATAAGGTCTTTAAGGATGTAATGTTGGCTTAGGGACGGTATGATAAGTATATTTGGATAATTTAGAGTGAGCTTTTGGATCTCTCCTCACCAGCCATCAACGAATCGCCCTAGAGCTTGAGTTACTCTCACAAAACGTTCTCACTCAACCCAATGATTTCTTGATGCACAAAGTAGCATCCCCAATAACCCAATACTAAAGCATAAAGATGTTCACATAAAAGTTCCACTTTGCCGGTCCAAATATATATTCTTTTCAAATCATTTTTTTTTGTATAGATATGACTAACTTTTTGATGTTGAGATATCATGCTATTTTTCTCATAGATTATTTTCTTATCTTTTCATGCTTTTTAGCTTTTTTTCATTTACCATTACCCCGGCAAAGGGTTACAATATACAACTGTGAATCATCATCAACATATAGGGCACACTTAATAAGCTCAAAAATCCCAACCCAATAACAATTCCCATAATGGTGGACCCACCACCCCAAACTCAAGCTCTAAAACAACTGTCTTTGCATCGCGATTCGAGTGCGGGTCATATGGAAAAGTTCTAAAATCTAAAGGGATATGGCTTATAATGTGGCTAATAGAAAGACTTTAGAAAGGATAGAAGGGGCTGAGAAGGATATAAAATATTAAATGGACAACAAGCTAAAAGGTAGCAAGGGGCTTATGAAAGAAGCACCTTAATCACTTTCTAAACTATTGGTGGTCCTTTGTGTGTTCTAAAATAAATGCAAAAGTAATCGAACCACAACCGCAAGTGTACGGTTGTCCCAAGTAGTAATAAGTGATTCTAGGATCGTTCGCAGGGACGGTTTGGTCAACTACAATGCTTATCGATTAATGAATGATTGCACTTATGAAAGCAGATAAAAGTTTTAATGATTGATTGTTGTTTGTTTTAATCCTAAGTAATGAAAAACTAAATGGTAAATGCAATTAAATACTAAGACGCAAGTAAATAAGTGTAAAATGCAAGTATGAGAAGATAGCACTTGAAAACGCAAGGGGTCCTCCGAATTCTATTTCATAACCTATTATGTTTAAGGGTCAAATTGGTCAATTGACATTGGTCGGGATTCAATAATCCTTGTACCCCCGTCAGGGTGGACTACAAGACTATTCTAGAGTGTCACTAGTCCCGTCAGGGTAAATATGATCCACTTTCGAATGATTAAGCTAAATTACCTCATTGGCCATAAAATTAACTACGCTCGTCAAAGTCAAATAGTTTATATTTTATATTCTGTAATTATTTCTGTACCTAAACCCCCCGTCAAGGTGATCCAATCGCCACTAATTGGAATAGCCTAGATACTAAGCCCTATTATTAATTGATCAGGTCAATAATAGTAAATAAGCACCAATTAAAGAAAAATGTAAAAGACCCAATTCGATTTAATTAACAGAAACCCAAATTCAGGACATGAAATTCAATAGAATTGGGATTCACCCATAAAGCATTCTCAAGCACTAATAAATGTTTAGCTCATACTAATTAAAACGAAAACTAAATTAAAAGTAAAGGAATTCATATTGTCTTACAAATAAAAGATAAAAGAAACCTAATTTCCGGAATAGGAATGACTGAGAACGGAGATATAGACCCTCTCCAGCTCTTGCAGCTTCTTCTTTCTTCCTTCTGTTGCTTCTCTCTGATGTTTTTAATTGTAAAGAATGAATTGTATGAAAAATAGAAGTCAAGGTCTCCTTTTATAAGTAGAAAAACGGATTAGGGCTTGGACCTAATGATAAAACACTAATTAAATGTCCAAGCCCAAATTCTAAGCCCAAAATCCCGTATCTGCTGATACACCTTCACTAAAACAACTTTTCCCGCTTCGTTATGACTCCGATTGACTTGATTCCAGTTGCTAAAGTTCCATAACTCGATAAGGAATGTTTTCTCTTCAAAGGTCAGCGGCTAAATCATCTCTTAAGCGCCTTGAAATCAGCAATCTTTGGCCTGGAAAACAGATTTGCAGCTCTAAAAACAATTCTTTCGGGATTTATCTTCAAGTCTTGACTCCATCTCGTGATCTTTGACTTTTCTCTCGGATTCCATTCCTAGCTAATATTCAAAACCTACAAACTTTTCACTAAAATACACAAGATTACGCGCAAAAGTTTAATAAATCAAAAATACTAGAAATAAAATAGGAATTCCGGATTATTGCATTTTTAACTCAAAAGTCTATCAAAATATTCAATTAAACATCAAAAAATGATGTCTCCTAAGGGTCGAAAATAAGAACAATTAAGGAGACATCAATTATGCAATTTTGTCATTCTCTTACCTTTAGCACGTTCATTAGATGGGTTTGTCAACTATCTTGGATCTCACGGCCTACACACCACTAATAGCTCCCTGAGACGGAACATACTTTTAGGGCTGCAAACGAACCGAACCGAGCCGAACTTTAGCTTTCTTGAGTTTGTTTGCTAATATTTTATTGAGCTTGAGCTTGGTTTGAGTTTGATAAGAACCGAGCCGAACCGAACTCTAGCTTTCTTGAGCTTGGTTTGTTAGTTAACGAGCCGAACTCAAACAAACCCTTAGCGAACTCAAACTCGAGCCCTTGGTGAGAGTATCAGTTCATTTGCAGCCCTAGATACTAGAAGTATATTTATTAGATATATAAAAAATATACTTATTAAATATAAAATATTTTAGTTACGATTAATTACATATACAAAAGTTTTACGTAGTTTTGACTTTTTGTAGATATATATATTTAACTTTTAATTGAATATATCTACCAAGCCTATTAACGAGCTCTTACCGAACCCTTACCAAACTGTTCACGAGCTTAACGAGTCGAGCTTATATAGGTTTGAGTTTGTCTCGTTTAGTAAACGAGCCTGGATTTAAAGCTTGAGCTTGGCTTGTTTAAGTAACGAGCCGAACTCAAACAAACCCTTAGCAAACTCAAACTCGAGCCCTTGGTGAGAGTATCGGTTCATTTGCAGCCCTACATACTTTCTATCGCATTGCTAACTAATCTTTTCTTAACTATCAATGCGTGTTTACCTGCAAATACTCAAAGCATACAAAATAAAATAGCTCATAAACATACTACTTTCTATCATTAACTTACTGAGCGTATGCTTTCAAGCTATTAAACACACTCTACATCTAATTCCCATGTATCAAAAATTTTAATTTCTACCTATGAACAGAAAAATGGAGATTTCCTTAGCTGAAACAACTTCAGTGACTACAAATGGTCCCATCCACGAGTCTTTGTGACCTCGTGGCCTATTGTCTGGTTTGTGGGATTTCCATAGAACTTCATGACCGACCCCAAACTCAATCTTTGGCTCAGTATCCACAGGCTTTGCGTGGACCTTTTCTTTAGGGACTCTGTGATGTGAAAGGTTGTGGATGATAGGAACGGTGGGATCTGACTTCCTTGGTTTCTTACCTCAGACATAGAATGTCTCAGATATATTCTTGGCATGAAGGGTAACTGTCCCTTCCTGGAAGTTGATTATGCTCTGACTTGTGGCCATGATAGGCCTTACAAGTATAATTGGAACCTGCTTATCTGCATTGAAATCAAGTATAACAAAGTCAGTAGGGATGGTGGTATTATCTGATCAGACGTGAATGTCCTATACTGTTCCCCATGTCTTGGTAACTGAGTTGTCAGAAAACTGCAACTTCACTGGAGCTTTTTCTGATTTCTGAAGTCCAAGTCTATCGAACACGGACTTTGTAATAAGATTCACACCCGAACTCACATCACATATAGCTTTCACCTTGAGCATACCATTTATTTGTATAGGAAGATTAAAGCTTCTTGAATCTTTGAACTTCAATGGTAACTCTTTCTCTATTTTTCTTGAGACTCTCACAGTCTCTTTCTTGGCTTTTACACTCGCTTCTTTCTCAGGAATAACTTGCGTAAAACTTGTTGCGGTGTAAGCCCTTTCTTCGCAATCTTAAACATTTGGGGGTTGATATTCTCAGGAGTATACGCCTCTACAAATGTCTTGAGTTCAATGTCAACCTTCAGATTTATATCAGGAATAGTTGGTGACACTGTTTGAACAACGGGTGGTGATTCTACCTTCTCTTCTTCTTTCTTTTCTTGCATAGCAGGTGCAACTTCAACTCCCAGCTCTTTTGAGGCTTTTCCTCTTTCTCTTTAGCTCTAGCAGCTTGTAACTCCATTACCGATCTAATCTCTTCTTGCATATCTCTCAGAAGCTGTATAAATTCGGATTTTTCTAAATCTTCATCCTCATCTTCAGACCAGTCAGAGTCCACGGGGCTAGACTTGGTTGGTTCTTCTTTAGTTTCTGGAACTTCCACATCACTTTTGCAGCACGCGGTACTTCCTTATTATTTTTAATCTCAAGGAAAATAGCCTTACAAGCTTCGAACCCAACATTGGTATCATCTTCTTCGATAGCCTTCAATTCTTTCGTTTCCTTAATATTAGTAAGAACTTTATTCATTTGTTCTACTTGCTGATGTCTCCCTAATTGTTCTAAATATAAGCCCTTAGGAGACATCATTTTAGGTAGAAAATGGTCTTTTTATATAGTATTTTGTTTTTAAATCGTAATATCCCTATTTCTTGTCTTGATTTGATGAATTATTATTTTTAGAGCATATTTGGTTTAATTTGTGTGTTAATGTGAAGCTTTAAAGATAATATAGAAATTAATTATATGCCAAGTCAATTCTAAAGAAATAAGGAAATAAGATCTTGAAAAAATTCAAGAGATAGAAGGAAACAGAGTTCAATTAGGAAAAGAAAAAGCTACCAAATAAAGCTGAATTTCTGCAGCCATGTCTAAATAAATGATGATAACTCCAAATCCGAGACGAATCTGGAAGATCCCTCTTAGAGGTAGATATATCTTTCTGTGAGGATTCTTTTGATATCTTATGGGCCAAAAACGGCCTAGTAACGAAGAAGGTATGGTCAAAACAAGTCAACAATAATTATCCTTATCTATTTACGAATTAGAGTTGGGTTTGGACTCTTTTACTTGAACCCTACTCCAAGATTTCGACCTAGAACCTATATATATCAGTTCTAAACCTTAGAAAATAATCCCTTGGCTGCATAAGCTTAATATACATACATAAATCACCATAGAAACAATTAATAGGATCTAGAGGAGGAAGAAGCAAGAGCTAGAGCTTACTTACATCAATTCAATACTTCTCCATCTTTATTCTTTGGGTAAATTAGTATTAGATCTATTTTTTCTATGAGGTATTTCTAAGCTATTTATTCAAGAGTTTTATTATGCATAATTTCTCTTTAGGATTGTAATTATATGAACCATTGATTATTGTTTTTCTGTTTTAATCTGAATCTGAGATTTTAGTATTTAATTAAATTGGTTCTTAATTTCCATTGAATATATTCTTGTTCTTGTTTACTATCATTGACGTCATAAATCAAGGGTAGGTTTTAGTAATAGGCTATTCACTTAGTGGCGAGTGATCATCCGACAGGGGGGGGTTTAATTACAGAACTAGAATATAGACGTGTGGTGTCGATTATTTGACCGACAGACTTGACTAACCACATAGCCAAAGAGGTAAAAGAACTTATCATCCGAAGAGGCATATTCACCCATATAGGGGTTTATAGTACTTTAGGATAGCTCCTAGGTCTACCGGACAGGGGGCTAGAAGATTATAGAGTCCCGACTATTGTGAGATTTCCCATTCACCCTAATTATTAGGAATCATAAATTCAATAGGATAGATTCATATTTGTATATCCTTATCTTATTTGCATAATTGTTTATTGTTTATTATTTATTTTATTTAGTTAATTAGAAAACAAACTCCTTTGCTATTTATCTTTGTAATTAAAACAATTAGAACTATCTATTCTGATATTGAACACAAATTTAGAATAACTACTTAAATCCCTGTGGAGACAATTTTCCCATATTTACTTATTTATTACTTGGAACGACCCGTACACTTGCGGTCTGTGGATCCTTTATTTCTTTACTTTTATTGCATTATTTTATAACACACAAGGACCCACCACTTGCGTACCTAAAATCTGAAATGAAGCTTCTTATTCTCTTAACTTCTCGTTCTGTGAATGCATATTAGTGGTCATAAGATCCATAAAATTCTTCAATTGTTGATCACCCACAACTCCTTCTTGAGGATATTGTGGTAGAGCCTTCTGAGCTAAAGCATCGAAATATGCATTATTGACAGGTTGTTGTGGAGGGGCAAGTCGATTATAATTCTGATTTCCTTGATATGGAGCATGACCTCTTGGTTGTAAAGAGTTATTCTGGGGATGAGGTTGATAATGACCTAGATTAGCGGCCCCTTGTGGATTTGAATACTTGCATACCCGTTGGGCTAGAATTTGAGTTGGGCTAGAAGTCCAATACTTGTTTTCCACTCTAAGAAAACGTTTTAGGGTTTCCTATACCCTATAAATACATCCTTTAATCAGTAGGAACACATCCTTGGCCATTCCTTAAGCCAAGAAGAAGATTACATCACGAGAAGAGAAGTCTGGAAGGAGCTGAACACCATATCATGTCTTCACAAGCCTTCAAATTTGTAATTGTTTTCTTTCCTTTCTTTAGTATGAACTAAATTACTTTTAGCTTGAGATTTAGCATATATGTATGAACCCTAGTCCTTGTTTTACATATATCTAATTTGGGATACCATCGTATTAAAATTGAATTCATGTTTTATTCTCTGTTTTATGTGCTTTGATTTATTGTCTGTTTTCCTTGCTAGTGCACGAGTATAGGATTACCTTAATAGTAGTTAGATGGTCACCTGGAAGGGGTGTTTAACTATTGAAACACCACATAAATGTTTAGTACACGGAATTGGTTCTGACAATACCAGCCTAACTAGATAACCACTAAGGTTAAATTTAATCACCAATCATCACTAGTAGGTAAGACTGCACTTAGGACCCTGGTGGCACAGGATAACCCTATTTCGAGTCCCCTCGTGGTTGAAAGGTCGATTCCCTAGTTCGCTCTCCGAGTATAGGGAGGAATTTAGAATCTTGGTTATTGCAATTCTACATAATTCACCCTTTCATGTTTAGAATAAACAAGGCTAGTGGGGATTACTTCTAGTTTCTCGAGCTAAACTCTCGTACTATTGTTCTTTCTCTTATTTAATTTTTTGCCATTAATTTATTTAGTTTAATTTTCTCTTATGAAAAACCAAATAAAAATTCTATTGTCTTTTACTTTCTTGCGTATTATTTAATCTAACTTTTATATTTGCACTTGATAATTTGCATAAGTTCTCTCTAACTTTCGTAGTCTCTGAGGAACGAATCTTATTTATCATTAAAACTTGCATATGTCTTGTATACTTGCGAAACCATGCTAGCCTAGGGTGTTTATATTGCACTTATTTTATCTATTATTTTATCACACCTTAGGCGACACCAAGTTTTTGACGCCGCTGCCAGGGACTACATCGTTAGTCCTTGTGCATTTATTTGTGCTTTTATTTCAGTTAGTTCTGTTTTACGCTTTTCCTTTTAGTTTTGTCTTTACAGATTTTTACAGATGGCAAGTCCAAGTAGACTTGATCTTCCCATCTCATTCAGAGTGCAACCTAGAGGAATCTGCACTCCAGAAATCCAAGCCGCTAAATTTCGACTAGATCCAGGCATGATAGCGCAATTTGCGAGTCATGGACAGTTAAGTGGTGCTGCACAACAAGATCCGGTCGGGTATGTTCAGAAATTCATGCAGATCTGTGACACTTATAACATCAAAGGCGTTACAAGGGTGCAGATGTATTACATTATGTTCCAATTCTTTTTGACCAGAGGTGCAAGCAATTGGTACGATTCCCAACATCCTGATGCTATTCCAGACTGGGACAAACTCCAATCAAATTTTTTAAACCGATTCTATCCGGTCAGTAGATGCTTAAAAGATATGTTGGAACTTGAACAGTTTATGCAAGAAGAAGGGGAAAGAGTTGGTGAAGCATGGTTACGTTTTAATGAAAAGAAGGCAAGATGTCCATCCCATGTCTCTTCGCCGGAATATTATTTGACCATGTTCTATGGAGGACTCAATGACGAGTCCAAAAGAAAAGCAGATTTGTTAGGAGATGGAAGTTTTGTATTATTAGATCCTGAAGAAGCTCATACTATCTTGGAAAAAGTTCTTGAAACCGAGAGAAGTTGGTCGTTAGAATCTAAAAAACAAAAAGAGACCTCAGAATCTCTAAGGCTCAAAGAATTAAACCAACAACTCAAGCAATTATGAGAACAAGCGCGAACAATAGCTCAGGTAAATCCAGTACATAGTTTACCTTCATGTCCTGGTTGTGGAGAAAAGAATCATTCGTGGGAGAAGTGTATGAATAATCAAGCCTCGATTTCCTTCGTACATTATCAAAGAAACCATTATCCTAATGGTTATCACCATCCTCAAGAAAATTACGCTAATTATCAGTCCCCACAGAATCAAAATTGGGTCGGAAATCAAGAGACTTATTATCAACCTCGACCTCAATCTTACTATCCACCACAACCTATCTATCAAGAAGCGCCAATTTATTCAGAAGTTTATCAAGAACCACCTCAATATTCAATGCAACAAGCTACACAAGAGTAACCTTCAAGTTTGGGTTCAAGTATGGCTAAGATGATGAAACTAGTTGAAGAAAATATGAAGATGAGCCAGCAAAGACTCCAAACCCAATCCAAGGTAATCAAGAATCTCGAGCATACACTGTCACAAATGGAGAAAACAGTTCAAAACAGGACACAAGGGAAACTCCCAAGTGATACTATTTCTCAAGAAGATGATGCTTGTCATGCAGTTGAATTAAGAAGTAGAAAACAAGGGCAACTCCCAAGTGATACTATTTCTCAAGTATAATTTACTATATTTTTATATATTTTATCTTTGATTTGAAAAATAGTTCGAGTTATTGGATATTTCCTAATATTCAGATTTTTCATTAAGTAACGGGTAAAATGCTTATGATGCGTCAACTTGTTACTTTTCCTGACCATCTTCGAGATTTTTTTCATGATTCAGTTATTTATGTTTTAAGATTTTTTTACCCATAACTCAACTTTTTGAATTTTAGGAATCTTCACATGATTATTATTTCATTGTTTTGTACTTAACATAATTAATGATTCATTATATATATGATATTTTTGTATAATTTCTTGATTAATCAATTGAGATTAGTTTATTACCACCAACTGAATTTGAACCCAAGATCTCTTAAGGAGAGTAAAAAAGACTTTGTCTTTTAAGAGATAATATACAAGACTACGCTGGGTTATTGGTTATTTACTCTTATTATAGTATAAACATTACCACCTTATATGTCTTCCCATGTAATCTGGGTGATATACAACTTCATGATTTTAGTATATATGCTTTATGGTAAGGTTTTTGTTTGAAAAACATTTAGTTTATTAGTAATAAAATTTGAATATAAAAAATGTTTTATTGCTATAATTTAGATTAAAATAATGTTTTTTCATATTTAATATAATTAGACTTATTTCAAACACATTGTACATTTTTTATTTTATTTTTATATACCTATATAATATTATTTGTGTTTGGGTTATTATTTTGTGGTCTAGTCTATCATATGTTTAATAATGTTAACATACTAATTTAAGTAAAAAATAATGTCAATTATATAATAATATCAAACAGAAATTACTCACGAAAAGAAAAAAAAATCCATTTAAACATTTCCCTAACAAAAGTATATTACCAACAAATTCTTAAGGAATATTAATACCAAACTTTTCTTATCAAGAGTTTATTGGATGTGATTACATATAATAAAATAAAAAATACCATGAATAATTCATTGCAAAGTACTAGATGAGTAAGCTTATTCACTCATAGTATTCTTTTCTGGTAATGGTGTTGTTGTTGGTGCTTTTACTACTAATGGTGCCTCTATTGATGGTGCCTCTACTAGTAATGTTAATGGTGCTTTTTCTTTTTCTTCTGGTGGCATTAGTGCTAGTTTTGGGAAGAGCATGAATTTAAAATTTGACTCCCTAAGGTCCCAGAAAATACCAATCTCATCATTAACTTTCAATTTACAATCCTTAAACAAACTACCGCAAAATAAGGCGTACTCATCATTATGTGATATCTCAAAATAAACATTCACGTTTTGATACCTCTTAGCTTTGTTAGGCTTTGTAAAATCCCACAATGTAACATTCACTGAGTGCCCCATTACCACACGACTAGCCATACGAATCTCCCAGTAACGGAAGATATGATTAAATGTGTCAATGAATGAAACAGAAATCTTACCGATCAAGATATCAAAAAAAGTCAACTTCTTCTTGATCTTCCATGGATTATGGAAATCAAGAACCGGAGGCGTGTGATCTTTAATCTCTACCAAACAACGACTAATTCTCCTTTGAGTGTTGGTAGCTTTGTAGAAGTCTTCTTCTGCTTTGCTTGGAATTATGTTGTAATAAAATATCTTCTTCATCTTTCTAGCAAACTGTTTGATTTATGGTATGGAAATTGAAGCTATAACTTTGGGGTTTTAATGATGAATTATGTAAGAAATACTAAGTAATAAATTTAATTTGATGAATTTTTTTTATGAACTTTCTATTATATATTACGAAATATATCATTTACTATGTAGATAATATTAAAGCCCTTTTACTTGAAAAAACATTAGACGATGTACTTATAATTTTTCTTGCCTGAATTGGAAACCATTTTATTTTCCATCAATATCATGCTTATTAAATTACTTGAATATCATCAATTACATTTATCTAACACAATCAAGTTTAGTTTTAAATTCAATAAATTAGGATGATATAATGGGTTTTATTTTTTTATACTAAAATATATTACTACTAATATAGAAATATAGTACACGTGTCGCCTGGATATGCAGCTCGGAGTGTCCCTAAGAAAATTAGTGATGTCTTAACGAGCTCACTCAATAGGTAAAGAGTCGTGTCTAACAACCCTAGGTGAAGTATTAAAAAAAATATTTTGTCTGGGCGATAGTTATGGTTAACCTAATGAGTGGTAGGATAATTGAGGTTGATGTCACCTTTGTTATGGTTAAAGATATGAAATTGCAAATTATACTTGAATAAAAAATTATTGTTATTAATTGCATTGATTAATTATATTATTTATTATGGATAAATATGGCAGTTTATTCAATCTTATTTTAATTTATATTTATTCCATTTACATTTTTGGAATTAAATATTGAATAATTATCTATATAATAAAAAAATTATCTTAAATAGCTCGGATCCTTTACATGCAAATTGGCCAGAATCGTCTATTACCCTTAGTTACTCATTTATATTAATTACATTAATAGTTTTTTACTAATTAAAATTTTTGATTGTCTCTTATCCCACACCATTCGTCATCTGAAGGTTTCGTTTTCGATCCACGTTGACTGCAATCCTCTAAATTTTTGTCGTTTCAACAATTTGGATATCTGATTTTCTCCTAGGAGAACTGGGTTCGATCCCTTTCAATGGAAGAAATTTTTCTTTAGTGCTCACTAGTGGATATGGATTCGACTCCCTTCAATAGAATAATATTTTTTCTTTTTACATGAACCATAAACCATGAACCTTAAACCTTTAATTTTTGAAAAAAGAATCATGAAGTTTGAACCCTATAATTTTAACCATGAACTAATTTATTTTAAAAAAATGCATATAAGCTAAATACAACAAATGTATTATAAGCATAAAACAAATGTGTACGCACAACCCAGTTGTTTGGGTAACCCGGAGCCGATCAATTTCTATCGGCGACGTTCCTTCAGCAACAATAAAAGGTATCTAGCAAAACCCTCACATAGCAATGATTAATTATTCATTTATGGGTTGGCGATGTTGTTAAGCTTTGATACGGCGGGTGTCTTTTGGCAGAGATAATTGCTCTGATGACCATTGAGGCATCGACGAGAAAGGTTGGCCGGTCTGGATTTTCATAAACATCATCGTTGGAAGCCACGAAAAAACGAGGGCCACCAATTTGTTGGAAAACAATTTCATCCCAGTGAACGACATTACTCCGGCAAACGTTAAAGGTATGTATATTCCCTAACATATAAGTGTTTATTGATTGGGTTATGGGCTTTGGTCTGTTTTAATCATTGGTTTGGCATGAGTGAGTATGCAGACACAAGTACTCATCTGATCATGGATACAATGGCGAAGTCACCATTTAAGGGTGTTCAAACTAGTATAACACCGTCCTTGGTAGCCAAAAAAAACTAGGGCCAGCCAATGGCAGAAAGCAATGTGAGTCCACTGGGCCACTCAACCCAAAGCTCGGCATGACAAACTCCGACGAATAGACAAGGTAATAAAAAAAACCTAATATAGGAAGACAAGCTTTAATAATTCCTAGAGTCAGCAAGTTTTAGTGTTTATATCAACAAAAAAACATTTGATATCCAAGATGTCAAATCCAAGATATCCTAGACGTGATGTTGCTGCTTAGGAACCTGTTGTGAGACACATTGAACAAGAGATAATTGTGAAAAGGAAAAGTTTTGTGCCTTATATTTTTATTGTTTCATATACTAAGAACATAATAAGTTTCTAAGTCCTCTTCCTTTGTATTCAGATGTGGCACTCTAAACTATGGTTTGCCAAAAAGTGAGTGCATCCGAGCATTCACAATGCCAGTAGATGTGCATCCCATGCAAGACGACGTGGTGGTGGAGTTGGATTGAGTTAATCGATTAAGTTTTTGTTGCTACAGTTGCTGACTCGATGTTTTGTTTATTATATCACATATTGTTAAACTCTACTTATTGATGGTTTTTTGTAATTAATTTACTATGGGTTTTGTAATGACTTTTGGAATGGTTTTTTTGTGATACTTGATGATTGAATTAACCTAGTTGATGTTGGATCTGTGTGTACATTGTTTGTGGGCGTTATGGTATAGTGTAGTGCTCACGTGTTAGTGATGAGAGTTGTTTTCACGTTTGCAATGTTGGGCTCGTAGTGTGATTTTGGTGGGCTACCAAATACTGGTAACTAGGCTTATTAATGGTATTGATATGGGCTGTGATTTGTAAACAAAACTAATCACAAAGATTTGAGTTGCATACTTATTTTCAGCCTATAATAACTGGGTTGTTGCATGAAAATCAGGAAAAAATCATGGTTGTTACTTAGGGAATTAGGATAACTATTACGAATGGAGTATTCGGTGATTACTGTGGTGGGCAAAAAATATATGGAAGTCTAAAACTATCAATGATTTCCAAATTTTATGAGGAAATCATACAACGACAAAAATCATTGGTACATTGAAAATCCATCGTTTTATTAGGGGACGAATTGTCAAATTGTTAGGAACCGGGATAGTACTGGCATACCACAAACGAAAACAAGTTTTATATGCACAACAATGTGGTGTGAATGAGCTAAAAGCTCAATATATATGCATAAATAAAGAACACAACCAACTATCATATGTGTAAACTTTATGTAGATAAATTATGGAACTTCGAATAAATTTTTCAGATTATTCAATAAAATATGACTAGAGTAATCAAAGACAATAAAAGTGCATCCAAAGTGTAAACATTAACAACATGGCATCGATCTAATCAGAACAATTCCTCTGTGACGGTCTGAAATAAATGTTATCTCGTGAGAGTTAATGATCGCTGAACTGAACTTTAGGAAATGATACTAATTTTCACTATCTTCTGCCCGCACAATAGCAAGTGCAACCAAGAATAGACTTGCAAAGTGTAATGAAGAAACATTGAAAAAACTACTGCAAAAAGACAGATCACCATGTTGACAAGTAATTGGGCTGTTTTGGCAAATACGATGGGCTAATAGTGGCACAATGGTGGCTATTCCCACAAACACTGATGTTTTAACTAAAAAACAAATACCTTACGGAACTATACTAGACTACCCTGGACAAAAATACGTGACAACCCATTAACATATATTCATGCTCAAATATGTGTAAGCCAAAAATTTAAAGACAAAACGTATAACTGATCTGTTACTACCTATTCAGGAACAAATCACATTCAAAAACCTATAAAAGCAAAAAAAACCTAGGACACAACTAATATCTATATCCTACAATCATCCATTATCATTTTATAGCACAACCCATCAAAAAATAAGGTTGTCCATCGTTATGTATCCTTTGAAACACAAAGACCAGAGATAGCTACAACACTCATGATGAAAATTATGCAAAGAAACAAACGAATACGATAAAACATACATCAAATTAAGCAATATGTTAGCTAATATATAAATCCCATTCGTCTTCAATGGCATATAAAAAAATACCTTGGCTTGAAGACTTACTTGCAACGTAATAATTCTGGGATGCAAATGGGTTGTTGTTTGGAAAATGTGGACGTGATTAACATTAGTGTATTTGAGAATAGCTATGATATGATACTAATGGCCTTAATTGTAGCTATGTTAAGTTAGAGATATAATTAACATAATTAAACCCTTATATTAAGCAAATATTGATAGATTTTATTAACGGGTAAGAAGTATAATTAATTTGCTAACAAATTATTTGGCCCTTTTAAATGTATAGTATTTAGTTGCCCTTGTTAGAATATGATATGTTGGGTGCAGGTGTTTAATTTATCCATGGAAAATAATTTCCTTACTTTGTTATTATATTGGGAAAGAAAAAGTATTCTTCTCACTAATTCAAAAAAAAAATGTTTGAATGTATTATTAAGCCTTAAATATAATCAAAATAATGGATACAAAGAAAAATAAAAAGGTAAAAATTGAAAAAACAAAATATAGGGAAAAAGAAAGAAAAATAAAAAGTAATTGAGAGGTTGGACTGCTCCGAACGAAAAGAAAATAAAGTTTGTTGCAGGTGACATCACGCATGTGACGTCAGATACGGTGTCGGTGTTATTGTAATCTTCTACTTCGATCTAGGTTTTTTTCGAATATCCATAAAACCCTAAACTCAATCTTCTTCTTCGCCTGAAAACATAGTCACATATCTACACCACCATCTAAGTGGATTTGAGGAACCAAAACTACACCCTTGTTGAAATCCTAGTTTTGTTCATTGTTGCTCAGTACTGTAAACACTATAAGATTTCTGGTTGCTTGAACAATCGACCACCGTCGAGCCATATGTGAGCGTTGATCACCAAAAAACACCTATACATTACCACTCAAGCACGAAAAACCATTATTAAGGCCATCTTTTGATATAACCTCATATCTCCGCCACTCACTACTCCGATGGTACAGCATTCCAACCACCTCCATCCATTTCTGGAGAGGTTTCCGGCCAAGGGGGAGTTGAGAGCATATTTAGAAATTAAGGTTTGTGTTATTTTATTTTAGGGTTTGTGGGTCTTAGTAACATATATATATATATATATATATATATATATATATATATATATATATATATATATATATATATATATACTAGGTATGAACCCGTGCCTGAAGGCACTCTTACAATATTGATTTAGAAAAAATAATTTAATACAAAATAAACAAACAATTCTTGAGATAAAAATAAACTGAAAAATAAAGTATGATGCATTTTGCACAAAAAGCTACACAAACCATAAATCACAAAAGGGAAGTGATATACTCATTCAAAGTAAAAATCAGATACCGAAAGTGTTTTTAATAATTCGGATCTCTAAATGTTAAGATGAAGCAGATTTAAGGAGATCCTCCTCCAAAACGTGTTACTGACAATCTCAACTCAGTAATAGTTACTGAAAATAGATAATTAAAAAAACAAATCGAAAACACATAAATCTAAGCAGCAAAACATGAAGCTATTGTACAAAGCCAGTTATATACAAACAACTGCAAAAAACCATCACATTTAAATTAGAGATCAAAACCAGCTTCTTCTCCTTTTCAAGCTGTTTAGCTGCTCATTATACAACTTCTCATCACTGCAAATCATTTATTCCAAGTTAATTTCACTATAAACCCGTAATAATTTAACCAAAATTTGCACAATAGATCCCTATCCTATCATATCATACCTGATGTGGCTGTTGCTGATAATATCCTCCATAATATTTGGGTCTCGTGGAGGTGGCGCATATCCATATGCCTCTTAACCACCTTGTGGATACCCATTATAACCTCTTCATGCACCTCCACCTCTCGCTCCTCCACCACCATTCCACTGAGCTTGCTCCGGTTAAATAAAAATTATATATTAATAAAAAATCGTTAGTTAAAAATATTATAAAATAAAACTTGTTTGTTTGAAGAACTTCTTCACCATGAAAGTCGAATACTTTGACCTCCGAGTTCTGAACCTTGTAAACCTGATATAGCTTGTTCCGCACAGCTCCTAATTCATAACATTAAATTAGTTTTTACCAAAAAAAAAATGGTTCAGTTTAATTTTTTTTTACATACCTATTAGCAAATTGAACAAAATAATGTGAATTAGCCTGAATAATGCAAAAAATACACAAATTAGTACACTCTAATTTACTGTAAATGCAAAAAAAAAACGATACTTAAAAAACCAAGTTGTTCTTGTATTACAACATATATGCAAAAAAAAAACTTGATGCAATACATTCGCCATATTAAATACTAAATCTCAAACAACTAAAGAAATCCCTTACCCATTTACATCCAATGTAAGAGATTCCTGGAATATTATATTAATCAAGCTCCTCCATTTAGACGCCCTGAAGTACAACAGAAACCCTGTAAATGATATATGCACCATTAGTTCCTGTAGTATCAATAAACAACACCTTGATAATAATCCAAAACCTTCTTTAATAATAACTTGTCTAATGCTTCAGTGGTTTGACGATCAATTTTCTGAAATTACCAAATTACCCATTGAGTTCAAAGTAAAGACTAATTGTTGGGCAAGAATTTGAGTAATTAGTGAACCTTTTGTTCTTCTTGAAGAGCCTATACTTCATCTACAACACGGACTAATATTCCTTCAACCTATACACACACAAAATCTCGATGATTAACTTAGTGGGACCCGTCTAGTTAATGAATATAAAAGAAAAAAGGAAAAAGTAAAAAACCGTTGATAAAGATCCACGTTGAGCTTCGGGAGGAATCTCGAAATCTAGTTCAAGAACCTGCACCAATAAGGATTAGAGTATGAGATACAAAAATTCAAGGTAATAATGATTAATTATATTTGATAAATAGTTTCATATCATATACAGATAACTTAGTTTTATGCCAAAGAAATAACCAGTAAATTACCTTAATAGTGGCAGTTTCGGATTTCACAAATTTGACGACTAAATAACTGCAAAAGAAACAATAAAAATCACAAAAAAATATTATTTACTGTGTAAGCTCTATTGTAGCCTTTTGACTAAAAGTCCAAGCAGTACAGTCAATAGACTCAGTTGGAACTGAAGATAGATCTTCATAACCCATAAAGTATAAACTGAATTTCATTTCTTCAAAATCCAACCTTTTCAACAACCTGAGACAAATCAATATAAATCAGAAGTTAATATCAAAGAGAAATGATTCAAGTTTAGGAAATACAAAATACTTACTACATTCCCAATATTCTAGAGTAGTAGAGTAGAAATCGAGATTGAACAGATTTTCCAAGTCAATCAAGAAGAACAGATTTTTCAGTCTTTAATCCACGACGCTATTGTATAGTTCTTAACACCTATACGCTTTTGAACCCTTTGCTACAAAGAGGGCCACATGAAGAGGGTTTCAATTGAAAAAAACAATTACCTTAAGTTTCGGAAGATAGTATGATACGCTTCAGAGTTATATCACGTAGGCCTCTTCTCTGCTTTTCATATTTAGACCAAATATTGGTAAACTATGTAGAGGAATAGCATCCTGCGAAAAAATTGACAAAATTGAAATAATGGGGAAATGAAGAAAGAAACTCAAACTATTTTTACCTGATTTAACATCTAGGTCCCTATATTATGTTAAACTGCACCACAGATCTCTAAATTATGCAAAACTACATTACAGATCCTTAAGAAACAGAACCATTGATCACCTAAATACAAAGAAGAAACAGAACCGTTGATCCTAGGTGAGGAGCAGATTTGCAAATGTAAAACAAAACAGGGACCAAAGAGATAATTAATTAAATTAATTTACCAGAATAAAATCGGAATCTCTCTGCTACTGGAGAGGACCTCGGAAGGTTGAATTGTAGGATTTGTATTAAAAAATAATAAACACGACTATTATTATACTCAAATCAGAAAATTCTGAAAATCGTAAAAATGAAAGAATAGTTTAAAAATAATTCAATTTTAGACTTTTGGAGTTTTAATAGTTGATGGCCAAGCCTGTGGTCAGCTCATCACTTCACACGGTAAAACTTCATACGGTAAAAGGTTTCAAATTCAGATGGTCATAAAATGGGTAGGATTTGTATAAAACAATAATAAACCTCAATAAATAACCTTAGGGTTCTTCTTGATGGCCATTGGTTGGTGATGGTCAAAAGGCTTCAAATAATTATAAATTGAGCATCGTGATGGCCATTGGTTGGTGATGGTCAAAAGGCTTAAAATAATCATAAAATGAGCAATCGTAGGGATCTGTATAAAAAATAATAATTATCATCACTGTAATTATATTTAATAATTAAACAAATGGCCAAGCTGGATGGTGATGGTATGTACGGTAATAGGCTTCAAATGCCATAAAATTAATATATTACCTGAATGGTGAGCGGCTTGCTTAGAGGGAAGGTTGAGTTTCAATCGGAGTTGGAGAAAATGGAGGGTTTGTAAAGATGGGTTTGCAGAGATTCCCCATGATTCTTCGATTAAGCGGCTTGGTGTAGCGGAAAGTGCAGGGTTCTTCTTCGATTGAGCGGCATAGTGGAGAGTGAAGGGTTCTTCTTCTTTGATTGAGCGACATGGTGGAAAGAGAGAGAAAGTGTTCTTCGATTAAGCGCTTGGTGGGGGATAATTGTTTTAAATTTTGAATTAAAAAAATAGAAAAGTGAAAAATATAATGGGAAGATCTAACGGCTGAAAAATATAGAGGATAGATCAAGATATTTTAAACCGTGGATTGAATTTAGACAATCTAGACCATTGATTGTAATCGATCTAAAGGCCGAAAATGATTTAAATTTGATCCAAAGGCTAGAAAATGTGGAGAAAAACAGGAGACATTTCGGGCCGTTGGCCCTTCTCCAATATTATATATATATATATATATATATATATATATATATATATATATATATATATATATATATGTTACTAAGACCCACAAACCCCAATATATATATTGTAGGGTGTTGGGATATTTGGTCTTTAGAAAGGTCTCCAAGACCATTTTGGTCAACATATCTTTGTTATAAAAGGTCTTAGTCTACATGAATGTTGTATTATTACTTAGAAAATATTTGTGTAATCAAGCACATGAAACTACAATTGTCAAGTTACTTATAAATGTGTTACAATTTTTATTTATTTTATTATTTGGAAATACGTTTAGGTTGAGGTTAAAGTTAGAGATAGATACAAAATTAAGTATATATTTGAAACTGGGGTTACCAAAAAAAGAAAAAAAAAACTAAAGCCTTATGCATACACTTAAAAATTATTGAGATCGATAGTTGGCCTAGTGGTTATGTTACTCAGCAGAGACCAAGAGGTCCTGGGATCGAATCTCATTGGAGTCAAAATGACTCTGAGTCTCTCTCATGTATTAAAAAAAATTATCCATCCTTTGTCTTTTTTAGTTAAAATCAATTAGAAATAGGAAATGGTATGAATTTATAAATTTATGCTAGCGTGAGGAAGAAAATTTATTTATTCTTAATCGAAAGATATTAAGTTACATAGTTGATAAACTTATAAATACTACAAGGAATTATCAAACTATTTTGCCAGTTTTTTTAATGACTATTATTCTTTCCAAATAATTTTATTTTATTTTCAATCATATCACGCCATATAAGGAGTGGTGTGAAAAAGAGTGGCATATAACTGTTTTACAAAATCTATATCGCACTTGATCGTAAAATTTGAATGTTACACCAACAAGATTATGTACATTTTGAAGTGTTTTATGATTTTTTTCTCTTTTGATTGTAAAATGATCTTAACATTACATATTAAAATCTTTTTTATTGAAAAATCAAAAGTACACCCCATTCACTCCCCTTTATATAACACAGACCCAATGAAATAAAATGAAGTATCTACACCCGACTAATTGTTGTGGTTTTTGAAGAAATATTTTTTTAATTAATGGATTTCCTCCCTAATTCTAATGAAAAACTTATATGAGTTATTCTCCAAAAGTGTGAAGAATTTTATTGAGTTTATATAAAAATTTGGTGTACAAATTAGATGAGTTCTCCTCTACAAATGAAGAACTTAAAAACATAAAAATTATTGTATGACGTGGATGGTGTAATTTTTTTTCATAGGCAGATCAAAATTTTCATTAAAAGGGAAACAAAGCCATATATTTACAACTACTAACCCAAAACATGGGTAGTATCTAAAACTTTTGGATAACACTTAGCTACTTAAAGCAGACTATAGGGACTAACTAGCAAATATTACAAACTTAGTCACTACATATGTTCTCAATCATTTTAACTCTTCTTCTACATTTAAAATTTCTTCTAACAAGTTTAATGGAGACAAGAGAGATAATGTTTTTGTAAATTTGATCTTCATTACGAGATGAATTGCCATGTGTTCTATAATTCCTTCTGCTCCAAATACAGTAAAGTATGTAGTGAAACATAGGCTAAAGATGAGTGAATCTAATTATTACAACTTGGTTTTCCAATAATGTCAATGAAATCGTTCCAGTCAGTTGGTTGACTTAAAATCTCACACTTACTCAACCGTTTCTTTAGAATTCGATTAGAGAAAGAACACTTGATCATTAAGTGATCAATATCTTCAATACATTGACTGCATATTTTGCAGAGAGGGTTTATTTTGAGGCTCCATTCAATCATTCGACTTTTGGTTCTAATTTATTATTAAAAGAAAATCAAGAGATGAATGGGCATTTGGGTATACATGATTTCTCCTAAACGAATTCATACTAGCTAACAACATCTCTTTCTTCATTTATACAAAGAAGTGTTTTCTTAAAGGAGAATTTAGCCTTGATGTTTTTACTCCAAATTAATTTTTCATTTCCTTTAGTTAGATTAGTATCATTTAAGTGAGGAATCAACTCTCCTATAATAGGAGGAAGTCACCATATGCTTTTTCCATAACAAGATGAAACAGTTTGATCGCAACATGATCCAAAGTTTTTAATTTGTTTGTTAAGAAATTCTAATGCAATTTTTTTGTTGATCCACTTATACCATAAGACATAAGTATGATTACCATCTTTAACTTCATGATAGATGAACTTATAAGCTATATCTATGACTTTGAGAAGCTGTTTTTGTATCCAAGTATAACTTTGCTTGACATTAAGACACTATATACACTTTCCTTCAATAATATTATTATGCACCCAATTACTCCATAGATTGTTATCTCTAGATTAAATTCTCTAGAAAGTGAATATAAGGCACACATTCTTAATATTTCAAGACTTGGGATGTTGAGACCACCATGTTTCTCTCTAGTACACACATTGTACCATAAAATTTTAGCTCCCCGTGCATCTACAAGAATTTCTTGCCATATAAATATAGACATTTTTTTATACAACTTATAAATAACTCGTTTAGTGAGAAGAAAAACTCTTCACTAAAATATTATCTTACTAACGATAACAAAAATAAATAATTTCAGCTCTCCCAACATAAGATAATAGCTTAGAATTCAACTGAGTGATATGTTGACAAACGTTCTCAACCAACAAGATGGATTTTAAAATATACGGAATTTAGGATTTTCGAAGAGGAAGAATTATGTGTGGTTTTCAAAAAAAATATAAGGGAAGATCTATAATTTGAGAAGTTCAATATTAATTATTACTAAACAAGGAAAGAGATCGTAATATCTTCAAAAAACATATGTATTATACAATGGTGATTAATGGATAGAATGGGATAACTTGGATTTATATTAGTAGAACAATGTGTAAAGTCTTATAAGGGGTGAATAAGACTCTAATATAACTTATGTCTAATAAAAAATTAAAGGACTCTTAAACTAAGGTCATTCAAACCTATAGGTCAAAATCATATGATATGATACTAAGGATGCTCTAAGAGTTTATGAATGCGACAAACAAGTCTTAGGAGATATAAGATACTAGCTAAGGATGATAGGAACCCAATGTATCGAGCAAGATATGATAATGAGAGTGAATCTAAAGCTAGGATTCATATTCCTAAAGGATTATCTATTTGTGGAGATAATAACGACCTAACTGTTTCTAGTTTAAGCCAAGGTCCTAAGGTCATATAATTAGGCATCTACTCGAAGAGATTCTCTAAGCTTGTTAACTAGATTTAAAAAGCTAAGCACAAATATTGTAAGTAAGTAAATTAATTAAAAGACAGGAAAAGAAAGCGGCTTGAAGTTCAGTCCATGAATTAATTGTCCCTGGTGGTTGCCTATCTAGCCACTCACCAGCTCTACCGGTCAGAAAGAACGAAAACATATGACAATACAGTTGGTTGCGTGTAATGCCTGGACTAACATAAGCATCAGAAATTTGCATAAACATCTAAATCGCTCTTAGCGGATCTTGAATTGCTATACCACTATAGAGTCCAAAATTTTGAAACTGACTGAGCATACCCAGATTGGGGCGAAATTTGATATTTTGGATCTCCGGAGGACGGTAACCTATCGCTTGAACATGGAACGGCACTCGGAGGCCACGAAGGTCTTGTTCAACTCGGTTCTGATAAGCATTCTTTTGCCCGTTACCTCTTCCTAGTGGTTGTTGTCCTTGTTGTTGTCCACCAGGTGGGATAAGTGGTGGTGGTCCTCCTGGTGCAAAGTATGGTAATCCTCCAGGTGGGATTACAAGTGGTGGATCTAACTGCTCTTGTGCGCCTGCCATAGCTCTTCTTAAGGCTCTTTCCTCACGAACACATTTATTATAAGATCTAAAGCTCCTCTCAGGCTCCGGTAACGGAGGCCAAGAATTAAACACCGTGAAACCTGAAAAAGACTAAAGCAAACCACAAGCGCAAATCCGGAAAAACAAAAACTAAATACTAGAAAAATAAAAATTAACTAAGAACTACTACTCGAAATAGATAACCCACACGCTAATGAGACACAAGTACCCGGCAGCGGCGCCAAAAACTTGGTGTCGCCTAGGGTGTGATAAAAATAAGATAAATAATAAGTTAGAATACAACACACTCTCACCCTAGACAGGCACAATACTGCAAGTATTACAGGACGTATGCAAGTTTTAATGATAAGTTGAGTTCGTTCTCAGGGCCTTAGTGTGCTAATCGAATGGGTAGAAATAACGAGTAAGAAGTAATTAATTAAAAGTCAGGAAAATAAAGGGAATAAATTTCAAAATATTAAATTAAACTAAGGAAAATAAAGACAGTATATTAAATACGAAGAAATATGAGATGAGAAGTATAGCTTAGGTTTTGCTAGTATACACTAATCCTTCTACTTCTTTCTATCAAATCTAGTTACTAAGGGAGATAATTAGCTCTTAGATATTTAGTCAGGATTCTAAATTCCCATACCTTAGACCTTGAGAGCGACTAAGGGGGCTACAGACACACCACCAGGCTGGTTCAAATAGGGTTTACAAGCGCTACCAAGGCCCTATGCAATCAATTTCCATACATGGTGATAGTGATTAAATTATACCCTAATGACTATCTAGTTAGAATTAGTGTTGTCAAGACCAATATCGACACTAGACGTTATGTGGTGTTTCAATAATTAGACACCCAGCTAAGGTGATCATCTAACTACTATTAAGGTGATCCTAAACGTTGCGCACCGCAAGGAAAACAGTCATTAAATCAAAACACATAAACAAATATAAAGGTAAGCAGCTAATATCAGATTAAAACATGTAATACCCAAAGAAACTTAGATAGAAAGAAATTAGAATTCATATATTATACATGATGCAAAACCCAAGCTATGGGAAGTTTAGTTCATACCTGAAGGAAATAAACTAAAGGAAATAATAAAAGACATCATCTTGCTCTCTACAATAACTCTGATGAATAAAACCTTAAGAACTAATTACTATGAGGCAAGGATGATTTACAAGTGATATAGGGGTGTATTTATAGGTGTTTAGAAGACCTAATTCGTTTTCTTGAAGGAGAAGGTAAGTAGTGGACTCCAAGCCCAACTCAAATTCGTAACCCTAAAACATGAAATCAGACCCGTTTTTGTTTTGGTCCTAGCAGCTTAAATACTCATCCTTTTGACGCGTATTAGTAGTCGAAATTCATCGTCTCGGAAAGATCTTCAACTTTGCTCTTGACCGTTTCTCCAAATTCCACACCGATCTTGAGATATAAGCTGATTTTTGGTCGTAGGAGCAGAAATTCAGGATTAAGGCAGCTTTTCCTTTTCCATGTTTTTAGCTTTTCTTTCCTTATCTCCAATTATCATGCTTATCTCTTTCCATATCTCTTAGTCTTTGAATTGGAATCTAATTAATCTCCATAATTATCTTTAAAGCTTCACACTAAATAAATAATTAAACCCAATATGCTCTAAAAATATTATTTTACTAAATCAAGACTCGAAATAGGAAAGTGCACTATTTCTCAAGAAAATCAATTAGAAAGACTTCTAAATCACTAAAAATGATATCTCATCTTAACATAAATCTATCAACAATGAGGAGACATCAGTGAGACAAACCATTACACTGAGGTTTTTTTAGGCTAACCACAACCTAAAAGCTCCTGAGTCTTTTGTTGGTTAAGTTGCAACCCAGTTAGACTTTTAGCAGTTAATTCACAACCCCCTAGATTTTTCAAAGGTCCAAAATCCTAACCTTTAAAACTATCTCTTTTTTATATTGGAGAAATATTAATACCCTAAATGGTTAGATAAATCATGTTAAAACTAGTTTGAATATTCTCCTTGATGAACTAATGTGAAATATATATCGTGTACTCCTTGTTGAGTTGATACGAAGTGAAGGCTCGAGATGATATCCTCTTTAAGTTGATTAAGTTTGAAGCTTTTTGGTTTGATATCCTTGAGATTTGATGTGAAATATAGTCTTGAGGTAGAAATCCTAGTTGAAAAAATATTGAATTGAGGGCATGGATTGTACTCCGTGATTGAGTGGATTATATGATGACTATCAAGCCAATGAAATGAATATTGGAACTTCATTTTTGATGGGTTCAGACTTAATAGATCTTTAATATTAGTATGGAAGAGGTTATAAATACTTTGTATTGTTCTTTTATACTGTAAAAATGTTCCTAACAGTTATAATCCAAGTGTCGAGTATTGATGTTGAAAAACGACTCTCGCGGTATACCGGGCTTATCTGCGGTGTACAAAGAAATCATTTTGGTTTATTTTCTATGATGAGAGGTTTATGTATCTCATTTTGTGATAGATTAATATAGTCATGATAGATCATTTTACAGGGTTTTAGTGCTTAAATGTTATATTTATCCTTTCTGTTTGACATGTTTTGCTTTAGTGGCTTATTCTTGAACTATTATGTGTTTGGAGTGTTTCTTAGGTAACTTGTTTATTAAGTGTGAAACTCTGCGGTACATGGGTGATATTATATCCCAATATGAATCCGATAAGTAAAAAAATATAAGAATAAACCCAAATAAAGTTGCAAAAAGAGCCAAGAAAATCAGTCAAAGCTCAACATGAATTGTCCGTTGAATGTTTCCATCAACTTTAAAAGGCCATAACTCATAATTGGTTCAGATTTTGGTCATGAAATAAAAAAATAATGGTACCCATTTGAGTATATATCGTGTGAGAATAAAATATTTTCTAGTTTGGAGTTTAACTGAAAAAGTTATGGACGTTTTAATGTCAAGAGCCAAAGCTATCAAGATTTAGAATAGTACATTCGACCACTTTTGACTCACTTATGTTGACCCAATGTAGCTAAAACATTGTATGAGGCTATAAATACATGTTTAAATCAGAAAAAAAAACTTACTTATCATATTTTGAAGCTAGAAACCTGACGAGAAAGAAGTAAGGAGCTCGTCTTCAACACCTTAACTTCACTTTCTTTCCTAGAATTAGTATAATTCTTCCCTCTTTTTATATCTTACCTTAATCATGACTATATTATATTTTTTATTTCATTATATTATGAACTAGACTCTTTAGTATCTTGAGATTCTTGAGTATGAACCCTAGTTTATGACTTGGATTGAATTTGTAAGAATTTGAGACTTTATGGTTAAATAAAATAGAAATTTTTGTTGTTGTCATCTTTATTCTTCATGTTTAATTCTAAAATGCACACATATTCTGGATTAGTTAGCTATTATACTACTCCCGGAAGAGGGATTTGGTAGTGGACCTAGGGAAAATTACACCTTTTGGAGTTGAGGACTTGGAATAACTAAACTAACTATGCAATCGTATGAGGGTAGAATAGTTTTAAATGTTAGTTAATATTGTAGGTTTATTCAGAAGATTATCATAGTATTAAATAGTACCCCCTACTTATTCAGAAGATACTTTGAGTGTATCATTAAGTCTCGATTAGAAACAATTCCCTGTATTACCATTATAATTGTAATTAAGTCCTTGTCATAGCTAGTGGTAAGTATAAGCGTCTCGAGTTACGTTTCTCACCACATTCTTCCAACTCTCTTAGTTAATTAGATTTATTTAATAATTAAGTACTTAATTCTTGGTTAATAGGAAACCTTTAATAAAAAATCTAATAAAGAAAAGCTTAACTTTCTGTATTTTAGTTAACTAACGAATAATCTAAAATAGAGCTAATTTACATATTAATTATCTAATCCCTGTGGAGAACTATTAAAAATACTTATTCTTACTACTTGGACGACTCGTACACTTTCGAGAAGTACTTTTCCAAGTTTTAATTTTGAATAACATCTCGGAGGATACTAGCAGTATATCTTATGATTCGCGGTATATGGTATGACCATGTATGGTGTACTGTGATTCTTGTATTTTTGTTCAACATGCAGAATCATATGTGTCAATATGACCGTTGCCTCGATAGCTACTTGTGGTATACGAACTAGTCCCACGGTATATCGTTCCTCTGTCTAAATTGATATAATATTTTGCTTTGGAAGAATAATAATAATCTTTATCCATAAAATGATTTCATAAAATAAATCCAAGTAGCATGCAACACATATGTAATAACTTAGCATGCAACACATTTTCTTCTAAATCCAAATTACTAGAAAATTCATTTAAAGGAAAATTCCGCCATTATAATAATTTTTTATAATGTTATCATGATCCATTACAATAAAACTATTTTAGATTAACACAATACATCATACTCAGTGGCATACATCTACTTGTTTGTCATGGCATTGTAAACTAAAATAGACCCCTAGAAGAACATTGATCAAGACTTCATTCCTTCGATGTCAATGGAATATTTAACATCATTGATGTACAAGGTTTGAATATTTAAAGATCTAATTGCATGTGGCAACTCCTATAACTCGAAATTAAGTATTTTGACCCACATATATGCAATTTATTCCCACTAGAATTCAATTTTATGAAACATTAGAGACTCGATCCTTTGTTATATGGTCTAACAAACCTAAATCCCACAAATGATAAAAAGTAGCATGCAAGATAGTATTAAATACACATGAAAAACACAAGAAGAAAATTTCAGTACTTTCACAGACTCGCCATACTTGTAAGCACCGTAACCCATTTTGTCACAAATATAGCATTTAAGTGTTATCTTATCTTTCTACTTGTAGGATCATTATCCCTCATTCTTGTCATCCTTTATGTTCTTCTCTCTATCAAACTCGTTACCATTCTTTCTCTTCCCATATCTATCATGCTAATACACATTACATCTTTAAATATTATTTATACCACATATGCTTGATCTTGAGGATTCATTTCCTCAACACGCTCATCTTCATGAACAACACAACGAGCTGCATCATCAAAAAACATGGCGATATCATTGTGAGTCAAAATAACTTTTATGTGCTTGATGTCTCCATATTTGTGATAAATTAATCTATTCCTAAGACATCATTTTAGGTGCATTATATTAATTGTTAAGGGATTTTTTCCCATTATTAGATATATTTTAAACATGTCTTGATTTGGAAGAATATCACTTTCATAGCATATTTGGTATAATTTGTGTTGTAATGTGAATCTCTTAGGTAATATGGAATATAAATAGATGCCAAATCAATGTAAAGGAGTTAAGGAAAGAAGATCCAAGGTGAAATCTAGAGTTGAAAGGAAACAAAGTTGAGTTCAGAAAGGAAAAGCTACCAAATAAATCTGCCAAAGCTGTAACGACGTCCATTGTATTGAAGACTGCAGAAAATTGGTTTTGAATTTGAAGGAGCCTTTATTAGGTCAGATAGAGCTTTCAATATCAGTTGTTTTGATAGATGGTACATTGAATTTGACCAAGTAACGAAGGAGACATGACCAAATCAATCTGCATTGTTTATTTGTCCTATATTTTAGGAATCGTATTTGAACAGGAATAGGACTTCAATAACTTGACTTCTACTCCAAGATTTTGACCTAACACCTATAAATACAGCTGGAGACCTTTGTAAAATTTATCCTTGGATCCTTGATCAGTCCCTAATCATCTAAAGACCTAGAGGAAGCTTAGATCGAGAGAGAAGAAGAGAAGAAGGAGTTTGTCATGCCATTCAACCCCTTCCTGTTTGTAATTTTTTATTCTTATTTCTTTCTTATGAACTAATTCTATTTAGCTTGAGATTAGTATATGGGTATGAACCCAAGACTTGTTTTATATGTTATTAAATTTGGGATGTCCTTTTACATCTAAATGGATTTAGTAGTGATAGCTATGTATTATGTGCTTTGAATTAATGTTTGCAGTTCTTGTGGTGGTCAACAATTAGGATTACCATAGTAGTTGGACGGTCACCCGGAAGGGGTGTTCAACTATAGAAACACCACATAATTGTCTAATGTGCGGTATTGATCCTGACGGGCTTGCCTAGCTAGATAGTCAATATGGTTTACTTTAACCACCAATCATTGCGCAAGGCCCCTTACCCAAGTCTACTCACTACTGTAGAACGAGCATTTACTCACGACAAGATTACCGACGACATGTCGTTCGTCGGTAATGATACAAATTTACCGACGACACATTGATGTGTCCCTAAATGTTCTAATTTTATGCCCTTGGGAGACATCATTTTTGGTGTTTATTCGACTATTTTGATAGACTTTTGGACTAAATATGCAATAATCCGAATTTCCTCTTTTATTTATAGCATTTTTAATTTATTGAACTTTTGCGCGTAATATTGTGTATTTTAGTGAAAAGTTTGTAGGTTTTGAATATTAGCTAGGAGAGGAATCCGATAATAAAGTCAAAGATCGTGATATGGAGTCAAAGCATGAAACAAATCCCGAAAGAATTAATATTTTAAAGTTGCAAATCTGGAAAGTTACCAAATATTGCTGATTTCGAGCCACCTAAGAATAGATTTGGCCGCTGACTTGTGAAGAGAAACCTGTCCCATTGAGTTACAGAACTTTAGCAACTGGAATGAGGTCAACCCGAGTTGAAACGAGCCGGTTAGAGCTGTTTTAGTGGAGGTGGTGCAGCAGTTACGAGATTTTGGGCTAAGATAATGGACTTGGGCCTTTATTATTTCATTTAAATCTTAGCCTAAGGTCCAAGTCCGAATTCTGGAGTATAAATAAGGGTTTTGACTTCTATTTTTCATACAATTCACTTTTTACAAAATAAAGCATCAGAGAGAAGTCAAGGCAAGGAAGAGGAGAAAGCTACAGAGCTGGAGACGGTCTATATCTCCAAATCACAGCTAATCTAATTCCAAAATTAGGTTTTTCTTTTTTTTCTTTCTGTAAAAAAATATGAATACTTTTATTTCTTTTAATTTAGTTTTTCGCATTAGCATGAACTAATTTCATTAAGTGCTTGAGAACGCATAATGGGTTAATCCCAATTTGATTTCGTTTCATATGTTTGGATTTGGGATAATTATCATTTAAATCAAATTGGGTAAATTGTATTTTTCTTTAATTTGCATTTTATTTACTATTATTGACCTGATCAATTGATAATAGGACTTAGTATCTAGGCTATTCTAACTAGTGGCGATTGGATCACCTTGACGGGGGGTCTGGATACAGAACTAGTTAATGAATATAGGTTAGAAACTAGAGACTCTGACGAGCTTAATTAAACCTATGACATATTGGGTAAATTAGATTTAATCACTTGAGAGTGGACTATAATCACCTTGACGGGGTTTGTAGAACTTGAGAGTAGCTCCTTAGTCCACCCTGATGGGGGTAAGGAGAATTCCGAATCCCGACCAATACAAATTTACCAATTTGTCCCTTAAACAATGCATGAAATGAATGATAATTAGGTGAAATCCTTGCGTCTCTCAAGTACTACTTTCTCATCTTGCGTAAAACACTTTAGTTTCTTGCGTCTAGTTTAATCTTTGCATTGATTTAGTATTTTAATTTATTATCTTAGCATTAGAAAACCAAACAAACAATTCTCAAAATCATTTATCTACTTTTCACGTGCAACTAATCACTATTTGGTAAGCATTAGAGTCAACCATTCTGTCCCTGAGAACGAATCTGTTTTATCACTTAAATTACTTGGGACAACTGTACACTTGCGCTTGTGGTTCTCTTATCCTTATTTTCATTTTTCTAGAACACACAAAGGACCACCACACACGTTTAGCGACGAAACACGTCGTCGTTAAGTTACCGACGACAGACATTCGTAGGTAATAAAGGAAAACGTCGCCTCCATTAAATTTTTTTAATTTTGATTTTTTTTGTTGCTTGAAACGTTGTTGATAAATATAGCGACAACAGTCTTTCGTCGGTAAAATGAAATATACCTACTGATGTATTTATTTACCGATGACACGTTACTCATCGGTAAAAAAGAAACGTATTTATTGAGGACATACTGTTTTTCATCACAAAAAACCCCAAAACCCCATTTTCTCCAAAAAAACCTTAATCAAATTCATTCAAATTTTTTCCAATTGTTTCTCCAATTCATCTTGCACCATTTCCAAGTTCATAATCAAGGTGGGTCATACTCAATACACAATTCCATCCACAAATATTAGGTAATTTCTTGAAATTCTATTTTATTTTATTTTATTTCATTGTGTGTAATTCTTGCAATATTATGTTATTAGGTTAAGCAATACATTAAAAAAGTGGGACTTGATCATCAATCTCCAATTTCTCCCACCAAAGCAAGGTATTTTCTTTAAATTTCAAACTTTTTAATACTTTTTTATATTGGATTATGATTGGTGTATTAGTTGCTATAAGATATGATTATGTATATTTTTTTTATTATCTAGTTAATTATTAAGTGTAAATCATGCATATGTTCATTTATCTCTATTATGTTCTTATATATTTTTGTATTTGTGTAAATAATTATATAAAATTGTTTATGTATTTATTGTGTTGTAATTTTATTTATTTATTGTGTTGTAATTTTATTTAATTATTGGTTTGTAATTATATCAAATCTATTGATTTGTAATTTGTATTACTTTATTTATTGTGTTGTAATTTTTATTTATTTTATTAATTGGGTTGTAATAATTATTTATTTTATTTTCATATGAATGTAGTTGTCTAGTTATATAAAATTGTTGCTAAGAGATGGCTTCGGGTTTGGATATGAGTTGGATCAATACAACGGATTATCTCATGCCTGAATATGTTTTGGGGGTTATGGAATTTATCAAATATGTTAAACAACAAAAAGATTATAGATATCATATGTTTTGCCCGTGTAACTATTGTAAAAATTATCGTCGATTACCCACCCAGACGGCTAGCGGCCACCTTTTTACAAATGGGTTTATGCATTCGTATCAGGTTTGGACAATACACGGTGAAAAGTTTGTCATTCCCAAAGAAAATCCTATACCGAATATAGTTAATGAAATGGTTGATGTTTGTGACGATTTGAGACACAATTACGATGTTGGCGGACATCACGGTGAAACCGAGATGAGAGACGCAGATATTCCAAGTCAGAGCAGTTTCAAAAAACTGTTTGACGAATTGGAGACAGAATTATATCCTGGCTGTACAACGATGAGTTCCTTGAACTTCATTGCCAAGCTTATGCACGTAAAAGTAAAGAAAAAGTGGACTAACACGTCATTCATTGAGCTATTGGAGTTGGTTGGTCGTATTTTTCCCAAACCTCACACTTTGCCCGGTTCTTATGATGCATGCAACTAAAAGTTGAAAAGTTTGTGTATGGGGTATATTACTATCGATGTCTGTTTGAACGATTGTGCCATATCTTACAAAGAGAATAAAGACCTCGACAAGTGTCCAGTATGTAGCGAGTCTAGATGGGACCCAAAGAAGGGTACAAAGTACCGCATAAGAAGCTCTGTTACTTTCCGATTGTTCCGAGATTGCAGCGACTATACGCTTCGAAGCACAACGCTGAAGACATGATATGGCACTATACCGGAACGAGTACCGATTCAGATGTGTTATGTCATCCAATTGACGGTGATAGCTGGAAACGATTTGCAGAGTTACATCCAGAGTTTGCCAGTGAACCTCGAAATGTGTATTTGAGCTTGGGTATCGATGGTTTTTGTTCGTTTTCTATGTAGAACAACTTGTATAGCATGTGGCCTATCATATTGACCGTCTATAACTTTCCACCGTGTGTATGCATGAAGGAAACCACATTTCAGATTTGTTTGTTGATTCCGGGTCCCCACTCACCGGGAAAGGACATGGATGTCTTTCTCCGCCCTGTTATAGATGAGTTGGACATGTTGTGGGAAACAGGGATCCCTACGTATGATGCCCATACAAAGAAATAGTTTACTATGAAGGTTTGTTTGTTGTCCACGACCAATGATTTCCCCGCTCGGTCATACACTTCAGGATGGTCGGGTCAAGGTTATATGGCTTGCCCAGAATGGATGGATTCTACTCCGTCGTTGAGGGTGAAGAAAGGGGTGGTTTATTTTGATCATAGACGTTGGTTACCTCCTGACATCGGTTTAGAAAAGATAAGGTTTTGTACACGAATTCCGATTATAGGCTCCCATCGAGGAAACATACTCCTGCTAGTATTCAGACACATTTAGATGGGCTTCCTATTGTGTTTCCAGGTAAACACAAGGATTTTGGGGGCATTGTGACGAAGAAAACAGGTCATCGCGAGTCCAACTGGAAGAGAAAGAGTATTTTTTATCGTTTACCTTATTGGTTGGAAAATATGTTAAAACATAACATCGATGTAATGCATTGCGAGAAGAATGTGTGCGACAGTTTGCTTGGTATAGTTATTAACTTGATGGGAAAATAAACAAAGATAACGTTAAGGCGAGAATGGATCTTAAGGATATGAACATCAGGAAAGAGTTGTGGTTGACATCAAGGGGAGGTAAAGCGATACTAAATCGAGGAAAGTATACGTTGTCAGCGGAGAAGAGGAAGATTTTTCTTGAGTGGTTATAGGCACAGAGGTTTCCCGATGGTTTCGCGTCTAGTATGAGGAATAATGTTCAAGTCGATACGCGAAAGATTATTGGAATGAAATCGCATGATTGTCACGTTATGATGCAGTATCTTTTTGTTTGTTGTCTCCCCGGTCTTCTAGATGATAAACTGATTAGCGATGCGATTATTGGGTTAGCTAACGTGTTTAGAGTTGTTTGTAACAAGAGATGAGTAGGAAAGAGTTGGAAGCCGGTAAGGCGAGAGTGGTTGAAGTGATGTGCAAACTAGAAATGATCTTACCTCCCGCGTTTTTTGATGTAATGATCCACTTAGTGATACACTTATACGATGAAGCATATCTAGGGGACCCGGTTCAGATGCGGTGGATGTACCCATTTGAAAGGTATTTGAAAAAGTTGAATAAGTATATTCGAAACCTGGCTAGGTCAGAGGGTTCCATAGCCGAGGGTTACGTGGCGGAAGAGACGTTGACCTTCATATCACGGTATCATAGTGAAGAAAAACCAAAGTTCAACGATCCAGGTAGATACAACTAACAACTGTCAGAACCAAAAGAGCTATCCGTTTTCAAGTCTCAGTCTACTCCAGTTGGCAACAAAGAGTCGGGTGCTTTACCACCTCAGGAGAAGGAGCACATCAGTTGGTATATTTTGAATAATTGCGACGAACTCGAAACATATAGGACTTAAGTAACGTACTTATATATATATATATATATATATATATATATATATATATATATATATATATATATATATATATATATATATATATATATATATATATATATATATATATATATAAGTATAAGTATAAATATAAATATAAATATAAGTATAAATATAAATATATATATATATATATATATATATATATATATATATATATATATATATATATATATATATATATTTATATTTATACTTATATTTATATTTATATTTATACTTATACTTATATATATATATATATATATATATATATATATATATATATATATATATATATATATATATATATATATATATATATATATATATATATATATATATATATATATTATACTTATATTTATATTTAAATTTATCCCAATTAATTACACTTCCTCACTTTTCATTCCCAAAAAAAAAGGAAGGAGGAAATTACTTCCTACTTACTCGCAAATTTTCAACTTAATTCCCAATTAAACACATTGTCATATATACCTTCCAATGTTACCCTTATGTGATTTTTTATATTATTGTTTTTTATTTTATTTTTTAATATTTATTTTTTTATTTTATTTTCAAAAAAAATTTCCCCGGATTTTTTTTTTGAATTTTTTTCCCGGATTTTTTTTTTAAAATCGAAATTTCAGGTTATGTGTTGCTGTAACACACAAATATAGACTTGTGTGTTGCTGTAACACACGAATATAGATTTATGTGTTCATGTAACACACAAAGTCATAAAATCGATCTAAAGGATTCTCTTCTTTAACAATATTGTTTTTTATATTTATTAATCGCATATACCCTGTTTTTATTCGTCTTTAACTATCTTGATATATTATCTTTTTGTCTAACTTTTTTATTTTATTTTTGTGTTTATGTTTTAGGATTTTGTGTTATTCCAGTTCTGTGTATTCTTGGAACACACATATCTCAGAATTGTGTATTCTTAGAACGCACAAATATAAGATTTGTGTATTCATGGAACACACAAATCTCAAATTTGTGTATTCATAGAACACATAAAAATTGAATTTATGTATTACTAGAATACACAAAACTTGATTTTGTTTGTTCTAATTTTGTGTATTCATGGAACACACAATTCTCAGATTTGTGTGTTCCTGGAACGCACAAGTCTCAGATTTGTGCGTTCCTAGAACACACAAGTCTTTGATTTGTGCGTTCTTGGAACACACAAGTCTCTAAGTTGTGTTTGGACCACACAAGTCTCTGATTTTTGCCTGGAACAGACAAGTCTCAGGGTCGTGCGTTATTGGAACACACAAGTCTCTGATTTGTGTATTGATGGAACACATATAAATCAAATTTACAAAACTTGATTTTGTTTTTCCAATTTTGTGTATTCCTGAACACACAAATCGTAAAATTGTGTATTACTGCAACACACAAATCTGAGATTTGTGTATCAGTAGAACACATAAAACTCAAATTTATGTATTTTTGGAATATAAAAAACTTGATTTTGGTTGTTCCAATTTTATGTGTTCCTGCAACACACAAATCTCAGAATTGTGTGTTCATGGAACACATAAAAAAAATTACGGGGGAAAAAAAAAATTTAAAAAAAAAAATTTGGAAAAATAAATTCCGAAAAAAAAACATTTTGAAAAAAAAAAATTTAAAAAGAATTTCCGGAAAAAGTTAAAAAAAATTCAGAAATTTTTATAAAAAAAAATTCCGAAAAAAAATTAAAAAGAAAATTTGAAGAATAAAATAAAAATGAATATAAATAATATTATAATTAAAGTAATTAATTAATTGTCTATGGGTATTTTTGTAATCTTTCATTTTTTTTTACTTAAGTAGGAATTAAGTTGAAGTTGTAATTAATTGGGAATATTTACACTCTCCGTGTAATTAATTGGGTATTGCCCCTACATTTTTTTCTTAAATTGTTTCCAAAAACCTAAAAAAATGTTTTCTATTTTAAAAAATTACATATCATAATTATAATTTTTTTATTTTAAAATATCCAAAAATATATAATAAAATTTCAGATTTATTTAGAAAAACATATTTAAACTCATTTTTTTCAATAAAAAAATGTTAAAAAAATATTTTCTATGTAAAAAAATCACAAAAAAATTATTATCAATGTTATATATGCAAATTAACTACCAAATCATCCAGAAAAATACACATATAATTCGGAATTGATAAAAAACCATATTTAATCACAATTTTTTTCAATAAAAAAATAGAGAAAAAAATTAATTTCTTACCCTAAAAATCAAAAACCTCTTATTAAACATGTTATACATACAATAAACCTACCAAATTATCCAGAAAAACAACATAAACAACTCGGAATTGGTCAAAAAACACATTTAATCACATTTTTTTTTAATAAAAAATAGAAAAAAAATTAATTTCTATATCTAAAACCCTAAAAATTACTTATTAATCATGATATATATACAATTAAACTACCAAATAGTCCAGAAAAGTACATAAACAAATCGGAAATGCTCAAAAATTAATTACAATCACTAAAATTTTCAATCAAAAATGGAAAAAAAATTAATTTCATAAACTTAATGAAAAGGGATTAAAAGTGCACCTTTTTACGTTGGAATTGATCAATATACGTTGATGAAGCTATGCCAAGCTATGATTGTCATAAATAACAAAGAAATTTGAAGATTAGAATTTTTAAAGTAATAAAATATTGAAAAAAATGGAATTAGAGCGTGATTTACCTTGTTAGCGTTGGATTGAACTTCTAAAAAGCTTGGATTATGCTAAAAAATGGAGGGGGGGGGGTGATTTGGGGCGGATTGGAATTTTAGTGGAGAAGAAATAAGACAGTGAAATGAGGTCGTGTAGGGTTTTATAGAATTTTTTAGTTAGCGACGAAAATCCTCGTCGCTAAGTTATTAAATTTCGTCGCTAATAAGGACACGCGTCACGTAGCCTACGCACGGCCCTTGCAAATCTGTAATTAGCGACGACGCGTGTCGTTGTTAACTTTACGTGTCGTCGCAAATTCGAATGGGCGGGAATTCTGACCGCCCAAATTGACCAATCGAGAATTTGGGAGTTATTAGCGACGAGGTTTATCGTCGCTAAGTACTTTGAATGTCGTCGCTAGTAATTAGCAAAGAATCCTTACTAAGAACTCGTAGCAAATAATTAGCGACGAGTTCCTCGTCGCCAAGTGTAAGAACTCGTTGCTAATTTTTTCTCCTTTTCTTTTCTTTCTTTTGGTTGATTTACATTATACTACTTATGAGATCTTAAATTTAAAACAACAAAATTAGACACCAAAATGAATCGATACGTAACATTTTAACAACCATAAATTTAAAATCAAATCCATACTACAAAAATTTAAAACTAAAACAAAAAATGCTTAAAAATAAAATATCTAATCAGTTTTGTATCCGCTAGTGTCTACAGGCTCCTCATCACTATCAATCGTAATAGGTTTCTCATCTTCGTACTCCTCCCACGTGTCATCAAACATCTCCTCGTTTTCATCAAAAACTAAGTCAACATGAAAATCACTGATGGGTGTCTCCGTGTCAAACACGATCTCTTCGGTAGTTGCCAAGTCCTCCAGTCGTGAGTAATCAGTTTGCGTGTTAACCAAAGGAATCGTGATACGCGGGTTATCAGTAGATACTGACTCTGCACCCCATAACTCGGGCCTCCACCCCTGACGATCGTTGATTTCCCAAACGGATTTCCATCCTTTCATTGTTTTCTTTGTTCTTATCTCGTCAATGTAAAACACCTTTTTGGCTTAAGTTGCTAAGATGTATGGTTCTGTCTCCCACCAAAAAGTAGATTTGTTGATGAAGGTTACACCGTGTTCTTTCCTTACCTTTGATGTATTATACCACTTACAAGCGAATAACACAACAAAAAAACCATCATTGAACGTAACCTCTATAATTTTCACTAATTCACCGTAAAAAAGGGTATCATTATACATCGCAGATACTCCGTAATCTTGAGTCATTCTTTTTTCTCCTTTTTCCATCGTATCCCATTTAACACCATTCACAATCCATGAATCGTATATATGTACTGGACCATACGACATGTTGGCCAAGGACACTATCTCAGTGTAGCTATTGGATCACCAGCCACGCGCATGGCATGAATCTAGCAAACGTAAAAAGGGTTGATTAATAGTCAAATCAGAAAAGTTTCCAAATAGGGAAAGTTTCCAAAAAGGGAAAGTTTCCAACTAAGTCAAGTCTACAAATGAGGTAAGTTTCTAAATAAAGAAAGTTTCTAAATAAGTCAAGTCAACAAATAAGTTAAGTTTCTATACGAAGAACGTTTCCAAATAAGACAACTTTCCTAATAAAGAAAGTTTCAAAAAAGGGAAAGTTTCCAAATAAGGCAACTCAACAAATAAGGTAAGTTCCTAAACAAAGTACGTTTCCAAATAGGAAAGTCTACAAATAAGGTAAGTTTCTAAACAAAGAACGTTTCCAAACAAGTCAATATTCCTAATAAAGAAAGTTTGCGAATAACGCAAGCCTACAACTTAATATACATGTCAAGTACCTTTTCCAAAAACCACTCCTTAAATGTTTGTCGGTGCATCTCCTCCACTGCTTTAGCCGTCCCTGATAGCGTGGATTTGTGTTCTATAAATTGTAAGAAAATAATAAAAATTAATGAGCAAATAAATTTTTAAACATAAATTACGTTAACTTACGTCAGATTTGTTTCGATGTCATCGCAATTATTCAGAATGTACTAGTTGATTTGGTCCTTCATTTTAAGTGGTATATGTGGTGGGTCCTAGGGTGTTATAAAATTAATGTGAAAATAAAAGAAACCACTTAACCGCAAGTGTATGGTTGTCCCAAGTAATATATGATAATCAAGTTCGTTCTCAGGGACGGATTAGGTTCAACCCAAATATTAATCAAGTAGTAAGAATAATTGCTAAACAGAAAATAAAAGATAAGAATTTTTGTTTGGTTTTTGTAATTTAAAATTGCAAATAAAATAAAGACTAAAATTAAATTAACGGAAAGGAAATAAAGCAAATAAAAGACTGACTTCAGATAAAAGAGATACTTGAGTTTCGCAAGGAATCCACTTAATCAATATAATCTAAGCTATGTTTAAGGGTAGAATTGGAATTATAATATTAGTTGGGACTCTAATATCTCCTAGCCCCCTGTCGGGTGGACCTAGAAGCTATCCTAAAGTATCATAAACACCTGTATGGTCGAATATGCCTCTTCGGATGATATGATTTTACCTCTTTGGCTATGTAACAAGTTAATCATGTCGGTCATTAACGGACATTACACGGGTATTACCTAGATCTGTATTCAAACCCCCCTGTCGGATGATCACTTCGCCACTAAACAAAATAGCCCAAATACTAACAGCTAATTCTAGTTGCGCGGAAAAGAATTAGTAATAAAAACAAAGTAATAACCAATATATAAAACTCAATTCTATTTAAATCGAAACAATCCCAAATTCAAAACATAGATTTATTAATTAAGGTTCATCCCTTTAATGCGATTCTCAAGTATAAAGAAATTTAGCTCATAAGAAAATTAAAGACTAACATAAAATAAAAGGAATTCATATTCAATTACAAGAAAGAAATAAATAACCTAAAGGGTTGAATGACTATTGTTGGAAGAACAGAATTCCTCTAGCACTAACTTCTCCTTGCCTTCTTGCTCTGACTTGAAAAACTTAAGCCTCTTGTTTAATTCTATGAAGTGTGTGAAAAGAGGAGGTTAAGGGGTGTATTTATAGGTGTTAGGGAACCCTGGGTCGAATTTACTTGGAGTGGAAGACAAGTTAAGAGCTCTTAAATTCGTAACCCTAAATTCTATGAAAGGTAAGATTCTTCTCCTGATTTGATTTTGTCATAACTTTTTCAATACTTATCCGTTTAAGAAGTTCCAATATATGAAACTGATTGTCTTGGAAAGAGCTTTCTATTGGTGCAGACCACTCGTCCAGATTCCTATCCAATCGTGAGTTATGAATTAATCTTTAAAACGTGGCTGAAATTTCAGATTCATAAGGCAGCTCTATCTTTTCCTTCTTTGCATATATCTTTCCTAAATCTTCTTATTTCCATGTAAATATTCTTTCCTTTACTTATTTATCTTGACTTGGTCTCTATGTAATTACCATTTATCTTTTAAAGCTTCACATTAAATAAATAATTAAACCGCATATGCTTAAAAAGAATAAATCAATAAATCAAGAAAACGAAATAGGAAAGTGTACTCTAAAAATAGAAACTCGAGTAAAAATCATTTCCTAACACTCTAAAATACACTAAGACTTTATTCTCACTTCTCCTCCTTGGATTGGTCTTTCATGAAATTCAAGAACCAATTAACTTTGCATTAAAAACAGTCAAATTTACGCACAAAAGCTCAGATTCTGCAAATAGTTAATTTCCAAGGGGAGGAAGTGCAATATGATCAAATAAGCCTAAAATTCTATCAATTAAGTCATTTATTCACCTAAAAGGATGTCTCCAAGGGGCTAATAATTAGAACAAATCGGGAGACATCAAGACCCCAAACTCAAACCTTTGTCGTCCCGACAAAGTAAAATAAAAACAAAGGATCTTTTAGGTGAACGCAGAAGGTAGAATCTAGAAAATAATCCCAAAGCACAACTTAAAACAAATCTCATATAGTCTAACCTAGGAATTAATATACACCTACACTCATCATGCAAAATCAAACACAAAATAATCTCAATCTAAAATCAATTTCACAATGCTAGAAGGTTACGCTTATTACTTATCTCAAGATGGTGGCTATAGGGTGTTCCTCGATCTTTACTTGCTTTGAGTGCTCCACTTAGCATATTCCCTATTAACTCACTGTGCATCTAGGAATCACGAGGTCTTTACGGTTTTAGCATAGGCTGAAGGACGGTATGGTATGTATATTTGGTAAATTTGAAGTGAGCTTTTGGTCCTCTCCTCACTTACCATCAACAAACTGTCCAAGAGCTTGAGTTTACACTCGAATAACGTTCTCACTTAACTCATTTGACGCGCTTAATTAGCGTCCCCTAAATTAACCCAATAAGCACTAAGGATGATTCACTTAAAAATTTCCACTTTGCCGGTCCGAATATATTTTCTTTTCAAATTATTCATTTCTTTTTCTTTTGTATAGCTATGACTCTCTTAATGTTGAGATATCATGCTATTTTTCATAGTTATGCCCATTCATAACTTGAGCTCGAAGCTTCTTTTCCATTCACTATTACCCCGACAAAGGGTTACAATATAATAAACATGTGAATCGTCATCAAAATATAGCACAAAGCACAATTGATAAGCTCAAAACTCCCAACCCAATGTAAATTCCCATATAGTGGACCCACCACCCCAAACTCAAGCTCAAGACAGGAAGTCTCAGGATCGTGATTCAAGTGCGGGTCATATGGTCATGCCTAACAATCTAAAGGGATATTGGCTTATAATGTGGCGACAAAAGAAAGGCTTAAAGGCTAAAAATTTGGCTAAGAAGGATAAAATTATTTCAGGGATAGAAGGCAAAAAAGGATTCAAAGGGCTAACAAAGATCTGCCTCTATCATCTTCCTATCTACACAGCTTACCTCTAGTTCATACCTAAGTGGGTTCTCTACTCATTTAGATCTCACGTTCTACAAACCACCTATTATCCTTAAGCACAAGTTTACTTCTTTTGCATTGTTCATTAATTCTTCCTATCAATTATCTCATATTTGCATGCAATCATCGTACAGTTTACACTAACTTCTAAAGTCAACTATTTTCTATCATTAATTCATAAAAAACATTCCTGATGGGGGCATTTACAATTCTCTACAGTCAACGCAACCCTTAGATTAATTTTGAAAAAAATAGTAAAACACATAAAATTGGGATGAGGCAACGAACCCCACCCCAAACATAAAAATGAGTCGTGTCCCCACGACTCGAAAAAGACTCAATAAAGCAAATAAACAAATAAAACAAATAAGAAAGGGATAGGAAAACGTGTCTGAACCAGCACGAAGCTGGTTTCCATTGTTGCGTGTAGGTTGATCTCCTTGTGTTGCGTAGGTGGCATGTTGAACATTGCTCACTCCACGTAATATGATTTGCATAAGCTCCAACTCTTTTGTGACTTTTCTTATGGTTGGTAACACCTCTTCATGAATATCCTCCAAAAATTCCATTCTTTCAACTACATCTTTTAACACCCAAAAATTAATAAGAGGTTCTCCAACTTCCTCTTCCTCTCCATGGTATTCTTGTCTTCCCAATCTTTGACATCTCAATGAACCCCAAACTCAAAACTTCAAATAATCAAAAACTAGAGAAGAGTTTTGAAATTTGATGTTTTGAGGATTTATAATGAAGGATTCTGGTGTTATATGAGATGGGTAATCAATATGTAATGGTTTGGGTAAGGTTTAATGAATAGGATTGAAGCTTTGATGAAGAGGCTTAAGGTTGAAGGAGAATATTTCTTGATGTTCTTGAATGATTGTGGTGTTGGATGTGTGTTTGGAATGGATTAGGAGGAAGGATTTAATGTTCTTGGGTGTTGTAGTGGTCGTTGTGCAGGTATATAAGGGTTAAGGTCTGAAAAATTCGTATTGGGGGAGGCTAGGGTTTGCTTCTGATAAGGTAAGAGTTGTACAAGGTAACAATCTCTTCAAAACCGACCTCTCTGCGGTATACCGGAGGTATGGCCCGGTATACCGGACCTGAACGCATCTCTTTTTCACTTCTCGGCAAAAAACTCGAGTCTCCTACCCGTGGCACGGGTTTTTCCTCCTGCGGTATACCGGCGGTATGGCCCGGTATACCGGACCTGACATCTTCGTCTTTTCAAACTTTCGTTAGAAAACCCGCGTTACTAACCCGTGGCACGGGTTTTTCTTCCTGCGGTATACTGGGGGTTTTGCGCGGTATACCGGACCTGCGCCGAATTTTTCCCATGTGTTCCTTTTTTCGTTTCATAGCACCCTAAACTCAATTCCTGCACCAATAACACACTACCCTTCTCATTTCTTTTAAAATTAGACACTAAAACTCGACACTAACTTAGAATTATACACTAGGAATTGAAAAAAGAAAGCAAATTAAACATGGGTTGTCTCCCAAGAAGCACTTTTGTTTATTACGTCTTTAAGTTCGACGCATTACCTTCCATGAAGATGGTATTGAGGCCCTTGCGGTTCTCCTCCGCTTGAATTCGCCTCGTCCTTGGCATTTAAGATTTGAAACCTTCCCCCTTAAAATTTTATTCAATCGATCTCTGAAAGGGGGAGGGCAGTATCTCCGTTTCGCCTTCTTACTTTCACGACGAAACTTGATCTTCACCACACGATAGTAGATAACCGTCCTCAACGGTATGAGCTCATTTTTATTCTCTTTAATCTCGCGTTCCTCTTTAAAGTGTGGTGGGTAGGTGCTCCTCCTTGCCGCTTTACTCTCGTGGTGTAGCACCTTTCTTGCGTAACACCTATTGATCATTTGTAGTAATAGAGGTGATTGCGATTTTTTATCTCTAATGATGATTTGTGGTGGAGATAGTGATTGGTGAACTTTTTGTGGTGGAGATTCGACTTCTCTTTTATTATGAAGCTTTAATTCTTCAATTGATTCCTCAACCACTTCACATTCGTCTTCGCTTTCAACCCAATCTTCCACTATTACTTCATCATATTCTTGATGTGGAATCTTAATCTCGATCACCTCTTTTTCTTGTTTGCGTTCAGTATCTTGATCATGTGCACGCGCCATAGGAATAGCAACCTCAGTTTCAATTTTTAGGATTTTCGTTGCTACTCCTTCTTCCACCATGCTAATAGGATTGTCAACCACATGGTGGTCTTCATTTATAACCGACATGATGGTCATATCACTATCACTAATATATTCCTTCAACACCTCCTCCTCAACTACTTCTTCCGGTTAATCGCTTCCTTCCCTCGGGGGAGTGGAATCTTCATAAGACATACAACCCCATTCTTCTACCATCTGTTGTATGCATGCATGGGTGGCGTTAGTTTCCTCTACTAAGCGCTGGAGTTTAGAACGTATCTCATAGTCAATTTCTTGCTGATAGTGATGAGGTGGAGAGTTTTGAATGTTTTCAACCAATTGGTTGTTCCATGCTTGCTCTTGCTGATAGTGATATGATGGTTGTTGTTGATTATTCCCGATCCATTGATTGTTCCATCCTTGCTCTTGCAGGTATTGATAAGGTTGTTGGTAGAAGTTAATACCCCATTGTTGTTGTCTCGAAGAGTCTTCCCAATATTCGTATGGATCAGGATCCGGGTAATGTCCTCTATACATCTTCAATAGAACCTTTTGATCATTACCTGAATAAAAATTTGTACAACAAAAACAAAAACAAAAACAAAAACCAAGTGTAAAACTAGAAAAAAAATAAACAATTAAAACTACTAAATATTAACACCGGGGTCTCAGGCTACCGTCCCCGGCAGCGGTGCCAAAAACTTGGTGGGTCCTAAGGTGTTATAAAATTAATGCGAAAATAAAAGGAACCACTTAACTGCAAGTGTACGGTTGTCCCAAGTAATATATGATAATCAAGTTCGTTCTCAGGGACGGATTAGGTTCAACCCAAATATTAATCAAGTAGTAAGAATAATTGCTAAACAGAAAATAAAATATAAGAATTTTTGTTTGGTTTTTGTAATTTAAAATTGCAAATAAAATAAAGACTAAAATTAAATTAACGGAAAGGAAATAAAGCAAATAAAAGACTGACTTCAGATAAAAGAGATACTTGAGTCTCGCAAGGAATCCACTTAATCAATATAATCTAAGCTATGTTTAAGGGTAGAATTGGAATTATAAAATTAGTCGGGACTCTAATATCTCCTAGCCCCCTGTCGGGTGGACCTAGAAGCTATCCTAAAGTATCATAAACACCTGTATGGTCGAATATGCCTCTTCGGATGATATGATTTTACCTCTTTGGCTATGTAACTAGTTAAGCATGTCGGTTATTAATGGACATTACACGGGTATTACCTAGATCTGTATTTAAACCCCCCTGTCGGATTATCACTTCGCCACTAAACAGAATAGCCCAAATACTAACAGCAAATTCTAGTTGCGCGGAAAAGAATTAGTAATAAAAACAAAGTAATAACCAATATATTAAACTCAATTCTATTTAAATCGAAACAATCCCAAATTCAAAACATAGATTTATTAATTAAGGTTCATCCCTTTAATGCGATTCTCAAGTATAAAGAAATTTAGCTCATAAGAAAATTAAAGACTAACATAAAATAAAAGGAATTCATATTCAATTACAAAAAAGAAATAAATAACCTAAAGGGTTGAATAACTATTATTGGAAGAACAGAATTCCTCTAGCACTAACTTCTCCTTGCCTTCTTGCTAGAGCTTGAAAAACTTAAGCCTCTTGTTTAATTCTATGAAGTGTGTGAAAATAGGAGGTTAAGGGGTGTATTTATAGGTGTTAGGGAACCCTGGGTCGAATTTACTTGGAGTGGAAGACAAGTTAAGAGCTCTTAAATTCGTAACCCTAAATTCTATGAAAGGTAAGATTCTTCTCCTGATTTGATTTTGTCATATCTTTTTCAATACTTATCCGTTTAAGAAGTTCCAATATATGAAACTGATTGTCTTGGAAAGAGCTTTCTATTGGTGTAGACCACTCGTCCAGATTCCTATCCAATCGTGAGTTATGAATTAATCTTTAAAACGTGGCTGAAATTTCAGATTCATAAGGCAGCTTTATCTTTTCCTTCTTTGCATATATCTTTCCTAAATCTTCTTATTTCCATGTAAATATTCTTTCCTTTACTTATTTATCTTGACTTGGTCTCTAAGTAATTACCATTTATCTTTTAAAGCTTCACATTAAATAAATAATTAAACCGCATATGCTTAAAAAGAATAAATCAATAAATCAAGAAAACAAAATAGGAAAGTGTACTCTAAAAATAGAAACTCGAATAAAAATCATTTCCTAACACTCTAAAATACACTAAGACTTTATTCTCACTTCTCCTCCTTGGATTGGTCTTTCATGAAATTCAAGAACCAATTAACTTTGCATTAAAAATAGTCAAATTTACGCACAAAAGCTCAGATTCTTTAAATAGTTAATTTCCAAGGGGAGGAAGTGCAATATGATCAAATAAGCCTAAAATTCTATCAATTAAGTCATTTATTCACCTAAAAGGATGTCTCCAAGGGGCTAATAATTAGAACAAATCAGGAGATATCAATATGACCAGACTCTTTTTTACCAACGGGAGTACACTGACTCTTAAAAACGGATAGCTCTTTCGGTTTGGGCAGTGGGTCGTTGTATCTACCCAGATCATTGAATTTTGTCTTTGCTTCTCGAAGATACCGTAATATTAATGTCAACGTCTCTTCAACAACATAACCCTCGGAGATTGAACCCTCTGGCCTAGCAGGGTTCCGAATATACTCTTTTAACTTTTTCAAATACATTTCAAATGGATACATCCACCGCATTTGAAAGGGACCCCCTAATAATGCTTCGTCGTATAAGTGTATCACCAAGTGGATCATTATATCAAAAAATGCGGGAGGTAAAATTAATTCTATATTGCACATCACTTCAACCACTCCCGCCTTACCGGCTTCCAACTCTTTCTTACTCAAATTCTTGTTACAAACGACTCTAAACACGTTAGCCAACCCAATGATCGCATCGCTAATTGTTTTATCCTCTATAAGTCCAGGTAAACTAGCCACAAAAATATATTGCATCATTACGTGACAGTCATGGGATTTCATTCCAATAATCTTACCCGTGTCGCTTTGTACATTATTCCCCAATCTAGACGCGAAACCATCGGGAAACTTTTGTGTCTTCAACCAGTCAAGAAATAGTTTCTGCTTATCACTAGACAACGTATACTTTCCTTGCTTGAGCACCGATTTACCTCTTGTTATCAACCACAATTCTTTCCTGATGTTCATATCCTTAAGATCCATTCTCGCCTTCGATTTATCTTTTTTGGGTTTCCCATCAAGTCCTACAACTGTACTGAGCAAACTATCGCAAACATTCTTCTCGCAATGCATAACATCGATGTTATGTTTTAACAGATTTTTCCGACCATTAAGGTAAGCGATAAAAAATACTCTTCTTCTTCCAGTTAAACTCGTGAGGACCCATTTTTTCGTCACTTTTGCCCCCAAAATCCTTGTGTTTACTAGGAAACACAATGAGCAACCCATCTAGCTGTGTTTGAATATCTGCTGAACTATATTTCCTTGGGGGACCCTCATTTCTTCACGGGGATACAAAGTTTTGTCTCTTCGGAGCCGGTGTCTCGTAGATAACCATCGTCTATGATCAAAATATACTACACCTTTTTTCACCCTCAATGACGAAGTAGAATCCATGCACTCTGGACATGCTAAGTAACATTGACCCGACCATCCTGAAGTGTATGACCGAGCAAGGTAATCATTAGTCGTGGACAACAAACAAACTTTCATCGTAAACTCTTGCTTCGTATGGGCATCATACGTAAGGATCCCTTTATCCCACAACTCGTCCAACTCATCTATCATAGGGCGGAGGTAGACATCCATGTCCTTACCGGGCGAACGAGGACCTGGAATCAACAAACAAAGCTGAATTGTGGTTTCTTTCATGCATACCCACAGTGTCAAGTTGTATACAGTCAATATAACTGGCCACATGCTGTACGAGGTGTTCTGCATAGAGAAAGGACAAAAAAATTTGTACTGAGACCCAAATATACATTACGAGGATCGCTAGCAAACTCGGGATGTAACGGTGCAAATCTCTTCCAACTATCACCATCAACTGATGACACAACACATCTGGATCGGTACTCTTTCTGGTATGGTGCCATATCATGTCTTCGACTGTGTGTTTCGATGCGTATATATGCTGTAACCTCGGGGCAATCGAAAAATAACGAAGTTTTTTATGGGGTACTTTCTTACCCTTTCACGGATCATATCTAGACTCGATGCATACCGGAAACTTGTCGAGAGATTCATTCTCTTTGTAAAAAATGGCACAATCATTCAAGCAAACATCAATAGTAGTGTAACCCATACCCATACTTTTCAACTTGTTGTTGCATTCCTCGTAAGACCCAGTCAAATTGTGAGGTTTGGGCAAAACACGCCCAACCAGTTCCAATACTCGGTGAAAGATGTGTTATACCACTTGTTTTTTACCTTTATGTGCATAAGATTTGCAATGAAATTCAAGGAACTCATCACTGTAGATCCAGGATATAATTAGGTCTCCATTTCCTCGAACATAGCGTAAAAAATGCCACGACTTGGTTGATTTGCTTCTGTCATCACGGTATCACCTAAATGTCCACCAACATCGTAACTGTTTCTCAAATCGTCATATGCATTTAACATTTCATTTTCTTGATTTGGCACGGTTTCTTCGGGAATGTCTAGTGTTTTGTCCAAACCTCATACGTGGACATAAACCCTCTAGTTAAAAGGTGAGTCCGGACCGTTTGTAATGGATAGCGACGATTATTCGAACAACGAGTACATGGGGAAAAATACAGTCATTATAACTATCTTGTTTGGTGGCAAACTCGTTAAAATCTGTTACATCATAAATATATTTTTCCGACAGAAGATCAGTGGCTTTGATCCAACTCTTATTTATACCCGAAGACATCTATTAATAACAATATGATATAGCTAAGCAACTACATGCATATGAAAATAAAATAAAATAATTAATACAACCCAAATGATAAATAAATTACAAATTAAAACCCAAATGAATAAATAAATTACAAATTACAACCCAAATGAATAAAATAATTAAAATTACAACACATTGAATGAATTAAAATTACAAACTATTAAATAGAAAAAACAATTTCATTTATAACTAAATAAACAACAAATAGATATATAGGAAAATAATACACAATTGCATGAAATACAACATATCAATCAAAAATAAAATAATGAAACAAGTAGTTATTAGCCTAATCACATTTTCTTAAATGTGATCACCTAATTATGATCAATTATAATCAAAACAATCAAATTATAAAAAATATGAATTTTATTGAAAATACCTTGAATTGGATGGGAAGATTGAAGATTGATCATACACCACCTTGAATGTGGACCCGTTAATGGTGTAACAATTATTTATTAACCTAATCAAACATCAAATCATGCAATTAACCATCAAATTCAACAACAAAAAAGTGGTATTTTATGAAAAATACCTTGAATGGGATGAAGAATATGTGGATTAACCTTGCACAAACTTGAATATGAAGCTAAGAATGGTGTTAGATGATTTAGAGAATCAAGTAGTAAAGATTTGAGAAAATAAGTGTTAGGTTTTTGAGAGAAAGTGGGAGAAAAAATTAATAATGGGGTATTTTCTGTGTTGACAAAATTGTTCACGGTTTATTTTAAGTTTTTTATTTGCGGCGACTCGCGTTTTCGTCGCTAACATTTCAAATTTTCGTCGCTAAGTTTTAAATTTAGCGACGAACCTCCTCGTCCCTAATAACCGCAGAAAATTAGCGACGAGTTTCTGATTAAAAAAATAATCGAAAAGAAAAAAAATATTTGTTGCAAAATTCTATTTCTCTAACGACGAAAATGTATCGTCGCTAATAAGAAATGCTATTAGCGACGAATTTTTAATTACTTGGCGACGAACGCGGGCTGTCGTCGCTAAGTGAGCAATATTAGCGACGAACGCGGGTCATCGCTAATATTGTCGTCCCTAAAAACCCGAACTGTAGTAGTGCTTTTTCATCGACCATTTTATATTAAAACCAGATATGGAGATTCAAGAGTTGTAAAAGTCTAATATATAATCTGACCAAATTAAGAGTTTAATCTTGAGGAAAGAAATCATGAATCTACAGACTGAGAGTAACAAAAATTTAATATAAAGGTCACCTCGTCATGCATAATCTTAGTCAATTGAAATATCCTTAATAAATAGTCCTTACACCAATTTAAGCCCTCACTTTAAATTTGGAAAATTAACATGACGATTAAGAAATGTTTCAATTTTATCAACTCTTTTGATTGATAAAACTATGTAAGATAAGGGAATCTCTCCCTTTTCCATTGCCAATCTTTATTTAATAGTGGTAAGGATCATCAAAAGTATCTCGGTAGGCCAAACATACTATTAAATGACAAAGGAGCTGGAGAAAGAAGACCATCTAATCTCCCCTTTGCCTCATCTTGGCGTCTATGAAAACAATAGTTGATAGTGTGGTCAAGGAGTTTAAACGATATATCACATATTACTTTGTAGTAGCTAGTAGTATTTTAATCGCTTATGTTTATTAAATGATAAACTTTGACAAAAAACGAATAATGTTATGGAGATTTAAAATTAGTAAATATGGGTTTTATAATCATCCAAAATTGTATTTTTAATTGGTAGCCAATGAATATAGATTTCTGGAAGGAGTTTGATCTTAAATATATTACAAATAGGATTGAAAACGAATTATGTGTCTTATGTTTTTTAATATATAAACTATTATTAATATATAATTAAAGGGATAAATAGTTCAACCGTTGATTTATTATTGTAAAATAATTTTAATATTTTTTTGATTGTTATAAATCAAAAGGAATTCAAAACTTGTTGTTTTATTAAAAATAAGTCTAAAATTCTACATTCTATCGATTAATTATTACATGTACAAATTATATGTTTTTTTAGGATATTACTGTTTTTTTATTTTGTAATAATAAATATTTAACTTTTCAAATCACAAATATTTCCTTATATTTTTTTGAAAACCATATATAATTCTTCGTCTTCCAAAAGTGTAAACTCATAAATTTATTTTTAAATACACATATACCACCTACATCATTCTATAATTAATCAGCTTTTTAGTTTTTTTTTCCATTTGCTAAAGATGAATCGTATGATTTGTTCACCCCTTTTTATAAGAAACTCAACAAAATTTTCACATGCTAGAAGGAAAAATTCATCTAAGTTCTTTGCTAGAGATACTGAGGAAATCCATTTTTGTATTTAAAAAATATCATTAAAAACAATTACTGAGCATATATGGTGGGTCCCAAAGTGTGATAAAATAAGGATATAAAATTACACATACCTTGGAAAAACCATGAGAAACTCTTTGGAAGTGCACATATCATTCACAAGTAATCGTAAGTAAAATAAAGTTCATTCTAAGGATTTAGCCAGTTAGCTCAAACTCGTGTTCAGATATAAGCATAGATGGATTTACTTGTTTGAACTAAAACATAAACAAAACATGGTAGTTGTTTGGATTTATGAATAAGAATAAAATTATAGAAGTAAATATTAAACTACTAATGTAAGTAAGTAATATTAATAAGAATGAGACGAGATATAACGTAGGTCTGCTAGTCTGCACTTTTTTTAGCGTACAATATTTAACTAAAACCTCTACTCCTACATAGCTTAGAGAGGCTACAAGAGAAATCTAACGTAGATCCATATGGGCAGTTTAAAACATTAATATTAAGCCTAGTGCACTTAACCAATTTATAATCAGCCACTCCGTTGAACTCTCTTCTAACATGAATGACTTTCGACTCCGGGAATCTATCAATCCACCTCCAGGACTTAGTAACCATTGTGCGAATTCTCTAGTTGACCCTTTTCCTAAGATTAATACCTTGGGTAATTTCAAGATTGTCTAAGTAAGAAGAACTACTCATTAAATTAAAATCTGATGCAGATCTCATGGAAACGAGAATATCGCAGGCTTCTCCCTCCAACGCACTATTAATTTTTACCCTCTTCGTGATCTTGTGTTTGACTACGCCCTCCTTGTTAATAGCAATTGAAACCATACTAGCCAGTTCTCAACTATTACAGAAGGATGTATAATTAAGCCATATGATATTCATATTGTCATCAAGAAGGGCATTCTCCTTCTCACTTTCTATGCACTTATCCTACTGATTCGATGTTCTAATTATAAAGGAGAGTTGAGTTTATATAAGTATTAGATATTCTAAACTCCTTTTAACTCCCTTCTGGTAGCTTAGAATCCAACCTCAACACAGGTAGGGGACTTGAGTAAGGGGCCCCTAGGCAATGATCGATGATTAATTTCAAAAACTAATGAATATATAGTTAGGCAAGCCCGTCAGGATCACTACCGCACACTAGACGATTATGTATCGTTATAAGCAATTAAACCCTCCGGTGATAGTCCTAATTACAAAGGGAAGGCATATACTTGGCCAGTGTTAAGGCTGGAATTACAACAAATACATAATACATTTATAAATAAGTTGCTCAACGCAATTAAAATCATTCTCAAATAATAATAGAGTAGAAAATAGTAATCAAGGGTTATACATAGTTCAAACCCAAACTATGGGATGATTAGTTCATGAATACAAAAAGAAAACTAAAGAGTAAAAGATTTTAACGACTGATCACCCTACCCTCAACTCGACCAATAGACTTATCAACTCCTACCTCCTTCGATAGAACGCCGATATAAACTACGGTACTAATTTGGCATGAAAGTTGATGAATTATTTGGTTCCTTTTCCTTAGAAACAAAGTTGGAAAATTTACAATCCAGGAGCTTCATTTTCTTGGAAGAAAAAAACCATCCTTTATACCATTAACACATAACCAACCTTTCTCCCCCACATTATTATAAGGACTATCTTGGTGGCGATGCATTGTCATTATCTTACCTTAAAATGAATCATGTTCCACCAAAACCTTAGTATAAATATCTTATCATTGTTGTTAGCTTCATTGACTTTGTTATCTCATTGTTTAGCCATACATTTTAGACACCTGGAGAAGCCTAAGGTGTCATGAAACACCCACAAGTAAAAATTATGAGGTGGAGCCATTCATACTCAACTATTTGAATATAGTCTTAAATACAGACAATAGATGAAAGCGTTTATGTAAAGATCCACTTCTATATCCAGTCTTACAAAATTTCCCTCACACAAGACTTTGTGAACGGGTTAATGCGAATAAAGTTTCTAATGATGTTACCTAACAACTTAAGAATATCCTCAATATAATTAATCATTGAAGCCAAGGAAAATGTACCAAAAATGTTGTTTTGACTACCAATACATCCTGGGTTGTGAACAATGGCTCTTATACCCTCACTACTAGATATAAATCCAGGATCATCCAACGCCCCATTAAAAACTATATTGTAGTCTTCTTGACCAATAAATTATGCCATAAAATAGCCAAAAACTACCTTTACCAACTCCATGGTGAGCTTTCAGAGCCTAGATTTCATCCAATTTACCCGACAAATATTTATAAGTGATATTAAAACCAAGTAAAAACATCATTAGATTACGATTCCATACCTTGAAACCTTATTAATTTGTACCACCGTGTGAATTAAACTGGAGTATCTTGAATATAATATGGAATTCCATCTTCATATTGAATTTGTAAGTCCCTGCTGAAGTATTCATGGTAGGGCACTTATCACCTTCATTCAGTTTTACTGGTTTGTGCATTGTTACGTTCGATTTCCAACGAACAATCTCAATATACTATAGAATCTCTACTAAATCTGTAACAATAGATTGATAAATCCAGTATGTAGTACTTGTTGATTACTCATGTTATCTAAGTCCATAGTTGATGCAGTCTAAACAACTCTAGCCTCATATACTTGTTGATTACTTGAACTTTCTAAGGTCGTAGTTGATAAATCATGCAATTCTAGAAGCATTACGTTGTTCGCATTATCCTTGGTTGACTTAGTTTTATAGGTATATCCATTTGATGTGCATAATAATCATCCATGACTAATATAAAATTTATCCATATAATGGACTAGCATCACTGATTTATTAAATATATTTAACTAGATCTCTTTACTTCCAAAACTGAAATGGAATAAATATAAGATGATATTGAATAAACTACCATATTTATCCATAGTAAATGGCACGATTTATAAATCCAATTAATGAGTAAATTTTTATCCTTGTAAAATTTGAAGCTTTATATGTTCAATCATAACAGTTGTAACATCAACCTTAATTCACTTATAACTCTTTAGGTCAGCCATAATTTTCATTCAGACAGCATATTTCCTAGTACTCCATCTTGGGGTTTTAGACTAGAATCCTTATTCATTTAGCGATCTCATTAAGCAATTTCTTATTTTATTAAGGACCCTCCAAGCTGAAATGGAATAGAGTAGTTTAAATATATGTAAAGGATACTTGTACTATATTTATTTATGAATATCTATATATTTCAGTCTATCAGGCCAATAATATCATTCTATATTATTCAAATTTAAAACAAAACTTGGTTACGCATATAGTATATCATTATAATATGAATGTAATTGATGATTCTCAAATAATTAATATGCATAATGATGTTAATAGAAAACTAAATGGTTTCTAGTACAACATATAAAAAGGCAATGTCTATCCTCTTACCTTTTATCACACCTTAGGTGGATTTTAACTGTACCGATCATTTAAGTTCTCTGTCATGATTTATTAATTTCTCTTTTTTTATAATTCTTACACCTAAGGGGTAATACAAAGGTGATACAATTTTAAATGATATCCATCATTACTCTTTAATATTTTGCAAGTCACAAGGGTATTAATATACCTACGTAATAAATTTATCAACCCTTAATTATTATACAAAAAGTTCATAAAGTTTTTCATTAAATTAAATTTGTTACTTACCATATTTTTTACACATTTCATCTTTAAAACCCCAAAGTTGAAGCTTAAATTATTACACCATTAATAAAGAAACTTGCTAGAAAAATGAAGAAGACATTTTATTACAACATAATTCCAAGCAAAGAAGAAGAAGAATTTTACAAAGCTACCAACATGCGAAGGTCAGTTAGTTGTTGCTTGGTCAAGATCGGAGATCTCATACCACCAGTTCTTGATTTACATAATCAATGGAAGGTCAAAAAGAAATTGACTATGTCTGAAATCGTTAAAGATAAGATTATTGTGTCATTTAGTGACACATTTGCTCATATAATTCATCATTGGAAATTGTTTATGGCAAGTCATGTGGTAAGCGGTTACCCAGTGAAAGTTACATTGTGGGATGTTACGGAGCTAGACAAAATTAAGATTTTTCAAAATGAGAATGTTTATTTTAAAATTTTATGTAATGATGATTATGTCTTATCCTGGGGGGGGGGGGGGGGGTCCTCAAGGGATGCAGGTTACAAGCTGATGACGATATTGCTATATTCTGGGACCCTAGGGATTCGATTGTTAATTTCAAGTTATTCCCATCACTCGCACTAATACCACCACACGAAGAAGAAATAGCACCACATAATTTTCAGCAGAGTCACCACCACAACCACTAGTAGAAAAACCAACACAGACACAATCACCATAGAAATACTACTATGGGTGAATAATCTCTACTCAACTTTTAGTTTGATATTAGCCATTTGTTTTTTTTATTTCGTTTCATGAAATTTCACCCAATGAACTCGTGTTAAGAATGTTGGGGTTTGATGTTCCTTATGAAGATATTTGTAGAATACCTTTGTTAGGGAAATATGTTAAATGGGGTTTATTATGAGTACTTTTTATTTTCTTTTATTATATAACAACACACATTTTTTTTTTCTTAAATACTTATTCAAATATGATATTACATATGATAGACTAGACCACTAATATTAACCCCAACCCCTGATAATAGTGTAAAGGTAAATATAAATGTAAAACATATTTGAAATAAGCCTCATTATATTAAATATATACAAATATAATTTTTTATCTAAATCATAGTAATAAGGTGTTTTTATATTTATATATTTTACTAATAACCTAAATGTTTTTCGAATAAAAAGACATCTTATATAGTTCATAAATACAACAATTGTGAAATTGTATTACATGTGAAAACATAAGATCGTAACATTAATAATATAATAATACAAATATGTGTAATACTTATATACACAATACAATTGGGTTTTTTTAGGAAAACTAATTCGGATAATATAGATAAAATATGAGTAAAAGAACTATGAAAATACTAAAATAATGATTTCATCATTATTAAATTATAAAATATATTACGAGGAGTAGGAGTAGGAGTTTTTAAAAATATATTTTGTAATATATTACACAATGATAGAACATTATGACTACTGGAATGGTAAACCAATACAATTTATAGGTGAATTTTATGAACAATAGAGATATATTTTGTAAATTTTGAAATAATATGAATTGAGAAATCTATCATATAAATATATATTTTTTAATTATAAAATTGTAAATTGTATATATATTATAATACATTATTTTATTATAACACTATAATCTCATATCTATATATACTTTATAGACTAGAGACCATCTCGACTTGCAACATATTAGGTATTTAATTTAACATTAAGAAATATTTGTTACACAAAGTAATTACTTCACTTTCAAAGTGAAAGATTCATTAAGGTGGATATAGAACAATTTATATTTGTTATTCATTATCTCAATTAAAAATGTATATGAATTAAGGAATATCTTATCATTGTTGTTAGCTTCATTGACTTTCTTATCTCCTTATTTATCCATATTTTTAGAACCCTAGAAAGCCTACTTAAGGTGTCTGAAACACCCACAAGTAAAACATATGAGGTGGAGCCATTCATTCTCAACTTCTTGAATATGGTCTTAAATCCGAACAATAGATGAAAGAAATATGTGGAGATCCACTTCTATATCCAGTATTGCAAAATTTCCCCTCGCGCAAGACTTTCTGAGCGGGTTAATATGAATAAACTTTCTAATGATTTTACCCAACAACGTATGAATATCCTCAAAATAATTCGTCACTGAAGCCATGAAAGATGTACCAAAACTGTTGTTTTGACTACCAACACATCCTGGGGTGTGAATAGTGAGTCATATACCCTCACTACTAGATATAAATCTAGAATCATACACACACCCCATTCAACACTATAGTGTAGACTTCTTGACCTGTAAATTATGTCATAATATATCCAAAACCTACCTTTACGAACTCCAGGGTGAGCTATTGGAGCATATATATTTCATCCAATTAACCCTACTAATATTTATAAGTCATATTAAAACCAAGTAAAAAAACTCATTAGACTACAATTTCATACCTTGAAATATTATTATTTTGTACCACCGTGTGAATTAAACTGGAGTATCTTGAATCTAATTTGGGATTCCATCTTCATATTGAAATTGTAAGTCCCTGCTAAAGTATTCATGGTAGAACACTTATCACCTTCATTCAGGTTTACCGATTTGTGTATTGTTACCTCTGATTTCCAACTAACAGTCTCAATATACTATAGAATACCTACTAAATTTATAAAAATAGATTGATAAATCCAGCATATAGCACTTGTTGATTACTCATGTTATATAAGTCCAAAGTTGATACAACCTGAACAACTTTAGCCTCAGATACTTGTTGATTACCTAAACTTTATAAGGTTGTAGTTGATGAATCATGAAAATCTAGAAGCATAATGTTTTTCGCATTATCCTTGGCTAACTTATTTTTATAGTTCATCCATTTGATGTGCATAATTATCATCCATGAATCATATAAAATTTGTCTATGTAATGGACTAGCATCACTGATTTATTACATATAATATAAGTAGATCTCTTTACTTCCAAAACTTAAATGGAACAAATATAAAATGGTATTGAATAAACTACCATAATTATCCATAGTAAATGGCACAATTAACAAAATCCAATTAATGAGTAATTGTTTATCCATGGAATATTTGAAGCTTCATATTTTCAACCATAACAGTTGTAACATCAACCTCAATTCACTTATAACTCTTTAGGTCAACCATAATTGTCGTTCAGACATATTTCCTAGTAATCCAGCTTGGAGTTTTAGACCAGAATCCTCATTTATTTAGTGATAGTATCAAGCAACTCTTTATTTTCTTAAGGACTCTCCAAGCTGCATTGGCATGGAGCAATTTAAATATATGTAGGGGATACTTGTACTATATTCGTTTATGAATATATATATATATTTCAGTCTATCAGCCCAATCATATCATTCTATTTTATTCAAATTTAAAACAAAACTTGGTTACGCATATAGTATATCATTATAATATGAATGTAATTGATGATGCTCAAATAATTAATATGCATAATGATGTTAATAGAAAACTAAATGGTTTCCAGTACAACATAGAAAAAGTCAATGTATATCCTCTTACCTTTTATCACCCCTTAGGTGGATTTCAAGTGTACCAATCATGTAAGTTCTCTATCATGAATTATTAATTTCTCTCTTTTTATAATTGGTACACCTAAGGGGTGATATAAAGGTGATACGACATGGGATGATATCCACCATTAGATATTTTATTACAACATAATTCCAAGCAAAGAAGAAGAAGAATTCCAACCTAATTAGCAATTATCCCCTTTGCCTCAGTTTGGCGTCTATGATTACAATAGTTAATAGTATGGACAAGGAGTTTAAACGATATATCAGTCCTAATAAGGAATATTTTTGGAAGGTTATAACCAATTTATGAAAAATAGGAATACACTAAATATAGATATACATATTACTTTGTGTACCTAGTAGTATTTTGATGGCTTATATTTGTTAAATGATAAACTTTGACAAAAAATAATAATTTTATGGAGATTCAAAAAATAGTAAATGTGGGTTTATAATCATTCAAAATTGTATTTTAATTGGTAGCCAATGAATATAGATTTCTGGGAGGAGTTTGATCTTGAATATATTACAAATAGGATTGAAATTGAGTTAAGTGTCTTAGTGTTTTTTAATATCTAAACTATTATTAATATATACTTGAGGGATAAAAAGATCAACAGGTGATTAATTATTGTAAAATAATTTTGATATTTTTGTGTTCAATATAAACTAAAAGGAAATCAAAACTCATCATTTTATTGAAAATAAGTCTAAAATTCTACACTCTGTCGATTAATTATTACATTTACAAATTATATGTTTTTTAGGGTATTACAGTCTTTTTCGTTGTTTAGTAATAATAAATATTTAACTTTTCAAAATACATATGTTCCCTTATATTGTTTAGAAATTATATATAATTCTTCGTCTTCAAAAAATTGTAAACTAAAAAAAAAAAAAATTAAATACACATTACTAGCTACATCATTCAATCATTGATCAACATTTTAAGTTTTTTTTTTCAATTGCTAAGGATAACTCGTATGATTTGTTCACACATTTTTATAAGAAACTCGTATTTATTTAAGAAATATCATTAAAAAAATTATTGAGGGCATATAATGTGTCCCAAAGTATGATAAAATAAGGATAATAAAATCACACACACCTAGGAAGAACCATGAGAAACTCTTTGCAAGTACACAGATCATTCGCAGGTAATCGTAAGTAAAGTAAAGTTCATTCTAAGAATTTAGCCAGTTAGCTCAAACTCGTGTTCAGATATAAGCATAGATGGATTTACTTGTTTGAACTCAAACATAAACAAAATATGGTAGTTGTTTGGTTTTATGAATAAGAATAAAATTCTAGAAGTAAATATTAAACTACAAATGTAAGTAAATAAGATTAATAAGAATGAGATGAGATATAACTTAGGTCTGCTAGTATGCACTTTTTATTCCAGGAAAAGAAAAGCGTACAATATTTAACTGATACCTCTACTCCTACATAGCTTAGAAAAGCTACAAGAAAAATCTAAAATAGACCCACATGGGCAGTTCAAAACATCAATATTAAGCCTAGTGCACTTAGTCAGTTTGTTAGCCACTCCGTTGAATTCTCTCCTAACGTGAATGACGTTTTACTCCGAGAATCTATCAATCCACCTCTAGCCTCAATGTTGATTGGGTGAATTCTACAGGTGATCCCTTTCCTAAGATTAATACCTTGGGTAATTTCAAGGTTGTCAGAGTAAAAAGAAATACTCTGTGAATTAAGATTTTTTGCAGATCTCTTGGCAAGGAGAATAGCCCAGACGTTTCCCTCCAAAGCACTATTAATTATTGCCCTCTTCGTTATCTTTTGTTTGACTACACCCTCCTTTTAATAAAAATTGAAACCATACTAGCCGGTTCCCAACTATTACATAAGGATGTATCATTAAGCCATATGATATCCACATCGTCGTCAAGAAGGGCATTCTCCTCCTCACTTTCTTTGCACTTATCCCACTAAGTCGATGTTCTAATTATAAAAGGAGAATTGAGCTTATATAAGTAGTCGATATTCAAAACTCCTTCTAACTCACGTCAAGTAGCTTCGAAGGCAGCCTCAACACAGGTAGGTGACTTGAGTAAGGGGACCCTAGGCAATGATCGATTTCTAAACCTAATGAATATCTAATTAGCAAGCCCGTCAGGATCACTATCGCACACTAGACGATTATGTATCGTTATAAGCAATTGAACTCTCCGGTGATAGTCCTAATTACTAAGGGCAGTCATATACTTGGCAAGAGTTAAGGCTAGAATTACAGCAAATACATAATGCAATTATAAATAAATTGCTCAACTCAATTAAAATCATTCTCAAATAATAATTAAATAGAAAATAGTAATCAAGGGTTATACATAGTTCAAACCCAAACTATAGGATAATTAGTTCATATATACAAAAAGAAAACTAAAAAGTAAAAGAATTAGAAGCAAGGTTAATAATATTTAGGGCTTTTAATTTTATGGGTATACTTTATTATATATAGAAGATAAAAATTTATTGTATAATGAGTAGTGAAAATAGGTTATAGTGTTAAATTAGTAATTTTTAGTACGGAGAATCGATAGGTGAGGTGTTGTTGGATCTTAGGGAGGGAGGGGATCTCCAAGACCCATTATGTAAAAATCTTAATAATATTGTAGATGTATATAAAAATTAAATATTTTAAAATATACAATGTATTTAAAATAAGACTCATTATATTACATATGTACACATATCATTTTAATCTAAATCGTTCTAGCTAATACAATAATTTTTATATACAAATATTGTTACTAATACACTAAATATTTTACAGATAAAAAAGTTATCGTAGTTCATAAATACTAAAATCTTTAAGTTGTATTTTACCCAAATTACATGTAAAAACATGGTAACCTTAATAATATAATAACACAATTATGTGTAATACTTCTATAAATGACACAATTGTATTTTTTTAGGAACACTAATATCGATAATATGAAGTAAAATATGAGTATGAGAATTATACAAATACTAAAATAATGATCTCCTCTTTATTAATATAAAAACTATTAAAGTAGTAGAATTACACTGAAAAATGATATTGTAATATATATATTACACGAATGCTATAATATAGAGACTAATGAAATGGTAAACCAATACATTTTATACATGAATGGTATGAACAACAAAGATTAATTTTGTAATATTTGAAATAATATGAACTGTGGGATTTATCATATAAAATAGATTTTTTTTATTATAATATTATGGTTCGTATATTTTACTATATTTTGTTATTATGGCATCATAATTTCATCTCTTTCTATACATTTTCAACTAGAGCGAATCTCGGCATGCATCATGTTAGGTAATTGAATTAACATTAAAAATATTCCTTACAGTGAAAAAAATTTAAGGCAAAGATTAAACGATTTGTATATGGTATTGATTATTTCAATTAAAAAAGTATACGGATTAGGTAATCTAGCTCACCATTTCTATTGACAAATTTTATTGATAATTGATATGGAGATTCAAGAGTAATAGAAGTGGTTTCATAATTGTCGCAAATTATGAATTTAATCCTTAATATTAACATGAGTCTCTGATAGAGTTTAACAAAAAAATTCATATAGATGACCGCTTCATCATGCATCAATTTAGTCAACTGAAATAACCTTAATAAATATTTCTTACACTAATTTAATATTTCACTTTAAAATAAAAAGATTAACATGACGATCAAGCAATACATCATTTTTTATTAACTACTGTGACTGAATAATTGTGGAAGATAATGGAATCTCTCCCTTTTCTATTAACAATCTTTACTGAATAATGGTAAGGATCGTCAAAGGTATCCTAGCAGACTGCGTTCAGGTTGTTCAAAAGATTAAAGAGTTGGAAAAAGGTGACTCGTTCATCTCCTTTTACCATTTTTGAAAACATGTGAATAAAATGGTTGATAGTGTGTCCAAGGAGTTTAGATAATATAACAACACCAATACGGAATACCTTTTAAAATTTATAGCCAAATTCTCAAAAATGTGAATAGGCTAAATTTTCATGTACATAATACTTTATAGCTATTAGTATTTGTAATTGTATATTTTTTTCAAATGAAAACCTTCTACAAAAATAATAATAGAGATAATTTTTAATTAGGTTCATAACCCAACAAATTATACTTTAAAAAGTCCAACCCAAAACTTTGAAGGAATAAGATCTAAATATTATTTTAATCTTATGATATACCCAATATAACTATATAAAATAAAATTAAATATTAAAAAAAGTATACAATTGGAAACGTTGAAAAATTTCAGAACAAAAATAGAAAAGACAATGAAACCTGAACTCATCTCTTCACACTTCAATCGAAAACGAAAAAAAAATCTCTTCCCACTCACCTTCCCATTAAGCCACTTTCCGTACAAGAACACGGCCGCGACTCATGGACCATTCTTCACTACGCCATCAACCATTGAAGAACCCAAATTAAGCTAAAAACATAATCTTCCCTATTAAAACTCTCAAAATATTGAATTATTTTTAACCTAATCACATCATTTTTACAATTTTTCAAAATTATCAAATTTAAGTATAATTACATTTATTATATTTTTTATACAATGACCATTTTATCGCCATTGGAAGCCTTTTATCGTATGTAAGTGATTCACCAATTTTTTCGTATGGCCTGATTTAATAGGGGTGTTGTGGCGTGATATTATCAGATCTAACACTCAAAAAGAGTACGAGAATGCCCTATTTGAGAAGGAACGGTCTAATTCAAATCCTAAACGTCTTTAATTTTTATCTTTTATCGAGAATTACTATAATATTGATTACAAATCTCTGTAATATTGGTAGGTATTCTTGCAGTTGCTCAGTTTTATTGCAAAGTATAAAGTTTAGCTTTATGAATCTTTTTGTTGTATATGTGATGCAAATAAAAAATTATTATTAAATATGTATAATGGTGTTGTTATAAACATTGACAATTCTACATTTAGTTGAAATTAATTCTTTAGAAATATTCATTTGACGTAACTGCTAAAGATGGTTACGCAACTCAATGAATTGTATCATATAGCCCGTTAAATTAGGTCGCACAGCCCAGAAAATTGTGTTGCATAGTCCAGTAAATTGTATCGCACAACCCAGTAAATTGTGTCGCACGGCTCAAAGAATTGTGTCTCACCGGGTAAGGGTATTATGGACCTCAATTGTTAGTGAAGTGGGCTAAACCTTATGAAGAAAGTTAGTTAGGTTGTGGACATCTTGTATTAATCACGCATAAGAATAATGTTATATATATATATATATATATATATATATATATATATATATATATATATATATATATATATATATATATATATATATATATTCATAAAGAGTTTAATAAATAATTAGTCGTTTGATATTAAATATATTGCAAATAGGATTGAAAATGACTTTAGTGTCTTGATGTATTTTAATATTTTTAAGTGTTACTAATGTATACAAAATGGATAAATAATGCAAAGAATGATTAAACTACTGTAAAACAATTTTGGTATTTTTAGTGTTTGTTTGTAAACTAAAAGGAATTGCTATTTCTTACGCACTTAAAGTGAGGTACATGGTTCAGATCTCCTCCCTAACGGGTGTAAAGTAAGAGGTACAAGGTTCGAACTCCTCCCTGCACATGGGTAACCTAGTTCTGATTTACTTGGAAATATGATGAGGAGACTTGCATATTCTTGTGGGATTAGTAGTGGTGTGCGCGTAAGCGGGACCGGACCACCCACGTACCCAAAAAACTAAAAAGGAATTAAGAAAAACGTTGTTTAATTAAAATAATTCCAAAAGTGCCAATTCTATTGATTAATAATTACATGTAAATAATATAAATTTTTTGAGGATATTATTTTCTTTTTACATGTTTAGTAATGATAAAACTTTTACTTTTCAAATTTCAAATCTTCTTTTATATTGTTTAAATCCAGTATATAATTCTCCCTCACAAAATTGTAAACATAAGAATTTTTTTAAGAAAATGTGTTTGAACAACCCACATCATTCAATAGTTACTCTATTATTTAAGTTCTTCTTAATTTTCAAAGGACAACTCGTATGATTCGTTCACCATTTTTTGTAATAAACTCAATAAAATTCTTCACTTGCTTAATGAAAAATTCATCTAAGTTCTTTACTAGAATTAGTGAGGAAATCTATTGATTTATTTAAGAAATACCATTAAACTCAATAAATGGGTGGGTGGGGGTATTTTGTTGTATTTTATTGGGTTTATGTTTTTTTGTCAATAAAAACAAATCAGTTAAATTACACATGAAATTAAGAAAATTAAATGCACCAAAAACAAAGTAATCAACCGTATGGTCAAGGTTAATCATACAACGAGTGCATTTGGCAAACACGTCTGCTATCCCATTAAGATTCCTACTAATGTGAATCTTCCAAGACGGAAATTTGGATAGCCAGCTCTTCATTTCGGCAATAAACAGATAAATTTGCCATCGAAGATTTGAAACTTGAGAACTACCTTGAACAAGCTCAAGGTTATCGGAGTAAAAAGTGATACTCCGGTGGTTGAGGAGGGCTGACTTCCTCATAGCAAGTAAGACAGTCCAGCATTCACCTACGATAGGACATTCCACAACCCATCTTCTTGTTATCTTTTCCGTAATGATTCCTTCTTTATTGATACTAATGGCGACAACTCCCAAAGGTTTCCAGTCTTTTTTATGAAAAGATAAACGAATGACTTGCGTTTTAATCTTTTCATTTATAAGAAACGATTTAAATATATTTTATGTTAAGATTATTTTATGATTGAATAAAGATATATATCATAAAAATACTTAGAAACATACATATTTTGTTGATGTAACATTCATATTTGATGATAAAGTACGAAATAGAAAAATTAAAACAATTATTTTTCAATGATCATTTCAAAACCCTTTGTTCCTCAATGACCAAAATATAATTGTGAAGATAGTTTGATAATTTCTAGTATTATTTACCATTTTACAGATATGTAACTTAGTAAATTTGTATTTAGAATATTTATTTTCTTCCTTAATCTAACAAAAAATTATAGATTCATAAACAGGGGAGGATATGGGGTGCCTCCCCCGACCCATTTACAAACATGTATAAAAGTCCCCCCCTCCCCCGTGGGTAATTTAAAGGCATGTCCTTTCAGGCTAAGGGTCACCATAGAAGTGCATCGACCCCAACCGCAAATCTAGTTTGACCCTTTACCACTGGGATGCTTACTAAAAACCTTGCAACAAGAAGCATCGAAAGGTATCAAACCTCCTTGAAATCCTTTGAGTACAGTCGAGTAACTATAGCCAAACATACAACATGAGGTCACAACATGAACTCCACATATGGAAGTTGACAAGGGAGCAAAAAGAAACTAAAATAGTCCTTTAACTTAGGAAAATTTGGAAATAGTGTCGAGCCTAAGGGTAGGTCGAAGAGGCGGCCATTTCGGATCCCCGATTTTTCGATGTTTTTAGGGGATCTCAATTTATAAATGTTTTCAAATAGAGGAGCCTATTTTCATAAGCTCACTTTGGTCCAATATCAAGACCTATCCTAATTAGGACATCCCTTGCTTGGATGTGTCACTACCTTGCCACTTCAAGCCACCACAGTTACCGGCGTACAATGGATCATTTTATCTAGACCAACACATCAACTTATACACGAGGAAGGTGGAATTGGTTACCAACTCCGAATACATCTTTCACCGCACTTTCCCCGCCACCTTTTAGGAAGAGCATAGTAATGGTCTCCACGATAGAGCATAAAACAGTAACATCCTTCGAACATCTAAGTTTGAGTATGATGGCGTGGTTTACTAGAAGTAAGGATTCAGCTCGAGACTCGTTATCATTTTTGGAGTTCTATCATCATAAGGAAGAGGTTCAGATTTGCACAATACAATATTGAAAAGTTTGATACTACAATAGTACGACTAGCCTTCACATGCAAGCTCTGAAACAAGGATTTCCAGATAAAATTAGCTACTGAGCCTATCTAACCCTCTATGCGATCTTGAAGGAAGCCAAACCCTACATTGAGATTGATGATATGATGACCAAGGTGAGGGACAGAGCAAGAACGTGTGATGTTGAGAAACGATGAAATAATGACAAGGCATGGGTAATAAGAGAAAGATGAGCAAGGAAGGGTGTCGATGACATGCCTTGTACCATCATGCCAATGTATATGGGAGATACTGAATTTCATTATCCATCACCCCAAGCTAAACTGACCATGAAAAATGATTAAAAAAACAGATAAACAAGATCAGAATCTACACTATTAGTTGCAAAAAGATGTGGGTCGTAATAATAAGTATTTTTGTTGATCAATAAGATAAAATGACACAAGAAAAATGGGTAAGGTGCCTGCACCTTGTTAGGGAGGTTAAATCAGAAATCTATCGAGAGTGGAAGGACACTGAATGCGAAACGATGCCCACCCACCGAGCCAGTAGGTCAAACAAATGACTGAAGAGGAGAGTTGTTTCTAGTAGAAGAGGCTTCAATATGTAAATCAACATCATGGCAGGTGGTTTATCGTTGGGGCTACACAATATCGGTTTTGGGCGCTAGGCGGTCGACCGGGGCCTAGCGCCTAGGCGGGATTACACGGGGCCTAGGCGGAATTATACCGTTTTGAATCCCGATGTGTAATTTTGTATATTTAGTAATATATATGTAGTAATTATATCAATTTTAACTATTTAAGTCATAATTTTCATCGATCAACACTATAATAAATATAAAAATACTAAAAGTTGAGTAATAATATCAACTAAAGAATTATAGAGAATAAGAAAAATAACAAAAAGGTCTATACGAGCATGTTTTCCATTAATCGGCGCCTAGGCGACCATTTTTTGCCATTAATCGGTGCGCCTAGACGGGCTAGGCGCCTATTCCACGACGATTAAGGCGCTAGGCAAAAACGCCTAGAATTTTAACTAGGCGTAAGTGGCTGAGGGGACAGTTGACGCCTAGGCGGGGAGATCTACAGCATAGAATGCCAATCAAGCATGGGCTTCTCCGCTCAAGGAGGAGACCTATAATTATGATGTCGTTAAATTTAGAGATAAAGATGCCCATAGGTTGATATTCCCTCACGAGGACACCCTGTTAACCCAACGGTTATAGGAAGCTCCGTTGCTAGATGAGTGACACATGAAGATCGGTAGATCTATCATTTCCCCCACCCTTGACAAAATGAAGATCTCTCGAAGTAGCTTACTACCGTTCCCATACATTGTTAGAGGTCTCAATGAGAAATGTGTGACGCCCCTGTGTTATTTTCTACCATCCTTGAAAAAGTGAAAATCCATATTAATATGTATTTATATACTCATTGAGGAGTATATAGGCTAGGCTAGGAAGACTGGTCTTAACTAGAGAACCTATGCCATAGAGCAAAGAAGTCACACTAACTAACTATTTATCCTAAGGACTTGGCCTAAGACCGTGAACACATCATCGTAGAAGCTGAAATGATGGTAGAGAAGGAGGAAGATGAAATACTAAGAATTAAGATGGTGAATCTTGGTAATAACTGTGTACCTTTCTCTCGATCACCAGTGTAGATCTTTATCTTTACCTACCTAAGGCTTTTGCTGCTTTGTCGAGACTTTCCTGAAACTAGACAATATGTCAGGGCCAAAGGGAGGTGCTCTATTGATGGAAATATAACTCTCAACATTAGCATTATTTTTATATGGGATTACTTTAACATGGGGAGCTAGGGAGATTTATATCGACTGTTTAATTACCACAACCATTTTAGAGGGAAAGAGAGTATTTAGAGTGTAACCATTTCTGTTAAGAAAGGGGGCATTTTTGTATGTGTTGAAAATTCACACTGAGTTCTAGAGTTGTATGTGGTAATAAATTAGGACTAGTGTGCATTTTAGATATTGCAAAGACCGAGTCATTGAGTATAATTTTGTGTTGTAGTGAAATGTTCACCACCGGGCATGGCCTTGGGCATATCAGGTGGATCGTCACATCTTACCTAGGAACAGTTTGACACGCCTGTCCCTTTGGTAGATACACCTTCCCCTCAGTTTGAATGATACTCTTTGGTTTAGACCTTTCAAGTTCCATTAGGATTTATCTAGTATACATGTTATATCTTGGCTTATCGGTATGGTTTTCTCTTTGTATAGTGAAAAAAGTGTGATTTTCGAAGATACTAGACAAAATTGGGTTAGATCTTGTGTGGTGTAGACACAAAACTTGTAGGATTCACATAGTGTGAAATGGTATCAACTCATGTTTGAATGGTATTACACTAATGAAAGGCTTCGCGGGCTTTCGAAGTGGTATGTTAAGAGTGGAGATTGTCCATTGATTTACTTGTGTAGGAGTTAACATTAGGGGTTTACTTCCAAGGTGATTTTAAGGATGTTGTAAAGTTTGTTCTCTCTCCTTAACGAGACAAAATAAGTTCTACTGGAGGACTTAAAATCCTAAGCTGTCATGGACCTTAGGTTGTGGACTAAGCCTACGGGAGGTAAACCACTCTAAATTGAACATATTGTATTATCCCCCTTTACTGTTTTCTTTCTTGCATGCATTATGTTTGATAGTAATTCCATCCCATAACTAGTTATATTGTAGCATGTAAGTGTTTTACCTTTCGCCTCAACTCAATTTGTAAAAACCCCTTTGATGAAACTATGCATCCCTAAGTCTTTGACAAAATACCCCAAATGAGTTTTTAACTAATAGATTGCACAATTTCTTATCCTTGTATTAGTTAAATGATTAAGCATGAGACTGAAGAGTATAAATTTATTTGACCATTTTTATATTAACCCCCTCTAGGTTATTTATTGAGGTTCAAGAAGTCGCTCACAAATAATTGTTTGCCTAAGCAAAATTAAGATGTTATAAAATATGCCTCCATGTACTCAACGAGTCACAACATATGAATCTAGGTCCTCGAATCCCAGATTCAAGGACCTAGATGAAACTATTGTAGCATGTAAGTGTTTTACCTTTCGCCTCAACTCAATTTGTAAAAACCCCTTTGATGAAACTATGCATCCCTAAGTCTTTGACAAAATACCCCAAATGAGTTTTTAACTAATAGATTGCACAATTTCTTATCCTTGTATTAGTTAAATGATTAAGCATGAGACTGAAGAGTATAAATTTATTTGACCATTTTTATATTAACCCCCTCTAGGTTATTTATTGAGGTTCAAGAAGTCTCTCACAAATAATTGTTTGCCTAAGCAAAATTAAGATGTTATAAAATATGCCTCCATGTACTCAACGAGTCACAACATATGAATCTAGGTCCTCGAATCCCGGATTCTCTATGCTACACAACCTTTTCCACATGTCAAACTTACCCATGAGCCTCGTTGTGCTTGTGTCATCCCATCCATATCTTTTGATACTGCTATCTGATTAAATTACCTGATACCAATCCACAACACATATATATTCGCAACAGATGTTTCCAAATAATATTAAAGTTTCTATCAGGCCCAAGCATTAGGACATGCATACACTACAGACAAAATTAAATAAATAGATGAGTTTAGGCTAACTAATATGTTAGTAACATGTTTACTTCCAAATAAAACATGAATCGATATATCCTCTCTGGTACAGAGGACCGAATCCCCCTTAAATATCCTATCACGTTATCCAAAATGGAGTGCTTTACGATCAATGCCTTTATGACGTTTGTTGTTTTTAAACCGACTGTGTTGGTCTCCAACACTATAATACTGATTTGTTTATGTCCCACTTGCATCTATTTTAGCACTCACCGAAAACCTAGACTATTGGCACCTCTACGGTTCTAAAATAATATGTTAACTAATTGATTTTTCAAGGACCAGCCTTCATCTTTGTTAATAAGGTAACTTGATATAAAAATCTATATACGAGAAAAAAATATAAAATACTCGAGGTATGACAAATCTTAACGGGTTAAGTTGGGGTAATCCAATGCACCCAAAGTATCTTCTCACGATCGCCCATTTATTAGTCTACATTATTAGTATAAATATATTCAATAGGCTCTTCCCTCCGCACAAGGTTTTGTGCAAGCGGCGATAAGAATACATATGGTTTTTAGATGTAATTGTAGTTGATTTATGCGAACAATAGATTACTCGCCAAAAAATTAATTTCAAACTAGTTCTCCGCTTCTCCACCCGACTTCCATTAGTGAAACCTCTTAAACACGCTAATATCAATTATCGTATCAACCTATTGTTTTTCAATTTCTGATGTAACATCTCTTAACTCAGTTATTGTATTTCTGAATTTGTCCCTATCACTTACCAAAATAATTCTTTTCAAAAAATTTGTTTACTTTTCTCTCCCATGATTGATCTTGTAACAGCAAACATGCCTCATCTCACCCTCACAAGTACCCCCACCTTGACCAATAGACTGATCAACGCCTACCTCCTGAATTAGAGCATCCACATGACCAAGGTCTAAAGTACGGTGTTTTTCTTTGAATGACTAAGGTACTTATTTGGATTGAAAGTTAATGTATTCTCTGGTACCTTTTCCTTAAAGGCAAAGTTAGCATTATCACCATCATGGAGCTTCATTTTCATGGAAGAGAAAACCATCCTGTAATCCATTAACATGTAACCAACCTTTCTCCCCCATATTATTATGAGGAGTAACTTGGTGGCGATGCACTGTCATTTTCTCACCTTAAAATGGAGCATGTTCCCCCAAACCTAAGTTGGAATGTCTTTATCCTTGTTCTTAGCTTCACTGTCTTTGTTATCACCTTGTTTATCATATTTGCAAACCCTTGGAAACCTCCTTAAGGTTTCTGAAACACCCAAAAGTAAATCACATTTGAGATGGAGACATTCATATACATCCAGACAACAGATAAAAGTGGTATGTGAAGATCCACTTCTATATTCAGTCTTGCAAAATTTCCCCTCGCACAAGACTTTGTGAACAGGTTGATGCGAATAAACTTTCTAATGACGTTACCCAACAACATTAGAATATCCTTAATATTTTATCATTGGAGCCAAGGAAAATGTACCAAAACTGTTGTTTTGACTACCAAACATCCTATGGTGTGAACAGTGGGTCCTATACACTCACTACTAGATATCAATCCAGTATCATCCATACCCGCATTCAAAACTTTATCGTAGTCTTCTTGACCTGTAAATTATGCCATAAAATATCCAAATCCTACTTTTACCAACTTCGTGGTGCAGCTTTAAGAGCCTAGATTTCATCCAATTTACTCGAAAAGTATTTATAAGTGATATGATAACCAAATAAACAAATCATTAGAATACGATTCCATACCTTGACCCCTTATAAATTTGTACCACCGTGGAGTATCTTGAATCTAAATGTGGAATTTCATCTTCATATTGAAATTTTAAGTCCATGCTGAAGTATTAATGATTGGGCACATATCGCCTTCATTTAGATTTACCGGTTTATGCATTGTTACCTCCGATTTCCAACTAACAATCTCGATATACGATAGTTGACGCAATCTTAACCCCTTTATCCTCAGATACTTTTTGATTATTCAAACTTTCTAAGGTCGTAGTTGATGAATCATGCAAATCTAAAAGAATTACGTTGTTCACATTACTCTTGGATGACTGATGTTCATAATAAACATCCATGACTAATATAAATTTGTTCATTTAATAGACTGGCATCACTGATTTATTACATATAACTAGATCTCTTTACTTCAAAAATTTAAATGGAATAAATATACAATATGGTTGAATAATCTCCATATTTGTCCATTTTAAATGGCACGATTTTTAAATCCAATTAATGAGTAGTTTTTTATCCATGTAAAATTCGAAGCTTCATGTTGTCAACCATAACAGTTGTAACATCAACCTCAATTCCCTTACAACTCATTAGGTCAACCAGGATTGTCGTTCAAACAACATACTTCCTAGTACTCCAGCTTGGGGTGTTAGACTAGTATCCTTATCCATTTAATGATCTCATTAAGCAACTCCTTACTTTCTTAAGCACCCTCTAATCTGCACTGGAATGGATTAAATTAAATTTTATGAATATTTATATATTTCAGCCTCGCAAAATAAAGCTCAATCATATCATTTTATTTTATTCAAATTTAAAACAAAACTTGGGTTACACATATAGTATATCATTATTATATGAATGTAATTGATGATGTTCAAATAATTTAATATGCATAATGATGTTAATAGAAAATTAAATGGTTTCCAGTACAACCTAGAAAAAGTCAATGTATATCCTCTTACCTTTTATCACCCTTAGGTGGATATTAAGTGTACCAATCATGTAAGTTCTCTTTCATAACTTATTAATTTTTCTCTTTTTATGATTGGTACACCTAAGGGGTGACATAAAGGTGATACCATTTGGGATGATATCCATCATTACTCTTTAATATTTTACAAGTCACGAGAGTATTAATTTACCTACATAATAAATATAATACCTCATAATTATTATACATAAAGTTCATAAAGTTTTCATTAAATTGAATTTATTACTTACCATATTTCTTACACAATTCATCTTTAAAACCCCAAAGTTGAAGCTTCAATTCTCACACCATTAATCAAGCAACTTACTAGAAAGATGAAGAAGACATTCTACTACGACATCATTCCAAGCAAAGTAGAAGAAGAATTCTACAAAGCTAACAACATGCAAAGGTCAGTTAGTCGTAGCCTGGTAGAGATTAGAGATCTAATACCACCAGTTCTTGATTTACATAATCCATGGAAGGTCAAAAAGAAATTAACTATGTCTGAAATCGTTAATGATAAGATTATTGTGTCATTCATTGACACATTTTCACATATACTTCGTTATTGGGAAATGATTATGGCAAGGCATGTGGTAAACGGCTGCCCATTGTATGTTACATTGTTGGATGTTACGGATATGGGCAAAATCAAGATCTATCAAAATAAGAATGTTTTTTTTAAAATCTTATGTAATGATGATTTTGTCTTATCATGTGGGGGTTTGCTCAAGGAACGCAGGATGAAAGCTAATGACGAGATCGGTATTTTCTGGGACCCTAGTGATTCAAGTGTTAAATTCAAGTTATTCCCGCCACAAGCACTAACACCACAGCAAGCTGAAGAAATAGCACCACATCAATTACCATAAGCGACACTACTAGTAGAAGCACCAACACAGTCAAAATTACCATAGACCACTACTATGGGTGAATAATCTCTACTCAACTTGCAGTTCGATATTAGCCATTTGTGTTTTTTTTTTAATTTCGTTTCATGATATTTCACCCAATGATCAGTTGGAGTTTGATGTTCCTTTTGAAGATATTTGTAAAATACTTCTGTTAGGGAAATATTTTTAATGGGTTTTATTATGAATACTTTTTATTTTCTATTATTATATAACAAAACACATTGTTTTCTTAAATACTTATACTAATATGATTATACATATGATAGACTAGACCACTAAATATTAACTCCAACCCCTAATAATATTGTAAAGGTAAATATAAATGTAATATATTTAAAATAAGCCTCATTATATTAGATCTAAACAAATATCATTTTTTATCTAAATTATAGAAATACAGTATTTTTATTTAAATATTTTTAATAATAAACTAAATTTATTGAATAAAAAGTCATCTTAAACCTGTTGGGATTAGCTCACTGGTCAGGGACTTGGTCATCCAATCTAGTGGTGCAGGTTCGAACCGAGACAATGCCTCCGATTCCAAAGTGGCTCTCCTATGTAAAAAAAAAGTCATCTTAGTTCATAAATACAAAAATCGTTAATTGTTTTTTACTCAAATTACATGTGAAAACATAAGATCGTAACATTAATAATATAATATACAAATGTGTGTAATACTTCTGTAAACAATACGATTGGGGTCTTTATAGGGGAAGTGATATTGATAATATGGATAAAAAAATATGAGTAAAATAACTATGCAAATACTAAAATAATGATTTCATCGTTATTAAATTAAAAAAATATTAAAAAGCATAGGAGTTGTTTAAATATATATATGTTGTAATATATATTACACCAATGCTAGACTATTATGACTATTGAAATAGAAAATCAATATATTTTTTAGGTAAATTTTATGAACAATAGAGATATATTTTGTAAATTTTGAAATAATATGAATTGAGAAATTTATCATATAAAATAGATTTTTTAATTATGATACTATGATTGGTATATTGTAATAATTTTTTTATTATCACACTGTAATTTCATCTCTATCTATACTTTATCAACTAGAGTCTATCTCATAATGCATCATGTTAGGTAATTAAATTAACATTAATAAATATTTTTTACACAAAGTAATTACTTCACTTTTAAAAGTGAAAGATTCATTAAGGTGAAGATAAAACCATCTATATATGTTATTGATTATTTCAATTGATAAAGTATATGTATTAGGGAATCCCATCCTTTTTCATTGACCATTTTTATTAAAAACTGATATGGAGATTCAAGAGTAGTAGAAGTTGATTTTATAATCGGCCCAAATTATAAATTTAATCTTGAGGAAAGAAATCATAAATCTCGAGATTAAAAGTAACAAAAAATTAATACAAATGCCACCTCGTCATGCATTATGTTAGTCAACTGAAATAACCTTAATAATTAATCCTTACACCAATTTAAGACCTTACTTCAAAATTAGAAAACTAACATGACGGTTAAGCAATGTTTCCAATTTTATTAACTATTTTGATTGACAAAACTATGTAAAATAAGGTAATCTCTCTCTTTTCTATTAAAAATATTTATAGAATAGTGGTAAGGATCGTCAAAGGTATCTTGGAAGGCTACACAGACTATTCAAATGATAAAGGAGTTGGAGAAAGGAGACCATCGGATCTCCCCTTTACCCCATTTTGGCGTCTCTGAATACAATAGTTGTGTGGCCAATTAAGGAGTTTAAAAGATGTATCAATCCTAATAAGGAATACCTTTGGAAGGTTATAACCAATTTCTCTAAAATCGGAATATGCTAAATATAGTTGTACATATTACTTTGTAGTAGCTAGTAGTATTTTAATCGTTTATGTTTGTTAAATGATAAACTTTGACAAAAAAAGAATAATGTTATGGAGGTTAAAGAGTAGCAATTGTGGTTCTTATAATCATTCAAAATTATATATTTAATCGGAAGCCAATGAATATAGATTTCCTGGAAGAAGTTTGATAAGTAATTAGTAGTTTGATCTTAAATATATTACAAATAGGATTGAAAATGAATTAAGTTTCTTAGTATTTTTTAATATGTAAGCTATTATTAATATATACTTATAGGATAAATAGTTCAGCCGATGATTAATTATTGTATAATTATTTAGATATTTATGTGTTTGTTATAAACTAAAAGGATTTCAAAACTCATTGTTTTATTAAAATAAGTCTAAATTACCCATTCTATCAATTAATTATTACATGTTTTTTTAGGATATTATAGTCTTTTTCCTTGTTTAATAATAATAAATATTTAACTTATCAAATTACAGATCTTCCCTTATATTGTTTAAGAACCACATATAATTCGTCGTCATCCAAAATTGTAAACTTATCAATTTTTTCTTTAAATACACAAATACATCTTACATCACTAATTCATTAATTAGCTTTTTAAATTCTTCTTCATTTGCAGAGGATGACTCGTATGATTTGTTCTCCTATTTTTGTAAGAAACCCAACAAAAATCTTCACATGCTAGATGAAAAATTCATAACTAAAAACAATAATTGAGGGTATATGGTGGGTCCCAATGTGTGATAAAATAAGGATAATAAAAGGACACATGCCTCAGAAAAACCATGAGAAATTCTCTACAAGTGCACAAATCGTTCGCAAGTATTATTAAGTAAAGAAATTCATTCTCAATAATTTAGTCAGTTAGCTCAAACTTATGTTTAGGTATAAGTATAGATGGACTTAATTGTTTGAACAAAAACATAAATAAAATATGGTAGGTGTTTGGTTTTATGAATAAGAATAAAATGCTAGAAGTAACTACTAAACAACCACTACGCCGCGTCAAAGGTCTCGCGACTACATGAGTAGTCGCTAAAGATAAAAAAAGTAGTCGCTAGAAATAGGATCAAGGATCTAAAATTAGTCGCGAAAAAATTGTCGTTAGAAGGTAAACCTTACGACTACACGCGAAGAAATAGTCGTTAGAGTCAGTGGCATTACTAACGACTACTTAGTAGTCGCTAGATAACGCTTCTTCTAGCGACTACTTAGTAGTAGAGAATAGCTAGGTTTATCATCGACTACAAAATAGTCGAGAATAGAGAAATTTATTAACGGCTACAAAGTAGTCGTTATTACTACACGGTATAGCGACTACTTGATGTAGTCAATAACGACTACTATGTAGTCGCTAATAGTAATTTTTTATTTTTAAAAAAAATAAAAAAACACAATTTTCGAATTATTTTTAATTACAATTCTGTATTTAAAAATAATTCGAAAATCGTTTTTTTTTTTTTTAAATAAAAAATTAATAAATGAAAATACAATTAACAATTCAAAATAATTAATTAAAATATATAATTAAACCAAAGTCAAACCAGGTCAAAGTCAAAGTCATACCAAACTACACCAAAATAAAATAAAAAGAATAATGTTAGTTAACTAATGTAACACGACAGCAGGTCGTTGATTTACCGACGACATCTGTCGTCGGTAAATCAGCCAATTTCGTCGGTAAATATGTTTACCGACGACAACTCGTCGGTAAACTGTCGTCCCTAGAAGTTGGTCGGTAAAATCAGCCTTGCCGACGACTGTTTTGGCTTCTCGTCGATAACCCAACATCTTTTACCGACGACTCTCGCCTCGTCGGTAAAAAGTATCTTACCGACAACTAACTTGCTGGTCGCCGGTAAGACGCATTACTTTACCGACAACGACTGTTGTCGGTAAATAATGTAATTACCGACGACGCAGTCGTCAGTGTCCTATTATTCCAATCGTTTTTTTTTTTAAATTTTAAATAACGTACCGACAACTTAGTTACTTGAAGGTCATCGGTAAATTTTATTTTTTATTTTTTTTTGAACGTCGGTATTGTGATTAATTTTTTTTTATAATTTCTTTTAAATTCAATTTTTTTATTTAATTTTTTTTTTTATTTAAATTGGTTTTGATTTTTTTACAAATTAATATTCTATGAAATTTTTAAAATAAATAGAAATCATGGATTATATTCATAAAAAGATAAATAAACCCGGGTAGTCAAACCCCGGGCAATAAAGTCAAACCTCGGGGTTAAAAGTCAAAATATTACATGAAAACTTAATAAAAGTCAAGAATGTAAACTTAAATAAAATAAAAGTCTTAAACGTAATATGATGAAAGTCAATCACGGGCCCGATAAATCTTCTCCTCGATCACTATCTTCATCTTCATCTTCATCTTCATCTTCTTCTTCATCGGAGACCGGAGAGAGACCGTTTTTTTCACGGGATTCATTGAGGCCTTTGAGCAACTTCGTGAAAAAATCATCGGACCTAGAGGAGCTCGGTGGAGCATCGTCATCCGGCATAGAAGGTAATCCTTGGACTGCGCGGAGCTCGTTCATCCAGTCGAATATCCGCTGGATCTTTCTCGCGTTCTTCTTTGTGGTCTCGTCCAAAACAGGCGGCTTCGGGTCCTTCTTTTTCTTGAAGACAGCTCCGATCGAAGGGATCCAGTGTCTACTCTTAGCCGGTTTCATCACCTCCTGAACCGTCTCCTTCAACGCTCCTATCTGCTCCTCCACTGGAACATCCTCAGACGATTGGGTCCCCGTCTCGATAACCCGCTCCTTAAGCTTCTCCCGATAAACTCCCTGTAATAAAATTTCAAATAAATAATTAATAAATTTAAAGTTAAATAAAAACTAACAAAGAAATAAATTTAAATTTAAATAAAAACTTACACTAGCCTGCTCCCATCTATCATCGACCCATTTGACCTTTGCCCCATCATATCCCAAGTACTCGAAGTATCCGCCCATCTGTGGAAGTGGGACCTCCTCTTGGGTCTGCTCGTCTATATAGCTCAGGGGCTCCTTCGTGTTAATCTTCAGCTTACCCTATAAAATATACATAAAAAATTATAATTATTAAAAAATTAAATTAAATAACTAATAAATTTTACTTTTACTTTAATAAATTATACCTCAAAAATCTCGTGGCGGGTCTGGGTTTGGTTCCGAGAACCTGACTTGTTCAGCTTCTTCTGGTTCTGCCGATTCTTCTTATTAATCTCCGCCTGAGCCTGTTACAATTCAAGTTAAAAAAATAAATAAACAATAATTTAATAATAAAATAATTAAATTTTGATTTTACCTTCTTGTTCGGGTCATTCATCATCTCAAGGGTCAGCTTCCACTCCTCGGGAAGCACATCAGGTGGACACTCATCCGAATCGCCATAATCGGCCTTCAAGTCATGCTTCCACCGTCTGTAAGCAGCGGACTGAGACTGCGTTAGCTTCCCACTAATAAAGTTCCAATCTCGACGGGCCCTCCACTCCTCGAGGTTGAAGAACTCCTCGAGTTTTCCGAGGATCGTGGTCTTTAGTGCAGGCGGCACAGCACTCCATGAGGGGTAGTAGGGAGGGACCGTTTCTCAAACCGCGAGACCCACCACTTGGACCACGTGTTTCCCATATTCACCGAATGGGTTCCACGTGTCGTCGAGGATACAAAAATCTACCGGAAGGGGCCCACCTAGCTTCTCCTTGGCATCGTTGGCGGTTTTGAGAGTCGAGACATTTCGGGGTCTCCTCTTTCGCTTAACTGTTTAAGAAAAATATATTAATTAATTTAGTAATTTATATTAATTGAATTTTATAAATTAATTTATATTTACCAGGCGGTTGATTACAATCGTTCAAGTTCGGGGGTTGATTCGGGTTCGGATCTTCACCGTTCCCGTCACCTCGGTGGTAGTTAGGCATTACTGCGGCCCTCTATAACTGAAATAAAATTAATAAATTGTATTTTAGATTTTTTTATTAAAAATTACAAAAAACACACATATAAATTGCGTTTTAGTCCTCGTATTTTCAAAAATTACTAAAATACCCTAAAGTAAATAATATTTTTTAAAAAGTTTTTTAATTTGTCATTTAGTCCTTATATCATATATATTTACTTAAAATACCCTAATTTGTCATTTAGTCCCTAATTTGTCATTTAGTCCCTAAATTGCATTTTTAGTCCCTAGAGTTTTCATATTTGCATAAAATACCCTAAATTCTTTAAAAATATAAAGTTTTTTAAATTGCATTTTATTCCCTAAATTGCATTTTTAGTCCCTAGATTTTTCATATTTGCATAAAAACTTCAAAACACATCAAAAATTAACATACACAAATTAACAAATAATCCTAAAACTTCTAAACATCAAAAATCATTACATCAAAACATATCTAAATACAAACCCTAATTTTTCTAAAAATCAACCAAAAAATCATGTTACATGGTATATTTAACAACGAAATACATATTCAGAATCTAAAATCTATCACACAATCACGGAAAGAAATCCAATACAACATTAAAAAAAAATCAATTCGAAAATTAAAAAAAATAGGTTTAGTCACGGATTTGTGGTACCTGTTACGTGGAGATTATGTTGAACATATCCAGCAATCCATGCCAAGCAAGAGTAGAGGAAAAACAAAAACAAAAAAAAAGTTAGGATTTGATTTTGAAAATTGAAATAAAATTGAAGAAATGATTAAGTTTTGGCATGGAATCACTTACATTTGATGTTATAGGGGTGTTGGAATGGCTCGGAACAGCTCCTTCTTCCTCGAAATCGACTTTTTTGAGAGTGTTTTGATGTTTTTGTGTTTCAGAAATGAGCTCGGTAGGGTTTAATAGATAAATTGTTTACCGACGACACGTCAACTCGTCGGTAAATAGGTCAAAGTCGTCGCTAAACACGCCACGCGTCAAACAGTCGTACGCACGACTGTTGCGTGTCCTGGTTTACCGACAAGACATTTTCAAAAGTCGTCGGTAAACCCTTGGGCGGGAAAAATGAACCGCCCATTCTGGCCAATAAAATTTAGAATTCCGTTTACCGACGACTTGGGGTTTTGATTGTCTTCGTTAAAGATTTACCGACGACATTCGTGAATTGAATGTCGTCGGTAAATCTTTAACGACGACATTCAATTCAAGAATGTCGTCGGTAAATCTTTAATGTTCGTCGGTAACTCTTTTTTTTTAAAATTTATTTTTTTTCCTTATTTCTTTTTTTTTCTTTTTTTTTTTGGGATTAAGAAATACACACACAACAGTTAAGCGTCAAATGTTAGTGTTTGGGGTGTTTGGTCAACAGTAAAGGGTCAAACTTGAGTGTTCGGGGTGTTTGGTCAACAGTTAGGGTCAAATGTTAGTGTTCGGGGTGTTTGGTCAATAGTTAAGGGTCAAATGTTAGTGTTCGGGTGTTTGGTCAACAGTAAAGGGTCAAACTTGAGTGTTCGGGGTGTTTGGTCAACAGTTAGGGTCAAATGTTAGTGTTCGGGGTGTTTGGTCAACAGTTAAGGGTCAAACTTGAGTGTTCGGGGTGTTTGGTCAATAGTTAGGGTCAAACTTGAGTGTTAGGGGTGTTTGGTAACAGTTAAGGGTCAAATGTTAGTGTTCGGGGTGTTTGGTCAATAGTTAAGGGTCAAACTTGAGTGTTAGGGGTGTTTGGTCAACAGTTAAGGTCAAACTTGAGTGTTAGGGGTGTTTGGTCAACAGTTAAGGGTCAAATGTTAGTGTTCGGGGTGTTTGGTCAACAGTAAAGGGTCAAACTTGAGTGTTTGGGGTGTTTGGTCAACAGTTAGGGTCAAATGTTAGTGTTCGGGGTGTTTGGTCAACAGTTAAGGGTCAAACTTGAGTGTTCGGGGTGTTTGGTCAATAGTTAGGGTCAAACTTGAGTGTTAGGGGTGTTTGGTCAACAGTTAAGGGTCAAATGTTAGTGTTCGGGGTGTTTGGTCAATAGTTAAGGGTCAAACTTGAGTGTTAGGGGTGTTTGGTCAACAGTTAAGGTCAAACTTGAGTGTTAGGGGTGTTTGGTCAAAAGTTAAGGGTCAAATGTTAGTGTTCGGGGTGTTTGGTCAATAATTAAGGGTCAAACTTGAGTGTTAGGGGTGTTTGGTCAACAGTTAAGGTCAAACTTGAGTGTTAGGGGTGTTTGGTCAACAGTTAGGGTCAAACTCGAGTGTTAGGGGTGTTTGGTCAATAGTTTAGGTCAAACTTGAGTGTTAGGGGTGTTTGGTCAACAGTTAAGGTCAAACTTGAGTGTTAGGGGTGTTTGGTCAATAGTTAGGGTCAAACTTGAGTGTTAGGGGTGTTTGGTCAACAGTTAGGGTCAAACTTGAGTGTTAGGGGTGTTTGGTCAATAGTTAGGGTCAAACTTGAGTGTTAGGGGTGTTTGGTCAACCGTTAAGGGTCTAATGTTAGTGTTCGGGGTGTTTGGTCAATAGTTAAGGGTCAAACAATATCAAAATGCACTAAGACTAAAATACAAATACAAAATATCCTAATCAGTTTCATATCCACTAATATCAATAGGTTCATCATCGCTATTAACCTCTATAGGTTCTTCTTCATCATCATATTCCTCCCACGTGTCGTCTTCGATATCCTGGTTTTCATCAATAACCATTTCAAAAGCCATCTCAATACGAAAATGAGCTGGGTCAATCTCGATCTCCTCAGTAGTTGCCAAGTTCTCCGGTTCGGACACCGTCTCAGTGTTACCCAAAGGTATACTAATGCTCTCGTTGTTTGTAGATAGTGATTCCGAACCCCATAACTCGGGACTCCATCCGTGACGATCATTTATTTCCCAAACGGCTTTCCAACCCTTCATTGATTTCTTCGCACTAATCTCGTCAATGTAGAATACTTTCTTGGCTTGCGATGCTAAAATGTATGGTTCGTCTTCCCACTCAAAGTTTGTCGTGTTAATAAAGGTTACCCCATGTTCTGTCCTTGATTCATTCATTTTGTACCATTTACAAACGAATAAGAGAACTGAACACCCTTTAGTGTAATTAACCTCCAATATTTTCACTAATTCTCCATAACATGGTCTATCTTCGTACGTGGTACAAACTCCGTAATCCTGCGTCACTCTTTTTTCTCCTTTACCCTTAGTTACCCACTTGACACCATTCACGACACATGAATCGTATCTGTCCACCGCACCAAAAGACATGCTGGCCAAGGATACCATCTCAGTGGTAGCTAATACATCACCTAACTCTTTCGTCTCATGAACCTGTCATACATAAATAATACTAAGAACCTCGGACATAAGTAGATTATGTTTAAACCAACGTCTAAAGTACATACCTTTTCCAAAAACCAACTCTTAAACCGTTGACGATGCATAATCTCTATTTCGTCACCCGTTCCCGTAAGTGTGGATTTGTGTTCACTAAAATCATAAATGAATATAAATAAGTTAATGTAAATAAGTTAATGAATATTTATATATATATATATATATATATATATATATATATATATATATATATATATATATATATATATTTATATATTTATATATTTATATATTTATATATTTATATATTTATATATTTATATATTTATATATTTATATATTTATATATTTATATATATTTATATATATATGTATATATATATAAAGAAACGTTACTTACGTCCTATATGGTTCGAGCTCGTCGCAGTTATTCAAAATATACCAACTGACGTGCTCCTTCTGAAGAGCTGGTAAAGCAACTGACTCTTTCTTGCCAATAGGAGTACACTGAGAATTGAAAACGGATATCTCTTTTGGTTCTGGAAGTTGTTCGTTGTATCTCCCTGGATCGTTGAACTTTGTTTTTTCTTCACTAAGATACCGCGATATGAAAGTCAACGTCTCTTCCGCCACGTAACCCTCGGCTATGGAACCCTCAGGCCTAGCCGGGTTTCGAATATACTCTTTCAACTTCTTCAAATACCTTTCAAATGGGTACATCCACCGCATTTGAACCGGGCCCCCTAACAATGCTTCATCATATAAGTGAATCACTAAGTGGATCATGATATCAAAAAACGCGGGAGGTAAGATCATTTCTAACTTGCACATCACTTCAACCACTTTCGCCTTACCATCCACCAACTCTTTCCTACTCAGGTTCTTGTTACAAACGACTCTAAACACGTTAACTAACCCAATAATTGCGTCGCTAATCGATTTATCATCTAGAAGCCCAGGGAGACAACAAACAAAAAGGTACTGCATCATAACATGACAATCATGAGATTTCATTCCAATGATCTTCCCCGTATCGGCGTGAACGTTATTCCTCATACTAGACGTGAATCCATCGGGAAACCTCTGTACCTGTAACCACTCAAGAAACAACTTCCTCTTCTCCGCTGACAACGTATACTTTCCACGTTTTAGAATCGTTTTATTTCCTACTGTTGCCAACCACAATTCTTTCCTGAATTTCATTTTCTTAAGATCTTCCCGCGCCTTAACGTTATCTTTGTTTGGTTTCCCATCGACTGCTATAACTGTACCGAGAAGAGCATCACACACGTTTTTCTCGCAGTGCATGACATCAATGTTATGTTTCAACAAATTTTCGGACCAATAAGGTAAACGATAGAAAATACTCTTTTTCTTCCAATTCGTCTGGCGAGGACCTGTAGTCTTCGTCACCTTGCCTCCAAAATCCTTGTGTTTGCCGGGAAACACAATGGGAAGACCATCTAACTGTGTCTGAATACTAGCTGGACTATATTTCTTCGGTCGCTTAGTAAAATTGGTTGCCGGGTACGAAACATAATCTTTTCTAAACCGATGTCCGAAGGGTAACCAACGTCTATGGTCAAAGTATACCACACCTTTTGTCACACCCAATGACGGTGTGGAATCCATGCATTCCGGGCAAGCCATGTAACCTTGACCCGACCATCCTGAAGTGTATGACCGAGCGGGGAAATCATTGGTGGTGGACAACAGACAAACCTTCATAGTAAACTCTTGTTTTGTATGGGCATCATACGTAAGGATCCCATTACTCCACAACTCGTCCAACTCATCTATCATAGGGCAGAGGTAAACATCCATGTCCTTACCGGGCGAACGAGGACCCGAAATCAACAAACAAAGCTGAAAAGTGGTTTCCTTCATGCATACCCACGGTGGCAAGTTATAGACGGTTAATATAACAGGCCACATGCTATACGAGTTGTTTTGCATAGAGAAAGGACAAAACCCGTCGATACCGAGACCCAAAAATACATTACGAGGTTCGCTAGCAAACTCAGGGTGTAGCGCTGCAAATCTCTTCCAACTATCACCATCAACAGGATGACGCAACACATCCGGATCGGCACTCTTACCGGTATGGTGCCAAATCATGTCTTCAGCGGTGTGCTTTGAAGCGTATAGTCGCTGTAACCTGGGAGCAATCGGAAAATAGCGGAGCTTCTTATGTGGTACTTTGATACCCTTCTTTGGGTCCCATCTAGACTCGCCACAAACTGGACACTTATCGAGGTCTTTATACTCTTTATAAAATATGGCACAATCGTTCAAACAAACATCGATGGTAATATACCCCATACCCAAGCTTTTCAACTTCTTGTTGCATGAATCATACGAATCGGGCAAAGTGTGAGGTTTGGGCAAAATACGACCAATCAACTCCAATAGCTCGGTGAATGACGTGTTAGTCCACTTGTTCTTTACTTTTACGTGCATAAGCTTGGCAATGAAGTTCAATGAACTCATCGCTTTACAACCCGGATATAATTCTGTCTCCAATTCGTTAAACAGTTTTTCGAAACTACTTGGAATTTCTGCGTCTCTCATCTCGGTGTCACCCTGATGACCGCCAACATCGTAACTGTGTCTCACATCGTCATAAACCTCGGCAATTTCATTAACTCTATTCGGAATAGGGATTTCTTCGGGAACGACCGGCTGCTCACCGTGTTTTATCCAAACCCGATACGACTTCATAATCCCTTCATTATAAAGGTGGTTCGTAACCGTCCGAGAGGCTAATCGACGATTATTTTTACAATAGTTACACGGACAATAAATAAGATCTCCATATTGCGAATGTTGTTTTGCATATGCGATAAAACCCAAAACCCCAACAAGATAGTTTGGATTGAATAAATCTGTAGCATCCATCCAACTCTTATCCAAATCCATCTCTTTACAACAATCTTAGATAACTAGACAACTACATTCATATAAAAATAAAATAAATAATTATTACAACCCAATTGATAAAATGAAAAAAAAAATTACAACACAATGAATATAAATAACACAAATTACAAACCAATGGCTTGAATATAAATACAAACCAATAAATAAATAAAATTACATCCCAAATAAATAAATAAATAAATAAAATTACAACACAATAAATATATAAACAATTTCACATAAATAAATACACAAATACAAAAATATATGAAATATAATATATGAAATATAATATATGAAATAAATGAATGTATGCATGATTTATACACAATATATAACAAGACAATCAAAAAATATACAAAATAATAACCTATATATAGCAACTAATACACAATTCAAAATTCATGCATAAAAAAATAAATTAAAAAGTTTGAAATTTTAAGAAAATACCTTGAATTGGTGGAAGAAATTGGATATTGATGATGAAGTCCCAACTTTGATAATGTAATAATAAACCTAAACCCATAACATTGCAAGAATTACACCAAATATGATCATAATAAAAAAAAAAATCAAGAATTTACCTAATATTTGTAGATGAAATTGTGTGTTTGATGATGCCCCACCTTGATTATAAGCTTGCAAATGGTTAGAGATGAATTGGAGAAGGTTTTGCAAAAAAATTGAATGAGTTTGATTGATGTTTTTGGGAAAAATTGGGAGAAAAAAAAGGGGTTTTTGGGGTTTAAGGAGATAAAAATACAGACTGTCCATATATTCACGTCAAATTTACCGACGACACGTAAAGTCGTCGGTAAACTAAATAAGTCGTCGCTAAATCTAGAATATAGCGACGAATACAAAATTTGTCGGTAAGTTACCGGCGACAATCCCATCCAGGAAAAAAAAATTAAAAAAAAAGTTAACGACGGCGTTTTATGATTTACCCACAAGTGAAGTCGTCGGTAAATTACCGGCGAGTAATTTCTCGTGGGTAATAACCCCTCGTCGGTAAATAACAAAAGTTTACCGACGACTTTGCGTGTCGTCGGTAAACAGTCGTGGGTAAAACCCCGATCTGTAGTAGTGTAAGTAAATAAGATTAAGAAGAATGAAATGAGAAACAACTTTGGTCTGCTCCACTTATCCTACTAAGTCGATATTCTAATCATAAAGGCGAATTGGGCTTATATAAGTAGTCAGGATACTAAACTCCTTCTAACTCCCGTCAGGTAGCTTAGAAGGCAACCTCGACACAGGTAGGGGACTTGAGTAAGGGGGCCCTAGGCAATGATCAATTATTAGTTTCTAAACATAATGAGTATCTATTTAGGCAAGCCCGTCAGGATCACTACCGCACACTGGACGGTTATGTATCGTTATAAGCAATTTAACCCTCTATTAGGGTGATAGTCCTAATTACTAGGGCAGTCATATACTTGGTGATGTCTCTAATTTTTTATGAACTAATCTATTCATGAGACATAATTTTAGGTGCATTATATTATTTTTTGAGGGATTTTTCCCTATTAATCAATATCTTTTTAATTATTGCCTTGATTTAGTCATTTATTACTTTTAGAGTGTTTTTGGTATAATTTGTGTCTTAATGTGAAGCTCTTAGGTATAATGATTATATTGGATTCCAAATCAATTTCAAGAAGTTAAGGAAAGAAAACCAAGGCGAAATCTAAAGTTAAAAGGAGATAAAGTTGGTTTAGAAAACGAAAAGCTACCAAAAGAATTTGTCTAGCTGTGGAGACGTCCAGTGTTTTGATTATTGAGGAAAATCGACTAAGAATTTGAAAGATACCTTTGATATTTAAATATATCTTTGAATTGTGGTCGTTTTGATAGGCGGATCACTAAATTTGGCATGGTAATGAAGGCATGATGAATTTTACAAACTCAAGAGGTCAACTAGTCCTACAAGTTAGTAAAACGAATTTGAGTTGAATTAGGATTTCAATACTTGGCCCACATTCTAATATTTAGACCTAGCACCTATAAATATACCTACTTACTTTTGTAAACATTCCATTTCCTTCATAGCCTTCATATTATTATCTTAGAGAGAGTAGGAAGACCTAGAGAAGAAACAACAAGAGACTGACACATCACAACATAAATTATGCATCTCTCCCTCTCTATAGTTAGGGTAATTAGCTATAGATCTATGGCTTAAACATATTTATAAGACAATTTCATTGGGTTATTATTCTGTCTAAATCCTAACTTTTGTTATTTAAATTGATTGAGCTTCTTATTTGCATAGTTGTGTTATGTGTTTTGAGTTATTGATAGTAGTCCTTACTAGTGCACGAGTATATGGTTACCATATTAGTATTTGGATTCTCACCCTGCCAAGGGATTCAATTTTTTACAACACCACATAACCGTCTAATGTACTGTACAGATCCTAACGGGATTGCCTAACTAGATAATCGCAAAGGTTTGATTTCACCACCGACCATTGCGCAGGGTCCCCTTACCCAAGTCCCCTAGTAATTGTTAGGTTTCCACCTAAGTCCACGCTAACGGGGGTTAGGAGGAATATATAATCCTGGTTATTTATAATTGCTCAATTCACCCTAATTATCATCTTATATGCATTCATATTTAATTATTTGCTTTAGAAAATTATTTATGGAATTTATGTTTTTAACATCAACATCTAAAATCATCTACACTATTATTAAATACAAGCTTAAGCTAACTACCTAAATCCTTGAGAACAAACTCTTACTTATTTACTATTACTTGCGAACGATTTGTGTACTTGTGGAGATTCCATACCTTGAACCCTTATAAATTTGTACCACCGTGGAGTATCTTGAATCTAAATGTGGAATTTCATCTTCATATTGAAATTTTAAGTCCATGCTGAAGTATTAATGATTGGGCACGTATCGCCTTCATTTAGATTTACCGGTTTATGCATTGTTACCTCCGATTTCCAACTAACAATCTCGATATACGATAGTTGACGCAATCTTAACCCCTCTATCCTCAGATACTTTTTGATTATTCAAACTTTCTAAGGTCGTAGTTGATGAATCATGCAAATCTAAAAGAATTACGTTGTTCACATTACTCTAAGATGACTTAGTTGTATAGGTTTATCCATTTGATGTTCATAATAAACATCCATGACTAATATAAATTTGTTCATTTAATGGACTGGCATCACTGATTTATTACATATAACTAGATCTCTTTACTTCAAAAATATACAATATGGTTGAAAAATCTCCATATTTGTCCATTTTAAATGGCACGGTTTTTAAATCCAATTAATGAGTAGTTTTTTATCCATGTAAAATTCGAAGCTTCATGTTTTCAACCATAACAGTTGTAACATCAACCTCAATTCCCTTACAACTCATTAGGTCAACCAGAATTGTCATTCAAACAACATACTTCCTAGTACTCCAGCTTGGGGTGTTAGACTAGTATCCTTATCCATTTAGTGATCTCATTAAGCAACTCCTTATTTTCTTAAGCACCCTCTAATCTGCACTGGAATGGATTAAATTAAATTTTATGAATATTTATATATTTCAGCCTGGCAAAATAAAGCTCAATCAAATCATGCAAAGCTCAATCGGTAGGGTTTAATAGATAAATTGTTTACCGACGACACTTCAACTCGTCGGTAAACAGGTCAAAGTCGTCGCTAAACACGCCACGCGTCAAACAGTCGTACGCACGACTGTTGCGTGTCCTGGTTTACCGACAAGACATTTTCAAAAGTCGTCGGTAAACCCTTGGGCGGGAAAAATGAACCGCCCATTCTGGCCAATAAAATTTAGAATTCCGTTTACCGACGACTTGGGGTTTTGATTGTCTTCGTTAAAGATTTACCGACGACATTCATGAATTGAATGTCGTCGGTAAATCTTTAACGACGACATTCAATTCAAGAATGTCGTCGGTAAATCTTTAATGTTCGTTGGTAACTCTTTTTTTTTTTTTTGAATTTATTTTTTTTCCTTATTTCTTTTCTTTTCTTTTTTTTTGGGATTAAGAAATACACACACAACAGTTAAGCGTCAAATGTTAGTGTTCGGGGTGTTTGGTTAACAGTAAAGGGTCAAACTTGAGTGTTCGGGGTGTTTGGTCAACAGTTAGGGTCAAATGCTAGTGTTCGGGGTGTTTGGTCAACAGTTAAGGGTCAAATGTTAGTGTTCGGGGTGTTTGGTCAACAGTAAAGGGTCAAACTTGAGTGTTCGGGGTGTTTGGTCAACAGTTAGGGTCAAATGTTAGTGTTCGGGGTGTTTGGTCAACAGTTAAGGGTCAAACTTGAGTGTTCGGGGTGTTTGGTCAATAGTTAGGGTCAAACTTGAGTGTTAGGGGTGTTTGGTCAACAGTTAAGGGTCAAATGTTAGTGTTCGGGGTGTTTGGTCAATAGTTAAGGGTCAAACTTGAGTGTTAGGGGTGTTTGGTCAACAGTTAAGGTCAAACTTGAGTGTAAGGGGTGTTTGGTCAACAGTTAAGGGTAATATGTTAGTGTTCGGGGTGTTTGGTCAACTAGTAAAGGGTCAAACTTGAGTGTTCGGGGTGTTTGGTCAACAGTTAGGGTCAAATGTTAGTGTTCGGGGTGTTTGGTCAACAGTTAAGGGTCAAACTTGAGTGTTCGGGGTGTTTGGTCAATAGTTAGGGTCAAACTTGAGTGTTAGGAGTGTTTGGTCAACAGTTAAGGGTCAAATGTTAGTGTTCGGGGTGTTTGGTCAATAGTTAAGGGTCAAACTTGAGTGTTAGGGGTGTTGTCAACAGTTAAGGTCAAACTTGAGTGTTAGGGTTGTTGTTCAACAGTTAAGGGTCAAATGTTAGTGTTCGGGGTGTTTGGTCAATAATTAAGGGTCAAACTTGAGTGTTAGGGGTGTTTGGTCAACAGTTAAGGTAAAACTTGAGTGTTAGGGGTGTTTGGTCAACAGTTAGGGTCAAACTTGAGTGTTAGGGGTGTTTGGTCAATAGTTAGGGTCAAACTTGAGTGTTAGGGGTGTTTGGTCAACAGTTAAGGTCAAACTTGAGTGTTAGGGGTGTTTGGTCAATAGTTAGGGTCAAAATTGAGTGTTAGGGGTGTTTGGTCAACAGTTAGGGTCAAACTTGAGTGTTAGGGGTGTTTGGTCAATAGTTAGGGTCAAACTTGAGTGTTAGGGGTGTTTGGTCAACCGTTAAGGGTCAAATGTTAGTGTTCGGGGTGTTTGGTCAATAGTTAAGGGTCAAACAATATCAAAATGCACTAAGACTAAAATACAAATACAAAATATCCTAATCAGTTTCATATCCACTAATATCAATAGGTTCATCATCGCTATTAACCTCTATAGGTTCTTCTTCATCACCATATTCCTCCCACGTGTCGTCTTCGATATCCTGGTTTTCATCAATAACCAGTTCAAAAGCCATCTCAATACGAAAATGAGCTGGGTCAATCTCGATCTCCTCAGTAGTTGCCATGTTCTCCGGTTCGGAAACCGTCTCAGTGTTACCCAAATGTATACTAATGCTCTCGTTGTTTGTAGATAGTGATTCCGAACCCCATAACTCGGGACTCCATCCGTGACGATCATTTATTTCCCAAACGGCTTTCCAACCCTTCATTGATTTCTTCGCACTAATCTCGTCAATGTAGAATACTTTCTTGGCTTGGATGCTAAAATGTATGGTTCGTCTTCCCACTCAAAGTTTGTCGTGTTAATAAAGGTTACCCCATGTTTAGTCCTTGATTCAGCCATTTTGTACCATTTACAAACGAATAAGAGAACTGAACACCCTTTAGTGTAATTAACCTCCAATATTTTAACTAATTCTCCATAACATGGTCTATCTTCGTACGTGGTACAAACTCCGTAATCCTGCGTCACTCTTTTTTCTCCTTTACCCTTAGTTACCCACTTGACACCATTCACGACACATGAATCGTATCTGTCCACCGCACCAAAAGACATGCTGGCCAAGGATACCATCTCAGTGGTAGCTAATACATCACCTGACTCTTTCATCTCATGAACCTGTCATACATAAATAATACTAAGAACCTCGGACATAAGTAGATTATGTTTAAACCAACGTCTAAAGTACATACCTTTTCCAAAAACCAACTCTTAAACCGTTGACGATGCATAATCTCTATTTCGTCACCCGTTCCCATAAGTGTGGATTTGTGTTCACTAAAATCATAAATGAATATAAATAAGTTAATGTAAATAAGTTAATGAATATATATATATATATATATATATATATATATATATATATATATATATATATATATATATATATATATATATATATATATATATATATTTATATATTTATATATTTATATATTTATATATTTATATATTTATATATTTATATATTTATATATTTATATATTTATATATTTATATATTTATATATTTATATATTTATATATTTATATATATTTATATTTATATATATTTATATTTATATATATTTATATATATATATATATATATATATATATAAAGAAACGTTACTTACGTCCTATATGGTTCGAGCTCGTCGCAGTTATTCAAAATATACCAACTGACGTGCTCCTTCTGAAAAGCTGGTAAAGCAACTGACTCTTTCTTGCCAATAAGAGTACACTGAGAATTGAAAACGGATATCTCTTTTGGTTCTGGCAGTTGTTCGTTGTATCTCCCTTGATCGTTGAACTTTGTTTTTTCTTCACTAAGATACCGCGATATGAAAGTCAACGTCTCTTCCGCCACGTAACCCTCGGCTATGGAACCCTCAGGCCTAGCCGGGTTTCGAATATACTCTTTCAACTTCTTCAAATACCTTTCAAATGGGTACATCCACCACATTTGAACCGGGCCCCCTAACAACGCTTCATCATATAAGTGAATCACTAAGTGGATCATGATATCAAAAAACGTGGGAGGTAAGATCATTTCTAACTTGCACATCACTTCAACCACTTTCGCCTTACCATCCACCAACTCTTTCCTACTCAGGTTCTTGTTACAAACGACTCTAAACACGTTAACTAACCCAATAATTGCGTCGCTAATCGATTTATCATCTAGAAGCCCAGGGAGACAACAAACAAAAAGGTACTGCATCATAACATGACAATCATGAGATTTCATTCCAATGATCTTCCCCGTATCGGCGTGAACGTTATTCCTCATACTAGACGCGAATCCATCGGGAAACCTCTGTACCTGTAACCACTCAAGAAACAACTTCCTCTTCTCCGCTGACAACGTATACTTTCCACGTTTTAGAATCGTTTTATTTCCTACTGTTGCCAACCACAATTCTTTCCTGAATTTCATTTTCTTAAGATCTTCCCGCGCCTTAACGTTATCTTTGTTTGGTTTCCCATCGACTGCTATAACTGTACCGAGAAGAGCATCACACACGTTTTTCTCGCAGTGCATGACATCAATGTTATGTTTCAACAAATTTTCGGACCAATAAGGTAAACGATAGAAAATACTCTTTTTCTTCCAATTCGTCTGGCGAGGACCTGTATTCTTCGTCACCTTGCCTCCAAAATCCTTGTGTTTGCCGGGAAACACAATGGGAAGACCATCTAACTGTGTCTGAATACTAGCTGGACTATATTTCTTCGGTCGCTTAGTAAAATTGGTTGCCGGGTACGAAACATAATCTTTTCTAAACCGATGTCCAAAGGGTAACCAACGTCTATGGTCAAAGTAAACCACACCTTTTGTCACACCCAATGACGGTGTGGAATCCATGCATTCCGGGCAAGCCATGTAACCTTGACCCGACCATCCTTAAGTGTATGACCGAGCGGGGAAATCATTGGTGGTGGACAACAAACAAACCTTCATAGTAAACTCTTGTTTTGTATGGGCATCATACGTAAGGATCCCTTTACTCCACAACTCGTCCAACTTATCTATCATAGGGCGGAGGTAAACATCCATGTCCTTACCGGGCGAACGAGGACCCGAAATCAACAAACAAAGCTGAAAAGTGGTTTCCTTCATGCATACCCACGGTGGCAAGTTATAGACGGTTAATATAACAGGCCACATGCTATACGAGTTGTTTTGCATAGAGAAAGGACAAAACCCGTTGATACCGAGACCCAAAAATACATTACGAGGTTCGCTAGCAAACTCAGGGTATAGCGCTGCAAATCTCTTCCAACTATCACCATCAACAGGATGACGCAACACATCCGGATCGGAACTCTTACCGGTATGGTGCCAAATCATGTGTTCAGCGGTGTGCTTTGAAGCGTATAGTCGCTGTAACCTGGGAGCAATCGGAAAATAGCGGAGCTTCTTATGTGGTACTTTGATACCCTTCTTTGGGTCCCATCTAGACTCGCCACAAACTGGACACTTATCGAGGTCTTTATACTCTTTATAAAATATGGCACAATCGTTCAAACAAACATCGATGGTAATATACCCCATACCCAAGCTTTTCAACTTCTTGTTGCATGAATCATACGAATCGGGCAAAGTGTGAGGTTTGGGCAAAATACGACCAATCAACTCAAATAGCTCGGTGAATGACGTGTTAGTCCACTTGTTCTTTACTTTTACGTGCATAAGCTTGGCAATGAAGTTCAATGAACTCATCGCTTTACAACCCGGATATAATTCTGACTCCAATTCGTTAAACAGTTTTTCGAAACTACTTGGAATTTCTGCGTCTCTCATCTCGGTGTCACCCTGATGACCGCCAACATCGTAACTGTGTCTCACATCGTCATAAACCTCGGCAATTTCATTAACTCTATTCGGAATAGGGATTTCTTCGGGAACGACCGGCTGCTCACCGTGTTTTATCCAAACCCGATACGACTTCATAATCCCTTCATTATAAAGGTGGTTCGTAACCGTCCGAGAGGCTAATCGACGATTATTTTTACAATAGTTACACGGACAATAAATAAGATCTCCATATTGCGAATGTTGTTTTGCATATGCGATAAAACCCAAAACCCCAACAAGATAGTTTGGATTGAATAAATCCGTAGCATCCGTCCAACTCTTATCCAAAGCCATCTCTTTACAACAATCTTAGATAACTAGACAACTACATTCATATAAAAATAAAATAAATAATTATTACAACCCAATTGATAAAATGAAAAAAAATTACAACACAATGAATATAAATAACACAAATTACAAACCAATGGCTTGAATATAAATACAAACCAATAATTAAATAAAATTACATCCCAAATAAATAAATAAATAAATAAAATTACAACACAATAAATATATAAACAATTTCACATAAATAAATACACAAATACAAAAATATATGAAATATAATATATGAAATAAATGAATGTATGCATGATTTATACACAATATATAACAAGACAATCAAAAAATATACAAAATAATAACCTATATATAGCAACTAATACACAATTCAAAATTCATGCATAAAAAAATAAATTAAAAAGTTTGAAATTTTAAGAAAATACCTTGAATTGGTGGAAGAAATTGGATATTGATGATTAAGTCCCAACTTTGATAATTTAATAATAAACCTAAACCCATAACATTGCAAGAATTACACCAAATATGATCATAATAAAAAAAAAATCAAGAATTTACCTAATATTTGTAGATGAAATTGTGTGTCTGATGATGCCCCACCTTGATTATAAGCTTGCAAATGGTTAGAGATGAATTGGAGAAGGTTTTGCAAAAAAATTGAATGAGTTTGATTGATGTTTTTGGGAAAAATTGGGAGAAAAAAATGGGGTTTTTGGGGTTTAAGGAGATAAAAATACAGACTGTCCATATATTCACGTCAAATTTACCGACGACACGTAAAGTCGTCGGTAAACTAAATAAGTCGTCGCTAAATCTAGAATATAGCGACGAATACAAAATTTGTCGGTAAGTTACCGACGACAATCCCATCCAGGAAAAAAGAATTAAAAAAAAAAGTTAACGACGGCGTTTTATGATTTACCCACGAGTGAAGTCGTCGGTAAATAACAAAAGTTTACCAACGACTTTGTGTGTCGTCGGTAAACAGTCGTGGGTAAAACCCCGATCTGTAGTAGTGTAAGTAAATAAGATTAAGAAGAATGAAATGAGAAACAACTTTGGTCTGCTCCACTTATCCTACTAAGTCGATATTCTAATCATAAAGGAGAATTGGGCTTATATAAGTAGTCGGGATACTAAACTCCTTCTAACTCCCGTCAAGTAGCTTAGAAGGAAACCTCGACACAGGTAGGGGACTTGAGTAAGGGGGCCCTAGGCAATGATCAATTATTAGTTTCTAAACATAATGAGTATCTATTTAGGCAAGCCCGTCAGGATCACTACCGCACACTAGACGGTTATGTATCGTTATAAGCAATTTAACCCTCTATTAGGGTGATAGTCCTAATTACTAGGGCAGTCATATACTTGGTGATGTCTCTAATTTTTTATGAACTAATCTATTCATGAGACATAATTTTAGGTGCATTATATTATTTTTTGAGGGATTTTTCCCTATTAATCAATATCTTTTTAATTATTGCCTTGATTTAGTCATTTATTACTTTTAGAGTGTTTTTGGTATAATTTGTGTCTTAATGTGAAGCTCTTAGGTATAATGATTATATTGGATTCCAAATCAATTTCAAGAAGTTAAGGAAAGAAAACCAAGGCGAAATCTAAAGTTAAAAGGAGATAAAGTTGGTTTAGAAAACGAAAAGCTACCAAAAGAATTTGTCTAGCTGTGGAGACGTCCAGTGTTTTGATTATTGAGGAAAATCGACTAAGAATTTGAAAGATACCTTTGATATTTAAATATATCTTTGAATTGTGGTCGTTTTGATAGGCGGATCACTAAATTTGGCATGGTAATGAAGGCATGATGAATTTTACAAACTCAAGAGGTCAACTAATCCTACAAGTTAGTAAAACGAATTTGATTTGAATTAGGATTTCAATACTTGGCCCACATTCTAATATTTAGACCTAGCACCTATAAATATACCTACTTACTTTTGTAAACATTCCATTTCCTTCATAGCCTTCATATTATTATCTTAGAGAGAGTAGGAAGACCTAGAGAAGAAACAACAAGAGACTGACACATCACAACATAAATTATGCATCTCTCCCTCTCTATATTTAGGGTAATTAGCTATAGATCTATGGCTTAAACATATTTATAGGACAATTTCATTGGGTTATTATTCTGTCTAAATCCTAACTTTTGTTATTTAAATTGATTGAGCTTCTTATTTGCATAGTTGTGTTATGTGTTTTGAGTTATTGTTAGTAGTCCTTACTAGTGCACGAGTATATGGTTACCATATTAGTATTTGGATTGTCACCCTGCCAAGGGATTCAATTTTTTACAACACCACATAACCGTCTAATGTACTGTACAGATCCTAACGGGATTGCCTAACTAGATAATCGCAAAGGTTTGATTTCACCACCGACCATTGCGCAGGGTCCCCTTACCCAAGTCCCCTAGTAATTGTTAGGTTTCCACCTAAGTCCACGCTAACGGGGGTTAGGAGGAATATATAATCCTGGTTATTTATAATTGCTCAATTCACCCTAATTATCATCTTATATGCATTCATATTCAATTATTTGCTTTAGACAATTATTTATGTCATTTATGTTTTTAACATCAACATCTAAAATCATCTACACTATTATTAAATACAAGCTTAAGCTAACTACCTAAATCCTTGAGAACAAACTCTTACTTATTTACTATTACTTGCGAACGATCTGTGTACTTGTGGAGATTCCATACCTTGAACCCTTATAAATTTATACCACCGTGGAGTATCTTGAATCTAAATGTGGAATTTCATCTTCATATTGAAATTTTAAGTCCATGCTGAAGTATTAATGATTGGGCACGTATCGCCTTCATTTAGATTTACCGGTTTATGCATTGTTACCTCCGATTTCCAACTAACAATCTCGATATACGATAGTTGACGCAATCTTAACCCCTCTATCCTCAGATACTTTTTGATTATTCAAACTTTCTAAGGTCGTAGTTGATGAATCATGCAAATCTAAAAGAATTACGTTGTTCACATTACTCTAAGATGACTTAGTTGTATAGGTTTATCCATTTGATGTTCATAATAAACATCCATGACTAATATAAATTTGTTCATTTAATGGACTGGCATCACTGATTTATTACATATAACTAGATCTCTTTACTTCAAAAATATACAATATGGTTGAAAAATCTCCATATTTGTCCATTTTAAATGGCACGATTTTTAAATCCAATTAATGAGTAGTTTTTTATCCATGTAAAATTCGAAGCTTCATGTTTTCAACCATAACAGTTGTAACATCAACCTCAATTCCCTTACAACTCATTAGGTCAACCAGAATTGTCATTCAAACAACATACTTCCTAGTACTCCAGCTTGGGGTGTTAGACTAGTATCCTTATCCATTTAGTGATCTCATTAAGCAACTCCTTATTTTCTTAAGCACCCTCTAATCTGCACTGGAATGGATTAAATTAAATTTTATGAATATTTATATATTTCAGCCTGGCAAAATAAAGCTCAATCATATCATTTTATTTTATTCAAATTTAAAACAAAAATTGGGTTACACATATAGTATATCATTATTATATGAATGTAATTAATGATGTTCAAATAATTTAATATGCATAATGATGTTAATAGAAAATTAAATGGTTTCCAGTACAACATAGAAAAAGTCAATGTATATCCTCTTACCTTTTATCACCCTTAGGTGGATATTAAGTGTACCAATCATATAAGTTCTCTTTCATAACTTATTAATTTCTCTCTTTTTATAATTGGTACACCTAAGGGGTGACATAAAGGTGATACCATTTGGGATGATATCCATCATTACTCTTTAATATTTTACATGTCACGAGAGTATTAATTTACCTACATAATAAATATAATACCTCATAATTATTATACATAAAGTTCATAAAGTTTTCATTAAATTTAATTTATTACTTACCATATTTCTTAACAATTCATCTTTAAAACCCCAAAGTTGAAGCTTCAATTCTCACACCATTAATCAAGCAACTTACTAGAAACAAACTAAAATGCAGAATAAATAAATAGATCGAAAAGAGTAATGATACCTCCGGCCATTGATGTCTTAAGAAACTTTTCCTTATGTTTTGTTCTTCCAAACTCTCAAGCATTCAACTATAGATGGTGTATAATTTTTTTGTGTGAATGAATTGAGTTCAGGGACCAAAACTCTAGTTTATATAGCCAAGCTCCCATCAAGTTTTTTAATGGCAATGAATTACTAGTTGTTACAACCTTTCATTTGCAAATGGTTAGTAAAAAAGTGTTACAACTTTTCATTTGCATAAGATTAATGAAAAAATCATTAAGATAAAATTAGTGGATGGATAAATGTTGGATCATGAAAAGCCAAAAGTCATAAGCTTATTTTATTCATCAATTTAAAATAAAGACAAATAAAATAAAATAAAGTTTTATATTAATAAAATAAAAAAAATGACTTATATTCTCCCACTTGATCCAAACATTATACTTGATATTTTATCTTAATCATAAATATATGAATCATGGCGATAAGTCCTCCAATTATGAGAGAGTAGTATCTTCCATGTATCACAACATATTTATCTCTTTATTTTTTTATGTTGTAACTATACTTAATGAATAAACCATATGTTTATTCTTGGTCCTAACTAAATTATTTTCTCAAAATTAAGTTGCGCAATGTATATGAGAAAATATCACAATAGATAATTATTATATTAATGATAGTGTCATACAAATAAACACTACATGATGAGACCAAGCCCCATACTCACTACATGATCCTTGAATTTCATTGGTGGCATGCCTTTAGTCAATGGATCAGCGATCATTAATTCAGTACTAATGTGTTCAATGACCACCTTTTTATCTTTAACACGTTCCCTTATGGCTAAATATTTAATGTCGATGTGCTTACTTCGACTTCCACTTTTATTGTTTTTAGCCATAAAAACAGCAGCTGGATTATCGCAAAATATTCTTAATGGTCTGGAGATAGAATCCATAATTCTAAGTCCAGATACGAAACCCTTAAGCCATACACCTTGTGAAGTAGCCTCAAAACAAGAGACGAACTCAGCTTCCATAGTAGAAGTTGCAGTCATAGTCTGTTTGACACTCCTCCATGACACAGCTCCACCGGACATCATAAAAATGTATCCTGATGTTGACTTGCGTGAATCAACACAACCGGCAAAATCAGAATCTGAGAATCCGACCACCTCTAAATTGTTTGTTCGCCTATACATAAGCATATACTCCTTGGTTCCTTGGAGATATCTCATTACTTTCTTTGCAGCTTTCCAGTGGTCAATACCCGGGTTACTTTGATATCTACCCAACATTCCAACTACAAATGCGATATCAGGTCTTGTGCAAACCTGAGCATACATCAAACTTCCGATAGCGGAAGCATATGGAATGTTCTTCATTTGTTCTCTCTCTAAATCATTCTTCGGGGTTTGGTTCAAACTGAATTTATCACCCTTCACTATGGGAGCAACACTTGGTGAACAATCCTTCATCCGAAATCTCTCTAAAACTTTATTGATATAGGTTTCCTGAGACAAGCCCAAGACACCTTGAAATCTGTCTCTATGAATCTTAATGCCAATGACATAAGACGCCTCACCCATATCTTTCATATCAAAATTTTTAGAGAGAAATTGTTTCACCTCATGAAGCAAACCCTTATCATTAGTCACAAGCAAAATATCATCCACATATAAAATAAGAAAACAAATTTTGCTCCCACTTATCTTTTGGTATATACATTGATCCATGGGGTTTTAAACAAATCAAAATGATGAAACTACTCCATGAAATTTAAAATACCATTGACGGGAAGCTTGTTTTAATCCGTATATGGATTTCTTAAGCTTACAAACTAACTGCTCACCAGCGCTAGAGATAAAACCTTCAGGTTGTTTCATATAAACCTCTTCCTCTAGATCTCCATTAAGGAATGCCGTTTTCACATCCATTTGGTGCAACTCAAGATCAAAATGTGCGACTAATGCTAAAATAATGCGTAAGGAATCTTTCTTAGATACAGGAGAAAAAGTCTCTGTGTAATCAATTCCTTCTTTCTGAGTAAATCCCTTAGCAACAAGTCTGGCTTTGTATCTCTCAATATTGCCTAATGAGTCTTTCTTGGTTTTAAATACCCATTTACAACCAATGGCTTTAGCCCCATTAGGCAATTCCACAAGTTCCCAGACATCATTGTTCTTCATGGAATTCATTTCCTCTTTCATCGCATTATACCATAAATTTGATTCTTTGCAACTTATGGCTTGTGAAAAGTCGGAAGGATCATTTTCGACTCCAAAATTATAGTCAGATTCTTGAAGATATACTACATAATCACTAGAAATTGATGATTTCTTAAACCTGGTAGACCTTCTTAATGTTGTATCATCATTATCTGTATGAGGTTCAACTTGTTGTTCATAATTACTAGGTTCATCATGAACAACTTGATCTATCAGAATATCGTCAACAACTTGTGGTTCTTCAACGATTGAACGTTCAACACTAGATTGTACTTGAGGGGTGTTATGAACAATAATCATTCTATCACTTCAAGTGGAAGGTTGAATTTCTGAATGGTCAATATCAGAAATTACATTTCTAATTTGATCGCTCCCACTGATTAAGTCATATTCAAGAAACTTTGCATTTCTTGATTCCACAAATCTAGTGTTGTGAGATGGACAGTAAAATCTGTAACCTTTAGACCGCTCAGCATATCCAATGAAATGCCCACTGATGGTCCTTGGGTCCAGTTTTTTCTCTTGTGGATTATAAATCCTGACTTCAGACGGGCATCCCCATACGCGCATATGTTTCAAACTCGGTTTCCAACCTTTCCATAATTCAAATGGTGTCTTTGAGACAGCCTTGGTTGGAACTCGGTTTAATATATACACTGCCGTTTTTAAAGCTTCAATCCACAAGTTTTTAGGAAAATTGGAGTTGCTAAGCATACTCCGTACCATGTCCAATAATGTTCGGTTTCTCCTTTCTGCTACACCATTCTGATCCGGTGAACCGGGCATGGTGTACTGGGCAACAATCCCATGCTCTTGGAGAAACTGAGCAAACGGACCAGGTGCTTGTCCATCTTCAGTATATCTACCATAATATTCACCACCTCTATCTGATCTCACAATCTTTATATGTTTTCCACATTGTTTCTCTACTTCAGCCTTAAATATTTTAAAGGCATCTAATGCTTCGCTCTTGTTTTGAAGCATGTAGAGATACATATATCGTGAGTAATCATCAATAAAGGTTATAAAATATTTCTGACCATGCATATCCATGTCAGGACAACATATATCTGTATGTATGATTTCTAATAAATCTGAACTCCTATTGGCACCTTTCTTTGACTTGTTGGTCTGCTTTCCTTTAATGCAATCCACACAAGTTTCAAAGTCGGTAAAATCTAGAGTACTAAGTACTCCATCTTTTACCAACCTTTTGATTCTTTCAATAGAGATATGACCTAATCTCCGGTGCCATAGAGTCGAGGAATCCTCATTTATATTACACCTCTTTGTACCAATTTGGACATGAAAATTATTATTAGTAGCATTGTTTTGTAAATTAATGCAATAAAGACCTTCAGACAAAATACCATTCCCAACACATTCAGATTTATTGTAAATACTAAAAAATGTCTATGAAAATGTAAAGGAATAACCCAAAGGTACAAGTCTGGAAAGTGGAAACAGAAATCAAGTTTCTAGAAAAACTTGGAACATAAAAAGTCTTTTCTAATTTCAAAACATAACCACTACTTAAATATAAATAACATGTTCCAACGGCTTCCACATGTGAGCCCATCTTATTACCGGACAAGATGCATTGCTCAGTACCCACTGGTTTCCTTAGGTTTTGCATACCCTGTAAAGAGTTGGCAACATGGATTGAAGAACCAGAATCAATCCACCAGGTGTTAATATTAACATTAACAGTATTAGATTCATAACAAACTAACGAGGTGGGATTACCTTTATCCTGAAGCCATTTCTGGAATTTAGCACATTCCTTCTTCATGTGTCCTTTCTTTTTACAGAAAAAACACTTAGCTTCTTTCTTAATATCAGCTTGAGGTGCTATTTTACCTTTCCCCTTCTGATTGTTCTTTGATTTGCCTTTTCCTTGAGTAGCCATCATTGCACTTTCACCTTGTTCCATTAACAACCTTTCTTCTTCTTGAACACACATGGTCATGAGTTCATTAATTGACCATTTATCTTTATGTGTGTTATAGGAGATTTTGAAAGGTCCATATTGATTTGGAAGGGTGTTCAAAATATAGTGCACAAGAAAAGACTCGGAAATCTGTACCTCGAGATTCTTAAGTTGAGCCGAAATATCTCTCATCTGCATGATGTGCCCACGCACACCTCTAACACTTGTGAGCCTAAGTGAAGAGAGCTTCATTATTAATGTGCTTGCTAAAGCCTTGTCTGAAGTGACGAACTGGTCATCAATGGCTTTAAGTAAATTTTGGACATTATCATGGTGATTTACTGAACCACGGATGCTTGCTGCTAATTTTGTCTTAATAAACATCACACTGAGGCGATTGGATCGCTCCCATTTTTCATAAAGTGCAATATCTGCTGGAGTGCTTTTGTCTGTAAGAGCAGGTGGTTCAGTTTTCCTAATAGCATCATCTATGTCCATCCACCCTAAGTGAAGGAGAACTCTTTATTTCCATGACTTATAATTATCCCCATTAAGTTCGGGAATGTCGCTACGGATATCAGAAAAATTAACAGGTTGTGATGCTGCAAATAAAGATTACATGCTTATCAATAAATAGACTATTAATAAATATCATGTTTCACCAATGCAAATCATGATCTAATAAATCTAAGACATAAAAATTGCATGTGGGCTAAATTTTTAATTCAATAAGATTTATAATCATATGACAAAATATATAAAAATATTCCATCATTACTATATAATAAAACTATCAAATAATGATTAAGTCATAATTCCTGTGGGTAAATTATGAATAATTGATATTCTATCCTAATTAGTTATTTGAATATAATAATATTCCTGTGGGATAAAATTATTATATTAAAATAAATAATTACAATTCATGTCTAATTTCATTACGTGATCTTATACCATAATACATATTTTATTCAACTAAGCTGCTGTGGCTATTCTTTGATTAAATAAAATATGTTGATCACTTAGACAATTCAATATAGCATACTAAAATTTTATGAGTATATAAAATTATATAACAAAAATAGAATAAAATAAACCATATATTTTATTCACATTTTGTTTACCTAACTATACTCATAAAATAAAAGTACATGAAGCATGAATATAAAAAATATAAATATAAATAAATACCTGGAGGCCGAAGTAAAACTTAAGGATAAAAATCCAAAAGTACCATAAGTCTAAATGAAAAATAAAATGTCTCATGGATTCTAATCATCTTCAACTGTAGGACATGTTAGATTCAACACAAAAAAAAAACATTTTGCAAAATTATTTTGGCTAAATTACTTTAGCCATGAACTAAGCAAAAAATATAAAAGTTTAACTAAATCAAAGCAGAGGTATGTATTAGGCTCTGATACCAAATGTTAGAAAAAACGATCAAACTAAAATACGGAATAAATAAATAGATCGAAAAGAGTAATGATACCTCCGGCCATTGATGTCTTAAGAAACTTTTCCTTATGTTTTGTTCTTCCAAACTCTCAAGCATTCAACTATAGATGGTGTATAATTTTTTTGTGTGAATGAATTGAGTTTAGGGACCAAAACTCTAGTTTATATAGCCAAGCTCCCATCAAACTTTTTAATGGCAATGAATTACTAGTTGTTACAACCTTTCATTTGCAAATGGTTAATAAAAAAGTGTTACAACTTTTTATTTGCATAAGATTAATGAAAAAATCATTAAGATAAAATTAGTGGATGGATTAATGTTGGATCATGAAAAGCCAAAAGTCATAAGCTTATTTTATTCATCAATTTAAAATAAAGACAAATAAAATAAAATAAAGTTTTATATTAATAAAATAAAAAAATGACTTATAGACATTCTACTACGACATCATTCCAAGCAAAGTAGAAGAAGAATTCTACAAAGATAACAACATGCAAAGGTCGGTTAGTCGTGGCCTGGTAGAGATTAGAGATCTAATACCACCAGTTCTTGATTTACATAATCCATGGAAGGTCAAAAAGAAATTAACTATGTCTGAAATCGTTAATGATAAGATTATTGTGTCATTCATTGACACATTTTCTCATATACTTCATTATTGGGAATTGATTATGGCAAGTCATGTGGTAAACGGCTGCCCAGTGTATGTTACATTGTTGGATGTTACGGAGATGGGCAAAATTAAGATCTATCAAAATAAGAATGTTTATTTTAAAATCTTATGTAATGATGATTATGTCTTATCATGTGGGGGTTTGCTCAAGGAACGCAGGATGAAAGCAAATGACGAGATTGGTATTTTCTGGGACCCTAGTGATTCAAGTGTTAAATTCAAGTTCTTCCCGCCACAAGCACTAACACCACAGCAAGCAGAAGAAATAGCACCACATCAATACCAACAGAGTCACCACCACAAATACTAGTATAAGCGACACTACTAGTAGAAGCACCAACACAGTCAAAATTACCATAGACCACTACTATGGGTGAATAATCTCTACTCAACTTGCAGTTCGATATTAGCCATTTGTGTTTTTTTATTTCGTTTCATGATATTTCACCCAATGATCTGTTGGAGTTTGATGTTCCTTTTGAAGATAGTTGTAAAATACTTCTGTTAGGGAGATATTTTAAATGGGTTTTATTATGAATACTTTTTATTTTCTATTATTATATAACAAAACACATTGTTTTCTTACATACTTATACTAATACGATTATACATATGATAGACTAGACCACTAAATATTAACTCTAACCCCTAATAATATTGTAAAGGTAAATATAAATGTAATATATTTGAAATAAGCCTCGTTATATTAGATCTAAACAAATATCATTTTTTATCTAAATTATAGAAATGCGGTATTTTATATTTAAATATTTTTAATAATAAACTAAATTAATTGAATAAAAAGTCATCTTAAACCAGTTGGGATTAGCTCACTGGTCAGGGTTTTGGTCATCCAATCTAGTGGTGCAGGTTCGAACCGAGACAATGCCTCCGATTCCAAAGTGGCTCTCCTATGTAAAAAAAAGTCATCTTAGTTCATTGGGTTTAGTGAGAAATGTTTTATGAGAGTAACTCAAGCTCTAGGGCGATTCGTTGATGGCTAGTGAGGAGAGAGCCAAACGCTCACTCTAAATTATCCAAATATACTATCATACCGTCCCTAAGCCTAAATTACAACCTTAAAGACCTTTTGATTCTTTGTTATGTAATTGAGAAGTGATTGAGCCATTAGAGAGTAGTTAAGTGGATCTTTGGATACTAGTGAAGTTTGATGAACAATCTATAGCTTTCTTGGAGAACTGAGTAAAGTCCCAATCCTTCTTACATTGCGAAACTAATATGATCTTGAATTCAAGCAGTGTTGACTATGGATATGAGAAGTGTACAGGTATGTAGTTTATGAATATTATTGCATGAAATTTTCTGAGTTGTTGTTTTAGGTTTATTCTATATATTCTGCTATGTTCTTCCCATTGTGTTTAAAATTTCATAAGTGTGTATTTATAGACTTCCCTTTGTTTTTATCTTTATTGTATCGGGACGATACAACTTTGAGTTGGGGGTCTTGATGTCTCCTCATTTTTGATAGACTTATATTAAGATGAGATATCATTTTTAGTGATTTAGAAGTCATAATAGTCGATTTTCTTGAGAAATAGTGCACTTTCCTATTTTGAGTCTTGATTTAGTAAAATAATATTTTTATAGCATATTGGGTTTAATTATTTATTTAGTGTGAAGCTTTAAAGATAATTATGGAGATTAATTAGAGTCCAAGTCAAAGACTACAAGATATGGAAAGAGATAAGCATGGAAATTGGAGATAAGGAAACAAAAGCTAAAAACATGGAAAAGGAAAAGTTGCCTTAATCCTGAATTTCTGCACCTACAACCACAAATCAGCTTATATCTCAAAAACGGTGTCGAATTTGGAGAAACGGTCAAGAGCAAATTATAAGATCTTTCCGAGACGATGAGTTTGGTATACTCATACGGGTCAAACGGATGTATATTGAAGCTGCTAGGACCAAAAGAAAAACGGGTCTGATTTCATGTTTTTAGGGTTACGAATTTGAGTTGGGCTTGGAGTCCATTACTTAACCTCTCCTTCAAGAAAACGAATTATGTCTTCTAAACACCTATAAATACACCCTTATATCACTTGTAAATCATCCTTGCCTCATAGTAATTAGTTCTTAAGGTTTTATTCTTCCAAGTTATTGTAGAGAGCAAGATGATGTCTTTAGTTATTTCTTTTAGTTTATTTCCTTCAGGTATGAACTAAACCTCCCATAGCTTGGGTTTTGCATCATGTATAATCTATGAATTCTAATTTCTTTCTATCTAAGTTCTTTGGGAATTTCATGTTTTAATCTGATATTAGCTGCTTACCTTTATATTTGTTTATGTGTTTTGATTTAATGACTGTTTTCCTTGCTAGTGCACGAGTATAGGATTACCTTAATAGTAGTTAGATGATCACCTTAGATGGGTGTCTAATTATTGAAACACCACATAACGTCTAGTGTCGATATTAGTCCTGACAACACTGATTCTAACTAGATAGTCATTAGGGTATGAATTAATCACTATCACCATGTATGGAAATTGATTGCTTAGGGCCTTGGTTGCGCTTGATAACCCTATATGAACCAGCCTCGTGGTGTGTCTGTATCCCCCTTAGTCGCTCTCAAGGACTAAGGTATGGGAATTTAGAATCCTTACTAAGTATACAAGAGCTAATTATCTCCCTTATTAACTAGATCTAATAGAAAGAATTAGAAGGATTAGTGCATACTAGCAAAACCTAAGCTATACTTCTCATCTCATATTTCTTCGTATTTTAATTTACTGTCTTTTATTTTCTTTAGTTTAATTTAAGAATTTTGAATTTACTCCCTTTTATTTTTAGTCTTTTAATTAATTATTGCTTACTCGTTATTGCTACCCATTCGACTAGCACACTAAGTCCCTGAGAACGAACTCAACTTATCAACTAAAACTTGCATACGTCCTGTAATACTTGCAGTACTGTGCCTATCTAGGGTGAGAGTGCGTAGTTTTCTAGACTTATATTTATCTTATTTTTATCACACCCTAGGCGACACCAAGTTTTTGGCGCCGCTGCCGGGGACTTGTGTCTCGTTAGCTTGTGGGTTATCTATTTCGAGTAGTAGTTTTTAATTAATTTTTATTTTTCAGTATTTAGTTTTTGTTTTTTTGGATTTACGCTTGTGGTTTGCTTTAGTCTTTTTCAGGTTTCACAGTGTTTAATTCTTGGCCTCCGTTACGGGAGCCTAAGAGGAGCTTCAGATCTTATAACAAACGTATTCGTGAGGAAAGAGCCTTGAGAAGAGCTATGGTAGGCATACAAGAGCAGTTAGATCCACCACTTGGAGTCCCACCTGGAGGATTACCATTCGTTCCACCAGGAGGACCACCACCACTTGTCCCACCTGGTGGACAACAACATGGACAACATCCACAAGGACGAGGTAACTGGAAAAATCGAGTTGAGCAAGACCTTCCTGGTCTCCATGTGCCATTTCATGTTCAACCAATAGGTTACCGTCCTCCAGAGATCCAGAATATCAAATTTAGACCCGATCCGGGTATGCTCAGTCAATTTCAAAGTTATGGACTCTACAGTGGTACAGCAATTCAAGATCCGGTAAGAGCGATTCAAAAGTTTATGCAGATTTGTGATGTTTATGTTACTCCAAGCATTACACGCGAGCAACTGTATTGTCATATGTTTTCGTTCTTCTTAACCGGTAGAGCTAGTGAGTGGCTAGATAGACAGCCACAAAACAATCAATTCATGGACAAAACTTCAAGCCGCATTCTTTAACCGTTTTTATCCGAAGAGTATGAGACTCAAAGATCAAAGCGAGCTTGCAAGGTTTTGTCAAGAAGATGGAGAAACGGTAGGAGAATCATGGACAATGTTTCAACATAAATTAGCTAGATGTTCGCTCCATGGTTATACCCCCTCTTTACAACTAGCTATATTCTATGAAGGTCTCAATGATAAAGGTAGAGAGAAGGTGCATAACATAGGAAAGGGAAATTTCGTGTCCATGAATCATAATGAAGCTTCCGAGGTCTTGGAAAATATTATTGAACAAGAAAGGAGTTGGCCTTCTACGCGAGATCCTGTAGCAAAGACCCGAGGTATGCTTCGTGTAGATGCAGAAACTGCAAACTCAACTCAAATATCTGCATTAGAGAATCAAATCAAAGAGCTTAAGCTAGAGATGCAGAAAAATTTAGCCCCAGCAAACGTAGTACAAGAAGCACAAGGTTGTCAACAATGTGGGGTTAATAATCATACATGGGAAGAGTGCGAAGGAAATCCACAATCTGTTTATTTCATATCCAACTGAGGAGGTTATCAATTTGGTAACCGAAACCATCCGGGTATGCAGTATTCAAATCCTCAGGGGGCCGCTAATCCTGGTCATTATCAACCGCGCCCCCAGAACAACTTTTTCCAACCAAGAGGTCAGTATCAAAATCAACATCAAAATAGACCTGCTCCCCCTCAACAACCTATTCAAGATGCCTATACCGATGCGTTAGATCAGAAAGCTTTACCACAGTATCCTCAAGAAGGATCTATGGACAATCAACAATTAGTAAAAGTCTTGGACCGTTTAACCACGAATATGAACGCTCAGGATGAAAAGTTACGAGGACAAGATGCCGCAATTCAGATTTTAGGTACTCAAGTAGATCAGTTGAATAAAGTTCTCACAAATTTAATGGAACAAAAAGAATTGAAGGCTATCGAAGGAGGTGATGACAATGTTGGGTTCGAAGCTTGTAAGGCTATCTGCCTTGAAATTGAAGATGAAAAAAAGGAAGTACCACCTGCTGCCGTTAGTGCCGTGGAGGTTCCGAGTACAGAAGAAGAACCAACCAAGTCTAGCCCCGTGGAATCTAACTGTCCTGAGGTTGATGTGGAGGACGATTCAGAAAAAGCCAAATTTATACAGCTTCTGAAGGATATGCAAGAAGAAATTCGATCGGTAATGGATTATCAAGATGAGCTGGCTAAAGAGAAAGAGAAAGAAGCCTCCAAGGAGGAAGTTGAAGTTGCACCTGCTGTGCAAGAAGAGAAAGAAGAAAGAGGAGGTGGAACCGCCACCTGTTGTTCAACCAGTGTCATCAACTATTCCTGATCCAAATCCAAAGGATGACACTGTACTCAAGACATTGGTAGAGGCGTATACACCTGAAAATATCAACGCCCAAATGCTTGAGATTGCGAAGAAAGGACTTACACCGCAACAAGTTTTTACGCAAGTTATTCCTGAGAAAGAGGCGAGTGTAGAGATCCCAAGAGAGAACCTGAGAGTCTCAAGAAGAAGTGAACGAGAGTTACCAACGAAGCTCAAGGATCCGGGAAGTTTTAACCTTCCTATTCAAATAAATGGTATGCTCAAGGTGAAAGCTATGTACGATGTGGGTTCTTGTGTAAATCTTATGCCTAAATCCGTGTTCGAGAGACTTGGACTTCAGAAATCAGAGAAAACTCCAGTAAAGTTGCAGTTCGCTGACAACTCAGTTACCAGGACATGGGGAACATTGGAGGACGTCTTAGTCCGTGCAGGTAGTATTGCCATCCCTACTGACTTTGTTATACTTGAGTTTGATGCAGATAAGCAGGTTCCAATCATACTTGGACGACGTTTCATGGCACAAGTCAAAGTGTCATCAACTTCCAAGAAGGGACCATTACCCTTCATGCAAAGAATGTATCCGAGACCTTCTATGTCTTGGGTAAGAAACCAAGGAAGTTAGATCCCACCGTTCCTGTCATCCACAGCCTTCCACATCACAAAGTCCCTCCTGAGAAGATCCACTTAAAGCCTATGGATACTGAGCCAAACATTGAGTTTGGGGTTGGCCATGAAGTACTATGGAAAGCTCACAAACGCGAAAATAGGCCACGAAGTTTCAAAGAGTCGTGGATAGGACCATTCATTGTCACTAAGGTTGTTTCTGCCAAGGAGATAGAAATCCGACCCAAAAGGGGGGTCAAGCGCAGATTAGTTGACGTTTATAGCCTAACTCGTTGTTTGGGAGGCTATATTCGCAAATCTTGATAGAGGTAACGCGTCTAACTTTGAAAGACGTTAAATAAAAGTGTTGTACGGGAGACAACCCGCAATTTTTTATGTCTTTTACGTTTTTAGTTATGATTGGTTTAGTTGTTTTTAGTTGATATTGCATATTTGAGAAAGGTATTAGTGTTTTTGATGCTTAGGTATTGGAGAAATCGAGTTTCGGAGGAGAAAACGAAGTTTTTCGAAAAATTTGACCATCAATTTGGTACACCGGACTACCCTTCCGGTACACCGCAGAGGAGAAAACCCGTACCACGTGTAGGTAACTCGGGTATTGTGCCGAGGAGAAAAAAATCTGGACCATCGGTCCGGTATACCGGACCATAACCCCGGTGCACCGAAGGACCAAAAACCCGTACTACGGGTAGGAGATGCGGGTATTTTGACGAGGATTAAAAAATTTGAGGAACAGAAGCTGCGGTACACCGCGCCCCTGTTCCGGTACACCGCAGGTCGCCGACTGAAGAGAGAAAAAGCTGCGTTTTAGGTTATAAGAAGCAAGAGGTGGGTACAATTTAGAATTTACAAATCCTTAAGCCTCTCTTTCTTCTCCAAACCTCTCCCAACTCCATTAAAGCTCATTCAAACCTTCACCAATCATCAAAACACTACCCAATCATCAATAAAAACACATCAAATCTTCTCTCCACATCATTACAAAGGAGATTCAAGCACCAAATTCTCACCAAACACATCAGATTGAAGAATCAAGAGCTCAAATTTTCAAAATTCATCCTACAATTTCTTAAATCCAAGCCAATCCATCAAGAATTCACCTTACACACATAGAGATTCATCATCAATTCAATTTTCCTAAGCCAAATCAAGCTTGTTCAACCAATAAATCAAGAGTTCAAATTTCAAGAGTTGTTAAAGCTTTGAGTTGGGGATCAATTGAAGATGACTAAAAGAACAGAAACGTTATCTAACAAGAGGGAGGTGAAGAAAAGCAAGGTATTGGGTTCAAGAGAGAAGAAATCAAATAACAAAGGTTCTAGTTCTAAAGCTAAGGGTAAAAACGTTGTTGGAGATGGAGGTAAGCTAGCTATGTTTGATCGTAATGGTAAAAGGCTTTACTTTATTAAAGGAGAAAACACAACCTCCACCCTTCAAAGGTCCTACACCCATGGATAAAAAGGAAGCTTCAAATGCCTTGTAAGCTTCTGCAGAAAAACAATTAAAAGAGATACCTTTTGCTTATGAGAAAGTATTCAAGGAAGAAGTTGGTACAGGAGAATACAAGAGATTCTTAGAGCTTGGTGGAAAATTGGATTGGTCTACGTTCATGGTAAGACGTTCTGAATTATGTCATGAGTTAGTTTTGGAATTCTATTTAGGCCTCTTTAGCCGAGATAGTAAAGGTTGTGTTCCGATTAGAGGAAAGTTAGTTCCTTTCACAGTTAATGAGATTAGAAACCACTTCAAGTTTAAGAAATTAATTGGATATTGCAAGTATAGTGAAGCGGTTGCTAAAAGAAAAATCTTGGATGAGGAACTACTTTTTGAGCATGTTTTAGACAAGGAGAAAGTGCAATCACATAAGGGAGAATTGAAGGCACCTTGGCCTTACAAATATCTTCAATCGGATGCGAGAGTTTGGCACATTTTCCTCATTCCTAATGTCTTTGGAAACACACGAACTTTGGATGTGACTAAAAAGAACGCTCTACTTTTGGATTGTATTTTGAGAGGAGAAGAAGTGGATGTGCCACATTTGATCTATGAGGAGGTGATGCGATTTTCGGTCTCTCCCAAATCAGTTTATAATGTTAAATTTCCTACTATGATCACGTGTCTTGTGCGAAAAGCGAATGTTACTTTGGGTTAAGAAGAGAAACTCGAATTTAAGGAGACTTATATTGATAATGCTGCTTGGATCATGGATGTCTTTCGAAGAGCGAGTGCAACGCAAGTCTCGAAAGAAGCAAAAGGAGCAAAGTCGGCAATAGAAGATGGAGGAGCGTTATAAAAAATTTGAAGCAGCTCAAACTTCTTTAGCCAATGATGTGGCACAAATCAACGCTAATCAAGTGCACATCATGAAACTCCTTGAGCAATTAACGAAAGATCAAGCAAATCCGACCTTGGATGTCAATGATGCGAGGCAATAGCCTCGAGAGTATGTTCTCTTTCTTCCTTACCATTTCTGTAAATGCTTTTATCTGCTAATTTTAATTTCTGTTTCGAGTCGTGGGGACACGGCTCATTTTTGAGCTGGGGGTGTTGGGATTCGTTGTCTCTCATCTCCATTTTTCTGTTTTTAGGTAGAAATTAAAATTTTCGATACATGGGAATTAGATGTAGAGTGTGTTTAATAGCTTGAAAGCATAAGCTCAGTGAATTGATGATAGCAAGCAGTATGTTTATGAGCTATGTTATTTGTATGCTTTGAGTATTTGCAGGAAAACACACGTTGATAGTAAAGAAAAGATTAGTGAGCGATAGAAAGTATGTTCGATCTCAGGGAACCTTGAGAAGTGTGTAGGCCGTGAGATCCAAGCTAGTTGACAAAACCCATTTGATGAAAGTGCTAAAGGTAAAATAATAACGAAATTTCATAGTGTAGAAAGTGATTAAGGCGGTTCTTTCATATTTGAAGCCACTTGAAGCCTTTTTATACCTTCTCACCTTGTTATTTTGATTTTATATGCTATATCCTTCTCAGCCCCTTCTAGCCTTTCTAAAGCGTTTTATTGAAACACATTATAAGCCATATCCCTTTAGATTATAGGACTTTTCCATATGACCCGCACTCGAATCGCGATGCATAGACAGTTGTTTTAGAGCTTGAGTTTGGGGTGGTGGGTCCACCATTATAGGAATTGTTATTGGGATGGGATTTTTGAGCTTATTAATTGTGATATGTTCTTTATATTGATGATGATTCACATATTTTTATTGTAACCCTTTGCCGGGATAATAGTGAATGAAAAAGAAGCTACGAGCTAAAATATGCCAACAAGGGCATAAAAAGAAAAACATATATATGAGAAAGATAGCGTGATATCTCAACATTAAAAAGAGAGTTATAGCTAGAAATTGATTAGAAAAGAAAAGAAAATATGTATATTCGGACCGGCAAAGTGGATGTTTTATGTGAACATCTTATGCTTTAATTGGGTTATTGGGGATGCTAAATTGTGCATTAAGGAATTCATTGGGTTGAGTGAGAAACGTTTTATGAGAGTAACTCAAGCTCTAGGGCGATTCGTTGATGGCTAGTGAGGAGAGCGCCAAAAGCTCACTCTAAATTATCCAAATATACTATCATACCGTCCCTAAGCCTAAATTACAACCTTAAAGACCTTTTGATTCTTTGTTATGTAATTGAGAAGTGATTGAGCCATTAGAGAGTAGTTAAGTGGATCTTTGGATACTAGTGAAGTTTGATGAACAATCTATAGCTTTCTTGGAGAACTGAGTAAAGTCCCAATCCTTCTTACATTGCGAAACTAATCTGATCTTGAATTCAAGCCGTGTTGACTATGGATATGAGAAGTGTACAGGTATGTAGTTTATGAATATTATTGCATGAAATTTTCTGAGTTGTTGCTTTAGGTTTATTCTATATATTCTGCTATGTTCTTCCCATTGTGTTTAAAACTTCATAAGTGTGTATTTATAGACTTCCCTTTGTTTTTATCTTTATTGTATCGGGACGATACAACTTTGAGTTGGGGGTCTTGATGTCTCCTCATTTGTGATAGATTTATATTAGGATGAGACATCATTTTTAGTGATTTAGGAAGTCTTGGAGTCGATTTTCTTGAGAAATGCTACACTTTCCTATTTTGAGTCTTGATTTAGTAAAATAATATTTTTATAGCATATTGGGTTTAATTATTTATTTAGTGTGAAGCTTTAAAGATAATTATGGAGATTAATTAGAGTCCAAGTCAAACACTACAAGATATGGAAAGAGATAAGCATGGAAATTGGAGATAAGGAAACAAAAGCTAAAAACATGGAAAAGGAAAAGTTGCCTTAATCCTGAATTTTTGCACCTACGACCACAAATCAGCTTATATCTCAAAAACGGTGTCGAATTTGGAGAAACGGTCAAGAGAAAAGTTGAAGATCTTTCCGAGACGATGAGTTTGGTATACTCATACGCGTCAAACGGATGAATATTGAAACTGCTAGGACCAAAAGAAAAACGGGCCTGATTTCATGTTTTTAGGGTTACGAATTTGAGTTGGGCTTGGAGTCCATTACTTAACCTCTCCTTCAAGAAAACGAATTAGGTCTTCTAAACACCTATAAATACACCCTTATATCACTTGTAAATCATCCTTGCCTCATAGTAATTAGTTCTTAAGGTTTTATTCTTCCAAGTTATTGTAGAGAGCAAGATGATGTCTTTAGTTATTTCTTTTAGTTTATTTCCTTCAGGTATGAACTAAACCTCCCATAGCTTGGGTTTTGCATCATGTATAATCTATGAATTCTAATTTCTTTCTATCTAAGTTCTTTGGGAATTTCATGTTTTAATCTGATATTAGCTGCTTACCTTTATATTTGTTTATGTGTTTTGATTTAATGACTGTTTTCCTTGCTAGTGCACGAGTATAGGATTACCTTAATAGTAGTTAGATGATCACCTTAGATGGGTGTCTAATTATTGAAACACCACATAACGTCAAGTGTCGATATTAGTCCTGACAACACTGATTCTAACTAGATAGTCATTGATGGACCCAAAAAAGTTAGATGAACCGGAGAAGCTTCGTTATTGATGGATCTGGAATTTTTTTGTGGATTAGGGAAAAAATTGGGAGAATTTTGGAGTTTTTTTAAAGTTTTTGGGGTTTCTTTCGCATTAATGGCCAACTGCCGAGTGGCTGCATTTAATACGGCGAAATCTTTAGCGAGGACATCAAGTCCTCGTAAAAGACACATAAAGTCGTCGCAAAAGATAACATCAAGTCCTCGTATAATTTTAATTTGGTTATTGAGTTATAAAATTATTATAACTCAATAACCAAAATAAAATTATAACACAAAATTCAAAAATAACTATTATATAACAAAAAATGAACAATATATCACATATAAAGCACTCAACACTACTAATTGCACTTATATAATACAATATATAACAACAATTACACAATTTAAACAAATAAAAAAATTAGAAAATACCTATTTTATGGACAAAGTGATGAAAAATTGCTTGAAAATAGGACCCAAAAAAGTTAGATGAACCGGAGAAACTTCGTTATTGATGGATCTGGAATTTTTTTGTGGATTAGGGAAAAAATTGGGAGAATTTTGGAGTTTTTTTAAAGTTTTTTGGGGTTTCTTTCGCATTAATGGCCAACTGCCGAGTGGCTGCATTTAATACGGCGAAATCTTTAGCGAGGACATCAATTCCTTGTAAAAGACACATAAAGTCGTCGCAAAAGATAAAATCTAGCGAGGACTAACATGTCGTCGCTAGAGATAGAGATCTTTAGCGAAGACACGCAATGACTAGTTTCCTTTTTTTATTATTTTCGCTTGCGTAAAATAGGCGCAACTTATAAGCGACGACATAGTTCTCGCAAAAGGCTATCCTCACTAAAGATTTCGTCGCTAGTTAACCTCCGTGTAGTAGTGATTACTTACACTATATCTTTTTTTTTATACAAAGAAGGTCAAAAGACCGTGGTAACAAGACCTTATACGTTAATCCTAATCTCTAACTCTGGAGGGTAAATCAACTTGGGAGACTTCCATCCCATCTTATCTTTCGTGAGTACTTGCCAAATGCCCTTCGGAGGGTCCACGAACAAAGCATAATCTTCTCTTTGTCTTGCGCCCAATCTGGTTAACCAATCCATGCAAGTATTTGTTTCCCTAAATATGGTCTGTATTTCGAACTTCACATTCTCTGAAAAATACTCCGGATTCCATTCATCCAAAAGGCAGCAAGACCTCTCCCATTTTCCGTTTGGCTAATGGCTACCATCGCATCTTTGGAGTCTATTTCCACTTGAAGATCTTTCACGCCAATATTCTCAACGAGCACTAAACCTCATATAGCGCTGCTAACTCTGCAGACACTACCAAAGCGCTTGAAACTTTCACTGAGAATCCTTTTATCCAGTTACCTTCTTTGTCTCTAATTAATCCTACCGCTCTGACGACATCTTGACAATTTCTACAACTTCCATCCGTATTAATCTTAAGCCCATTACAAGGTTTGCACCATCCAACTAGCTCCACGTGATCTTTATACTTCACGCTTCAGAACGGCTGTGATCTCTAGGATTTAACATAGTCAGCTGCAATGACTTTCGCCTTTTTATAAGGTCTCGCTTCCTCTCAAACCTGCTGTCCTTAAATACCACTTCATTCCTGTGCATCTTGCCGCAAAGAAAAATTTCATTAATCATGTAGACCTTTCTCTTGAAGGTTGTTATTCCACCATACTGCGGAATCAGCTTGTTAAATATTCGCATTTAGGGCCATGTAGTCTGACTCTGTTAATGAGTCCAGATTCCCACTCTTGCGCTGCTGTTACTGAAGGAATCGCAATCACGATTATATCAAATATATAAGTAGCGGAAACAAGTAATTGCAATCCTAAAACAATCTAGTGCGATTTAAGAATTTAAACAGAAACTAAAAATCGATTACATACCTTAATCCGTTGTATGAGTATCGAATTGGCTAATTCCAGCTTCAAAAACTTGAAGCCTCCACGCTTTGCACACCGAGCTTGAGCCTTGCTTTCAGAATCAAAATTCTGACTTGGAACAAAAAAACCTTTTACTTTCTTGTGTGTTTTTTTCTTGAAAAAAAACTAATGATCAGAATATAATGACTCTCATTATATTATACAACCAACTGAAGAATATGAAAAGACAAAGAATATGAAAAGTCAAGAACGTATAATGAATTTAATTATCTAAATAATTTGGTCCATTACCACTTCTAAAGTGGACTTGGACCTTCTTCATTATACAAAACACTTGACTAGCCCAGCGGTTAGTGACACATTTCACATTACTAGAGGTACGTGGTTTGATCCACGAACTCGTCAATTTTTTCCCTTTTTTCTCTTTTGTCTTAAATTGGTATTATATTAGAATATTAATTTGTGCTAGCAAATTAATATACCAATATTCCAAGTATATAATTAATTAATACTTATTATCTAATAATAAGATTAATTAACTACATGAAGCAAGATCAATACACTCGTTAGTGTGCGACTACGTGGGTTCATCGTTAAACCGGTAGTAGTTAACTTAATTAACTACTAATCGAGGTTGGCGTCTAACAACACTCCCCAACGACCGGATAACGTGAAATAACTCCGTACAAAGAACCTGGTAAAGGATCATACACGTATTCCCTCTATCTTTACAGCTCCGGATTATCCTGGGATATGGTATAACTGTCAAATCCCATTAGAAAATCAACTTCGTTACACGTCGATTATCAACGATTGACGAATGACCTAAGAAACTCTTTTCTTCATTCATTCTATCACCTTGGCCAAGGACTTGATACAATCGTTATAATCTTATGACATCGTAGAACTCAAACTCTTTACCTAGAGTTGATAGATTCCATCTTGACTCATCCCTAGGAGCATATATACTTAGTTGTGTCCAATATCCTTTCGACTAGCATTATGACACACTAGTAGTCCAGTATCAAAACACAACAAGCATATATACAACAGTAGTGATGATCTCAGGTCAAAGGATTACAAGCATAAAATTCCTTCTAGAGATTAACCTACTTGACAGTTCAAGGTAATTAACCATTAGGAATCTCTACTTTTAGTCGGTTCGATAATCGCATCTCTATGTGCATTATCTATGCACCTAACTCGGTAAACGAGAACTACCGATATTTATCCGATAAATACTCGTTAGCTACATATTGATCTAACCAGATCATCGAGGTCCTAACTCGATGATCCTACGATTAAGAACAAGTTTAGATTAAGTCCTATGAGCTAGATTCTCATTATCATAACACCTTATGGTATCTAGTTCGTAACTTAATCAAAGGATCTGCCTTCATATTATGTAGATTAATACCATAATCATAAAGGCTTGCCATAGATTCAAGGAAACAATTTCTTTAATCAAAACTGTAGGGATAACTATTATCGTGTACAGTAAACACTTGTGTTCAATTCATTACAAGACGATTGGGGCTAGGGCATAATTCCAGCACTATGCTCCCATGCGCTGTACAGGTCCCCTCTAGACTGATTCTGTTGATGAGCCCTGCTTCCCTCTCTTGCGCTGCTGTTACTAATTCCAGCACCATTATTGATAAATTCTGAATTTTGCAAAAAGTCCCTCACATTCTAGTAGCAGCAAGTGAGTCACTTAATTCATCCACATCAGCTAGCTCCCATGTGCTGTACAGGTCTTCATTATTATTGATAAATTCTGAATTTTGCAAAAAGGTCCACAGCAGCAAGTGAATCAGTTAATACATCCACAGCAGCTAGCAGACCATTCACCCCACTCCCAACAGTAGGATTTGTCCTTTCATAAAGTTCTACAACTTCAATTCCCAGTGGGAGGATTTCCCACTCTTCCCACCTGACGCAGCTCCATGCCCCTCCCCTAAAGACCATCAATTCCATATCTGCCTTCTCAGTTTCGAGAGTTAACAATATTACTACAGTTTTTTCCAGCTATGCACTCAGCTTGTATGTGTTTCCAGATGCGTTTAACCATGTCACAATCACACAATAAGTGAATCGCGCTCTCTCTAGCTGATCCGCACCATTTACACAACTCGTCAACATTCATTCCCCGTCTGCTTAGGTTCCCACAAGTGGCAAGCCGTTCATGTGCTGCTCTCCAGAGCAAATCCTAGTCCACTTAACTCCCCCATTATTCGTCTCCCCATTCGAATCACTTAACGTGGATCGTACCGAGTATATTGCCACTCACATCTTTAGACCAAGACAGGATATCCATGTCCTCCCTATTCCTTCCAACTCTGATCTCTTCGATTTCTTAAATTTTCTGTTGTGGTAATTTGTTCCTAAATTTCTCCCAATCCCAGCTACTGTCCTTATTAACGTAATCACTAACTTTATGTAACCGGATATCTCTTCCAATCTCGCCTATAACGTGCGTTATCAACGGCTTTTGCCCCACCCAATTATCTAACCAAAAGATATACATGTTCCATTTTTAGTCATCCATCGGGATCTCCATCTAACTACAGCAATTCCTTTCATAATGGATCGAAAAATTTGAAAATCATATGATTTCGCAATATACTGTAAATAATCTTTTTGATTTTTTTTTGTTTTATGGCTTTGACCCACAATATACTCTTATCGTTATCAATTTTCATCGCAGTTTACTCATAGCTCTATATATATATCCCTCTGCTTTCCTAAATCCCAATTCACACATGTCATTTGGGGTGCAGACTTTCTCCCTGGCTAACCCGCTTATCTTTCTTTGTTCTTCTGATGAACTCCAGATAAAATCTCATACAACTCTACCAATCTCGTCACATATGTATTCTAGTAAGACTTCCACTTGCATAATGTATATCGTCATTGCATACAAAGCGGATTGCGCCAAAGTGATCCTTCCAGCTAAAGACAGAGTGCTTCCCTTCCAGTCAGCCAACTTACCCCTCATTACATTGAGAATTTCATCATCGAATCCTTTCGGTCTTCTTCCGAATAGTATAGGAACACCCATGTACTTCCCGGGCACATCGCTTCTACAAAACCCGCTTCTAGTCGTTATTTCCTCCGCTATATTCTTCTCCACATTTCTCGAGAAATAGATAAGAGATTTTTCTTTACTGATAGTCTGGCCCGCATTACGACAAAGTAGGTCAAGTGAAACCTACACAACAGTAAAGTTCTGATTAGATACTTCATCAGTGAAAAAAAAAAGTGAGAAATAGGAGTCCTCCTAAACATAGGCGTAACTGACAAAATTATGAGAAAATATATTAGACTACTAGAGAATATTACTGTGAATAAGTGAGTCCATCTTTTGATAGCATTCTTCTTTTATACTACAATTTATCAATTACAATATTGCATATTCCATGATTGTAGTCAATTACAATCTCTATTACTAGTATATAATCTACATATGGCTATATATACAAATTACAGATTTGACTTAAATATATTATTTGATTTGATCTTTGACTCCATATTAAGAAGATATGATTTGAATCATATTATTTCACTTGATCTTCGAAGATATGATTTGATTTTCCTTGATTATTGATTCCGTAATTAATAAATATATCATGTTGACAGCCCCCCTCAAATTGATGTAGGTGAATTAACCAACATCAATTTGTCAACAAAGAACTGGTGTATTTTCCGTGGCAAAGATTTCGTAAGAACATCTGCAATTTGTTGATCTGATGATACATGTGAGAGTGTAATTGTACCATCATCATACTCATAACGAATATAATGACAATCAGCCTCTATGTGTTTGGTTCGCTCGTGAAATACAGGATTAATAGTGATTTGTATTGCACTTTTATTGTCCATATAAAGAGGAGTTAGGAATAGAAATGGAAGATAACGTAGCTGTTAAAGAGGTATGACCAAATTTGTTAGGAGGACGAATGACACGACTAGAACGACGAAGTACCATAGTGTTGAGGGGAAGAGTTGGAATCAAGGAGTCTTTCGCATCAATTGTCGGATCTGGTACCGAGGCGAGTTCTTGTTCAGGGAGCCTATTTGTGCCATTTTGAGGTTGTTTTCGACGAGTGTAGACCTGTAGAGGTTTATGGCTAGCGAAAACAGTAGGAATTATCTCATCAAAGGTGGGCAGATATGATATGGATTCTTGTGGAACCGGATTAATCTCATGTTGATAAAAATAAATATGCTCAAAGAACACCACATTTCGAGATATACTAATATGTTTGATTAAAGGATCGAAACATAAAAAACCTTTTTGATGAGGTGCATAACCTAAGAATACACACCGAGCAGACTCGGCTTCCAAGCTCCTTCCACCACCTGTCTAATCCCCAGCTGAGGGGAAAAAGGCGGGAGGGGAGACCCATTCCATATGATGTTGAATTCATTCTCCTCCATGCCTAATAGAATAAGTGACACTCAATTCACCGATACACTAATTTAATAGTTTATTGTAAAATCAAAAAAAATTAACATGACGATCAGGATGTCATTTTTTATATACTATTGTGACTGTAAAACTATAAAGATAAGGGAATCTCTCCCTTTTCTATTAACAATTTTTACCGTGGTAAGGATCGTCAAAGGTATCTTAACAAGCCGCGGTCAGGTTGTTCAAAAAATCAAGGAGTTGGCGAAAGATGACTCATTCACCTCCTTCTGCCATATTTTGAAATCTGACACAATGGTTGATAGTGTGTCCAATGAGTTTAGATAATATAATAGACCAATAAGGAATACCTTTTAAAATTTATAGCCAATTTATCAATAATATGAATAGGCTAAATTTTGATGTACATGTTACTTTGTAGTAGCTAGTATTATCTGTAATCGTATATCTTTGTCAAATGAAAAACTTTAACCGAAAAAATAATAATGTTATATATATTTTCGGAGGAGTTTAATAAATAATAATTATTAGTTTTATCTTAAGTATATTACAAATAGGATTGAAAATGACTTAAGTGTCTTAATGTTTTTTAACATTTTTAATTGTTATTAATGTATATTTAATGGATAAATAATTCAAAGAACGATTAAACTATTGTAAAATAATTTATATATACTTTGTGTTTGTTAGTAAACTAAAAGGGATTAAGGGCTCGTTTGGAAGTGCTTATTTAAGAGTATAAAAGCGTTTTTAGAATAAAATTCAAAATTTTCAAAAAATATTAAAAATAATTTTGAAATCTAAAATTATTTTAAGTGTTTTTTCCAAGAAGCACTGATTTGGTGCTTCTCAGAAAAGTGTTTTTCAGGATAAAAAAAAAACTCGTAAAATACTAGAAACACTTTTAAGTACTTTTAAAAAAAACACTTCCAAACGGGCACTAAGAAACTTTGTTTAATTAATATAAGTCCAAAAGTGTCTGAGTCTAGTGATTAATAATACATGTACAATATATATATATATATATATATATATATATATATATATATATATATATATTGGGGATATTATTGTCTTTTTCCATGTTTTTTTTTTTTTTTTTTTGTCAAAGAGTAACATTTTATTCATTCAAACCAGAGTACAACACACTATCTACATAATACAAAATAAAAACAACACACATCAAACATCTTCTAGCAGCAGTCTGTAGATCGAGAATATCTTTAATGTCATAAAACCAGTAACCCGATAGACCCTCCAGTTTAGCCGTTCCCCTGTTGAAAAAACACCAAACGCTCGAACACCAAACGGAGATACAAGATCCCCACCACAACGGGAGGTACCTAATCACGGTTAACTCCGCAACCGTGACCTGCAGCAGTGTAAAACACCGCAATTCCCCCCAAATACCCAGAATATGGGTTGCCCCGGAGAAACGATTAAGTAGAGGTTGTTTCTTCAACTGATTCCAACCATCAAAGATGAATTTCCTATATTCTAAATTCATCCAAAGTTCTGAAGTAAACTGTAATCTGATCACACTAAGAGTGACCTTACCTCTTTCTATTTGAAATTTTTTCAAACTCATCCAGATTTTAGAAGTATACTGCAATCTAACTGAAGTAAAAATTCTCTTACATGTTTTAATTTGAGATAGAAACCATTTCTTATGATCAATTTGGAACGAAATCGGTCTAAACATAATCAGCCTTACCAAATTGAACCTTGTGAGACGAAGTCGAGATTTTGTACAGAAGCGTAGACCTCCATTTTGGCTAGGCCCACGAAGCAGAGCCCATTTGATGCTCCAGCGGGTCCGAGTAGCCCCCTCTGTCGCCTCCCCACGGTTCGTCTTCAACGTCAAAACCCTAACCCTAACGTGTTCTGTTCGTTGTCCTAGTAAGCCGCCTCTCCTCCTCCCAAAAACCCTCGGCCCAACACGTTTACCTGAGTCCACCACCATCCAACACCCTTCCTTCCGCCACCAGTCAACCCCGAGAGGGAAGAAAAAACCCATCAGACTTGTCAACAGCATCTTCGATACCAAATCACAAAATAGAATCATCGATGTGTGTTTCGTCCTAACAGAGTGCCTAAGATCAAACGATTTGAGAAAGAAAGTAAAATTGCAAAAAGATGAAAGAAGAAATAGAGAGAGAAGAGAGAACCAGAGCTTTCTCTCTCCTTCTTTCTTTTTAGAATTTTTTTTTTTTCCATGTTTAGAAAAAATATATTTTATATTTCAAAGTTCAAATCTTCCTTTATATTGTTAAAAACCCGTATATAATTCTTTCTCTTCCAAAATCGTAAACTCAACAATATTTTTTTAAGAAATACGTTTGTAACACCCACATCATTCAATAATTGATCTATTAATTAAGTTCTTCTTCATTTGCAGAGGACAACTCGTATGATTTGTTCACCATTTCTTTGTAAGAAACTCAATAAATATAAGTAGCGGATACTTTTACTATATATCATATACATTGGAATGGAGTAATTTAAATATAAGTAGCGGATACTTTTACTATATTTCTTTATGAATATTAATGTATTTCAGTCTAACAAAATAAAACCCAATCATAACATTCAATTTTATTCAAATTTAAAACAAAACTTGATTACGCATATAATTTATCATTATTATACGAATGTAATTGATAACGTTCAAATAATTTGATACGCATAATCATGTTAATAGAAAATTGAATGGTTTCCAGTTCAACATAGAAAAGTCAATGTGTGTGGAGCAGGAAACTACAGAACACATGTTACTTACTTGTGGGTTATCTAAGCGTATATGGGCTGGCTCAGCTTTACAAGTGTATATCGAATTTTCGGAAGAACACGTTAGTGACTTGCTACTGAATACAATCAACTTATATACTTTGGGAGGATGGAAAAAGGAGGTTGTCACGTCTTACTTACTCCTTATGATATGGAATATTTGGAAAGCGGAAATAAAAAGTAGACACTCAAATCTTGAAGTCGACTCAACGGAAGTAATACACATAACAACGGTCAATATCCAGGAACACTTTGGCAGGAACTAGTTTGAGAACAGTTACACTCAACCGGTACCAAGTAACACATTGACAGCTACAGGGTCGGTCCTGGGGAGAGGCCATGGCCTTGGGCCCCTCCCCAACTCATATAATTTTAGGGCCCCTTTTAAAGTATAATTTTTTATTAAAAAAGCTCAGTTTTACTCATAACTTTAGACTCTTTCCCAATTCATATAATTTTAGGCCCCTTTCTGAAGTATAAATTTTTTGATATTATAAAGACCCAGTTTTAGCCCACTTGAAATAAAAATATTAGATTATATTTTTAGTTACAAAAATATTTAATTAAGTTACCTTCTTTTTTTAAATTTTAATATTACTTGTTAACTTAAAAGAGACCTAGATATTTTTTTCTTTTAAAAATTATTTGATTATTTTTAATTATATTTTGAATTTTTATTTTACTTTATATAACTGGTAATTTTTTAGGGGCCCACTTTTTAAAGTTTGCCTTAGACTCCCGAAATGTCAGGACCGGCCCTGGACAGCTATTGGTACTAATCTCGATTTTACTACAGAAATAACTTCCTTATGCGATGCCTCGTTCTTAAAAGCGCACTTACCAACTGGCATTGGAGTTGTACTGCACAACAAAAATGACTGATCACCAATTAATTACCAATCAACGGTAAATTGCAACTCCAGTAATATTGGGGAGGCCTACGCAATAGTCTCAGCCCTTGAGATCAGGAAGAATTGGAGGAACAAAGAGAAAATGATTTTCTCTGATAACTTGGATTTAATCCAAGGAATTTAGCAATGTCAGCGGCTAGATGGGAGCTCAGACCATGGATTAGGCATATCCAACAACTGGCCAAAGAATCCGAGAAAGTTTTCTTCAAACATATCCCACGAAGGTTCAACACCGGAGCAGATCTTCTAACGAAAGACGCCAGGCACAGGGCATTACAACACCACGTTACAACTATTTCTCTTCAGAGTAACTTCTCAAAGCTAAGAATAGGTTAATCAGTTTGCTTAAATTCCGTTTCTAGTTTGTATTTAGTTTTGAACTTTTTTACCCGTCCAAAAAAAAAACTTTGGTGGGGTCCAGGGGAAGTTTCAACTAAAGCCAAAATTAAATAAAAAACTTTTTTTTTTGTCGAAAGCATAATATATTAAAAGGAAATAATAAACTCGGTTACAAAAGGCCCAATCTAACCAATCCCCTTAGAAGGAGCATTGGCTTGAACAAGGTTAACAAGTTGGTGAGAGGGGTTTGATGCCCAATTGCCAAGCAAATTGCCTTTTAGCATTTGCTTAGCAGCCCAATCTGCTATGGAATTGTTTTTTCTTCGCACAAGGAAGAACTTAAACCGATTACTAGCTAGTCTATTACAATCATAAATAAAAATCGAAGTCATTTGGTTACACAACTCTTTCCTATTTTGAAGCTGATCAATTACATTTTTACAATCATTTGCGAGCCTTATATCATGATCTTGATACATCCTCGCCGTAAGAATAGAGTTGCGAATCCCAATAGCTTCCGCTTCTTCAGCATTGTTGCAACCAAAAGTCCATGCTGCTCCATGTACAAAGACCCCCTGTTCATCTCTAATAATACACGCCGCTGCTGCTTTTAGATTATTATTAAAAGAAGCATTAGTGTTAACAATTAGAGTAGGCTTTGTAATGTTATCAAAGAGTTTATCATTTTGGCAATTAGAATTTTTCTTATGTTTTGTATTCATACCTGTTCTTTCCTCGCTTATGTTTTCCGGTGTTGTATGCTTTGTATTTTCTTGGGACATTTTTTGTTTTTTAGCCTCAGATATATTCGCATTTGTATATTCATCATAGGCTTCTTGAGCTTGTTTATTAGTGTAAATAGGGTCTGGTTTTACCCCATTAAAGAGATAATTATTTCGCGCTTTCCATATAAACCAAACAAGAAAAGCAATTCTATCAACTAGCCCTCTCATTGACTTATCAGGTAATTGGCTCATATTAAAGAACCAGTTATCAAATCTATTTGTACCTTCATTTTTAGTCAAGAGTTGCATAGTTGAGCTAAGCCACGTGGCTCTTACCCATGAGCATTCTAAAAGGACATGTTCAGTGGTTTCAAGATCAGTGTTACAAACCCCACAAATAGCATTTTTGCCACAGTGCCTTCTTACTTTATTAGTTTCAGTTGGTAATCCTTCTATACAAGCTTTCCATAGAAAGTTTTTTATCTTTTTTGGTATGTTTAGGCTCCATATAGTATCCCAAAGTTTTTTTGGTTTTTGATAGGATCCAGATGGTAATTTATCATTTATCTCTTTATTATTAGTAATATCTTGTTCTTTAAGGAAGTGATACATTCCTTTTGAAGTAACATTACCATCAGAAGAAAAGGGCCAAAAGGGTTCATCCTGATGGCTATTAAGAGGTAACATTATATTTAGAATAGTATCTTTATCTTCCTCAGTACAGCTTTCCTCAATTTTATTTTCATTCCATATGTTTGTATTTTCATACATTAAATCATATACTCGCATATTTTGAATATTGTGTATATTTTGTAAACAGTTTATTTTTGGGGCCCATTTATCTTTCCACGTATTTACTGTTTTCCCATCACCTATATTCCATTTTATTTCATTTTTGAAGCTATCTCTACCATGTAGGATGCTCCTCCATCCCCAAGAAGGATGGTAGCCTATTTGTGCCTCATGGAAGGTGGATTTCTTATAGTATACACCTTTGTACAATTTTGCGAGAAGGGAATTGGGATTTTTTAGGATTCTCCAAGCACTCATAGCAAGTAGAGCAGTGTTCATAGCTTGCATATCCCTAAATCCCATTCCCCCTTCTTTTTTGTTAATGATCATCTCATCCCATTTTACCCAATGAATTTTATTTTTTCCTTGTCTATTCCACCAAAATTTAGCTATTAAGGAATTAATCTTATCACAAGTTGTTTTTGGTATATGAAAAGCTGCCATAGTATAAGAGGGTATAGCATTTATTATGGATTTTATAAGGATTTCTCGGCCTCCTTCAGATAAAAATTTTGTGCTCCAAGTTTCCATTTTTTTTCTATTCTTTCTATCATCCAATTAAGTGCTTTAACTTTTGCTCTACCCCAATCAGTGGGTAGCCCTAGATATTTTCCCAAGTTGCAAAGTTTATTAATGCGCAAAGTGTTTATTAATTGATGTATCAGGTCCTTTGGTGTATTTATACCAAACATGGCTCCACTTTTATTTAAATTCATAGTTTGTCCTGTGGCTATACTATATTGGTTCATAATATCACAAAATGTATCTACTTCTTGTTGTTCAGCTTTTAGAAAGAAAAGACTGTCGTCGGCAAATAATATATGACTAATGATTGGTGCCTTTTTTGTGATTTGTACTCCAGTTAACAAATTTTTCTCCATTTTATCATTATCAAGGCTGTTAAAGCTTGAGTTATGATACAAAATAGGTAGGGGGATAAAGGATCCCCCTGCCTCAATCCTTTAGTTGGTTTATTAAGAGGCACAGGTACTCCATTTATGAGGACCGAGTAAGAAACCGAGGTAATGGTTTCCATTATCCATTTAACCCAAATCTCCTTAAAACCCATTTTTATTAACATTTTTTGTAGAAAGTCCCACTCTACACTTTCATAAGCTTTTGCTATATCATCTTTTATTGCAATATAATGGTTTTTTGTATTTCTTTTTGTTTTTAAAAAATGACACATCTCATGTGCTATTAAAATATTCTCAGTAATGGATCTACCTGGTATAAAGGCAGATTGAGTATCCTCCACAATTAGGGGCATATATTTTTTTAATCTATGAACAAGAATTTTAGCTATTATCTTGCATATAGTATTAGAACAACTTATGGGCCTATAGTGTCCCACATTTAGAGGGTTGATTCCTTTTGGAATCAAAGTAATATAAGTTTGGTTTATAGAGTATAAGTCTCCATTATTCCATAGAAAATGAGACACTACTCTAAGTATATCATATTTCATTAACTCCCAATTTTTTCTATAAAAATGTGCAGGGTATCCATCAGGCCCCGGGGCTTTTTCAGGTCCTAAGCTCCAAAGTGCTTGTTTTACTTCATTTATGTGTACAGGTCTTGTGAGTTCAGTGTTTATCTCATTAGTAACACATGGTTTAATTACTTCAATAACTGAATCAAATTGTCTATATCCTACTGTAGTAAATATATTGTTATAGTAGTTTATAATTTCCTCCTTTATTTGTACAGGATTTTCAAGCCACTCTCCATTTAAGGTTTGTATTTTCTTTATCTTATTTTTTGATCTTCTTTGCTTTGTTATAGCATGAAAGTAAGCCGTGTTTTTGTCTCCTAATTTTAGCCAAGTAAGTCTGGATTTTTGGGCCTAATAGGATTCCTCAGTTTTCCAAAATTTTTGTATATTTTCCACCACTTTGTTATAAGTATTCCAATCTTGATGATTTTTATTGTTTATAATTGCTTCAAGAATTTTGAAGTCTTTTATTCTTTGTTTTTTGTTTTCTATTTTTCTTTTTCTTCCCCATTTAGTAAGCTCACCTGTGAGCTTACTTATTTTTTTTCCATATCTTGTAATACCTTTGCCTGTTATATTATTAAGAGCAGCCCATGTTTTACTTATAATATCATTACAAGTGGTTTCTTCATGCCATGTTTTATCAAAGAAAAATATTTTTTCATTGGGTTTTATTTCTTTTTCCATGTGTAGAATTAACATAGAGTGATCTGAGCCCAGGGGTGGTGGCACATCAACCCAGGCTTCAGGGAAGAGTGAATTCCAGTGGTTATTACTACAACACCTATCTATATATTCTTTTATAATTTTTCCCCCATTTCTTCTATTGTTCCATGTATAGGTGCAGCCCTGTCTACTAATGTCTCTCATATCCAGTTTATTATATAATTTGTTGCATCTTTCCATATTTTTTTTATTAAAGTCAGTACCTCCCAATTTTTCAGAAGTTTGTCTATACATATTGAAATCTCCTATAATATTCCAAGGTAAATTAGGATGAAATCTTTTACAGCTCTTAATTTCTTGTAAAGCTTTTTCCATTTCTTTTTCATAGCAAGGTATATGGACATAGGTTGTGCAAAAAAGGTTGCCATTTTCAGATATATTTTTACAGTGTATTATATTTTTCGTATAAGCCAATATTTCTATAATGTTGTTATTTTTTGTAAGAAGAGCCAAACCCCCCTTAATGCCAATAGGGTCAACTATAAGTTTAATTTCATAGTTCAAAGTTCGCGCTAGATTATCAATAATAGCAGAAGAATTTTTGGTTTCAGTAAGAAAGATTACCTCGGGTCTATGCTGAACAACAGCATTTCTTAGTGCTAGAACTGTCAATTCATTTCCCACTCCTTGACAGTTCCAGCTCAGGTGTATCATGATTCATGGTGGGGTTGATTTGGTTCAACCCCGCAAGACTCCGTAGCTACCATCTCGTTGTCAATTTCTTGAAGATTAGTTCTCACCATCCACAGCTTCTCTTGTTTAGATTTTTCTTTTCTTTCTTCCATTGTTTCGTCCTTCTTTCTGTTTCCATTAGCCTTGTATTCCATAGATCTAGCATACACCTTTTCAGCATCCATTTCTGTATCGCCATCTTCATAATTTAGCCTTCGTGAAGTTTCACCTGTCTGATTATTGTAGTTGTGTTGAATATTTTGTGTTGTGCTTATGTTGTGGTTAGGGTTTGTTTTGGGGGAGTTTGATAAGAGCTGTTCAAGTTCGGGTTTGTTAAATGAACCGAATAAAATATTTGAGGTGTTTTTATCTTGTGCTGACTCAGCTATGGGCCCTATTGGAGTTGGTGCAACACACTCCATTTCTTTTTCTATTTGGTTTGAAACTAGATGAGCAAAGATATTAGTTTCCCGGTTATTAGCTTGTAAAAAGTCTATTTCACCCTTTTGACATAAAGTATCTGACCCCTTTTCACTTAGGACGTGGGTGGTCAGAATTGTCAAATCACCTTTTTCCAACTCGGTTGATCTAGCACACTGAGTTGCTTTTTGATTCTTGAGTAACTCGGTGTTTTCCTCTCGTTCATTCTTGATAGCCATGAAGATGAAGCTTTCCTTTTTCTTTCCTTCTTCGTTTTTTGCATCACTTGGTTCAGCTCCATGAACCCAGGAACCCAGCTTCTTCTTGAGCTTTTTCTTAGAATGACAATCTTTTTCGAGATGATCAAGAAGCCCACATACAAAACAGAATTCTCCAAGCCATTCATATTTGATAGTTCCTTTAATATTTTGTTTTCACTGACTGAGAGGGAGAAGCTCGATGTTATTGGTTGGAAAATATCCCAGTGGACTCTAGCACGAATATAGTTAACTTGTTTGAATGTTTCGATAGCTGGAAGTTTGATCTTTTCCACTTTACCTAGAGCTGATACAATTTTGATAGCATTTTCTTCGGTGATGAATAACCCAAGTAAACCATGGATTTGGACCCAGAAGATAGTAGTTCGTATGTCACTTTCACTTAGCATTTCCGATGGGTTCCATTGTTGGATGAGGATGTGCTTTCCGGCAAGGTTCCATGGCCTTTTTTCCAAGATTTTTTCATAATCTTCTTGTTCTTCACACTTGATGAAGCAGGAGTTAAAACCCCTCTTTTCTGTGCTTATAGCTCCTTTTAGTCCCCAAGATTTGTCCATAGTTTTCCTAAGCAGATTAAAACTGACTGGTGCATCGGATATGATTTTAGCTATCAGCTTTGGTTCTTCTATTTGGGCATAAATGGAGTTATAGTTTGGCTTTAGGATTTTTGATTCATCTGTGTTTTTGTTTTGTTTGGTAGCAAAGAATTCCATGTTAATCAGATGGAGTAAATGAGGGAATGTTTGTGTTTGTGTAAGAGGTATAAATTGATGACGAGAAAACAGAGAAATAAATGCAGAGAAATTAAAGAGCTAGAGGACAATAATTTCAGATTAATCTTAAAGAGAAATCGAAAGAGATGTTAAGGGAGAAGATTGCTCGTTGTTGTAGTATATTGTAGTTAGGCTTTTGAAAGAGGTGGGGAGGAGGAAGAAGGAGATATAGATCGAGATCATACCTCGGTTTTGGACGGAAAAGGTTGTCGGTGGTGGTTTAGCTGTGTAAAGACGATGGGTTTTGATTTTTGGGAAAACGTGTCTGGGAGAGAAGGGGGAAGGGGAAGGGGATTCTGCACACGATTTATATAAATAAAAAACTTCACCGCAGCGTAAATAACATTAGTCTTTTTTTTTTGGGGAAAAGATAACATTAAAAGTCGTGAAACAAAAATTCTGTGAGATGCATGTATAAATAAATAATAATTCAAATACTAGTCTAATACGAAATATATCAGATTTCAAGCATGACAGACAAATGTATAAAGCTTAGACATCTGAGTTCAATGAATCTGTATAGTCAAAATTACAAGCCATGCAACTATACGAGTTTCTTCATTGATTAGACATCAAGAACTGGCATTTGCATTTGCATTTGCATTGGACATTGCTTGCTTAAGTTCACTCGCGAAATCCTTAATCCCAGGTTTTGGTTTCATTACCTAAAGACAGTGAACAAATTTACAATATTTTCTTGAGAAAGAGTGAGAGAGACAAATAGAAAATCAAGAATATTGCAGGATGGATTTTATAATATTACCAGATGGGGAAGCATAACAGGTCCCCAGGATGAATCACCTGTTCCTTGGTATATGATTGGCCTTTCTGAAAAACAGAGGAAAAAAGCAAATGAGATGATAATAAACATATAATATAAGTAAATCCTCTGTTTCATAACTTACCATCTGAATTTTCCGGTAACTTCTTGTGTTCATCCATAGCAGCTGTCCAACCTGTTCCATGATAAAGCATTCACTTACTCACAATTTCTGTATTCTTTTTAATTTAATTTATTAATGTGTAAATGTTATACTGCATATAAACAAGACATGAACTAATACAGCATCAAGTGAACAAAGTGACCAATTTACCCCTCTTCACCAATCACTAATATTTACTGCTTCTAACTGAGAACTAAACCCAATTTACTCCAAAAGCCATATCACTAAACAACATTATGCAAATTTAAGCACAACTTGAAAATGGGAAGTCAAACTGTAAATTAAAGTCCAGCTTTACCATGATACAAACTGTAAGAGTTCAGAATTTAGATAGTAAAAGGAATGGATTTATGAAATAATAAAATTAAATATGAGTGGCATAGTAGATTGAATGAAATAATATCTATGCTTATATATGAAAATCTAGCAGTTACATACGGTTATTCATAAGCTGGACAGCTTCACTGTTAGAGCACCCATGTATCAAAATCAACCTGGAACGAGAATTTCCGTTCATATTATTGCTGCCACCTGTAATAGGAATATTCCTTGAAGAATCAATCTGATTCTTCTCTCCATCTTTTACATAACTGCTTGCACATTCTAGACTTTCTACAAAAGGAAAATTCAGAGGAAAAACATGTTAGATCAAGAAATTCTTCTACTATGTTTATTTAAATAACGGAAAGGAAGAGATTAGGTGAGTACAAATAACCCATTACTATGCTAATTTAAATTTAAACTACAAATAAAACAGCTGACAAAATTAATATTTAGCAAAAATATCTAACGCCTCTTTGTAAACAATTATATTCTGGAAGGTAACATAAGGTTATTGACCAATTACAGCTGTCAACAATTTAATTGCAAAATATCATCCCTAATTAACATCAACAATTTAATTGCAAAATATTATCCCTAATTAACATTAACCCTAATTAATGACCAAAACAAAAATCAACTAAATAACACTGTTGCTTGATTTACCTCCACCGGATTTGCGCCTGCTGAGAGAACGATTCCTGCATGCAAACAAGTCATCATTAGTTTAAGTTTATAATTTTCCTAAATGTAGAATGTTATAAATATGTACACTGTACACATAATAGCTTTGCGAGTGTGTATCATATATATGTAAATATTATAGCAACAACAGTGTAAATGAGAACAAGTAGTACCGTTGATTGGGAGGGGCATAGCGCTTAACGGTGGGAATGTTGGTGGTGGCTGATGAACCGGGCATAGGGTTTTCAAGCATCTTCAGCTCTTCTCTTCAAAAAACTCCTCCAGCTGCCGCCTGTAGTATTGATAAGAAATTATATGCTAGCGTGTGTTTTTTTTATATGAAAAAAGAGGCGTGCTACCGAGATAATAGCATGAGATTTGAATGTATACTAAGTTAGATTCCAATACTAACTCTATTAACCAATCGTAATTAAGTTTTAACATTATTTTTATTTATAATTTATTTCTTTTCCATAGTAATTCAATTATAATAGGAAAATAGAAAAATAAAATATAAATAAAGATAATGTTAAAAACCAATTACTTAATTGTGATTAGAGTTAGTATAGGATTCAACTTAGTAGAGGATTCAAATCCCATTAACTGAAATTAAACAAAATAAAAATTGAAACAAAACCTGGTAGTACTAGCGTAGTGAATCGCTATTACTCCCTTGTTAAACTATATGCGTGCAGGGTCAAATTATGTTTATTGTCGTTTTCTAGAGTTTTTTTTAATCTTAACACTTTTTTTATAAATAATTGGCAATTTGGCATAAAAAGGAAAATAATTTCAGATTTGGCACAAGGGCTGTATCTTGAACACAGCCCTTAAGCAAACTTGTAAGGGCGGTCATTCAACCACCGCCCTTAATAGAAATACTATTTTGCCTAAGGGCTGTGTTCAAGATACAGCCCTTGTGCCAAATTTAAAATTATTTTCCTTTTTATGCCAAATTGCCAATTATTTATAAAAAAAATGCTAAACTCAAAAAAAACTCCGTTTTCTAAGATATCACTACTACTTCCTTGTTCGTCCGTGCACTCTCCAAATAAAGGTTGAAATATGGGTCAAAAGTTCACTCTCCAAACAAGGGTTAGAATACCGTACTTAGAAAAAATCTTTTAAAAAGCGTTAGAAAACCTAAGAATTTTGTATGGAAGGGGAGCAAGGGATTTATATAGCTACGAAAAGACAAAACTTTGAATGCTGCATTTTCACCAAAAATTGCTAAAGTTATTTTTCCATCGGACCACCACAAAAACGTGGGGAGATCAACAACAATTATGGAGAAGGGAATTAACAACTTTAATTAGAATCGTCCACCATTAACACCAAAAAACGTTTGGAACTTTGAATTCCTTCTTAGATGATAGTATAAATAGATCCAGATCCACCTAGTAAGTAAAAATACCGCGACATACGACTCACATCATGCCTCCAGTGTCATGGACGAGGTCGGGGTCAGGTGAGTGGTAGTGGTGGCTCGTGCGTTGGATAATCCCATAATCTTCTAATTGAACACTTTTAAAAAAAAAATATATATATATATATATATATATATATATATATATATATATATATATATATATATATATATATATGTTTTTAGCATAAAAATTGAATTTTATTTCTTCCTTTGTGGGACAAAAATAGAATACCAAAAGATACTTTACAATTTTGTCATGAAAGCCCTGGAAAAAAAACTAAAGGATTTAAATTTAAATCATTATAAAAACAACAATCCCCACACAGGACCATCGAAAGGCAAAGAAAAGTTTTACTCCTGATGAGGAGATAGGTTACCTTTTTACTTTAAGCACGAATGTCCAGTCACAAAAGATATGGATTGATACGTAGTGAACTGAGACAACAAGAAGATCCGAGTCGCCAAAATTTTCTCCAATTGAGACCCCCACAAAACATACTTAACCCGGATTTCAAGCAGATACACTGAGATGTTATTTTTCACACGTTTTGGAAGGTCATGCGTATACCTGGGTTCTAGTGAGTGGTTCAATTAAAGTAGCTCATGTTTTTTTATAGAAGGCGACCATCTCCTTCACACTCACATAGGTGATTTTCAAATTACATCTACTCACAATAGCTCATCCTCAACATGTGATGGTGAGCTCATCAGGTCCTTCTCAGTAGGACCATCTCAACGAGGCTATGAACTCATTAAGAGTAAGACTCAACCTTTGTTTCTAATTCAGTGAATTCATCAAGTCCATCTCACTAGAACTGCCAATTTAGGATAGGGTATCATTAAGAGTAACCTTTTGATTAATAGTCTATGAATTCATCAAGTCCATCTTACTAAGACCGTCCACTTAGGCTATGAAATCATTCAGAGCAACACTCGATTTCAATTAATAGTCGGTGAATTCATCAAGTCTGTCTCACTAGGACTGCCTATTTAGGCTATAAATTCATTAAGAGTAACACTCAACCTTTCGATTAATAGTCGATGTATCAAGTACGTCTCACTAGGACCGCCACTTAGGCTATGAATTCATTAAGAGTAACAATCAACCTTTTGGTTAATAGTCGGTGAATATATCAAGTCCGTCACACTGGGACAACCCACTAAGTATATGAAATTATTAAGAGTATACACGCATCCTACTTGCAATAGGGTGCACCATGGGAATGGGAAAGAAGTGCATTAAACCATCTCTTAACCAGTCTAACGGTTTTAGCCTCATCCCTAGGACATCTCCGGGATTACTCTCCTGGTCAAGCCTTTCATAAATAATCAGCAAGATTATTTTCTGATATTATAAAATCTAAGTCTTTCACACCATTACTCAGTAATTGTCCTACCGAGGCATGTCTGATGCGAATATGTCTCTGTTTACCATTAAAAATGTTATTATGAGCGACAGTGATCACTCCTTGCGAATATAATAAAGGGATATAAGAACAACTTTTTATTCCCATAATTGCATATCAGCAAGGAGACTTCTCAACCACGCGGCTTCTTGCCTAGTCAAATCCAGGGCTATAAACTCGGTTTCCATAGTGGAGCATGATATACAAGTTTGTTTGGAAGACTTCCAAGATACATATCCTCCACCTAAGGAAAACACATATTCACTACTGGAGCTCACTTCATCGTAATCTGATATCCAGTTTGCATCACGGTATCCCTCTAGAACATCAATAAACTTGTTAAAGTGCATACCCATATTAATAGTACATATCTTATACCGTAATAATCAACAAAGTGTAGTCCAATGATCATAACAAGGTTAAGTGTATAGCAACTGAGTCTACTCACTACGTAGGCAATTTCAGGTCGAGTATAGTTCATTAAGAACATAACACTTCATATTATCTTAGCGTATTCATTTTTTGGAACAACATCACCACTACTTTTGCTCAGATGAAAACTAGAATCATAAGGAGTTCTCACGGGTACAAAGTCAAAGGAGTTGAATTTCTTCAACATCTTTTCAATATAGTGGTATTGGTTAAGGAATATCTCACTCCCTTTTTGAATGATCTTAACTCCTAAGTTAACATCCTCTTATCCCATATCTTTCGTCTCAAACTTTGAAGATAGTAAGTCCTTAGTCTCATTAATCAATTGCATATTAGTTCTGAAGATGAGTATTTCATCTACATAGAGACATATGATAACACACTCTGATCTTGTTACTTTAGAGTACCACAAGAATCAAAAGTGTTGACTAAAAATCCATCTTATGTAAGGTGGTATCTAATCTTTTGTACCGTTTTTTGGGTGTCTGTTTCAAGTCATGCAATGATTTTCTAATTTTACAAACTTTACTACCTTGTCCAGCTACTACAAAGCCTTCAAGTTGATCCATATAGATCTCCTCATCTAGATATCCGTTCAAGAACGTAGTTTTAACATCCATCTGATGAGTAACTAAGTTATGGATAACAACTAAGGCAAATAAGAGTTATAATTGTAGCATTTTTTGTCACAAGGGAGTAGGTATCAAAGTAGTATAGGTCTTTCTTTTGGGTAAATCCTCTAGTTACTAGTCTAGCTTTGAATATTTCAAAAGAACCACCAGGTCTCAAATTTTTATAAAATAACACTAACTAAAAAAGAATAAACATTTAAAAGCTAAAGTTATACACCTACAATAAAACTAAAAAAAAAATCTGTTGATTTCATTAAAATTCAAAATTACAAAAAAGAAGGGTTGTGCTGAAGTTAGCTATATTACCAAGTATTGATGAACTATAAGCCATGAGAATAAAACATGTCCAAACCTTGTTCCAAGCAAAACTCAAAAACTGAAGCACCTCAAGAAATGAGGCTTTACTAAGTACAAAAAATGCATGTTGCAATCTGTTACTTGAATCTTACAAACAAAACTCAAGAAACAAAGCTTTATACCATGGACGAACCTTGCTCGAAGGCTTCATGAAACATATCGAAACGAAAACACCATGGTTGAACCTCGCTCAAATGCTTCACGAAAGGAAAACACCATGGACGAACCTCATTCGAAAGCTTCACGAACCTTCGTTGCATGGATGAAACCTTCACTATTAGAAAACGATACCATTGACAAATCTGGATCTCACTATGAAACTTACACTTGGACAAAGGCCGCCATTGACGAAAACTTCACTACTCAAGAACACTAACATTGACAAAGGCTGCTGGTTGGAGCTTTTGTCACAATATTGCTTCACTGCTCTAAAAAATGGAACTCCAATCTCCTGGAAGTACAATGTTGTTGCTAAAAATAAGTATTAGGGTTTTGAAATGAAAAGGCTGCTGGTTTGGGGTGGGGAGAGGAAATCGGGGATAGATTCTTAAGGATTTCTAATTTAATGAGTGTAATATAGTATATCTATAGTAGTTAAAAGATAAACGAGGGTATAATGGTTTGAAAATATAGGTGTATAGTGTTGAATTTTATTAGTGACATTTAGTAAAAATAGTTAATCGGACAGGGGTGTTTGGATTTTGAGAAGGAGTATTCAAGACACGCTGAGTAAAAATCCCTTATAATTTATTCAACACTAGAAGAGTGTAAAGTGAGAGAGGTATATGATTCGAATCCTCTCCCTAAATATGAATAACCTAGTTCTGATTTACCTGGACTTCATATTTCTTATGAAATTAGTCGTGTTACGTGCAAACTGTCCTAAACCAAGGGGAAAAAAATCTCTAATAATAAATAAATAATAGAAAATACATGAACTATTCTAGGCACAAGAGTATTCCCGTGAAAATTTGTTTTCAGTTTAAAAGTTTTTTTTTAATACATGAGAGAGCCACTTCATACTCGGAGTAAATGACTCCAATGAGATTCGATCACAAGATCAAATGGTCTCTACGGATTAACCTAATCACTAGGTCAACTATCTATCTCAGTTTAAAAGTTTTATGAGATAAAGAAAAGGTTTCAATTTAAAAGTAGCGACTTGGGTTTATGGGCCCATACCTAATAAAAACCCAACGACGAAGGGTGGCGCCAAATTGCAGTCATCAAATATTCGCACACACCAAACACCTACAATAACATCGTCGAAATGGTTGGAGACGAAAATAAGAAACCCCATAATCGACCTTCTATTAAATCCCACAATAACTCCAACTGGAAGAATAAGGTATTATTATAATATATCTATCTTCACGTATTCAGGTTACATATTATATAGATACGAATTTATTCATTTATAGTTTTGTTTTGTTTTTTATAATTAATTGTAGCTCAGAGAAAATTGTTACAAAAGGGTTCGTGAAGATAGGACCCGATTGCTTTGGAAGTTGAGGTTACCAGAAGCTAACAATCAATCCCTTATTCCGAAGGTAATTTTCTTAATTGATTGTGATCAGGCTCTGTTTAGCCCGATGATTAATTGGTAAGCTTTATTCACCCGATTACTATTTTAAATGTGGTAAATTAGCCATTAATCCTGTCTTATTTGAAACAAGACAATTCTCATATGCCCCTCTACTGCAAAAGTTTGCTTTATTAATTTCTTGAGTGTTGTATGATAAAATGTTGAGTATTAAGTATGAATGTACGATTCAAATAGTATTAATTTCAAATGTTTCTAACAATTCTAATATCCTCATACTTCAGGAAGTCATTAGGTCAACTTTTGAGGATATAGTTTCTGATGAACTAGAAAAACTTAAGGAATCATCATTACACAACACTCTGTGCGATTCAAATCTTACCCTTCCTGATGATGATATGATATGGGAATATGATGGTGTCTTCACAGATAATCACCATGAAGAAATGTTATTAGAAATGCAAAGGATATTTTATGAGGATCAAGATACTCAGAAAGGTAAAATAAATAAGGTGTTCAATTAATTGGAGCGTTTTTTAAAACTTATTTTACATCATCAGAGCTTATAATTTATTAGCATATCTCCAGAATTAGAGAAATATACTAGAACTTGGGAGGATGAAGAAGATGAATACTTAGCTCATGCAGTATTTGAGCATATGAACCTGAGTGGCAAAAAGGTATGGTGTATACAGTTAAAGATGTGGAATATATAAGTTTAGTCCCTACTGTTACAAAAATGGCAAGATTAGTCCCTAATGAATATCTGTGGTATTTGGAACAGGCAAAGGAGATCTGGTGTCCCATATGTAAGCAAGGGGAGTTGTATCAAAACTCTTATTTTATTCAATGCAGTCTTTGTAAACTTAAACTTGGAAGAGGAGATGAGGTCTTAGTAATTACCTTTGTTTCTGTTTAGTAATTTAATTTGATCTTTTTTAAGGAATATGAAAGTTTAATATGTTGCAATAACTTGCATATAGGTGAATTTGGAGTTGTTAGAGAATCAGCTAGCCAAAGCTCATACAGAACATTTGGATAGAGGATGCAGATTAAAGCCAGAGTTCTGTACTGAGACCAGATTTGACATAACTGCACTTTACATCAAATGTCAAGGTTGCAATATTTTTGAGATTGTAATATAATTACTATGGTAATAACTTATAGGCACCTGGCACGTTCTTTATCAAATGCTTAATGGATTAGTCATCAGATGAACATGATGAATAAGTGAGTTTAATCCTTGTTTCTGAAACTACTTATTTGGAAAAGCAGAGACTTTCTACATTAGTGCTGTGTTCATTTGGTTAGAATTCTGTTTGGATGTTACATGTAATGTACTATGTATTTATTGCCTGTATGCACATTTAACGTTTGATTTATGTTGAAGAATAAGTTAGCATTACTTTCAGCTGCTACAATCAATTGTTCCATCTAGAAATTTTAACACTAAGGCAGACTCCAATTAGATATTAGATGGATACTGAGGGATGATCAATCTCTACAATTTTTACTCTTAAGAAATTTATGTAATATAGAGTTTGGTTACTAGCAATGTGCGTAGCTTGTTTACCTAATAAGCAAAATTCATGATGTGTATATCTCTTAAACCCATTCCATCCTCGAGTTTATCAACTGAGAGATTTTCCCAGTTGCATTGGTGAATTATCCTTTTTCCTTAATGCTACAACCAAAATCTAAAATGATTACATTAATTGAATTACATATTGTTGTTGAGAATAGAAAGAATGACATTATATACTTAGGTATGCTCTGGAGCACTAATTTTGTTAGAATTTTTTTGCCTAACTTAGATAAAAAAAGGTTTTTCAATTTTTTATTTTATTAAGGATTCTGTCAGTTAAACAAGTGAGTGAGGTCTTTTACTTTGGATCTACCTAATTCAGTGGGACTTCTAAGTAATTCCCCAAATTGTTGGTCTTCATATTAAACTTATATACCATAATATTTTGTATGAGTGTGAGTGTTTTTTTAGGTTAAAAATTATCCCATATTTATTAAGATTTAGGCATAAACTAGATGAATGTTTATACATATTCATTATTTTATTGGAAGCTTTCAATTCACTTTGACAGTCTTTGCCAATTATAAACCATTCAATGAGATTTTTATCTACAACAAGTTTATTTTTTTTTACATGGATATAAGAAAAACATCAACAATTAACCTACTTTATCTTTAACAAGTGCATTAAGTGGTTGAAAAACTATACAAAGCCTTGTGATTTCTTTTTAGAGGTAAAAAGTTTGAATTCTTTCTTGAACATGGGTAACCTACTTCTGACTTGTCTGTGGATATACATAAGGAGACGTGTATATTCTCTGTTGGAATAACCGAGGTGTTGGCTCGAATACCCACGCATTAAAAAAAAAAAGGGAGGTCACTTTGTCTTATTCTTCTAGAAGTTTTTTTCATTCCATTTTAATTTCCATTTATAATAACTGAGTAGGATACTAGTACATATTTCATAATTTTATCATACCATTTGTCATCAAAACTTAATTTTTTAATAGATCACTCAAGAAGTCACATTAAATGAAATCATAGATTTTTTAAATATTGCTTTCACAACCGAATAATATTTCTTAGTTGTTTTTATATATTTCAATACAAGTGATTACCTCACGGGCAATCATTGTATAACGGCGTCTATCTCACTTTAGAATAAGGAGTGACTCGTAATCGTCCACTATAAAAGATCACAGTGTGATCTTTGTATTCTGTTTCGAATAAAAAATTGACTCGTTATCATCGACTATAAAGGATATTTAGTGATTGTAAACTATTCACAAATATCTTTGCAATAATTTTATAAATAAAATTTAAGCAAGTAATAGGTCTAAAATTCTTAACATTGATTGGTTAATCATTTTAGTGATCAGATAAAGATTAGTGTCTAGTTAATATATTAAGATTACCTCCAAAATATCAGAACTCATTTATTACTCTCATCACATCCAATTTTAATATTTTTCAGAAATTTTTTTAATTAAAAAAACCAGAGTAACGATCTGTTCAGGAACTTTGGTTTCTCCCAGTTCCCACACATCTGGTCCAATACTATTTTCCATTTAAATAAAAAAGTGTATGACAATTTGCAACACAACTTAAGCTGCACAAACTTTAGATCATTGGTTCCTAGAATCTACTAAAGATTCTTTGAATTTAGTAGCAACAAAAAGCAAGAATCATTGGTTTCCACAAACAAGAGAACAAGAGCAAAACAAAAGCTTTCAAGATTCCGCTAACATAATAAAACTTACACATCTAGTACTTAAATCTTCAGCTAAATAATAATACTTGGTCACTCACCTTGAACATTATGATATAGTTAATACATTTTTCATTGTTATCTTGTACAAACAAAATTGAATTAAGACAAAATACGACACGTAAAAGAATCATCAAAAAACACAATTTATCTGATGCACATACAACTCCGGGAAAAAAAATACTACTCTACACCAAACATGAATATGAAGTTCCATGGCCCATCCATAATCATCACTTTACACTAACAAACTGTACTAGTTTACATTTACCATACGATATCTCGCCTTGCAATATCCCAACATAGAGCAGGTGTTCAAATCTCATATAATCTTAACGCAGCTATCATATCACCATCTTTTTAGATAACAAACAATATTGTATAGCACCATTTAAAAAAGCTCCTCTGAATTAAGTTTGTTCCATGCTTCCTGTTTCAGAAATGGAAGTAACATTCAGAACTGAAAATGAGAAAAGAAGAAAAGACATTGATATGAGTGAGTGGAGTTAACAGACCTTGAGCAAATCAAAAACTTTTTCAGCAATATACTTTTGTTGAAGAGTTGCACCCTTTTGTTGTACTTTATCAGGATGAATACAAAGAGTAGCTCTTCTATAAACTTTTTTCACATCCGCACCAGTTATTAAATCTGTCAAAGAAACTGGTTTCCAACCACACTCTGGCCAAAGCACCTGTCTCACCAATAATTAAATAAAGTTACTATTTTCGGATCAAAACTAAGATAACAAACAATGATTAAATACGCACATATTGTAAAGTTGAGAGCAATGCACGCAAATTTCCTTCTTTTCCTGCAGCCCAACGCTTGATTTCACTATCCAATACTTCAGAGTGCCTCTGCAAAACAAGATCAAACACAATATGATACACATAACACACTTTTATACTAAACACTAGTATCTGATATAACAAGCTTACATGTCTTTCCTCCTGATCCTTTTGAGCTTGAAGGTCTCGTTGATTCTTTTCAGCCAATGCCTTAGCCTGAGGAAAAAAGAATTATAATTCTAAGAAGACAATAAAATAAAATAAAATCAAGAAAAAAAAAATTCAAAACTAAAAGTCATACAGCTCGCTCTTGAGTACGCTGATGACGTTCCAATCTAGCTCTTCTTCTTTCTTCAGTTTCACCTTCAACATCTTGAAAATCTCCGGATTGTGGAGAAGCTTTGTACAAAAAATAAAAAAAGTATCAATACAGTAGTAAGTAATAAGTATGATAATAGCTGAGATGAGCTAAATTAGTACCTCCGAAAATAGAAGATAAATCATCAACAATGTTAGTTGTTGAAGATACTTTCCTAATATTTGGTGTAGGAACACTAGTAAAAGTTGGTTTATTACTTGCTGATTCAGCTCGTCCCTTGCCTTGAGTTTGTGCATCAAAAAATGGATCCTGAAACAGAAACTTATGAGCAAAGAGATAAATAATAAAGACTAAAGAGTGTACTTACATATGAAGTGGGTCTGGGCTTTGGTACACTATTGGGCCTACTACTGAAAAACGAATCAAGATCATTATCATTTCTTTGTTGGTTAGTTCTAGCAGCAGCTCGATCTCTGGCTTCAGCAGCAGCTCTATCACGGGCCTCAGCAGTAGCCCGATCAACAGAAGCCCGTTCAGCTCTACGACGAGCTTCAGCTTTCTCTTTAGCATCTTTCTCTCTATTTTCAGCAGCAGCTTTTTCAGCTCTTTCTTTAGCTTCATTAGCAGCTCTTTCACGAGCCTCAGCTTGAGCTCTTTGAACAGCTACTCTTCCAGCTCGTTCACGAGCTTCAGCTTGTGCTTTTTCAACAGCTATTTTTTCAGCTCTTTGTTTAGCTTCAGCAGCTTGTTTTTCACGTGCACCTTGTGCTGCTCTTTCACGTGCTTCTCTAGTTGCTCTTTCAACAGCTTGTCTAGCTCTAACTCTTTCAACTTCAGCTTGTCTTGCTCTTTCGATTCTTCTTTGTTCTTTCTCTCTCTCTTCCTCTTCTTTCTCTCTCTGAACCTGTTCTCTTTCATTATCTTCTGTTTGTACTGTTTCCTTATTTCTAGCTTTAGCATGTTCTCGTTCTTTCACTTCCTTAGCATGTTTGAATTTAGCTTCTGCTCTATCCATAGCATCTTTCATAGCAGCTGAAGCTGCATCCATATCTTCACTAGCATGCTCGTTTTGAGTCCTCCCCATTGCAAAATCTTCTAATCCATCGATTTGTGAAGCTGAAGGGGTTTTTATGTCGGAACGTGCAGTTTTAGGGGTTTCCGAGTATGAAGAAGTGTAACGTGGAGTATCAGACGAGAAAAAACTAGTATCCGCCTTTAAATTTTGGCGGGGAATTGGAGGTGGAGGTCTAGAAGGTGGTGGAGCTTTTGTAGGTTGAGTAAAAAGAGGAATCTCTGAAACAGTAAGCCAAATTTCATCTGTGAATTTACCTTGATCTTCTGATTTTGGAGACATAACATTTTCATATGGAGGAGGTGAAGTAACATTTTGAGGAGCAAAGGTAGTGTTTGAGTGTGTTGATACACTAGGCATATCAAATAAAGGAGCTTCATGAAAATTGTCAGAAAGTGTCTTCTTTTGAGAGTGGTTAAAAGAAAGATTTTCACTATGATCTCTTGTTCCAGACCTAGAAGGGCTCTGGTCCTTTTCGGGTGAAAAAGGAGGGATGGATTTGCCAAAGCCATTAAGAGGGTCTAAATCGTCAAAAACTCCTCCAGATACAGGGGAAGGATCAGCTTTTTTAGTCTCGAATTTACCAAGCTTGCTTATTTCTTCAAGTGGATCAGTGAAAACTCCACCATATGAGGATCCAGGAGTTGATGTAGTTTCTAAACCCGCAAAAGGATCATTCATCACACTTGAACTTGTTTGTTTTGACTTTCCTGGTCCTGGATTTGACTTTACTGGTCCTGGATTTGACCTGTGAAAAAAGAATACTTCCTGTCTGGTTAAAAAACTACAAGCAATATTCATATATCTTCAGACTTATCAACCCCTTCAGTAATACAAAATGACTGCTTTGTCAATAATATATATCTTCAGTAATACATGGTAACTGAAAATGTTAATATAAAGCCTCATATGTTATGCTACAACCACGTATGTAAAACAAGATGGAAACCATGGGGTGTGGAATTATTAATTCCAAAATGAAAACTTTTTTACCATTACATTTCACAATCCACACACAATAAGCATTATGTAAAGCAACAAATTGGAATACCATAAGATTTTCAATATAGAAATGGGAAGAAGATGTTATACCTGTTGCCACTAGTAGAACTGCCACTACCAAACCCGCCTAACAGATCATCAAACTCTCCTCCTCCTTGCGAGGTTGAGCTCCTAACGCTACTCTTAGGTTCCGGCTTCACCTTCTCGCTGCCCCCAAAATTCCCTAACAGATCGTCAAAGTGATCATTTTTATCACTCCGATTATTCTTAGGTGGGGAAACCATAGATGCGAAGATGTTCTCCTCAACCCTGTTATTCGACGTCGATGAAGACACTGATTTGCTCTTCAGCCCCGGCAATCCTTGAAATATGTCATCTTCATAGACATCGTCATAAACAGGCTTATCGTACACCGGAAATGAAGACGTTTTGCTGTTATTGCTATCACTGGTAACATTATTACTACCGGAGGAGGTTTTGAAAATGGAATCGTAATCGTAATCGTTGACCGATGAAGACTTATTGCCAGTAGAGGCAGTGCTTGTGTACTTACTGGTCCCACCGTATGCGTCGTTGAACAGAAAGCCGTCATGATCGTCGTTGAACGGAGATGATTGGACGGAGGCGGAGCCACGACCTGAACCGTCGGATCTCATCGGAGCTGACTTACCTTGAGGACGAAATCCGAAGTCTCGAGCTAGGTCGTCCATTTTGAATATGAAAATTAATTGTCAGATCTGATCTGAAGTTGCCCTGAGAAGTAAGGGCAATTGAGAAATGGATGGATCCGAAAATTTGAACTAATTGGAAGGACAAAATGGTCCGATTAAAGATGATTAGAGGCGAATAATGATCGACTAAATGATATAATTTCTATATTCGAGATAAATTAAAAGGAAAAGAGCTATCTATACATACACATATTCTTTTTATATGTATATTATCATTGAACCAGTATATGTATTATATGTATGTATAGGTTGGGCTGGGAAGAAAAGCATTCTTGTTCTTCGGTGTTGTACTAGAATAATATATCTTTCTTTTTTCCATTTTTTTTTGTCTTCAGCGCGTTTCCTTTTACATATTCATTTTATTTTCTCTTTTACATTCGTCAATTTTAATTTCAAACAGAAAGTGGCAAAATTTGAAGATTTGTGACTTTTTTAAATAGATGTGACATATTATATCTAATTGAAGAGATAAATCGCAACAACCAATTAGGTTGGGCTAAAATCTTTCTATATAGGTAATTTAATTTTGATTTACTTGAGGTATATAAGAAAACTTGTATATTTTCGGTGGAATAAGTAGTGGTACGCGCAAATTGGCCTGAACCACTTACTTACCAAAAAAAAAGATAAATTGCAACGACTTTTTATACCTATAATCAAGATTCTATAGATGTGATAAAATTAAAAAAGTCATTAAAAATTAATCATAATTAAAAAGTAAAAGCAGCTGAACCCATTCATCTTGCTCGAAACCAATATGCAAGGAACGTAGCCGACTATCAAGTGACGTGGCCCATGAGAATAAGAAGCGCAGTTTGAAGATCATGGCAATAGTGTGAGAAGGACAACTAACCTTATATATATGGTCATAAGTAATTAGTATAAATACAATTGTTGTAGTCAGACATTTTTCATGTAATCACAAGACTCATTAACACCAACTCATATCAAATAGAGATTATTTTACTCTTATTTGCAACTTTAACTCAAACACGCTATTTATTTGTTCTACACTAATCATGCTCAAACACTTTGACTAAATATATATAATCCATTTAGATAGAATTTATTTTATCAACAACCATAAAGATCTACCAAGTTGGACCCAATATGGAGCACTATGTAAACTAGTTTTTACCCATTTGCACATAGGCTACAATACATTACACTTTTCTATCTCATATATTATGAATTGTAATATTGTTTTGTAGATTAACTTAATTTGTAGCTTTCATATTTTATTATGTACTATTCTTGTTTAGAAAGATCCGCTAAGCATCTATGGTAGCTTCATGAGGTCTACGCATCTAGTAATAGGCAAAATAACACTAGGTTTAATGGGTAACATACCATTATATTTGATGGGTCATCAAGTTTGACCAAAAACTATATTCTTCTAAATAAAGTGCTCTTATAGGAATACCACACTTGTAAAACTATAAATCAATAGGAGAACATTAGTTAGAATAATACAACAAACAAAATGCTTAACAAGAAGTATAAAGTGCTGCAAATTAAAGATCTAAATGGGTAAAATCCCATCAGTCGTGATGGGTAAATCCTATTTTACTGCTAACTAAAGTACCCTAAGTAAGTAAAATGTTATGTGTTGTTCAAGGTAAGATTTGTTTAAATGCGTGACATGAATATACTAATACAAAAAAAAATGTGGATAGATTAACATTTACATACAAGTAATATACTAATTTAGAAGAAGAAGACTCATCCTTCTCTCTCTAAGTTTCATAAAAATTTCTTTTTAGCATAGTTTTTGCTTAGTCTTTTTTTTTCCACGTGAGTTACCTCGCCACTCTATCCACATCCCTTACTGCCACTTATCCAACTTTTCTGGTAACTTTTGATCTTTTTTGGACAATTTTTTCTTTTGAAAGTGTCAATTTTTAGCTTTCTCTTTTTGGCCTCATGATTTTAATAGCGCATAGCTTAGCTAGTAATCATTGATAACGAATGGTTTTGTCAGCCATTAATGATTCTTCTTTACTCCTTATTGGCTAAGTATGCTACATGCGCTATTATTGCTACTATTTATAGACTTTTTCTTAGCTTTATCGGTTTTTATCTTCGAGACTTCTTTTTTGATATGGTTAGAAATCTTTGTCGGATCTTGCATTTTATCCATGAAATTCTACACCAAATCTCCTTTATTTTTGTATTTTTTTCCTTTATCTTCCAATTTGTTTTTTTCTCTTTCATCTTGAGTCCATCTTTTCCCAATCTTCATATTTTACAATCCCTTTTTTTATTGTGACTATGCATTCATATGGAAAAAGTGACTCCGTCCAATCAACGAAAATGGTGAAAAATGATCATGGAATTTTGAAATATGTACCTATTTCTCCAGTTTCTAGTAACAACTTTTTGCTAGGAAATGAGGTGCCAAAAAAGATTTTTGATAGTAAAAGTAGTAATAAATCTAGTTTGGAAGTACTGAAAAAACTTGACTCAAGTGAAAAGTCAAAGGTGTTTAACAATTTGCTTATAGTTAGCATTGTAGTGATTTGACCTGCTTTAGATAAAAATGATGAAAGATATTATGTTTTAGGTAATGTGTTGATCAAAGAAGCTAGACATGAGGATGTATAGTTATGTTTGAGGGTGATATAAGCACACATAGCCTAGAATGTTGCATTAATGTAAGTTCTGTTGATGGGTCTAGAGTAATAGAGGGCATGAACGACGAAGAGAAGTTTGAGGCTTTGATTTCCCTCAAAAAACATTATGTCAATATGGATGTTTAGGAGTTTAACTACAATTTAGGTGTAGGATAGGCTAATGAAAGCTCTCATCTACCAACTACAAGTACCTATATGGGGTAATGTATGATTTTGGGACAAACTTTGAATAATAATTCTGATAAAGTTGAGATATCAACAAGAAAAAGAAAGATGATTTGAAAGTACCTACTTGGGTAGAGTTAGTGCATGATTGTTTGGGTGATATAGAGGCAACGTAGTCCAAGATCATTGACAAATCTACATTGTATCTTCATGCTTGCCAAAGAACCGAAGCGACATGTTGCCTGCAACTTGGATGGGCCATTCACATTCCGAGTAATGTTTCGTGAACACTCTCCTTAACTACTTTATTTGTTAGTGTATATTATTAAATTTATTGCTTTTTTTGAGTCTTTTCTAGTCGTGGGGACATGACTCGCTTTAGAGTCCGGGGTGGGGATTTGTTGTCCTCATACTCAATCTTTAGTTTAACTTGCTTTATGAAAAACCCATAAAGAAATTAAAAAAATATGCAGTGCATAATATAGGAAATTGGAATAGAATTTAGTGAATGTCCCCATTAAGCATAGTTTTCGCAATTTAGTGATAGTGAGTAGCTTGTTTTGGAACTAAGTCATAATGCGCCTAATGTATGTTGCATGAAAAGACTAATTAAAAGATAGAAAATATTAGTTAGCAATGTAGAAGAAAATTTGATCTAAGAAAGAATTAACGGTGTGTAGAATGTGAGGTCTGAGCTAGTTGAAAACCCACTTAACCTATACACTAAAAGTGAAAACATAACAAGGCCCCTTAGTGAGGGAAATGATTGAAGAATTTATTTGATAAGCCACTTGAAGCCTTTATCTTGGTAATCCGATTAATTGAATATTTATTCGTCTTAGCTCCCTTAGCCACGATATAAGCCATACCCCTTAGATTATAGGACTTACCCATATGATCTGCACTTGAATCGCAATGCCTTAAGACCATCTTTCTTTGAGCTTGAGGTTCGAGTGGTGGGAATTCATTAAGGGATACATATTGGGTGGGCAATTTATTTTTTACTATTGATGATGTAATTATAGTAATTCTGTGCCAAATTCTAAAAAAATAAAGAAAGAAAGAACGAAAATAAGAAAAATAAGTTGGCATGACATCTCACATAAAAAATATTGTCATGTTTAACTTACAGAAAAGAAAATGAAAAAGAAAGTAAAAATATAAGAACCGACATGGGAAATTTTTTAAATCATCTTGAATTGGTTAGGGATTACTAGGGCTTCTAAATCAAGTGCATCAGGTGGGATTGAGTGAGCATGTCTTTGAGTGTAAACTCAAGCTCTAGGGCGATTCATCGACAGCTAGTGAGGAGAGAGCCAAAAGCCCACTTCAAACTATCCAAATATGTATCATACCCACCCGACGCCTACACTATAACCAAAAAGAGCCTTGGGATTTATAACTATTCGGTTAAGTAACGATTGAGTATTTAGGGAGTATTCAAGTGAAGCATGGGGTAATATGTTTAGATCGATGAACACCCTTTAGCCGCCATATCAAACTAAGTGAAAGCCAATCCTTCTTGCATTGCGAAAGTAATCTAATCTTGAATTTATGACATGTTGATTGTTTGTATATCAAGCATATGTATGTATTAGTTATTACATATTTTTATATGAGACTTTATAAGATAATGCTTTGGGATCATTCATTATTTTATCTTCTCATTCTATGATTAGTTGGACTTAGGACGACAAAACTTTGAGTTGGTGGTCTTGATGTCTCCTTTTTTATGATAGATTAATCTATTCATGTGACATATTCTTTAGGGTATTAGGACTTAGTTGAGGTATTTTCGCATATTTTTAGAAGATAATTGGGTCTCTCGATCGGTGTAGACCCGAGCAACACAAGAAGTCTTTCTTTCCCACCTAGAGAGCTTCTGAAACCAATTTAACACCACATATTTGTGATACCTTTTTTCCTCTGTCATTGTTCTGACAAGTTTAGCGCTTATTCACGTAGAATGTTATTGTTCCAACAGGTTTAGCATTTTTTCACGTAGAATCGAATAGAAACACTCCTACAAGCAGTCACAAAAAAATACTTTATATACATCTATTTTGGAAGGAGAGGCGCTAGAAATTGTGGAAGCTTGGAAATATATGGAATCCACAACTTGATAATAGGATTATTCACAGTAAAATCCAGGTAAATCCATGGTGTGATAGATCCATCCAACCATCTAGAGGTAAAATATCCAACCCATTATGCAGAATGTTTTGACCTCACTCAAAAGATAAAAGTGTAGTTATCATGAATGAGTGGATTGATGTTCTAAATAAGAAGTTTAGCCAACTTTCACTTTCCCGAATTAGGATAATATATCCCTAAACTACTAACTAACTTTATTCCATAAAGGTTCATCTAAGAGAACGTAATGATTGCACAAGAAGTTCTATCTTATATAAAAAAACACAAAAAAGTATTTTGTAGCTATAAAAGCTGATGTTGAAAAGGCATACAAATACACTGAATGGATTTTATGAAAAAAATTATGACTAAAATAGGTGTTAATGATGAATATGTTAGAAATATTATGGAATGCATTACTTCGGTAACATATTCTGAAAACATAAATGGAGAAATACATCTTGTAGACCCCCCCCCCCATAAGAGGAATAAGGCAAGGACCCTTTGTCTCTACTACTATTTTGCAGTATATCACAAACACTGAATATTCTAGTTCTAGAAAAATAAAAAATGATCAAATTAAAGGAATACACATAGGTAAACACTGTCATAAGATCACTAATATATTATTTGCAGATAACGTGAAAATTGCAGCATTCAAAGATGTAATTAAAAAATATAAGCAAACTACATGACTCACACTTAATCTGCATAAGTGTGAGTCCTTGTGTAGCCCAAACACCCCATATATTTTAAAAATATCATGTCAAGAAGACTAAATATACAAATTGTAAAAAACTTGGGTAGTTACCTTGGACTACCGACTGAGTGAGGACGAGCTAAGTCCAAGGACTTAGTGATGTACCTTATTTTTGTGATAGATTAATCTACTCATGAGACATCTTTTTGAGGGTTTATGGGATCTAAGTGAGAGATTTTCCCCTTATATTTTCCAAATCTTACTTTTCTACATTCTTTTTGACATTATGCTATTTACATAGTTTTTGTTCTTTAATTGTGTGTTAAGTGAGTAGATTTTAGGTATATGGTTCCACTAGAGTCCAAGGAGATGAGGAAAAGTCAAGAAGTGAATTCAAAACCCAAGCCAAGACGTAAAAAGAGATTAAAGTCACTTTGAAAGAATTAGGCGTTTACCAAAAAAAATCTTGATGTCACATTGTGTCAGTAACCACGACAAATTGATCAGATATTTTGAATAAATTCCTTTTTATTAAGATGGATATTGAATACAATGTCACGTGAGAGGTGATGGAAGTCAATTCGGAGTCGAGACGGGAAAGTTATAATATTTTCACCACCGTGACTCGAACTTGGACATCATTGGCTAAAAACAAGTTGGGCTATTTTTAACCCACTTATGTAAGCTCATATGGCCCTACCATTTTAGACCAAGTATATAACCATATGAGAGCTCCTAAGGGCTCGTTTGGGAGTGCTTATTTTAGAGTAAGAAAACGCTTTTAGATTTAAATTTAAAATTTTAAAAAATTATTAATTTTTTTTTGAAATTTAAAATTATTTTAAGTGCTTTTTCCAAGAAGCACCAATTTGGTGCTTCTCAAAAAAGTAATTTTCGAGATAAAAAAAACTCTTAAAATACTGGAAACACTTTTAAATGTTTTTTCCCAAAAAAATACTTCCAAACAAGCACTAAATCAATAATCTTCATCTTTATATCATATTTTTCGGCAACAGGAGAGTAGAAAGAAACAAATGGAGGAGAAGAGAAGTCCAAAAACATCTAAAGAGATATTATAAATAAATATTATATAAAAAAGAGTTAATGCCTAACAGACACCTGCCACCTCACACCTTTACCCATAAAAGACACCTTCTTTTCCATAAAAGACACCGTCTTTTTTAAAGAACAACGAGCTATGGGAAGCTTCCCACAACTCAAGATCTGAGTTCTGGGAAGCTTTCCATAACTCAAGATCTGATTTATCAGAAGTTTCTCATAACTCAAACAACTCGTTTTATGAAAAAAGAGAAAAGTAAAATGTGTAGTACCTTTTATGGGCAAAAAATTGATAGTTGAGGTGAAGGAGAATTAATTCTAACTTGAGGTGTTTCTTGGACATTAATTCTATAAATAAAAAATTCATATATGATTTATGAGATTTGGCCCATTAAAAATATATTAGACAAGTCCAAAAATATAATAGATCCATTAGGTTTTAAAATAGTTGGCGAAATAAATAAGGGATCTATTAACTTATGTTTTACACATATTATCTTTCCTCTTTACTTTTAGGGTGACTCAAGTCTCTTGAATCTCATGCGAAATTAGTTAGTGAACATTCAATTAATAATATTAATAATGGCGATGGGAGATTACTGGGCAAAACTTGATCATAACCTTCTTACTGAAATATGTGAAAGGCTGACTTGTATGGAAAGTTATCAAAGTTTTAGAGAAATTTGCAAATCATGGCGAAGTGCTGTTAGAGAAGGGCATGTGAAGGAAAGTTGTTTCGTAATCCCACGCCTCATGTTTGCTGCTCATAACGAAGAAGAATCACAGAAAAATCATGAACTTATTTCCAGGATGTCATTAGATATTAGTACTGGTAAGATTTTCTTATCTGATTCTATCAGAATAAATTGGGTATGGTGCAGAGATTGGTTATTAGTAGATCATGTAACTATGACCACCGACAATGGAGGATATCTTTTGCATCCGATGTCTGGTGTTCAGATTGAGTTACCTTGTCCTAAGTTTGGGTATTCTATTGGCAATTATGGCTCTGTTCATAAGGCGGTTTTGTCAGGAAATCCAGCAACCAACTCTGATTTTATTATAATTGTAATACACGGAACTCAGCGTTCTTGCTCATCTTACAAACTTGATACAAACTGGAGAAAAATTGGCGTAGATGGTTCGGAACATCCTCAAGTTTATGATATCCTTTATTGCAATAACAAGTTCTACTGTTTGGATAAGTTTTGCCAAATTTTTACTAGTGATATTCATGGTCCACTCCCAAGTAAATTAATCAAAGTCTTTTCCGAACCCACATGGCTACAAAAAGCTTGTAACTCACGTTTGGTTGAACTTGACGGAAAATTACTTATTGTTCGTCGATATGTTGATCATGGCACTCGTCGCACTAAAGAGTTTGAGGTTTTCGAAGTAAACATTGAAGATAGTACATCGGTGAAGGTTAAGGATTTGAGAAATAAAGCTCTGTTTTTAGGCCGTAACTCCTCGTTTAGTATAGAATGTTCCAAGATTAATAAATGTAAACCTAATTGCATATACTTCTCCGAACATGAAGATGTGGGCATTTATAACTTATTGAGTGGAAGCATTCAAATTTTTTTTGAGTGGAAACGATTTACACACGCCCCAACATGGATTGGACTAGGCTTTTAATTTGAATTAGTTTTTCTACAAATCTTTGTTTTTTTAAAGATCATGAAACTTGTAATCAATGGGATATTCAATTTAATCTATTTAGTACTTTTTTAAATCGATAAATTTAATACTTGTTTTTTCTTTCATCCAATTTACTATTTAATTTTATATAGATTGTGCAAACATCAATTGATTTACATCCCTCTCCCATAACAAGTGTTATTTTTCAGATTTTCAAGTCCTAACTCTTTTTTTTTTTTTTTTGACAAGTTCAAGTCCTAACTCTAATGATAAGGATTTAGTGCCAAATGGTCCTCGAAGAAAATTAGGGCCCGTTTGGAAGTGCTTATTTTAGAGTAAAAAAACGCTTTTGGAATAAAATTCAAAATTTAAAAAAATTATTAAAAATAATTTTAAAATCTAAAATTATTGAAAGTGCTTTTTTTAAGAAGCACATATTTGGTGCTTCTTAGAAAAGTGCTTTTCAAGGTAAAAAAAACTCTTAAAATGCTAAAAGCACTTTTAAGTGCTTCTCCAAAAAAACACTTCCAAACGGGCACTTAGTCAACTAGTTTATTTTGTTGAATTATAGTGGTAATTTTTTTTAATACATCTGAGAGCCACTTTTTCGGAATCACCTTAACTCCTATAAGACTTGATCTCAGAATCTTTGCGAAGTACTATAATCACTAGACTGACTATTTTTTATTTTAGTATATAATAATTGGCTTATTCATACATTGGAAATTGTCCTTTTTCTTTTTTATATTTATTACGAATTTTGTAATAGTAAAACTACTATATTGTAATTATGATTGTTCATTTACAATATTATAGATCTAATTATACAGCTGCAATATTGTTGTGGTGTAACAATATTATTATAGTTGTTAAAACAACGTCGTAGTTCTGCAACTACACTACCGTGTTTATGCAACTACAGTCTTATAGTTGTAATTTGTTACAGCTCTGATACTATTCTTTGCTGGAGTTGGTTTTTTTTAGATCTAAAAAAATTCAATTCACAATAATAGGAAAATTGTGAATACAACAAAATAAACTGGTCGGAATTGACCAACGTTAATCGTCCCCAATTATCAGAATAAACTTGCGGTCGCCACGAAGTTTTAAAAAAACTCCAAAAATTGATCATTAACCGCCGCAATTAATTGGTCGAAAGTGGTATTGGTTATAATATAAGTAATTAATATATATAAATTTTGATAAAGATATGTGAAAAGAGTATTAATGACCTTTGAACAAGATATTGGCTTGTTCAAAAGCAGTATGACGACGTTCAATTGCACGAGTTTCTGGGTCAAAATCAAGATGAACTTACGAAGTTGGGTCAACTGATTTTAAATATGCAAAATATCCTAAAATCCTGTTGTAAGACAACCAGCATCTCTGTATATTTCATCCCGAACTTTGTTCAAAGCAGCATATACAACTTTATAACTAATATCGTAACCATAACAACATTTAATGTGGTTAACAAGTTCATGTGGTTATGTCGCAGGCCTACTCTTGGACTCATCGATGATAACATCTTTAATAACATCAACAGACAAACGATTGCTGGACAATGGTCTATCGGGAACACCACATGTATGTTGCTTATGAATGATTTGGGATAAACCTTTTCATCTGTATAATCAAAATCTACATAAACATACCAAAGACATCCTGATTGTTTGCGATTTTTTAAATAAGCTCCAATACAGTGACTATCGTTGTGACAATTCTCAAATGGATAACTAGTTTCACAAGCAAATTTAGACAACACACGTCTGGATTTTTTCAATCCACTAGGAAAAACCTGCCCAATATCTTTTATTCCATATTCTCATTCACTACTCAGAAGTATAACTTGTTTATGAGAAAAATCTTATTCATCTTCTTCCATTGGAACAGAATAAAAATTAGAATCAACTTCATTACCAACATGAGATATGAAGTAAGGATACTAGAATCTGAATGAGTAATAGAATTTGTATTCGTAATGAAAAGCTCGACTTTATCTCCACCATCACGTTCAAATAACCAAAGAATAGTTGAATAATCAGTATTAGAAACCATTTTGCAGGATAAATGATTTTCGTAAGTATAGTGGATATCAAATGACACATGATCCAAATCATCTCATCTTTTTATCACATATTGTTTAATAAACTGAAGAGATTAAAATTGTTCAAAAAGATACATTGCAGTATCAGTTTCATACTTGAGAAAAGTCATTACTTTAGGAGCCATCACAAAAAATATACCTTAAGCAACAAGGCCCGCCCGAGGATAAAAATTACCTAAGACGAAATATTTTTTGGGGCCTTTCTAATTACACTAAAAAAATTAGAATATATCGTCTTAGTAAATTTTAAAGTCTATTGGTTTTTATTGATATAATGAATATTATAGTACACATAAATAAAAATGAGATTATTACCCAAAGGGTCTTGAAATCACTACCTCGTGACCTAACAAGACCGCCTCTTTAGCCTCTTCTTACTAAAGGCCACAAACTAATTTTAACACTATAAGACAAAAAATTAATTACCTTCTTACCCCTTTTTGTTTTTTATTTACCTATATATACTAAATTTAATCAAATAAAAATAAAAACCTAAAAAACACTCTCAGCATTATCTTTCTCTCTCTCTCTCTCTCTCGACTTGCTTCTCCAAAAATGGAGCTTTACTCCTTTCTCTTCATTCCGGTGGCTGTTGTGCTTGCAGGTGGCTGTCGCCGGCGGTTCTCAGTGGTGCGAGGGGGTGGCGAAGCTCAGGCAAGCTGCTGAGCATCGGCAGTTGAAGAAATTAGAAAATCTGGAAGTCATGGCTGTCGCCGGCGGTTCGCAGTGGTGCGAGGGGGTGGCGAAGCACAGGCGAGCTGCAGTCGAGATCCAGTTCGCAGGCCGCCTCTTGCCACCGGTCGAGATCCAGATCCGGCCATGGAGTTCGCTTCGAGCTTCTCTATTAAAATTAGCAGAACAATCGCTTCTGTTTCTCAATTCCAGATTTATTATCTAATCCTTCTCCTGATGCCTTGCTTCTGTGTAGGATGAAGATCGAAACAATTATATTTAATTTACATTAAAAGTTAGATAAGCTTCCAAAAGGAACACCAGCTGGAAGAGAAATAGGATGAAGATTCCAAAAAGTCTCAAGTGAAGGATGTCCATTTTTGCATTTCGAGAAAGTGTTTTTTTTTTGGACGGGTTTCGAGAAAGTGTTGAAAGTTTATATCCCATTATCTACAGCTTGGTCCCACCTTCCCCAACTGATGATCCACATTTTTTCAGCAAATGCAGAATTGGCTTTATTTACTAATGGATTTTTCACTTTTATTCTGTTTAATTGTAATACTCATTAAATTTAGAATTTTTTCAGCAAATGCAGAATTGGCTTTATTATTGAACCATAGAATTATGTACATTTACACTCAGACTCAGAATTTTTGCACTCAGACTCAGAACTTTTGCACCCAGACTCAGAACTTTTGCGCTCAACACTGTTGGCGATTAAAAATCTGGCGTTAATGGAACTTTTGCACCCAGACTCAGAACTTTTGCACTCAGACTCAGAACTTTTGCACTCAGACTCAGAACTTTTGCACTCAGACTCAGAACTTTTGCACTCAGACTCAGAACTTTTGCACTTAGACTCAGAACTTTTTTCCAGACTCAGAACTATTTTCCAGACTCAGAACTATTTTCCAGACTCAGAACTTTTTTCCACGCTCAGAACTTTTTCCGGCGGTGGCCGGAGGTGGCCGGCGGTGATCGGTGGTTGTGGTCGGAGCTGGAAAATATTTGATAATTAATGAAAGAGGAGAGAGAAAAAATGATAAAGGAGGAGAGAGATTAATAGTAATGGAGGAGAGAGAGTAATGGTAGTGGAGGAGAGAGAAATAATCTATTTTTTTGTCTTATATGCACTAGAAGGGTAGTTATGACATTGGACATTTTATTGGCCTCTAAGAAGGAGAGATGAATTGACTAGCTCCTAAGTGGCACATTGATTTTTCTCAAGTCTCCTTGGGTAATTGACCCTATATAAAAAGAATAGTAAATTATTATTGGTTTTTTTGTGTGTAGTTTATATTGTGTTTTTTGTATAATCTTATGTTCTTTTATAAAAAAAATTGGTATTTGTTAAATTTTACATAATAAACAAATAACTAAATATGATTTAAAAAATAAATTATAATAATTTCTATTTCAAAAATTATAAGTAAATAAACAAAAAATTGTATTGACAAATATGACCTTGATAAGATATAACGATTTCGGCTTTTGAAAAAAAAAAAGATAAAACATGTGAACAAATTATTTATGTGATTATTACCCAAAGGGTCTTGAAAACACCACCTCAGGACTTAATAAAACCAGCTCTATAGCCTCTTCTTACTTAAGGCCACAACAAAAATTTAACCCACTACTCTAAAAATCCAATTACATTACTACCTTTTTTTTATCTATTATTTCTCTATATATATTATTTGTTATCAGATAAAATTAAATATCAAACCTCTCTCCTCTCTCATTCGGGCACACAAACTTGTCTCCTCTCTCATTTTAGCCGACGTCGATCAGAACCTGCACCACCGCCGTTCTGCTTTAGATCGTCTCTTTCTTCCACCAAAGGACAACGACAACAGTCCGCCTCAGCCTTTTCTTCGCCGTGGATTGGCTCCGGCACCATCACACACGTTTTTTTGGTGCTTCCGTTGCTGCGCTACATCAACCCACCAGCCCAACCACATACATCGCCGCACCAGCATAACCCTTCTCCGTATAACAACCACCGACCTCCCCATTCGATCTCAACCACGCCCAATCCACCATCAACATCAATCGAAGCCCAACCCATCTTGAATAAACCAAGGAAGATGTGATTGAGGAGCTTCTTCAAGAGGAGAAACTTGATGAAACTGATGAATATGTAAATATACATAACAGGTAGATTTTACCATCTTATGCTAAGTCTTTCTTTTGTTTCTCTTTAATGCCAATAACGAAAATTACCAATAACGAAAATTATAGGATATGGCATCACATTCAGCGTGTGATTTCGGAGGGGGCAAAGCTGAAAAATTAGCATTAGCGAAATATAGACAAATATTATGGCAAGGAAGAGTAATAAATAGTCAATATACAGATGAAGAATTAAGAAAGGAAGGTGTCCTTTAACTCCGGAAGAAATTGGACTTTTATTAGCTGCTTTGGGTTTTAACAATATTTTATTATTATTAGAGATTGTTTGTGCTATTGGTGATTTTCGTCATGAATTTGGCAGGTAATGGGTTTGAAATCTGGTTTTGTTCTTGTGGAAAACGCCATTGTTGACCAAATAAGTGTATTCTTTTTTTTTCCTAGCAAACAGTACTTCTTTATCAATGTAACTTTTTTGCTTTTTTGTTTTTTTGTTTTTTTGTTTTTTCTTGTAATTGTAACAATTTGGGAAATGAAATAATTTGGGTTTTCATGGAATGAAAGTTCTTACAAAATGTTACTTAAATTCAATTACTTGCGGTGATTTTGATTTTTGTGTTGAATCAAGAAATTATTTAAAATTTTGTCTAGATACTCAGCAGTTTACTGACTATACAAAAATGCTTAGTAAGTTTACTGATTATACGAGAAACGCTCAGCAAGAGTAAAGTCATTCAACAAAAAAATTCAAATACTCAACAACTTTTTTCGACACTCAGAACTTTTTTACGATACTCAACAACTTTTTTCATGCTCAGTAGCCCATGCTCAGTACTTTTTCCATGTCCAATACCCCATGCTCAGAACTATTTTTTCAGACTCAGAACTATTTTTTCAGACTCAGAACTATTTTTTCAGACTCAGAATTTTTTTCCATGCTCAGAACTATTTTTTCAGACTCAGAACTTTTTTTCTAGACTCAGAACTATTTTCCAGACTCAGAACTTTTTTTTATGCTCAGAACTTTTTCCGGCGGTGGCCAGCGGTGGTCGGCGGTGATCGTTGGTTGTGGTCGGAGCTGGAAATTATTTGATAACTAATGAAGAAGGAGAGAGAAAAATGATAAAGGAGGAGGGAAATTAATGGTAATGGAGGAGAGAGTGTAATGATAGTGGAGGAGAGAGATTTTTTTTTTTTTTGTCTTATATACACTATAAGGGTAGTTATGACATTGAACATCTTATTTGCCTCTAAGTAGGAGAAAGGAATCTCTTGGTTCTTATATGGCACATTGATTTTACTCAAGTCTCTTTGGGTAATTGACCTTTTATTTATAGAAAGCAGAAGTAGCAAAACACTACATTTTTAGTATTTAGTCAGCAAACTAACGAACTAAATTTCTAGACATATAGATAAACATACATAGGTAATTTGGGGCGTTCTCGATTTTGGGCCTGAGGCGGCCGCCTTGTTTGCTTTGGGCCCGGGACGACTCTGTTAAGTAACAAAAGAAAAGAAGAATTGGGAATACAAAATAAAAGTGTAAAGAAAAAGACATGAAATTGTATGTGAGTTCTATGACTTTCCTAAAACTCAAAATTTTTCCCAAAACTCAGTAAATTACCCAAAACTAAGCAATCACACAAAAATGATGTAAAATATTGAAAAAATATAGCAAAATGAACAACATTATGTATAAAACATAACATAAAATCAATAAATGATGTATAAACATGAAATCTAGGAAAAATCCCAGAACTCAAATAAATGGAGTTAAAAAGGAAAGAAACCAAGAGAATTTGAAAAAAATTGCATATATGTATCAAACCTCAGTGTTGATGTCGGAGATATTAACATTGAGTGATTACTCTTTACCCATCCCTTGGTAAATAGAGCTAGTACAGATCACTCAATGTCATTGCCAACACTCAAAGTGATTGATGTGTATATATTCATTCTGTTCACCAAGACCATGGGTAAGGGGAAAATCTTTTGTGGTCTTAGACCACAAACCTCACACGTGATCTTCATGAGACAAAACTACTAATTCTAGTAGAACCCACAATGTTAAAAATATTGAGTAGTAAACAATTACTAGAATAGTAATTTTGTCTCACAAAGACCACGGGTCAGGCCTGTGGTAAGACCACATAAGATTTTCCGTGTCAAGCATGATATTTTCCGACTAGAGATAAGATATATATATGTGTGTGTAAGGGCCTAGAGAAGGGTAAAATGATAAAACCACCATTTCCCTTCCCAGGAATATGAGAAATCTTCAATAATTTACAAAGATCTCAACCCCCTTCTACATAATATAGATCTATATTCACATGTTAATACAAAACATAACCAATAATAAAAAAGAGCAAGAAGAAGAAAATAAATAACCAAAAACATCTGATTGCTAATATAAATATCCAAAAAACGATGAAATAATTCATCTAAAGTTTGCACATAAAGCAGTACAAAAGGACTTATTAAAACTTATTTTAAAATAAAAAACAGAAACATTGAAAAGAAAGTTTTCAACGTTTCTTGGCGGCCAAAGATGCATTATAAGCAGCCATCACCTCATCAGCCATAGCATCATTCAGCTTCACAGGAAGAGGTGGCATTTGCTTCATTGCATTTGGCATCTTATCACAACTGAAATTCAAATCAAAACAAAACATTTATGTTAATTACAAGTAATTATTTAAACATACTCAAATAAGGTCAAAGATAAAACACATACTCGTTCAACAACTTCTTGATATTGTTTCGGGTTTGACCGAAAAGTCTGACGTTGTCATTAATCTGCATAAGAAAAAACAAAAAATTAATTAAATTTTGACACCCAAATTACCTGAAAATTCGTAAGATTTTAAAAAAATATATATATTTGAAAATTAAACTAGCTGAAACGGGAAATTAATCCTCAACAAACAGGCCATTTATACCGAGAAATAAATATTTTCCAAATAAATTAACATAAGAGTATGAGAACAGCAAATCAAACAAATACATATATCACTTGTTTTAAAAATCATATTTCCAAAAATTCTTTTTTAATAATTAAAAGGATGAAAAATATTTAGAATAGCAATACCTTGCAAGCCTTGAAATTAGCATCGATTTGTTCCAAGGCCCTAGCATTTTGCTCAAGCAGCTGTCCAGCTGTACCACCAATATCTACAAATAACAAATCCATTTTTATAATTCAGAATATAAAACAAATATAACCACACAATTCTTTAATGACATATGATGACCAAATGATATTCTTAGATAAGAAGAATTGAAGTAGGAGAGAGATAGTCACTATTGACTAAATCACTTCCTTATCTCTTCAACCATTCAATTACAATTCAAACTCACAAAAATCCAATTATATCATACATATATAATGTTTAAAATTAAAATTTTAATTACATGAGATCCAATTCCAACAAACATAGAAAATGATTTCAAATATTCAATCTAACAAAAACAAAAAATGATTTGGTAAAAAATAAAAATATCCATCTCCCGGAAAATTTAAAGACTGTCAATACTTTTGGATTACTAAAAGTGAAAAAACATAGGAAAACGATAAAGAAAGAATGTAATTTTTCATTTTTCAAAATTGATCCAACAGATTTAGAAAGTAAATCTGACATACGTAAGCTAAAAGGCGGCTCAATACACAAATCTAGCCCATTTTTTGAATAAAATTTTGTTGTATATTGTAATTAGTTACGAGATGATAAAAAAATGTAGTAACAAACCTTGAAAAGAAACACCATCATCATTGTCCTGAGGATTACTTGACTGAGCATGAGAGGAGGGACCACCACTCGATCGATTAGCAGCAACTTGAGATGATTTTGGTGCAGAATCAGTAACCTTCTAAATAACAAGCAAAAAAAAAAAACATTATTAAGGTGAAATTTTAAATGAATACAAAAGAAAATGCAAGATAGGTAGCTACTTTTCCTTTTCCTTTTCCTCTGCCCATCTTTGTTATTGCTAATGAGATATGAGATAAACCCTAGGCGCAGCTAAAATGTATGATATTGAGTATTACCCTACACTACCATAGCGATTATTTATACTTGTGAAAACCCTTTTTTTGTTTTTTTGCGATGATGACACGTGTATAGCGATTTGAATGTAGGGCCTTACGAAAAAATGGACCAATAAGTGATGTAAGCTAAGTTGTTTTTACATGGAAAGCCCATTTTCCAGAAAAAATCTAAGAAACGAAGGCCCATATAAGGAAGAATATTTAATTTACAAGGCACCATTTTGGGCTCCCAACTCAATTTGTAACTACAGTACTACACTCTCAGGTACTGTAGATTATAAGTTTTCACTAACATAAAAATGCTGAATATATAGAGCTGTATGTGCAAGAGAGTGTGTGTATATGATCATGTATGAACGCGTAATTCCAAGACACTAATGATAGCACGAATAAAAAGTTCTATTATAAGACCAGCTAATAAGAACAAAAATGACGTTTATTTCTTCTTTGTGATCTTTTCTAATTTTTTGTTCTTTTGTGCTTTGGGGGCATCTTAGATGGAATATATAAGGTATAAAATATAATTACGAAATTTAGTTTGCTATCATGGCAGCTCATATAAACATCAATAGATCTATTTATGACTATAGAACTGTAAATTATATTGTTCCGATACAGAGGAATTTCACATTTTTGGTAATTTCAATCAAAATGAATTTCAATTGAGTTTACCTTCTTTTCTTTATTTTTAAGGGCACTATGATCCTCCTTTCTCCTCTTACTGTTCTCCTTTTTCTGCAAAAAGAAAAATAGATCAAATTAGTTACTCTTAAACATGGTCAATTTGTGGGACACTTGAAATATTTCAAGAAGTATGATGTAAGTTTTTGCAGTAATTAATGATGTTAGAAGAAGATAAACAACATACGCTCATCCATCGACATCTTAGTGCTACATCACGAACAGATTTATCCTCAAGCTTCATTGCAATTTTAGAGTATTTCATTACACTCGCATCTGATTCATATCTGCATAAGTACATTCACATATCAATAACATTAAAATTCACAATGGGTTTCACATAGTAATATCATTCATCATTTACTTCACTGAAAACACAAAGCATAGCAAGTTTGGACATATTAGATCTCATTTCTAGTAAAAGTTGGTCATTTTTTTAAATGTAATAAGGATTCGATGGTAAAAGATATAATTATAAACAAACGCACAACATAAAATACCGCCACGTGTTTTCGATATATCGGATCTGACATCACACGATCACGTGTCATCGCAATAAAAGACACTAAGTAAAATGTGCTTTGATGTTCAATTAAAAGTTCTAAAATATCAGATCTGACATCACCCGGTCATTTGACATCGCAATTAACCGTCAATTCAACAAAATTAAAACATAAACTTTCTATTTTATTCTTTTGATTCGATCTCAATGAATCTATAACTATGCATTATCAATTTGAACAATAAAGTGTTATAAAATTCGCAAATAATAGTAAACAAAAATAGATCTATGTAAGATTGTCTTGCTTAATTTAAGCAAACAAAATTAGGTTTTCAATTCCAAGTTTTTTGCATTTTCAATCAAGGTTTTCCATTTTTTCCAGGAAAGATAGTCAATTATCAACAAACAACACTCAATAACTACAAATCACACAACAAAAACCGTAAATCGATCAAGAACATCATTAAGTTCCACACGATTAGCGATAAAAACCAAAAAACTAAAAAGAATTTGCAAAATTCAGCTACTAAAACACCATGAAAACACAAATTAAGATATCGAACATGCATTACTAACGTTACATACAATAACATGAAATCTAAAAAGTTATATGTATGTAATAGATTCTCACTCAATAAGCAATTCTTCCAAGAGGGACTGTTCTTCGTTGGTCCAATGAGGGGAGATACCAGGATTGTGTCGGAGAGCAGCCTGAGTTGATCCCACAATTGAATTATCAGGTGGTGCTGAGACGGCGTTACTGTTGCCGCCATTACCACTGTTACTATTAACATTATCAGTATTAGTATTGTTTTCAACACCGCCGCCACCTGAACCTGAAGGGTTAGCACTTGCAGCCATTTGAACACTTGGTTTCCGACATAAAATAGGTATATTTATACAAAAAAAATAAGGTTGATTTGAATATATGTAAAGTTATGGGGTGATTTGTATATATACATATATATGTATAATTAGACGGAGCTGGTGGCGTGAAGAGGTGGGACTTGGGAGGGAGCTTGAAAAGGAAGGTTGGAGAAAATATGTACTGTGTTTACTGATTTTTTTTTTTTTTTTGTTCCAAGTGTTTACTGAATTCTTGGGGTAAAATATTAGTTACCCAAAAATAAAAAACCTTTATATGCGGTTTTTTTTTTTAAAAAGTTTTTATATTGTGGGTCTATTTCGGTCGACAAACCATTGATATTTATCCTCACGATGCTTTTATATTTTGGGTCGGACCTTACGATGCATTTATATAATAAGTTTTTTTATAAAAGACACCAAGAGTCATGCGTGATGTCGTCGTCATGTGTAAGGATTCTGTGAGAGTTTATATGGTCATCTTTTCGGATAAGGATTCTGCAGGAGTTAATATGATCATCTTTTCAGATAACTTTTAACTAATTCAGGCTATTAAGTTATCGTCAGTTGTGTGAGAGTTTATATGGTCATCTTTTCGGATAAGGATTCTGCAGGAGTTAACATGATCATCTTTTCAGATAACTTTTAACTAATTCAGGCTATTAAGTTATCGTCAGTTGTGCGGTGGTCAATTCGCTACTGCTACTCGATAGGTTCGTTTGCGAGTGCACATGACAACTTGTTCTTTCGACACCTATGAGGAGGCACTACTGGTTGGTTGACAAACGCGCGTTCTGCTAGACGAAAGACCAAGAGTGGTTTTGGACACAATTCTCGAGACATGGAATAGGTTGACATCTGCGGCCTCTGAAAGTGTCTATACTTGTCCAAAAAAAAAAGACACCGTGAATGTTTTAAACCTAAATTACATGTATCTCGAACAATTTAGAGTATATTACTTGTTTAATTATATCTTTATGATATCTCAATTGTCATATAAAATATCTCAATTATTTTTTAATCATCTATTTTATTAAATCTATCTTTTGTTTCATATATTACTCAATTATTAAGACCGAAAAAAAAAACGCAAAATTATCTACAAATTTTCACGTCTTTTCTTATTTTTCGTAGTGACTTATACAAAAAATACATAATCAACATAATAAGAGATGACAGTGTTATAAAGAGCAATCGATATTGCTATAAAATTAAATTGCATGTCTATCGAGAGGTCTATATCAATACCTCGTCTTCAGTTGTATTTCTTAAATCTCTCATTTATATAAAAATAAAATCTCTCAAATACATTTATATCTCTTAAATCTCTCAATTATAATATAAAATTTCTTAAATCACAAAATTACTAAATATATGGAAAAAACACTCATTGCCCTTGAACTACACATTATTTAACTTTCTTTCCTGATAGGTTCGCTTGCGATAGCACATGACAACATATTCTTTTGACACCTCCGAGGCGGCACAACAGGGTGGCTGACAGAATCGTGTGTTCCGCTAGATGAAGGGCCAATAACGGTTTGGGACACAATTCTCGAGACATTGAATAGGTTGACATCTACGACCTCTAAAAGTGTCTATATTTGTCCAAAAAATAATAATAAATAAAACACCGAAAATATGTTAAACCTAAATTAGACGTATCTCGAACAATTTAGAGTATACTACCTGTTCAATTATCTTCGTGATATCTCAATTATCTTATAAAATATCTCAATTATTTCTAAACTATCTATTTTATCAAGTCTATCATTTGTCTCCTATATTACTCAATTATTGAATCGAAAAAGAACCGCTAAATTTTCTACAATTTTTTACATCTTTTCTTATTTTTCGTAGTGACTGATAGAAAAAATATTTAGTCAACATAATAAGAGATGATGGTGTTATAAAGAGCAACCGATATTGCTATAAAATTAAATTGCATGTCGATAGAGAGATCTCTCAATACCTCATCTTCAGTTATATTTCTTAAACCTCTCATTTATATAAAAATAAAATCTCCCAAATACATTTATATCTCTTAAAACTCTCCGTTATTATATAAAATTTCTCAAATCACAAAATTACTAAGTATATGAAAAAAATTCTGTTATACATTATTTAACTTTCTTCCCTTTATTTTGAAATTTTTTACAGTCTTGTGTATTTTAGGGTCTGTGTTTACTGTTTATTAATATTGATTTTATTAACATTTAGAATAATTATTGAAAAATTTTATCTCAAGATTTTTGTATATATATAGAGAAAACATGATTGACGGATCCATCCAACCCCATCCTTATTTGCATGTCTCAATATTAGGTGTCCACTCACGGAGATCATTCTCCACTGCCTACCATAAGTAAAATAATAGGTTAAAATATAATTTTAAATTTTATTTTTTTAAATTTATATTTTAAATAATTTTAAAAAATTGAATTAATTAATATACTAATTTTAGATTTTGCAGTTTTTATTGTTTTATGATTTTTTTAAAATTAAAATTGATTAAGATATTAGTTTTTTTATTTTTATGGTCAAGCAAATATCAGTTTAATGATAGTAAACGTTAAACTAACAACCAAATTGGACTCATCCATAAAAAAAGGGGAACATACTCACTGAAATGAAAGTTTGGGGAGTTATAAGACTTATGTATAGTTTGGATTTAATTTTTTAAAGTAAAAAAAATGATAAGAATAGAAGTTTCTGTTTCTATTTAAATTAATTTTTCAATAAAAAGAAAGTAATTCTCGTCTAAAAAAAAGTAATTTAATTGTTTACTTATTCTTTTAGACTTTTTTTAAATTGTAATACTAAAATCTTTTTATATTGGAATTTATTTTAAAAAAAGAAAATAATTATTGAAATATCCTAATTAATCTTATATTATTAAATATAATATTTTATATAATATTGAAAAGGTATAAAGATAAAGTAATGATATATACCATCCAAAATTATATCACCAAAATATTATCTAATGACGTGGCGTGCTTGATCTAAAAAATAAAAAACGATTTATAACCAACCAATTCATGCCACGTCATTGGATGGTATTTGGATAGTATATATCTTTACTCGTAAAGATATTTATATTGATGAATATCTTTACTTTTCTTTTATAAATGGTAATCTGAATCTTTTAATAAAGAATTTTTTAATTGATAACTTGTTTCCTTCATTATTTTTTATAATTCAAATAAAGTTATTACTTTTTTCCATTTCTTTATTATTATTATTATTTATTTCTATCATTTACTTTTCTTTAAAATTATTAATCCGAAAAATGTATAAAAATAGAAAAATGAGCGGTGGGGAGTTATTTTATGTATAATTTAGGAGGCAATGAGTAGTTTTTCCCCTTAAATATATTAACCCATACTAATAAGAGATATTAGCTCATATAGTCCTAGGACCCAACTATCCACCCCCATCAAGTCCAGCCCCTTGTTTTTCCCCTAGCAGGTCCAGCGAATTATGTAATCTTCCAACGTTGCCCTTCTTCATAATAGGATAATATCAAGTCATACAATAATTTCAGCAATTAACGATATCCACTTATGTAGCATATCTATTTAATTCCATTTTTATTGCTAATTTATTATAGTAAATTTCTTAAACGTTTTTAACATCACAATTAGCTGAAGACATACCACCATTATCATTTCCAACACTACACATCATAGCATTCATCCACATTCGATATCAAAGGTATGTTCCAAATCTCTTACTTTTTCTTGCATCTTGATTACATTACGCTTGTTCTATGTTTCATGAAAATAATATATCATAACATTATATAATATACCAGCATTATAGTATAGGATTTGCAATTTTTGCTTTTGATAGATCTACTAAAACAACCTGTCACAATATAAAATGCAGAACAATTTTGTGTTTCACTGAGATATGCATTCTTCTTTGTTGTGTTTAATTAGGCATGGCATCCAACGTTCTCGTCCTTTTCCGTTTCAACGAAGTGAAGACTTTGAAGTTATTCAGATTATTTGATTCTTACACATCTATCAGAAAGCTCAGTCTGGTAGACCAAAGAAGAAGAGATTCCTATCAGAAGGAGAGCGTGCAGATACTTCACAGCGACGAATGTGTAGCAACTGTCACACATATCGTTACTCGTACATTTTCTTTTTCGTGTTTTTAACTTTCAATAAGTGTAATTTGGTTCACACTCAATTATTAGTTTGAACTACTCCATTTATTAATAAAAGAATGTTTTATGTCCCTTACATTATGTTGTTTTGCAATTAGCCAGTTTAAAATTGTGATTGTCATAACCCATTAGTTATAATATACAACCCATCAACACAATATACATAACACACCACTAAGTTAAATATAAAAAAAAGTCTAACCCACCCAATTCAACAGTCACACCATCGATATTACAAATCATTGCCCATCGTGTTTATTATTAATATACGTTTAGTTATTTACCACCAATTATCATGAATAACCATTAGTACAACCAACATAACCCACCCTGTTTTAAAGTTAATTAGTATATACTATCTGTTTGTACTATCACACCACTAGAAGTACTCACATCACCCACCAAATAATACAATTGATACCTGTTTTATTTCACCATCAGTTATACACAAAAACCCATCAAAATTATGATGGCATATGGTTTGTCCTTTGAAACCTTGAAGACGACGATGGGTAACGGGCTTTGACTTTTTTTTGGCACTTCAAATTTTTATATTCTAATTTTTAACTAATTCCGTGATAGTAGCAAAATTGGTTTTGGTAACAAAATTATAATTAATGGTTTGCGGATTTTTGACTGATTCTGTGATATTAGCTAAATTGGTTTTGGTAACAAAATCATAATTAATGGGTTACGGAGGGTAAGCTTGTCTTTTGTAATGGGCTGGACCTGATGGGCAATGGTCTATTGGCTGTGGACTGTATGAGTTAATCACCCTACTAATAACAATAATAAGAATAGTAATAATAATAGTAAATAAAAAATGATTGAATATAAGGATAATTGATCCAAAAAGTCTTACGTGTAAATGAGTTGTCGAAAAAAGGTTAGGAAGATCGATATTTGGTTTAGTGGTTAAACTACTCCACAAAAATCATGAGATCCAAAGATCGAATCATATTGGAGTCAAAATGACTCCGAGTCTAAAGTGGCTATATGTAAAAAAAAAGAAGAAGGTTAGGCATATATTTGTTTTAAAAGTCTTGAAAACCCCTCTTCAATACCCAAACACACCCCAAGACTTAATCACACTTATAAATTGAAGTTTTTCTCAAACAAGTCTAAACTATTAAAATTAAATAAACATTAACAAATCTATAATTTATATCACCAAATACCCTCTATTTATATCTACAAATACACAATAAATCACATATTCCACCTACAAAACCTAAAAAATTCTCAAAACACTCATCTCCTCCCGCACTACCCCCACCCAGGGCCGGCCTTTGGGTAAGGCCACAAAGGCGGCCGCCTTAGGCCCCATTTTTTTTATAAAAAAGGGCCCCAATTTTATCAAAATAATTTTTTATAGTTACAAAAGGCCCCAAAAAATAAATCTTGCTTTAGGTAACTAAACATATTTTAGTTTCTCGGGCCGGCCCTGCCCCCACCACCGGAATCATCATACTTCACGACAGCACATGATGGAATAACATGGACACTCATATGTGTGTTGCAACCACGGTTATGTGTAACGAAGATCTGAAAAGTAATGGAAGAGGAGTCTTATAGCTTCGAACTGCCATTTTTTCAGGCGAGCATGGTTCAAGCATCAACATCATATCTCGACAAGCATGGTTCAAGATCTCATAAGCTCATAGCACAACTAAAATGGCAACTTAGAAAGATTTGCATGGTTAGAGATTTGTTTCATTGAGATCCATACAACATATGGCAACTTCAATAGCCTTCAATGGATGAGTTTTAACATTTCTTGTGCTTAACGAAGAAGGACGGGCGTCAACAACTCATGTGCTCAACGAAGAAGGATGAGCGTCAACAACTCATGTGATCATCGAAGAAGGACGAGCTTCAACAACTCCTGTTCTCATCGAAGAAAAACCGCCTCGATCCAACCATCTCTCGGATATGTAAGACAAAATTACTGAATATTACACAAAATCACCAAGTGATGAAAAAAATAGAGCTCCAAATACTTAAAAAATGGAGCTTGAAGGTTCTAAAAAAATGGAGCTCGAAATGCTTCGAAAAAATTTGACTCAAGTGAAAAGTCAAAGGTGTTTAACATTTTGCTTATAGTTAGCATTGTAGTGATTTTATCTGCTTTAGATAAAAATGATGAAAGATATTATGTTTTAGGTAATGTGTTGATCAAAGAAGCTAGAAATGAGGATGTATAGTTATGTTTGAGGGTGATATAAGCAGACATAGCCCAGAATGTTGCATTAATGTAAGTTCTATTGATGGGTCTAAAGTAATAGAGGGCATGAACGATGAAGAGAAGTTTGAGGCTTTGATTTCCCTCAAGAAACATTATGTCAATATGGATGGTTAGGAGTTTAACTACAATTTAGGTGTAGGATAGGCTAATGAAAGCTCTCATCTACTAACTACAAGTACCTATATGGGGTAATGTATGCTTTTGGGACAAACTTTGGATAATAATTCTGATAAAGTTGAGATATCAAACAAGAAAAAGAAAGATGATTTGAAAGTACCTACTTAGGTAGAGTTAGTGCATGATTGTTTGGGTGATATAGAGGCAACGCAGTCCAAGATAATTGACAAATCTACATTGTATCCTCTTCATGCTTGCCAAAGTCAATGAAAATAAAAATCAATCACAGATATTTTTTGGGCATTTTATAGTATTTTTTTAGTTATACTTTAATAATATAAGTTTTTTAATATTCAGCCTTTATTTGTATTTTCCTCATCTATCTATCTGCTGCTGAGAACTTACATAATTTTCTGGGAGTCTGGGCCATTTTACACGCACCACAACTATTCCCATAAGAAATATACACGTCTCCTCATGCATACTTCCACTTAATCAGAACTAGGATACCAATGTTCAGGGAAGTGACTCGAACATTGCACCTCTTGCTTATCCCCTTTAAGGGCTCAAGAAATAACAAGGATGAGGGAATTCTAACTCTGTACCTCCTAGATGAGAGACGAGGAAAGTCATTGAGCTAGTCACAATGGTTAGAACTTACATAATCTTTTTTTTTTTAATGTATGGGTGTCTGGGCCAGCTTACGCGCATCACGACTATTCCCATAGGAAATATACACGTCTCCTCATGCATATTTCCACTTAATCAGAACTAGGTTACCCATGTTCAGGGAAGGGACTCGAACCTTACACCTCTTGCTTACCCCCCTTTAAGGGTTCAAGAAATAACGAGGCTGGGGGATTCAAACCCTATACCTCCTAGATGAGAGACAAGATTCTAGCCATTGAACTAGTCCCAATGGTTAGAACTTACATAATCTTATCCATAAATAACGTGGAGAAACTTGGTAAGTACAAAAACTGAAAAGACATAAGCAAACAACTCATACGTATGTCCCAATAAAGATAAAAATGAAAAGAAACAAAAAATCCACAAGAATTATACATTTCCTAAAATAACAAAGAATATACACCAAACCAAAAGAAAAACAATAGAAAAAGTTATTTTTTCATCCACATCCTCAACTCTAAGAGAGCAGAAGTGATGAAAAGTAGTACAATAGCAACAGCATAGCCAGCATTCCATCCTTTCCCAGCATTAGCTAAATGTATTCCATAGAATACATTAATCGCAGCCAAAAGTATCAAAAGTCTCCCAAATCCCCAATGATACCAATTCCAGTATTTCCTCACCTTTGATTCCTTGTCTGGTCTAGCCAAAATTGCAACCACCTATAATACATTTACAATATTATTTAATTAAATAATAATAATTTCTAATAAAGAAATAATAATTGATAAAAAGAAACAAACCTGCATGCACCCAAAAGCAAGTATAGTGATACCAATTGCTTTGTGTCTATCAACATTCTTTTCAACACGATCGTTTAACACGAAACCACATATAACACCACCTACTCCCAACCCAAACCCTAATGATTGTGTGGCTGTATGTAAATAAAACCAGAGTGGATCATATTCCTTCAAATACCGAGCAATTATGGCTCCTATTGGTAGTAAAATACCCCATCCTATCATGTTCAACAGTCCATGGCTTCTTCTAAGTTTTGCGTCCGGGTCTTTTTCTGTTTGACTCGTACCTGTTAATTCCCACAAGATTTTTTATACTTTAGTTGACTTTTCATTATAAATGATAAATTTGCAACATTTAGTTGACACGCGTTAAATCCTAATACTAAGGAAGATGCCAAAGATGAGTTGGATAGGTTTTTGACCAAAAAATAAAAAAAATAGATAGATACATGTCACCTAATTAAATCCTAGTAGTCTTGCATTGCATGGGCCATATGTGAAATTAGTGGGATAATATTAATTATCTCTCTAGGACTGCTTCCATTAAGAAGACCTTTATACTTTATGTAGACAATTGTAATTAATATAATCCATTAAATAATCACATAACGTGTAGGGAGAGATTAGATGATAATTGATGTATATAAATAATTAAATATATATTGCAATTTGCAATCTATAAATTATATTAAATTACGTTAATGTTTAGTCTCCCTAACTCCTATATATAAATTCGGGTTTGGGACGGACAACATATCAAAAATTAGCTAAAAATTGAATATAACTTGCGTGATTTGGTTTTAGAAATTTTATTTAGTAGAAGTAGATGCATATTTAAAGAGGAACAACATATAAGTTATTTTTCATTACATTGGAGATCACAATTGATTCAGGTAAAAGGCCTTAAAATTTCATGAACATGGTAGATTACTCCCATCACTAACTAAGCAACTATTGACTTTATAATTGGTGTTAATTTGTAGTTTAAGATTTATTATAAGGTTACTTAGTAAACAAGCCTTATAATAAAAGGGATCAAAAGTGGAGTAGGGAGGTAGGTAGACAAAGACAAAGGGGTACAAATTACAAATATTCGGTTGAAGAATTTGTCAAAAGAAATGTTAGAGCTACGCAAATATCTTGTTTAATAGCAAAAAATATTGTCAAAATACAAAAGATAGTCTACTTAAATTATTCATAACATTAAGCGAAATTAACAAGAAAATAAACTTTCTATTCGAGGAATTTGCTGATTATGGCAAATTATGTAACCCAGAAATAGTAAAGCTTAAGTCTTAGATTACCCACTTTGAAGAAAAAATGAACCTCTAAAATCACCTTTTCCGTTTAGTTGATGTTATAATTTCAACTAACTAATTTGGTTTTGTTTTCAAAAGAAATTCTCCATTTTTTTTCATCTTGGTGAATCCAATTATTGCTCAGTCGACTAAAGAAACCTTGAATACACGTTATTTGAAGTGAATTTTAAACATGTATAATAAGTAAACTTAGCAGTGCACTATTCAGATTGTACATAGTAAATTTGTTATAAAACAAGTTGCGTTTGTAGTCCAACGGTTAGGATAATTGCCTTCCAAGCAATAGACCCGGGTTCGACTCCCGGCAGACGCAAGACTCTTTTTTTTTTGTTCTTATCGGATTTTGCTGCCTACTGATAAAAGGTTTTGTGTATAAATTTTTCTTTTTTTTTTTGGTCGAAAAAGTGTGTTTAATGATAAATTCCCAAGTTATAAAAAAGTTAACAATGCTTGTCGTACAATTTTGGCCAGCTGCTCCTCATCATGGAGCCGCACCAACTCACAACTAAACCATTCCCCACTATAAATTGCCTTTTCTTTACATTATCATCATTTTTAAACCAATCTACCCCTTGAGGACTTGAATTTCAACATGTTAAATATTACTAATGTATACATTTTTATTATTATATTATATTACAGTTTAAACTGTATTATTTGATATTTAAAACAATTAACTTCAAAGTTTTAATTAAAAAAAAATACTAATTTAATTTCATATATCAAAATTACGCGAATCATATATTAAGCTTCAAGAGAAAGTAAAATAAAATTAAAAAAATTGCAAGGACGCACCTGTCTGATAATTCAAGGAGGTGGTGATCATATCCTGATGCTGACTCAATCGATTATTGGTCGATGGCAAAATCCCATCAGGTCCAATAGCATAAATCAGCCTTGACAATGGCGTACTCGTGTTGACCAATTGAAAAGCCAAGTGTATCTTGGAATTCTCTACCACAATTGTGGAGTTTCCGATTATTAGGTCGCTTTTATCAGGCTCCACCATGTCCGCCCTTTGTCCTCCAAGGAAATACTTTTTTATCGTCGAAATACCACCGGTGGCTGACCACCCTACGATAGCACTTGAACCCACCATCTTTCCATTTGGTGAAAACCCGATTGCCACGTAACTATTCAAGAGCGGAGCTGTCAAGACAAAATTCCACACCGTTGGTTCAGCTTGAACATACTGTTAAACAAAATCATTCCACGTCAATAATGAATGTGTATTGTGTATCTAATGTTGCGATTAATTAAACCAAAACTTACTCTGAGGAGGTACCCATGCTTGGACCAAACTGGGTTGCAGTTGAGAGATGTTGTGTCAAAAGGGAATTGAGATGAAACGTTTAGCTTGGGGCCGCATAAATCTGTTTCAATGGTGGTGTTTTGTGAATTAACTACAACTGGAAATGATGATATGGAAATATAGATGAGAGAGAAAGTAAAGAATATCAAAGGTTTCTTCATCACTTTCTCTTTCTAGATTTCTTGCAACCCCTCTCTCTAATTCTTTCTATTTTCCGTCAAAACCCTCTCTCTAATTCTTCCGTGGGTCTTGTTGCTATAATGGAAAGATGATGGGTTTGTTTTTTGTTTTTTGAATGTTAAACAAAGTTTCACGTTGTCCAAAAAAAAAGGATATTAAATAAAGTTTGACTAAGAAAAAGGGTATTAGTATATAAGGAAGTGTATTTTCCTCCAAGTCATTAGAGTCATTTACACCGATTGGTCCAAATAAATTTACAAGTAATCTTTGACAACAAAAAAAAAATATTTACAAGTAATCACACTTTTTATAATTAATTACGGATGAAATAGATAATCTCACTAGCTCCATTGGAAAGTAGGTAAAGTTTAGATGATTTTCTAATGATATGTACCACTCAAATTTATACCATCCAATTATTACCTATGACGTGGCGTGAATTGGTTGTAAGTAAATCGTCAATCAAATCAAAAAAATAAATAGATTAACGATTTTTAATCAAGCAATTTACGTCACGTCATGGGTGGTATACTTGGGTGATATAATTTTAGGTGGTATATATCATTACTCTTTTCTATTCCTATTTTCTAATGATAGTGTATAAAAGGAAAGAATAAATGTATAATGTTATCCGACTTAAATATAAATTTTATATGAGGTGAATATAGTTATATAATATATTTTTTTTTTGGTTAAATAATCTATATATATTTCTATGTTTATAACATATATTTCACATATCAAAAATATAAAATAATGCAAAATATCATCCAAATATATTGTTTTTGGTAAATTTTAAATAAACTAATTATATAAAAAAATGTTGTGATTTACTTACATTTTTTTTAAATTTTCCTATTTTTTATAACACTAAACTCTTTAACATAATTTATAAAATATGTATAAATTCAATATTTATCGAGAACTACAATATGACTCAAAAAGAATTAATTAAGATTAGTTTAATTGGTCGAAGTTTTAATTCTCCTTGTATAGGTTCTAACTGAGTTAATGACTCACATGAACTGGATCAATGACTCCAAATTTAGAGTGATTTTTCAATTATTGAAAAAGAAAATACCACTTATTAAGTTTAAGGCAAGGATGAGGAAAAAAATGTTCTCGCTTAATGATATTTATCATTAGTAGAAAATTCTTAACTCTATTTTCTTAGTAAATAGATTCACTCTTTCTTTCTCTTTATCGTCTTTATCGACAAACTATTCGTCTTGGATTATTCCACCTTTTAACAACAAAACAAAGTTAATTATTTATTTATTAGGTTATTTTTGTTCATCCTATAAAATTATTTGTATAGATCACATATAAAACACCATATGTGACTTAACTTTAGTTTACCAAACTTGATATCTTCAAATTATCGAAAGTCAAATTTCATTATTGGACAAAGTAATCAACAAGATTAATCTGATATTAAAGTTTGACACTTAAATTGTTTTTTGCATAGAGCCTTTTTTGTTAGTCAATTTTTAATTGACAAAAACAAAAAGGAGAAACTTCATTAAAATATGAATATTGCACACAAGTGGCACAAGCAAATTTGGCCCAAAGAAAAGAAATGAAAGAGTAAATAAAGCGTCACAAAATCTAAATGAGAACTTGTACCTGTTGGGCTCGTCTCTGGGCCTTTTACTGGTTCAGTTGGAACTGGGTCTTTTTCTGTTGCATTTGTACCTACTAATTATCACAAAATATTAGTACTGCAGAAAAAAATATAAGAGTAGTATGATTTAACAAAATTCTTATCAGGTAAATAATTGATTTTAATTAGTTTTAAAATTAGATATTGAAGAACGTTGGTCATGAGTTGCTTAGTAAGTTTTCAGACCCTTGATTTTATGTGAAATTTACTCTCTAGTCTCTACATGCTCTTTTACTGCAATAATAAAATATTAAGTTTGAAATTTTAAGCAAAAGTAAGGATGCACCTGTGTAATCTAAGGTGGTAGTGATCATATCCTCATGCTGAGTCAACCGATTATTATCAGGATTAGGCAAAAAACCATCTGGTCCGAAGGAATATATAAGTCTTGTCCTCGGTGTATTTGTATTGATTAACTTAAAAAACAAGTTCATTTGCGAGTTCACCACAGCAATGGTTAAGTTTGCCACCGTTAGATTACCACTGTCAGGCACCACTGCCGATGGTAATTGTCCTCCAAGGTAATACTGTTTGATGGTTAAAAAATCATCGCTTACCCAACCAACGATAGCACTTGACCCCACCATTTGTCCATTTGGCGAAAACCCAATCGCCACGTAACTATTCCGGACCGGTGTTGATAACACAAAGTTCCACACGTTTGGTTCTGCTTGTACATACTGTAAATTAAAAACGTACACGTAAATAAATTCAGAATAACGTCTTAAGGTTAAACATATTGAACATAGGTGTAAAATATAGACATAGATCCAATAAGGAAAGATGATAAAGTATCATTAATTAAATTACTTTATTATTGTAAGCTGAAAAAACTTACTCGGAGAACGTATCCATAAGTAGACCACACGACCTTACAATTGAGAGATGTTGTGTCAAAGGGGACACCAGGGATAGACTCTAATTTAGAGCTGCAAGGATCTGAAGTATTCGTGTTTTGTGAATTTACTCTCTCAAATATGAGAAATAAAGCGAAGAACATGAAAGCTTTCTTCATATTTCTCTCAATCTCTCTCCCTCTTCCCCTTGGGTTTTGTTGCTTGCTACAAGGGAACTATACTATTATCATATGTCATAGTTTGTTCGTGGAATATGTCTTAGTGTACATTAAGATTAAGATTGGTGGAATAAAATAAAATGCCACCACTTGATATTAATAATAATATACTAACGAGTTTTGAATTGGTAGTAGTGTACTACCATGATGCCATTGTTATATTCATATCATCGTGCTAATTGTATTATAAAAAAAAGAGTAACAATAAAAAGAAAATCTAAAGAAAATATAAAATATCTACTCCGCAATTTTAGGTAACCTCTAACATCTAAAGATTTCTGAATCCGAGCGCCGCGATGGATATTCCGCCGCTTGCGCCGCCAGACGGCCATCCTCTGCCAGAAAAATAATGCGCTCGTAGCTATGGCACCACTAACGCGAACGTAGAGGACCAGAGGAGAGAAAAATTTCCTGAACTTATAAACTCCATTGAAGAGATGAGACAAAATAAAAGTCACGGATCGTTAGTTTGCAACGAAGTTAACACAAATGGAAATAATGGGCTACCCATGACCAAGGTTGCCCCCTCAATGTTACCGCCTAGACACGCTATTATTGGTAATGTAAAGGCTACTGTAGCAGCTATGAAGAATGGGGTAAACCTAGGACTTCAATTAGAAGGTTGGAAAGACTCCTTAACTTGTAACAATGTGATAATTCTAGTAATTGTGGACGGAGCAGAGAACAAAACGAATAATTTTACTGAGGAAGATGAAATCACAGAGATGGAAGAGTTGATTGAAGATGATGTAGAGACTGAAAACGATAAAATCCCTATTGTCATCCGAACGCGGGAGGAAATCTAAGAGGGTGTCCGGTTATGGAGGAACACCGCGGGAGTGAGGCTATTGGGACCGGATGTAGGTTTCACATAGCTTTCCACTAAGTTACGTCATATATGGAACCTGACAGGTCTAATAGAGTTAGTTTACGTGGGACATGGATACTACATGGTGAAATTTGCAGAAGGGGAGGATTTCAATTTCTCTATTTCGGGTTGGCCATGGACGGTTCAGGACCATTATCTAGTTGTGGGGTGGTGGTCACTGAACATTAATGCAGTTACGAATTCAATCACGACAACAATAGCCTAGGTGAGAGTTACGAACGTTGGGATGCACAATTATATCGCGCGAATACTGAAAAATAGGAGACAAATTTGGACATACTATTTATATTGATCCATTGACCAAAGGAAGACTTAGAGGAAATTATGCTAGGTAGGCAGCCAAAATTGACTTGGAAAAGCCGTTAGAACTGGAGGTGCTGATTACGAAGGACGTGTGTAAGGTGGAGTATAAGGGGTTACACCTTATTTGGTTTGGGTGTGGTAAGTTTGAACATCATAAGGATAATTGCCTTCCAAATACGAGTAAGAACCCGGGGTCCTTTAGTGTGGCGAATCAAGCTTGTGATCCTCCTGTGATTAATGGCGGCAAAGAATAGATTATGTTGTAAAAGTATGGTGAATGGATGACAGTTCGACGTGATAATCGGGGATACAGGAAAATAATGTGTCCTTTGGTCTGTATGTGTGGAAGCCTTCTAATTACAAGGGCTTGGGTCGCGTTTTGAAGCCTTGAGAGTGGACGAGGAATAGAATGTCCTAGAGAATCGAGCTGGGAAGCAAGTATAGAATAGGAACGTAAGTAATGGGGTCAACGGGAAAAGTAACAAAGAGAAGGGTGTTGCGACAAGTAGTGTGTTGCGCGATGGTAGGATGAGTCAGGAGCATTGTGTGGTTGCTACCCCAAACTTCAAGCAGCAAAAAACGCTCCACACACTCCTCGAGGTAAGCGATTTCGCAGCGGTATCAATTAATAAAGAGAATGAATTTTTGGGTAGAAGTAATAGGAAGTCATAAGCAGGGGGAGTAACAAATTTGAAGGGAAAAATCTTACTGTGCAGAATTTTGTAGGGGGCAAAGTGAAATTTGGAAACTTTGGGGCTTATGGATGTTTGGTGGAATAGAGTGAGCGTAGTAGAGACCAATTAGCAATTAATGCAGATTTTTTGAATAATTATAGCACAACTATTGTAGGTTTAAATACCAATACAACTCACCCCTTGGAAGAAGTTGACCACTCAGATAATATTAAAACCAGGTCTAGACCTAGTGCTGAACCTCCGGGTTACACTATTCCGCAGGAGGGTTTCGACCTGCGGATGCTGGTGAGCCATGTCCCAGACTCGCCAACAGATGTTCGCCTCGAGGGAATCATATTTGTAGAAATGTCAACTTCATGGATATATACACCGGAGTTGCATTTGGGCATTGTTCTATAGAAGTTTAGATGGGGCTTCCAAGTCAAAGGTAGATACTTTTTTTGGATGAGGTTTCATGATGGTAAACGCTAATCATGTGTTTGGTATTATGGATCGAGTTGTGAAAAATGAGATGAGTTGAAACCTTTCTAGAGCTCTTGTCCAACAATCGCCAAACAATACCTTAATTTTGGATAACGAGGCGACATTGAGAGAAAAGCTTGCTACCCTTGAGAATCAAGTGAAACATCTAACTATGAGCCAAGGTACACAAGTTAATATCAATGTAGTACATGAGAAAAGTTTTTGTTTGAGTTATGGTGTAGGTAATCATGTTTGGGAAAAGCGTGAGCAAAATCCAAACTCGGTATTTTCATAGGTAATCGGGGTAACTACCATTCGGGTAATCAAAGTTATCAGCAAGGAAATCGTAACAACTATCCGGGCCTTCAATGGTCGATTCCTAACTTGGCCATGTATCAAGGGTCGTCGTATCAAGTTAATCTATACAAATACTCAAATGGACAAATCTATGAGAACCAAACTCCTCAGAAGGCCGTGTGTAAACCCTATGAGGAGAATCTAGTTCAAAGGACCCTCCCTTCCCATCTCAGGAAAACTTCATTACCGAGCTTCAAAAAACAATGAAATCTTTTACAGAATTGACACAAGAAACTATGAAGTCTTTTATGGCGATGACACAGAAAAACATGTGAGCTAATAATGAAAGATTGACGAGCAATTAGTTGCATTACAGATATCAAGGCCCAATTGGCCTTCCATCATGAGAGTAATCAACATGTTCCTCCTCTAGAATTACCCCCAGATACAAATAATGAGGTTAAGTTGCTACAAAATGGTGATAATAAAGGTGGGTATGAATCGTGTAAGGCAATCGACCACATTACCACCAAACTAACAATACTAGATATATATATATACACACACATAATACATTTCAAATATTAAGGACCCCTTGAAAACGTAAAAAGATCGAAGGCCCTAGGCGTCCGCGTCTCCCACATTAACACAAGGCTGGCCTTGCAAAGTGGGTCTTCGATGTATTAAAAAGATAAAAAATAAACGAAATTGAAACGTCCATTAACATATCTCAATTGGCAAAATATCAAAGATATAGTTGTTTTTGGCATGTGAGCTTCGAATTTTAGAAAAAACGTATTGCTTGAGATCTTCTCCACAATTCACGCATGAAGATCGTCATATGTATGCTCGACTTCGGTTGTCGGTGCTATAGGTGGAAATAAGAAATCAACGTGTAATTTCAACTCGATTCTAGTCATTTACTGATAAAAACTAAAAATTAAAAGAAGAAATATTTATTTAACTTCTGATTCAATGATTAATTAAGATGAAGATAAAAGACTAAAAAATAAGTAACGAAGATAAGATGGATGAGAGCAGTGGCTGACGTAGAAGTTTAGTTCGAAGGGGGCTAATTTTAGTTTCGAACTATAAAAAAATTGCTTCCACCATGACTTAAACCTTGATTGCTCAACAACTTATGACACCTTTGACTTACCACTAAGCCTATAAAATTATTTGTTTCTTTTGAACACTTAATGCGTAAGGGGACTAATTATTTTTCTGAAAAAAATACACATATATTCTTAATAATGTCGAGGTCCAGATGGGCTTGAGCCCTATAGACCCACATAAGTCTGCCACTGAATAAGAGGTATAACTTAAAATTGCGTACTCACCAATAGTATGAATTAAACTAGACATAAAGATAAATAGGGTATTGCACTTAGTATCCAGTATTCTAAAGTCTTTCTAAGTCCATTCCAGATAAATAGTTGTTATCTAACCCTAAGAACCACTTCCGAATAAATCTTAAACCTTAAGTGGAACTTTGGACTCGGTTTCATTTTTATTTTTATTTTTGTTTTTAAGAGTGTGTCACGAATCATTTCAGTTGATTAATGAACTTTATAGTTGACGAGTAAAAATTCGTTCTTTCTAGAAATCTACGAAACATGACATGTAAATGATGATGTATTTAAATAATCAATAATCAAGATTATAGTTATATTCGGATCCTTTTGCAATTAGTACTCAGGTTGTCCTTTTCTAATGACTTGGTCTACGTTTCCTATCTTTATCTACTCCCACTATGTTCAATTATCAATTGTAATTAAAGATGATTGTTCCTGACAGTAAAGTAAATATGTCAAAGTCCACATTCAGTATACTATATTAGCCCAAGAGTTAGCATACTAACATTGTATTCCAGACTTCCAGACATTATTCTTGAATTTGGTAATTCTTTTTAATATTATACTTTTGAAGGTTTCAATTGTAAAAAACATATTTAGTTCTCAATTAATTGGCTAAGCAGAAGAAAGAAGAAAGTTAAGGTGTAAAATGTTCCTAATTCGAACATATTCTAGGTATCTTGGGAACACCTATTTTTCTTTTACAAGTGAGAACATATTCTAATTGTCGTAACTCAAACTGACACGAGACGCTCACAGATCATCGTTTAGTTTAAAACCACATAATTCATAACCAGTTCAATAAATAATCCAGTCTCAAAAATCTCTAGCAAGAATTGATATAATAGCCTTGTAAAGTTCTGTAAAGTTCCGCATTGTAACACACATTCTATCAAACGGCAGAAAAACCTCATGGGAGTTACTACTTGCAAGTATTATTCAAAACAAGGATCTTAAAGTACAACATTGGCTTTTGTAAGAAAGTAGGATGTTATGTAAGGAAATTAACTAATGATCTAGTTGTCGCCTTGTCGGGATGAATATACAAATGTGCTCCGTGAGAATCTATCTACTGTATTACAATACTGAGTCAATTTTTCCTTTCTTATGTGTTCCAATTTCCTAATTTTTTGAAAATTGAACAAGTATGTTTAGTTTAGTTCATATAAAGTATTGACTGACCAATGATCTGAACTATTCCAAGCTGTCGAGATCTCAAAAAGAAATCTTCAATTAAAAAAGAGATAGTAAAGAACTAGAGAATTCGTCAAACTACTACTAAAGTATGTCATGGTATACCTCAGAAAACCTTAACAACAACTTTGTCAATAATTTGACCCACATTCCAGTGTTGACATTTTCTTACGCCAAAACTTTATAGGAGTTGGATTATCGCACAATATGTGCACAACAAGAAAAACATACAAAAAGAATACTAAAATAATGTAAAACAACTTGGTTATATAGTTTAAAACGTTTTAATGACTGATTCAGGCGAAAAGACATGCCTCCATCAAATTCAAACTCCTATTTTCCATAAAACAAAAGTCATAAATTAAGAATTCCTCCTCACTAAATCCAAATAGTTAGTTTCGCGAGGCCTTTCCCAAACAAATGGGATAAATATACCTAAAAAACCTTTTACATGTTTTCCTATCTTAAAGCTTGCGAGTATGATGTTCATGTTCATGTACTACTACTACCTTGGGTAAGGAAAACTCTGATGTCCAGCTCCATTACTTGGACAAGGCTTGTCATCTCTAACTCTTCGATAAAAAAGCACATAAGCAGCACTAGACTTCACTTCTTCTTCATTAATTGATGATATATGACTATCATCAAAATTATACCATCTATTCTCATCCACAAGCTACAAATAAACAATAATTATTATCAAAAATCAAATACTTTTTCATCTCAAAAAAATTAAGAAAAAGTAGTGTACCTTAATATGTGCAGTGTAGTGTCCACTTCCCATACTACCATAATGATTGGTTAACGCATAAAGCTCATAAATTTGACGACGATTATTATTCTTATTAGCTACATAATTTGTTAAATCCAAATCATTAATCGGAAAATTCACAAAAGTTTCCAATTTATGCTTCATTGATCTACTATACGAAAATCTTTTAACATGAATCACAAGAACTTCCGGAAGTCTCCATATATCTAGTTTCTTACTAGCTTGTCTTCTCTCTTTACATTGAGGACAGTACCTAAATCAAATTTATTTTACTCAATTAAAAAATATACTCAAAAATAAAATAAAATAAAATAAACTAACCACATATCTTCTGGAACTAACGGCTCTTCACGAAGAAACGCTTCTAAACAAGTATACAAAGATAACGGTTCTGTACGAGCTTTCTTAGTTACGGGCCCACATTTAGTAACTTCAGGTATATTCTCCAGGAATTGAGAATCGTAACTTTTTAAAAGCTTTTGTGACCAATCAATAAACACCAATACTGAACTAGAAGAAGATGATGATAATCTAACTGCTTTATCTTCTCCTACTGATAAATCAACACAAGCATTATTTTCATCAAGTAACTGTAACGGAAGTTTTAAAGCAGATTTTTCTTCAGTCTCTGTACAAGCCTCGTTTTTTAGCATTGGAGAAAGCATTTTATGTACCATCGACTGTAATTCACCTCGGGTAACTATATCATCACATGAGATAGGTGAAACTAAAGGGGTCCCACATGGCTTCCATACCGAAATACTTTGTCCATTATTACTTTCCCTAAAACAACAACACAATCAATTTTAAAACTCAACAAAATCAAATCAAATAGCATATATACATACCTTACTTCCTGACGATGCCTTAATTGAAGATATTTAATATTTTTTTCAAGTTTCGGGATTTTATAAGCAGCAAGATGATCGTCATCTTTTATAGAAGATAAGGATAATATAGGATCGTCCAAGAATCGATGAATAACGTGGCCTCTTATCTATAAAAACAGTAAAAAAAATTAAGTTTTAGTAAAAAATCGAGGGTAAAAGAGTAAAAAATACACTGACCTCAGCAAGTAAAAGTCTTTCATTGTGTTTTAACGAACAAGCATTACTTATAGCTTGTATTAAATCTCTACAACGGCCTTGTTTAGTAACAGATACAGTACAAGGAGCAGGTAAAGCACTTCCATCACAAGTAAATACAGTTACAGTCATAGAACGTGTAGTAGTTGACTGAAGTGGTAAAGATAGATACATGAATGGATCAAATGTAACCGATACTTTATTACATATCGGACATACTAGAGTTGACTTAAATTGACCCTGTAAAACAACACAAAAGTTATAGAAACACAAGTGTATTAAAGTAAAGAATGTTATACTTACTTGACAAACATCTACAATGATTGAATCATTACGAGCAATATGATTTGCCCAATATTCATCAGCTACTTCTTCATCAGGTCTACCATCTGCATCTCTTGATCGAATATATGGTTTATGTTTCACACGATTTAAATCTTCGTGAAGTCCATCTAATAGAAATGCAAGAAGTTCCTAAACAAAAATAACAACATTTTTTTTAATTTATTTATTTATCTTGTAAAAAGTTAATAATAAATAAGACTTACTTGTGAATCATGTTGATTATATCCACTAAATTGTGGTGCAAATCGAGCAAGTTTTGTTTTAAATGGTCTAGGAGCAACTGGAGTTCTTCCAGGTGCCCATAACTTTCTAAGTAAATCACCAAATGCTAAAGCCAACTCACCCTGAATATTTAATAATAACATAAAATTACTAATTTCTCCGTTAAAATCAAAATATATTTTTCAAAAAATGAGGTTATATTTGGAACTTACAACCATGCCAAGAGGATTTTGACGATTAATTTCTTGGTAATAATCTTCACGAAAATAACGAGCAAATTCAGGAGTATGAACAAGACATTGAATAGCACTATTCATAAAGCAAGTATTTCCGAGATTGAGTAATCCAGTTAGACCACAAGAAGAGCCTCTAGTACTAACACCACTAGTTCCGTAATTTTTTTCTGCTTCTTTAACTGAAGAAGGTAATAATTCTGAATTATTACCGTTTCTTAAAGAAGTTTTACTTGCAGATAAACCCCCTGCTATTGAAAAGTTTGACTGTGATGGCTCTACTAAACCTAATGCTTCTTCATGTATACCATTCTCTTTAATAACACTTAGCTCACCATTTATGTTATTATTTATTAGCTCCACCAAAATCTGTTTTGAGATATTTAAATGTTAATAATATATCAAATAATGCAAATATAGGAGGACTAAGATAAGGAAACACCCACATCTTGATCCATTTGAATATTTGCATCGTCAAGTGTTTTCTCCATTTCGGTCATTATAGCATGCCTTTGTTGGTTAAAATAATCCCATACACGTACCTGGGTTAAGAAAAAGGAACACGAAACATGAAATAGGAAAAAAAATTGAAAAAGAAAAGGAAAAATGAGATGAAATGCCTTACTTGGTCTAAACTAAGGTCAAAAACCTCACAAGCTTTTCGGCGAAGCTCTCCTATAGTCTCCTGGTTAATATAAGTTTACAGACATGGTTTTAATAATCTTGAATACTTGAAATTTACAGTGGGGTAAGAATAATTACATAAATTATACCTTTTTGCTTATTCTTACTACAGAATTGTCGCCTTTTGGCATAAGATGTAACTGAAGGCGTAAAGGATAAACTTCTACTGATAATTCTGTTTGAGACTGACCAGAGTTTATTACCTTTCGAGCTAATGTGGGACCCCCTCCATACCTAAGGATATATGATCATAAATAAATAAAGAGAATTACAGATAGCAAATCAAAGTATGTATGACTAACTAACCATCTGTATAACTGATTCCAAACTCCTTCTGGAAGTAATATATAATCTGTGCCTTCGATAAGAGTGTCTAAAAGATCAATTCCCATTGTTGAATCTTCTGAAAGAGCTTCATATATTAAATCAGAATTATCAATGTTAGATGGTTTCTTCGGAGTAATTGAGCTGACTACACCATGATGCTCAGAAGTGGGTCCCCCGTATTGACTTTGGTTCACGTATTCAAGCCATCCTTGCCACCATCTGCCACATATACATACAAACCCCCAATAAAACTTCAAAAGAGATCATAATTTTTTAATTTAACATTACAAATACTTTGAGAAAGCATAAGTTTTTGTCTAGGCCATTAAAGGACATCACAAAAAGTAACGCATTGACTTTCTAGCATTACAACAGGGACTACTGGTGCATTAAGTCAAATTCGATAAGGGCAATTCGGGGGATTTCAAAACTGCAAAAAATAACAACACTATCAATTTTTTCCTAAATTCAACTCTCATACAATAAGGGTAGATGAAAGAAATTTATCTGTATCCATGATACAAAGCATATATATGAGCTAGTATTGAAGACTTATGCTGAAAATGGGCAAATTTATAAACCTTATACTTTAAGCAAAACAGGATTTACAAGTATCCGATTTGGTTTCACTTTAATTGCACCATTGGTCCATTAATCATACAAAATACCCAAATGTACCCCTTTGTTTCAATGAATTAGCAAATATAGTCATATTATTCCAAAACATTGCACCACTATTGCACATAACAGGGGAATCTTTGACATCTATCAAAAAACGAAGGGGTATATTTGGAAATTTCACATATCACAGAATTTTTTTCCAAAGGGTTTCCAATCTTTACCGGGGCTAACACATACAGCAAATTAGACTTAACCCAGAAGGTAAGCTACAGCATCTACTCCTTTCATAAAAGAAAAGTTCAATAGATTACATACAAAAAAAAAAAAAAATAGAAGCCCTAGAATGATAAATATATGGCTCCATAGATATGTATATTTAGTATATGAAAAAAATAGGCACCTTTGAGTAATTAAGTAAAACGTGTCGCCTTGTTTGGTTTGTGATTCAGCGGTGACGGCGATGTCTCTGATCGTGAGCTTCTCTTCCTCCGGCGTCAGCGCCGATGTCACCTCGGTCATGTTTTTTTTTTCAAAAATAATAAATATATCTATATGTATATATAAATTATAGAGTGAGATTTTCTAAAATGAAAAATTATTGGATTATTGTGTGAAGAAATGAAGCAGACGGAGTTGATTTGAGGGATTCATATTTAGCTCTGTTTTCAATTTTAGTACCGAGACAGTCTTACAGTGCATACACTGTGTTGGGCTCTCTCTCTCTCAAGCGCTACCGACTAAATCTGCCACCTCATTCTAATACCTTAAGTTATTTAATTTTAAAACTTTCATTTGTGTAATTGAAAATGTTAATTTAGTTGGGCTTAGAGCATGACCAATGAGGTCTTTATTTTAGGTCTTTAAATCTAGATTTGAAGACCCAATTTAAAGACCCATAGTTAAAATCAAGTCTTTAAATTATTGTCAACACCAAAGGTTTGGTTTTAAATTTGAGTTTTTATATAAAAAATACTAATAATTATATACATTATTTTAATTTCATAATTTATATTAATAAATTAATTTAACATTAACTAATTTTATATAGGTAATAATTTTTTTTATTAATATTCAGATATAAAAAAAATAAATTTGAATATATATTTAAAAATTAAATTTAAAAATTGGCTAAAAAGTTAAATTTAATTTAAAATTTATATTTTAAATTTAAATATGATATTTAATTTAATATATTTGACGTCATATTTATTTTATATCATTTATCATTTATATAATTTTAAAACTAAATTTTTTAAAAATCTCATTAAATAAATAAATTATATTACCTTTATAAATAAATAAAAGATATAAGATAATTCATTAATCACTTAAATCTATACTATTTTAATTTATTTAATCACTCTAATTTAATTTATTTTTTAATCAATTAATTAACTATTTAATTTTCTTAATTCAAAATTAATAAATCTTTCTAATTTACGTGACCTATAAATAAATCTACTTTAATTTTTTATTTTACCTTTTTTATATTAAATCCACACCTTGTGTAATTTGACAAAATGTCAAATATGTATACATCTAGCTATATTTGACAAAATTTATACATATTGAGTCTCTATCTCTATATGTGGAGAGTCTTCAAAAACACCATTGGTGTTGCTTTTCAATCTATTTTAACTTTTAGGTCTTCAAATTTAACATTTGAAGACCCCATTGGTCTTGCTCTTACCCGGTTAGCTGAAATTTAATACCAAGGGTAAATTGCAACAAAAAAAATAAAAATTATACCAAGGGTAAAGTACTAAAGTTCTAGGGTACTAAAGTTGGGTTGCCTAGTCCAAGTGTAAAAGAGAAACTTTCAAAATATGGTCAACAATTGGAATTTTTGCATTAGAAGAAAAGAAAAAATAAAGTTAAAAAATTAAATGAATATCCCAAAAAAATTCAAAAATACAAATAATATATCAAATACCTATATTAGACTATAAAAAAAGAGAATCTTTTTTCAAATTTATCTAAATTGGTAGATTTTTTTCAAGCGTCTCTAAGATAATTTCAGACTCTAATTTTTTAAGGAGTATAACTCTTCTACTTACATCGCACAATTGTTCAAGTACTTTATCGCAAGTCTCTTTTGTTTAGAATTCAAACAAAAAAAACATTAATATTAGTATTTTTATATCAATTTTCCCCATATTCCTCCATCAAATGCTCACCATGTAAAAAAATGGAGATTTACAAGAGAATTGTTCAACTAACCGTTTTTCTTAAGTTTTTGGTACTCTCTAAATTTTTTTTTAGAGATGTAACCATAATCTTCCCATTATTAATCTAAGGAAGGAAGAATTTCAATTATAAATGAGCCAATTGTTGATTGATGCCTATTAAAAAACTTATTTAGAAAAAGGTGCCTAGAAAAAAATATTTATTGAAAACAGCCCCCTTATAATTAACAATTAAAAAATAAGAAAAAAACTAATAAACACGCGCGCGTCCGTGAATTTTTTTTAAAATCGTCATAACTAATTCAAAAAAAATCAAAAAAATCAAAAAAAATTATATTTGGATAAATCAAATTAATATTTACGTCTATGATTTTTTTCGGAATTTTCTGAATTTTTTGATTTTTTTTTATTTTTTTTATTTTTTTTTTCGCAGACACGAAATTTCATGTTTAAAACATGGAATTCCATGTTTAAAACATGGAATTTCATGTTTATTTCACGGTTTAAAACATGGAATTCCATGTTTTCCGTGTCTGCGAAAAAAAATCAAAAAAAATCGAAAAAATTCAAAAAATTCAAAAAAAATCAAAAAAATTCATAGACGTAAATATTAATTAGATTTATTCAAAAATATTTTTTTTTAAATTTTCTGATTTTTTTTGAATTAGTTATGACGATTTTAAAAAAATTTCACGGACGCGCGCATGTGATGGAATTAGTAAAGGTACAGAAAATATAAAGGGGATGTTTTCTATAAATAATTACTTCATTAGGCATTTTTTTATAAATAAGATTATTGAAGGCATAAAAAAACAATTACAAAGTTTAAGGAGGATGTTTTCAACAATAACCCCATTATAAATCTTCTTTTATACTTTTTTGAACAAATTTGCCCAAATAGTAGGCTCATTTGCCTTTGTATGCTCCTTATTCTATCCAAATTTTACATCAATATTTTTTTCTTTACTCACAATTTTCAACTCTTTTACATCTATATTTTCTCATTTAATTCTTCCTAACCACCTTCATAATTTCTACACTTTCAGATTTTGTTGAACTTTTTGAGATAGAATTAGATGTAAATTGTTGAGTGTACCTATTAGTAATACACTCGCCCAACTCAGTTATACCTAACCCTTCATGCACATGTCCCCCATCACTTTTTTTTCTATATATATAAGCTTCCAGACTTCCTTAAAGATATTATTATCAAACCTCTTCATTGCATTGTCCTTAATCACACTAGAAATAGTAGTCACAAATTCTTGTTGAAGATTCACTTTATCTAGTAACCCATATAAATTTGGTGATCTCTTTTTCTTTAGAATTGGAAATATTTCCTTTTCCAAAGCTAAATTAATTGGCTAGATCACAAGACTATTTTTATTACCCACAAAATCAGAATTCTCAAATTTATTTACAAGATTTCCCTTGCATGGCATGCTCATCAAAAACAAAGGGCACGGTAAAAAAGATGAATAACAAAAAGAAATACATAAAAGGATCAAAGAAATGACCAAGAAAACAAAAAAGAAAGTGTAAAAATTATAGAAATAGGCAAAGATACCATTGGATTTAGTGTTGAAAAAAAAAGAATAGTTAGACGACCCAATGAAGATTTATGAATTTATTGGCAGACACAGAAAACATAGTTGATTTGATGCTAAAAAGTAAAAATGGGGGAATCAGAAGGCGTTAAAAGAACCAGCCAATAGGAAAGAAACGTGTTATAAATAATCTGAAATGGCTAACAAACCAACTGCACCAATGGAGATGGCTGAGTTTGCTTTTCCAATTCAAGAAAAAACAACGCCGGAGAAACAAACATACGATTTTAAAAAATGAAAGTCAACTAAAAAAGGAAAGTTGAAAAACTCAAAGAGAAAGGAAAAGATAGGGTGGAAAATGGTGACGATTGATGGCGACACATACGTTAACAAAAAGAAAATGAGTTACAAACTAAAAAAGGAAACTAAGACGGTAACTACAAGAAAGCCAAGAAAAAAGAAAAACGAAGGAGGAGGGTGGTGGTGGTAGGCGGTGGAGGAACGACAGAGATGGTTAAAAATGTTTAAGGCAGGTGAGAGAGAGAGGGAGAGGGAGGGAGAGAGAGGGAGAGAACATATTTTTGTAGGGGTTTTGGTTTAGGGATTTGGGTTTGTAGTTTGGGGTTTGGGTTTTATAGTATTTAGTTATTCATATTGTCGGTGACAGTAAGTTGAATACATTCAACAAGTTAAAAAAGTTATTTCAGTGAAAACATTATAAGATTCCTTTAACCAGGTTCCTTCAATGTTAAAAGTGCTGATAATTTTGTTTCTTTTTGTACTATTTTAGTATCACCTAGTAAGTAATTGATTCTTGGATCTAGAAACCCAAAAGACTTCTTCTCTAATCCAGGTTTCTAAAATAGGTTTATAATACAACAATACTTGTCCTAATAGTTCTTATTAATCTTGGAATTGGAAAATGTTTTCGTTTTCCCATTTGGTTCTCAGTGGGTTTTCTAGTTTGGTTAAACTTTATTTTGCTTTAGGCAATTTGTAGGATTTTACGTCTACCAATTTTTTTAATCAAATTATTGGAGACAATCCCTTTGATAGGTTTTTAGTTTTCCAGACTTTCTCAACGATTTACAAGCAATCTTCATTAACCAAATGCGTCTCAAATAAAACATCTTTATGGGTTTTTTAAAACATCATTAAGGTATATAATCAAGGGTGAATGATACGACCCCACTACTAGAAACACTGTTACCCAAGAAGTAGGGAACAGATCGGACCACTTTAGACTTTTATAGTCATATCGAATAGAGATTTATCAAGTTCATTTCTCAAATCTCATGTTAAACCATTAAAATGATGTACAACCTTTGTTGGCAATTTCTTCTACTTTTTGGTATTTAATAAAGGGTGAATGCCCAATAAACCCCCACAACCCTATATACAATCTCTTAAAAGGCATGATTTTTTACCATCCGTAAGAGATCTTGGAATTTGAATCCAGTTGACGTTAACAAATTGATATAAATGGATATTATCAAGAAAGTATACAATAATATAATTAATAATGAATTATTAATTATGTTGAGTACAAACCAATAAAATGATATGCATCAGAAAAAAAGTTTGAGTTATGGGAAAATACTCATAATTCATAAAGGAAAAATAAATAAGTTGAGTTATTGAAAAATGTAATAAATATAGTTATGGGAATTTTCCCATAATTGAAAATAGTTTAAAAAATACAATCAAATGATATAATTGTAGATATAAAGCAAAAAAAAAAAAAAATTAATATCATAAAGTAATGAAAAAATCTAAGGGTGAATTATATATAGGGTCTTGAAGACAAAGATTCTTCTATATAGAGTATGGTCCAAAGATTCCTTCTTATGAGAGACCTCTGTTTTGACAATTGTCTTTCATACCCTTAATAACACTAAAAGACAAACAAGTGTGATGTCACCGTTTCTCTTTCCACTACCCACCTACCTCCGACCTCCGACCACCAGTCACCGGAAAAAACATAGAGTATCGAATAAAATTTATGAGTTCCGAAAAACTGAGAGTACTCTGTAAATTTGCTGAGTACTCTATATATTTTGATGAGTGCTACGGATAAATTTGATGAGTACTCCGGATAATTTTGATTAGTGCTCAGTAAATTTGATGAGTACTCAGTCAATTTGATAAGTACATAGTCAAATTGATGAGTATTGTTAAAAAACAAAGCATAAATAGTCAAAAAAACCTTTATTCAACTTTATTACAAAATTTAAAATAAATTACAAATTAATATACAATTAAAAATAATAAATTAACCTAGTTTGACCAGGTTTTGACCAGATCTAGATCTGAAAAAAGAAAAAAAAAACTCCTGCAATACCAGTTCGACCACACAAACACCACCACCGCGAGCTCCCATCTCCCTCCCTCCGACTAGACCCATTTCTTAGCCCCAAAACCGCCACCAGCAACGATGGTTCGAGCAGCCATAGCTGACCAACACACCAGCAACGAAGCTCACTGGAGTTAGTATTTCGACCTACCTAAACCACCACACTAGCACCACCACTCGAAGCTCACTTTGCTGCACAACCACTCGAACCAACGGCGAGAAACCTGTTCTTTTGCATCCAACTCCGGCCATGGCTTGTCTTCTTCGGCGAGAAACCTTTTGGTTGAGATCTCCGGCGAACCACCTTACCGCTGCACTTGTCTTCTTTGGCGAACCACCACCATAGCAGACTCGTTCGCCTATGTAGCAGATATTCATCGGAGCTCTAACGGAACTCACGAGCTTGAGATGCAGCAGTCTTCAGCTCACGCCGGAGAAGACGCAGGGTTCAAGAAAGCCAAGATCTGGTTTCAAGGCTCCTTAGATCCGACCTTGTTCTGCAGAAAACAGGTGGCGGTTGGAGTTGGGAGCATAGAAGAAGCAGCAGGATGGTGCTTGTTGGAGGAGCTGGAGAATGGTGGTGGTGGTGCTTGTTGGAGAAGCTGGACGGAAAAAGAGGGAGTATGGAGGAGGGAGGAGAATGGTGGTGGCCATTTTGGTGGTGGTGGTGGTGGTTGTTGAGAGGAGAGAGAAGCAGTGAGATTTGTAGGGTTTTGTTTAGAAATGGTATATTTAGTATATATAGCAGAAATAAAACAAAAGGGGGTATAATTGTAATTGGGATTTTTGTCTATAGTGTTAAATTCTTTTTGAGGTCTCTAGTAAGAAGAGACTCTAAGAGGGGTTGCTATTTCGAAGAGGGGGGGTGTGTTCAAGACCCTAAGTGGCATTTTCTCAAAATCTAAATTGAAGAAAAAAACAAAAATACTGAATAAACATTATACAAAAACATTCAAGTGGTCGTGAAACACTGTGTTGAGCTTGCTCATAATGGGCCTGTGATATGGTAGGTATGTTGTTAAAGATGATAAATATTTGACTCAAACTCAAATATTAAATTAATGATTATGTGTTTTGGTGTATGATACATGGATTGATGGTGTGCTAATTTGCTGGCAGTTCGAGTGCGATCGGAAACCACCAGTTACAAGTATTTACAAGTCTGGGTGTGCCGTTAACATGCATGCAAGATCAATGGTAAGTCATTACTCATCTACATTCCCTTGTAGCATGAACTCTAAGTTGGGAATGTACCCTTTTATTTGGTGGGTATGTACCCCTTTATTTAGATGGTATGCACCCCTTTATATGTATGTGTACTTTTGTGGAATATATGACCCTTTTGTTAGTGGCTTTGGCCAGTTTGTAGGGTATATACCTTTTGGTTTAGTGTGTAGGTACTTTTTATGTAGTGGGTATGGTCATATCTGGAGGTATGGGCAGTTAGGGATATGCATAATTTTGTTTAGTGGATGTATATCTTGGGGTATGTATTACAAGACTATAACGCTTATATTTAAATTTTGGGTAAATGACTCATTGGGTCCTTTATGTTTTCAATTTTTGTTCAAACCCTCCATTATTTTATTTAAATGACATGCTGAGATGTTAGTTTACCGTATTGGATTAATTGCATTGTTCTTAGGGGTCTATGGTACAGTTAGTCCTTTTTCTAATGTATTGATATTGTTTGGTGGGTATGTATCTCATGTTTAGTAGATATCTATCCTTCAGTTTAATGAGTATGTACCCTCCAGCTTAATGGGTATGTACCAGTTCGTTTAGTGGGTATGTACCAGTTTATTTAGTGGGTATGTACCAGTTTGTTTAGTGGGTATGGTAATTTTGGGGGATACGTGCATGTTGGGGGCTATGCTGTAGATCTCGGTTCCGCGGCCTAGGCGGTCTACTGGGGCCTAGCGCCTAGGGGGACTACGCGGGGCCTAGGCGGAATTACGCGGTTTTGAATCTTGCTATGTAATTTTATATATTTAGTAATACGCGCGTATAATTATGATAATTTTATCTATTTAAGTCATCAAATTCTTCTAACACTACTATATTGAATATGAAAAATACTAAAATTAGAGTTATAATATCAATTCAAGAATTTCCGAGAGTAAAATAAATTTAATAGAGGGCCTAGGCGGCAAGTTCTTACCATTAATCGGTGCCTAGGCGGGCTAGGCGCCTCTTCCACGGCGACTAAGGCGTTGGGCAAAAATGCCTAGCATTTTTACTAGGCGTAAGCGGTTGAGGGGGGAGTTGAAGCCTAGACGGCGCCTAGGCGCGCCTAGGCGGCGATATCTACAGCATAGGTTGGGGGGTAATGGGCAACTTAATTGCATTAGTATACATCCTTTGTAGTGTAATGTTAATGGGTGTTTTAATTATAGCTAACCGTTGCAGGTAACGTTTTTTTCTGTAACACTGTGTTTTGAAAGTAAATGTTGAAGAGGAGAAAGATCTGTTAATAGAAAAATCCAAGGGTGTGTATACGATGACATTCAGAAAGTATTATTCCAATCATGATTAAGGTGGAGAAGACAAAACTTTGGAGCCTAATCTTGGTTGATCATGCAACACAGGTTTACGAGCACTTTAGCTTGTTGACGAAGGAAAGTGGGAATCTTTTTGGTGTAATAGCAGAACAAAGTGCATACAAGATGAACAAAATTTTACGCTAATTTAGTGCGTCAAATGGGTTGGGTGAGAACAATGTTCGAGTGTAAACTCAAGCTCTTGGACAGTTTGTTGATGGTAAGTGAGGAGAGAGCCAAAAGCTCACTTCAAATTTACCAAATATACATTCCATACTGTCCCTAAGCCTACGATATAACCATAAAGTCCTCGTGATTCCTAGATATATAGTGGATTTGTAATTCATCTAATAGGGAGTATGCTAAGTGGAGCGTTGATGTCTCCCATTTTGTTCTAATATATGCCCATAGGAGACATCTTTTTTGGTGATTAGTTGAGTAATTCGATAGACCTTTGGTGTTAAATCGTTCTATTTCATTTTCCATCCTTGAATTGTAGTATTCTGAATTTATTAAGTTTTTGAGCGTAAAATGGTTTGTTTTAGTAAAAAGATTGTAGCTTCAAAGATGCTAGCAAGGATAGGATCAAGGATTAAAGTATAAGATAATGAAAAGAAGTCAAAGACGAGAAGAAATATCCTGAAGAGTTGAGTTAGGAAAGTACAAATCTGGAAGGCTGGTGTTCATTGTTGATTTTTTGTGTTGAATCAAAAAATTATTTAAACTCAATAACTTTTGTATAAATGCTCAGCAGTTTACTGATTATACGAGAAATACTTAGGAAGTTTACTGATTATATGAGAAACGCTCAGCAACTTATTGAGCATGCCCAATACCCTATACTCATAACTATTTTCTATGCTCAGAACTATTTTTCATGCTCAGAACTATTTTTCAGGACTCAGAACTTTATTCCATGCTCAGAACTATTTTTTCAGACTCAGAACTATTTTCTCAAAACTATTTTTTCAGATTCAGAACTATTTTCCAGACTCAGAACTTTTTTCCACGCTCAGAACTTTTTCCGGCGGTGGCCAGCGATGATCGGTGGTTGTGGTCGGAACTGGAAATTATTTGATAATTAATGAAGAAGGAAAGAGAAAAATGATAAAGGAGAAGAGAGATTAATGGTAATGGAGGAAAGAGTGTAATGGTAGTGGAGGAGAGAGAAATCTATTTTTTTATCTTATATACACTATAAGGGTATTTATGACATTGAACATCTTATTAGCCTCTAAGTAGGAAAGAGGAATTACTTGGTTCTTATATGGCACATTGATTCTCTTCAAGTCTCTTTGGGTAATTGACCCTAAAAATATTGAGTAGTAAACAATTACTAGAATAGTAATTTTGTCTCACAAAGACCACGGGTCAGGCCTGTGGTAAGACCACATAATAGGGGGAATTATTAGATAAGGCCCCACGACTATAGCATTAATAAAATAAGGCCTGGGTGTAAATGAACTAGTTAGAGCGTCTAACGAATGGGTGTATTGACAATATAGCCCTTCTGAACATAACAAGACACTTTCTCTTTCCAATCACGTGGGCGGTCAGACTGATTTGGCTTTAATGTATATACAAAGGCAACTGAAAAGGTTTTAAACAAAACAAAACCCATTATAGCCCCCTTCCCCTCTCTGTTATACAGTGAACAACAATCAAAAGCCAAAACAAAACACCCATATTAGATCGATGCCCTCCTTCCTCTCTCTCTCTCTCTCTCTCTCTGCTCACTGTGCTTCCCCCTCTTTCACCCTGCACCGAGCCTTCCACCACCATACCTTCCCCTGCTGCTGTAACACCGCCACCCCCACCGAGAGCCACTGCACTGCGAAGCTCCACCACTGCACTGCACCACCACCTCGCGCCAGCGGCCACCGTCGAAGCTTTGAAGGTTGCTGCTGCAAATCTGGCAAAACTCGACCCAGCAAGCCACGACGCCACCATCTTTACTTCAGCACCATACCTTCCCCTGCACTTCAGCACCACCACGCCAGTCGCCGCTGCACTGCACCACCACCAAACATTGCTGCATCTCCCACCAACCACTATCGATCCATGCTTCACCGTTGCTGCAACACCGTTCGTGGACCTCGCTGCTGCAACCCCGTTCGTGGCAGTCTTCATGTAAACCCAGATCTGCAAGAATTGAAACCAGATCTGCAACACCTCGCTGCTGCTCTCCGTTCGTGGACCTCGCTGCTGCTCTCCGTTCGCATCACCTAGCTGCTGCTGCAACACCTCGCATCACCTCGATGCTGCTCTCCGCTGTCGTTGCAACACCATCTTCTCCATCTCCAGCCAACACCACCGCTGCAATAAAGCACACCACCTCCACCAGAAAATCGCCTCTGCAAGGTGGATCTTGCCGCCTCCACCACCGACACCGTTCCATTTCTTTTTTTATTTTTCGTGTCTCCAGCCATTGAGTCCAGCAGTGTTCGTCCAGACATATTGGGGCCAGCAGTGTTAGTCCAGCCTAATTCTGTTCCAGATCTGCGGGGAAGGAGCATACGCTACACAGAAGGCGGAGGTTGAAGAACGAAGCGACAAAAAATTTGCACGGGCTAAAACTACTGGATAATCGTCTCATTAAGGTACGAATGTTTCTCAAATGAACATGTAATTGTAGTTGAACCCTAATAGGGTTAGGGTTAACGAATCGGAGGGTATGGTTGAGGGCTGGACCCTTGCATATATGATTAGTGTTGCGGGTGTAGCTCAACATACGGATAATTTAATCATTATTTGGTAATGGTTTTGATATACATATGAACTATAAGGGGCCGGACCTCTGTTGTTAGGTAGACAGTATGTGATGCGTTATGTCATGACCGAAGGGTATGTGAATGGTGATATGGTAGGCTTGGTATGGGCTTATGTGATCTGTTTATGTTTGATGTAATAAACCTAATTTTCAGACATATAGATACATATATTTCCTGTATAAACTGAACAAAAATGTATATTTATGTGTGTGTTTTAATGGATTTGTGTTGCATATGTATTAGTTGGTCTGTAACTATGTATAAGCATATCCGATTCTTAATGTGTAGTCTTTATAGGTTATGAGTTCATGTATGGTTCAGTCTAAAGTGTATGATCTGTATGGTATGGTATGATAGGTCTGGTTTATAGTGTCTGTATTATATGGTATGGTTTTGTTTATTTTTTTGCTATATCTATGTTGGTTCTGTGAACCATGTTATCTGATTAAAACGTGTTGATAGGCAGGAAAATGAAGTCCATAAAGGGTACCTTGCAGACGGTAGCCACCGTATTTGTTGAAAACGAAATCCCAGAAGATTACATGGAAGAATTGAAAAAGTCACCATTCTACGCGATACTGAGGGGTCTGTATAAAATGGACCGTGAGAGCAAACTTGCCAAGCGCAAGAGTCACATAGCTGACATATTGAGTACATACGATACAAATAGGGGTGGATTTGTGTTTGGTGGTGAATCAGTTCAGATAACGGCTAATGATGTTCGTCTGATAATGGGTGTTCAAGGTGGGACAGTGAAAATACCAAAATACAAGAAAGCCGATTGCGAACCATCGAAATGGTTCAGGAAGCATTTCCCCGAATCAAGTACTAGACGATTGGATCTGAGAGCTTTGAAAAGTCTGATAGCGAAAAGTGTTAAGAAGGCGAAACCCGGGTACAGGAAGTCGGTGGTGAACATGATGCTTACCAGCAGTTGTACGACGAAGGCGTTAGAGAAGGCCAAAGGAATCAGTGGGTACCCGAATATTAATATGTAAAAGTGTTATTGTTAGTGATGGATAATAAACTTTGTAATGACGCGGATTAAAACATGTATGTTTTTTCTGTAAGTGGATGGTTGCTATGAAAAATGCTGTTTTCTATTATTTAAAAATTGTGTTATGTTGTTAGTTGATATACTATATGATAGAGCTATCTAACAGATGTTGCATATGTCTGGTCTATAAAGTTTAGACCATCTGTGTCATAGGGTATGGCTGTGCTTCGAAATAACAGCAACATATACAACACATGGTTCCAGACCATATAACAAATGGTATGGATGTTCAGGTACATACCCCAGGGTATGGCTGTGTTGTTCCAGACCATGCAGCGAAGGTATGGAGGTTCAGTTACAGACCATAGGAATGGATAGTAGGGTATATACCGTATGGTATGGCTGTGCTTTGAAATAAAAGCAAACTATGAAAAACAATGTTCCCGACCATATGAGAAATGGTATGGATTTTCAGGTACAGACCATAGGGTATGGCTGTGCTGTGTCATACACGCACCATAGTTCAAACATTATTCCAGAATATGCATCGAAGGTACGGAGGTTCATGTACAGACCATATATCATATGTATGGAGAGTAGGGTATATACCATAGGGTATGGATGTACTTCTGCATAAAAACAGCGTATTTCATCCATTGTTCCAGATCATATATCACAGAAACATAATGGCAGTTAAGTAAGACAACAAATTCATTAATAAGTACAAAAAACATCGGTACATATAAAATCAGCATTAAGTCTGTTGTTCTTGGGTCATATAGCTGGGAAGGGACCAAAAAAATATGACGTGAAAAACAGGAACCGACTGATACAAAAAACAAAATGCCATGTCTTACATCGTGAGTAGGGTTCTAACGCATAGGGCAGGTGGTCTTATTATGATAACCCATGGTGTGGCAGCTGCCGCATCTGATTTTGCTTCGCCGAAGTTCTGAAACGGAAGCTTTCCTCTTACGTTGTGGACGTCCAGGCGGTATCTTAACAATTGGTGGGGTAATAGTTAATTGTAAGTCTGACCGTGGAGCGCAGCCAAAGGTAGATACAGCAGGTATTTTTTGTGCATATACATCATAAACACGGTTTGTGTGAAAGAAATCTTCAACGTAGTCGAAAATTTCCAAGGGTTTAGCGTAAGCTAAAGCGGCAACTGCATGTTCACAAGGAAACCCTCTGTGCTGCCATTTCCCGCACGAACACTCGCGGTACTGTATATCAACAATCATTGTGGGGTCGCTGTGAACCTCAAAAGAGTTAGTACTTGACTGGAATACATACCAAGGGCGAGATTGCTGGTATTTCTCGTCAAACTCAATCTGGCGTACAGGGGTAAGGATGGAATGCCATTTGTCAATCTCGACTGATCTATCATATATCCATTTCATAACTTTGATACGTAGTCGATGGGCCAAATCGCTCGGGGGTAGTTCTCTAACATCCAACATCCAGCTGTTAAGGGATTCTACCGCGTTAGACGTCATTTCACCGTACCTTTTGCCTCCGAAATAAGCGTTAGAGAAGTTCTCGATTGGTAGATTTTCCATAAACTGAGTAGCTTGTTCCCCTCCAACACGCAGGAATTTTTCCATATGAAGATCGAACAACTCAAAATTAGGAGCATAGGCAACCCGTTTTAGAAGACAACCCATGGCATCCTTCATTTCAGAAGCATATCTAGTCTCTAAGTTGGCTGTGATGTGACGTAAACAAAAGGAATGATGGTGTTCAGGAAAGACATTATGCACTCCGTTTATAATACCACGAAGTCTATCTGACACGAATACCAACGGGCGTCCTGATACAAGTGGGCGGAGAAACCTAAGAAAGGACTCCCAATTCACGTTGTCCTCAGCCCGACAGATAGAGAAAGCGACCGGTACCAAGCCTGTATACAAATAGACGAGATATATGTTAGATAATTTCAGCTTGTGTCTGTACCTACATATGCGTACCGTGTAACAACCCGGTCTAAGTAGCATAGCCTATATTGGTCACTAGGGTATGTACCTACATAATTACATAATATGTATGTATGGTTCATAATGGTCTGTACCTGTTAGTCTATATCTACTGGTCTGTACCTAAATATGACAAAACACTTTAGACTAGGATTTTTGTTACGGGGTTGAACAAAAGTAGAGTTGAGGGTTACGTTTTACTGACCATTGTTTCCATCTTTAGCGACGGCTGCGAGTAACGTTCCCTTATACTTCGCCTTAAGGAAGGTACCGTCCAAGAACAGAACCGGACGGCAATGCTTAAACCCATTCAAGCAGGCACCAAACGCGAAATGTGCACGTTCGAAGGATGAAGATTGCGGATCAGCTTCAACAACATATGCGCCAGTTGGATCGAGCTTAGTCATCTTTGCAAAGTATAGTTGAATGTCGTTGTATGACTCACTAACATTACCGCTTATCTCTTCCTTGGCCTGTTGTAATGCATCATACGCACACTTATAGGAAATAACAAACCCATAACCATCTCTCAACCGGTGCATAATGTCTTTCGCCTTCAGGTCAGTCTTTACCCTTGCTTCATCAAGTATTAATTCTTTTACTAAAGAGGATGACATCCTTTTATTCTTGAGTGTGCGTATGGGGGTCCCGCACGTATGCTGGTTAAAGAAGGTCTTCACATATAGCTTACCGTCAAACTTAGATGGGGTAGCATAAATCCACCATTGACAGCCTGTATTGTTGCGTTTGTTGCAGTATGCTGCAATCTTAGCTCCACTATTGTGGGAATGAGTGTATCCATAACCGGTCTCACATGAGTACTTCTGTAATGCATGTCTAAACTGTTCGTGACCATGTGGGAAACATGTGCCTACATGGCCTAGGCTATCAGGCCAATCAGCACTAAGCAGCTTCTTTGTGCGGTGTATGTAGAAATCGGGCGGCTTATCATTGCCAACACGGGTAGTCTTCTTGGTTGTTTTGGTAGGAGGCAAATTGTGGGTGGCACCTAAGACTGTGGAATTAGCCGATGGTTGTTTGAAAGTAACACTGAACTCAACCTGGTTTGGACTATCGCGTGACACCAACCATAATAAGGTGGAATAGTCATCGTCTGATTTGATGCGGCAATTCTGGTGTCCGGATACTGAATACGTATAAATCAACTCAACATCGTAAACAAAACTCCATTTGGCTCGTGCAAACTCTTCGAGTTTTTCAAGAGATGGAAAGTTTACCATTGGTGACATATATTTCTCGTCACCATGCTTAACTATACCAACAGCCTGACTCATGGTGCAGCTACACAAAAAAACACGATGAAAAACAACATGAGTCTTAAAATATGTGTATCAAAGAAACAAACATCGAGACTCAGATAACTACTGCTGAGTAGTACTTTTAACATACCCCGGTGTGTCCAGCCAAAATGGTCTACGCTAATAAACATATGAGAAACAAGTGGTCTGTACCCAGGGCCGGTCCGGGTAATTTAGAGGCCCTGGGCGAAACTATAAATTGGGCCCTAGAATGACTAGTCGAGAAAAAGTTTTAAGATGCAAAAAATTTCAAAGAAATCGACATTTCTAATTTATTTAATTTGAACAAAATAGCAAAATATAAATTATTATTTTTTTATTTTTAACATGAACATTCAAATAAAAAAAACTTAATATATGATAAATTTATAGTACATCTCTGAGACAATGTTGATCGTAACTCTCATTTCCTTTCTCTTTACAAAGGGCGGATCAATGATTTCTAATATGGGATGAAAAGTTAGAAAAACCAATAAGACTTGGGGCATTCTCCGAAAAATAATTAGGCTAAAATCTAGATCGTGGGGAATTTGAGGGAACAAACCTTTAGTTTTTGACATTCTTTTTTTCTAAACAAAATTCAGGTAAAATTTGTATATGCGTCCCAAGACGGGGTGGCGGATGTCCCATCCCACATTAGATCTTCTTTTACTCTTTGCTCAATCAAGATTCGACTCTTATTATAGTGAAATTAAAATTAAACTAAAAATAACAATAAATCACAATATGACAATCTTATACTAGTAAACAATGTAAATATAAATTTGATTTTAATTTATTCAAATGTAAGCCTAAAATTATACATATAAATATATATATTATAATATAAAATATTTTAACTAATATCAAAATAATTTTTTTATAAACAATGAACAAATTTAATATTTTTAAAATAATAAATTCTAATCTACTGATATCTTTTTAATTCATATAAACAAGTATTTATTATTTAGTTTATATATAAAAACTTAAATTTTGAGTGAAATAATTTTGTATATATTAAGATTAAGTATATATACAAAAATAATTAAAAATTATGTTAACTTTTATAAAATTATAAATAAATACATTAGAGTAAAATATTTTTTTTATAAAATATACTTTTAATATAAAGTTAAGAAAAATGTTAGATTAAAATTTTATTTTTTAATTGTAAATAAAAGAGTTTAATCGCAAAGTAAAAGAAATAGTAATATTAGATTTTTAAACTAAATATAGCATATCCATAAAAATTATGGTGACTTGGGGGGTTCGAACCTGCATCTAAAACATGGACAACTGCCATTCTTACCACTAACACCAGAACTATATATTGATCTACTAAATATATTACCATTTTATATATAGAACCGTATACACATATAGATACATATATCTAGAAAATTAAGGGCCCCCGATTAGCTCGGGGCCCTGGGCGGTCGCCCTGACCGCCCATACCCTGGGTCGGGCCTGTCTGTACCTGATAGTCTGGATGACACGATTTCCGGGTTTGTCTATAACTACAACCCACTGTTCAACGTAAGTCTTAACCTAATGGTCCGTACCTGACAGTATGGATATTACGAACGAATAATCCGTTTAACATACACATTGTCCAGCCCTAATGGTCTATGCAACGTTTAAAATGTGAAACAATGGGTCTGTGTGACTGATATTGTATGTTGTACAAAAAAATAGTTTCTCTAACATTAAAATTCAACCATAAAAAACAGTAAGCTATATATTACGTATGAGGATTCTATAAAATCGTAATTGTGAGTAGATATCCCATAATTTGCTAAAAAGGAATTTTTTAAAAGGTTTACTCTTTCAAACTGTATAATACATACATATGTTTTAAAGAAAAAACACCATATCAATGGTGGACAGCTAAAAATCCAAATCAATGGTGGACAGCTAAAAATCCATATCAATGGTGTAAAGAGAATACATACAGCTAGAAGACATGAAAGGTAAACTGTGCATGTGTATTATACGTATGATTATCTAACACAGAACATCAAAACCATACTAATTTTGAACTGTTATCAGCAGTAAAATCTGGGTGAAAGTGTGACATACCTGATCAGCAGATGGGTTTGTTCTTCTCTTATGAATTCAAATTTCAAATATAGAACGGTGGAAGAAGAGAGATAATGTGATTTGTCTGGTATATTGTAATATAAAGAGAGAGAAATGTAAAAGCCTTCCATGTCAGAAAAAGGATGAGAGAGGATAAGAGATGCACACGTTTGTATTGTTAGCTGAATTAAGGGTAATATCGTAAGATCCCCCTCTCAGCTAGTTCACTTAGGCTGTTAATAGAAGTAATATTCAATTGGGCCTTATAAAATAATGTATGGGAGAATTGGGCTGGAATTTGTATATTCCTCCACATAATATTTTCCGTATCAAGCATGATATTTTCCGACTAAGATAAGATATATATATATATATATATATATATATATATATATATATATATATGTGTTTAAGGGCCTAGAGAAGGGTAAAATGATAAAACCACCATTTCCCTTCCCCAGGAATATGAGAAATCTTCAATAATTTACAAAGATCTCAGCCCCCTTCTACATAATAATCTATATTCACATGTTAATAAAACATAACCAATAATAAAAAAGAGCAAGAAGAAGAAAATAAATAACCAGAAACATCTGATTGCTAATATAAATATCCAAAAAACGATGAAATAATTCATCTAAAGTTTGCACATAAAGCAGTACAAAAGGACTTATTAAAACTTATTTTAAAAATAAAAAACAGAAACATTGAAAAGTAAGTTTTCAACGTTTCTTGGCGGCCAAAGATGCATTGTAAGCAGCAACCACCTCATCAGCCATCGCATCATTCAGTTTCACAGGCAGTGGTGGCATTTGCTTCATTACATTTGGCATCTTATCAAAACTGAAATTCAAATCAAAACAAAACATTTATGTTAATTACAAGTAATTATTTAAACATACACAAATAAGGACAAAGATAAAACACATACTCGTTCAACAACTTCTTGATATTGTTTCGGGTTTGACCGAAAAGTCTGACGTTGTCATTAATCTGCATAAGAAAAAACAAAAAATTAATTAAATTTTGACACCCAAATTACCTGAAAATGCGTACGATTTTTTTTTTAAAAAAAAATTTGAAAATTAAACTAGCTGAAACGGGAATTAATCCTCAACAAACAGGCCATTTATACCGAGAAATAAATATTTTCCAAATAAATTAACATAAGAGTGAAAAAATGGATGAGAACAGCAAATCAAACAAATACACATATCACTTGTTTTGAAAATCAAATTTCTACAAATTTCCTTTTTAATAATCAAAAGGATGAAAAATATTTAGAATAGCAATACCTTGCAAGCCTTGAAATTAGCATCTATTTGTTCCAAAGCCCTTGCATTTTGCTCAAGCAGCTGTCCAGCTGTACCACCAATATCTACAAATAACAAATCCATTAATAATTCAGAATATAAAACAAATATAACCACACAATTCTTTAATGACATATGATAACCAAATGATATTCCTAGATAAGAAGAATTGAAGTAGGAGAGAGATAGTCACTATTGACTAAATCACTTCCTTATCTCTTCAACCAATCAATTACAATTCAAACTCACAAAAATCCAATTATATCATACATATATAATGTATTTTTACATGAGATCTAATTTCACCAAACATACAAAATGATTTCAAATTTTCAATCTAACAAAAACAAATAATGATTTGGTAAAAAATTAAAATATCCATCTCCCGGAAAATTTAAAGACTGTCAATACTTTTGGATTACTAAAAGTGAAAAAACAGAGGAAAACGATAAAGAAAGAATGTAATTTTTCATTTTTCAAAATTGATCCAACAGATTTAGAAAGTAAATCTGACATACGTAAGCTAAAAGGCGGCTCAATACACAAATCTAGCCCATTTTTTGAATAAAATTTTGTTGTATATTGTAATTAGTTACGAGATGATAAAAAAATGTAGTAACAAACCTTGAAAAGAAACACCATCATCATTGTCCTGAGGATTACTTGACTGAGCATGAGAGGAGGGACCACCACTCGATCGATTAGCAGCAACTTGAGATGATTTTGGTGCAGAATCAGTAACCTTCTAAATAACAAGCAAAAAAAAAAACATTATTAAGGTGAAATTTTAAATGAATACAAAAGAAAATGCAAGATAGGTAGCTACTTTTCCTTTTCCTTTTCCTCTGCCCATCTTTGTTATTGCTAATGAGATATGAGATAAACCCTAGGCGCAGCTAAAATGTATGATATTGAGTATTACCCTACACTACCATAGCGATTATTTATACTTGTGAAAACCCTTTTTTTGTTTTTTTGCGATGATGACACGTGTATAGTGATTTGAATGTAGGGCCTTACGAAAAAATGGACCAATAAGTGATGTAAGCTAAGTTGTTTTTACATGGAAAGCCCATTATCCAGAAAAAATCTAAGAAACAAAGGCCCATATAAGGAAGAATATTTAATTTACAAGGCACCATTTTGGGCTCTGCCTCGTATAATACCCAACTCAATTTGTAACTACAGTACTACACTCTCAGGTACTGTAGATTATAAGTTTTCACTAACATAAAAATGCTGAATATATAGAGCTGTATGTGCAAGAGAGTGTGTATATGATCATGTATGAACACGTAATTCCAAGACACTAATGATAGCACGAATAAAAAGTTCTATTATAAAACCAGCTAATAAGAACAAAAATGACGTTCATTTCTTCTTTGTGATCTTTTGAGCTTTGGGGGCATCTTAGATGGAATATTTAAGGTATAAAATATAATCACGAAACTTAGTTTGCTATCATGGCAGCTCATATAAACATCAATAAATACGGAATCGTAAATTATATTGTTCCGATACAGAGGAATTTCATATTTTTGCCAAAATGAATTTGAATTGAGTTTACCTTCTTTTCTTTATTTTTCTTAAGGGCATTATGATCCTCCTTTCTCCTCTTACTGTTCTCCTTTTTCTGCAAAAAGAAAAATAGATCAAAAAATTAGTTACTCTTAAAAATGGTTGTGTGAAATTTGCTAAGCCATTTACAAAATGACAATTTATTTTCGTGTCACATTTGATTTAGCATAAAGATAAACAACTTACAGTCATCCATCGACATCTTAGTGCTACATCACGAACAGTTTTATTCTCGAGCTTCATTGCAATTTTAGAGTATTTCATTACACTTGCATCTGATTCATATCTGCATAAGTACATTCACATATCAATAACATTAAAATTCACAATGGGTTTCACATAGTAATATCATTCATCATTTACTTGACTGAAAACACAAAGCATAGCAAGTTTGGACATATTAGATCTCATTTCTAGTAAAAGTTGGTCATTTTTTTAAATGTAATAAGGATTCGATGGTAAAAGATATAATTATAAACAAACGCACAACATAAAATACCGCCACGTGTTTTCGATATATCGGATCTGACATCACGTGTCATCGCAATAAGTAAAATATGCTTTGATGTTCAATTAAAAGGTTAAAATATCAGATCTGACATCACCCGGTCACGTGACATCGCAATTAATCGTCAATTCAACAAAATTAAAACATAAACTTTCTATTGAATCTATAACTATGCATTATCAATTTGAACAATAAAGTGTTATAAAATTCGCAAATAATAGTAAACAAAAATAGATCTCAAAGTAGCATGTAAGATTGCCTTGCTTAATTTAAGCAAACAAAATTAGGTTTTCAATTCCAAGTTTTTTGCATTTCCAAATTCAAGGTTTTCCATTTTCCAGGAAACATAGTCAATTATCAACAAACAACACAACAAAAACCTTAAATCGATCAAGCACATCATAAGTTCCACACGATTAGCGATAAAAAACAAAAAACTAAAAAGAATTTGCAAAATTCAGCTACTAAAACACCATGAAAACACAATTTAAGATATCGAACATGCATTACTAACGTTACATACAATAACATGAAATCTAAAAAATTATATGTATGTAATAGATTCTCACTCAATAAGCAATTCTTCCAAGAGGGACTGTTCTTCGTTGGTCCAATGAGGGGAGATACCAGGATTGTGTCGGAGAGCAGCCTGAGTTGGTCCCACAATTGAATTATCAGGAGGTACTGAGACGGCGGTGCCGCCATTACCACTGTTACTATTAACATTATCAGTATTAGTATTGTTTTCAACACCGCCGCCACCTGAACCTGAAGGGTTAGCACTTGCAGCCATTTGAACACTTGTTTTCCGAAATAAAATAGGTATATTTATACACAAAAAATAAGGTTGTTTTGAATATATGTAAAGTTATGGGGTGATTTGTATATATACATATATATATGTATAATTAGACGGAGCTGGTGTGGTGGCGTGAAGAGGTGGGAGGGAGCTTGAAAAGGAAGGTTGGAGAAAATATGTACTGTGTTTACTGAATTTCTTTTTTTTTTTTGTTCCAAGTGTTTACTGAATTCTTGGGGTAAATTATTAGTAACCCAAAAATAAAAAACCTTTATATGCGGTTTTTTTTCTTAAAGTTTTTTATATTGTGGGTCTATTTTCGGTCAACCTTTATCACGGACCTTACGATGCTTTTATATTTTGGGTCGGACCTTACGATGCGTTTATATATTTGTTGTTATTAGGCCATTTTTGTTTAGATTAATTGTTCTTTTGTTTTCATACACGTTCCTCGTTTTGTTTATTTTATTTATTTATTGGTCAAAATACTTTCTTTGTTCACATTCGTCATTTTTTATTGAGTAGATGAGTAAAATCCGTATAGGATGAACCTTGTATAAATTAAATTAATAATTATCATTAAAATCATGTATAAGTTTTTTTATAAAAGACACCAAGAGTCAAACGTGATGTTGTCGTCATGTGTAAGGATTCTGTAAAAGTTTATATGGTCATTTTTTTGGATAAGAATTCTGCTTGAGTTAATATGATTATCTTTTCAGATAACTTTTAACTAATTCAATCTATTAATTTATCGTCAGTCGTGCAGTGGTCAATTCGCCCATACTGCTACTCGATAGGTTCGTTTGCGAGTGCACATGACAACTTGTTCTTTCGACACCTCCGAGGAGGCACTACTGGTTGGTTGACAAACGCGTGTTCTGCTAGACGAAAGGCCAAGAGTGGTTTAGGACACAATTCTCGAGACATGGAATAGGTTAACATCTGCGGCCTCTGAATGTGTCTATACTTGTCCAAAAAAAAAAGACACCGTGAATGTTTTAAACCTAAATTACATGTATCTCGAACAATTTAGAGTATATTACTTGTTCAATTATATCTTTATGATATCTTTTTTTTTTAGTCAAAAATACTTATATTAAAGGGATAAAAAAGCTGGAAGTAGTTAGCCTACTCCAGTAGAGTCAAGGGACATAGAATCATTATAGCAAATAGTTCCAAGATCAAATGGAATATTACAAAACCAATCAAAACATAAAGAATTTCTAGAGTAAGCCTTAACAATCCAATCAGCTGCCTTGTTTGCACTTCTTCTAATCCCACGGATCTTGATTAGGGGGTGGGCTTTAGTCATGCTTCTAATATCTTCAAGGATGGGCCTAACCTTCCAATGGCAGGCCACGCTTGGAGAATGCACGGCTTGAAGAACTGCTTCTGCATCAGACTCGATACTGGTGCATGAAGAAACATGTTCAATAGCAAAATGAAGAGCACTTCGTAACGCTATTGCTTCAGCTTCAAAACTAGAGCAGGCAGATGTGGACATAGCAAAACCTGTGACAACATCTCCTGCACTATTACGTGCAACTGCGGCTGAAAAGGCTTTCTCAGGAACAAAGGAAGCATCTACATTGATCTTGACTTCATTAGGGGGAGGGTTGATTCAAGAGGGGGATAGGGACTTCCAAATTGGCGTGTCTTGTTGAAAGGGAGCATGATTAAGGTCCTGCTGATTATCCTCAGCGCTAAAGATATCCCTGCAATTTGAATTCATAAGGATTAGACATGTATCAAAGTTAATAGGGATGTCTTCAATAACTTTTTTGTTTCGCATAGTCCATATTGTCCATAAACAAGCTATAACAGTTAAAAGGATATAATTTTTATCTTTTTTATTCTTCCCAAGGTCAATTAAAGACCCAATCCAACAATTTAAACCTTCCATGGACGTGGGATCAACACTACAGTGAAGAGGGGATAAACACCACATCTTCCTAGCCCATTCACAGTCAAGGAATAGATGTTCAAAATTTTCTTCTTCTTTAAGGCAAATCTTACATAAATTTGAACTAGAGCATTTCCTAATAAATCTATTTCTTTCAGTCGAGAGAGCATTAAGAAGAACCCTCCAAAAGAAGAATTTAAATTTGGAGGGAGCTTTAGATGCCCAATTAAGAGAAAGTAGATCATGATTAGGAAATAACGAGGGGGTAGGAAAATTGGGAGGGAGTATATAATTCTCTATCACATGAGAATAACCAGACTTGTTCGTATAATTCCCATGTTTGGTATAAGGCCAAATATAGTCCACAGAAACTTCAGTCCAAGGGATATTAAGAGCAAGTATTGTCTTATAAAATATCTCAATTATTTCTTAATCATCTATTTTATTAAATCTATCATTTGTTTCATATATTACTCACTTATTAAGACCGGAAAAAAAACACAAAATTATCTACAATTTTTCACGTCTTTTTTATTTTTCGTAGTGACTTATACAAAAAATACATAATCAACATAATAAGAGATGAGTGTTATAAAGAGCAATCGATATTGCTATAAAATTAAATTGCATGTCTATCGAGAGGTATATATCAATACCTCGTCTTCCGTTGTATTTCTTAAATCTCTCATTTATATAAAAATAAAATCCTCCAAATACATTTATATCTCTTAAATCTCTCAATTATTATATAAAATTTCTTAAATCACAAAATTACTAAGTATATGGAAAAAACACTCATTGCCCTTGAACTACACATTATTTAACTTTCTTCCCCGATAGGTTCGCTTGCGAGAGCACATGACAACATATTCTTTCGACACCTCCGAGGCGGCACAACGGGGTGGCTGACAGAATCGTGTGTTCCACTAGATGAAGGGCCAATAGCGGTTTGGGACACAATTCTCGAGACACGGAATAGGTTGACATCTACGACCTCTAAAAGTGTCTATATTTGTCCAAAAAATAATAATAAATAAAAGACACCGAAAATATGTTAAACCTAAATTACACGTATCTCGAACAATTTAGAGTATACTACCTGTTCAATTATATCTTTATGATATCTCAATTATCTTATAAAATATCTAAATCATTTCTTAATTATCTATTTTATCAAATCTATCATTTGTCTACTATATTACTCAATTATTAAACCGAAAAAGAACCGCTAAATTTTCTACAATTTTTTACATCTTTTCTTATTTTTGGTAGTGACTGATACAAAAAATATTTAGTCAGCATAATAAGAGATGATGGTGTTATAAAGAGCAACTGATATTGCTATAAAATTAAATTGCATGTCCATCGAGAGGTCTCTCAATACCTCATCTTCGGTTATATTTCTTAAATCTCTCATTTATATAAAAATAAAATCTCTCAAATACATTTATATCTCTTAAAATTCTCCGTTATTATATAAAATTTCTCAAATCACAAAATTACTAAGTATATGAAAAAAACAATACTATACATTATTTAACTTTCTTCCCCTTATTTTGAAATTTTTTACAGTCTTGTCTATTTTAGGGTGTGTGTTTACTGTTCATTAATATTAAATTGGTTTTATTAACATTTAGAATAATTATTGAATAATTTTAACTCTAAACTTTTGTATATATAGAGGAAAACATGGTTGACAGACCCACCCAACCCCATCCTTATTTGCATGTCTCGTTATTAGGTGTCCACTTACGGAGATCATTTTCCACTACTTACTATAAGTAAAATTATGGGTTAAAAATATTATTTTAAATTTCATTTTTTTTAAATTTATATTTTAGATAATTTTAAAAAATTGAATTAATTAATATACTAATTTTAGATTTTGCACTTTTTATTTTTTAGTGATTTTTTTAAAATTAAAATTGATTAAAATATTAGTTTAATAATAGTGAACGTTAAACTAACAATCAAATTGGACTCATCCATAAAAAAAGGGGAACATACTCACGGAAATGAAAGTTTGGGGTGTTATAAGACTTATGTATAGTTTGGATTTAATTTTTTAAAGTAAAAAAATGATAAGAATAGAAGTTTCTTTATTTATTTAAATTAAATTTTCAATAAAAAGAAAGTAATATAATTGTTTACTTATTTAAAATTGTAGTACTAAAATCCTCTTATATTGGAATTATTTTTAAAAAAAGAAAATAATTATTGAAATATCCTAACTAATCTTATATTTTTAATATATAGTATTAAAAAGGTATAAAGATAGAGTAATGATATATATCATCCAAAATTATAACACCCAAATGTAATCTAATGACGTGGCATGCTTGATCTAAAAAATAAAAAACGATTTATAACCAACCAATTCATGCCATGTCATTGGGTGATATTTGGATGATATAATTTTGGATGGTATATATCATTACTCATAAAGATATTTTATATTGATGAATATCTTTACCTTTCTTTTACAAATGGTAATCTGAATCTTCTAATAAAGAATTTTTTAATTAATAACTTTTTTCCTTCATTATTTTTTATAATTCAAATAAAGTTATTACTTTTTTCCATTTCTTTATTATTATTTATTTCTATAATTTACTTTTCTTTATAATAATTAATCCAAAAAATGCATAAAAATAGAAAAATGAGTTTTAGGGAGTTATTTTGTATATAATTTAGAAGGCAATGAGTAGTTTTTTTCCTTAAATATATTAACCTATACTTACATAATTATTATCTCAAAATAATAATAATAAGAATAGTAATAATAAGAATAGTAATAATAATAGTAAATAAAAAATGAGTTAATATAAGGATAATTGATCCAAAAAGTTTTACGTATGAATGAGTTGTCGAAAAAAGGTTAGGAAGATCGATATTTGGTTTAGTGGTTAGACTACTCCGCAAAAACCATGAGATCCAAAAATTAGATCTTATTGGAGTCAAAATGACGCCGAGTCCAAAGTGGACTCATATGTAAAAAAAATAAAAGAAGGTTAGGCATTTATTTGTTTTAAAGGTCTTGAAAACGCCTCTTCAATATCCAAACACACCCCAAGACTTAATCACACTTATAAATTGAAATTTTCTCAAACAAGTCTAAACTATTAAAATTAAATAAACGTTAACAAATCTATAATTTATATCACCAAATAACCCCTATTTATATCTACAAATACACTATAAATCACATATTTCACCTACAAAACCTAAAAAATTCTCTCAAAACTCTCATCTCCTCCTGCACTACCCCCACCACCGGAATCATCATACTTCACGACAGCACATGATGGAATAACATGGACACTCATATTTGTGTTGCAACCATTGTTATGTGTAAATATGATCTGAAAAGTCATGGAAGAGGAGTCTTATAGCTTTGAACTGCCATTTTTTCAGGCGAGCATGGTTCAAGCATCAACAACATATCTCGACAAGCATGGTTCAAGATCTCATAAGCTCATAGCACAACTAAGGTCGCAGCTTAGCAAGATTTGCATGGTTAGAGATTTGTTTCATCGAGATCCATACTACATATGGCAACTTCGATAGCCTTCAATAGACGAGTTTCAACATTTCTTGTGCATAACGAAGAAGGAAGGGCATCAACAACTCATGTGCTCAACGAATGGACGAGCGTCAACAACTCATGTGCTCATCGAAGAAGGACGAGCTTCAACAACTCCTGTGTTCATCGAAGAAAAACCGCCTCGATCCAACCATCTCTCGGATATGTAAGACAAAATCACTGAATATTACACAAAATCACTGAGTGATGCAAAAGAAGAGCTCCAAATACTTCAAAAATGGAGCTTGAAGGTTCTAAAAAAGGAGCTCGAAATACTATGAAAATGGCGCTCGAAATGCTTCGGAAAAAGAGCTCAAAAATTTGAAAAATAAAAAATAAAACCAAGTTTTGAAGTGAAGCTAGTATTTATACTAGTCTTTAGTCCCTTATATTATTCCAAATAGAAGACAAAACAACCAAGACTTAATAACTCCTTCACTCAAACTTATTTCAGAATATTCCACCATGAAGACTCAGTTGTTACAAGAGTTTTGTAAACCGGTCCAAATAAGTGCATTAACCAGAAGCTAAAAGATTATCTTGGTTCATGAAGAAATTTGGAATTTTGTAACCAACAAAACGTATGCATTAATGATGCCTTAAGCACTAACCTTTATCATGACGATTATGGTAGACCATTTCTCCTATAAAAAGTGCTTTACGTCACTTGCATTCCACACAGAACTAAGAATTTAGAAAGAACAACTCTCTTCTCCCTTTCACTCCTAAAATATTTTCTTGAGCAGATTAGAGTGATGCACCTTTTTAAAGATACTGGTACTCCCGGAATATATTTTTTAACGCAATTATTTATGTGTATCGTATTCCTTTTTTGAATTTTCATGTAAGTTTTGTTTGTTTTCAATATCTCGTAGTAGTTGTTAGTATTACAATTTTCGAAATAATTTTTATTAAATATATTTTTCCGTCAGTGCTATTGTTAGTCTTTCACCAACACGGTCCACTATAAAAAATATGTGTACTCTCTATCTCTATCTATTTACATATCCTAAATTTATTGTTTATAATTGTTTACTTATCAAACTATTAGGGTCCAATTGCATGATTCTCTAAGTGTTTGATAGATTGTCTAGTAGAAGTTTTCAACTAATATTTATCTGATTAGGAATAATTAGATTAGTTTCCTATTCACCCACTTTATTACCTTACACAATCTATATCAAATTCACACAAAACTCTAATTAGTAAAATACGTATTGTGAAGGGCTATCACAGAAGGTATTGTCATAGTTAGCCGGGATCCCAATGGTTGTACAAACTGGTAAGAGTATAACGTTTTTGTTGGATTGGGTAAGGGATACACCACTTATTGGCTTAGATTTATAACCTATTGGTAGATAGACTTTCTCTAAGGGTTGGAAGATTACATGGGAGACAATTGTTCTTGGAAATGGTATATATTTTAGCATGTCCTTCCAATGACTAAACTTCTCGAGATAACATGGGTGCTTTTGAAGGTTGGGGGACGAGAACCATGACTCTTTATCTTGCCAATTAGAACCACGTGGCAATTTTTGAATAAATCAGCAATCATAGATGATGAGTGGAGTGGTATAGAATGTGGTATATTTGATGTCCATAAGAAGTCAAAGTTTTGATAAGGCAAACGATCAACGACAGAGTGATCACACGTTTGAATTCATTGAAATAGGGGTGGAGGTATCGTCGACATTAAATGTTGCGAGCTTTATGTCGAAACCACCCAACATCTCTTTGGGAAATGTCCAAGAGCTCAACAAATTTCCCGCGCGGGGACTGTATTTCAGGCTTCATTATTAACAAGTAAACAAGTCGAATAAGAGCTTAAAATCACAAATTTAAAAAGTTGAGCATGAGCCTTTTCCCAATCAGTTTCACAGCAGCGGTAGCTATAAAGGTGGGACACTTACTTGAAAATAAATAGCAGTGGACCAGTGAATTAGCACTTATGGTAGGCAACTAGTAGCAACGACACGTGTAATAAAGTTTTTTCAGCAAGGGGCGATTATAACTATAATAGGACTGTGCAGACTCCTTACCTTCTGTGAAGTTAAATGGAGAATCGATACACCGTCAAAGGCGAATACTAGTAATGTAAGGTAGTGGTAACCCTATTTTACCAACATCCCACCTACCAATTAAGGAGTGGTGGATGTGGAATCTAACATGTAAGTGGTTATTCGAGGGTTACCTTGCAATGTTCTTTTTGGGGCCATACTCTAGGTGGTTTGGTCATGAAGGAATGATTGTGTCTTTGAAAACAAATCATTTACTAGTATTTCAAAAATATTTAGTAAAACAAAACTCATGACAATTAATTATATTTGAGCATGGGGATACTCACCGGGTACGACATCGAGTCAATAAGATTACTTGGAGCTACATCAGGGGTGGAAGCTAAATACGAATGGGTGTGTGTGCGTGTGTTTACATCATATAGGGATGTATGTTGTATAATATGTGATGGCAACTGAATTTGAAAATTTTCCTTAAAGTTTGATTGTCTTTCTCTAATGGTTGTAGAGTTGGCGAACACAACAAGAGTTTCATATCTTTGTGCAAACGTGGATTCTCAAGACGTTATCACAACCCTTGAACAAGATTGGTATGTTGTAATTAGATCAGTAATGTAATGACATTACTAATTTAAACATGATTATTGTGATTGGTACGTTGTAATCAACTCCGTAATACCATTCCTTCTGTAATCACATTAAAATGAAAATAGCATTTTCATTACATAGCTACTACCCATGAATAACCCATTACAATCGTAACCGTAATGGATATTTTTTTACAAACTAAAATAATTTTATTAAACTTAATATATTACATATTTCTTATCATATTTTTTTCCATTAAGTCAAATATGTAATAATTCATATTATTATTTTTAGAAACTATAAAAAAATTATATTATATTTAAGAAACTAAGTATATGCATAAATTGTATATAATTACATAATATATTTATATATTGGTGATATATTTGACCATAATATATCGAATTTGGTTCACTTTTGTTCTCGTCGGAATTGCATCTTCTTTCTTTTTTGCCTCGCGGACCGAATCCGTTTTATTTCTAAAAAGGATTACTAATCCTTAACCTTTCGGGGAATCCTTCATCAGTGTTGGCCAATAAACTATGGGGTTATCCTATTTATTTCCACTTCCTTATATGCAAACACCCCATCAATTGTAGTTTCGCTACTTTAGGACATCAACACCAACTCATGTTTCAGCCCTAACTTCTGTGATGCCCCGCATAAATTATTAAATATATATATATATTAATAAAAGTTAAATTTTTATTTTTATATAAATTAAAATATTCATATAGTTTTTTTATAGTTAGTAATACTAACCAGATAATAAAAATTCTTATATTTTCTTTTTTATAATGGATATCTATTTAAGATTAGTAATGTCATATTAACTTCAAGTAGCAATTATACTAAGTCACTTTGTGGTGTTAATATAGTTTGGATTAAAGATGCATAAACTAGTACAATAACCTTTATTATTGTTTTTTATTTTGACAAGAAAAATAACCTCCTTCCACGTTCACTCATCCAATGCCCATCCTTGTGAGACTTCCTTGAAGATAAAAACTTGCCCCCCTTTTTGGCTCAGTGTTTAGCATGCTCTGCAAGACGGTCTGCCTGACTGTTCCTCCTTCTCAGTATGTGCCGAAAGGATAACGATCCAGTTTGGTTTGCCAAACAGATAGTTTGGAGAATAATCAGTTGAATAGTCCATCTTGCCGCTGACACCTGTGTAATACCTTGTATTAGATCAAGGTTATTGAAATAAACTATTTTCGTACATTTCGGGTATTCTGTGCATTGATGCAGTGCTTCAAGAACCGTCATCGCTTCGCCTTCTAAGACTGTGTTGCATCTTGTTGTTGTTTTTGTTTATTTATATTCTCTAGTTCTTTGGTGCTTCCATATGATCCCTATACGTGTTGGTTCAAATTTAGTACTACAAGAGGCATCACACATGAAGATAATGTCTTTCGTATCTCGTATCATATTCTCTTGTAAGTGTTGTTATTGGTCGTTTTGCGTGTGTTGTACCTGTTGCCTTGCCCAATCTGTTATGTGTAGTTCTCCCATAATATTTCGAATAACTTTTATAATGTGATCAATATCAATTTTAGCATCCTCATGGAATGCTTTCATCCTATCTTTCCAAATATCCCATAAAAGTAAGAGGATAAAGTGTGTGACCTTCTTTTTGTCCCAGCCTCCTAACGTGTGTGATTCGATAACCCCCAGAATCCAATCTCCTAGATTTCTTGTGTCGTCTTGTTGTATGCATATCTAGAGTGTAGATGCCACCCAGATTGTTTTATTGACGGTGCAATGTAAAAGGATATGCTCTGTAGTTTCATCTTCCGTCTGGCACCAAGGGTAAAGTGGCAAGTCTGCACAATTCCTATCATACAAATTACGTGCCGTTGGGATCGCGTTGTTACGCGCTTTCCAACTGAATATCCTGATTTTCTTTGGAATTATAGCGTAACAAATTGTTTTCCACAAGTTTGGTTTTATATTTTTCGTGGCCGACGTCGTTTGGGGTTAGTTCAGGACCGCCTTGTCCGTTAAAACCTTGTACCCTATCTTGGTTGTATACTTTCTATCCTTTGAATGAGGCCAAACGTATCTATCTTCTTGATCTGGATTTAGTATCTGAACCTTCGTAATTTCTGTTATTAAAGGCTGCATAAAGATGTTATCCAAAGTCTCCATATTCCATTCAGACTTCTCTCGTTTCCATAATTCGTTGACCGTGCGTAGGTTTTAACGTTCTGGTTTTTCTAATTTCCAATTTGTATCAATCCACGTATCCGTCCATATGTTTGTCGTTTGTCCATTCCCTATTTGGTATATCCCATATTGCTAAATGAAGTCTTGTCCTTCTATGATACTCGCCCAACTTCAGGTTCTGCTTTGCCTCAGTTTTACTGTCATAAAATCAAGAGTTGGGAAAATAAATACCTTTTAGAATTCTGGTTGCTAGTGTTCCTGGGTTGTTCATAATCCTCCATGCTTGTGCTCCTAGTAATGATGTGTTCATACGTTTAAGATCTCTAAATCCAATACTTCCGAGTAGTTTCCTGACTGCCAGTTTTTTCCATGTCAGCTTAGTTTTCTACAAAACTGGGTACGAAAATATTGACATTGTGTATATCGGCATAGCTTGTAGAACAACTTTGATCAAATCTTCTTTCCTCCGTCCGATAATAGTTTTGCTTTCCATCAATCTATTTTGGAAAATAGTTTTTTGCTATACATTCTAGTGCTTCTACTTTTGATCGTTTGTGGCATAACGGTATACCTAGATACTTGCCTAGGTCGTCCGTTTCTGCCATTTGAATTTCTTGAGTTACCTGATTCCGTACTTCTTCTGGAGTGCCTATACTGAAGTATACCGCTGACTTGTGGTAGTTGATTTGTTGTCATGAACCTTCACAGTATTCTGTGCGGCAATTATTGAAAGCCCATAAATCTATATTAACAATCGTAAGAAAGAAAAGTGAGTCATCTGCAAACAGGAGGTGAGAAATTTCTGGACAGTTTCTTGTAATCTGGATTTTCTTTGATCTGTCTTGTAGACACGCATTTGTTATAAGGCTTATTAGTGCTTCCGTCTGGAGAGAGATAAAAAAATGGGATAAAGGATCCCCTTGTCTGAGTCCTCTTCCTAATTGGAATCTCGGTAACTTAAATAATCATTACACTCTCATTTAGGATGACTAATGCATCCATTAACCTCCCTATAAATATGGATACTCAGAAAGCTAAAACAAATATACTAAAAGCAATTGAAAATCATTTACGATAATATTGTCCTAATAAAATTACGAATATTTATCAGATAATAATATGTAATTTGTGTAATTAATTAATGGGCTTGTATGAAGACGGGGAAATTATGGAAATTTTGAGTAGAAGAGCGACCACCTGATAAAATACTTCCAATAGCCTCTTTTAAGGTAAGGGTTTAAGTAATGTTTAATATGTTTATATTTAACCCTATTTTAAATTATACAGTAATACATTTAATTCGATGATTTTGGACTCTATGTGTTATCATTTATCTGAATTACATTTTCTCGTTATTATTGTATTGATCGTATTATTTTGTCATTATATGATTAATCATATAATTGGGATAGTACGACCTACTTTGCCGTCTATCCATTAATCGTGAATTGCTATCGTTGTTGAATCGACCTACTTAGTCGTTTCATATTTGATATTTGATATTGTTATCGATCGATTGCTTGATATGATACAACCGTGTGGCACTGGGCGGCAGCAAGCTTGCCAAGGTTAACACAGATATCATGATCCATTCCTACCTGGCGCATGTGACGGAGAGTTCCTTGGCCAGTGGGTTTGTAGATTCGGTTTACCCAGGGTATTACCAGTGGGAGTGATAAAGGATTGAGAGTTGCGGCGGGAGTCATAAGGGCAAGACCACAGTATCCTTTGCAATGTGATTATTATTTGCTAGTGTATATGGCTTACTGGATAGTATGGGCTGCCTAGTTTGCTATATACACTTATCTAATTTATTTATCACTTCATGAATGCTTATTTTAGATTCAGACCTATATTAGTTCAATGACAACGTCTTAAAAATATTACCGCCCGTAGGTTAATGTCTTCATATGACCATTATTTATATTCTCCCCAATTTCCCCTACCCTTTCAGGTAGGAGTTGACTTAAAGATTTGGGTAGTGGTCAGTAGCACAAGATTAGGTGACAGACGAAGAGTAGGGATTTGTATTCAGTAGTATGTATTTATTTAATTTTAATTAGTTTATGTAATAAATAATTACTAATTCAATAAAACGTAATTTTAATTAGTTTATATTAGATAGAATAGTCGTGTTTTTTGGGGCGTGACAACTTCAGCTTTAGATGAAACTTATAATTAGGCTTTAGCTCCAGCTCTAGCTTAGGCTTCAAGCATAGAATTAGGCACCAGCCTCGGCCTAGGCACCGACTTCCTTCTTCATAGTCTTCTTCTTCCGGCATAGACTTCGTTAGATTATTCATCCTCGTCTTCATCTCTAGCTGATGTTAAGCATTTAAAACTGCGGATACTTGCATTCTAACTAATACAAACATTGAAGAATTGCACCGACGTGTTACTTCTTGTTCTTACAAACAATAAGAACTACCCAGTCTAAGGTTAAAAGGTTTAAGCCAAAAATACGAGGTTTGGTAAACTTGCAGGATTGAAGGGTTCAGTTTTGACTTTGCCGGCTTTTGAAGAATCTTTCCTCTTAAATTATGCACGATACAGAGAATTATAACAATTTTTTTAGTATCTCTCACTGGTGTGGCCTAAGGTGTGATAAAAAGATGTATAAAATAAGTGCAAATAAACACCCTAAGCTAACACGGTACTGCAAGTATTACAGGACGTATGCAAGTTTTAATGATAAGAAGATTCGTTCCTCAGGGACTGACGAAAGTTAGAGAGAACTTATGCAAATTATCAAGTGCAGATATTAAAGATAGAAAAGATAATACGCAAGTAGAAAGAAGAGATAGATAAATATTTATTTGGTTTTCTAATAAACTAAACTAATAAACTAAAGACAGAAAATAAATAAAAGAAAAGAAAAGAAGATAGTATGAAAGATATAACTTAGGTTTTACTAGTATGCACTAATCCTTCTAATTCTATCTATTAGATCTAATTTATAAGGGAGAATATTAGCTCTTGGTATACTTAGTCAGGATTCTAAATTCCCATACCTTAGACCTTGAGAGCGACTAAGGGGGCTACAGCACAACCAGGAAGTGTTTTATCTTAGGGTTATCAAACGCCACTAAGGCCCTAAGCAAATACTGCAATCCTGGTGATATGGTGGTTAAAACAAACCTTATTGACTATCTAGTTAGAATCATGTTTTGTCAGAACTAATATCGACACTAGACGTTATGTGGTGGTTCAATAGTTAAACACCCTGTCAAGGAGACCATCTAACTACTATTAAGGTAATCCTATACGCATGCATTCGCAAGGAAAACAATCATTAAATCAAAACACATAATCAAATATAAGGTAAGTAGCTAATATCAGATTAAAACATATAATTCCCAAAGAAACTTAGATAGAAGAATTAGAATTCATAGTTTATACATTATGCAAAACCTAAGCTAATAGAATTAGTTCATACAAAGAAAAGAAGAAGAAAGAATTACAAAATAAGAGGTTGAAGGAGACATGATTGATGCACAGCTCCTTCCAAACTTCTTCTCTTGTGTTGCAGCTTCCTCTTGGCCTTAAGGTCTGGCCAAGGATGATTTTAGAGTGTTAAGAGGCTGTATTTATAGGGTATAGGAAGACCTAATTCGTTTTCTTGAAGGAGAAGGAAAGTAATGGACTCCTAGTCCAACTCAAATTCGTATGGAAATAAAGATAAACACTGCTGGACCGTTTTGAGCATATCTTCTTCGTTATTGGTCGGTTTGAGCTCCATAAGATACCAAAAGAATTGCAACAGAATTATCTTGACCCTAAAAAAGGAAATTACCAAAATCGGCCTATTTCTTAGGTAAAAACGCATATCTTTAGACGTGTATGCAGAATCCCAGATTTAGGCAGCTTTTCCTTTTCCTAATTAAACTCAGCTTCCTTCTATCTCCAATTACCATGCAAATCTCTTTCCATATCTTGTAGTCTTTGACTTGGACTCTAATTAATCTCCATAATTATCTTTAAAGCTTCACACTAAATAAACAATTAAACCCAATATGCTCTAAAAATAATAATTCTACAAATCAAGACTCAAAATAGGAAAGTGCACTAAATTAAGCTAAGATCGACCTATAAACTAATAAATAAGCCTAAAATGATGTCTCTGAAGTATATTATATTATCACAAATGAGGAGACATCACTCACATACCCATAAATCATCATATTTCAACTTATTCATCAAATTATTAGCATGACATTACAATTTTAATTTAATTATTAAAATTTTACTTCTCTATAACAATTAAACAAGTTACCTAGTCAATGACTAACTATTTAAATTCTAAATTACACCAATCATACTACTACTATACATTCTTAATAAAAGTTAAAATCAAAATGTATTAATCTAAGGTTTATCGAACTATATATACAAATCATTTAAAAGTATTAGAATAATTTATTTTTCATATTCTATTTTATTAGAATTATTTATATTGTATAGTAATAAAATGATCACCTTATATCTTAAACAATGTATTTACAATCTTATTTAATTAAACTAGTTATTAGCACAAGGTTGAAATCAACTAAGCCATTATATCCTTATTCATATAGCATATTAAACCGTGTCTAATGATTACAAAGTTCATTACATTCTCAACCTCATTACATTTCTGAACTCATTACATTTTTGTCTAAATCCATTACAACATATCAGTCATTATGTTGTTGGATTAATCCGCTTTTGTCCGATGGTTAATTTTAAGTTAAATAACATTGAGTACTTAACTCGGTCAACTTAGCTGACCTACTTGTCAATTTTACATACTCCCAACTCGGTCAACTTAGCTGACCTTGTTGTCAATTTTACATACTCCCAATTAAAATTTAAAAGTCCAAGTAGATTGACTAAAGTATCTCTTCTGTCCAAAATAAAATAAAATAAAATATCTCTTGTATCAGCGTCAGTCAAAAGTCCGCCCTTACACATTTGAGAATTTTAACGGTCATTGACGCTGATGATGCAGTCCTAAACAATATTTGTTAGAAGGGTATAAACGTCATTTCTCGTCCGCTCATTTTCTTGGACTTTCCGAATAAAATACGCGAAAGGATGGATAATCACGATGTTATAACACAACATCGACCAGAGGTAGTGTTTTTTTCCGAAACCAAAAATAATTTCAATAAACTTGATAATATTGCTAATATATTAGATATGTGTTTGATTAAAACTGTTGAACCCATTGGAGCGAGAGGAGGTCTCGCCTTAATGGTGAAAAAGGAATTGAAAATTAAAGTTATAAAAGCTTCGGCTAATTTTATCCACACAAAAATAGTGGGTGACAATATGACCCCTATATTTTATACTTATATATATTTAAACCCATATGATATTGATAAAGAGATCTCACTTAATTTCTTAAATGTTTTAAAACCCCAAAACTCTCCTTGGACTCTTATTGGTGATTTCAATTGCATAAGATTTCTCAAGGAAAAATTAGGAGGTATTGTATGTCACAAAAAATCAATAGAAAATTTCAATAAATTTATAAACCTCCACAATTTGGAGGAAACAGCCTCTTATGATTGTAGATTTACATGGACAAACAAAAGAGCAGATAAAAAACTTATAAAAGCTATCCTAGACAGAGCACTCCATAACTCTGACTGGGATAAGCTCTTCCCAAATGCTTGGACAACAGCGTTACCAGCTATTGGGTCAGATCATTGCCCCTTGGTACTTCATCATGATAAAACTGATAACAAAAATAAAAGAAGATTCTATTTCGAAAGTTTCTGGACCACAGAAATTGATTGTTTGAATATTATTAAAAAAGTTTGGGATGACTATAGCTCTTTAAGGGGAAACCCTAATGCAGTTATTAATCACAAACTTAAAAAATGCAGTCAAGCATTAAGAGATTGGAATAGGAAAAAATTTGGTAATAATAAAATCCAAATAGAAAAGCTTATCAAAAAATTAGAAATCATTTCTAATACTAATAGCCCCAATTTTAACTGGGATGAATATAATTGTATAACCAAGGAACTTGAAGAAACTTGGAAAAGAGAAGAAAGTTTCTGGAAGGAAAGATCTAGAAATATTTGGCTTAAAAAGGGAGAGAAAAATACAAAATATTATCATGCTTGTACTAAAGAAAGAAGGAGCAGAAATAAGATTATTAACATCACTAATGAAAATGGTGTATGGCTTGATAATAAGAATGAAATAAATATCGAAATAATCAACTATTTCAATAATATCTTTACAACTACTGGTAAAAGAGACTATACTAGCACTATAAATCTCATTACTAGTAAAATAGATAAAAAATCTGCAGATTTTTTAAATATGCATATTAATGAAGAAGAAGATAAAAAAGCAACTTGGGAATTAGGACCTAATAAGGCACCAGGTCCTGATGGTTACAATGGAATCTTCTTTAGAACATACTGGGAAATTATTAAACTTGACCTAATGAGAGTAATAAACAATTTTTGGAATAATAAAGGAGAGCTGTCTGATTTAAATCAAACACTAATTACTTTAATACCAAAAATCAATAAACCTTCTAATATTAAGCACTATAGACCAATTAGCTGCTCAAACTTCATTTATAAAATTATAGCTAGAATTTTGGTTAATAGATTACAACCTTTCATGAACTCCCTTGTGGGAGAAAATCAAAGTGTATTCATTCCTAATAGAATGATTCAGGAAAATACTATGATTGCACATGAATTAATAACCCATATTAAAAGAAGGAAAAAAACTAAAAAATATATGGTGGCAGTTAAAGCTGATATTAAAAAAGTATATAAATATATAGAGTGGGATTTTCTACAAGATCTTCTATCCAAAATGGGATTTAACAGAGACTGGGTTAGGAAAATCATGGTATGTATTACCTCTGTAACATACTCAGTCCTAATAAATGGGGAAATCCACCAATTACAAAAACCTACTAGGGGAATTAGACAAGGGGACCCTCTCTCACCCCTAATTTTCTATCTAATATCACAAACTTTAAATGATCTCATTAGAGACAAAAAAGAGAAAGATTTAATCAAAGGAATTAAAATTGGTAATGCTTGCCCAACTATCACACATCTTCTCTTTGCAGATGATAGTCTTTTCTTTCTTAATGCTGATAATGCAGAAATACAAGCATTTAATGATGTAATGAATAAATATAAAAATTCATCTGGATTATGTCTAAATCTTAATAAATGTGGAGTAATTTTTAGTCCTAATACACCTAATTTTATACAAACTATACTAACTCAAAGATTAAATATGAAAAAAACTAACAATCTAGGTAATTACTTAGGAATGCCAACTGAATGGAGTAGGTCAAAATCAAAAGACCTTCAATTTTTAATTGATAGAATCTTAAATAGATTTGAAAACTGGAAAACTATCTTTCTCTCTGAAGGAGGGAAAGAAATCTTAATAAAGGCAATAATTCAAAGCCTGCCTAACTACTTTATGTCTAATTTTATTTTTCCAAAAAATATTATAAATAAAATCCACTCTATTATTGCTCAATTTTGGTGGGGTGATAAAGGGAAAAAAAGAATACATTGGGCTAACTGGGATATACTTACTAGCTCAAAATTTGAAGGTGGATTAGGATTTAGAGATCTACACTTGATGAATAAATCTCTATTCGGAAAACAAGCTTGGAATCTAATAAATAAAAAAGATTCCCTCCTATATCGACTCCTTAAAGGAAAATATTTTAAAAATTGTAGCTTTCTTGAAGCTAAAATTGGAAGCTCACCCTCATGGGGATGGAGAAGTATACTCATAGGAAGAGATACTTTTAAAAATAATATAAAATAGAAACTAGGTAATGGAAAGAATATTAATATCTATGAGCATAACTGGATATGTGATATTAAACAACCTATCATACCATTGCATACTAACTTACTTTGGGTAAATCAACTGATTAAAGAAAATAAATCCTGGGACATTGATCTGTTAAACCAGATATATCCCAAGGAAATTAAAGAAAAAATAGAAAAAATGATAATACCTAAGATTCAATGTGAAGATCAAATAAGTATAGATTACTGTAAAAATGGAACTTATACAGTTAAAGATACTTATCATAAATTAAAAGAGGATGAAACTAATATCCAAAACACAAAAAATATAAATATCACTACATCCTCTATTATAAGGGATAAAAATATTTGGAAACTTATATGGAAAATGGATACCCAAACAAAAATAAGGAATTTTATGTGGAGAGCAATTAGAAACCTTTTATCTACAGGCGAAAACCTATTTAAAAGGAAATGTGCAAAAGATAACATTTGTAAGATTTGTGATAATAATATTGAAACAGTGGAACATATGCTTTTCAGATGCCCTTGGGCAAAAAGTGTATGGGTACTAGTCCTTTGAATTTAAAAACTGATAATGATACTACTATAAGTGTAGAAATTTGGATTATAAATCATGTACAAAACATCATTAAAAAATTTGATAATCATGATAGGATTTTTGAACTTATATGCATTATAATGTGGCATATATGGAAGGATAGGAATAATTTTATCTATAATGGAAAAAAATGTGAACCTTTAAACACCATTAGAAAAGCTACAGAGAATTGGAAAGAATATTATAAAATTTCAAACCCTAACGATTTAAATTTTCTAGATAAGTTAGGGGAAGTTAATAACATTAATAATATCGGAATAAATATTAATAATAATATTCCACATAATCAAAAATTCAAAGATAAGTGGAAAAAACCTCCACCTAATAAATTTAAAATTAATTGTGATGCAGCTTTTTCCGATAAAGGAGCTGCAATAGCATGTTTAGTTAGGAACTCTAATGGGGAATTTGTAGCAGGTAATAGTTGGAAGATTGCGACAAATTCGGTGTTAGAGGCAGAGGCCATGGAGATCTTGAAAGCTACAGAGATGGCTTCAAATTATCCTTTTGGAAGCGTGATTATAGAGAATGACTCAACCACTATTATGAAGTCTCTTTCGTCAGGATTACCAGTGTTGAGTCATTCAATTAAAAACTTAGTTTGTAATATTTATTATTTTGCTGAATTATCATCTCTTTTTTTTTCGTTTGTAACTAGAAGTAGAAATGAGACAGATGACTGGATTGCCAAACAAGAGCTTCTTAGCACTCTGTTTGGTAATTGGGGTGTTTGTATCCCTTCCCAGTTAGCTACTTTGATTTGTAATGAAGCCGAGCCTTCCGGGATGGGCTAAACCTGGTAACCTTTTCTACTATCTATATATTATTATGCATTTGAAAAAAAAAAAAAAAAAAACACAAGGCCTACTTTCTCTCTCTGCTGTCTAATTATTGTTCTACTCTACCTCTCTTCTTTCTCTCCCTTTAGGCACATATATACTTACGTATATGTGATATGGCGAGTAACAATCCTCCGGCATCAGGTCAGTACAGCTCAAATTCTAGTTCCGTTCGTAATTTTTAAGCTGAAAAAGTATTTAATTCGTGCTATATTTTTTAGTTCATTTGTAGTTAGAGTTTTGTTATCGTTGATTCGGATTTGTATTAAGTTTTTATGATTGAATTCGAGGAAAAAGTTAGGCGATAATTAATTTGTAAATTAATTAGCATCATTTCTATATTCGCTTATGGTTCCTTGTTCGATGGATAATGTTTTCATGATTTCGTGGATTTATTCGGCGTAAATCTTTCTGTGCCGGGTTTAATTGCACAATTGGTCACTGTATTTTGTAAATTAACTAAAACCATATCCATTTATCTTAATCAAAACTCATTTCTAGCTTTTCAATGAGTAAAAGGGTATTGCATATAAGTCCCTATATTTTGCAAAAAAAAAAAAAACATTATATGTCCCTATATTATGCAAAATAACTTTTAAAGAGACATAATTTGAAGAGTTTGAATGTATTGATAGTTGACTGAAATGGTGCTTCCTTTGACTTGTTTTTGTATGCTACTGCAAAGAACATGTTAATTTATTCTCTTAAAGGCTAATATTTTGTTAATTTGTAATTCAGGTAATAGTCCACCACCAAAACCTTGGGAACAAGCAGGGTCTTCCTCTGGTCCAGCACCATTTAAACCACCATCTCCTGGTAGTACAAGTGATATTGTAGAAGCTTCTGGAACAGCTAGACCTGGTGAAATAGTTTCAACTGCAAATAGAAGTACAGCTGTTACTGGAAATACACTTGCAAGGCCTGTACCTGCTAGACCTTGGGACCAACATCAGACATATGGAAGCACTTATGGAGGAGGTATTTCTTGCTCCTTAAATCATACAGTATCACCTTGTGTTCCTATATTAGCTAAAATAATTCCAACTAAATTTAATAAACTGATTTTAATCTTATGTTTCTATGATTTAATTTTATATTCCTATTTTCATTCTAAATCTCCTGCTATATCTCAAGTTTTTAATTTTTTTTTTTAGAACTCCCCATTTTTTCCTTTTTGGAGAAAAAAGTGAGTAAAAGAATATATTAGCCCGACAATTTTTTTTTGAAGGAAAAACTGTGAGTAAATATACATGAGACTTTTAGTATGAAGTTTGAGATAGTTAATAGCGTTTAAGGATTTTTACACAGTATCTGAATTTATGGTAATATATTTGTTGCACGTTCAGTTTAGTTTTCTTCTTTTAGATGATTCGTTATTCAGATGTTTCGTTTGAATAACGCATAAAAACAAAATCACATTAGTATTATGAAATGTAAAGTCCACTGTTGAATATATTTGTCTATTTCTTAAATGACACTTCTATTTGCCTAAAAAAATGACACTTCTTTTCTTTCAAAATATTAAGAAAATAAAAAAAAAGTGAGATGCATGGTCCACAAAAAAAAGGTTATTTTTAATTAGGAAGATAAAGTAACAAAAAATAAAAATTGTGTGCGGTAGGGGAAGAGGTGAATTTGGTGCGTAACGGTAAAAAAAAACATTTTTTAAAGGAGATTTTGAATGAAAATAGGAGAGAGACTAATAAGATAACAAATTAAATTAAATTAAATTAAATTAAATTAATTTTGTTAGTATTTGACCTATTCACTTTAGTGGCAAAAATGATCATCCGACGCGGGGAGGGGGGGAGGGGGGTTGATTACGGAATTAGGTAATAACCGTGTTAGTTCGTCATTGACCAACAGGCTTGACTAGTTACATATCCAATGAGGTATAAGACCTTCACATCCGAAAAGGCATATTCGGCCAATAGGTGTTTATAGCACTTTAGGATAGCTCCTAGGTCCACCCGACTGGGGGCTAGGAGATATTAGAATCCCGAATAGTATTAAAATACCGATTCTACCCTTAAACAGACACATTAATTCAATTGATTAGGCGGAACCCTTGTGAGACTCGAGTACACCTTCTCATTCTTGCGTCTACTCATTTTTACCTTACTTGTATTTCCATCCTACTTTCATTTATTTTACTCGCGTCAATTTAGTATTTCATTTACTTACGTCTTAGTCTCAAAAAAAACCACAACTATATTTTATCATTTATTTTCTTGTCATATAACAACTACTCTCACTTATTGCATAATATCATTAGTCATATCCATCCGTTCCTGAGATCGAAACCCCGTTTATCGAATAGTACTTGGATGACCCATACACTTGCGGTACGTGTCTTTCCTTTTTAGGGGTGTTATTTCATAACACACCAGGAGACACCAACAGCTCGTAAAGAGTAGCCAATACATGAATATTTGATTATGAGTAATTTTGGAAAGAAAACTTTAGTTATTTTGTTGAATTTTAAACTTATCTGTGTTTGTTTTGGGATAGTACTTAAACCTGATATTTTGTATGCTTAATTTTATGAACTGTGAATGAATGTGAATGGTTGTTTTGTATGTTATTTTGGGCTCATGTGTGCTTGTGGTTTAGTAATATATAACTAACATAACATCCATCGTAAAAAACCCCAAACATAACAACAAGGTACCAATGATCTAAAAACAAAAACTTAATAACCAGTTGAGTTAGGAGGGAAAAGATGTATAGTTGCTAAACAACATTAGCACACAAAAAATATGATGTAACGAAAGGTCCACTAGCTAAGAATATGAATTTGGGTTAGTACATTGAGTGTTAAGATGAATGGAGACGATGTGGTAGTCAATGGTCTCTGGTCTGTGTGGCAGACCAAAGGACATACAATTAAGCACCCGGGAACATGGGTTGCATTTTTTGGGTATAAGACAACTTTGTTAACCCCCTTTGACGATGGGTATATACCTTTTATATTGGGGGTATAAAATCCCTTGGACGATTGGGTATATACCCAATGAATAAGGCAACAGGAAATGCAATATCTCTTGAATAACCGAGATAACATAAGTTTAATGACAAGTTAGTGTATATACCCATGATATAATGCAGTGGGAATTAAAGTGGAACTACCGAGAATATGTATGCATCCAAATAAGTTAAAGTGAAAGAAACCAAAACATCCACTGGATCAAGGTGAACCGCACTTGTAAAGTGATCAACAAAAGGGTTAAAAAAACAGATTTATTAAATGTATGTGTTTACAAGAAAATGTTTGCAATTCATATAAAATGGTCAATTGCACCTAAAAATATGAGTTGTAAAACTTCATGTGGATCAAGGTAATCAACAGTATAAAGTCATAAAGTCAACAGGGGAACAAATAGTCACAGAGTAACATGGCAAGTGGTCTTATTGTGATAACCAAACTTGTGGCAACGTCCGCACTGCCTCTTTCCACGAAGACGCTCACACATACTCTGTTTCCTCTTTTTCTCCAGACGACCAGGTGTGAACTCCCAACTGGTGGGAGAATTGCAACTCGTCTGATGTTACAAGTGGAATACTAAACATGGTCAAAGCAGGCATCTTACTCGCGTAGACTTCAACAATCTTAAATTTTTTGAAGTAACCATCAACAAAATAGTAAGGGGTGTCTAAACTTGCATGAGGCAAAGCGACTCACAAGGAAAACCCTTTAATTTCCATTTTTTACAAGAACATTACTGATCTTGTATATCAACACGCATTTATCGATCTTGTATATCAACACGCATTTATCGATCTGATTGGACTTCAAAAATTTAACTTGTTACTTGGGAAACAACCACGTTCGCCCCATCTGGTATTTGGCGTTATATTCTGATTGCATAGAAGGGGAAACTTGTGTTACCCAACTATCAACCTCGACGTAATGATTGAATATCTATGACATATCGTAACCTACACACAAAATCACAAACTGGGAGTTCGCAGAGGTCTAGAATCCAGTTGGTCAAAGACTCAGTCGCATTCGACGTCATCTCTCCATAATGTTCACCTTTAAAGTAAGCGTTTGTGAAACTTTCAGTAGGCGAATTGTCGAGAAATTCTTTGGGCCATAGAACCGCCAAGAGTAAGGAACCTTTCAATATGTAAATTGACTAATTCAAACATTGGAGCATAAGTAACATTCTTGAAATGTCGAACGACATCGTCACTAATTGGATCACCCACTTTCGATTCAAGCTTCCCTATAATATGAAGGAGACAGAAGGAACGGTGATCAATTTCTACATATTCTTTACTCTGTTTATATTACCGCGTTGACGGTCGAATACGAATACAAGAGGTCTACCCACCACGAGAGGGGGTAAGAAGCGAAGGAAAAATTCCTAATTAACGTTGTCCTCCCCCCTACAAAACAAAACCAACTGGGACAAGGCCTGCAAGTGGGCAAAATAATATTTCATAGAATCGGTAACATTTCAAAACTCTAGATTGGAAACAAAAAATTCATCAATTTTACTATGTCAATTTTTTAAGAAAAAACCTCACCTCCACAAGGTCTATAATTTTCAACCTTACATAATTAGATATTGTTGGCCTTATCTTTCTGTCAGTTGATGTTGTTCAGGGCTGGCCTGTAAATATTTGTGTGACAACATCATCTTTTCCTTTCTAATCGTATTGAAGATAAAAAGTAACATAAATTTTGAAATAGGAGTTTCCTTGGTGGTAGGTGGACTCAGTGTTGGCTATTGAGTTAATCTTTGAGTAATTAGTTGATTAACCAATTTGAGACCCATTTCTTCTTGAAATTGTTCACCTTCTTGTCAAAACCTTCGTTTTGTTTTATGAAATTGCTTGAAGATGTGATGGAGTTCAGCAGGGATTTTAATCTAACTACCTTGTTTCCAAACTTTATTAGGATTGCCATTTCTTTTTTTCTCGTGATCAAAGATACCACAACCTAACAAGATTGACCTATACTTTTGTAGTAGAAATTTATCCAAATAGGAGCAACTTTGTTTTCCCAATAACTGAAGCCTGAAATGAGAGGAGAATCGAGTTTCTTGGCACTTTAGATTTCTCGTGAAAGTGTTCATTTACCTCCAAAGAAGAAGAAAGCAACATTTGATGCACCACTCCAAAGAAATAGTTTCTTTCACAGAATTACTAGTTAGGAGATTTAGGTAAGCTAGATAATTGAATTCACAAAATGGTATACGTAACTGTTGTAGTGTTTCCCCCGTGTAAGGATTAATGGTGAAGTGATTTTTTTTTTATATATGGGTGTCCGGGCCAGCTTACGCGTACCATGACTATTCCCATAGGAAATATACACGTCTCCTCATGCATATTCCCACTTAATCAGAACTAGGTTACTCAATCAGGATGAGGGACAATGTCCTGATCATTGAGCTAGCCCGTTCGGTGAAGTGCTTTCTCATAACCGTCTGTGGGCATTAGTTATATGTTATCTTGTCATCTTTAGACTTGAATTTGATGAAGATAGTATTAGGTCCCTTCTTTTCAGTTGTCAATCGATGCTTCAACCCCCGTGTTTGTTATTATGATTTATAATGATTGTGAAATTAATGCACTCGTAGTGTAGTATTTTTCATAGAAGATGAGTTTCGTTACTTACAATGTAATCTGATTTTTTGAAAAATTCATAACTGATAAACGACAAGAAAATAAAGGAAAGAGTGACGAAGTTTTTGGTTGTCACGTGATACTTCGACCTCCCGTGTTGATTATGTTCTTAACGAATAAAACAACAAGAAAAGAAAGAAAAGAGTGACGAAATTTTCAGTTGTCACTTGATCCTTCAGGTCCCCAGTGTTAGTTAAAATGATTTCTAATGAATGTGAAATTAATGCACCGTAATGTAATAGTTTTCCTATAAAACGGGGCTCATTAATTACGTCGTATTTTGGATCCTTGTCAAAAGTGATGATATGATCTCCCTCCTTAACATGGGGGTGATTTGCTACATAAAAGTTCATGACTGATAAAACGACAAGAAAAGAAAGATTAAGCTGTAAGACAAGGAGGTTAAAAAGTTTTTCAACACCTGTGCTTTTATTTTTATTCAAAGATTCAGCACCTGTGCACCGAAAAACAAGAAAAAAAAATGATGGACCGATTAGAAAAACTGGAGATGAGAGTTTAAAAATTAAGAATAGGAGATTGAAAAGGAAATAGTAAGTGATTTTGAAAAGCTATGGTGATTTGAGATAAACAATTAAAGAGAGAGAGAGAGAGAGCACAAAATTTTCCTTTTCCTTCCAAATATCCACGTATATTTAGGTGGCTAAAATGTGTAAAGGATATTGGTAAATGTAATCTCAAAATCGACATCATTATTTTAACAAATAAAAGTAGAGAGTAATATGGTTTTGAAATAACTTGCCTATATAACAAATTTCTAAACAAACTAACATAAAAGGGGATCAAAATTTCATGCGGATGTTTCAACCTTTCCAAGAAAGAATTGTTCTCTTTCACGAATTTCATATGTTAGGAAGTTTATGTAGATTCACCTAAGATGTCATTTGCATAGGCGAAGTAGTAAAATAAGTTGTATGCTCAAGAAACATACAATGTCATGGGTTCTTGCTGTTTTTATTATTGGTTATTAGTAAACAATTACTAGAATAGTAATTGTTTACTGATATTTTTAACATTGTGGGTTCTACTGGAATTAGTAGAGTTTTGTCTCATGAAGATCACGTGTGAGGTTTGTGGTCTAAGACCACAAAAGATTTTCCCCTTACCCATGGTCTTGGTGAACCGAATGAATATATACACACATCAATCACTTTGAGTGTTGATGTCGGAGATATTATATGTGACAATGACATTGAGTGACTACTCTTTACCCATCCCTTGGTAAATAGAGCTTGTACAGATCACTCAATGTCATTCTCATATATAAATATCTACGACATCAACACTCAAAGTGATTGATGTGTATATATTCATTCTGTTCACCAAGACCATGGGTAAGGGGAAAATCTTTTGTGGTCTTAGACCACAAACCTCACACGTGATCTTCATGAGACAAAACTACTAATTCTAGTAGAACCCACAATGTTAAAAATATTGAGTAGTAAACAATTACTAGAATAGTAATTTTGTCTCACAAAGACCACGTGTCAGGCCTGTGGTAAGACCACATAAGATTTTCCGTATCAAGCATGATATTTTCCGACTAGAGATAAGATATATATATATATGTGTAAGGGCCTAGAGAAGGGTAAAATGATAAAACCACCATTTCCCTTCCCCAGGAATAGGAGAAATCTTCAAATAATTTACAAAGATCTCAACCCCCTTCTACATAATAATCTATATTCACATGTTATACAAAACATAACCAATAATAAAAACAGCAAGAAGAAGAAAATAAATAACCAGAAACATCTTATTGCTAATATAAATATCCAAAAAACGATGAAATAATTCATCTAAAGTTTGCACATAAAGCAGTACAAAAGGACTTATTAAAACTTATTTAAAAAAAAAAAAAAAAAAAAACATGAAACTCTTTCGTTTCAACGTTTCTTGGCGGCCAAAGATGCATTATAAGCATCAATCACCTCATCAGCCATCGCGTCATTCAGCTTCACAGGAAGTGGTGGCATTTGCTTCGATACATTTGGCATCTTATCAAAACTGAAATTCAAATCAAAACAAAACATTATGTTAATTACAAGTAATTATTTAAACACTCAATATATTTCACAAATAAGGTCAAAGATAAAACACATACTCGTTCAACAACTTCTTGATATTGTTTCGGGTTTGACCGAAAAGTCTGACGTTGTCATTAATCTGCATAAGAAAAAACAAAAAATGAATTAAATTTTGACACCCAAATTACCTGAAAATGCGTAAGATTTTTTTAAAAAAAAATATTTGAAAATTAAACTAGCTGAAACGTGAATTAATAATCAAAAAGGATGAAAAAAATTTAGAATAGCAATACCTTGCAAGCCTTTAAGTTAGCATCAATTTGTTCCAAAGCCCGAGCATTTTGCTCAAGCAGCTGTCCAGCTGTACCACCAATATCTACAAATAAAAATCCATTTTTATAATTCAGAATATAAAACAAATATAACCACACAATTCTTCAATGACATATGATGACCAAATGATATTCTTAGATAAGAACAATTGAAGTAGGAGAGAGATAGTCACTATTGACTAAATCACTTCCTTATCTCTTCAACCATTCAATTACAATTCAAACTCACAAAAATCCAATTATATCATACATATATAATGTTTAAAATTAAAATTTTAATTACATGAGATCTAAAATGATTTCAAATTTTCAATCTAACAAAAACAAATAATGATTTGGTAAAAAATAAAAATATCCATCTCCCGGAAAATTTAAAGACTGTCAATACTTTTGGATTACTAAAAGTGAAAAAACAGAGGAAAACGATAAAGAAAGAATGTAATTTTTCATTTTTCAAAATTGATCCAACAGATTTAGAAAGTAAATCTGACATACGTAAGCTAAAAGGCGGCTCAATACACAAATCTAGCCCATTTTTTGAATAAAATTTTGTTGTATATTGTAATTAGTTACGAGATGATAAAAAAATGTAGTAACAAACCTTGAAAAGAAACACCATCATCATTGTCCTGAGGATTACTTGACTGAGCATGAGAGGAGGGACCACCACTCGATCGATTAGCAGCAACTTGAGATGATTTTGGTGCAGAATCAGTAACCTTCTAAATAACAAGCAAAAAAAAAAACATTATTAAGGTGAAATTTTAAATGAATACAAAAGAAAATGCAAGATAGGTAGCTACTTTTCCTTTTCCTTTTCCTCTGCCCATCTTTGTTATTGCTAATGAGATATGAGATAAACCCTAGGCGCAGCTAAAATGTATGATATTGAGTATTACCCTACACTACCATAGCGATTATTTATACTTGTGAAAACCCTTTTTTTGTTTTTTTGCGATGATGACACGTGTATAGCGATTTGAATGTAGGGCCTTACCAAAAAATGGACCAATAAGTGATGTAAGCTAAGTTGTTTTTACATGGAAAGCCCATTATCCAGAAAAAATCTATGAAACGAAGGCCCATATAAGGAAGAATATTTAATTTACAAGGCACCATTTTGGGCTCCGCCTCATATAATACCCAACTCAATTTGTAACTACAGTACTACACTCTCAGGTACTGTAGATTATAAGTTTTCACTAACATAAAAATGCTGAATATATAGAGCTATATGTGCAAGAGAGTGTGTATATGATCATGTATGAACTGTATGTGCAAGAGAGTGTCTATAAGACCGGCTAATAAGAACAAAAATGACGTTTATTTCTTCTTTGTGATCCTTTCTAATTTTTTGTTCTTTTGTGCTTTGGGGGCATCTTAGATGGAATATTTAAGGTATAAAATATAATTACGAAATTTAGTTTGCTATCATGGCAGCTCATATAAACATCAATAGATCTATTTATGACTATGGAACCGTAAATTATATTGTTCCGATACAGAGGAATTTCACATTTTTGGTAATTTCAACCAAAATGAATTTGAATTGAGTTTACCTTCTTTTCTTTATTTTTCTTAAGGGCACTATGATCCTCCTTTCTCCTCTTACTGTTCTCCTTTTTCTGCAAAAAGAAAAATAGATCAAAAAATTAGTTACTCTTAAAAATGGTTGTGTGAAATTTGCTAAGCCATTTACAAAATGACAATTTTGATTTAGCATAAAGATATTAATGATGTTAGAAGAAGATAAACAACTTACAGTCATCCATCGACATCTTAGTGCTACATCACGAACAGATTTATCCTCAAGCTTCATTGCAATTTTAGAGTATTTCATTATACTTGCATCTGATTCATATCTGCATAAGTATATTCACATATTAATAACATTAAAATTCACATAGTAATATCATTCATCATTTACTTGACTAATTGCTAAGCATGAAAAGTTTGGACATATTAGATCTCATTTCTAGTAAAAGTTGGTCATTTTTGTAATTGTAATAAGGATTCGATGGTAAAAGATATAATTATAAACAAACGCACAACATAAAATACCGCCACGTGTTTTCGATATATCGGATCTGACATCACATGATCACGTGTCATCGCAATAAAAGACACTAAGTAAAATGTGCTTTGATATTTAATTGAAAGTTCTAAAATATCAGATCTGACATCACCCGGTCACGTGACATCGCAATTAACCGTCAATTTAACAAAATTAAAACATAAACTTTCTATTTTATTCTTTTGATTCGATCTCAATGAATCTATAACTATGCATTATCAATTTGAACAAAAAAGTGTTATAAAATTCGCAAGATATAGTAAACAAAAATAGATCTCAAAGTAGCATGTAAGATTGCCTTGCTTAATTTAAGCAAACAAAATTAGGTTTTCAATTCCAAGTTTTTTGCATTTCCAAATTCAAGGTTTTCCATTTTCCAGGAAACATAGTCAATTATCAACAAACAACACAACAAAAACCTTAAATCGATCAAGCACATGATAAGTTCCACACGATTAGCGATAAAAAACAAAAAACTAAAAAGAATTTGCAAAATTCAGCTACTAAAACACCATGAAAACACAATTTAAGATATCGAACATGCATTACTAGCGTTACATACAATAACATGAAATCTAAAAGATTATATGTATGTAATAGATTCTCACTCAATAAGCAATTCTTCCAAGAGGGACTGTTCTTCGTTGGTCCAATGAGGGGAGATACCAGGATTGTGTCGGAGAGCAGCCTGAGTTGGTCCCACAATTGAATTATCAGGAGGTACTGAGACGGCGGTGCCGCCATTACCACTGTTACTATTAACATTATCAGTATTAGTATTGTTTTCAACACCGCCGCCACCTGAACCTGAAGGGTTAGTACTTGCAGCCATTTGAACACTTGTTTTCCGAAATAAAATAGGTATATTTATACACAAAAAATAAGGTTGTTTTGAATATATGTAAAGTTATGGGGTGATTTGTATATATACATATATATGTATAATTAGACGGAGCTGGTGTGGTGGCGTGAAGAGGTGGGAGGGAGCTTGAAAAGGAAGGTTGGAGAAAATATGTACTGTGTTTACTGTTTTTTTTTTTTTTCCAAGTGTTTACTGAATTCTTGGGGTAAAATAATAGTAACCCAAAAATAAAAAACCTTTATATGCGGGATTTTAAAAAAGAAAAGTTTTTTATATTGTGGGTCTATTCTCGGTCAACCTTTATCAATATCCTTACTTACGATGCATTTATATATTTGTTGTTATTAGGCCATTTTTGTTTAGATTAATTGTTCTTTTGTTTTCATACACGTTCCTCGTTTTGTTTATTTTATTTATTTATTGGTCAAAATACTTTCGTTGTTCACATTCGTCATTTTTTATTAAATAGATGAGTAAAATCTGTATAGGATGAACCTTGTATAAATTAAATTAATAATTATCATTAAAATCATAAATTTATAATAAGTTTTTTTATAAAAGACACCAAGAGTCATGCGTGATGTTGTCTTCATGTATAGGATTTTGTGGGAGTTTATATGGTCACTTTTTGGATAAGGATTCTGCAGGAGTTAATATAATCATCTTTTCAGATAACTTTTAACTAATTCAAGCTATTAAGTTATCGTCAGTTGTGCGGTGGTCAATTCGCCCATACTGCTACTCGATAGGTTCGCTTGCGAGAGTACATGACAACTTGTTCTTTCGACACCGCCGAGGCAGCACAACAGGTTGGTTGACAAACGCGCGTTTCGCTAGACAAATGGCCAAGAGTGGTTTAGGATACAATTCTCGAGACATGGAATAGGTTGATATCCGCGGCTTCTGAAAGTGTCTATACTTGTCCAAAAAAAAGACACCGAGAATGTTTTAAACCTAAATTACATGTATCTCGAACAATTTAGGGTATATTACTTGTTCAATTATATCTTTATGATATCTCAATTGTCTTATAAAATATCTCAATTAATTCTTAATCATCTATTTTATTAAATCTATCATTTGTCTCATATATTACTCCATTATTAAAACCGGAAAAAAAAAACGCAAAATTATCTACAATTTTTCACGTATTTTCTTACTTTTCGAAGTGACTTATACAAAAAATACATAATCAACAAATAAAAGATGACGGTGTTATAAAGAGCCATCGATATTGCTACAAAATTAAATTGCATGTCTATCGAGAGGTCTATATCAATACCTCGTCTTCAATTGTGTTTCTTAAATCTCTCATTTATATGCAAATAAAATCTCCCAAATACATTTATATCTCTTAAATCTCTCAATTATTATATAAAATTTCTTAAATCACAAAATTACTAAGTATATGGGAAAAACACCTCATTGCCCCTGAACTACACATTATTTAACTTTCTTCCCCGATAAGTTCGCTTGTGAGAGTACGTGACAACATGTTCTTTCGACACCTCCGAGGCGGCACAACGGGTTGGCTGGCAGAATCGTGTGTTCCGCTAGATGAAGGGCTAATAGAGGTTCGTGACACAATTCTCGAGACATAGAATAGGTTGACATCTGTGACCTCTAAAAGTGTCTATATTTGTCCAGAAAATAATAATAAATAAAATAAATAAAATAAATAAAAGACACCGAAAATATGTTAAACCTAAATTACACGTATCTCGAATAATTTAGAGTATACTACCTGTTCAGTTATATCTTTATGATATCTCAATTATCTTATAAAATATCTCAATTATTTCTTAATTATCTATTTTATCAAATCAATCATATGTCACTCAATTATTAAACCGGAAAAGAACCGCTAAATTTTCAACAATTTTTTACATCTTTTCTTATTTTTCGTAGTGATTGATACAAAAAATATTTAGTCAACATAATAAGAGACGATGGTGTTATAAAGAGCAACCAATATTGCTATAAAATTAAATTGCATGTCCATCGAGAGGTCCCTCAATACCTCATCTTCAGTTATATTTCTTAAATCTCTCATTTATATAAAAATAAAATCTCCCAAATACATTTATATCTCTTAAAACTCTCCGTTATTATATAAAATTTCTCAAATCACAAAATTACTAAGCATATGAAAAACCCTACTATACATTATTTAAATTTCTTCCCCTTATTTTGAATTTTTTTACAGTCTTGTCTATTTTAGGGTGTGTGTTTACTGTTCATTAATATTAAATTGATTTTATTAACATTTAGAATAATTATTGAATAATTTTAACTCTAAATTGTTGTATATTATATAGAGAAAACATGATTGACAGACCCACCCAACCCCATCCTTATTTGCATGTCTCGTTATTAGGTGTCCACTCACGGAGATCATTCTCCACTGCCTACCATAAGTAAAATTATGGGTTAAAAAAATAATTTTAAATTTAATTTTTATATTTATATTTTAAAAAATTGAACTAATTAATATACTAATTTTAGATTTTGCAATTTTTATTTTTTAGTGATTTTTTAAAAATTAAAATTGATTAAAATATTAGTTTAATAATAGTAAACGTTAAACTAACAACCAATTGGACTCATCCATAAAAAAAGGGGAACATACTCACGGAAACGAAAGTTTGGGGAGTTATAAGACTTATGTATAGTTTGGATTTAATTTTTTTTTTTAAAATGAGAAATGTAGAAGTTTCTTTTTTTATTTAAATTAATTTTTCAATAAAAAGAAAGTAATTTAATTGTTTACTTATTCTGTTAGACTTTTTTAAAATTGTAGTACTAAAATCTTCTTATATTGGAATTATTTTTAAAAAAAGAAAGTAATTATTGAAATATCCTAACTAAGCTTATATATTTAATGAGTAATGATATATACCATCCAAACCCATACCACCCAATTATCACTCATGACGTGGCATGAATTAGTTGGAAGTAAATCTTTAATCAAATCAAGAAAATAAATTGATTAATAACTTTTAACCAACCAATTCATGCCACGGTGGTATGAATTTGGGTGGTATATATAATTACTCATATTTAATATATGATATTTATATAATATTGGAAAGGTATAAAGATAGAGTAATGATATATACCATCTTGGAACAAAAAAAAGATATATATTATCCAGAATCATATCACCCAAATATTACGTGGCGTTCTTGATTAAAAAATAAAAACCGATTTATAACCAACCAATGCATCTTACGTCATTAAGTGGTATTTGGATGATATAATTTTAGATAGTATATATCATTACTCATAAAGATATTTTATATTGATGAATATCTTTAGCTTTCTTATACAAATGGTAATCTGAATCTTTTAATAAAGAATTTTTTGATTAATAACTTTTTTCCTTCATTATTTTTTATAATTCAAATAAAATTATTACTTTTTTCCATTTCTTTATTATTATTTATTTCTATCATTTACTTTTCTTTAAAATTATTAATCCAAAAAATGCATAAAAATAGAAAAATGAGTGATAGGGAGTTATTTTGTATATAATTTAGGAGGCAATGAATAGTTTTTTTCCTTAAATATATTAACCTATACCTACTTTTTTATTATCTCAAAATAATAATAACAATAATAAGAATAGTAATAATAATGATAATAATAGTAAATAAAAAATGATTTAATATAAGGATAATTGATCCAAAAAGTCTTACGTATAAATGAGTTATCGAAAAAAGGTTAGGAAGATCGATATTTGGTTTAGTGGTTAGACTACTCCGCAAAAACTATAAGATCCAAAGATCGAATCTTAGTGGAGTCAAAATGACTCCGAGTCCAAAGTGGCTCTCATATATAAAAAAAATAAAAGAAGGTTAGGCATTTATTTCTTTTAAAGGTCTTGAAAACCCCTCTTCAATACCCAAACACACCCCAAGACTTAATCATACTTCTAAATTGAAAATTTTCTCAAACAAGTCTAAACTATTAAAATTAAATAAACGTTAACAAATCTATAATTTATATCACCAAATACCCCCTATTTATATCTACAAATACACTATAAATCACATATTCCACCTATAAAACCTAAAAAATTCTCTCAAAACTCTCATCTCCTCCTGCACTACCCCCACTACCGGAATCATCATACTTTACGACAGCACATGATGGAATAACATGGACACTCATATTTGTGTTGCAACCATGGTTATGTGTAACTATGATCTGACAAGTCATGGATGAGGAGTCTTATAGCTTCGAACTACCATTTTTTCAGGCGAGCATGGTTCAAGCATCAACAGCATATCTCGACAAGCATGGTTCAAGATCTCATAAGCTCAAAGAACTACTAAAGTGGCAGCTTAGCAAGATTTGCATGGTTAGAGATTTGTTTCATCGAGATCCAAACTACATATGACAACTTCGATAGCCTTCAATGGACGAGTTTCAACATTTCTTGTGCTTGATGAAGAAGGACGGGTGTCAATAACTCATGTGCTCAACGAAGATAGACGAGCGTCAACAACTCATGTGCTCATCGAAGAAGGACGAGCTTCAACAACTCCTTTGATCATCGAAGAAAAACCGCCTCGATCCAACCATCTCTCGGATATGTAAGACAAAATCACTTAATATTACACAAAATCACTGAGTGATGCAAAAAAAGAGCTCCAAATACTTCAAAAATGGAGCTTGAAGGTTCTAACAAAAGGAGCTCGAAATACTATGAAAATGGAGCTCGAAATGCTTCGGAAAAAAGAGCTCAAAAATTTGAAAAATAAAAAATAAAACCAAGTTTTGAAGTGAAGCTAGTATTTATACTAGTCTTTAGTCCATTATATTATTCCAAACAGAAAATAAAACAACCAAGACTTAATAGCTCCTTCACTCGAACTTATTTCAGAATATTCCACCATGAAGGCTCAGTTGTTACTGATGTTACGAGAGTTTTGTCAACCGGTCCAAGTTAGTGCATTAACCAGAAGCTAAAAGATTATCTGGGTTCATGAAGAAATTTGAAATTTTGTAACCAGCAAAACATATGCATTAATGATGCCTTAAGCACTAACCTTTATTATGGCGATTATGGTAGACCATTTCTCTTATAAAAAGAGCTTTAAGTCACTTGCATTCCACACAGAACTAGGAATTCAGAAAGAACAACTCTCCTCTCCCTTTCACTCCTAAAATATTTTCTTAAGCAGATTAGAGTGATGCACCTTGTTAAAGATACTGGTACTCCCGGAATATATTTTTTAACACAATTATTTATGATGTAAGTTTTGTTTGTTTTCAATATCTCATAGTAGTTGTTAGTATTACATTTTTCGAAATAATTTTTATTAAATCTATTTTTCCGTCAGTGCTATTGTTAGTCTTTCACCAACTGGTGTGGCCTAAGGTGTGATAAAATGATGATATAATTTAGAAACAAATAAACACCCTAAGGTAACACGGTACTGCAAGTATTACATGACGTATGCAAGTTTTAATGATAAGAAGATTCGTTCCTCAGGGACTGACGAAAGTTAGAGAGAACTTATGCAAATTATCAAGTGCAAATATGAAAGATAGAAAATATAATACGCAAATAGACAGAAAAGATAGATAAATATTTATTTGGTTTTTAAATAAGAAAACTAAACTACTAAATTAAAAGACAGAAAATAAATAAAAGAAAAGAAAAGAAGATAGTATGAAAGTTAGCTTGAGTGAATAGCATGTAATCCCCACTAGTTTTGCCGTTCTAAACATGTAAGGGTGAATTATGTAGTATTTCAATAATCGGTTCCAATTCGCTATCGGTAGTTTAAAATAGGATTTACCTGTGTCAATAAGGCTTCCTAAGCAAACTTTTCCTGTAATTGGTAAATAGTCATAAGAACTAAACCATAGTGATTATCTAGCTAGGTCTTAAACCTTTTGAAATGTATAGAAAGATAAAACATTATAAATTCATGTTTTTTCCATCTCCAATTCTGAGTGGGACTTTTCAAATAAAAGACTTGTGGTTTCTCTTTCTCCAAGAGTATAGAAAAACCATTAAAGTCTCTTTGATTTCCAAAATATATACTAATTGGGTATAATTAAATACAATAATTATATTTTGAGTCTATCAAATAAAACAGGAGTCAAAAGAGCAAAAAAGACAAACCAAAGTTAAGGCGGAAAATGAGTAAAAAGTCAAGTACAATTTTTGGTAAATTTTTAAAGTCAACTTAAAAGTGTCACCACATGCAAATGGTGAGGATTCTGAACACGCCTCTGGAGTTTGCGATAATCCTTCGATTCGGGAGCACGTGAGAGGAAGCAGATTGTGAATAAAAGTTAAGACCACATAGTTATACTAATATTTCCACTATGACTCAAACCAGCCAAGATTTGCAAAATCCGTTTTTGGGTCACTTTGGGCCCACCTAAGTGGACCCCCACAACCAAAAAAACAATTTTTTACAATTACTTAGCTCATTTAGAAGTTCTATATCAATAACACATCCATTGGAGAGAGAAAAACGCGATGAGCTCAAGGAAAAAGAAACCACCTTTTCACCATTCCACCTCATTCTATTCCTTCAATTTTAGTGTAATTTTTCATATTTTTGCATTATAATAATGAATATGACTATTTCAATAAAAAAATTTCGTTTATTTAGTATGAACTAAATTATTCATAACTTGAGAATTACTAAGGGTATGGACCCAATATTATGATGTTTTCTTGTATCTTTTTTGAGGTAAGAAACTCTTTCCTTGATCAAGTAATGGATTGAGACATCAATTAAACTATCGTTCGAAAAGGTAGTTGAGTTGTGGAACTAGAGTATAGACGTTTCATGTTCGTTATTGAATCGAAAGGTATTAACCAATTAAATAGCCAATAGGGTTAGTGTTTATGAGTTTGAAAGTGTTTGTAAGGTCAATCGAGAGAAATCCCTAACGTCGTAGAATGATCCCTATCTATCTGAAAAAGATTTTTTATGAGGATAGTTGGATCACGGTTAACGTTAAAATATCATCTCGACCTTAAAGTATGAATAATCTAAACCGCAACTAGTAAGGGTTATTAGCAATTTTCAAGCTACCTTCTCATCTATTTCATTTAAATTTACATTTTAATCCTTTATGTAATTCATTATGTTTGATTAAACTGTTTTATTTACATTCTAACACTCCTAGACACTATAAAATACGAGAATTAATCTTTTAGTATCTGTGAAAAACGATATTAAATAGTTACACTTTATTACTTGGGACGATTCGTACACGCCTCACTACTAAAAATTCACTTATTAGCGTCATTTAATTTTGCGTGTCATCCATCATCAACTGGAGAGATTCTTCAAAAATAATTTGCTTTTTCTTTAAAGTTGAGCATAAGCCTTTTCCCAGTCAGTTTCACAGCAGCGGTAGCTATAAAGGTGGGTCACTTACTTGGTAATCAATAGCAGTGGACTGGTGAATTAGCACTTATGGTAGGCAACTGATAGCAACAACACGTGTAATAAAGTTTTTTAGCAAGGAGCGATTATAACTATAATAGGAAAGTGCAGACTCCTTACCTTCTGAGAAGCTAAATGGAGAATCGATACACCGTCAAAGGCGAATACTAGTAATGTAAGGTAGTGGTAACCCTATTTTACCAACATCCCACCTACCAATTAAGGAGTGGTGGATGTGGAATCTAACATGTAAGTGGTTATTCGAGGGTTACCCTGCAATGTTCTTTTTGGGGCCAAACTCAAGGTGGTTTGATCATGAAGGAATGATTGTGTCTTTGAAAACAAAGCATTTACTAGTATTTCAAAAATATTTAGTAAAACAAAACTCATGACAATTAATTATATTTGAGCATGGGGACATTCACCGGGTACGACATCGAGTCGATAAGAGCACTTAGAGGTACGTCAGGGGTGAAAGCTAAATACGAATGGGTGTGTGTGTATTTACATCATATAGGGATGTATGTTGTATAATATGTGACGACAACTGAATTTGACAATTTTCCTTATAGTTTGATTGTCTTTCTCTGATGGTTGTAGAGTTGGCGAAAACAACAAGAGTTTCATATCTTTGTGCAAAGGTGGATTCTCAAGACGTTATCACAACCCTTGAACAAGATTGGTATGTTGTAATTAGATCAGTAATGTAATGACATTACTAATTTAAACATGATTATTGTGATTGGTACGTCGTAATCAACTCCGCAATATCATTCCTTCTGTAATCACATTAAAATGAAAATAGAATTTTTCATTACATAGCTACTACCCATGAATAACCCATTACATTCGTAATCGTAATGGATATTTTTTTACAAAGTAAAATAATTTTATTAAACTTAATATATTACATATTTCTTATCATATTTTTTTCCATTAAATCATATATGTAATAATTCATATTATTATTTTTAGAAACTATAAAAAAATTATATTATATTTAAAAAACTACGTATATACACAAATTGTATATAATTACATAAGATCTTTATATATTGGTGATATATTTGACCATAATATATCGAATTTGGTTCAATTTTGTTCTCGTCGGAATTGCATCTTCTTTCTTTTTTGCCTCGCGGACCGAATCCATTCTATTTCTAAAAAGGATTACTAATCATTAACCTTTCGAGGAATCCTTCATCAGTGTTGGCCAATAAACTATGGGGCTATCCTATTTATTTCCACTTCCTTATAGGCAAACGCCCCATCAATTGTAGTTTCACTACTCTAGGACATCAACACCAACTCAAGCTCCAGCCTTAACTTCTGTGATTCCCCGTATAAATTATTAAATTTTAAATATATTAATAAAAGTTTAATTTTTATTTTTATATAAATTAAAATATTCATATTATTTTTATAGTTAGTAATACTAACCAAATAATAAGAATTCTTATATTTTCTTTTTTATAATGGATATCTATTTAAGATTAGTAATGTCATATTGACTTCACGTAGCAATTATACTAAGTCACTTTGTGGTGTTAATATAGTTTGGATCAAAGATGCATAAACTAGTACAATAACCTTTATTATTGTCTTTTTTTTTTTACAAGAAAAAGAATCTCCTTCCACATTCATTCATCCAATGCCCATCCTTGTAAGACTTCCTTGAAGATAAAAACTTGTTCCCCCCTTTTTTGGATCCGTGTCTAGCATGCTCTGCAAGACGGTCTGCTTGACTGTTCCTCTTTCTCGGTATGTGGCGAAAGGATAACGATCCAGTTTGGTTCGCCAAACGGATAATTTGGAGAATAAACTGTGAATAGTCCATCTTGCCGCTGACACTTGCGTAATACCTTGTATTAGATCAAGGTTATCAGAATAAACTATATTCGTACATTTCGGGTATTCTGTGCATTGATGCAGTGCTTCAAGAACCGTCATCGCTTCGCCTTCTAAGACCGTGTTGCATCTTGTCGTTGTTTTTGTTTATTTATATTCTCTAGTTCTTTGGTGCTTCCGTATGATCCCTATACGTGTTGGTTCAAATTTAGTACTAAAAGAGGCATCACACATGAAGATAATGTCTTCCGTATCTCGTATCATAGTCTCTTGTAAGTGTTGTTGTTGGTCGTTTTGCGTGTGTTGTACATGTTGCCTTGCCCAATCTGTTCTGTGTAGTTCTCCCATAATATTTTGAATAGCTTTTATAATGTGATCAATATCAATTTTAGCATCCTTATGGATTGCTTTCATCTTAGCTTTCCAAATATCCCATAAAAGTAAGAGGATAAAGTGTGTGACCTTCTTTTTGTCCCAGCCTTCTAACGTGTATGATTCGATAACCCCCAAAATCCAATATCCTAGATTTCTTTTGTCGTCTTGCTGTATACATATCTAGAGTGTAGATGCAACCCAGATTGTTTTGTTGACGGTGCAATGTAAAAGTATATGCTCTGTAGTTTCATTTTTCGTCTGGCACCAAGGGCAAAGTGGCAAGTCTGCACAATTCCTATCATATAGATTACCTGCGGTTAGGTTCGCGTTGTTATGCGCTTTCCAACTGAATATCCTGATTTTCTTTGGAATTATAGCGTCCCAAATTGTTTTCCACAAGTTTGGTTTTATATTTTTCGTGGCCGACGTCGTTTGGGGTTAGTTCAGGACCGCCTTGTCTGTTAAAACCTTGTACCCTGTCTTGGTTGTATACTTTCTATCCTTTGAATGAGGCCAAATGTGTGTATCTTCTTGATCTGTATTTAGTATCCGAACCTTCGTAATTTCTGGTATTAAAGGCTGCATAAAGATGTTATCCAAAGTATCTGTATTCCATTCAGACTTCTCTCGTTTCCATAATTCATTGACTGTGCGTAGGTTGCAACGTTCTGGTTTTTCTAATTTCTAATTTGTATCAATCCACGTATTCGTCCATATGTTTGTCGTTTGTCCATTCCCTATTTGGTATATCCCGTACTTCTTAATGAAGTCCTGTCATTCTATGATACTCACCCAACTTTAGGTTCTTCTTTGTCTCAATTTAACTGTCATAAAATCAAGAGTTGGAAAAATAAATACCTTTTAGAAGTCTGGCTGCTAGTGTTCATGGGTTGTTCATAATCCTCCATGCTTGTGCTCATAATAATGATGTGTTCATATGTTTAAGATCTCTAAATCCAATACTTCCGAGTAGTTTCCCGACTACCAGTTTTTTCCATGTCAGCCAATGTATTTCGCTCTCCCGAGCTCCACTAGAAGTTTGTTATAGCTAACTTTAGTTTTCTACAAAACGAAATTGGGTACGAGAATATTGACATTGTGTATATTGGTATAGCTTGTAGAACAACTTTGATCAAAACTTCTTTTCCTCCGTCCGATAATAGTTTTGCTTTCCATCCATCTATTTTGGAAAATAGTTTTTTTGCTATACATTCTAGTGCTTCTACTTTTGATCGTTTGTGGCATAACGGTATACCTAAATACTTGCCTAGGTCGTCCATTTCTGCCATTTTGAATTTCTTGAGTTACATGATTCCGTACTTCTTCTGGAGTGTCTTTATTGAAGTATACCGCTGACTTGTGGTAGTTGATTTGTTGTCATTAACCTTCACAGTATTCTGTGAGGCAATTATTGAAAGCCCGTAAATATGTATTATCAATCGTAAGAAAGAAAAGTGAGTCATCTGCAAACATGAGGTGGGAAATTTATGGACAGTTTCTTGTAATATGGATTTCTTTGATCTGTCCTTGTAGACACGCATTTATTATAAGGTTTATTAGTGCTTTCGTCAGGAGAGAGATAAGGAAATGGGATAAAGGATCCCCTTGTTTGAGTCCTCTTCCTATTGGAATCTCGGTAACTTAAATAAATACTACACTCTCATTTAGGATGACTAATGCATCCATTAACATCCCTATAAATATGGATACTCAGTAAGCTAAAACAAATATACTAAAAGCAATTGGAAGTCATTTACGATAATATTGTCCTAATAAAATTACAAATATTTATTAGATTATAATATGTAATTTGTGTAATTAATTAACATGCTTGTATGAAGACGGGGAAATTATGGCAATTTTGGATAGAAGAGCGACACCTGATAAAATACTTCCAATAGCCTCTTTTAAGGCGAGGGTTTAAATAATGTTTAATATGTTTATCTTTAACCTTATTTTAAATTATACAGTAATATATTTAATTTGATGATTTTGGACTTTATGTGTTATCATTTATCTGGATTATATTTTCTCGTAATTATTGTATCCATCGTATTATTTCGTTATTATGTGATTAATCATATAATTGGGATAGTACGACCTACTTTGCCGTCTATCCATTAATTGTGAATTGCTATCGTTGTTGAATCGACCTACTTAGTCGTTTCATATTTGATATTTGATATTTTTATCGATCGATTGCTTGACATGATACAACCGTGTGGCACTGGGCGGCAGCAGACTTGCCAGGGTTAACATGACTATCATGATCTATTCCCACCTGGCGCATGTGACGGAGAGTTCCTTGGCCAGTGGGTTCGTAGGTTCGGTTTACCCAGGGTATTGCCAATGGGAGTGATAAGGGATTGAGAGTTGCGGCGGGAGTCATAAGGGCAAGACCACAGTATCCTTTGCAACGTGATTATTTATTATTTGCTAGTGTATATGGCTTACTGGACAGTATTGGCTGCCTAGTTTGCTATATACACTTATCTGATTTATTTATCACTTTATGAATGCTTATTTTAGATTCAGACCTATATCAGTTCAATGACAGCGTCTTAAAAATATTACCGCCCGTAGGTTAATGTATTCATATGACCATTATTTATATTCTCCCCCTTTTCCCCCACCCTTTCAGGTAGGAGTTGACTTAAAGATTTGGATAGTGGTCAGTAGCACAAGATCCGGTGACAAACCAAGAGTAGGGATTTGTATTAAGTACTATGTATTTATTTAATTTTAATCAATTTATGTAATAAATAATTACTAATTCAATAAATGTACTTTTAATTAGTTTATATTAGATAGAATAGTCGTGTTTTTCGGGGCGTGACAACTTCAGCTTTAGATGAAACTAGGCTTCAGCTCCAGCTCTAGCTTAGGCTTCAAGCATAGAATTAGGCACCAGCCTCGGCGTAGGCATCGACTTCCTTCTTCGTAGTCTTCTTCTTCCAGCATAGACTTCGTCAGATTATTCATCTTCGTCTTTATCTCTAGCTGATGTTAATCATTTAAAACTGCGGATACTTGCATTCTAACTAATACAAACATTGAAGAATTGCACCGACGTGTTACATCTTGTTCTTACGAACAACAAGAACTACTCATTCTAAGGTTAAAAGGTATTACCGTCTTTTTAAGCCAAAAATACGAGGTTTGGTAAACTTGCAGGATTGAAGGGTTCAGTTTTGACTTCGCCAGCTTTTAAAGAATCTCTCCTCTTAAATTATGCACGATACAGAGAATTATAACAATTTTTTAGTATCTCTCACATACCCACAAATCATCATATTTCAACTTATTCATCAAATTATTAACATGACATTACAATTTTAATTTAATTATTAAAATTTTACTTCTCTATAACAATTAAACAAATTACCTAGTCAACAACTAACTATTTAAATTCTGAATTAAATCAATCATACGACTACCCTACAATCTTAATAAAAGTTAAAATCAAAATGTATTAATCTAAGATTTATCGAACTATATATACAAATTATTTAAAAGTATTAGAATAATTTATTCTTCATACTCTATTTTATTAAAATTATTTGTATTTTATAGTAATAAAATGACCACCCTATATCTTAACCAATTTATTTATAATCTTATTTAATTAAACTAGTTATTAGCATAAGGTTGAAATAAATCAAGCCATTATATCACCATTCATATAGCATACCAAACAGTGTATAATGATTACAAAGTTCATTATATTCTTAATATCATTATATTCCTGAACTCATTACATTTCTGTCTAAATTCATTATAACATATTAGTCATGTTATTCTATTAATCCGCTTTTGTCATATGGTTAATTTTAGAGGTTATTGTTGATAACATCCTCATTAAACTATCTAATTGTTCTTTTATGCCTTCAATAATCTATTTTATAAAAAAATGCCTAATGAAGTAAATATTTATAGAAAACATCCCTTTATATTTTCCATGCTTTTACTACCCTTATTATTAAATATATTATTTTATTTTAATACAATATTAATTTTTAAATATTAAACAAATAATAGGGTACTTCTTTCTCCACCACCACCACCACTACCACTACCACCACAACCACAACCACCACCACAACCACCATGTATTTAACCACCACTACATCCACCACAACCATCACCACCTCCACCACCACCACCACCACCACCTACTACTACTAATTCCATCGCACGCGCGCGTCCGTGAATTTTTTTTTTAAAATCGTCATAACTAATTCAAAAAAAAATCAGAAAATTAAAAAAATTGTATTTTTGAATAAAGCAAATTAATATTTACGTCTATGAATTTTTTTGAATTTTTTTGAATTTTTTTAATTTTTTTTTCGCAGACACGGAATTCCATGTTTTAAACATGGAACATAGAATTCCATGTTTTAAACCGTGAAATAAACATGGAATTCCATGTTTTAAACATGAAATTTCGTGTCTGCGAAAAAAAGAAAATTAAAAAAATAAAAAACAATCAAAAAATTCAGAAAATTCCGAAAAAAAATCATAGACGTAAATATTAATTTGATTTATCCAAATATAATTTTTTTGATTTTTTTGATTTTTTCTGAATTAGTTATGACGATTTTAAAAAAAAAATCACTGACGCGCGCGTGTGTTTATTAGTTTTTTTCTTATTTTTTAATTGTTAATTATAAGGGTAATTTGGGATGGGGATATTTTCAATAAATATTTTATTCTAAGCATTTTTTTCTAAATAAATTTTTTAATAAGCATCAATCAACAATTGGTTCTTAATTTTAAATTAAATAACATTGAGTACTTAATTCGGTCAACTTAGCTTACCTTGTTGTCAATTTTATACACTCCCAATTAAAAGTCCAAGTAGATTAAATAAAATATCTCTTCTGTCCAAAAATAAATAAAATAAAATATTTCTTGTATCAGCGTCGTCAGTCAAAAGTCCGCCCTTACACATTTGAGAATTTTAATGGTCATTGACGCTGCAGTCCTAAACAATATTTGTTAGAAGGGTATAAACGTCATTTCTGGTCCGCTCATTTTCTTGGACTTTCCGAAGAAAATACGCGAAAGGATGGATAATCACGATGTTATAACACAAGGCCTACTTTCTCTCTCTGCTGTCTAATTATTGTTCTACTCTACCTCTCTTCTTTCTCTCCCTTTAGGCACATATATACTTACATATATGTGATATGGCGAGTAACAATCCTCCGGCATCAGGTCAGTACAGCTCAAATTCTAGTTCCGTTCGTAATTTTTAAGCTGAAAAAGGATTTAATTCGTGCTATATTTTTTAGTTCATTTGTAGTTGGAGTTTTGTTATCGTTGATTCGGATTTGTATTAAGTTTGTATGATTGAATTCGAGGAAAAAATTAGGCGATAATTAATTTGTAAATTAATTAGCATCATTTCTATATTCGCGTATGGTTCCTTGTTCGATGGATGATATTTTGATAGTTTCGTGGATTTATTCGGTGTAAATCATTATGTGCAGGGTTTAATTGCACAATTGGTCACTGTATTTTGTAAATTAACTAAAACCATATCCATTTATCTTAATCAAAACTCATTTCTAGCTTTTCAATTAGTAAAAGGGTATTGCATATAAATCCCTATATTATGCAAAATAAGTTATGTTTCTGAATTAATTACAGTCCCTACTCCCTATATTATGCAATATAGAGACATAATTTGAAGAGTTTGAATGTCAAAGAGACTGATAGTTGACTGAAATGGTGCTTCCTCTAACATGTTTTTGTACGTTAATGCAAAGAATATGTTAATTTTTTCTCTTAAAGGTTAATACTTAGTTAATTTGTAATTCCAGGTAATAGTCCACCACCAAAACCTTGGGAACAAGCAGGGTCTTCCTCTGGACCAGCACCATTTAAACCACCATCTCCTGGTAGTACAAGTGATATTGTAGAAGCTTCTGGAACAGCTAGACCTGGTGAAATAGTTTCAACTGCAAATAGAAGTACAGCTGTTACTGGAAATACACTTGCAAGGCCTGTACCTGCTAGACCTTGGGACCAACAACAGACATATGGAAGCACTTATGGAGGAGGTATTTCTTGCTCCTTAAATCATACAGTATCACCTTGTGTTATATTTACATATCCGATTTGAATCTCTCTAAGTTCCTATATTAGCTAAAATAATTCCAATCAAATTTAATAAACTGATTTTAATCTTATGTTTCTATGATTTAATTTTATATTCCTATTGAATCTCTCTAAAAGTTTGAGATAGTTAATAGCGTTTAAGGATTTTTACACAGTATCTGAATTTATGGTAATATATTTGTTGCACGCTCAGTTTAGTTTTCTTCTTTTAGATGATTCGTTATTCAGATGTTTCGTTTGAATAACGCATAAAAGCAAAATCACAGTGTAGTGTTTGAGTATTATGAAATGTAAAGTCTACTGTTGAATATATTTTTCTATTTCTTACATGACAGTTCTATTTGCCTAAAAAAATGACACTTCTTTTCTTTCAAAATATTAGGAAAATAAAAAAAGTGAGATGCATGGTCCACAAAAAAAAAAAGGTTATTTTTTATTAGGAAGATAAAGTAACAAAAATAAAAATCGTGTGTGGTAGGGGAAGAGGTGAATTTGGTGCGTAACTGTTCAAAACATTTTTTAAAGGAGTCTTTGAATGAGAATAGGAGAGAGACAGATAAGATTACAAATTAAAATAAATTAAATTAATTTTGATTAGGCATATAATGTATAATTTTGATAACCCTTTTTTCTGTAAATCAGGATATGGTTCGACCATGAATTCTGGTTATGGAACAGGTATAAATAGTTCATATGGTGGATATGGAGGAGGATCTTATGGTGGTGGAATGTATGGAAATAGCATGTACAGGGGCGGTTATAGTGGTCTTTCTGGTGGTAGCATGTATGGTGGTGGTGGCATGTATGGTGGAGGAGGTGGAATGTATGGTGGTGGTTATGGCAGCTCTATGGGTGGTTATGGTATGGGTATGGGGGGTATGGGCATGGGTGGCCCAAATGGTGAACATGATCCGAACAATCCTTTTGGTGCTCCAGCTGGCCCACCTAACTTCTGGATTTCTTTAATGAGGGTGGTAAGTTTCTCAACATTATTTACCCAACAAGTACAAAGTGTGTATTAACTAACAAATTAATTACAGATGCAAGGTGTTGTAACTTTCTTTGGCCGCTTTGCAATGTTGATTGACCAAAATACCCAGGCATTCCACATGTTTATGACGGCTTTGCTTCAGGTATAAAACCCTTAACCTTTTTTATTTGCTTCTAAATTACGAAAATGACCTTAAATTGTATATTATTTACAGCTATTTGATCGATCGGGGTTATTGTATGGAGAGATAGCGGGATTTGTACTGAGACTATTGGGTGTAAGAAGAAAACAGAGAAAAATGCATCAAGTTGGACCTGATGGGCTCCCAATACCAGGTCCTCATGGGGGTCAAAATTACATTGAAGGACCCAAAGCTGCTCCAAGTGGAGCTTGGGATAATGTATGGGGAGACAGCTAATATTTCAATTATTTAATGCCCATTGGAATTGACAATCAATCATATGTTTGACAAAAAAGTTGAGATGAAAATAACAAATCACCCCTCTTTTTCTCTCAGCCACCTACATACATACATGGAGGTAATATTTATTAAGTCGCAAATTGTGTAGTAAAGATAATGTTGGCTTTGTATCGAATAGTGCTTCCAATTTGGTCAAATGAAGAACCAACATAAATACAAGTGTACTATGATTTGCGTTGTAATAGACCGCATAATTGTGTATTACGTTGATTGCATACATAAATTTTATCTGTTTGATAGTGGAATGGACAATATTTCGATGATGTTACGGAGGCCTTTGGTGAGTTATGTTGGTGTCTGGGGTAAAACTATATCAGGCCTGAAATTCTATGACATCCTGAATGATTTGGGGAACGTAATATGATAAATGTTAATGACCATGTGTTAAAAAGAACTAGTAATATAACGGTGTTCCTAATTCTCTTGCTTGCTGGAAATAAAGCTCATTCCCGATAAATCCTGTGTCCACGCAATCAGAGAGTGGGTAAAATTTAAGCGTGTAGAAAGGTGCACAGCGACACAATTTTTGTCATCCTTAAATATTAGAACATACGCTTGAATGCAAAAATTACTTACTATTCAACTCTATAAAAAAAAACTTAGAGCATCTACATCCCAGGCTTTAAACCAGGGTTTTCTTTATATTTGAGTAGAGCCCGAAAACATGAAAAATGAGCCATAGAGAGAAAGGTGGAAGCTAAAAGTATATTTTCCAGCAAAATTAAGTTTGCATCAAATTTTTCTAAAGATTCATAATTTGGGTACGGTGTCACCATTGGTTTTTCTTTAATATGGCTGCTCATGCATCTATGAATAAATCTTTTCCAGCAAACCATATAATCTACAACATATAGTAACAAGCAGATTAGTTTAAAGTTACCTTATAAGATGATAAAAAGTAATCAACAAAAAAAGTCTCATATCATTGTCTAGAAAATATTTTTCTATAAACCGAGATCTTTATTATAAGACAATACATTGTCTTACTCTTGTTCAACACTAGTGTTGTAAGACTTAACAGATTTGAGTTTATAAAAAAGATTTGAATCACAACAACAAATAAGAAAATATGGAAATTGTAAAGAACACAAAGACTTATCGTGGTTCAGCAAAAAATGACCTATATCAACGTTGAACTCCGATGAGAGTAACTCGTGCAATAAAGACTTCAAATTACAGGTCATAATATCAATCTCTAAACATGCACTACACTCAAGTTATAGATTACACTAGCTAACCCAGAAATCTCTAGCCTACCAATCTATGTTGAAGACTATAAGTAATGAATCAAGATAATTCTTACTATTATATGAGATTTACACGTTATAGAAGTGAATCTAATCTATCAAGAGTGTTTAAGGGTTTCGAGAAAGAACAAAAGATAAAAATGAAAAGAGAATAGTTAGTTGCCCAATCAACAAAGAAGCTATTTATATGAGAGATTACCGATGATTACTGAGATAGGTTGATCTCGTGCGAGATCAAGAACCCAAATTTAGCCACGTAGCCACCGACTTAATAAAATGTTGTTGTTTTAAGACGTTCATTTTGATATCAAAAGCTTTTTGTCACAACTTTATCACTTCACATTATATAGTATATACATAACATATATTTTATTCAACAATCTCCACCTTAAAGTGTTAACCTCCTCAGTCTCTTAGTGAACCACCAGCTCATCATCTTCTCAGTCCAATTATCTTGCAAAACAGTCAACTAAGAAGTAGCAAGTCCACGCAGTGCTTAAATTTAGCATTAGTAACGATTTAAGTACCAAAATCTGCAGGATTATCCTCAGCTGCTATTTTAAGTAATTTTACTTCACCACTAATAAGAACATTTGTAATATAATGAAATTTAACATCAATATGTATAGTCCTTTTATGATATAAAAAATTCTTACTTTATTGAATTGCACTCTAACTATCAAAATAAAAAACAACTTTACCCTTCACAATGTTTGCCCCAGAAAGTAAGTTTGTAACCAACTAGCCTCTTTATTTGAATCAATAATATCCACATACTTAGTCTCAGATGTTGATAAAGCAACTAAGGGTTGAAGTTGAGACTTCCAAGAAATGCAATCCCCCCCCACCACTGTAAAACAATATGAGGTGGTAGATTTCCTAGAATCTCTATCTCCTGCAAAATTAGAATCAACATATCCAACAAGCCTCGAAAGGAATATCGTGATTAAAAATAGCATAGCCTAAGACTTGAAGTATTGTTGACATAAGCATGTACATGCTCAAGTGCATACCAGAGATTAATTCTAGGATTTTCCATATACCTACTTAGGAACGAAATAACAAAAGATAAGTCTAATCTACTTCTTATCATGACACACATTAAAGATCCAACCACCTTAGCATAAGGCACAATACTCATGTTAGTTATATAAACTGTGATTTGGGCCATCAAAGTTTAGATAAAACATTGTGACCAACCAAAAGTGTCAAGACATGTTTGCAATTAAAACTACCAAACTTATAAACAATTTTTATTAAGTATGGTTCTTGATGGAGTTTTAACATGTATTTACCTATTTTTCTACTTATGACCATGCCAAGTAACTTTTTAACATATCCTAATTATTTCCTATCAAAATCTTTACTCCAGGTAGCTTTAAGTTTATTTATACAATTTATGGACTTGGATGTAATCAACATGTCATCAACATATAAAAGTACAAATACATGCATCTCAGTGTTCAAATATAAGTAGAATAAGAGTCATATTAAGATCTAGAGAAACCAATTTTCAACATCAAAGAGTCAAACTTTTTATACCACTGCCTTAGGGACTGTTTCAAACCATAAAGAGATTTTTTTTAGTAAACATACATAGTCAAGATGGTTTGTTATCAATAAAACCATCAGTCTGTCCCATATAAATGGTCTCTTCTAAGCCACCATGTAAAAAGACAGTTGTAACATATAACTGTTTAGTTTTAAGATCATAATAGGCAACATAAGCAAGCTTCGTGTTATAGTTCTAAACTTCACAAAAGGTGAAAATACTTGATGTATCCATTTATGTGACAAAATAATCTAGTCACGAGATATTATTTTAGGGGTATACAGGACTTCGTTGAGGGATTTCTCCATTCTTTGATGGTTTACACTTTCTTGTCTAGTTTTAATATTTATGCTATTTTTAGAGTTTTTGTGCGTAATTTGTGTATAAAATGTGCAAATCTCAGATAATTTGTGTTAAGTGTACATTGGGGGCCGATCATCTGTTATGTTGGAGGTCCGAACTTGATATTCCAAGTTCCTAAGTTTCTATATTTGATAGTAGTTCGCGTCTGTACAACACCTAAGGCTCAACACGATATATCCCAAAGAAAAGCGATTATTCAACACAATATATAATCAACATAAGGTAATTTTTTTGCAATGTATCATCACTCAAAATACGATAATATGCCAACATATACCATCAATTTATAAACCAAAATTTTAAAAAAAAATTAACAAAATACATTACGAAATTCATAATATAACAGAGTAATATCCACTAAATTATAATAAAATAGATGGAAAAATCACATGTAAATATGTGTTTCATATAACAAACAATCTAACTAATCAACATACCAAAAAAACAAACCAAATCAATATAAACGACAATAAAAAGCTTAAAAGTTTCATGATAATGTTTATTTAGACAAGTATGAATTATGTTTGCAAGTCGTGTTGTTGGGACAATGGATAAAGATTGATATAAATTTGCAATTTAAATTTAAAAATGTGACAATAATTACACAAGTTAGGCAAAGTACATGGAGGCGAGAGAGGATCTAGTATAAAATAGGTCATTTTGTTATATCCGTTTATTGGCATATTTTTGGATTTTGAGTGATGAATGTGATGCCTAAACATATTTTGTATTGAGTATATAGTGCACTGATTAACCACTTGTGTTGTGAGATATTGTGTTAAGCCTTATGTGTGTTACAAGCCTTTGAGAGCATACTAATCAAGGAACTCAAGAACTAAAAAATCGGAGGTGAGACCTCTAACATGATAGATTACCGGGAACCTGAAGAGTATCTACACAATCTGGCTTAAAGAGATGAGCCTGAATATCTGATGAACCAAACCTCTGAACCTCTACTATGCATATGAGATTTTCCTTTGAAAAGATCAAGAGCCAAATCTTTATTAAACCCAGATTCTCAAACCCCATAGTCTATTTGAGAATTTTGGTGATATGAAGACGTTAGACCTCCAAAGTTGAACAAACAAACCTCAAAAAATGAATAGTGAAAATGGAAGTTAGCCGTTAAACTAAATAGCATCCGATAGAGAAGCAATTAGGCCTCCAACATTTGAAGATCCATCGAATCATTTGGGTACACATGGATAAATCTATTAGTACTTTCGCTTGCTATAAATCAAAGGTTCCAAATTAGCAAAAACATATATTTTTACACCAAATATCAAGCTTTCGAGTTGAGATCTCCAAGAAGAGTTTGCAAAGCAATTTCAAGCCAAATATGTAATCTTTTGTAATTATTTTACAAGAAAAATAGTTATATCTGCTCATCAAGGAGTATCGCGATAGGTACTGCAGATTCAAATATTCATCCTAGATTTTTAGACCATAGAAGTGTTTTCTGGTATTTTTTAACCGTAATTTGTTTGTGGTCAATCACGTGTAGGGCTGTAAACGAGCTGAGCCGAGCCGAATACTAGATGTACATGCTTATTTTTTCAATTTCTCGAGCCGACCTCAAATTAAACGAGCCGAGCCCGAACTTTCAGTGATCCAAATCATAAATGTCAAAATTTGTTTGTTTAACTTATAAAACAATTTAGAGCCGAGCTCAAGTTGCTCATTAACCATTTTCGTTTTATGGTTGAAATGAGTCTTTCATGAACGGTTGGTATTTGATGGAGTGTGTGGTATGAAAATATAAAACATAATATTAATAAAAAAGTAATTAACTAAATAAATTAAAAATAAACAAGTTGATATTGAAGATTTAATAATATATTTATAAGTAAATAATATATTAATTTACAATTCATTATTATACGAATGAATTCGAGCAGAATTGTTTACTTATCGAGTTTAAATTAGAGTTTGAGCTTGACCTTGTTTATATTCGAGTCGATCTCGAACGAGTTTTTCTCCGAGTCGAGCTCGAGTTGCTCACGAGCAGCTTAGTTCATTTTCAGCCTTAATCACGTGGAGGTATTGTACAATATGATTGCTAATATTGCTCAGGAGGCCTTTCCTGATGGATGCTGATATGATTGTCGATTTTCTTTCTTTCGTGTTGATGCCTGAATTTGTCTTTTTCTATGACTGTTATTTTCCTTGTATATGTTTTTATCTCCCGTATCTCTTTTCCGAATTTGGCTGACCTAACCGAAATGTGTAATTTTCAATATATTTTTGGACTAAAAAGTTTTGTGCAATTAATCCAATCATAATTAAATACTCAATTAAAGGGGGAGTAGCATTTTGCTAGTTTCGAAAATAAAGGGGGGTAGATCACACTTTACCCAAGTATAGGGGTTGCTTCGCATTTAAATAGAGAAAAAGTATGTTAAAAAGAATTATCTCGAAAGAGCCCGTTAATGAATTGGGCCTGTACAATAACATTTGCCAATAAGCCCAATATGTAAAGTATATATCAAGACTTGAGAGCACTTAGGGTTTCAGTACTTCACTACCCGCCCCTGTTTCTCTCTTCTCCGCAGGCAAAAATGGTGAGTTTCTCGATTTGTGGTTCTTTCCCTGATCTAGCTTTATCTCTCGCGTATTTTGTTCATCTCCTCGTAATTATCTATCGTTTGCAGAATATGTAAAGATATAATCTTTTCCTTTTTTTAAATGTTTTATATATTGTTGGAGTAATATTCTCTAGCTCTAAAATTTTACGGCATTTCATGGTTATAATACAAGTTTGTTATGCTATTTATGATTTTTAGCTATATTTTCTGTTGATTTCAGCTGGCATTTCTGCGTATGATTGTTCTAATTATTCGATTTTATGTAATATGTTTTTAGGTGTTCGTCAAATCCCAGAAGTCGAAAGCTTACTTCAAGCGTTACCAGGTTAAATACAAGAGAAGGAGAGGTAAAATGTCTTACTTTGAGTTTTTCACATTGGTATCTGTTGACTACTTTCGATGCTAATTGATGTTATTCAAAATTGCAGAGGGTAAGACTGATTACCGTGCCAGGAATCGTCTTATCAACCAGGACAAGAACAAGTACAATACTCCCAAGTACCGTTTTGTTGTCCGATTCGTATCCTTTTTTGTGTTTTTTACATTGCTCTTAATTCTCATTGTGTATTTTCTAATGTTTTCTTAGACACAACTCATGTGAGTGTTTTAAAACCATAATCTAGCTCATTAGACTTAACATTGGCTTCCAGATCTCATAACTAGAGCCCCAGTAGAGATTCATAACTTGCGATTTATAGTGTTTAGTCAACGAAACTAAGTATATAATTTTGGGTAATTTAGATTTAACGTATGTAATCTTTTCAAGTGAGTTTACCTTAACCTTGTAATTAGACGAACAAGGACATTACTGCACAAATCATTTCTGCTACCATCACTGGTGACATGGTTATGGCAGCTGCCTATGCACATGAGTTGCCTCATTATGGTCTTAATGTTGGTCTCACAAACTACTCTGCAGGTATTTCTTTGATTATTATCAATTTTTGTTTTGTTTTTTTTTGTCATATATTCTAATTACACTTAATATCTCTTAATAGCTTACTGCACTGGTCTTCTTTTGGCTCGCCGAGTCCTCAAGAAGCTTGAGTTGGATGAGGAGTACGAAGGAAATGTTGAGGTAATTTGCTAGTGTAATAGTGTTTATGATTTCTTATCTTGGAAAAAATAATGTTTAAAAATGTAATTATTTTTTACAGGCTACTGGAGAGGATTACTCAGTTGAACCAGGTGAATCCAGGAGGCCGTTCCGTGCTCTTTTGGACGTTGGTCTTCTAAGGACCACCACAGGAAACCGTGTCTTTGGTGCTCTTAAGGTACTTATTATTACTCTTGAATTAAGGTCTGTTAACAGTTTTAGTATTGTTTGTTAATTAAAAAATATAATGCTATTTATTTCAGGGAGCTTTAGATGGTGGACTTGACATTCCCCACAGTGAAAAGAGATTTGCTGGATTTGGAAAGGATAACAAACAACTTGATGCTGAGGTTCATCGCAAATACATCTATGGTGGACATGTTGCTGATCACATGAGGGTGAGTTTAGTTTAGTTTAGTTTGCAGAATAATAATATTATTTACATTCTAGGTCCTTAAAGTGCTAATCTTTTTTATAACAATTCAGACCTTGGCTGATGAAGAGCCTGAGAAGTACAATACTCACTTCAGTGAGTACATTAAGAAGGGTGTTGAAGCAGATAGCCTTGAGGAGTTATACAAAAAGGTTCACTCTGCTATTCGTGCTGATCCTACACCAAAGAAAACAGTCAAACCACCTCCTAAGGAGAGAAAGAGGTAAAATTAAATTAAATAATTTCTTCTTTTTTTCTTCTCAATTTATTAGTTTACTGATTGCTTAAGTTGGATGTTTATTTACAGGTTCAACCTCAAGAAGTTAACATATGAGGAAAGGAAGGCTAGTTTGATTGAGAGATTGAATGCTTTGAACGCAGCAGCTGGAATGGATGAAGATGAGGATGATGATGAGTAAACTATAGGGGAGAGAGAGAGAGGAGTTTGAATTGAGTTTTTAGCCATGTTATTGTACTGTTTATTTCAGATAGTAATCTCAGTTTTGCTTTTCCAGATGAATGGTCGTAATGTTTTGGGAACTTTTAATGTCTTGTTTGCTCGACAATGGTTTTACATTGCTTATTTAAGTTCCATGCTTTACTTTATTTTATTTATATAACTAGTTGCTTTAATATTAGTTCTACTGAGCTTGAATTGCCATTTCGGTGTGGCTTTATTTTTGCCTAATGGCTCTAACCCATTTACATATAACTTGAAAACTTTTAAGAGATTTTGGCCCAAGTGGTCTTGAACACCCACCCCTTAGTCTTAATTCAACCCCACCTTTTAGCTCTTTTCACTAACAAATTGTAATACTATAGTTTAAAATCTTATTTATCTATCCCTATTGCTTTCTCTCTCTATTTTTACACCAGAATCTTCTCTCCTCACATTGGCACCCCCACATCGGCGGGGATCCAGCAGTTAACGTCGGCGGTGAGAAGCAGCACCAAGGAAAATACAGCGCCTCTGTTGTTAGCGGTGAGAAGCAGCACGTCTTCTCTTCCGTTTTTGCAAGCCACATCAGAGTGAAATGACCTAAGACAGCGCCTCCATTCGTGCTTCCTTCCAGCGAGCACAAAACCAGATAAGACCACCACCACTCCAGCGCCCCCTCCGTCTCCAATAAATCTTTGCCGCTGTGGACCACCATGAAGACGAGCACTGTTCAATCCACCGCCGAGCACAGAAACTCTTTCCCATGTCTCTTCATCTCCCTCCTCGCGTGAAGAACTTCTCCTCCAGCAGTTCCGTTCGTGGTCCTTGCTCCACCTGCTGCGAAGTAGATCCAGTCTCCTCAGTTGCTCGAGCGCCATGGATGTTGGAAGTTTTGAGTTCCGGTGCGGGCGAGAATCACGGAGAAGGCGAGCTCCAGCTTCTGTTTTTTTTTCCGAAGGCTTAGACGGTAGTTTGACCAAATCTGGTCAAGATAGGTAGTTTTTAGTTTAGTTTTTTTTTTTTGAAAATTGCTTAAGTTAGGCTTTTTTCTTTTCTTTTTGTTTTAATAGCTGTTGTAAATTAGATTTTTACATGCTAAGCACCCAGTTTTGTTAAACTATGAAATTTATCTTTCACCCAGTTTTGGGTAGAAATAATCAAGCATGCTAAGCACATAAGTAGATATAACAATGGTTACAATTAAAATCGAAATCGATGGATAACAGAAACGATCAGAAAACAATTATATAACCATTGTCAAAATCAGGTTGTGGTGTCAGATATAAATGAAACCGAGAAACTAAAAATCATTTTTTTTATATATACACTTTATAATAGTTTGGATAAAAGAATATATTTAATTTCCAGAATTACAATTCATACTAGATTTAACCAACTAACTAACAAACATCCAATTTAATCAAATATCAACACAAACTAATTAACAAACATTCAATTTAATCAAATATCAACACAATTTTTTTCTTGCATGCGTGATCTTGTATTACAATTTTTTTTAATATATTTATAAAAACATAGTTGTGTTATGCTTAAAAATCCCAAAACCGTTTAAAACCGTTACCTCATCATACGGTTAGGGTTTAAAAAAATGCAATCGATAATTAAATAAATCGTTAGATTATGAATTTAAATATAATAGATGATCATGGTTACATTTTTAATTACTTTTGGTTAACCAAACTATTTACATACGTATAATGATATGTACTCTCCAGAAATCTATAATAGCCTATGATGAGCATTGCTTAGCTAATGAGTATCTGAAGCTAAGACTTTATATTCATATGTACATTTGAATAATTCAAAAACAGTTGATATAAATGAAAGAGAAGAAGATAGTAACATGAATTCTCTTTATTAGGATACAAGAATGGTTTGGAAGGGGCACAAACTGGATTTTTCCTACTCAGGAAAACTTTAAAATTAATTGCAATGCATCAATTGATTTAAAAACTAACCTACCTGTATTTGCTTGTGTTTTAAAGGATTCTACATGGTAGTTTTGTTAAGAAGGTTCAAGTTAATTCAATGGCAGAGGCAAAGACAAGAGGGATCATGGCCACTTGTGCAATGGCTTCAAGATACACTAATGGATTTATTGAGCTGGAGAATGATAATCTTTCTATGATTAATCAAATTAACTCTACTAGTGGTAGAATTTCTAGTTGTACTAGAATTTTGGTTAAGAACATATATTTTTGTAAAGCTAAGTATAAGCTTTTACTAGAAGATCAAACAATAGAGTAGTGAGAATTGGGTGGTCAAACATAAACTAAGTAGCAATTTGTTTGGCTTTGGACTCTTTATCCACCTCACTAATTAACTTGATTAAAGGCGACTTCGAAACGTTTGGTATTGCTTAATTTGTAACTGACGTGTAATAATTTCATTAGTGTATTTACATTAGACTAAAAAAAATAAAAATTAAAATGATACATGTATATTTCTTCTTATGTAATTATATATAATTTGTGTATATACGTAGTTTTTTAAATATAATATAATTTTTTTATAGTTTCTAAAAATAATAATATGAATTATTACATATATGATTTAATGGAAAAAAATATGATAAGAAATATGTAATATATTAAGTTTAATAAAATTATTTTACTTTGTAAAAAAATATCCATTACGATTACGAATGTAATGGGTTATTCATGGGTAGTAGCTATGTAATGAAAAATTCTATTTTCATTTTAATGTGATTAAAGAAGGAATGATATTGCGGAGTTGATTACGACGTACCAATCACAATAATCATGTTTAAATTAGTAATGTCATTACATTACTGATCTAATTACAACATACCAATCTTGTTCAAGGGTTGTGATAACGTCTTGAGAATCCACCTATGCACAAAGATATGAAACTCTTGTTGTTTTCGCCAACTCTACAACCATCATAGAAAGACAATCAAACTATAAGGAAAATTGTCAAATTCAGTTGTCGTCACATATTATACAACATACATCCCTATATGATGTAAATACACACATACACCCATTCGTATTTAGCTTTCACCCCTGACGTACCTCTACGTGCTCTTATCGACTCGATGTCGTACCCGGTGAATGTCCCCATGCTCAAATATAATTAATTGTCATGAGTTTGGTTTTACTAAATATTTTTGAAATACTAGTAAATGCTTTGTTTTCAAAGACACAAGCATTCCTTCATGATCAAACCACCTTGAGTTTGGCCCAAAAAAGAACATTGCAAGGTAACCCTCGTATAACCACTTACATGTTAGATTCCACATCCACCACTCCTTAATTGGTAGGTGGGATGTTGGTAAAATAGGGTTACCACTACCTTACATTACTAGTATTCGCCTTTCACGGTGTATCGATTCTCCATTTAGCTTCTCAGAATGTAAGGAGTCTGCACTTTCCTATTACACGTGTTGTTGCTATCAGTTGCCTACCATAAATGCTAATTCACCAGTCCACTGCTATTGATTACCAAGTAAGTGACCCACCTTTATAGCTACCGCTGCTGTGAAGAATCTCTCCAGTTGATATGGATGACACGCCTGCTTATCTCTTTACATTAAAAAATAGGAATCCTTTGTCTGACATACAACATCACGCCAATATGAATCCTCTTTCGTTCATTTGATGACAATATAGACTTCTATTTCACCTCTCCTCTCTTTCAAACATTTTACTGAAAATTGAAGAAGAAATTAAAATGTTTCATCAGAGCCAAAACAATTCATACTCAATGCTTTTCTCAAAACCCTACTAATATGATCATCATCAAGAAGAAACCAATATGTATGGCTTTAATTCTCGCACTTCACAATCAGGCCGTTGATTGTACGCTTTCTCTTGGAACACTTCCACGAGGTTAACTAATGAGAATGAAAAGCGCGCCTCATCTAATCGCGTTTCAAATTTCTGGAACATTTTACAATCTTCAAATTCAAAGTCTTCTTCTTCGTCTTCAACCCATAATAAGAGCAACCGTGGAGGCAATAGTAACACCACTAACTCTGGTGGCGATTCCCTCTCAGCCCGTCGCTGCGCCAACTGTGATACTACCTCTACTCCTCTTTGGAGAAATGGCCCAAGAGGCCCAAAGGTACTTAGCTATTGTGAGTTTATACTTTCATGATCTAGTTTAATGAAGCATAAGCTAGAGACAATAATATGTCTGATATATACTTGGTACAGGTTGATATGAAGAGTATAACTAAGCCTACAGCGATTAGATGAGGCACGCTTTTCATTCTCATTAGTTAACCTCGTGGAAGGTGTTCCAAGGCAAAGCGTACAATCAACGGCCGCAGATTGTGAAGTGGGAGAATTAAAGCCATACATATTGGTTTCTTCTTGATGATGATCATATTAGTAGGGTTTTGAGAAAAGCATTGAGTATGAATTGTTTTGGCTCTGATGAAACATTTTAATTTCTTCTTCAATTTTCAGTAAAATGTTTGAAAGAGAGGAGAGGTGAAATAGACTATATATATTGTCGTCAAATGAACGAAAGAGGATTCATATATATTGTTTTTTTTTGTCAATTTTTAAGTTGTAAAGGGTAGTCGGTATATCCTTTGAAATTTGCATGTTTATGTTTTTCGAAGGAGAGTTTTTTGGCTAGTAAAGTGCTCTTGTTTCGATTTGAGTTGCTTTCGGGTGTGTTACAATTCACTTTGCTTGGTTCTAGATCCAACAACGGGTTCTAAAAGTTTTGGAAACAAGTGAATATGAGATTTATCTTTCACCCAGTTTTGGATAGAAATAATCAAGCATGCTAAGCACATAAGTAGATATAACAATGGTTACAATTAAAATCGAAATCGATGGATAACCGAAACGATTAGAAATCAATTATATAACCATTGTCAACATCAGGTTGTGGTGTCATATATAAATGAAACCGAGTAACTAAAATTGTTTTTTTATATATACACTTTATAATAGTTTAGATAAAAGAATATATTTAATTTCCAAAATTACAATTCATACTATATTTAACCAACTAATTAACAAACATCCAATTTAATCAAATATCAACACGATTTTTTCTTGCATGCGTGATCTTATATTACAATTTTTTTAATATATTTATAAAAACATAGTTCTGTTATGCTTAAAAATCCCAGAACTGTTTAAACCATTACCTCATCATACAGTTATGGTTTAAAAAATGCAATCGATAGTTCAATCGTTAGCTTATGAATTTAAATAAAATAGATGATCATGTAACTTAATTACTTTTGGTTAACCAAACTATTTATATACGTATAGTGATATATACTCTCTAGAAATCTATAATAGCCTATGATGAGCATTGCTTAGCTAATGAGTTGACTAATGAGGCCAAGACTTTATATTCATATGTACATTCAGAAACAGTTGATGTAAATGAAAGAGAAGAAGATAGTAACATGAATCCTCTTTATCAGCATACAAGAATGGTTGGGAAGGGGTACAAACTAGATTTAAAGGATTCTAAAGGTACTTTGCTAGGTAGTTTTGCTAAGAAGTTTCAAGTAAGTTAATTCAGTGGCAGAGGCAGAGACAAGAGGGATCATGGCTACTTGTGCAATGACTTCAAGATAAAGAATGATAACCTTTCTATTATTAATCAGATTAACTCTACTAGTGGTAGAATTTCTAGATGTACTAGAATTTTGGTTAAGAACATATATTTTTGTAATGCAACAAGTATAAGCTTTTACTAGAAGATCAAACAATAGAGTAGCGAATTGGGTGGTCAAACATATAGCAATTTGTTTAGCTTTGGACTCTTTATCCACCTCACTAATTAGCTAACTTGATTAAAGGCGACTTCGAAACGTTTGGTATTGGTTAATTTTTAACTGACGTGTAATAATTTCATTAGTGTATATAGATTCGACTAAAAAAAGCCTACAGATGAATGATACATGTATATTTCCTCTTTGAAATTCACATGCATGTGTCTTGGGTAGAATCGATGTTCAACGTCTAGGTAATCTTGTCCAAAGATCACAACCTACTATTTTCTCTATCAGACATATAGACAATAGTATTATGAAGTGGTGCTATGGTTATAAAGTGCACAATCTTTCTAGCAAAAAAACCTTAATAAATGGGTTATTTGTTGAAAGACTGATTCTCATATTTACTTGTCTCAAATCTCATATTCACTTGTCTCAAAATCTCAAAAGATGATTCTCGTATTTACTTGTCTAAAAAATCTTACAAGTTGGTCTCTCGTCCGAATGGGTAAATTTGTTGAAAGATAAACAATATTGTTTCAAGCGAAAGAAAATATGTAAACGAAGAAAACAAAGATTGTTATCAGACAATTGTAATCAAATGCTCAAAAGTATCATCTTGATTGATCCTTATTCACTCGTGGATTAAGACTTTCAATCCTCATCTAGATCAAAATCCTTAATCTTTACCTCTGCATCTTCTCCATATTGAATACATTGATCCACCTGTGACAAAATGTAATGTATACTGCAAATAAAAAGTAAACTTGTGTAAAATATCAAAGCTTTTAATAATACAAACAGATTAAACACACCAATAATGCATGAAAAGAGAGAAAATACCTGCTCTGTTTACGCAAGTCTAGGGGTAAAAAGCTCACCATGTTGTATTGATTCACCTGATAACCAATTTAAACTAGTCTAATATATACAAGAAATCTGGATATTTGAATAGTAGTTATTATCAAAGATGTAACTCACCAATTCAATTAGAGCTTTATTAAGCTTTCCAAATTGTGGAGCCATGCGTTGATTTAACTCTTCAAGAAGCATCTGAGGCTCTGGATCTAGGTAACTGAGGACACAAACATATAATCATTAAAATTTGCAAAAAGAAAATTAATATATATTATAAATATATATACTAACTTCTCAATCTCTTTTTTGTTGGTTACAAGGTCCATTTTGGAGAGAATGTTAACATGGGGTAGTTCAAGTTGCATCATTGCAGAAAGTGATGACATACATCCACTTATAAACTTGGTCACATCTGTAATAAACTGTACACATAACTTCACTTTAGTTTAACCTTGGTCACATATGATAATAACACATCTCATACCTGAGAATCAAGCAAATAGACAACACAAACATTGAAATCTTTATGTCTTAAATGCTCCACAAAGTTCTTAAGCACTGAGACATGAGAAAAAAGTTCTATCTGCCCTGTAAAGTCATTTACAGGTTATCAATAATCAATAGAGTTCAATATTCAAATCTTGAAGCATAAGTAAATACCTGGACAGTCAAAAATTAAGTAATCATCTTCCAAGTAATTGTCCAACTCATCTGTGAGCCAAGTATCCAAATTTTCTTCAAGGTGTCTAGGTAAAATAGAATTAAGGCTATACAAATTGGACCAAGAATCACATAATAAAAGGAGCCATAACATTATCAATAAGCTAATAAGCTATACTAGTAGTTAGCAGATTCATATATAAAAAAAAAAAAGGTGTAAAAAGGATACTCCATACAATAAATTAATCCACCATTTGGACCTAATCCAAGTTCTTCCATAACATCATCCAAAGAAATGAGTTCTCTAATATCTGCAAACAATGATTAAATGTTTCATTTTCTTCAAGTAAAAGAGAAACTAAAGCAAATGTATGCTTACCCATGGCCACTGGATAGTCAAAATTTTCGGCAGCAGGATCGAGATTCATGATATGGATTGATCTTTGCATGGCTTCACAATGTTGGTACAAACTAGAGCAATAAGTAGACTGTAAAAACATAACAAATAGTAAATTAGATACAAGCTTAAGGCTATGGCATCACTATATATATCAGTAAAGAGGCAAATGACCTTTCCACTGCCTGCAGGGCCAATGACTAACTGTGCATAGCCCATGATCGCTTATTTATTCAATCAAGAAGAGAAGTACAAAGAAAACTGCAAATCTGTAAAACTCCTACAACTGCTACTAAAGCGTATGAAATACACCACACACCAGCTGCAAATATCAAGCTAAAGACATCAGACGGATGACCCATGCATTACCACCTGCATTCACATTCAAAACCAACAAAATTAATTAACATCTTTTATTCTAATCAATCTTATGACAACCTAAAATTGCTAGAGTGCACTCAACATGTACTTCCCAACTTAATTAGATCAGAAGTTCAACGGCCAAACTCAGGTCATATTTATAACAATTGGGGGAGATTGATAAAATTTCAGAAACAAAAAAATCGGAAGAAAGTAGGAAAGTGAAGATAATCGTTTGACGATCGAGTTTCAGTAAAACAAACAAAAGCAAATAAATTTATATATTTTTTAGGTTTCAATTGAAATAAGTTTTGAATTTTCACCTTAACATTCTGTTTTTATGTAGAATATGATCAACGAATGGTGTAACAGTCTTGTCGGTGGTGGAGAGTGATCTCCGTTCGGCGTGATGGCGGAGATTATTGATTCGTGGGGTAAGACAATGGCCGCTAGGGGTGGGTGCGTGTGGAGTAAGATGAGTTTGACCTTATGTTTTTTTCTTTATTTATAGGGTTTACTACTGAATTAGTTTTTAAAATTTATGGTTTAGGACTTCAATTTTCTTACTTCACTATTTTAAACCCATATAATATGCAAATTAGCTAAATAGACCCATGCGTTTTTCTTTTCAAAGGCACATGCACTAAATAGTAGACCCATGAGTAGGGTTGCAAATGAACCGATACTCTCGCCAAGGACTCGAGTTTGAATTCGCTAAAAGTTTGTTTGAGTTTTGCTCATTAGTTAAGTATATTTTCTTCAAGTCAAATTATGTAATGTATTGTATATTAGTTTTACTTAACTTCATTTTAAATCACAGAAAAACCGAAAAATATATATATATATCATAGAAAAATAAACGAGACTTAAATGAGTCTCAAATGAACCAATCCAAACTGAAATCAAGCTTGGAAAAAATGAGTTCGTTAAGGGTTTGTTTGAGTTCGGCTCGTAAGTTAACGAACCAAGCTCAAGAAAGCTAAAGTTCGGCTCGGCTCGGGTCGTTTCAAACTCAAACCAAGCTCACTATAATATTAGCAAACAAATTCAAAGAAGTTAAAGTTCGGTTCGGCTCGATTCGTTTGCTGCCCTACCCATAAGTACGACAAAAAATCCCACCCTAGAAGGTGCAAATATTTTACTAATTATGAAAGTAAAATAAAGAGATAATTTTTCACTAGGTCTCCCCTTAAAACTCAAACTCCCTGTAGTATTCAAAGAGTCTAAAATTATTAAAATTAAATTACTTATGTTTTTATCCTCAATTATCTACTATATATATATATTATGATATACATACATATTAAGTTTTTTTCCCCCCTCTATTCTCTTTCCTTTTTCTTACCCCTCTTTTCTGCAAAACCTCTCTTACCAACCATAGCAACCAACCAAAAACAAATCTAAGGTTGACTACTTTTTTTCCGACGCTGGGTGAAGACGCGTGAGTAAAGAAGACTTCCACACAGTAATTGTCCTATTTGTTGACAGTGAACGAAGCTTTTTCATGCACAGAGCTTTCTTCGTGGACGAAGCTGGTTGGCCATGGAGTTCTTTTGGGCAGGACCGTGAGCAACTTTACTGCTCAAAATCGTGAGGAATATTTTAGATCCTAAGTTTAGCACCTATTTTATTTGTTTGCCATAAGTAGGTTTGTTTTTACTTTATTCTACAAATCGTGTAGAATAAGAAGATTTTTTTTCGTTTTTATCTTTTTCTTTTTCCTTATTTGCATTCGTTAGTTGATTTTTCTTTTCTTTTTTCAAATATAATGTTGTAATTTAAAAATGTATTTTTGAATTTTTTATGTAATATTTTTTTGCGTGCTAAATGAAGTGATTTTTTATACATTTGGTGTGTGTTATTTAGCGTTTTTTAGAATACTCCGTGTTTTTTATAAGTCCTCAGAAAAAATTCCCGATACTCAAAAAAAAAACCTTTCAATACTCAGTGTTTTTTCGATACTTGGAGTTTTTTTTTGACATTCAGTGTTATTTTTTTTTCAAGTACTCAGTAAACTCTCTAAGTACACCATAGGTGGTGGTGCCTGCAGTGGTTGGCGGGTGGTCTTTATGTCACTTGTTTTATAATTTTATGTGGTTTTTCTTTTATATGAGGGCATTTTAGTATTTGATCGTCCATAAAATTGAATAATGACCTCCTTAAAGAAGAATTTATCAACAAGTTCCATATGTGGCATAAAGTTTGTCTCCAAAACCACATTGGTCAATCACCCATGAAATAAGGTATTACTTATCAAATATTTTATCAACAATCAATAATTTGGCAACCTAACCAAATATCCTATTATATAATATTTTTATTCAAGGACAATTAGGTTATGAATTTCAATAAAATCTTAAATCTTTATAATGATGTAACAATATTTCATATTCTTGTCTGGTAACTTGTTATTTTGTGCTTTTATGAGCATTCCATAATCATTATCAATAGCCACCTACTGGCTTGGAAAAACCCTAAGAAGTTCATAAGCCTTAATAACTCCAACTCCCATTGCTTATGCTTTTAGTGTTGACTTTAGTTCCCAAAAAGAGACTATACCATTCACTAAAATTTCATTAGAATCTCTTATAACACAATATATAGTAGATCATTTAATTATGTAAGAGGAATCAAAATTGATTTATAACATATTAGTATGGGGGTTTTAATTTTTTTCAATGATACTTGATTGAACCCTAGGGTTAATGTGATTAACAATATAGGTCTCAACTTCTAATGCATTTTGATTACTATCCACCATTTCAATTAGTAAAGGACAACCATCATAGGGTATAAAGAGTTTTAATTCTCTCTCCAATGCATGCATGTCCTATTTAGACACCAAAGAGTGTTGACATATAGCCTCACTCTGTAGGTTGTTTTAATGTGACAAATCCTCTTGTGATTAATATGTTACTTACACTTATTATATATCCTATATATTGCACTATATTTCATCAAATATACTTGTATTATCATTTATATCTATGCATTCTAAGAAGCTAATCTTTGTACAAATACTTTTATCCATATCTTTGTGTACATTGAGAATTAGCCTTCATGATCAACTACAAAGTTGCTTAGAATGATGTTTCCCACTACTCTCTCGAAATAAGTTTTTCCATCCGAGCATCGTAGCGAAATGTCAAAACGTGGAAGTCAGAAGACAATAAGGTACCCGTTTGGTGCAAACTGGTAACCCGGTTACAAACGGGAACCCGTTTGCTTTGAAAGTGGGAACTAGGTTTGCTTGGTCGATTTGCCAGTCAATGCCACGTCATTTATTACCGTTTTCACTTGGAAAAGAGCCGTTGGGGAAGGAAAATGGGAACCTGTTTGGCTCTAAACGGGAACCCCGCTTGCACAAAAGTTCCCACTAACTTTATAACCGTTAGGGACTTTCTTATACTATAAATATGACCTCTTTCAAAGGGTAACCTACCTCTCACAATTTAACTATTTTTATTATCTTTCTCATACAAAATTAGAGGTATCAAGCTATCAAAGTTAATCATCCAAGCTTGATCAAGAGCTTAATCTAAAAAGATTCACAGTTATTATCTACTCAAGAGGAGATTCAAGCTTAAAGTCATATCCACTCTTTATGAGTTTGTTTAGCAAAATAATTTCACAAATCAAACATTTGTATATGTACTCTTAAGTCTAGTCTTTGTAATATATAGATTAAGAGAGAGTGTGAGTATAGGGCCTATACTCAGTTTCCTTATGTTGCTATAGCACAAGAGTTTGCTTCGTGGTTTCGAAGTGGTTTTAAGGGTATTGTGTTCTAACCCCTGTTAAGAGAGACACGGATCTCAATTGAGAAGCTTGAAAATCCTAAGGTGGCTATCTTAGGTAGTGGATTAGGGAAACCGAACCACTATACGTAACTGTGTACTTTCTATCCTCTAACTCTTTACTTATCATTTTATAATTGCTCGTATTACATTCATATCAAATCTCTAGTTATCCCTTTCATGATCTCGTAAGAGTATGATATATATTGACTTATAAGTTTTTCTTCAAACTTATAATTGTATAAAATATTTTCAGTTAGGAATTAATTATATTAGTATCCTATTCACCCCCTCTAGGACTTTCAAATCGGATAAGTAGCAATATTGTTATAAAGGAAATTATTACTCATTTCCATATGAACCATGCGATGGTACTTATAAGCTCTATTCTTCTTATAATATTTGGCCATTTGTTCATGTATAATAAGAAGCCAATTGTCTAGTCTATTTGTGTTAAATATACAGGTATTAATATTCAAAGGGCAAGCAAATCAGATGGATTTTACCCATGGGCATGCAAAAATCACATGCTCAATAGTTTCATCACCCAATTTCAAGGTTTTCAAGGTTTGTACTTTACACACTTTCTTTTGTAAATGTTCCCTTCACTAGGTAGGAGATTTTTTACAGCTTTCCATAAAAAAAAACTCATTTTGGGTCCAAATCAATTTCCATAATTTTGATATAGCTATATGTGATGTGGAATGTTGAGTCTTATTCTTTGTTAAGATAACTTCCTATTCTTATTTTTTCAAATAGAAATAAGCTACTTTGTTAGAATATTATCATCTACAAAGTTTCAATATTATATGTCATTACAATTTAAAGTAAAAGAGGTGTGCTAGTAAGCACAATTTTCTTTGTTAAGAAGCTTGGATGTTTTATTTTATCAAGTTTGTGTTCCAATATTTGCTTTCACAATTATAAAGTTGGTGTGGTGTTGAATTCTCCTTCATCTCTTTCTTGATCGAGTAAACTCTCTTGCTTTTTCAATTGTGTAACTAATTCAAATCTTCAAATTTCACCTAAGTAAAGTGTGATTTTTTGGGTTGTGGGACCCACTTGAGTGGCTCAAAAGTAATCAAAAAACATTTTCTAGCAATGATGGCCAAGTTTGAGTCACGGTAAAAACAAACCAACTTTATAGTCTCAACTCCTATTTACGACCCGCTTCCTCTAACACGCTAAAAAATCGAAGGAATATCTTGAGATCAAGGGGATGGACCAAAAACCTCACCAAATGTGTGTGGTGACTATCTAAAGCTGACTTCAAATTTTACCAACAATTGCACTTGACCCTCTGATGTGACTTCTTGATCTTTTCCCACCTTGAATTGCGGTTGATTTGATTTTTTTACTTCTACGCATAATCTAGGGGTATCGTATCATCCATGTACCTAGGATCTATACACTTAACACACAATTAACGCAAAACGCTCCAAAAGTACCAAAATATTTGTGAATAACAAGAAAATAAATAACATCACATATTAGGGACACTTTCTCAAGTAAGTCCAATAACCCCTAAAAATGATATATCGTGACCCTATAAATGTATCACAAAAGATGAGACATCAAGACCCCCAACTCAAAGTTTTCTCGTCCCAACAAAATAAGTACAAAATTGGTGGCCAAAGTCCAACTAATTACGAAAGAAGAAGCAAGCAATGATCCCAAGGTAATACCAAACAAGTATCATGAAATAATGCCTAAGAAATAATCCACCAATATGCTTATCATATAAATAATCAACACATTATCAATAATAAATTAGCTTTGCAATGCAAGAAAATGTCAGTTTTACTTGATTTGAAATGATGGCTATATGTTGCTTCTCGGTCCTCCCACGACGTTCAATGGTCCACTCAAATACTCCCTCTCCATGCAATCGTTACTTAACTACACAATTAGAAATATCGAGGTCTTAGGTTATACCGTAGGCTTAAGTAGGGTGTAATACATTTAGGTAATTTAGAGTGAGATTGTGGCTCTCTCCTCACTAGCCGTCAACTAATCACCCCTAAACATGAGTTTATGCTCACACATGCGTTCTCTCACTCCCCTTGATATAATAGTCATGCATCCCCAAAATTTCCAAAACTGATTCCTAATGATTCAAATTCTTTCTTTGTTGAATTATTTTATTCAAATTTATTTACTTTATTTGGTAAGTATAATAGGAAACTCGTGTTACATGAGTTTTCCTATTAGTTTATTTTCATGTATCTTTTTTCTCTTTTTTTTCAATTTTTTCAATATTTTCAATTATTTTTTCATTTTTATTCTAGAATCCAGCAAGGATCACAATAAAAACACATCATCATAACGCTACATAAGCCTCAATCCATCCAAATATGTATAATCTTGACCGAACACTCACGATCCCAAACTCAAGCTAAAATCCAACTAGTCTTAAGACATCGTGACTCGAGGGCGGGTCATATGATCAAGTTCTAAAAACTAAGGGGTATAAGCTTATAATGCGGCTTTCAAAGAAAAGGATAAAGGCTCAAAGGAGATTAAGACCGATAATTATTTATACTCGATAAGATGGCTAAAGCAAACATGAATTAACAAATAAACGCCTCAATCATTTTTCTAGCTAAGTGTTTTCATTACTTTTTCACTTTAAGTTTAAGTTCAAATGTTTTTTTTTACAAGGGTGGACCTCATGTTCTACACACCAACCATTCACATATCGTTCAAAATTATCTTATTTGTATCGCTTACTAATTATTTCTATGTAAATTACTTTAAATACATTATGGACAATTCATAAAGCACATTTTATGTTCTATCATTAACTCGTTTAAGACACGATTTTTGGTTCGTTTGCTTTGTTCAACACCTAAATCTTACTATAATATTTTCTTTTTCAATTTTTTTCATTTATTTTTAAATTTTTTGTAATGCGATAAACACACAAATGGGGATGAGAACAACAATGACCCCACCTCCAACTCAAAGTTGAGTCTCATCCCCACAACTCAAAATTGATTCTAAATGCAAGGAAAAAAAGAAAATACGACTATCAATTAATATACACTAAGAAATTAAAAACAAAAGGGTTAAACAGTAAACAAATATTACGAGGCATAAGGTCCTTCATCGAGGTCGCTTTGGTGGTGAGGTTGTGGTGGCACCTGGACCCATGTGTGTCATCTGTGTCTCTAGTATGTATTACACATGGTATTGGAATATCTATTGCTCCTCTCGAGCCAAGTCTAGATCACTTCGTTGACTCTCCATATCCTTCTCAAACCTCGTAAACCGATCATCATATGTCTCTCTCTCATCTCACTTGGTTTGATTGGACTCGACTCTCGGATCACCTCAACCCCCGGCATCATGGCCATGTAAAATTGTATGGATCAAGGATTTTGTGAAATAAGGCATTTGTCCTTTTCCTCTAATCATTAGCCTATCAATGTTCCATTCACCCCCGCCTTGAGGCATAATTGCGTGATCGCCACCGGATACTTTAGGCTTCCAACCATCTTCGGTGACACAATTAACCGCATCATTTGGTCTAACTGCTTTGCGTTACATCAACTTTAACGTTGTGAAGCATAATCACCATTAATATCGCTCACTCTTTGGGGAGTTGCAAGTATGCGCAACCCCGAAGATATTATTAGTGATGAAGTGCAACCACACCTTCATGTGCATTTGTAGTTACTTATTCTCGAATCTCTCGATTAACTCACCCTCAAATCTCCTCGTCACATTCGACTTAAGTACAAACCAGTGAGTGCGAGATGACACAAGAAATATAGAAACTTCTCAAACTATTATATCAAGGAACCCTATCGTATCAGTAGGGACGACTTTATGTCGTCCCTAAAGGAAAATAACAAAAGCATCCGCCCATTTAACCTCCTAATTTTTGCATTGAAAATTGAATAATGGTCCATAGAGACGACTAATGACAACTAGTCTCATTAGCCACGAATTGATTGCGTTCATAAAGACAATTAGCCAACCGTATATTAATTTTAACAATAATACCATATTATCTTTAGCAGAGGGTTCTTGTTGATGAACTCCAGTAACCTAAATTTCGTCTCTAAAGATGTTATCTTTTGCGATGACCTAAATTTTGCCTATAAAGATCATTAAAGACGACAAAAGTCATCCCTAATGATAAAAATGTTTTTTATAGTAATGTTATCAATAGAGACGACACATAACGTCTCTATAAGCAAGTTCGTCTCTAGTAACTTTATTATAGACGAAAGCAAGTCGTCAGCATAGATCCTATCAATAGGAACGAAACAAGTAGCTTACCCTTAATGATCTATCATTGGGGCTGAATTTATGTCGTCCCTAATAACGCTGCCTCTAAAAATACAATATGTTGTAGTTAATATTACGTTTTGTCTAATTAATAAATCAGACGATACAAATATTATTAATATGACAAAACTAATTTACTGATTAGTTAATATAATTATTAAATTTAAATATCTAATATAATTTTTTTTTTTGGACGACGAAGAAAATTCTACCTTACTGTACAATTAACCTATTCCTAGTCGAGAGAATTGCATCATCAAAGATTCCGATGTCACTGCGTCCTTCCTTGCCCTGTTTGATCATCTAATAATAGAGTTTTCTTCAAGTTCAACTTTTTTTTTTCCTCTTTTTTTTCTTTTCTTTGGCTACTTCTTTAAGGAATTTTGATGAGACCCGTGTGAGCCAATATTCTTAACTTCTGGTTCTACTTGATTGAGCCAAGTGAACATTGTTTAGATCCAACTTCGAGTTCTTTATTTGGTAGTTATCTAATAACACTTAATTTAGCTACCATATTTTCATTTTAAACTAATTTTTTAAGGATTAAATCTATCCATTTACCAATAAATATTTCAATAACATCACATAACATGATATATCTGATATAATGTATCATAAATAAAAGACAATAATACCAATAATATAATAATATTATGATACATAAAAAAAAATCATTTTCAGTTAATTAGTTTATCCATTTTTCTTTGCACATGAATTAAAATATCATTTAATTACACAATGTTTACGAAAGTCTCATTCATAAATTAAAAAAGAGATATTTTAAGTACAAAGTTTTAGTTATATTTTTGATTTGGTTAAAGATTTGCAACCAACCAATTCATGTCATGTTATTAGGTGACATTTGGTTGGGTAGTATGAAATTGTAAATTGTAAAAAAGAATTTAACTTGTAAATAAAGAAATAGTAATAGTTTTTTTTCTTGAATATTATCCATGAAATGCGTCAATGGATGAAGAAATTCTAGTCTTGAAAAATCTCTCATATCATTCCGAATATTCAAATGGAATATTAGATATTCTAATAAAATACAGTATATTTGAACATTTATTTACCTCATGGAATTATAAGTCTCTTTTATCATCGTAGTATCTTATTTGTATCAAACTTGTATAAAGATAGCGATAGTTAATTGTCTTTTCCTTTTGGTGATGGAAGATACCTGACTAGTTTTAAACTTTTAATATATATTTCTTTCTAACAACAGAAAAGTTAAAAGGAAAAAAAGAAAAAAAGGCTGGCATTTGCCAAATCTGCCAATTCTAGCTAGTCAGGAAATGCCCAAATTTCAAGGTAGGGAAATAAAAGTTGTACTTAATGGAATTGGTTGGCAATATGTCAAATCCATTACATTACTAATTGAATAAACATAGTCAAAACATATAACTGAGTATTGGAAGAGTAATTTGTGAGCATTAAGTGTTATTGGCAATAAGATGCGTGATTGTGAAGTCCAGTCCTATTGCATTGGGTCCACAAGTGATGTATTAGAGTATCACGTAGTACTTAATAGTGTGTGTGAGAGAGAGACTTTAGCAAGAAAAAAAGATGGCAGAATCATCATCAGCAGAAGCAGCCATGGTGAAATCAATCTTCATTTACCCTGTTAAGTCATGTGGTGGAATATCTGTCTCTCAAGCAGCCATCACTGCAACTGGTAAGATAATACTATCAGCAACTATCAGTATCAGGAGTAGCATTCATCATTAGGTAGTACTTATTCTTGGTTTATATAATATATATATTCTTACAGGATTTCGATGGGATCGAGAATGGCTAGTAGTGAATGAAAAAGGGAGGGCAATTACTCAGAGGATTGAACCCAAATTAGCTCTTGTCCATGTCCAAATAACGCCAATTCAAGCATTTTCTGACCCATCCTGGAAACCAGATTCGACCTCTTTCTTAGGTAATACTACTAATAAGTAATAACCTAATGAACTTCGACTTTTGAATTAATTAATACTTTATTCAACAGTGATAAGTGCCCCGGGGATGAAGGATGTGCTCAAAATCCCATTAACTACACCAACTCTAACAACTGAAGGTGTCTCTGTCTGGGAGTGGTGTGGCTCTGCCTTTGACGAGGGTGATCAAGCTTCCATTTGGTTCTCCACCTTTCTTCAAAGACCTGCTCGCCTTGTTCGATTTAATCAAGGTTCTTCTATCACTTTTTTATGCATCTACTTTGTTCTATTTTACTCTACTCTAATCTCACTTTCCTAATCCAGAATTGGAAACAAGACCTGTCGACTCTGATCGTGCTCGTGACTACAAAATCAAATTCAATGATTTGTATCCATTCCTCGTGCTATCCCAGGTTAGATTTAATGGTTTATTTAGTGCCTTGAGATAAGATGAATGCTCAATCTTTTTATTTACAGGGATCAATGGATGCACTAAATGAACGTCTTGACAAGCCTGTATCATTTAACCGTTTTAGACCAAAGTATGTATGTTGTACATGATTCTCTTTACATAAATCCTAGTGTCTTTTCTAATTTATCATATTTTCAATTAATTGGCACAGTATCCTTGTTGATAAATGTGCACCTTTCTCTGAGGATTTATGGAAGGAAATTAAGATAAACGAATTAACATTCCATGGTACAGAGATATGCTACCGCTGCAAGGTAGACAGAATATAACCTGTTTTGTACTATGAGATGATTCTGATTCTTCTTTTTTATTCTAATGCAATTTCAGGTTCCAAACATTGATCAAGAAACTGCAATAGGAGGCTCTGAAATAACTGCAAAACTCAAGGATTTCCGGTCAGATAAAGTCTTGTGCCCGGATCAGAAACCACGTGGAAGGGTATGTATATACATAAATATGGAACTTGTAAAGTAAATATCTTAATCTGCTATTTAGCAACAATAGCTAAATCAGACATAATGCACAGGTGTATATGGGACAATGGCTTGTTTGCCAAGGAAAAGGAAATCAAGAGTGTGTGAAAGTGGGAGACCCTATACATATCCTCAACACCTTCTCTACCTATGTGGATGCAGCAGCAACTTAAATTCCACCCTGCATTTGTAGCTTCGTTCCTTTGGCGCACTTTCACGCCTTCAAATAACTCTAGCTTTTATGATTTACTACCAGCATAAAAGTGAGGCATCTCTTGTATGTCATGCATAAAAATCCACGCTTTATGACTGTCCTTACAAAATTCCTTCCGATTCAGTTGATATATGTGTTATAATTTCTTACAGCTTTTGTGAACACATTTAAGAATATGTTTAAGCTTTCAAACTTTTTTTAATAATCCAAAAACAAACAAGAACAACACAGATGCTAAAATGAAAAATAAAGAACACATGATATATATCATGGTTCACCATAAACAGATTAATCCATGTTGAGTTTTGGCATGATTAACTCCTCTACTTGTTTTTTCCAAGTTAAAAATATTTCACTTTCACAGTTTATCAAAATTAATTACGATCACAAAAATTAAAAGTAAGTAAAATCAGTTTACCTAATTTACTAAACAAATTAAAGAGAATTTTAACCTAACATACTATGAAAATCAAGATGATTCTACTTACCAGATGATTTACTAACCTATTACAAGATTTTTATCGGATTAAAACATTATAAAGAAATCCTAATTTCTCAACTTTCAAAGAGAGAGTAGACAAAATGTGGAGATATTGAATGAATTGAGCCAACGTGCAAGATAAGAGTTTATAGATAGAATTCACAGAGTTTGGATTTGAGTCATCCATTATGTAAAGATCAAAAGACATAAGTTTGCCAAATGTGCATTTTTTTTGACATCCTGATTTGCCATAAAGCATGTTAGCAATAAATTCTCCAACCTACATACTATTTTAAATACTATATTTTTTTTTGACTTGAAATACTATATTTTTTTGGGACTAAAAATAATATATTTTTTTATTACATTGGAGATCCAAAAGATTAAGCTACATTAAACATCGTAGCACACATCCGGACTATAAACTACTTTCAGAGTTTTCCAGCCCATTCTGCCACGTGTTAGCAAGCTCCAAATACCATCAGGAGGGACCGGAAGTGTAGTAAATGAATTATCCTGGTTCAAACCCATTCGCGCGAGCCAATCCGCACAAGAGTTAGCTTCCATGCAAATTCCATTCAGTAGAAATCCAGTATTTCTTGCCAAAATTAACCTGATTTGGAGGATTAACCATGCAGCAGGACCCGTCCGAGGCTCAACCTCCTGTATCGCCTTCAGTGCTTCCCAAGCATCTATCTCCACCTCCACCTCTTTTACTCCAAGCTTTTCGACCATTACAAGACCTTAGTAGAGCGCTATTAGTTCCACCGCTATCGGTACGTCATGGTGAATCCTCATAGTGAAACCCTGTACCCAACTACCATTTCTATCTCTAATAATTCCACCTCATCCACCCATATGTTTCCAACTCTGTTTCCAACTCTGACAGCTACCATATGTATTGAGTTTCACTCCCACTGACGGTTTGTTCCAGCCTATAAGGTTAACCAAGTTCTTACCCGCACCTGGTGCCTCGGGTGTTCGGCCCAAGGCCCTGCTGTAGGTAGTCGCGAGGTACTTGGCTTTCCTTAAAAATAGCGAAGCCATGTAAAAAAATTCCTTCATTGAAAACAGCAATATTCAGTTCCTTCTGTATGGTGTCGAAAAGCGCCCCCACAAAAACATTCCATCTAACACCAGCAAACCAGCTCTTACAGGACAACCGTTTTAACGACCACTCTCGCCTATCGCTGCTTCTATGAATGCTAATGTCCTGCAACTCTATTCTCTCGTGGGACCTGGCTGAATAATAACCACCAGCTGCGTCCCTATTGTCCAAACCAGAAGCGTTCAAGTTCAAAGTTTCTGCAGAACCCTCAACAATTCGAACAGACCATTGCACGTGAAGGTTATCAGCAGTTGTTCTTTAGTTTAGCAACGAAAATACAGAATTGTCCAAATGTTGTTGATCAAACTCTAAGCCCAGCCGCTGCACAAAAGACCGTGAATCAGGCCCCAGACCATTAGTTGGACAAGTCGGTGTTGTAACCCCATGGTGTCCATTTTCCCAATTGCAGTTATATTTGAATCATCTATGAATTATGATACTGGGCCATTAACCCATTTTTTAAAATTACTTTCAGCGTCCCTATCTTATAAAATCACATTCTGAAAAACCTTTGGTATGTATTGTGACATTTAGACTTTTGAGATATTTCTCACATGAATTTTTTTATTCATAAGATAGGTTATAAATGTATTCAAAGAATGTTTGTATTTCATTGCTTTTCCAAATTCAATCTGGATCAATAGATATGACTTATAACATGTTTAATAAATGTGAAAGAATGAATACATATTTTAGCATAGGTAAAGATGCTTGGAAAATTATATTTCTAAATTATAAATATTACAAACATGGAATATATAACACAATAATGTAGTTGACAATATTCGGAGACATTGAACACATCAAGATTTTCACATAAATACACACTAGAAGGGGATTTTGCTAACAAGTTGTAATATTGCATGGTTATATCTTCGATGGTAAGAACATTATGATATCATAAGCTCAATATTTTTGTTGCCTTTCATGCATAATTAGCATTTGGTGGATTTGGATAATTTACTCTTTAAAAAGTTAGTTTTGGAGGGAATTTCATGTTTAAGACACTTCCACGTGAATGCTCTAACTTTGGTAGCTACCATGTTGTCGCAAATTCCTTTCCAAAGAAATTAAGGGATGTTTTCTTTAGACCTTATAGTAGAGAAAGCATCAACTTTGTTGTCTTGTTTGTTGAGGAAAAAATAACCTAACTTTCATGGTACATGCTCTAGTCCTAGTGAAAGGACAAACTTGGGAGTCGCCAAGCGCAATGTATGGGAGTTGAGAATTTAGGACAAGATTCACAATACAAGGATAAACGAATTCATTAGGTACCTAACAGTTTGAAATATAGTGATCCTCATATGGGAGCTCCTTGACAAGATAAATAATAGAGCCATTTAATCTCTTTTCAATAGGAAGCTCAAAATCAAATTATCATTCCATATATTGGTTCTTCTCATTTCTCGCCACATTTTTAATATTATTTTTAAGAGCATTTCTTCTTCTCGCAATCAAGCTCCTCCAAATCAAAATAATTACTTTTTATTTCCTTGATCTAGGAAGTTCCTTGGTGAAAATACACCCGTAAAGACCTTAACCACCATAATATCTTAATTATGTAGGATTATCTAGTCTTGTTGGCAAGGAGGGCCAAATTTGTTTAATAAAATCTCAGTAGATCAATCCTAAATTTCTTATAGGTAGAAATTGTCTCCCAGTCGACCCAATGTTTCAGACCAGAGTTATTTGACCCCAACTATATTTAGAAACCATGTTTGAGACCTTCTAACAAGTTGTAAAGAGAGCATAGGTAGATACATAACATAGTTGGAGATAGCATGCGGGACAACCTTAATGAGTATTCTATCATTATGTGGTATTAAAATTTTATCAATGAATCATTTGGAGACTGCTATTTTAGATTTGTGCCATTAGTAGTGATATCCAATTATTTCCCATTGATCTCACCAACTGAATGATGAAGATGTCAATTATATATTCCGTCTCCAGTAAGAACGTACATTTTTCAAAACATATAGCAAATTTATAAAATTTACATGTTGTTCCAAGTTAAAACAATACGTACAAAACTTTTTTTAACAAAAAAAACTTCTTTATGGTTAAGTTAAAAAAAGAACATAGAATTTGCAGCAAAACAAAAATATGACATAGCGTGGTCATTTTTGAGATTTTGAGGCGGTCAATGTTTTTGTTTATAAACGAGATGAGAACGTGAATTTTTTTTAAAATTGGTTTTGAGAAATTTTAAAATTTATCGTCCTAATTAGTAATTAAAGATGGATTTTAAGCACCTTGTCAAAATAAAAAAGGAAAGGATACAATATAGAAGTATCAGATAAGGAGAACAGTTATCTCCTTTTCTTTTTTACCCTTACGACGGAATTGCTCATCAGTTTAATCGAACACAGTCACTAGATTAACAATAATGTCATTAAAGGTATTCAGGTTACTAGGAATTGCCCCATTATTTCATACTTATTATTTGCGAACGATTTACTATTTTTTATGACAATTGAGGATACATAAATTCAAGCATTTAAAGATTGTTTAAGTGACTATTGTGAGGGATAAGGTCAATGAGTAATCCTTGATATGTTGGCAGTTTATTTTAGCGAAGAAACACCACAAACAAGTAAGGGATCAGGTGACACAAGATATTCAAGTCAAGGAAACAGAAGATTTAAGACAGTATTTGGGTATTTCATTATGCCACAAAAGATCAAAAGTGGAACCTTTGGAATGGATAACATAGAAATTGTTCAAGAAAGCGTAAAAATGGAAAGCAAAACTTCTGTCTAAAGGAGGAAAAGTAGTATTAATCAAGGTTGTATTACAAGCAATACTAGTATATACTCAATTTATTTTCTCATATCCTATTTCATTTTGTAGGAAATTGATATCAGCAATAACAATTTTTGGTGGAGCTCCGGGGAGCATGAAAGGATACATTGGGTGGCATTAAAAAATTTGACAGACGAAAAATTATTACAACATTACTGACAACACATGCATGGGGAATCATATCCAATCCAGACACTCTAGCGGCAAAACTCCTTAAAGGCATTTATTATCCTAAAACTGATTTTATGAATGTTAAATTACGTCAAATCAGGACTTGGAGTTGGGGTAATATCTTAGAAGGAAGATATTTATCAAAAAATATGGATTTTATTAAATAGGAAACAAAAAGATTTCAATATTTGTAATGATAACGGGTTAATACAAATCGGAAATTAGAAAACCACCGGCTTGTGAGTTGGAAGCAGTGGAATAATTGTGGAAAAAGACTCATATGAATGGGATAAAGAAATTCTAGATGATATATCTCCACAACCAATTATACATGAAATCACAAAGTTAAGCATATTAAATTCAGGTCGAGAAGACAAATGCATTTGACCATTTTAGAAAGATGAGCAGTATGCAACAAAAATTGGATACAAAATACTTACAAAAGAGTACTCGATAAATGAACCTCAATCAACAACATCGACATACAACCTATAGACAAAGTTATGGAAAACAACGCATATTTCAAATATACCAAACAAGATTAGGATCTTAATATGGAAAGAGTGCAACAATCTGATACTGGTGTATCCTGGTGTATGATAAAATCACACCCCTTAAAAAGGGACACTAACTGCAAGTGTACGGGTCGTCCAAGTAATAATCCGATAAACAGGTTTCGATCTCGTGGACGGGTGGATATGACTATGATGTTCTATCGGGTAAGTAGAAATAATTGTTAAGACATAAAAGATAAATATAAAAATGTTTGTTGGGTTTTGTTTTAAAACTAAAGACGCAATAAAATAAATTACTTAAATGATTAACGGGAATGAAATAATGCAAGTAAATAGGTATAAATACAAAGGTGAGAGATATACTTGAGTCTCGCAAGGGATCTACCTAATTCAATATAATTAATGTTTCTGTTTAAGGGTAAAGTTGGTATTAGTATATTAGTCGGGTCTCTAATATCTCCTAGCCCCTTGTCGGGTGGACCTAGGAGCTATCCTAAAGTACTATAAACCTCTACCGGGCAATTATGTCTCCTAGATGTGAAGTTCTTTACCTTTTTGGCTATGTGATTAGTCAAGCCTGTCGGTCAATTACGGACATCACACGGGTATTACCTAAGTTTGTAATCAAACCCCTTGTCGGATGATCACTTTTGCCACTAAAGTAAATAGCCCAATTACTAAAACCTATTTATAGTTGTACCGAAAAGAAATAGTAACCAAGAACAAAGTAATGTCCAATATAAAATACTCAACTCAGGTTAAATAGTAAAATTCCAAATTCAGAAAACATGAATTATATTAACTAGGGTTTCAACTCGTTATTATGATTCTCAAGTATTAAGGAATTTAGCTCATACTAAAACTAGAAACTGAAAATAAATTAAAAGCATTCATAATTGTCAATTACATAAATAAAAGGATTAATGCCCAAGAAACACCTCAAATCAAATTTAATGCCCCCTCACCCCTGCCGCTCTCCTTTTGCCCATAAAAGGCACCTCTTTTAATTTTTATCCTATTCTACCCCTTTCTACCGCCGCCGCTCTCTCTCTCTCTCTCTCCACGAGTTCATAAACAAATAACTATGATAGCCGCTCTCTCTCTTTCGTTTAAATCATCAGCATAACAAACACTGTGAATTATGAGAGCACCCATTAATGACGAATTTAACAAGAAAAATAAAGAAACAGAGAGAAGAATAAGAAGAAGAATGAATAAGAGAGGAAGAAGAGATGTTTTATTTCTTGTTACAGTTACAATGTACAAAACTAGTTTATATACAATCATGTCTAACTAGATATAGCTGTAATCTAACTAATTTTTATGTAGAAGAAACAATTTTCATTTTGGTCCCTGCATTATTTCTTTTTATCCAATTCATTTGCTGTATTCAAAGATAGATTGACATCTCCACTGAAACATGATATTTGAGTATTGGGAAAGTAAGAAATTATGATTGAATTGTGTGAAAGTTTGTATAGAATAAGTTGATTGATTAACGTTGAAAAACTAGAAGAAAAAAACAATTCAAATGAGTAATGAGAATCTCTCCCAGAACTCAATATTTAGTCCACAAGTACAAAAATGTACTTGCTTAGCCTTTTCTGAGTTCTGGGAATTTATCCCAGTACTCAACATTTGCCACAAGTCCAAAAGTGCACTTGCACAAGTACAAAAGTGGGCTTGCACAAGTACAATCCGAGTTCTGAGTAATGGGAATCTATCCCAGAACTCAACATTTAATCCACAAGTACAAAAGTGGACTTGCTTAGCCTTTTCCGAGTTCTGAGTAATGGGAATCTATCCCAAAACTCAACATTTAGTCCACAAGTACAAAAATGTACTTGCTTAGCTTTGAATAGAAAATTTGAAGATTTGAAGGAATGTGGAAAAGTTTTATTACTCCAGCTTGAATCTTCTCTCGAGTAATCTTACAAGAGCCAATTAGAGATTAATGCCTATTAAAAAACTTATTTAAAAAAAGGTGCCTATAATAAGATTTTTTATAGAAAAATGCCCCATCCCAAACTACCCTTATAAATAACAATTAAAAAAAAAGAAATTAGAAAAAAACAAAACAAAAACTAATAAGCACACGCGCGCGTCCGTGAATTTTTTTTAAATCGTCATAAGTAATTCTAAAAAAATCAAAAAAATAAAAAATTTATATATTTAGATAAAGCAAAGTAATATTTACGTCTATGATTTTTTTCAGAATTTTTTGAATTTTTAAATTTTTTTGATTTTTTTTGAATTTTTTAATTCGCAGAACATGGAATTCCATGTTTTGATATAAGGAATTTGTTTCCCGTAGACACGAAATTCACTGTTTAAAACATGGAATTCCATGTTCTGCGAATTAAAAAAAATCAAAAAAACCAAAAAAATCGGAAAATTCCGAAAAAAATCATAGACGTAAATATTAATTTGATTTATCCAAATATGATTTTTTTCGATTTTTCTGATTTTTTTTGAATTAGTTATGGCGATTTTAAAAAAATTTCACGGACGCGCGCGTGTGATGAAATTAGTAGTAGGTGGTGGTGGTGGTGGTGGTGGAGGTGGTGATGGTTGTGGTGGCTGTAGTGGTGGTGGTGGTGGTTGTGATGGTGGAGATGGTGATGGTTGTGGTGGTGGTGGTGGTGGTGGTGGTGGTGGAAATACCTTATTATTCGTTTAAGATTTAAAAATAAATATTGTATTAAAAATAAAATAATATATATATAATAATAAGGATAGTATAGGTATAAAAAAGATAAAGGGGATGTTTTCTATAAATAATTGTTCTATTAGGCATTTATCTCTAAATAAGAAAATTAGAGGCTTAAAAAAATTAAAGGCATCATTAAGGAGGCATTTATCTCTAATTACCCCATCTTACAATCGATGTCTACATGCTTTGTGCGTTCGTGATGTACAGGATTTGTAGACATAGCAACAACAGACTTGTGGAAGAGATCGTTGGCCACAGCGCTGTTAAAGAAAAGCAAATTTGTGGTGAGTGGGAGAATCGGCCGGCAGCGCTGGTGAAGAAGAGCAAATAAGGGACAAGGGTATTTTTGTATTTTGCAGCAAGGTGCCTTTTATGGTCAAAGGTGTAAGGTGGCAGGTGTTTAATGGGTATTAACCCTAAATAAAATAAAGAACCTAATTTAAAGATTGGATTTGGTTGATGTTGGAAGAAATGGAATTCTCCATCTCTAGCTTTCTCCTCTACCTTTTTGCTCTAACTTTCTCTTTTAAAATAACGAAGCATATGTAGAAAAGAGGTCTAAAATCCTATTTATACTATTCTAATCTAGAATGGGCTTTAATTGATAATAATAAGTCAAGTGTTGAAAAGCCCAAGTCCAAATTAGAATTCCCATAAATGATGTACATCCTGTACTAAAACGGCTTTAAATTTTGCGTCTCATATCCAAATCACCTGATTTTAGTCCCCAATTCTCGCTAACTCAAAGGCACAACTTTCTCTTTCAGATCTTCAGGCCTTAATCAGTGCCGAAGTGGTTCAAAATTAGAAACCAGAGACAGTTTTCCAGATTTTCAGCTCTTTTAGTCAACTCTTCAGGTAATCTTTTCTTGCTTTTGACCTCTTGGCTTGATTTAGGACTCTAGTGCTCACTTCTTCTCCTTGTATTAGTGCTCCATAGCATCCATGGACCTAAGAAATTTATACTAACAACAAACAAATTAACGCACAAAAGCTCTAAAAATGCAAATAATGTAGTTCCAAGGGGAGAACATATCAAAATAAGCATAAAATTTTATCAAATAAGTCTAATATTCACCTAAAATGATGTCTCCTAAGGGCATATATTTAGAACAAAACGGGAGACATTAGATACCTACAAAACAAAATTTGGAAAAGAAGAAATGTGCGTATTCTAGTACCTTCCCATGGTGCCAAGGCAGAACCGAAACAGTTGAGAACCTTCTTATATAATGTCATGTAACTCAAGCAATCTGGGCGGGTTCAACCTTACAAATCAGAGGACAACAAGAAGACAAATGGATATAGGAATTTGTATACTCAATATAACAATCACTTACACGAGGGGATGATAGGAGAAAAATAAAGTCATATACTATATTATGATTAATATGTGGAACATATGGAAGACAAAACGAAGGCAACACATGAAGAAATTCAAACCGATGGAGATAGAATAATTAAAAAAACAAATAATCTTGTGAAATAGTTATACGGAACAACTTGGAAAGAATCGCAGGTGGTAAACAACATAACATCTACATCAACCCATTGGAGGGCACATATAGATGACTGAAATACTACATTAACTTTCTTATGTGATGCATCACTTAATAATTCATACGAAGATACGAGAATCGATATTTTATAGGTTCGCAAAGAAACATGATGTAGGTGTCGAAATTTAGGAAACAATACGATGTGACTCAATACTTGAAAGATTAGCAATGACAATAATGAAGGCAACAGAACAGTGTAAGGATTTTTCTAATGACGAGAAGCCAATTTATTCTGATAACTTTGAACTTATTCAAGGTATCAGGCGGATGTCAGCAATAAGCTAGACAATTCAACCGATCATCAGACGAATTCATCAAATGATCGGAGAATTTGGTTTGATCACCTATAGACACTAACCTAGGAGGTTGAACGGCCAAGTTGACAAACTTGCGAAAACTGTTAGACATGGAACCACCGAAGGTCGCAGAGAAGAACGACCTCGTTGATAGAAGATTTTAACATTACTCTGAAATAGGACGATGGAAGAATGGGTACACAATTCAGCAAAGATAAATAAAAAAACCAGCCAACGTTTTATGGGCGTATGATGACTACAATATAAGCGGGCCCAATTATGTTTTCGTTTCGTACATCCGAGGCTAAAAGGTCGAGCCCAATTAAGTTTTCATACTAAAGCCCAGTACTAACTTTCTCCTCTAGTATATAATGCCCTAATTTCAATTGTTTTTCAAGCAAAAGAAAAAAAATGCTAAATTTATTTTTAACAGAGCCAAATTGGGGTGAAAATGTGGACACTAATTCAATTCAGCAGGGAAACCTTCTGGAAGAGTTGGAATCATTGCTTTGGTCATTGATTACGTCATCAGGCAGCCATTCCGAGCTGCGGCTTTGGCTTTGCAATACTCTTTCCGGTTTAAATTCGATTTCTCCACGCCACCAGCGCGATTTATTTGTGAGCCTGTTAAGGTCCAAGCAACTGAAGCAGCGGCGCGTGGCGTCTCAGCTGCTGCAATTGCTGTTCGAAAATAGACCGCGAAAAGCGGGCCGTGTTTTGGCAAAGAGAAGTAAGGTTTTAGAGGATTTCTTCAAAGGTGAGTGGTTTTTATTGATTTAATTGTGTTTTTACTTGTTAATTTTGCTTTATTCGTTTCATATGCTGAGAAATATTCGGGCTCTTTATGTAAGGTGATAATTGCGGAGCTATATAAGCTAATTTGATATATTAAATGCCCTTTTTTTGGGGTCAAGGCCATCTGTTTGAGTAAATAATTATAGCTTAATTTTGACTATTATTCGTTGTTATAGTTGATTTGTATAACTTTTGACCTCATTTGGCTTCTTAGAGAGTAAGGACAAGGTATAACTGGTGATTTCCAAGTGTAAATTGCATTTTTGTCCCTGTATAACTAGCCAAATGTGCCCTACATTTCATAAGATGTCAAATATACACCTCGACAAGGATTAATGGAGCAAATTTTTTGAATAACACCAGTGTATATTTGAAATCTATTGAAAAACATATTAGACTGTTTTTCAAAACACTAGGATTGTTGGTGCAACTAAACCTTATTTGCAATAGTGGTAAGTGCAGTAGTAATTACTTACCATATCATGATGCGTTGATATTTGATGATGTTCTTTATGATATTATAAAATTACTCAATTTATTTGTTCAAGGATCTTTTTGTTGATACTCCGTTAATGACTTGTTTTCACTTTGTCCTTGTCTATTGTTGATAAATGCAGGAAATCCTCGGTGTATTAATGAGTGGTTCTCAAATTTTTCCAGTAATGGTGATTTAGACCACCGAAAAGGAGCAAAAGCTTTATCCAAATTTGCATTTGTAAATCGCGATATTTGTTGGGAGGAGCTTGAATGGAAGGGTAAACATGGACAATCACCTGCTATGGTTGCTACAAAGCCTCATTACTTTCTCGATTTAGATGTCCAAAAAACAGTCGAGAATTTTCTTGAATATGTTCCTGAATTCTGGTCATCCAATGAGTTTGCAGATTCATTAAAAGACGGAGAAATATTTACCATCGATACAAAATTCTTTATCGATTTATTTGTTGATTTAATGTATAAAGAGGATATGTATGACATATGGGAAGTCATAGATGAGTTTCTAATGGAGGAATCTTTTTCATTTTTATCTCGTCACCTTCTTATCATCCTTGAGGAGCAAGAATTATCTGTTTTCCTTGATTTGATATGTAAATATCTGAACCCGAAATTCGAGACATTGGATTATAATAATCCATCTAGTTTGCTTGAAATTATACTTGCGAAATGCAATAATAGTAGCTCTATCAAGGACTTAATTCTGTTAAATGCGACTACTTGTCATGCCCGAAAACTTTTGAGGCTTGTTCGTGAAGAAGGTGATGAGAAGGATAAAGAGAAATTAAGAAGTATTGTTCATCAGGTTTCGTGCGAGAGTTTGAATCCACTTTTTAGAGAAAAGAAAAGCTTGAAATCAATTAAATTGTTGGGTGTACAATCTTGGGCGATTTATTATAGATTATCAGAGGAATTTACAAGTCCTGAATCCTGGGAATTGCTATTTGATAATAATGGTATAAGTTTTCGTAAATCTGAAAAGTATGTGTTACTACCTAATCAAAGTGGGTTTAATGAAGATAGTGGATCAGATTCGGATCGTAAGATTAAGCGCAAAAAGAAAGAGAAAAGGAGAAAGAAAAGGAGAAGAAATAGTGATGTGGATGATATTGAATTTTCAAGTGATGGGTTGAATCTGCAATCAGGAGTTGGTGATTGGTTGCTTTCTATAGATGGGTACTCTGCTACATGGAACATTGTAAGTCCCAGAACCATCATCTTATTATTATTATTATTATTATTATTACGTACATAGTAACTCATTAGGGTACATTGTTATGATATTTTGCAGGTTGATTTACCGGAACACATATCAAAGTATTGTTTCTTTACATGGATAAAGTGGGTTTTTGGGAAGCATAAACATATATCCTGATATACTTTAGCTGGAGTTTCTTATTCAGTGGTGAAAGGCTTTATTAATGCAAGTATGATGGTGTATATGGAGATCTGCAGGCACAATGCTATGTGATGGTGTGTTTGGATGGGCTTGTGTTTATGTATGTTTGATGATTTTGTGTTTTTATAAATTTATGGTTGTTAATATCACATTTTCTTGGTAACAGGTAAGCTCTCTCACCTGAGCCATGTTCTTTTCTTAAGCAAAATCACGATGCTTAACACAATTTCATTGTGGGATTCTTGAAGGCTCTATCTACCATTTTGTACATGAAAGTCAGTATATCTTAGTGCAAACATCTAAAACATGTCCATTGATGTAAAATCATCGTTCAAAAACTGAATGTGGTAGAAAATATTTGTAAAGAATCTGGCTTTGATCATTGATCAGCTGAAAAGCTTGTTTAGTTGTTAGATATAGATATTTTGTACCTTATTCTGATAATAATGCAGTTTGTTGTACATTACACGAAATCTGGTGTTGAGTTTCAGATATTTTTTTAATAAAACCAAACCATGTTTGGTGGAATACTTGTGAAATCCCATGAATTAAATTGATTCCTAAAAGATAAGTTTCAGTCTTGAATTAGGTTTTTAGGCCATGAATCAATTCAATAACAAATAAACCATATGTTTCACAGTCAAGTTCCAGTCTTGGATTAGGAATTAAGCCCATGAACGAGCTCAAGCTTATTAAGTTTTATTTAAAACTTTAAATTGAGATTAAAACTTAATGTTTGGTTTGTGTAAATAAGCTTTCCGAGTTCAAAATACTCAGTTTGAAAATTAATCAGGCTTAAGCTCCAACAATTCTGGAGAGATCTTTTTATTAATACATTAATACATTGAGAGAGCCACTGTGGACTCGAGCCATTTGACTCTGCAGAGTAGCAACTATCGATCTTATTCTTTAGAGATTTATAAGTTTAAGTTCAATACGTTATTCCAAAGACAATAAAATTTATAAGAATTTAATGCTCGTGTTGTTATTCCATTCATTCATTCATTCATGGGCCTCACTAGTTTTAATTAAAAAAGGATACATTTAAATTCATTGATAAGCAATTCAATAGTAGTTAAAACACAAAATGTCATTTGTCACATACATCACCAACTGAAATCCAGTGAGTGTCGTATGCATCACCACCAAATAAGAATGTAAATTTTTTTTTTCCCCCTAATTTGGGTGCATTATATGCACACCAAATTATCAGATGGATGATTTCCCCTCGGACCATGATGTCTCAGTTGCATTGTTATTCATCCCTGCAAGTTAAACAAAAAAAGTTGTTTCATCATTACATGTATTGTAACTCTACCTCATATATGTAGTGAAAGGGAAAAAGTTAACGTACCCAATGATACATATCCTGGTAAGCTGATATACTTTGGGCACGAGCCCTGAGAGTTAGACTTAGACCCCACATCACAATCTCTAAGCTTGAAATCCTTGAAGAGACATAAGCGAAGCTCTTCCACTGCATCACCTGAGCACTGAATCTCAGGTGTTACGTGAAAAGCATTTTGTATTGCTGAAATAACTCCTCCTAGAGGGTATTTTTCTGAATTCGATTCTACATATCCAGCTTCCCGAAGAACTTCCTGGTATCAAAAATGGTAAATAAATAATAACATATGAATAATGGAAAGTGTAATTCATATGCCAATACTCACGGTAACGTTATACTTGAAGTAGAGATTGAGTGTCTTAATGAAATAATCATATTCATCTTTAATAACCGGAGATGAGCAAGTCCCATGCTTTTCTGCAAGGGAAAAATATTGAACATTTTAGAATTTCGATACTAAGTGTGTAACATCATTGCATAATGAAATTCAGAAATCAGAAAATCATTAACTTTTATGTTAGATTGAAGTTAAAAAAAAATGAATAAATATTTAGATGGGGCTAAGATAATTACCCCACTGGTAGAAATCATCTCCCAATTTCAATCATGAAAGATACACAAGGGAGGAAATGTCAGTTAAGTTGCATGTAATAAAATCATAAAATTCAGAAAATAATGTGACATTTATTTAACAACAACCTCATGAGCCCAGAATAATCCCTTATTCTTGTGGCATGTTGATGTTTTACTACACTTGAACGATGGCCAGTACTTATTCATCCCATCAAGCAATGTTGAGATCTACACTTAACCAACATTTTATATAACAACACAAGTATTTGCAAAAATTAAAAAAATAAACTAAAACTGAGAAAATCCCTTGGGAGTAAAAATACCTCTTTCAAATCAAACTGAGGACCTTTACAACATGCGGGCCAGGTTCCATCATTGTAGTCAGCCCAGAGTCCATCTACAAATGTTTCAATTACATTACAAGAATCGGATGAGACAACTTGTTTTTCTTCATTAAATTTTTTACATTGAAAAATTAAACTTACGTATTGTAAATTCGGTGGGTGAATTAGCTCTGCATACAAGAAAAAGAAGATAAATTCAGTTGGATGATCTGAGGAGCGTTTTTGGTTTTTATATATTTTCAATGTTTATTTCACTTTCCTTTTTAGCTTTTTAAATCTTATGTATTGAAAAGGTAAATTGCATCATTGTTCTGCCAATTATGCGAAATAACCAAAAGATACCCATGTTATACATAACATACTATCCTCTCCACAAGGACCAACAATGCAATATTTTAGTATTTTGAGATACAGGAATTTGCTCATCTGGATCATTCACATGACACAGGGACCACTGGTGCAATTTACCCTTTTCAAAATAAATTCCATATCTCCCCATATAACCCAGATTTTCTGTTTCACCGTTGAAATGCAAGGAGAAGAAAACAACAATCTTTTTCACCATGGCCTAATATTCTAACTAACTCCTAATCCCTACTCTATATAATAAGAGATCGCTCTAAAGCTATACTAAAAAGCTAAATTGTCTGGCTCAGAGTTCGAGATCATGCCAAGTGTTATTCCAATTATATCTCTTAAATCTCTCGATTATTAAAATCTCTCAGTTGGTCCCTCTCTCTTATAGCTATCGAGTATTCCATGAAAATCTATCAATTCCTAGCTGTCTTTTTTATTTTCCGTTTAGACCCGGGCAATATATATCTTAGAACATTAAAATAAGTGAATGTCAACATTATAATTACAAAAAGGAAAAGAAAAGATGGCGAATAAAAAATGAAAAGCGTTACCCTCTACAACAAGCGTTAGAAGAGCAGCATTTGCGTGTGTTGCGACAGCTAGTACCGGGCCATAGAAGAGAAAGCTTGAAAAAATCGAACTCTCTGGGACGAGCATCACCCCCTGATCCTGATGATTTATCAACTTCTGGAAAATCCCCACCGTGGAATTGAACGATATAGAACCATCCGATCAACAGAGTAAGAAGAATTGATGGGATGATTGCTAGGGTGGGGAAAGAAGCCATTGGGGGTACTCTGGTTTTTTTCTTTTGGTCCTTATTAATAAAACTCGGCTGGGGTTTGTTTAACTTTTTCAAAGTTGAAGTCTTTGCTTGCTTTTATAGGTTAGGTTGCATTGGCTTGACTTGGCTTGAAGACAGGAGAATTTACCTGGACCTCTTGGACTTGTAGTTTTTACGTTTTGGGTCTTTGCTTTCGGGAAAGCGATAAATACTGTTAAATGCTTCTAAGCTAAGCCTTAAATAGATGTAAACACGTGGAAAATAACGATTTTTTTTTTTTGTTTAGTTGGCTTCAAAAACAAAAGTTGAATTTATGGTAATTAGGGTCGTAAACGAATTAAATCGCTCGCTCGCAACTCAAACCCGACTCGGAAAAAAGTTCGTTGTGAACTCGTTTGTGTATAAAGAGAAAAGGTTGTTCGAATTATTTGTTTGAGCTCATTCGTAAAAAATATTAGTCGAAAAAGATTGCATTAAAAGGAGAGTTTACAAAATATGTTCACCTGTGCTTATCATATTGTGATTACTTTTGGCAAGTTTTGGCTAATTGGGGTGATTGAAACCAATCAAAGTTAAACAAGTTGTTTTTTAAAAAACCTTGTTTAGCTACCCAATCAAAGTTAAAATTGGCCGACATAAATTGAACATCTTCAAGTCCAACACTATTGCAACAATCCATAATCTCCCAATGTAACATTTTGGCTGTTTATCTTCTCATTCGAAGCAATAATGTTATTGAAGTCTCCCAAAATAAGGCACGAGTCATTGAAAGAAGAAGTATAAACAATAAGGTTTTTCCGCAAATCTCGTCTTAATACTTTATCATTCAAACTATAAATAAAAGAAGTGTAAATGCTTAAAGATGTTATACATACAACTTTACAATGGATAGCTTGGGGCGCTTTATCAAGAATCTCCACCTTAACTTTATCCAGGTCCTAAACAATAAGAATTCTACCATACTCGATAAGATCAAAATTTTCAACGGATTTCCACAATCAAAGATTGTTCTCATGAAATTTTCCACCTATTGACATTGCTCTTAGTTTCCAAAATACCCAAAACATCAATATTTCTCTTTTTTATTAAATTAAGGGTTAATGCTCAATAAATCCCTGCAGCCTTATCCGTTATCCCGTAAAAGACATTGTTTTTTTAAAACACAGTAACTCTTTTTATGGGCAAAAAAAGGAAAAAGGAAAATGTATGGTGCCTTTTATGGAAAAAAAATAATGGTTAATGTGAGATGAAATTAATTTTAACCTGAGGTGTTTTTTGGACATTAATCCATAATATAGTTATTATACAAAATTAAATAATAAAGTTAAAAAAAAAAAAATATATATATATATATATATATATATATATATATATATATATATATATACAACCGAAAACACTGAAAAATTCTCCTCCAAACAAAAAAAAAACATTGAAAAATTTCAGAACAAAAAATGAAAAGAAAAAGTAAAACGTTGAAAAACATAAAACCTTCCACTAAGCCGCTCGTCTCTTTACACCCGCATTTGAACAAAAAACAGTAAGGAAATCTCTTCACACTCACCTTCCCACCACTCGGTGGACAATTCTCCACAATCATCAACCTGATTTGGCGAAGAACCCAAATTAAGGTAAAAAATTCTCTAAAAATATTGATTTAATTCTTTTACAATTTTTCAGAATTATGTGATTCAAGTATAATTATTTATTACTACAATGGCCATTTTATGACCGTGAGAAGTGATGCGCTGAGAATAGCGTACATGGGGAGGGGGATGGAGTGTCAGTTTTGTGGGTCCCATGATTTGCCGTGACTGTTAAAGTGAGCAATTTGGTCTTATACTGCATTTTTTGAATTATTTTGCAGTAAATATTCATTTAGCGCAACTGCTGGAGATGGTCTAAGTGAGCTATATCAAAAGACTTCTCTTTTCTTATTCAATCAAAATAAAAAATAAAAAGCTCCTTAAAAGTTCCAAATTGACTCACAAGGTGTTTTGTACATTTTTTCGACTGGTTAAATATGAGCATCAATCATTTTCTTTAGGTAAAAATAAGCACATCTGTGTAAGAAGAAATGGGGAGAATAGCAGTAGCTTTAATAGTGAGTTCATGGATAATACCCATTTCAATACTCGTCAATCGGATTGTTCCAGAACCCTACATGGTAGCTCTACTTCTTAATCAACTCAACATTCAAATTCATCAAATATCATATTAATTTCTTTTCATTTGGTATGAATTCAGGATGAAATATTTCACGTACCTCAAGCTCAACACTACTGTAATGGCAATTTCAGAACATGGGATCCTATGATCACCACCCCACCTGGCTTGTGAGTCCATCTTTTTTCTTTTTACTTTAACTCTCCATACCTAGCTATTCAATTATTATCCAGTTTAAATTGCAAATTGATTTCATTTGTGAGTCAATGAACAATTATTTTTAGTATTTCTCAACTAGTGAGTAACAATTAAAATATATGTGGTTCGATTGTATATCTATTGTCAATAGAGTTGATGTATGGACTTTATTACATTTGCAGGTACTTTATATCACTAGCCCATATTGCTTCTTTATTACCAGGATTAATTCCATTAAAAGCAGCTTCTTCATTTTCCGAAGCTTGCTCAACCCCTCTTCTTCGATCCACAAATGGTGTATTAGCTGTAACTTGTAGTGTACTTCTTTACGAGATAATTACCCAACAAAGGCCAACTCTTAATCACAGAAAAGCCACTTTTTATGCAGTTATTTTATCACTTTACCCTCTTCACTGGTTCTTCACTTACCTTTATTATACAGATGTAGCATCACTAACTGCAATACTTGCTGCTTATCTTTTTAGTCTGAAAAAGAACTACTCGTTAAGTGCATTGGTAAGAGAATCTATGATGTTGTCTCTTTTATTACTTAAGCAAGAGCTAATATATTTTAATTTTAATTTTCTAGCTAGGTGCTTTATCTGTAATGATACGACAAACAAATATAATCTGGGTGGTATTTATTGCATGCATTGGGATTATAGATTTTACTCAGTCTCATACACAAAAAGATGGCTTACGTGTTTCAGAAAGAAAAGCTTCACAGACAATGCGTGTTAATGGTCCCACTACAGGGTTTTTACGAAAAAGAAAGTTTAATGGCAAACATGTAAATCCTCAGAACTTGTCTAGTTTGCGAAAAATTATCTCCTATCCAATACGTTCATCAGGTTATAATTCCTTACGCATATTTGGTTATTTTATAAGCATGAACTTTCGCACTAATGAGATGACATATATTTCAGGATTTTTTAATGAAATAAAGGAGATTATTGTGACATCATGGGAGCTTAAATGGGAGATATTGGATAATTTCAGCCCCTTCATTTTAGTAGTAGTGGCTTTTGTTGCTTTTGTTTACTGGAATGGATCTATTGTTCTTGGTAATTTGAGATCTTTATTCATATTGTTTAAATATTTCCCATTTTTTTAAATTCTCTAGTCCTACTTTTTTTTTTGCAGGTGCAAAAGATGCTCATTCAGTTTCACCCCATTTCGCACAGTTACTATATTTTGGCTTTGTTTTCGCACTTTTTACAGCTCCTCTGCATTTCAATCCACATCAAATTTCACTTATTACCCGCTTATTTTGGAAGAAAAAACTGCTTAGTTTTACAGCTATAATTGCTTCTTTTCTTTCAGTGCATTTCTTCAGTATAGCTCATCCATATCTACTTGCTGATAATCGACACTATCCGTTTTATCTATGGCGAAAAGTCATAAATGCCCATGAGTTAATGAAGTACATACTCGTGCCAATCTATGTTTATTCATGGTTTTCCATTGCGAATTTATTGGGTTAGTAAACTAGACAGACATTTAAATAATATTTGTTGGTTTTTTTATTTATTTTTTTACAATTGGGTGAGCAGGTGAGAGGCAAAGAAAGACATGGGTGATGGTTTTCTTGTTTGCATGTGCTGGGACATTAATTCCTACTCCGCTAATAGAATTTAGATATTATACAATTCCTTTCTTCATTGCAATAATAAATTGTCGTATAAAAGATGAGAGGTGTTGGATTTTAATGGGAATTTTGTATGTTGCTATAAATTTGTTCACAATGTTCATGTTCTTGTATAGGCCATTTTCTTGGCAACACGAGACTGGGGTGCAAAGATTTATATGGTAAAGAGCAGAAAATCAATCAAGTATGAGCTTTGGTTCTTCGAGATGACTGATTAGTAATATAAAAGAGTGTAAAGTTAAATCGCGTGCTTGGGGATTATGCTTAAAGATAACGAGATGATTTATTCACTAATTTTGCTAATTGACCATGATATGATCACATATGTATATTCATGTTGATTATTTTGTGAAATTTTGAAGCTAAGAAAGGTAAACATTTGATAATATTTTGGTTGGTGTGATATTTTTTTTGTGATTTGAGTTGGTTCTTTAATGAGTTGACAATGGAGATTATGGGATTGAGTGATTCTTCTTCTTCGTCTTCTTTTTTTAAGTGTATATACTCCCTCTCTATTTTGGTTGATTGACCGTGCTCTGTGCTGTCCACATCATCTTTTGGTCTCTTACTATGTTCAGTTTGGTGCAATTCGATCCCTATTGGCCTCTTTTATTCTTAAAGATTATTTGTAATGCTGAACGTCCAAATAGTGCTATACTTTTGCGAATAAAGTTAGTTTTTTTTTTGTTCAAATGCTTAAATATATAGATTATAGATTACCGAGTCACGATTACAAAGATCAACCCACGCCACTGGGTGCTAAATCCAACAACAAAATGTGAGCTAACTGAGGAGGGGGAAGAGAAGCTGAATCGCCAAACAACGTGTCTAAATGCTTGTGTTTGGTGACTTAGTTTGTTAGTCGATTACCTTTGCGTGAAACAAAGAAAAAAGGCGGGTTACAAGTTTCCACTTTCCACCATACCATAAATACATTTGAAAAGATTACAACAATTAAGATTACAAAAAATGGATCTACATGAGTCACTATTAACTTGCAATCATTTTCGATAACTGATGAATTGATAGGAAAGTTTTGCGCAACTTTACAGGCCAACAAAATTCCTAGAGCTTTAATTTCAGTAGCATTCCTAGCTTCAATAAGTTTGGACTCAACTCCAATAAAACTGCCAAAATGATCTTATCTTTTATCTCAATAATTTTTCTTTCAGGGTTCGAGATACTTGCACCATTTATACTAGGCAAGTTTTATACTCTTTTTGGACTTTTTTGGTTTTTTGAGACTTTTTCTTCAACTTTGTAACAATTGCATCATTAGAAATTGAATTTGTGTTACTGTATTCCTTCCAATTGTTATAAGTTTGTTTACATATATATATATATATATATATATATATATATATGGTATGGTTTTATACTGTTAAAGATATAATTATTCCTTTTTTTCCAAATTTGCCAACAGATGTTACTAATTAACTCAGCAAAACCTTTCTATGTGGTATCTGCCTTATTTAAGGAGACAAGTAGACAACTATGGTTTGGAACCAGTAACTAATTTGTACAGTGTTATTATCAAAACTTTTAATGAACAAGGGGGATGAAAATCATACAACTTTGGCCCAACGACATTCAAAAAGTACATACTCAATTGATTCATCATATCAATTACACAATTTACACACTTTGTATTTAGTACATATTCTTTTACAGAGATTTACTTCAGTGGGTACAATATTTTAATGCATTTCCACATAAAGTTTCTGATCTTTGGATTACATTTCATATTCTAAATAAATTTCCAAATACCATAACTCTATTTTCTCATCTTTATCCTGTTTAAGGACCTTATAGGCATAGGCGGATTTACTAATGCAAAAGGTGGGCTTAAGCCCACCTTCAAATTATTTTAAAAAAAATTTAGTTTAATCCAATTTATTATTAAGGTTTTATCCTATTTAAATTCACTTCTAAATTTTAATTTTAAAATTATATTTTACACATTTTATAATTTTTACACAATTTAGAGTCGTAACCTATATTAATAACTTATCATTAGACATCAGGTATTCTTTAAATTTTTGTTAATATTAATATATTGTTAGTTAAATACATCGTTTACCCCCTGAACTTTACACGTTGTGACAGATTGCCCCTCAAAGAAATTTTTGCGACTGGATGGTCCTTAAACTATATTTTCGTGACTCGATGCCCCTTGTTAACGGAAACTGTTAGTTTTCGCCGTTAGTTGGTCACGTGCGCAAATTGTCGTGATATTTTACCCCAATATGCTCTAAAAATAAAATTCATTGAATCAAGACTAGAAATAGGAAAGTGCACTATATCATGTGGAAATCGAGTATTTAGACTTCTAAAACACTAAAAATGATGTAACCACTTAATATGAAATCATCACAAATGGGGAGACATCAAAAATCCTGACATATAATTTGTAATGAATCCGACCACGATATTTTGGCACAAGATAGATAATTATATTAAGTGTGCATGCTAAGTGCTTGATAAAGTGTCTCACTCATATATCATAACTCTATGCGAGTATCTAGCATATCTATCTATTAATCCTAAACAATTGGATCTTTATACATATAGATCTGAATTGAGTTGATTGAGTTATATTTTAACTTTGAATAGTCCATATTCACCCCCTCTAAAATTATTCTTTGACAACAACTATTTTAGCAATTGATGCAAAGAATGCAGTGACATTGCTTCACATGAAGCTCAACAAACTCTTGAAGTAGTAGAAGCTAATTTGAGAAAAACTTAAGGAAAGAGACAAATCTAGATCTTTTAGGAGATAAGACGCGAGTACATGCTATCAATGCGACAAATTTATAACTAGTTGGTCGGGTTAATAATCAAAAGAAGTTTTGTTTCTATTTCTAACAGTAGTTGATTGGATTGATTATGTCGAGTGGATATATTAAGAGAGTCTAATTTTGATATAACAAAAAAAAATTAAAAAAGGAAATAGAAAAGATACAAAATCAATTAAGTTGAAAGAGCATGGATAGAAAAAACTTATTAGATAACAATAATTTCACTATCTAATACATTAGTATTGGATTTGAACCAATAACTCTCATCGTACGTAAGTAATACTTTAACCATTGAGTTAAATTTGTATTTTATCATCCGACAAAGTATTAAATAAAGTCTGTCCGATCACTGGATTATAAATACCATATTACTTATAACTAATACTAATTTAAGCGATGACACTTAAACAAATTACAGAGTTATGATATTGGATCATGGAATATTTATCTTAACAAGATATTATATACATGACAAAATATGTATCATAAACACGAGGGGTTATTACTCAGTTGGTAGACAAACTCGTTTACATGCACACAAATATTTTCAAGGAAGACCATCATACAATAAAAAAAACTACCTTATTGAGACATCGATGCTTACTCCATAACTTTTGGGGAACACTATCCCGAAAAAAATGATTGGTCTAATTTTGGTGCCTGTTTAGGTGACAAATAAACTATATCATTGATATGAGATATTAATAAAGTGGATACTAAGAGAACAATAACCTGAAAAAAAATGGACAGGTTCGATTTTGTCTTTAAGTATGTGAAGCGTAATTAAGAATATTTCTGAATATGGAAAGTATTTTTTATAATATTCTTATTTTCTCTATGAAACGTTATCTCATACGTATATTGGTAAATTAATATACTCTTCTTACCTTATTTTTATTATTAACTTGGAATCCCTAAGACTTAAAAATATTGTGATAGTAATATGATATCAAAACTCTATTATGAATTAATACTTATAGTTTTTCTAATGGTTAGCGTGATAATACAATTATTAAACGGTCATGCATCAAAGCTTACTCAAAATAAATAGCTTTCAAATGTATTATAAGAAAAAATTATCACGCACTGTAATTTTTATCCTAGAATCATTGTATAGGCTTTTGTGGGAGAATGTAGCTTTTACTTTTTGTTAGCATATTGTTAGCATTTAGCTAGTTAGAGTGATTTTTACACGGGTTAAACCGACAATGACGTAGATATTACGCTTGATGTGTTTTATTAATATATTCATTTACAAGATAAAAAAAGTGAAAATAGAATATCGAATAGGGGTTTTCACCAAAACTATCCTCGAGAAGCCCAATATTTCCATTAAAAGACAAACAAAAAATAATCTTTGAAATTGAAAATAACATCAATACCCCTTCCACGGTCTTGAATGATATTAACTATCTTCGTCATATCATGGTCACCTCAAGTTGTTCCAATATTGGTACCACCATGTTTATGAATGTCATTCACAACCTTTAGAGTTAAATCAATTGTAGTCTTCGGGTAGAATCCACTATACCCTCCTTTTCAAAACATATCAACATCATTACTTTATAGATAATTACATGTAAGGAAAAGCTAAATATCCAATACTTAGACCAATTCCAATTACTTTATTGACACATACATACCTATAAGCTTTCACCTCGCTTGAGTTGAAGTACGCCTACGTGTGTTTAAACCTTGAGGTATGTGACATATAATTTAATATTAGCATTTAAATAAGAATGATTACCTAACCTTGAGGTCCAACACGTCAAAAGTGTTCCCTTCTTGAAGTATCAAGGCGAGCAACAATTTGTAGAGGACCAACAAAAAATAACAAGCAAGATATTTTATAGGATAACTAATTGATAACTCACCTTCTCAGGCACAACGTCATCCATGTCAACAAAGCATTGCCTAATATTATAACGAACATCAAAACCTATAAAATCGATGTTTTATAACGATTAATTAGATGCATGGGGTACTTCAATCATCAAAAACTACGAATGAAACTTTTTATCAAACATATTCACTTTGCCTAACAATAATCATGTTCACTTTCTAACAAAATTAATAACATAATACCATGGACACTGGAAATACCTTGCTATTGATATATAACCCATATGATTTTTAAGACATTAAATATCCAAAATTTGAACTTTTTAATATCAAAGTTCATTCATTTCTTAAATCCGATTAAGAAAGATTATAGAACACAAAAAAAATGATTAAATCAAACATGGCTAAAATTCAAATTTGGTCTAGTTTCTCAACACGATTTACTTCTTAAACTCATTTCCCAAGGTCAAGTGCATCCTAATTTATAAACCCATAAAAAGCTAGCTTGTAATAAACCAATTGATTTAACACACATTTCACAAAATTCTAATTTATTGAACACCCATATCATATATATATATATATATATATATATATATATATATAAGCCCTCGTATGACCCCTTAACTTTGCCCAAAGTGTACGGGCGGCCCCTAATCTTCATTTTTACCCTTTTACACCCCTTATCTTCACCTTTTGTGACACCGTTAGCCCTTTTTTCATTTTTCTGTCAGTTGACCGTTAGTCAAGCCCATCTGGCGCCATGTCACCGCCACCTCAGCGCCACATCGACTCCACCTAGGCATTAGGTCATCAGCCATTCCATGTCATTTTTAAAATATTTTTTTTATCCTTCTTCTTTCTTCTTGAAGCGTTCCACCATCATCAATCGAACCCAAATTAATAATTCACTCCAACCGGCCCTCGCACCAAGCCACTCTCTGCACAAAAGGAAATTGCCGCCACTCATGGTCCCTTCTCTGCCATCATGAACCGGCTTCCAAATGCCATCAACAATTGAAGAACCCAAATTAAGGGAAAAACAAAAAAAATCTCCACACTCACCTTCCCGCACCAAGCCGATCTCTGCACAAGGAAACCGCCGCCACTCGGGGACCTTTCTTCACCATCATCATTACGGCTTGTAGAAGACCCAAATTAAGGTAAAAATGTTGAATTATTTTTCACCTAATTTCATCACTTTTACAATTTTTCAGAAGTATCTAATTTACATTACTTGTTCTTAAATCTCTGATTATTCTGGTAAATAAATGTTGTTTGTTTGGGAATGTAGAAATCAATTTCGTAAGAACTCCATCTATATTTATATTTAGGTGGCATCAACTTCGGGAGTTGTTAATCTAAAGAGGAGAAATAAAGTGTGTTTGTGTGTATATATGGGTGTTTGTATCTGATTGAATATATATAAGTACTTTTATGTAGGTATCTATTATTAAAGGAAAGCTTCATTTTTTATGTGTGATATACACTGAATTGACTTGTTGACATGATAAATCATATCATAAGTTAATTTATTGTTAAAGGATCTTGTGATCTTGTGATCTTGTCATGTATGACTCTGTATAGGTTTTAGGTGTTTGATTTTTTAGCTGTGAAGCCTCATAAATTTATCTAATGCATGAGTGTTTATTTAAGTATTGTTCAGATGGTAGTTTTGGATTGGGTTGATTTGATTTGTTTTTTATCTAACGGCATACTCAAGCATAGAATTTTAACTTAGATTTTAAATTTGATTAAATTTGCATCACTAGTCCTTACTCTGCGAAATAGCTAAATACGAATGTGGTTCAAGTAACTCTATTACAGTGATTCAGTATACCTTTTTATTTTTCTTGGTTTTTTTATTATTAACTATTTATTTATATAAATTATAGTGATGAATTAATTATCTTACTCTTATATAGGTTGAAGTCCACTGTATTATGCAATTTATCATAACCAACAAGCAATGGTTGAGAATTTGATTGGTGCAAATATAAAACCCCGTAATAAAACAAGTGAAAATGCTCTATATTGGGAAATTGAGCATCCAGGTTTGAACAAGTTGTTGGACCATTTATTTTAAATTCCAGAGGCTTAATGGGGTACTGATTTTTCACAAGTTGTTGTACCAGTTACTAATTGGACTCCAGAACCAGTGTTGGGAGGTGATGGTGGATGAGATGTTGTGGCAGCACCAGCTGGTGCGAATGTTGTGTTTGTGGCTGTCGCATCTTCAGGATGGGAATATTTTTCTGTCTGCTTTAAGAGTTCGAATCGTTGAGTGACTTCAACTTTTGATTTATGTTTTTTTTATTTGGCAAAGATATTTTGTAGTTTTTGTTGGAAGTATCTCGAGACTAGGTATTAAATTTTCCTAGAAATCTAAATCAATTTGAGAGAGTCAGACATTTCATCAGCGTAACATTTTATCATGGAAATAATCCAAAAAAAGTTAAAAATGTATGGTTTTACAGTTTATAAGTTATAGACGTGCCCCAACTAGCTATCAATGACTGATAAGCTATATTTTTAAAATGTTGCAATGAATCTAATAGACATACATGATATACTCTCTATTAAAAGCTTCATAATTTCATTACATTCATAAGTTGATGGTTACACTCAAGATCACTGACTAACTTTGTCTTCAACTCATCATTAAGCCTGCTCCACTTAAGGTGTCTTCCTAAAAAGATACTGCATAGTGCATATATAGTGAGGTTAAGCCATCTGATTTGGTAATATTTATTCTCATTATTAACAATATAGTGAGATATTGCATAGTGCATAAAACACTCATGATGTATCATCCAGGACACCTTTTAACTTGGAGGAATCCAATAAACGACCAAGAGGAGAACCCAATCAAGATAGCACGAGTTGAAACTGGGAATTTTTTTTATGAATTATGCAGACTAAGAACTATATATCAATTTCAAAAAAAAAAATGTTCAGAAGGAGATTAATTATTCAAACAACACACAATTTACAATACTCAAATATTTACAAGAATATAAGGTTCAACCTAAGCGCTAATATCAGTCGAACAACTCTTTTCCATCAAGAATCCATCAAAAGAGTTACAAACACAACGCGAATAAAACATACAAACCCAAAACGAAAGATTCTAATCCACTTAACAAACTACGATTGTTCTTTATAACATTCAGTATACAAGGTACAAGCTTTTGTAACAAATAAGAAGAAAAAAGATCCACAATATTACCAGAAACAAACACAAGGATAAAGGAATTTAAGGTAAAAAATAGAAGTGGTTGTTTAGAAGAAAAGTAAAATGCTAATTCGAAGTATCAAGAGTTCATTGCATCACTTCTTCAAGGTATTTCTCTGCAGCAGCAAAGTGCCTTTTCTTATCCTTAATAGCCAATGCAGCCAATTTATATCTCCAATTTCACGTTCTTCATCTATATCGGATTTTGAACATGGAGCAAATTTACCATCATAGTACTTCGAAGGGATACATCTTTTAGCTATAATACTCGAAGTTGTCGTTAATAAAAGTTAAATAAAACCAAGTAGCATTAACTCTGCTAAAAAAAATTCAAAAAATGAGCAAAATTTTAAAAAATTAATAAAAAATTAATACCTTCTTTCATATTATCCACTGCTGCTAATAATGGTTTTCGATCGGTTTTCTTTAACCACTGAAACAGAGTAACATATACTCGTTTAAAGTTTAACAATTTAAAGGGGCAAACACGTAATTAAAGAAAAATGTAATTAAAAATATAAATTACTTACCAGACTTAGCCTATGAATTAATCTTTCAACGATCAATGAAACCACGACAAAGATTGTTAATACAGTAGTTATAGACCATGTTGGTGTTAATTCTGATGAACGATTTTCCTTTTCATTTCCGACATTTTTTCTACTAATTCTTGAAATAACAAGTTATACACCTTCAAAAATTAATACATATGAAAAGTCACAATATTGCAATAGGTTATGACCAAAACTTGTTAATCAATACCAATGAGTAAGTTTTTTGCTACATTCAAGGATAAAAACAAAATCTTACAAAAAGGGTACGAGGAAGAAATCACATTTTTCTTTTTTCTTTTTCCCTTAATTTGGGTTCTTCAATTGTTGATGGCGTTTGGAAGCCGGTTGGTGATGGTGGAGAAGGAACCATGAGTGGCGGCTGTTTCCTTTAGTGCAGAGAGCGGCTTGTTGCGAGGGCTGGTTGGAGTAAGTTATTAATTTGGGTTCAAGAAGAAAGAAGAAGAATGATTTAAAAAAAATTAAAAAAAAAAATATGACATGGAACTGCTGATGACCTAACGCTTAGGTGGAGTCGACGTGGCGCTGAGGTGGAGGTGACATGGCGCCAGATGGGCTTGACTAACGGTCAACTGACAGAAAAATGAAAAAAGGGCTAACGGTGTCACAAAAGGTGAAGATAAGGGGCGTAAAAGGGTAAAAATGAAGATCAGGGGCGGCCCGTGCACTTTGAGCAAAGTTAAGGGGCCATACGAGGGCTTTACCCATATATATATATATATATATATATATATATATATATATATATATATATATATATATACATACATCCCAATGAGTTCTACAAACTGACCGTAGCCGAGGCCTTCTGGATCGATTCCCAATTGTTTACCTCGTTACAGACCTTAAGACGGTGTATCGTGAATTCCGTCACATCTTTACGGTAGCCTCCGTCCTCAGGTATAACCTTGATCTTCTTCAGGGTTTTGGTATAAAGACCAATGACAACCGCTCTAGCATTGAGGACCACATCAAGACCTACGAGTCTGTCATCACCTTTAACTTCGCCATTATCATCAGCGGCCGCGATACCCTCCGGAGACGGCATCATTTGTGATAGAATAGAAGATTGTCTTCTCGTGAAAATGCGACAATAGTTATGAATAAGGTTTCAAATGAGTCGATACTCTCATTAAGGGCCAAAATTTGAGTTCTTTAAGGGTTTGTTTGAATTTGCCTCATTAGTTAAACAAGCCAAACTCAAGCTTTAAATTCAGGCTCGTTTACTAAATAAGCTGAACTCAAACTTGTATAAGCTCGACTTGTAGACTCGTGAATAGGTTGATAAGGTTTAATAGAATATTAGTAGGCTTACTTTTTTTCAAGTCAAATTATGTAATATATGGCATATTAGTTTTACTTAAATTCATTTTAAATCACTAAAAATTTCCAAAAATATAAGAATACATCATAGAAAAATAAACAAGCGTTAAACGAGTCTCAGACAAGCCGAGCTGGGCTCAAATCTGAAAACAATTTAATGAACTAAGCCCAAACTTGAATATTAAGACTCGTTTCAAACTCAAACCGAGTATAAGCTAACTAGAATATTAGCAAACCAAACTCAAGATAACTAAATTTCGTCTTTACTCAGTTCGTTCGAAGGCCTAGTTATGGATGAGGGGTTTGGTGTCGCCTAGGGTGTGATAAAAATATGATAAATAAAGTCAAGAAAACTACGCACTCTCACCCTAGACAGGCACAATACTGCAAGTATTACAGGACGTATGCAAGTTTTAGTTAGTAAGTTGAGTTCGTTCTCAGGGAATTAAGTGTGTTATACGAGTAAGTAACAATAACGAGTAAAAGTAAATAATTAAAGACAGAAAATAAAGCAATAGATTTTCGAGATTAGGAATTAAAACTAAGAAAATAAAATAAAAAACTAAGAATATGAGATGAGAGATATATCTTAGGTTTTGCTCGGTTACCCGGAGGTGGTGATGGTTGTGGTGGCTGTAGTGGTGGTGGTTGTGATGGTGGAGGTGGTGATGGTTGTGGTGGTGGTGGTGGTGGTTGTGGAAATACCTATTATTGTTTAAGATTTAAAAATAATATTGTATTAAAAATAAAATAATATATTTAATAATAAGGATAGTATAAGTATAAAAAATATAAAAGAAATGTTTTTCATAAATAATTGTTCTATTAGGCATTTATCTCTAAATAAAAAAATTAAAAGCCAATTGTTGATTGATGCCTATTAAAAAACTTATTTAGAAAAAGGTGCCTAGAAAAAAATATTTATTGAAAACAGCCCCATCCCAAATTACCCTTATAATTAACAATTAAAAAATAAGAAAAAAACTAATAAACACGCGCGCGTCCGTGATTTTTTTTTTAAAATCGTCATAACTAATTCAAAAGAAATCAAAAAAAATTATATTTGGATAAATCAAATTAATATTTACGTCTATGATTTTTTTCGGAATTTTCTGAATTTTTTGATTTTTTTTTATTTCACGGTTTAAAACATGGAATTCCATGTATAAAACATAGAATTCCATGTTTAAAACATGGAATTCCGTGTCCGCGAAAAAAAAATTAAAAAAACTCGAAAAAATCCAAAAAATTCAAAAAAAATCAAAAAAATTCATAGACGTAAATATTAATTAGATTTATTCAATTTTTTTTTTTAATTTTCTGATTTTTTTTGAATTAGTTATAACGATTTTAAAAAAATTTCACGGACGCGCGCATGTGATGGAATTAGTAAAGGTATAGAAAATATAAAGGGGATGTTTTCTATAAATAATTACTTCATTAGGCATTTTTCTATAAATAAGATTATTGAAGGCATAAAATAACAATTAGAGAGTTTAATGAGAATGTTTTCAACAATAACCCCAAAAATTAAAGGCTTAAAAAAATTAAAAGCATCATTAAGAAGATATTTATCTCTAATTACCCATTGTTTTATTCATTATTTCTTTTAGAAGATTTGTCAATAATAAAATTGCAATCGTTAAAAAGAGAAAAAAAGAATAACCACGTTTTTTTTAAACCACTATGAAAGCAAACCAAAAAAGGGTCAATTTTGCTTATTCATTCTCGAGCCATTTCTTTCCCATTACTAAAATTAGGGTTTTATAAACCCGGGTCAGTATCAAATCGCTCGCGCTCTCTAATTCAAACTCTCAAACCATTACAAACATAATATATATGTATACACATACGCCGCTTGGATTCTCTCGTCTTGCATAAGTAATTTACTGCCGCAACTTGATTGAAACCCTAATTCCAAAATTTTCTACTGAAGATTTCATTATTCTTTGTCTAATTCAACAAGCTGAACTGTCTTAAGCAAGGTGATTTCCTCTTTCATTAAAAAGTATGGAGCTTTTAGTAGTGGTTGTGATAGATCTCGATTTTATTTTTGGAGTCTATCGTTGTAAATTATTGTAATTTTATTGTCGTTAAGGACTTTAAGCATTGCTTAAAGTTCTTTTTTTCAAAAAATAATTATGATTATCGCAAATCATGTTAGTTTTATTAAACGTGATTTACAGTTCATTAATTATTGGGGATAGGGTTATTATTGAGCTATCATTAGCACTGCATCAGTTTATCTTTTCGTATAATTGTTGTCATCATGAATAATTTAAGTTTAATTAAAGAACTTTTGAATTGTGGCTTAGGGTTTATTAAGCAGGGTTAAAGCTATCATTAGTACTGCATTAGTTTGTCTTTGCGTATAATTGTTGTCATCATGAATAATTTAAGTTTAATTAAAGAAGTATTAAATTGTGGCTTCTTAGGGTTTTAATAAGCAGGGTTAATATCACCCTTGGTCCCTGTGTTATGTGAATTGGCCAAATATATCCAAGGACAGATTTGCAACCTTAGTATATACTGCAGGGGTAAATTTGATATCTTTTTTGAAAAGTAACTATTGCAAGCATTGAGTTAGTTCTCCATTTCATTGCAAGGGTCATTATAATGAGTTGCATCATTTTAGTAGGGTAATATTCAGTTTCAGCGTGTTGTTACCTTATGTATGGTTTATAAAGTGCATAGTTGCGAATTTATGATACGTGTTGAATCATCTATGCCATGTAATAAAAATAATTTGCTACGTGTCTAACATTTATGTGAAAATTAAATACGAAAAATCGGTGCTTGTCACTATTATAGCTTTCGGTGATATTTGTCGGGAAGAGAATTTTTTTTGTGAATAAATGGAAGCATTTTTATTGCCTTGCACATAGTTTGCTATAGTATAATAGGCAGATTTTTAAAATTCTTGGCAATTTTGGTTTATAGAAAGCCTTGCACTTTTGCTTCTTCTATCATAAATTCTTGTGATTTCCATTCACAAATTCTATTAGATTGTATAGCTTAAGGTTAGTATCTGTCTTTTTTAATTGCTTCAGTAAATTCAAATTCTTGTCCAATTTAAGACACTGAAGGTGATTATTATCTCTTTTATTAAAATATTTGCAGCTTTTAGTAGTGTAGATAGATCTTCTTATCGTAATTCTGTTTTGTTCGGATCTTGTTGATTTTACAGTTCATTTATTGTTGGGTTAGGGTTTTATTTAGCATCATAAGCACTGGATTAGTTTGTTATTTAAGTGTAGTTTCAACAGTGTTGTCTCAAAGTATTGTAGTTTAGGTTTTGTTAAGTAGTGTTAATAGTAGAATTGGAAAGCTTGCACCTTTGCTTTTTCTATCATAATCTCTTATGATATTGTATCACAAATTTCATTAGTGAAATCTTGAAAGTCTGAATATTATTTCAGTGTTTGAATTTGTAGGTTGATCAAGTATCTGAAATATTAATTGACTACCTAATGTTATAATTGGTATTTGATGGATCCTGACAACAAGTTTGCAAGAGGTAATATAATATTTACTTTTTAATTATTTTGTCATGTGTATGTTCTGAAAGAAGGAATTTATATATAAATAAAATTCACAGGTCCAAAAGAGTTAACAGGTGCTGAAGATCTGATAAGTCAATTCAAGCTGTTACCTCATCATGAATTCTTCTGCAAGAAACAACTGCCAGTATCAATAGCAGATACACATTACCTTCATAATTTAGTTGGAGATACAGAAATAAGAAAAGGTGAAGGAATGCAATTAAATCAGGTACTTGAGAACATGTCCTTAAGAGAGACCAATACTCGTATTCAACCCTTTGACTTCGATCTTCTTAAAGATGCTTTTCAATTAAGAGAAACTGCTCCTGTTCATCTTCCTTCTGTAAGTTTTTATCTTTTTTCTTTTTTCTTCATTTCTCTTTGTTTTTAACTTTGTTTTTCTTTTTAAAGTCTGAGAGAGGTACACCTACTATTCCTGGAAAATCAAAGAGTGACAAAGATAAGAAGCACAGAAAGCACAGGGATAAGGATAAGGATAAGGACAGAGAACACAAAAAGCATAAGCATCGTCACAAAGATCGAAGCAAAGATAAGGATAAGGATAAAAGGAAAGATAAAAACACCCATCATGACTCTGGTGCTGAGCCCTCTAGGAAAAATCATGACAAGGTTTCTTTAATACTCTACTAAAACGCTCTCCCTCATGTGTTTTCAAGTTGAAATAAAAGCACTAGTTTACTTTCTTAGTTTCATGAGGATTGTTTTGATGATCATTGTAAAAGTTTTAGGTTAAATAAACTAGAATTAGTTGACTGAACCCATTAACCGATTGTATTTTGGTATGATATTTAGAAGAGGAAGCATGATGGAGATGAAGATGTTAATGACATCCACAAACACAAAAAAAGCAAGGTAAAACTATATATATATATATATCTATAAAAGAAGTTTTGGTATGGAGTTGAAGTTTAACCGAGTTATATGACAACGTGAATTTTGTAGCATAAGAGTTCGAAGATTGATGAGGTGGGTGCAATAAGGGTAGCAGGCTAAGGGATAGATGGGCACAACAATCTGGTCTTTATTACTACTTTAATTCTCCTCAGATGTTTGCACTTGAGGAGGAATCATAAACTGTGTTGTTGTCAAGTTTTAAAAGGTAAATTGTTTGTTTATATTATCCTTCACATTTCTGCCGATTGGCCAGTAAAAACTATTACAAATTTCATGGGATTTCCGTTTTTATTTTAAATCTGCAAACTGTAGGCAAATGGCCTATGTATGTGCTATGTTTGAATTGAATGTTTTAGGCCATGTTTAGGCCATTTTAGTCTGTGTTGTATGAAGATACTCAAATAACCTCTTAAATTATTATATATTTATATATTTATGTTGAAAATCTACCCCAAATCCAGCTATTATAAAATTCATAGCACAATAAACACGACCCTTCTTCATCAACTACAAACCTCAACTCCTCTTTATTACTTCAGAAATAGGGTTATATCCGCAAATTTTTGTTTTTTTCTCTTGGAATGGAAAAAATCTAATCAATCCTGATCCCAAAATTTTCGGAATCCAAATTTGGAACAGTGATATATTCGGATTTTTTAATGGAATTTGGAAATTTGAAGTTGTCCAAATATTTATATTATTTTCCAAAACTACAAAAATAAAGATTTTCTTTCCAAGTCTCTAGCATTCTATTTCCACAATGGATTTTGGTGGCTATGTTGAGGCAGCAGATTTTCTATTAATATGTAGTTTGATTCCGTCTGAAATTGGAATTGTGGGTAAAATCAGAATGTAAAAAAGAAAGGTATATTCTGAATTTGGAATTTTACGGATCTGATTTGGTCAGAATCGAGAATCTCCTATCCGATTTCCACTCCTACCTCCGGGATAGATTTTGAGCTCTCTCCTCACTTCACTTGTCAAACCTTTACAAATCCCAACTCCTCTTAATTACCTCTCTGATAAATCGTGTTTGATTTTGCGCTTTTTCTTCACTTCACTTGTCAAATCTTCACAATCTATTGTTACTCATATTGAAGTGCTATGTATGTTTGTGTGTATATATATATATATATATATATCAACCCTGAATTTCCTACGGTTATATATAAGCTGAACAATTAGTGGGAGATAAGTTTCGGAATAAGAATGACCAGCTACATATAGAGGATTCTCAATACAGAGAATTAATTACCTTGTTTTTCTAAGTATCGAATAATTGATCAAGCGTTATAACCCTTGAATTTCTGACCCTTTTTAATGAATTAGTAACTCAACTCTGTTATATAAATACCCGTATTATTTAATGAATAGCAAAAACATGTTATATAAATATAATAGAAAGAAAAGTACGTGGAAAAATTAGAACCTTGAAATCAAACATCGTTAACGGGAAAGAGTTTTTGTAATTAAATTTTTTAATTCTCTTCAAAGCTAGTCATGGTTTGCCCCTAAAAGGTTTAGCATTTGAAAAATAATTAATAAACCTTAAATTTAAGCTGCAAATTTGCTATAGGAATAAAAAAAACCGATGAACAAATTACAGATTAGACTTTTGTTTTACGAATCACATACACCGTAAAATGGGGTTTAAAATGAGATGACGGTGATATGTCAACGGAAAAGATGGGTTGGGTTGGGAATAGGATAAACGAAATAAATAAATTAAAAGTGGGCCTGGAAAGTTGAAAATAACCACCGAGTTTCTCTTTATTTATGGGCCTGAAATGGTCACACGAAAGATATCTTATAGTAATGACTAATTTGCCTTTTTCGTTTACACATTTCATTTAATATTTTATCATATTTTGGCTTTTGGCATAACGACAGCACATAAAGATACGTTTTAAAGACCAAAAAGGTTACTTTTTAAAGATGTATCCATTTTCGTCGAAACAAGATATGTTACATCTACGATACTTTACTCTATAAATAGATAGGTATTTAATACATAAGCTTCATCTTCCATTTTACTTTCCCTGTAAAGATTCTATTTAATGAATGCATCGATAATGAAAGTGTCTTTCCTAGTTGTATCTACTAAACGTAAAGATAGATATCATACATGTCTTGTTATAAAGGAGTTGTTAAATTTGATGTGCAGATATTGTATCTGGATTAAGAAAAGATTGCCAAGAAGGTGAATTCACCTATAGTTGAAGATACAAAAATTACTACCCAAATTAACTTCCTCACTCATGGTATTGGATCTTTTTTCTTTTTTCTTTTTTCAGTTTTCTTAACGCATTTATTAGATGCAGAGTATTTTTGTTTTTGTAATGATATAGATTATTATAATCTTGAGTTGATAAGTTTGTAGCTGGAAGTTGAAATTACTTCTTATTGAGGGGGATAGATTTGATATAGAATGTTGTTGTATGATGATGATTGATTTGATCTGATTGGGATTTTGTTGTAAATACTAGGATAATCAAGTGTTATGGAAACGTTATTTATTTTCATGTTAGGGTTATTTCTGTAAGTCAGTGTTTGTATGTGTAGTAATTCTTCAGTTGATGAACAGTGTATAACTATTCTAAAAGTTTAGTGAAAATTTATTAGTTGAAGCATTTGGGTGGGTCCCACTAGTGGTTACTATATAGATATATCTAAAATAATTTAATTGATTTACTATTATAAATTTGTAGTCCTTATTTGTAAATCATTTTTGTCTTATGTTTTGGAGGTATTTCGTCCAATTGTGATTATGTGATGTTACAATCTCATATTTTCTTTTGGATGAGGAGGATGGTTTTCTAACTATCATTTGTATTGGGAAATTTTGTAAATGAAAGTAATTCAGGGTGATTATAAAAATGGTTCAAGTTAAAAAATAATTTTATGTTTATTATAATATCACGAAATCGATAATAAATGATATAATTATTGATTTTGATTATCACTTGGCGATTTAGCATCATTTTGATCATTATATTGATTGAAAACGCATGATTTCTGTCATATCTACTTTGTTGATTGAAAATGTATGCTTTCCATTTTCATCCCCTCATGAAGGCTAAAAGGTCTGTTGGAAAATCTACTGATCCCTTGTTGAAGTAATAAACACCCTCCTAGGCATGGTTTTTTCACTCCTATCCTTTGTGAGTGTTTTCCATAAATCGTATGGAGATCTAAATACCACACTTGATCAACCTTCAATTCCAATTAGGGATTTGTTACAATTACGAGTGTAACGTCAAAGGAGTTATTTTTGCACGACACATTAGACCGATTTTCACGGTCTTTTACTAACGAATGCAGTTCTAGCAAATCTCTATCTATAAAGTGTATTGTGAACTCACACTCCTCTTTCATACGTAACACATAATAACATGCTAGTTGAGTCCAGAAAAAGATCCCCATACCTTCTTTGTCTAAATTGTGTTTAAAACACCCATCAATATTGAGCTTCTATTTCCACTTTAAAAATCCCGACCAACAAAGCAAAACTTCGACTAATTTTTGTGTCAAATTTATCCATTATGTACATCCACCATTATGGGTATATAAACCGTGTTATCACACTCTCTAATCCATGGTCCTTCAGCGTCTCGAATTAAACATGCCACTCTCTCACTAATCTTGTTTAGATTTAGTCTTTCATTTCCGATCCGGTCTCTCCCACCCAACTAACTCCATATGATGTTTACATATATACAAAAAGGAAATCCTTAACAAGTGAAAAAAAGAAAATTAAGCTAGTGAAGTCTATGTTAGTGGAGGAAATTATGTAATTGAAAGTGAGATTTCTAAGATTCTAAACATCAAAATTGGTAATTTGCCAGTTAGATATTTAGGAGTCCCACTTCATTCAAAAAAGCTTAGTGTTGAAGAAGGAAACAAGTTGATTGACAAAATTTTCAACACAATAAATCAATGGACATCAAAATTATTATCTTATTCAGGAAGGCTTGAGCTCATAAAGAGTATAATTGTAAGTAAAATCCTCTATTGGTGTAGAGTTTTTCTACTTCCAAAACAGGTCATATATAAACTGAATAGGATCATAAGTAGCTTTCTATGGAAGGGCAATATGAATGGTGCTCAGGGAGCAAAAATTTCATGGGAAAAAGTTTGTTGTAGTAAAGAGAGAGGAGGCTTAGGCATCCCTAACCTAGAGAAGCTCAACCTGGTATGTCTTCTTTACACTTTCTGGAGGATGTATTCACAAGAACTTAATTTGTGGAGTATGTGGGTCAAACATAATATTTTAAAAGGGAGGTGTATATGGAGTATTGAGGAGAAGCAGAGTCAAACGTGGATGTGGAAAAAGCTACTGAAAGTGAGGAGC